>OY998098.1:15276644-16618606 GCA_963921955.1 Aleiodes alternator
TTAAATTTTCATTATTCATTCGATTTTTTTTTCATTTCTATTATTGTCACACGAAAAGATGAAATACTTCATTATTTTTCGTGATCAATTTATTTTTTTTTTACAGATTTAATCGTAAAATAATTTATTTATCTTATCGTTGAACATTTGGAAATTTTGATTCATTTTCAGGAGAATCTGATTGTTTAAAATCTTTTTCTTTGCTCATTATCTTTGAATACACGTGTCAATCATAGCAAGCTGAAAAAAATGTTGAGGGCCAAGAGTGAAACTATTCTTGTTCTCATTACCAGTTTTGTTATGGGATACGAGACATATACGCAACGTTGATTCTATTGTCCTGTACGTTCCAACACACGTTTTTCATTATAATGGGAAAATAAAGAAATTCATTGTAAGAAATAATTAATGAATTACTGAATTTTCTACAGAATATTAATTTCAAATGCTTCAAATAATTTCTTTCTAGTCCAATTATTATTATTTTTTTTTTGATAAAGAAAAATATTTTTCGGAAAATACTCAATTTATCGGCAAAATTTATCATTTTTATTTAATAATCGATGTTTCGAATCGAGATTAACAAAAGAAATTCACCAATTAATCATTCTCAATAATAACAGAAATATGCAAGTATAGAAGACTGAATGAAAATTATTTTTTTTTCTCTCTCTCATTCTCATTTTATAAATAAGCTTTTTTGAGAAGAATTTATTTCTTATTTAGAATATTATCGTCTCTGTAACCTCGGCGCCATCGGGTTATCATTCAGCCTGACACGCTCTCACTTTCAAATGATTTTCCATATTATTAAAACGAATCGTCATTAGAAAAAAAAAATAAGGTCCTTGAATGTAAACGTGCACTTTATCATCGAGCCATTTTATTTCGAGATAGTAAACTCAGTATTGCAATCATTAAATTATATAGAAAATTTTCCATTTGTAAATAATAATTCGATGCCATGTGAAAAACAACTATTGCAAAGTTTTCCTACAGAAATGAGAGAAAAAAAAGTTAATATTTTTTTTTTTATCTTTTTTTTTCTGAATTCTCATTCACAGTTATGCTTTTCTCATAATCTTCAATTTTTTTATTCATGTAAAGTGACATAACATTGTGGTATGGAAAAAGCTCATTATTTCGCGAAAAAAAAAGAAGGAAAAAAAAATTACTGTGAAACCCAAACATAAAATATCAATAAAATAACAATTTTGATGACAATGGAAGTTTTTCTGAAAGGAAGCTATTTTTGTATAAACAAATGCACGTATCTGGATACAAATTTCACGAAAATCTCAACAAAAAAAAAATCTCTCAATCACATATTCTTCCGTATTTTCCTTATTTTTATACACAAATTAATTACCATATATTCATTCCATCACTGTATATTTCCTCCATTTTTTTTAAATTCATTTTTAATCATTATCCCACATAAATTAGAGTGACTAAAATTTTGAAAATCTATAATTACCCAATACAGATATTTAATTAATCACCTACAAGTCAAATCCAGATGAAAATTCACAGTAATTGCCAGTTTTTTTTTTTCATATCATAATAATTATTATCAATGAATAATTATCCATTGATTTTATTCAATTTTTCATGATAATGCACTACAGGCCCTTGGCCTCTGGCAACAACATAGTCTACGTAATCTTGCTGCCGGGCCAGCCTCTTCCAATCACCGTTCTTCACCACCCTCTCCATTACCACCAGGCTCTTGCTGTGGTCTAACAATCTGATAAGTTATTAAATACTCTGGATAAGCTTGTTCACCACGATAAACAACATATTCAGGAAATACTAAGCCTCCCTGTGATGGTCTACCCATAACACTGTGATGTCCTGGTGGTGCATGTGCCATTTTCATTGCTGAAAATTGTAGAAATGACTTTCCAAGTGTCACACGACAAAGCAGCAAGTGCCTAAATAAAATTAAATATAAATTAATTAAATTTGGGATAAAACAATGACAAGTAATACAATCAATTTCGAAATTTTCAGACGATTTTAATTCACATTATTGCATGCACTGGGGTCAATTGATATTGCATAAGCATCGATTGTCTGTCCTCGTAATGAATACCACGCTTTTTTACAGCACAAAGTACCACAATTAATCATAAAATATCCTCAATTATCTTTAATTAAATTAATATCATTTTTAATGTATCCATAAGATAATTATTCTTACCTGTGACAAATGTAGCAACTACGATCCTTATGAGCTGGACATCCTGTGCCACCGCAAATACCGTACACGTACTGATTACTCTTGCTGCTGTGTTCAGCAAAATAAATACCAGCTCCAAACATACCACCAATGTATGCGTGTCTCTCATCAAAACCCTTCTGAACAATAGCATTTATGAATGATGAACCATGGAATAACATTCGCTCATTTGCTTGTGGTGCAGTTGGTGTAGATGTACCACGTGGCATTGTACTTGGTGATGATGGACCAGCAGCTGCCATTTCTTCAGCAACTTCCTGCCTTCTGTGAGCATAACGTTCCCACAATTTTCGATTCTGTACTTTTTGTATCTGGAAAAATTAAAAAATAAAAATGATCAAATAAACGAATTATCTAATATGAGAATTATCAAATTATTAAAATCTCTATCCTACCCTGACGATATTATAACGTGAGAATATTCCACCAGAATGTCCATTGTCCCTGTGTTCACGAATAGTGCTTTGCATTTCTTCCTCAACTGCTAAATACTCTTTATCATCAGCAAGAAGATCAACCAGCAGTGTTCCTGGATTAATTGAAGGCTGCCAAATTGAGCCAATAGCAGAGCTCAATAATTTATCCATTCCCTTTATTAATTTATGACGATAGCCATAAGCAGAAACACCAACTTGCTTCAAATCCTCGTGTCCCATTTCAGCAAGTATATCAAGTGTAATTTGTTCTCTTTCAAATAATTCAAGTAAATGCTCCAATCCAAGGCTCTGTAGAAAACCAGCAACAGTTGTTATTGTACTGCAATTTCTCTCTTCACAACTGTCTTTTTCACGTTCTGAGCAATTATCAATTGCTGGCATTGGACTCAAACAATTAGTTGGTCTTGCTACTGGTACACAAAGTGTCATAGCAGCACCAGAAGGCATAATAACAGTCTCTTGTGTTAATGCAGGTGGTGGAGTTACTGGTACAGAAACAATACTTGGTGGACGGCTGCCAGCATTACTATTGTTATTATTTGAATTACCAATAATTGGTGGTACTGATGGTACAGCTTGCTGTGATGCCATAGCATCTTGGAGCAAGCATCTAACATCATCAGCACTTGCTAAATCAACTGGACTCTGTCCCTCCT
Organism: Aleiodes alternator; assembly: GCA_963921955.1. Taxonomy (NCBI): domain Eukaryota; kingdom Metazoa; phylum Arthropoda; class Insecta; order Hymenoptera; family Braconidae; genus Aleiodes; species Aleiodes alternator. The sequence goes on from OY998098.1 coordinate 15,279,980, forward strand.
GATTCTTTAAAAATGGATCAGCACCATGTGCCAATAAAAGTGCACACAATTGTGTTCTTCCCTTCTGTGCAGCTTCATGAAGTGGTGTAAATCCCCATTTATCAGTAGCATTGACAACAGTATTATATTTAATAAGTAATGCAGCAATATCCAGATGTCCATAGCTTGATGCATTGTGAAGTGGTATGAGTCCACCTTTATCCTGTGCATTAACATCAGCTCCACGTTCCAGTAAAAATTCAGCGACTTCTAAATTATTGTAGCCAGCAGCCAGATGTAATGGTGTACTATTGCGTCCCTGTGCATCACGACAATTAATGTTGTCCTGAGTAACGAGTCTCTGGACCCTCGCTAAATTTCCTTTTTTAGCAGCATCCAAAAGTGCACTATTTCCTCTCAATAAATCAGCAACATCCTGATCACCCTCTCTGACAAGATCCAGTGGTGTTGCACCATCTCTATTCTTCTTAGTAGCATCAGCTCCATGTCTCAACAATAATCTCACAATTTCACACTTTCCTTTGGCTGCTGCCTCGTGTAACGGCGTGAATTTCCACAAATCAGCAACATTAACTGATGCACCATGCTTAACTAATAATTCCGTAACTTCATAGTGACCGTAAGAACAGGCATTGTGCAGTGGTACCAAACCACCCTTGTCCTTGGCATGTACATCAGCTCCATGTGCCAATAAATACTCAACAACTGGTACACGATTGTAGCCAGCTGCAAAATGCAAGGGTGTAGAGTGTCTACCATCTAAATCACGGCAATTAACAGCATGTGGATTTGCCTGTAATATTCTTTCAACAGCTGTTAAATCACCAGATTTACTTGCCTCAAGTAATTGTATCTCTACGTCTTCTGTACCACTTGGGGGATCTTGCAGGATTTTTAGGACATTTTCCGTTGCTACTTGTGATGCTGTGTAACCTTGTAATGATACTATGCTTGAATCAATATTGTAGGACAATAGAATTCTTGCTGCCTGTACATTGTCCTCTCTTGCACATCTGTGTAGTGCTGTTTGTCCAAGTCCATCAAGTGCATTAACACGTGCATTATGCCTCAACAAAACATCCATAGCGTCGTAGTAGGAGTGATCAGTTGCTACGTGTAATGGAGTCAAAAAGTCTTTATTCTTTTCATTGAGCGATGCATTCTTACGTATTAGAGCCTCAATTATTTGTTTACGTTTTGGATAGGGTGAAGCTACTGCACAGTGGAGTGGAGTATCACCTGTATATGGATGTTTGAAATTAACTAATTCCTGGGACAAGTATTTTTTGAGCTTCGTAGGATCTGCCTGCCTACAGGCATCCAGGAGGCAGTGACCTGTTGACAAGAATTAGCGGATAAAAAATTGATTACTTAATGCTTAATGAAAATGATAAATTTTGCAAATGCATTTGGTCTTTTCCATCATCAAAGACTAGAGGTCAATATGTATATATAATTCGTTTATATTCACTGATTTGTGACCTGATCTTTGACATAATAACATCAAATACTTTAACCCATTCGCCCTATTTCTCGATTAGTCAAACAAATCACTAATTCAGCGATAATTGACCTTATCTATACAACGAAATTCACAAACATGTGGAATTAAATGATTTGATTAGATAAATATATTAGTATCCACTGTGTAATTCAATTAAAAAAAAAAAAAAATTAGGTAAAAAATAAGTTTCTCGCAAATTTAAATTCTTGAATCTCAAGTCAAATGGAACGTGAGTCGAATTTTCAATTTGTTGTTTCAGTGTCAAGAAGAGAGAAACCGTTATTGACACGATTTACATTGTGCTGAATTTTTTTGAGAAACTGAAAAATCCAAATTTACAAACCTTTGTATTCATAGGCCAGACGTTCTTGTAGCTCGAGTGTTGGTGCTACATCAATAGCACTTTTACTGTGGCAGTTTAATTGTGTAGGATCAGCTCCTTCGCTCAACAGTAGTGAGCAAACTTCGGCTCTTGATTTGCTTGCTCCCTCGTGAAGTGGTGTAAATGCCCACAAATCACTGGCATTAACAGCTGCTCCATGCTTCAACAAGGCTTCAGTAACTTCAAAATGTCCATAAGAACAGGCATTGTGCAGTGGTACCAAGCCCCCTTTGTCTTTTGCATGTACATCAGCTCCATTCTGCAGAAGTATTTGAACAACACGTGCACGATTGTAGCCAGCTGCTAAATGTAGTGGAGTAGAACGACGACCATCACTTGCATGACAATTAACATTCAATGGATTCAATAGTTGAAGTAATTTTTCTTCATTTCCAGAACGTGCAGCCTCAAGTAATTCATCTTTACGATATTCACCGGTTAATACTGGCTTTGTTGCTGGATCTGCTAATTCTAGGGCAGTCTTTCCCTCTGTATTACGGATATTTGGATCTGCTCCGTGCTGCAGTAGTGCTATACATACATCTATTTTCCCCTAAAAATATAAAAAACAATAAAAAAGAATTACTAATATTTTTGTCACTTTTTCGAGATTATCACGGAAACTAAGCGAGATAGGGCAAATTTGCTATCGAATCGTTTTCTAGCTCTTAAAATTCTCCACAAAAAAGGTATCTAGCAAAATCGCGTCAATTTCGCTTGGATTCTGAGATATTTATAAGAACAATTTTTTTTTACAAAATACACTTAATTAATGAATAATTAATTAAAAAATTAAATCCTCACCTTGATTGCTGCCTCATGCAGAGGTGTATAATTCCAATTGTCCCGTGTATTAGGATTGGCCCCAGCCTCTAAAAGTAGTCTAACAACATCGGAATGTCCAAATGAGCAGGCATTGTGAAGTGGATGAAGACCACCATCGTCTCTTGCTTGAATTGAGGCACCAGCTGACAGTAAAAATTCCACGAGTTCACGTCTTCCATATCCTGAACAGTCATACCAAAACAAAATTTAATAAACAAATCAATAATCCATCCACCTGACAACAACACCTCATGAGCCTATTATTTGCCAGTAAAATCAGACAATTAAAAATTTCAAGAAAAATTAATTTGAAAAAATAAGTGCATGAAAAATAAAGAGACAAAAAAAAAATTAAAAAATTCTTACCAGCTGCAAAATGCAGTGGAGTTGATTTACGTCCAGCCGTGTCTCTTGCATTAACAGTCTTAGGATTAACAAGTTTCTTAACTCTAGCTAAATCACCATTTTTGCAGGCCTCAAATAATTCACGAAGTGGATCCTGTACACCAGAGCCAGACATAGACTCTGCATTTGTCAATACCGTACGTCTTCCTGCCATTCTCTATTTCTTCTTCTTCTCTTTTATGAAATCGCCATTTTCACGCCACTGTCACAAGTACATTGCCACACACAACTACTGTGTATTGTAAAAAAAAAAAAGGGCTTTTTTTAATGCTAGACGGTCGCTAGACGGATGTTACGGGACCTACAGGTTCCTTCGATCCAATTCATTTTTTTTTCCAATTCACTTCATCTCAAATTTTATTCACGTATTTTTTTTTGGCAAAAACTCAAGTGCAAATGCACTCTCCATAGCTCGACAGCAAATTTTGCCAATTTTTTTCCTCCTTAGATTTTACTTTTCTACAAATTTGCGGAGTTCGTGAACACTGCGATAACGTTTTATTTAGTATGGTTTTTTTTTTTCTTCAATTTATTTACAGTAAAGTCTCGGTTTATTTACCAACTGAGGTTAAGTATGAATTATTTGGAGTAAGTGGCGCTCTGTCTAGGTGTCATTGTTTATTTTTTTTAAGCAGTAAATAACTTTAATTGTTAATTGATAGAAAAATTTCATGGAGAAGTGAAGAATCAGGTTTTTTTAAAAAATAATTCTCAAGTAAATTTGGGGGAATTAAGAAATTGCAACGATTTTTTTTGGAGCAGAGTGAATTCGTGGAATTACGAATGACTTCAAAATGGCGGCGGGAAGACTTGGCTGGCGCCATCTTGTTGTGTAAATGTGGCGCGGCAGGGGGGGGGGGGGGGGGGGGGGGGGGGGGGGGGGGGGGGGGGGGGGGGGGGGGGGGGGGGGGGGGGAATCCCAGTCATGATGTCGGTAAATCAGGGGGGGGGGGAATTTACCACCGATGGTAAACTTCACTTGATTATCAACAAATAAATATTTCGACCAATCAGAATGTGTTGTTACGTCGAGATAACCTCCAGTAAAGTCATCGAACTGGCAGTCGTTTGTTAACAATTTTAATTAAAATATTTGTCCATCTAGTAGCCAATAAACAATCATCATTGCAACAATACAAAGTGTTCAACAATTAGAAGTAAAGGAATTGATTGAAGTGAGAAAGTTATTGTTAACGATACAATGTGAGGGGAGTTTAATGTTTCAGAAATAAAAAAGAAAGAAAAAAAAAACACTGGATAATTGTGTGAAAATGATTGGTAGCTTTTTGTGTGAATTAATAAGGGTTTCAATGTTATTTCATTGTCAGTACAATTGTAGAATGTGGAGGTATTATTGGAAGTAGAATTGTTCGAGGAATAATAACAATGTTAGTGAAGTGAATGGACAAATTGGCCGTAAGTTTATTGTTATTTAGTGTCATTAATTAGTTGGTGTAATTGGTTTCTAATTAGTGATGATAAAAATTGACAGATATCTGATAATTTTGTGCATTTTATTGGAAAAATATATTATTATTTCAGATATATTTTTAAAAATTGTGCTCATAATTTTAGAATTTTTTACATGTGGAAATTTTTTTTTTTTTTTCAATTTTTGAATTCGTTTTTTAAAGAAGAAAAGGATCGAGACATTGATGAAGACAAAATCATGGAATATCTAACGGTTTTTTTTTAATTCTTCAAATGAATAAATTATTATCAAAATTTGCAATCAGAGATTTTTAAATTTGTTTTTTTTTTCATTTTTTTAAAGAGTCATTCATTTATTGAAAAAAAAAATTATCAGAATTGTCAGAATTCTGCTATTTTCAGGATCATTTTAATACCTGCATGTTTTTTAAAAATTACATTATTATTTCAAAAATATTTCGAAAATTCGCACTCATAGTATTTTAAATTTTCTACATGTGCATATTTTTCCTTTTTTTCAATTTATTTGCTGAAAGAGAAAAAAAAAATGTAAAAATTGTTAGATGTCTGCTATTTTTAATATCATTCTGATAGAATAAATAAATAAATAAATTATTCTAAGAAAACTATTCAAAAAATTGGAGCCCATAAATTTTGGAATTTTTTAAATGTGCATATTTGTTATTTTCTTTCAAATTTATTTGTTAACGAAAGTTAAGAAAAATTTTTGAAAATTGTCAGATGTCTACTTTTTTCATTATCATTCTAATTATTTTAATTTTTTATTATTTGCAGCCCAGCTTAGGTGGCCAAAGACTGCCGATAATGAGGAGCTTGATGATTATGTGTCTCCTAATTGGAGCACTTGACTCCATTGATGGACACCTGTGTCCAGCTCCATGTAACTGCAAACTCGTTGGACCCCAGAATGAGAGACTCAAGGTCAAGTGTAACAAGGACATTCAGGACATCAAGGAGATCAATATCAAGTCCATCAGCATTGAACTCTATCATCTGTACGTATTTTTGAATTGTTTGAGTCATTGATAAATTTGGGATTGATTAACTGTGTTTGTTCTTTTTTTCAGGGATTTGAGCAAGAACAGTATTTACATTATTGAAACTGGGATTTTCCAAAATTTGACGAATCTGAAGCGACTGGATCTGTCTGCTAATAAAATTGCAGCATTGGAGGAAGGTTGCTTCAGTGGATTGGAAAGCTTGGAACGATTGTGAGTATTTTATTGATTAAACAATTCTTTTATTCTTGTTTTCAAAGGAAAATTTGGTAGGGGGGAGTGAGGGAAAAGTGGAATTGTGATGGAACGGCTCTAGATGGTTTTTTTTCAACCATTTCATTGAAAATCTCAAGGAATTCTAGGTGGAAAACATGTGTCCAAATTGATTTTTTGGAATTTTTTGAAAATTTCATCTTTTTGGGCACGACTTTTGATTAATTTTCGATTTTTTTCATTTTTTCGAAAATATCTCAGGTTCTATATTGCGTAACGATTTGGAGTTGACCTCGAATGGAAGATGAGATCATTTCCCATCGATTTATGTTATTGGAAATGGGAAATTATCTGTTTTTGAAATACTCATGAGTACTTTTGTCAAAATCAGTTCTTGCCCTATAAATACCTCAAAAATCGGTCATTTCTTTTTATCAAAACCCCATAAATTGATGGCAAATCATCTCACCTTCCATTTGAGATTGACCACAAGTCGTTACGACCAATAAACTGGGAATATCCACGAAAAAGTGAATTTTTGCAATTTTCCAAAAGCTTAGAGTTCTGATTTTTGGCTGAACAAGTCAAATTTTTGAAAAATTTCAAAAAATAAATTTTGTCACATGTAATCATTGGAAAAAAACGAATCACAAATATTTTCATCGATTTCACGTGATTTTCATGATATAGAAGATCGTAACTAAATCTTCCCAAATTATTTTTTTTTTTACAGATATCTTAGCAAAAATCAAATTTCTTCCATCGATCCTCTGGTCTTCCGGCAATTGTCGAATCTAAAAACGCTGTGAGTACAAGAAGAAATCCTTTTCCATGCTTCCGCAAATAATTTGTTGAATTTCTTTGAATATTTTCTTTTATTTTGCCTTTTTTTTCATTGCTTAGTGATTTATCTGGTAACAAAATAAGCGCAGTGGAGACGACTTTGTTTCATGATTTGGTGTCATTAGAGCGGCTGTGAGTATTTTTATTTGATCTTAGCTCAGCTAAAGCGAGAAAATTTGCACAATACTACAATCAAGAGGCAAAACAAGATTTCCTTCATTTAATAAATTTTCTGAAAATTAATCTCGTTTTACCTCTTTTACTGAATAGAAAGGAAAATCTCACAATTAATACTATTTTCTTAAATTCAGGAAACTCAATGGAAATATCTTGAAAACACTGTCAGAAGGAACTTTCCACGGTCTCAAGCTTCTGCGTCAATTAGACCTGACAAACAATCCCTGGGAATGTGATTGTTATCTCTATTGGTTGACAAACTGGAAAAATACATCTCTCTTCAAATTGAATCCCGTACCAACCTGTGACTCTCCGCCATCATTTCACGGTCAATTTATTCCAGATCTTCGTCTTTCCGAGGATCTTCAATGCCAATGGACATCGCCAGTAATTGAAATACGTCCAGATCAAAATCAAGTTGTATTTGCTGGTGACACAATGAGCATAAAATGCAGTGTACCAAGTATAATTGACGACAGAAGTGCCCGATTAAACTGGTTGTGGAATCCAAGTGTTTTTGAGAATACAAAAAAATTCATCGATCCACAAGATACACTGTCAAATATCAAAGTAGAGAATAGATATTTGTCTGATTCCGGTGTAATCGACAGTACAATAACAATATTTCCAGTGAGAAAAGAGCACAATGGACAGTGGAATTGTCAATTAATATCAATTTACGGTAATAAATCAAAGACAATAAGCATGATTGTCATATCAGATGATACAAACTATTGTCCCTTGGTGATAACAAAGAACAACAAGGGCATGTATGCCTGGCCAAGAACAGTAGTTGGTTGGAAGGTTGAGCTACCATGTGAAGGCAGTGGATCACCTATTCCACTCCGTGCTTCTTATCAGTGCAATTCAACGGGCAGCTGGGTGGACCTTGACACAGATTCCTGTCCCTTCATATCACTGACAACAAAAGCCCTCGAGCAGTACTCAAAAGTCAATTTGTCCCTGACAAAAGGAAATCTACTGGAGACTGCTAAAAGATTCAAGAATCACACAGGTGATCCGATCAAAATAACTGATCCAATTGAGGTGACTTTCATAGCCAAAACCATTGAAAATTACCTAAATTTTCTTGTCGACGAGAAGGAGCTTGGGGCAATGCTGATTGATGTCGTGAGTTCGATCATGAATTTGCCAAAAGACATGCTGAAGTTTGCGGAAACAAGGTACAATGCTTGCACGAGGCTGATCAAATCAGTCGAGGTCATAACAGAGTTCACGCCTTCGATTCAACTGCACAAGAATAACATGGCACTGGAGGAATTCAGGGTGAAGCGCGAGAATTTCGTTGGTTTAACATGCACCTGGTACAGGACATTGTCATCCGAGAGTGAAACTAGGCTTCTTCACTGCGCGACTAACAACAAAACCGCGATTTTAAATACAAAGGACAAATCAATCGAGGCGTCAATTCAACTGCCTGCCTCTCTTCTTCGACGCCTGGATCTCACAGTAGCGCATCAACTCATGATCTCCATGTACAGAGACAACAGTTTCTTTCCGGTGACGTCTCTGCCTCCAAAAATGGACATAACGTCCAGTGTAATTGGTGCTAAACTTATTGGCCTACAGGTAGAGAACTTGACGGAGCCAGTCTACGTCATGCTGAAAATGCCACATTATTATCACCTGGGAATACGCCCAAGACCAGTTATTTGGGATACTAAATTAAATTCAACCGGTGCATGGTCTCCCGATGGCTGTAAACTCTTTAACTTGATGAATGATCTCGTTGTCTTCCACTGCGACAGACTTGGCTACTACGGTCTCCTAGAGGACACGTCTTACTTCGAAGATTCATCAGCAAACATGGCAGGTGCTAAGTTCAGATACTCAAATCCAGCTATTTACATTGGCACCTTCGTAGCCATCATTTGTTTAACAATAACATCAGTCACTTACATAATTTGTTATGCTTCCATTGTCATGCCAAAAAGAGCTAAACACTGTGCCATCAACACATGGATCGCCATAACTCTACTCTGCTTCATGTACACAGCTGGAATTCAACAGACGGATAATATAGCAATATGCCAGGGTGTTGGATTAGTACTGCACTATTTATCACTGTGCTGTCTTCTCTGGATGGCAGTTTCTGCTAGTAATATGTACAAAAGACTATCAAAGTCCGATGTAACAGCAGTACCCGATGATGAATTACCCGAGCAGCCCATACAAAAGCCTCTTCTTGGTATTTACCTGGTTGGTTGGGGTATTGCATTAATCGTTTGTGGCATATCAGGTGCTATTAATTTGCGGGAATACGCTGGTTATTCATTCTGTTTTTTATCATCAGGCCCAGCACTGGCAGCGCTATTTGTACCAACGATTATTCTTGTATTTTATTTAACAATATTTTATCTACTTGTACGTTGTGCAATAAGAAGCGCTGATCACAATGGACAATTATCAGAGGGTACACAGGCAACTGAGAACATGGATTTGGAGCTACTGGAGCCACATGACAATAGAGCTGATCAGAACAGTGTGCACTCGACGCAAACAGTATCATCAGAAGTCGAAGATATTGAACACTCGCAGATTACGCAATTAAAGGGACACGTTGTTATTCTCATCCTCTATCTGGTCGCTTGGTGCTCAGCTGCAGCAGCAACATCGAGACCTTTCAATTCTCATTTACCGCATGAAGAAACAATATTCGCTGTCATTTACGGAATTTCCGTAAGTAGCCTCGGCTTCTTCGTGCTTCTGTTCTATGGAATTGCGAGGAGTGACGTTAGGTCACAGTGGAGTATAATGAGATGCTGGTTGAAAAGAAAAAAGAACCGATGCTGCAGAACGAGAAGCGTCACCGACACAAATCCATCACTTCCAGCTCAGCCACTTGTCCAAAATCTAACAGTACCTATATCAAATACTCGAGCAACTCAAGTTGTGTCTGATACGAATTCTCTTAGCTCATCGCGACTAACCAGTGCATCGAGAGCATGTAATGCACTCAAAACATCTGACATTGGTTCTGATACACCATCGATAAGGAATAAAGGACCCAATGTTAATTTGGTTGTTCTTCATAGACAACAGTATCGTTCGAATAATTCAGTTACGACATACACTGAAGCAGCGCATTCAGCCTGTGTTGAGATGTTCTACAATCCTCATCAAAGCGGTGTAGCGAGAAAATTCTTCAAGAAACAACGGAGACACACGAAGCACAATAATTTGGGTCCACGTAAACAGGGTGATGGTGGTGCTACCAGTGATGGAGGCAGTTGCATATCAATACCACGACCAGCTCCAAGGATTCAAGATGCAGAAATTGAGAAAAGTATCTTTGGCAGCAGTGCTAAGGTCAATAACACGAATATTCATGTTGAACTGAATCCAGTCAGCATCACGAAGAACATCAATATTTTATCAGACAGCGGTGGAAGCATGTCTGAGGACAGGACTATGCCAATAAGATACGTTATTGGCCAGGAGAATAACAGAGGTGCTAAAAAAATTAATAACGATTATCCGAGAAACGAGGTGAGAAGGGTAACAGAGGCGGAAACTGCTATGAGCCCAAATGAATCTGACGTAGACACCAGAACTGAGGAGGAGAAACATCTTAGAAATGTCTCGCAACAGTGCAGTCTCGAGTACAGCTCGGAACTGGATATGGGTACTCAAATGCTGAGCGAAAGAAGTGACAATGATTTGCCGGAAATCTGCGAAACCCCAGAGACACCGGACAAAATAACAGAAGGTGATTTCAGGTGTTCCAGCATTCATCAGATGACACAGGATGACAATGGCAAACAACTAGCAAGATCCGAGCATTCAAGCAGTCTTTATTGTCTGTCTGAGGACAGATTTGATGAGCCACCACTTAGAAACAGCTATAGGAGCTCGTACAATGATGTTACTAGTGTTGGCACGAGCTCGAAAAATTGTGAACTACTATCAAGAGCCTCTATAGATGATTATCACAGTGAAATCAGTGAAGACAGAGGCTCAATTGATTGCAGAGACTCACATCAGTCAAATGATGACAACAGTTTAATGAGTGAAAATACATACAATCAGGATATTATTATTTTTACTGGTTCACTTGATAATGTCAATCGTGTTACAAATGATATTGCATATCCATTAATCGATGATCTCACAATACCAAATTTAAGCGAACACGTTGAACTTATTAATCAAGATAATCATGATAATTATTTGGTTAAAGAATTTAATTCACTCAATGATCTTACTGAACTTGATGTTACACTTGGTGATACAAGGCATCTTGATATGAATGCTAGTATTGGTGTTGATTATGAAGATACTAATTATCAGGATTCACAAAATTTTACTGAAAATGTTGCACTTGATGATGTATTGATCGAATCAAATACAGTTAAAAAAGAAACGAGCGTTTGAAAATTTTTCATCAAGGATTTTATTGTTTAGAGTAGATGAGAATAAATGAAGAGGGTGAAATTTAAATAATGTGCCAAGCGATTTGAAATCATGATGATCTCTCTTCCCTAACTGTCGTCTATTTTACATATTTCTTTTCTTCCGCTTTATGGCTCAATGTTGCATTTATCAGCAGCCTGTATTTCGTTGTAAATATATATTAATTATTGTATTGTAAGAAAATTATATATGTAAGATTTAATGAAATTGTTGTTTGACGTTAAGCTTAGTCCATTCGGTTTTAAGCCATATTTGTGATGACTGCGTCTTCTTATGCACATTTCTCTTCCTTATGCTGAGGATTTTCTTAATTGAGTTTTGATGAAAAGAATTAGTTTAAAAATGCCATACAAGTGTTTTTGAAGATATCTCGAGAAATATGAGGTTTATGGAAATTTGTCAAGAGACCTTTTTTGCGGCTTTTCAAATTCTATATGGAAATGGTCTCCTGATTTTTTTCTCTAAAACCACTTGTGGCAGAGATATTCACGGAATAAGACACAGCTTGATTTTTAAGAATTTTTTTCTGTTGAAATTCTTGAAATCATGGTTTTCATTATTACTCGAGATTTTTTGTCCGGTTTAGTAACAATTGCTGAGATTAATTTTAATTGTCTATTATGAATGAGCTTTTTATAAATATATACTTTTTTGCGTACTCTTCATTTTTCATATTGTAATCGACTTTTATCCGTGAAGACTGAGCGAGGTTTATTTACTGTATTATTGAAAATTTGAGACGGATTTATGATACAAGATGAAATAAAAATACGTAACGTATCTGTCTCATGATGAAAAATAAATTTTCTAATTTTTTCTTGGTCTGCAGAAACGGAGATGCAACAGAAGAAATCGTGCACAAATTTTAAATGTAAATAATTTGTACTTTTTTGAAATAAAAAGTAAACCTATGTTGACTGTATAAATTAATTGCTATTATTATTATTGATTAGGGAATCAACACACGTTCTGGGAGTGGTTTGGCCCATTTACATGATGCTTTCGGGGATTCCTTTTTGCAGAATATATGTTCACTATAGGGGAAGGTGGGGCAAAATGGACATCAGGAGTAAAATGGACACATCTCAATTTTTAGGAAAATATTATGGAAAACTCTTGAAATTAATAGAAATATTGGCAGTAGATAATTTTTAATGGTTCTTGATGGTTTCATTAGAAAGCTGAGTAAATTTTAGGCGGGAAACAAGTGCCAGAATTAATTTATTTGAATTTTTGACTTTTTTGAGCACTTTAGAGCAGTAAAACCTTTTCTTTTTTCGAAAATTTTCAGTTTTTTGAAAATATTTTCGTTTTTATTCGTCGTAACGGGAAAATTCCAACGGGAGGTGAAAGGTGAGATCATTTGCCATCGATTCATATGGTTTTCAATTCAAAAATATCGATTTTTAAGGTATTTATGGGCATTTTTGTGAAATAGTTTTGTGAAACAGTTTTTGCCCTATAATTATCCCAAAAATTGTTTTTTTGAATATAAAATCCCATGAATCGATGGGAAATAAGCTCATCTTTCATCTGAAATCAACTTCGAATTGTTACGACCAATAGAACCAGAGATATTTGCAAAAAACTGAAGATTTTCGAGAAAGGAAAGGCTTTTTACCCCTCAAAAATGCCGAAAAATATCGAATTTTCAAAAAAATCTAAAAAAATACTTCCGACACTCGTTTTCCGGCTAAAATTTCCTCAGCTTTTCAATAGAATCATCAAAAAAAATCCAACTTTAACCGTTTCATTACAGTGCCCATTTTGCCCCACTCTCCCCTAAGTAAATAAAACAATTCAGTTGATTTTTTGCAAATTACTTTGCAAGTATTGAAAAATCTGGTCTTCTCACTTAAATATTAATGATTAGTATATCTTGCCGCTATGTCCGGTAACTGGGTCCACCATGGTAAATATGAAACTCGCAATCGTACCATTGACTTTGGCCTTTTTTTCTTGAAGTACCTCGATAAATAATTGAGATAATGAAATTTTTGGCATTACATTTTTTTACGAGTAAGATGTAAGCTACAAAGAAGCTCTTTACATCAATTCTTCTAGGGTAACATGGCCAATAGATGGACGGTTAAGAAAATATTGAACTTAATTAATTCATATGAAATAGGCAAATCACGTTAAAAAGTTGCAGAGAAGATCAATTTACAGAAAAATAAACAGTGAATCGACTAAAAATTAATTAAACTTCAATAATGTGAAAATAATTGAAGAAAATCGAGGAAATACTGGAAAATAACTTGAACTCCCAATAGATGGACAGTTACATATTTGCAGTGGTAAAATTAAAATTTTAAATTTTAAATTTCGATTAATCGGAATGTAATAAATAGTTTATGAATCTATATTAATGCAATAATCAGGAATTCACGTGAAAAATATAAGAATCATTCATTTATTCATAAAAATCCTCGATAATAGAAACCGTCCATCTTTTGGTCAGTGTCCATTTATTGGTCGTTTGACCCTATCTCAATTAATTATCGAGATGATTTTTCGAAAAATTGATTTACTCGAAAATCGTAAAATTTCCAATATTTATTGAATTTCAATGGAATTATTATTAATCATTAATAATAAATAGCCTTTGAACTTCTGACTTTATTTGTTCATATAATGTTGTTTTGAAGGGAGAATGAGTTGGAATTCTTCAAAATAAAAATTTAACTGTTGAGTCTATTTTGTTTGAATATTATTATCATGTTTTTTTTTGTTTTTTATGTAATTTGCAACCTTTGACATTTCAAATCACAAGTCTCTCTTCCTTTTTTTCACTGAATTATCAGCGATGATTGGATAGGATGAGACACTTGGGGTCAACGAATGTGTGGATACATTAAACAATCAGCCGGTTCATAAAATAATTCCACTACGAGCTGAATTCATTTCTTAACAATGTATCTAACAGTGAAGATGAGATTTCTCGTGTTATTATTATGTCATTTTACAATTGTTTTAACGGTTAAAAAATTACCGAGAATTATTATTATTGGTACTGGACCATCTGGAATTGCTGCTGCAACGAGATTATTGGAAAATGGATTTAATGACATGAAAATTTTCGAGGCAGAGAATAGAATTGGTGGCAGAGTGTATACAACAAAATTCGGTAATAACAAGAAAATGGAAAAAAAAATTAAGAAAATGATTTTATTTAAATTTATCATTTTTTTCTAATTTTTTGCGATTTTTTTTTCTATCATGTAAAGAAAATATCTCGAAAACGACTGGGTTTAAGAGAATTTGTCAGGATACCTTTTTCGTAGAAAATTGAATTTTCTACAAAAAAGGTCTCTTGATAAATTCTCTTAAACCTAGTCGTTTCCGAGATATTTTTTTTTTCTTTAGAAAATTCAATTTCCTACAAAAAAAAGGTTTTTTGACATTTTCTCTTAAACTCCACTCCCTTTTAAAATATTTGCAATAATATAGATATGGAAAATTCTAGAAAATGATGAGGTGGACATGGGCGGTCAGTGGGTAGTTGGCGAAAAAGATAACGTAGTCTATGAGCTTGCTTGGCCAATGGGCCTCTTATCACACGCAAAAACTAAAGAGAGAGAGGGCGAAGATCCAGACACGACATTCAAGATATTTGGTTCTTCCGGTGAAAAATTATCAGCTGAAATTGCGAAAAATCTTTATTTATCGATGGTAAATCTTAGTGAAAGTTGGCCTGGTATTGATGATTTGCAGAATGGATCGATGGGTGAATACTTGGAGACACAGTAAAATCATTTTCACTATTAAATAAAGTGAAACCTCTTCATTTGCATAATTGCGAAAATAAATGCAAAGCTTTATCCTCAAAATATGCTAATAGAGAGGTTGTGCTATAGTCCTTTTTTCAATTTTGTTTTTTTTTTTCTATTTAATCATTTTTTCTTGCAGATTCAATAGAATATTCGATAATTACCCGGAAATCACAGAAAACATGAGAAAACCCCTCATGACTTTGACATTTTTATCAGAAATGGCTGATGATGGTGGCGAAGATATTTATAAAGTTTCTGCAAGAGGAGTCAAGGATTACAAATGCTGCGAAGGAAATTCGTTGATTAATTGGAGAGAACGGGGATACGGAATGATCTTGGATATATTAATGGTTTGGAAATTTTTTCGAAATTTTTGAATTTTTACAAATTTCGAAAATTCAAGTTTATAGTAATAATATCTTGGAAACTATTGGATTTAGAGAAATTTATGAAGGAATCTTTTTTGTGGCGAATTTAATTATCCCAAAAAAAGGATTGAACATATTTTCCTCTAAACCTACTCGTTTCGGGGATATTACTGGTTTTTTCGGTTTAGTTGAATTGAATTTTTTATGATGATTTTAGAAAAAATATCCAAATCCTCAAGATGCACTTCCGATAATGGACAAAATTATGCTGAATAAAACAGTGACGAAAATTAAATATGACAATGAAGGACTGGTTAAAGTGATGACTTCCGATGGAGATGAATTTGAAGCTGATCACGTGATACTGACGGTATCGCTGGGAGTTTTACAGGCACATTATGAGACCCTAATTGAGCCCAGAATGACACCCAAGAAGATCAATACGATCCTGGTAGAGTAATTATTGATTTCTCTTATAATGCAGATTTTTTTTTAGTGCGATAATATTAAATTTTAATATTTTACAATTAGAATTTAGGAATGGGGCACAATGGAAAAATTTATCTGTACTACGAAAATCCCTGGTGGTTAACTGGCGAGGATGCATGGGTTAAATCATTATTCTGGATGGAAGATGACAGAAAAGCCATTGAAAATGATGTGAGGAACTTTTATCATTTTTCTTCACGACCAATCAAAAAATTTGATGAACCTTCTTTTCCTTCAAATATCTTTGAAACGATGAAGTTTAGAAGAATTCCTCAAGAGACCTTTTTTGTAGCAAATTGAATTTCCTAAAAAAAAGGTATCCTAATGAATTCTTCTAAATTCACCCGCGTCAAAGATATTTCCAGAATACAAATCAATTCTATTTTTTCTCCCGAAAATCTCGAAAACTAAAAGAGACTGCGAAATTCAATAAAAATCTTTTTTGTAGCTCTCATTTTCCTCAACGAAAAAGGATTTCTACAAAAATGTCTCTATCTCCACAAGATTTCGGAATATTCTAAAAAAAAACTACCCTTAAAGCAAATTCACCCCTTTTCGTCATCCACGAATTTTCTAAATTAAAAGTATTATTTCAGCCCGAAAAAAGGTGGATGTTATCAGTATACACTGCAATTCAAATTGAATACAAGCCCCACCTCTTGTGCCTGTGGATGGCTGGTCCAAACGTAAACGAAATGGAGAAATTACCCGAGGATGTTCTAATGAATCAAGTTAAATGGCTCCTGAACAAATTCTACAGTGATTCCTACAATCTCACTGAGCCAAAGGCAATAAAACGAACTCAATGGAATACAAACGACAATTTTCGAGGTACCTACAGCTACAGAACCCTCGACTCTGACAAGTACAATGCGCGTGCCGAAGATCTTGCTGAGCCAATAATGCACGATGATAAACCAATAATAATGTTCGCTGGCGAAGCAACATCCTCCGACAAATATGCAACAGTCAATGGAGCAATTGAGACTGGATGGCGTGAGGCAGATCGTCTCATAAATTACTGTAAAAATAAGGAGACAAAATAATAATAAGAAAATTGTGATTTCAATTTCATTTAAAAATTCATTGAATCTTAAAGAAATAAAGTTTTTAAAAGATAATTAATTTTCTCACTTTAGGAAGATAGTGGCGTAAGTGCTATACATATACATATTACTTACGCCCCTTTGTTTCTGAGATGATCCATATCATGTCATCATTCTTTAAAAAAAAATCTTCAAAGAAACTAAGTGAGATAAAGCGATTTTCTTTTAACCCTTTTTTGTAGAAAATTTTGAGAGCTACAAAGCAAAAGTTAGGGCAAAAGCACTTTATCTCGCTTACTCTCCGGATTATTCTGAAATAGCTGATAATGGAATAGAATAGATTTATCTGAATACTTTAATCGTTGAATCTCGGATTCATGAAATAAAAATAATAGAATAGAAAATAGAAATTTTCTGCTGATTTGCTTTTTTCGATGACCTAATTAGAAAAAAAACTACTTTAATCTATTCAATCTTTGACATTAGATCAGCATATTTGTGGGATGATTGGACAGTTCAAAGATTCAAGGTCAATTACTGATTAGAAACAATGGAGACATCTTGTATAAAATGATCGTGACAATCTGAGAATCTTCAGTTATTCAAATTCTCAATGATGCGGAAAGTTCTGCTATTGTTGCTCGCGGTTTCTGTTATTTTTGGGGCGGAAGAGGGGCCAAAGGTCATTATAATTGGCTCTGGACCAGCGGGCATTGCAGCTGCATCAAAATTGCTTCAGAATGGAATTAGAGACATCACTATTTTAGAAGCGGAGAATAGAATCGGCGGTCGAGTTTATAGAACACAATTCGGTAATAGAGTGCAAAAGCACTTGAAATTTAGGTGATCCTAGAGGCTGGTCCAAATGATCTACTTTTGTCTTTATTTTTCTAAATCATCATTAATATTCTAATTATTCCGATTTTATAACATCTTACCGTTGGGAAAACGATATCCACAATGGTAAATTTGTTCTTGAATAATATTATAAATATTCAATATTTTTCCGAATTTGACTCACTATATACGAGCATCGAGAACTGGGATTGGAGGAGGCTTGCATTTGAAATACCAATATTCCCGCCATTGATGATTTCATGCAATTAATTGAATTTCGAAAATTGATAGAAATTCTGAGAAAAAAGGATATATATAGGGGAAGGTAGGGCAAAATGGACATCAGGGATAAAATGGACACATCTAAATTCTTAGGCAAATATTATGGAAAACTTTTGAAATTAATAGAAATATGGGCGGTAGATGGTTTTTGATGGTTTCATTAGAAAGCTGAGCAAATTTTAGGCGGGGAACAAGTGCTGGAATTAATTTTTTTTAATTTTTGACGATTTTGACTTTTTGGAGCATTTTAGAGCGGTAAAACCTCTTACTTTACTGAAAATTTTCAGTTTTTTGAAAATATTTTCTGTTCTATTTGTCGTAACGTAAAAATTCCAACGGGAGGTGAAAGGTGAGATCATTTGCCATCGATTCATAGGGTTTTCAATTGAAAAATATCGATTTTTGAGGTATTTATGGGCATTATTGTGAAACAGTTTTGTGGAACAGTTTTTGCCCTATAACTATCCCAAAAATTGATATTTTTTAGTTCAAACCCCCATAGATCGATGGAAAATGAGCTCACCTTTCATTTGAGACCAACCACGAATTGCTGGGACCAATAGAACCAGAGATATTCGCAAAAAACTGAAAATTTTCAAAAAAAGATAGGCTTTTACCCCTCAAAAATGCCGAAAAATATTGAATCTTCAAAAAAATCGAAAAAAAAACATCTGGCACTCGTTTCCCAACTAAAGTTTCCTCAGCCTTTCAATAGAATCTTCAAAAAAAATTCATCTCCAACCGTTTCATTACAGTATCCATTTTGCCCCATCTCCCCTAGTAATATAAAGAAAAAATGGGTCTGTCACCATGAATTCTCGCAATGTAAAAAACAGAATTCTAATGTTAATTTAATTTTTCTAAAAAAGTAATCTTCACCTTATTTGTCCGGTAACGTGGAGTGAACTGAATTCTTAAAAGACTCCTCATGCTATTCTATCGAATGTGAACAAAATTGAAAAGAAAAAATTGATTGCCGGAACCACTAGGATTACCTTAATGTTATATTTTTTTGCGGTAATCATGATCTGGAATTTTTAGGGGAATATCTGGTTGATATGGGGGGACAGTGGGTACATGGAGAGAAGAATAATGCTGCTTATGAATTGGCATGGCCTCTGGGACTTTTGTCGAAGTTGGTTGGACCTGGAATATCCGAGAATCCGCCGTTTTCGTTCGAATTTTATGGATCATCTGGAGGACACTTGTCCGCTGAAGACTCAACTGCATTTTTTGATTATATGGAAACAAGCAGCAATGACTTTGGAGATCTCACAGAATTGAAGACGAGATCTTATGGCGAAGCCATGATTAACAAGTAATTCAGAGATTATTTTTAAGATCATGCATAAAAAATTTTTATAGGAATTTTTTTTAGATTTATTTGATAGAGAATTTTATAGGTTTATCGTATGGGATATTGGAATATTTTTATAGGCATTGGTGGTGTGAAAATTACGAGCACAAAAAGTACAATGTCTTTAGAGATTTTTCTCATGGATACAAAATTTAACTACAAAATCCCATGAACCCTCTTTGCATAGAAATAATTATTATAGGAACAATGCCTATGGAAAATATTCTACTCTGATAAAAGATGAATCTATAGAATTCTCCATAGAATGAATCTATATGAATATTCTATGGAAATGTTCTACAGAAATATCCTATAAGAATTTTTTGGCGATTTTCCATTCACGATATCTCAGAAACAGTGAGATTCAGGGTAAATTGATAAGAGACCTTCTTTGTGGAGAATTAAATGCTCTAGAAAGAAGGTTTCTTCACATTTTTCCCTAAAACTCATCGTTTCAGAGATATTTCCAAGGAAATCCGCGAAAAGTTTCAAGATTTCTCAGATTTTTTACCGATCGTCTATAAAATTAACGATTTCATTCAGATTTTTTTTGGAAATATCCCGTAAACAACCAGATTTATGGGAATTCATTAAGATACCTTCCTTTTTCTGTGGAGAATTGAATTTCCCATAGAAAAAGGGCTCTTGGGCGTTTTCGATAAACTCACTCATTTCCGAAAATTTCTGTAAAAGAAGAAAAAAAATTGACTTTTATCTGTTTTTCAGAATCAATAAGTACTTCGATGAGCACAATGAAATAAATGCCGATTTACGAGAGCCTCTGATAGAATCTGCACATTTACTGATGATGTCAATAGAAGGTGCTGCAGATTGGAACGATTTGGCTGCTAATAAAACAATGGGATACGTAGGATCTGAGGGATATAACGGATTCAATTGGAAAGAAGGAACGTATGGTACCGTTTTGGATATACTGATGGTTCGTTGCTGAATCCAGAGTTCAAATTAACGTTGACCATGAAGAAAACAATATTCTTGAGTTGATAGATTTTTTAAAATTATTTCTAGAAAAAAATTCCAAATCCTGAGGAGGAATTGCCGATTATTAACAAAACTTTGTTGAACAAAAAAGTGACGAAAATTATATACGATCCTGATGGACCGGTCAAAGTGGTTGGACCTGTTAAAGTGATTACTGCTGATGGAGATGAATATTTGGCTGATCATGTAATTTGCACTGTATCACTTGGAGTCCTGAAAGCTGATCATCGGCAGCTCTTTGATCCACCATTACCGGAGAAGAATGTCAATTCGATTGAGGTGATATTCCTTAGAATTCAAGTGAATTCAATTTTAGAGAATATCTCAAAAACTAAAGAAGATAACGAAATTTTTGTGAAAAACTTTTTTTGTAGCTCTTAGAATTCTTCACAGAAAATATCTCTTCAAAAATTTCAATAGAAATCATATGCCAGAGTGGATTTTTTTGATTATTTGGAAAAATTTGATTTTTTGGTCGGGATATGGAGGTGAAAGCCTTTTTATTTTGGAAAAATTTCACTTTTCTCGGGAATTTCTCGGATTCTATTGTTCATAACGACCTGGAGTTCATCTCCAATGAGAAGAAAAAGAATTATTCATTCGTCAAATAGATAAAGTGCAAAAAACAGATTTTTAGAAAATGAGCTATGAGTAATTTGAAAATTGATAAGAAAAGATTTACAGCGACATAAATCAATAGAAAATGAGCTCACCTTTCATTTAAGAACAGCCCTAAATCAATTCGATCAACCGGAGATATGCCCAAAACAGTAAATTTTTACGATTTTGACCTAACAAGTAGGATTTTTCAAAAATTCTGAAAAATTACTTTTGACACATGCTTGTCAATCGAAACTTCCTCAGTTATTCGAGTGAATCATCGAAAAATCGTTATCTGTAACCGTTTAATTAGACTGTCCATTTGACTCCACTTCCCCCAACTCCAAAAATAATAAAATGATTCGATAATTTTCATTAGAACTTGGGATTTGGAAAAAATGCAAAAATATTATTGTATTATGATGATCCCTGGTGGAACAAAGGAGTGAACACCATACCCTTCTTCTGGACCGCAGCAGACAGAAAGGAAATTGAGAACGACGTGAGTAAATAAAGTCAGTTATTCTCCATTGATCTCTAAAATTTTTCTTCAAATTTTTAGCCTGAGAAAAGTTGGATGCTGGGTATTTCCTATGCAGCAGAGGTCGAGTGGAAGCCAAAGCTCCTCTACTTCTGGATGAGTGGACCCTACTGCGAGAAAATGGAGAGAATTCCCGAAGAGCTCTTCAAGAATCAAACAATTGGATTTATCCAAAGATTCTTTGGTAATAGTTTAGATATTACTCAACCAACGGCCATCGCAAGATCATTTTGGAACACGAATGAGAACTTCAGAGGCACATATAGCTATCCATCTGTCGCTACTGAGAAGAATAATGCAAGTTTTAAGGATCTTGGAAGTCCAGTTATGACGAATGAGAGACCGGTTGTTCTATTTGCCGGAGAAGCTACGGAACCGAATTATCATTCTACTGTCCATGGAGCCATTTCTTCAGGCTGGCGTGAAGCTGATCGTCTCATTGACTTTTACAAGAAACGTAGATAGTGTTAGTTCATGGGATAATGACTATATCTGATAACCGATCGAATAATCCTTGTAAAAGAGATCCTGATGAAATTGATCCTTTCTCTCTTAATCTGTAGCAAAAAACTATCAAGAAAACTTTTTTTTAGAGAATTTCATGGGCTTTACAAAAAGTTCCTGAAGGATTGGCCGCAAAACCAATGATTTCTGAGACATTTACAAAATAATATTGATAAAATTCTCTTCGGTAATGATTAAAAAGATTAGAAAGTGTCGAATCTTTTCGAATTGTCTTTATATCTTGAGTCTATCTTCCTCCGAATCTCCTTGTATCTCTTCACCCTTTTCAATGGAATCGTTAAAAAAATTCTATCTCATGCCTTTTCTTCAATATGCTCCATTTTGCCCCATTTTCCTCCTACCATAAATTGTCGTCTCCTGAACAAAGGGGCGAAGGTGATGTGTATTAGTATAGCACTTACGCCTCGTTCACTCTAAGGTGACGATACATGACCATTATGCAACAGCAATTATATCAATTTATTTGATAACCATACTCCATGAATTTTTACTTGACGTTACAAGTATTTCACATACAATTATTTATAATTGAGATGGGAAACATTGAATTTAAAATTTCATGATCTCTGTGAAACAATTGTCAACAATAATTGACTTGCTCGTTATATCATGTAAGAATAATCTGATAAAAATGTATTCATTCTGTTCAAACGAAATTTGCAGATTTCTTGTTACATCAGCTGATAACCCGATCACGAAGTGACAACACGAGAAGTATATAATCGGGAAAAAATTTAACTTCATCAACACATTCGAGACGTAAATAGTTATTTTATGAAGTACTTGAAATTTTTATTCGCAATGAGAATTGCACTATTTTTCATTGGTTTTTCGTGTATTTTTGCTTTGGAAGAAAAGCCAAAAGTCATTATTATTGGCGCTGGAGCCGCAGGTATTGCAGCTGCATTGAGATTACTTGATAATGGAATTGAAGATGTCACATTGTTGGAGGCAGAAGAGAGAATTGGTGGTAGAACTACTAGCATGAAATTTGGTGAGAACGCTTATTTTATTACTATATTACCTAACAAGTGTGATAATAGTATATTATGCTCTAATTTTGTTAATGAGCAATTATATACGGCCTCATGCAGTCGCTTGTCGCTCAATTCCCGCGATAAATTGGGTCACGTGACCCAATTTTACGTTTCCCGCCGTTTAAAGAAAAAATTAGCGACAATTCGCGGTGGCAAACATGACTATTTGCACTGATTTATTGCTTGAATTAAAAGGTTTCCCGCGTTTTCGATGTTTCAGTTCTCCCAAATATTAGGAAATCATATATCATATATCTAATACCGACATTTATTGACTTAGATTTACTTCCGGAGACTGTTACTTCATCTCGCTCCTTTCTCAACGATAAAGCTCAAATTGTTCAGCTTCGTGGCTACATATCACGTGACCCAATTTATCGCAGGAACTATACATATGCTGAATAAACTAAACTAGTAAATTCTGCTCCTAGGGCGGAAAAAGGGAGGGTGAGAAATTTTTTAACGAAATTATCTTTTATTCACTCGTAGGACATATAGCTTTTTTAAAAATATATAACAACCCTAGTGGTTTCAAAAATGCGGTATGTATTCAGGATTTATTCCGTGTAAATTCGGGGCTTACACTGTTCATTTGTGCATTTTTTTACACTTTTTCTACTATTTTTACACAGCATTTAAATGGCATCTATACAGTATAAATCGTGAATTGCAACTGCACAAAAAAACGTTACATATTCTGCATAAAAATATTGTAATGGATAAACGAGGAAATTTAAGAAAAAGACTTATCTATTCCTTAACTAACAGAGCTGAGGTGTTTCCTTCAGGTCTTCTATTTTTTTAATGACATAAAATCAATAATTTTTTAGAAAAAAACCATACATACTCATTTATTTATGAAGAAGGAAGGGGAAAAGGACTTGAACATTCGATTCCGTTACAATATATCACACTTAAAACGTGTTCATATGGCATTCATTCCGTTTTTCCGAAACCTCAAGAGAAGAACAATGTATTATTCTCCGGTATAAGCTTAACTTATGATATTAATCTTAAAATACTAGGAGAGTACATGATTGATCTTGGTGGAGGATTGGGGGATGGAGGAGAAGAGGATATTGGTGCTGATGGATACCCCTTGCCTTTCGGGATCCTGCAAAAATTTGCTGATGATCTCAGAGACCTGGCATCAGTTCCATCGAAACCCTTCGGACGGAGGCGAAGATCCAATGGAGAATCGATTGCTGATAAATCTCAAGTAAACACCAGAATTGAAAAGATCAAGTATCACGGGCACGGACCACTCAAAGTAATCAGTGCAGATGGAGGTGAATTAGAAGCTGATCATGTTATTTGTACTGTTCCACTCGGAGTTCTTAAAGGCGAGTATAAACAGCTATTTGATCCTCAATTACCGAAGAAGCACGTGAATTCAATTAAGGTAATACTTCACTACGTGAAAGTGGATGATTTCATTCTTCTTATATATATCTAATTGTATCCTTTTTGTAGCTGTCATTGTCCTCAACATAGCTTCCAGGATATTTATGCTAAAAAAAGTGAATGATACAATCGATATTAATGATTTTATGATTGTTATTAGAATTTAGGATTAATGCAGAATGACAAAATATTTTTGTATTACGATGAGCCTTGGTGGGAAACTGAAGAAATGGATAATAAACAGTTTCACTGGTCCGAGGAAGACACGAACAAAATTAAGAGCAATGTGAGTATTAAAATTAAAATTTAAATTTATATAAAAAATTATATGAGATCCTTCAGGCCCACAGAAGCTGGATATTGGGTATTACACATGCAGTTCTCATCGAGAACAAACCGAAGCTCCTTATTCTCTGGATGAATGGATCCTACTGCGAGGAGATGGAAAAAATTTCTGAGGAGGTCTTCAAGAATGAAATCCTTGAATTCATGAAAAACAAATTCACCGAAACGTATGAGATCACTGAGCCGACGAAAATCATGAGAACTTTGTGGGCAACAAATGAGAACTTTCGAGGCTCTGTTAGCTATCGATCTGTTGTTTCTCATCATAATCATGCCAGTGCTGAAGATCTTGGATCACCAATTATGAGAAATAGAAAGCCAATCATTCAATTTGCTGGTGAAGCTACAGATCCAGATAATTACGGTACCATCAGAGGAGCATTGGATTCTGGCTTACGTGAAGCTGACCGTCTTATCAATTTCTATAATAAAAAATAATAAAATTTGTTGATGTAACACAATTTAATGTAGGCGAAACCGCGGCAATGCCCTGGTGGCTTTAGATGATTCTGGATTTTTTTTTTTTGAGAGTGAAGGAATCTCCGAAAATTATGAAAAAATTCAGCAACAGAATCCACATATTGAAACATCTTCTCAAATTTTTTGAGATTTTTTTCATCGAGTCCTTCACTCTGGGAAAAAATCCTGGATCATCTTGCCATGGAAGTCCATTTTACCCCACTCTTCCTTGTTAAAAAATGTCTTTATAATTTCCATTGACAAAAAAAATTGAATAAACACAATTTTTCGCATCAAAAATGGTAATTAATCTAATCTTGAGCACACGGAACATGTGTGCGGAGATTGCAAATAATTGCTGCTTTTATTACGTGGTGATAATAAAAAAAGTTTCAGATCTTTTCTAATTGTCTTTATTTCTCAAGTCCATTTGGCCTCACATCCTTCTGCATTTCCTCATCTTTTCAATGGAATCTTAAACAAAATTACATCTCCAGACTTTTTTTTAAGTGTATTGTAGTCCATTTTGACCATTTTTCCCCTACTAAAGATAATTCTGACGAAATTTTGCTTCTTTACGAGTGAAATTAAATTGAATCGTTTGTCGTTTCTCAAAATAATGAAGACTTAGAAGAATTTAATGGAAAAGCTTCTTTGGAAGTAATTTGTGCTACTTGTTTTTCTTATTATAATCGATGAGACGTTCAGCTTCACGCCAGCCTGAGGTAATAGCCCCATGAACAGAGGCGTAGTTACTCGGTTCTGTAGCTTCACCAGCAAATTGAAGAATCGGTTTATCATTTCTCATAACTGGTGATCCGAGATCTGTTGCAGATGCATGATTGGCGTCAGAAGCGAGAGAGCGATAGCTATAACTGCCCCTGAAGTTGTCATTGGTGTTCCAAAATGATCTTATGATGTCCTTTGGTTGTGTGATGCTGTGAGAACTACCGAAGAATTTCTGAATGAGTCCGAGTGTTTGATTCTTGAAGAGTTCGTCGGGGATTTTCTCCATTTCTTCACAGTAGGGTCCACTCATCCAGAGGAACAGAAGATTTGGTTTCCACTCGACTTCGAGGGCATATGCAACGCCCAGCATCCAGCTCCTCTCAGGCTAAACAATTTTATGATAATTTAGTAATGAAGAAATGAAACGGAATAATTCGAATTTTTTGCCATTCTTTTCAGAAAATATTTTGGAAATTAAGCGAGATAACACAGTTTTTGATGATACTATTTTTAAAGAAAATTTCAAGAGCTACAAATAAAGTCTCGGCAAAAAAATCTCTGTATCTCGCTTATTCTCCGAGATCTGTTCCAAAAAGGAAAATTTTCGATACTCACGTCATTTTCAATCTCTTTTCTATCCTCGGCGGTCCACATAAAGGGCCTGACATTGATGTCTTCACTCGTCCACCAAGGCTCATCATAGTACAGAAATATTTTGCCATTGTGTCCAAATCCCAAATTCTAA
Source organism: Aleiodes alternator (assembly GCA_963921955.1). Taxonomy (NCBI): domain Eukaryota; kingdom Metazoa; phylum Arthropoda; class Insecta; order Hymenoptera; family Braconidae; genus Aleiodes; species Aleiodes alternator. The sequence continues at coordinate 15,306,752 of OY998098.1, forward strand.
TGACAAAAAAATCAAGTAGTTAAACATTGATTACATAAATTTTATTTTGCCTGCAAAAAATTTACTTCAATGGAATTCGTATTTTTCTCTGGTAGTGGAGGCTCGAAGAGCTGTTGATGATGAGACTTCAGGACTCCGAGTGATACAGTGCAAATAACGTGATCAGCTGTGTATTCATCTCCATCAGCAGTAGTTACTTTAACCGGTCCATCCCCAGCGTAATTAATTTTCACAACTTTTTTATTCAAAAGAGTCTTGTTAACGATTGGCAATTCTTCAGTGGGTGTTGGAATTTTTTTCTGGAAAAAGAATAATTAATTAATTTCTTCTTCTTCGTTTGTCATAGAACAAAATCCATGAATTCTTCAACGAACCATCAACAGATCCAGAATAGTACCGTAAGTTCTTTCTTTCCAATTGTTGACCTGATATCCTCCAGCACCTGAGTATCCGATTACACCGTTGAGAGAGACATCGTTCCAATCTGCAGCACCATCAGAAGCCATCAGCGATAAGTGTACCGCATGTGTTAAGGGCTCCCGCATATCTGCACTCATTTTGTGGTCCTCGTAATATTTGTTGAGTCTGCAAGAATGGACATTAAAAGAAAAAGAAAAATATCGTCATTTTCGGAACAAAGTGGCGTAAATGCTGTGTCTAAGTATAGCACTTACACCACTTTGTTCCTAAGATGCAGATAGGAATAAACCTTATTCATAGAAAATTTAATTTCCTAAAAAAAAAAGGTTTCTCGAAAAATTTCCCTGATTCGATGGCATTTTAGAGATATTCCTAAACCAATAGAGTTGTTTAAAAAGACACCGTTAATTACTTTTTTACCATCATTTCACCGTAAGAACCTGTCTTCAGATCTCCGTTAAATTCTCCGATGTCATCCTCATTGTGCGCATATTCAAAGAAATTCTTTGACTCTTCTTTGGATAATTGTGCTCCAGAAGATCCATAAAATTTGAAAGTTGGTGGCTCCATTTCTGGTTCTCCAGGACCTCTTGCCTTTGATAAAAGCCCCAGAGGCCAAGCTATTTCATACGCGGAATTGTTCTTCTCTCCATGGACCCATTGACCTCCAAGATCAATCACGTAATCCACTAAAAATCATTTATGATATTACCTTAGGAACAGAGTGGCGTAAGTGCTATATCTATACATAGCACTTACGCCACTTTGTTTCTACGGTGATTTCACATTTATCCTAAAAAATTAGGAATCATTCTCAATTTGGGATTTTCCAGAATTTTTCTAAGTCGAACTCCAGCAGACTTCATTTATTTAATTTATTTTTAAGAAAATTATAATTTTTTCCCCGAATTTGGGATTCTTCGGGTTTTTTCAGAATTTTCCAAAACATTGATAATTGTAATTACCAAATTTCGTGCTATTGACTCGACCGCCAATTTTATTCTCTGCCTCCAAAATAGTGACGTCTGTAAGTCCATTCTGAAGCAATTTTGAAGCAGCCGCAATGCCAGCAGGTCCAGAGCCAATGATAATTATCTTTGGATCATCTCCTGCAGCTAGCATTGTGCTAGCACAAAGCAATAACACTATAGCCCTCATTGTCGCTGAGAATTACTGCAGATTCTCAGATTGTTACGATCATTTTATACCAGATGCCTTCATTGCGTCTAATCAGCAATTGACCGTGAATCTTTGAACTGTTCAATCGTCACTCACACATGCACATTCAATATGAGAGTTGGAATAAATTATTCATATCGGCGACTTACAACCAAAGTAGCTTAGGTCCAATGCTTATAGATAGCATCTTATGCCCCTTTAGTCCTCAGAGTACATACCTCTGAACAGAATTTTGGAGCACATACGGGGTCAAATTGACCCCACTCCATTTTTAGAGTGCTATATCTCAAGAACTATGCATTTTTTCGGAATTTATGTTGTGAGGTTTTTTGTAGATAAAACAATGTACTTTCGAATACAATCATCATTGGTTTGATTCAACTATTTTTTGATGGTGAAAAAGCTAATCGAAATCGGACCTCTTCCCTGAAGTCGGCTAATTTGAATAAAAAAGCTCATAAGCGTTGGAGCCAAGTATTTCAAATATTTTTATTCATTTCATCATATTTTACGGCAAAGAATTTTTTGGGGTCAAAATGACCCCCAGTGTACTCCGAGGGTTAATTTTAAGACAACGATATATGTCAGGTGGCTGGCTGAAAAAAGAGATCAGGAGATACATCCTTTTCATTCTCAGTAGCTTTCCTTTTTTGTGGCTCTTCGAAGTTTCTATAAGAATGGATTAGGGAAGAAAGGACGTAAGTCTTTTTATCAGTTTCTAAGATATTCGAAATATTTTTTTTTTTTATTTCGAAAAAAAATTATCGGTGAAAAAAATCGACTCATCTGGTTACCTCTTCACTAGTGAATTTATGCATCTAAATCTCTATTTTTTAAGTCCTTATTCATTTTAATACTAGATAATTCCTTGTGAATGTCCTCACAGGGATTGTTGGACCATTGTTCATGAAAAAGAATCATTCAGCAATTTCTATCAAATGAAAAAAAAAATATTTGAATTTTTTCCTATTGGAAAAATGAAAAAATCATTTGATCTCTAATGACACAGTATATCTATGATTATTATGCAAGTGTAATATATATCAATCTATTTGATAACGATACTTCATAAATTTTTACTTGGTGGTACAAGTATTTCATGTACAATTATTTTAATTGATGCAGGAAATTTAGGATTCGAAATTTCATTAAGAATCTGTCTAAAGACATCTCCAAAAGAATCTCTGCAAGATCAACGCTTTTAATAAAAGGAGATCCTCCTTCCGAGGATCTATTGACGTGGAACAAAAAATTCGTAGATGAACTGTGATTTCCAAATGTAATTTAATGTAGGGCCAAAATGGACCTGAGAGTCAGAATGATTTGGGGATTTTTTTTGGGAGTGAAGGAGTCCTTCAAATTTTTGGAAAAAATTCACCAACAATTTCCATATATTGGAGTGTCTTCTCAAATTTTTTCAGATTTTTTCATCAACTGCATCGCTCCAAAACAAATTCCCGAATCGTCTTGACGTAAAGGTCCATCTTGCCCCAGTCTCCCCTATTAGAAAATGTCTCTACAATTTTCATTGGCAGAAAAAAATGAAATAAACTCGATTTTCCTTATAAAAAAAAAAATAACTGATCTAATCTTGAATCACACGAAACACATAAACAGAGATTACAGCATTATACCATTCTGTTGGAAAATATGTTGTCGTGCGATTGTATAATTTCAGTCTTCTCGATTCATCCTGCAATGAAGTGTCTCTTGTTTTTCCTCTGGACTACGAGGATTTTAACTTCTGGAGAAGAGCCAAAAGTTATTATAGTTGGTGCTGGAGCAGCTGGAATCGTGGCAGCTGCCTGGCTAATTGAAGCTGATATTCAGGATGTGATGATACTGGAGGCAGAAAACAGAATCGGAGGTCGTGTTTACAGCAGAAAAATCGGTAAAGATGTTTATTTTCAAGAATATGAATTCTTTCATTATGGAAATTAAGCGAGATGAAGCGATTTTGTACAAATCCTTCTTTTTGCAGCTCTTCAAATTATCAACACAAAAAAATAGAACAAAATCGCCCTATCTCGTTTAGTTTCCAAAAGATTTGGAAAAATCTGATGATGGAAAAATCGATTTTTCTAAAAAAAATCGTATTCTTTCATTTTCTTCTTTCGAAAAAAATCCACAAATTCTGAATTATTGGATTATTTCGATGTTGATATTATTGAATTGATAGGAGAGTACGTGGTTGACACTGGGGCAGGAGCGATTTTGGAGGGAGACACTGTTCTGCTGAATATGCTCGAGCCATTCAATTTTCTATCAGCATCTCAAACGACTTTCAGGGATGAATTGTTGAGGCTTCAAGTATTACTCTCGTCTAATGTAGAATCGGTCTTGAGTGGATTTAATAGCTTCGGGGAGATGCTGGAGGAGGAGAAAAATGGACCGACAGAATTAGCATCTTGGAAGGACTACATGGACTCCATGTAACTTGATTATACGCAAAATTGGGGTAAAATGGGCTGAAATAGTCTAGACCCTCTGTTTTTTCGTCGAAAAAGTCGAATTTTGAAGCATGAATCATCGAAAATATCTTATTGCAACGACTTTCCCCAATTTTAAATGATTTTTACATTGATTTTACCCATTTTTTATTTTTTCTTAAATACTAATAAAAAGAAGTGATTTTCTTTAGATTGAATGAGGCTTTTCATAAATGCGGAATCAGTCCTGCTCTTCGTGCGAGTTTAATGAGCAGCGTGGAGATCTACACAATGGCACTTTCTGGGACTGACAGTTGGAACGATATTCCCTATTTCAAAAACCTCACGAGAGACGAAATCTCGTACACTTGGGAGGAGAGGACATTTGAGACTGTTCTAGAGATATTAATGGTTCGTTTGAATTCAAGAAAAGAACTCTGCATTAGTAATGAAATGCACACTGTTGATCTATTGATTGAAGCTGCTATTTATTTCTTCAGAAGAAATATCCGAATCCTGAAGAGGAATTGCCGATTCTGAACAAAACTTTGTTGAACAAAAAAGTTAATAAAATTAAGTATAATGAGGATGGACCAATGAGAGTCACTACTGCTGATGGGGATGAGTACACGGCTGATCACGTTATCTGTACTGTCCCACTTGGAGTCCTCAAGAGTGATTATCAAACGCTTTTCGATCCACCACTATCGGAAAAGCACGTGAATGCTATACAGGTACTCTGTTAATTATAATTTCAATCATTTTTGAATAATATCTCGGAAAATAAGTGAGATAGAGCAATTTTGCGCCGATTATTTTTATAAAGAATTTCAAGCGCTATAAAAAAGAATTCTAGTAAAATTACGCTATCTCGATTAGTTTCCGAGATATCCTCAGAAAACTGTTGAAAATAGCAAGATAAGTCTATTTTTTCCTCACTTTGTTTTTCAAAAATACCTTAGAAAATGAGTGAGACAGAAGAATTTTGCTCTGAACATCTCTTGTAACTCTTGAAATTCTCTATAAAAAAATATGCATAATATCACATTATCTCGTTTAGTTTCCAAGATATTTCCTTCGAAATGATCACAAAAATAAGTCGATTCATCCTGTTTTACCTCGTTGCTACTGAAATCATTTGATATTTTCAGAATATAGAATTTGCACATGAAGAAAACGTTTTTCTCTATTACGAGGAGCCCTGGTGGTCGAGTGACGATAATATCGACGGAAAAATATTCTATTGGACCGAAAAAGACAAAAAAGCAATTGAAGACAATGTGAGTTATTTTTTCATCAACTCCAGTTTTCGATATTTCATGATCAATTCTTTCAGGAGGAAAAAAATTGGCTATTGGGAATCTCTGGAACTGTTGCAGTCAAGAATAGACCGAAATTACTGAGTCTCATAATAAGCGGATCTTATTACGAGAAAATTGAGAAAATACCTGAAGAAATTTTGAAAAATCAAACTGCAGAACTTTTTCGCCGGTTCTTCCCGAATTTCGATGATATCAGAGAGCCAAATGAGATCATGATGACGTCATGGAGCAGTAATGAAAATTTCAGAGGAAGTGCAAGTTATTATTCATTCAAAACAACTGCTAATGATGCAAATTTCGAGGATTTGGGAGAGCCGATCATGCGTGATGACGTACCGATTCTTCAATTTGCTGGTGAAGCTACAGAGCTTGGATCATCTGTGAATGGTGCAATTCTGTCAGGATGGCGAGAGGCTCGTCGTCTTGTTCATTTTCATAGAAAGAAAGCGTAGAAATTCTTTAGTTTCGTTGTAATTATATAGCAATTGAAAAATTAAATTTTCTGAGAAATTTCTGTTAAATTATTTGAGTTATTGTGTTTCATCACTTGATAATATTTGAACTTCTCCCGCAAAAATGAGTGGTAAGACCAAAACATTATATGTATTTTTTGCAGTCTCGTAAATTTAAAATGATAAATATTATTATCACATTGAATAGAAAAGTTCAAACATTCAGGGTCATGCTGATTAGAATAGCTGAGAATATATGGTTTAAAATGATTGAAACAATCGTAATATCTTCAGTTATTCAAATTCTCAGCAACGATGAGAGCTCTATTATTTTTAATCTGTATCTCTGGTATTTCTGCTTGGGAAGGAGAGCCAAAGATCATTATTATTGGCTCAGGAGCTGCTGGCATTGGAGCTGCAACGGAATTATTCTTTAATGACATAACAAATTTCAAAATTTTGGAGGCTGAGGATAGAATTGGCGGACGAGTTAACAGCACAAAATTTGGTAATTAAGCTTAGCATAATCTTATCACTTTAGAAACAAAGGGGCACAAGTGGCTATTTATAAGCATAGCACTTGCTTCCCTTTGCTCCTGAAATGACGATGTAAATTTCTTCGAGTTAATAATGATTTGATACTATCAGGAGACTATATGATTGATCTTGGAGCACAATGGGTACATGGAGAGAATAATGGTGTATTCCAATTGGCTTGGCCCTTGGGGCTCTTGTCTAAGGCACAAGGTCCTGGAAAACCTGAGATGCCTCCATTTTCAGCGAAATTTTATTCGTCTTCTGGATCACAGCTAAGCAGTGAACTTTCAACTGATCTATTGGAATTCGTTGAGAAAAATAGTGAAAATCTGACTAATCTAGAAGGATTAAAGACAGGATCTTACGGTGAAATGATTACGAAAAAGTGAGATTAATCATCTTAAAAAGTAACGGAGGATCCAGGAAATTTTAAAGTTTTTAAAATAATTGTTCAGCAATACTTATAAATTTTTTTTGCAGAAAATCATGGATGTGTCGATTTTATGATTTCCTTCGTCAGTCCTTGCCACTTTTTTATGACGAAAATATTAATGAATATTCTCTGATAATTGATTCAAAAATCCAATAGATATGAGCTCTTTCTTGCAACTCTTTGATTGAATAATTTAAAAGATTTTCGTTTTTAACGGTGATCATTTCTTTTAGGCTCAATGAGTTTTTCGATGCTCGCAAAGATGATCTGGCCCCGGCTCTGCGAGAATCGTTGATACGTAGTATTGAGTTGGTGACGATGGGTTTGGACGGTGCTGAAGATTGGAATGATGTCTCTGCCAATGGTACAATGCAGTACACAAGCGATGAGGGTTTCCTGTACAACAATTGGAAGGAACAAAGCTACAGTAGTATCTTTGACATTATACTGGTTCGCTGAAATTTCTAAAGATTAAGACGACAATAGACGGGGAGAAAGTGATGCAGCTAATTTTGATTGTATTTCTTGCAGAAAAAAATTCCGACTCCCACGACGGAAGTACCGATTATGGAAAAGATTTTGTTCAACAAAAGAGTGACAAAAATCAAGTATGGAGATGGACCAGTCAAGGTGACAACTGCCGATGGAGATGAATATGAAGCTGATCATGTTATCTGTACAGTATCACTAGGAGTTCTGAAGGCTGATCATGAGAAGCTATTTGATCCTCCATTACCAGAGAAGAATGCGAATTCAGTCAAGGTAGAGTTTCCGTGAGAATCCTGAAGAAAATTAAAATATGAATTATTTTTGTGATTCTTCTCAGAATTTGGGATTTGGGCACAATGCCAAAATATTTTTGTCATACGATGAGCCTTGGTGGTCGAGTGAAGAAAGTACGATTATGCCATTTTTCTGGACTCCAGCACATAGGGAAGAGATTGAAAATGATGTGAGCATAAAAATTCTACATTTTTATTATCATCAATATTTAATGATTATTATTACGTTTTTCAGCCTCAGAGAAGCTGGATGCTGGGTATTTCTCACGCACTCAAAGTCGAGTGGAAGCCCAATCTTCTGTTCCTCTGGATGAGTGGACCCTATTGTGAACAAATGGAGAAAATTCCCGACGAACTCTTCAAGAATCAGACGATTCAATTTGTCGAAGGATTCTTTCATAATTCGTATAACGTCACTGAACCAAAAGAGATCATAAGATCACGTTGGAACACTAATGAAAACTTTAGAGGCACTTACAGTTATCGTTCACTTGCTTCTGATGCTAAAGGTGCAAGTGCAGAAGATCTTGGATCACCGATTATGAGGAATAACACGCCAGTTATTCTATTTGCTGGTGAAGCTACGGAACCCAATCATTATGCTACTGTGCATGGAGCTATGGCCTCAGGTGTGCGAGAAGCTGATCGTCTCATCGACTTTCATTCAAAGATGGGAAGTCGTTGATTATGTAATTGTTACAATGAATTACGAGTTTTATATTGTTCCACAATTATTAATAATACCTGAACTTATTCGGAAAAAATAAATCACCATACATATTGTTGTTCAAAAACCTTCTGAATTACCTCAAACCTTCCATGGAAAGTCAATGAGGGTGAACAGGTGGAGGAAGTCGAGTTGTGCCAAAGAATGTTGAAACGCGGAATTTGTCACAAATGTAATTTTTATCAACCGATCGTGACTTTGTCAATGTAGTAAATAGTTTCCATCGATTATTATCCAAAAAGTTATGACGAGTTGATGCACATAAATTGATTAGTTGAATGTCTTTTAGTTGAAATCACTAAATTTGAACATGAATGTTGAGCATACTAGTAATTTAAAAGAAAAACCGTTGAATAGCAAAACTATTGAACACAATAGAAAAACCCCATTGGCGTAGGCGACACGTCTCATTGATTGATCAAAGCGATATTGCTCTGATGACCGTTGGTTGATCAAGTCTTCACTCATTAAATTTTGAATGAATACTGACCACCCTTAATTGGAGAGTATTCGTTATTGGATATATTAATAATTTTGTTATGGAAATATATTATATATTTATATGGATTATTGCATAATTTTAATTCGAAAATTGGGTAATTTGCCATATCAGGAATCCTGACTGATGGGCTGAAATTTGAATGACCGCTCAGAATTCGCGCTCCGATTTCCGAAAGATTGTACATTACTCAATTACATTGCTCACTGTCTTGTCCATTTTCATAAGAAAAAAAGAGTAGAAATTTCTCATTTTTGAATATCATCATTATATAACAGCTCAGAGATTGAATGATTTTTCCAAAACACTTGATAATGTTTGAACTTATTCTGAAGAAAAAAATCAGACTAATACCTCTCTGCAGAGACGTCAATTTGAAATGAAAAATATGATTATAATGTTATGGAAGAGTTCAAGCATTCACGGTCAAGCTGATTAAAATAGCTGAGAACATCTGGTATAAAAGGATCAAAACAATTGGGACATGTGCAATTATTCAAATTCCGAGAAACTATGAGAGTTCTGCTACTTTTACTCTGCATTTCTGCAATTTCCGCATCGGAAGAGGAGCCGAAGATCATCATCATCGGCTCTGGACCTGCTGGTATCGCAGCTGCAACGAAATTATTCCAGAATGGATTGAAGGACTTCAAAATTCTGGAGGCAGAGAATAGAATTGGCGGACGAGTTAATAGCACGAAATTCGGTAATTATGTTTATCATGTGAATTTTTTCAGAGTACTAATGATTTACTACCATTAGGAGAGTATATGATCGATCTTGGGGCACAATGGGTTCATGGGGAGAAGAATAATGCCGCATACGATTTGGCGTGGCCCTTGGGACTCCTGTCGAAGGCAGAAGGTCCGGGAAAACCTGAGATGCCTCCATTCACTGGAAGATTCTATGGATCTGCTGGATCACAGCTGACCCGCGAATTGTCAATGGATTTCTTGAATTTCGTTGAGGAAAATCGTCATGATCCAGCTAATCTAGAAGGATTGAAGATAGGATCATTCGGTGAAATGATGACGAAAAAGTGAGATTATTTATCTCAATTAGATAATTAAGGATATTTGTTTTTAACGATAATAATTTTTCTAGACTCAATCAATTTTTCGATGTTCGCAAAGATGATCTAGATCCAAATTTACGGGAATCGTTGATAAAGAGTACTGAGCTGGGGCTGATGGCTGCGGACGGTGCTGAAAATTGGAACGATGTTGCTGCCAATGGTTCAGTGCGATTCAAAGGCGCTGAGGGTTATCAGAACATCAACTGGAAGGAGCGGAGCTACAGCACTATTTTGGACATCATGATGGTTCGTTGAAGTTCAAAGGATTGAGGTAATAATGGACCGGCAAATGTTGATGCTGCTAAATCGATTGCATTTCTTCCAGAAAAAGATTCCGAATCCCGCAGAGGAATTACCGATTATGGACAAAATTCTGCTCAACAAAAAAGTGACTAAAATCAAGTATGGAGATGGACCAGTCAAGGTGACAACTGCCGATGGAGATGAATATGAAGCTGATCATGTTATCTGTACAGTATCACTAGGAGTTCTGAAGGCTGATCATGAGAAGCTATTTGATCCTCCATTACCAGAGAAGAATGTGAATTCAGTCAAGGTAGAGTTTCCGTAAGAATCTGAAGAGAATAAGGAATATGAATTATTTTTGTGATTCTTCTCAGAATTTGGGATTTGGACACAATGCCAAAATATTTTTGTACTACGATGAGCCTTGGTGGACCAATGAAGAAAGTACGGTGATGCCATTTTTCTGGACTCCAGAAAATAGAAAAACGGTTGAGAGTGATGTGAGTATGGAAATACCGATTTACATTACTAATTATACTTAATAATCATTATTACCTTCTTCAGCCCGAGAAAAGCTGGATGTTGGGTATTTCTTACGCCTTCAAAGTCGAGTGGAAACCGAAACTTCTGTCCCTGTGGATGAGTGGACCTTATTGTGAACAGATGGAAAAAAGTCCCGATCCAATCTTCAACAATATGACAATTGGATTCCTCTATGGATTTTTCGGTGATGCGTACAATGTCACTGAGCCGAAAGACATTATAAGATCACATTGGAACACCAATGAAAATTTCAGAGGCACTTACAGTTATCGTTCACTTGCTTCTGATGCAAATGGTGCAAGTGCAGACGATCTTGGATCTCCGATTATGAGAGATAACAAGCCAGTTGTTCTATTTGCTGGCGAAGCTACAGAACCAAATTATTACAGCACTGTGCATGGAGCTATGGCTTCAGGCTGGCGAGAAGCTCATCGTCTTATCGATTTTCATAAGAAAAAATAAGATGATTCATTAATTACATAATTATTTTGAGAAAAATGAGATTATTGAATTATGTCAAAGTGTTAAATGAAATCAAAATAGATAAATGCAAGATTTTTTTTTCATAAATGAATATTTTTCATGTCCTTCCAGAGATTGAACATTCAAAAATAAGATTCCGTTAAGAATATTGCACTACCAGGAGAATAGTTTTATTGTCTTAGGTTTGATGTATTTCGATGATAAATGAGGGATTGACTCTGTGAGTGTAAGTGTATGTCTGTGTGAATCGCGAAGGAAACGATGATAAGTAAGCGAATCAACTTCACCATTAGCCAGACTCGCGAAACAAACTGTGTCACTAATCGAAATAAATATAGATTAATAGAAACCTGAGTCTTTCGATAATTCTTGACAACCCTCTGAGAGAAAATTCCTTACAATCAATGAACGTGATACTGAAGGAATTTCGGTAAATGTGTCTCTCAACATCCCCACCCAATATTCAAGATTTGTTTTTCGAGAAGAAATTGGATAGTCCTGCACCGGGAGTCGAACCCAGGATCTTTCGATGTTTCCCTTCGAATTGCCTTGAAATCTGACGCACTCAGTCTTATCCTCACTCCACTGTTCCTTCATACAGCAATTTTGGATTAAATTTAATTCATTCATTGGATAGACTGACTGAGATATAGAATGGGTGTGTCAATCTTCACATTTACCAGAATTTCATTCCTTGAGCTCTTCCAGAGTCGTAGTCGTTTACGCGAGGCGATGTGCGGATTCTTCGATTTGCTGGTGAAGCTATAGAACTTGAATCTCCTGTGAATGGTGCAATTCTGTCTTAATCACATGAAGCTCGTCATCTTGTCCATTTCTATGGGAAGAAAGTGTAGATATTTCTTAGTCTTCTTGTAATTAAACAGCAATTAAGAGATTAAATTATTGAAAATTTTTTATTAACTTATGTGAGTTATTGTTCCAACGCTTGATAATGTTTGAACTTATTCTGCAAAAATAAACAATAAAGCATTTTATGAATTTTCTGCAGAATCGTCAATTTAAAATGGAAAATATAATTATCACGTTATTGAAGAGTTCAAGCATTCACGGTCAAGCTGATTAGAATAGATGAAAACATCTGGTATAAAACGATTGAAACAATCGGAACGTCTGCAGTGAGTCAAATTCTCAGAAACGATGAGAGTTCTGCTACTTTTACTCTGCATTTCTGCAATTTCCGCATCGGAAGAGGAGCCGAAGATCATCATCATCGGCTCTGGACCTGCTGGTATCGCAGCTGCAACGAGATTATTCCAGAATGGATTGAAGGACTTCAAAATTCTGGAGGCAGAGAATAGAATTGGCGGACGAGTTAATAGCACGAAATTCGGTAATTATGTTTAACATGTGAATTTTTTCAGAGTACTAATGATTTACTACGATTAGGAGAGTATATGATCGATCTTGGGGCACAATGGGTTCATGGGGAGAAGAATAATGCCGCATACGATTTAGCGTGGCCCTTGGGACTCCTGTCAAAGGCAGAAGGTCCGGGAAAACCGGATATGCCTCCATTCACTGCAAAATTCTATGCATCCACTGGATCACAGCTGACTCGTGAATTGTCAATGGATCTCTTCAAATATGCTGAGGAAAATAGTGAAAATCCGGCCAATCTAGAAGGATTGACGACAGGATCTTTCGGTGAAATGATGACGAAAAAGTGAGATTATTCATCTTAATTAGATAATCAAGATTTTTTTCTCAACAATCCTAATTTTTCTAGACTCAATGAGTACTTCGATGCTCACCCAGATTATGTAGCTCCAGAGCTGCGGGAATCATTGATAAAAAGTATTGAGTTGGCAATGATGGCTTTGGATGGTGCTGAAGATTGGAACGATGTTTCTGCAAATAGTTCAATGCACTACAAAGGCGCTGAAGGTTTCCAGAACAATAATTGGAAGGAGCGGAGTTACAGCACTATTTTGGACATCATGATGGTTCGTTGAAATTCAAAGGATTGAGGTAATAATGGATCGGCAAAAGTTGATGCTGCTAAATCGATTGCATTTCTTCCAGAAAAAGATTCCAAATCCGGCGGAGGAATTACCGATTATGGACAAAATTTTGCTCAACAAAAAAGTGACGAAAATTAAGTATGGAGATGGACCAGTCAAGGTGACAACTGCCGATGGAGATGAATATGAAGCTGATCATGTTATCTGTACAGTATCACTAGGAGTTCTGAAGGCTGATCATGAGAAGCTATTTGATCCTCCATTACCAGAGAAGAATGTGAATTCAGTCAAGGTAAAGTTTCCGTGAGAATCTGAAGAAAATAAAAATATGAATTATTTTTGTTGTTCTTCTCAGAATTTGGGATTTGGACACAATGCTAAAATATTTTTGTACTACGATGAGCCTTGGTGGACGAGTGAAGAAAGTACCATTATGCCATTTTTCTGGACTCCAGAACATAAGAAATCGGTTGAGAGTGATGTGAGTATGGGAATACTGATTTTCATTGTTAATTATCCTTAATTATCATTATTACGTTCTCTAGCCCCAGAAAAGCTGGTTGTTGGGTATTTCTCACGCACTCAAAGTCGAGTGGAAGCCAAATCTTCTTTTTCTGTGGATGAGTGGACCCTATTGTGAAAAGATGGAGAAATTTTCTGACCCAATCTTCAACAATATGACAATTGGATTCCTCTATGGATTTTTCAGTGATGCGTACAATGTCACTGAGCCGAAAGACATCATAAGGTCACATTGGAATACCAATGAAAACTTTAGAGGCACTTACAGTTATCGTTCACTAGCTTCTGATGCCACTGGTGCAAGTGCAGAAGATCTTGGATCACCGATTATGAAAGACAACAGGCCAATTATTTTATTTGCTGGTGAAGCTACAGAACCAACTTACTATGCTACTGTTCATGGAGCTATGGTTTCGGGCTGGCGAGAAGCTGATCGTCTCATCGATTTGCACAAGAAAAAATAAGATCATTTGTTGATTATATAATATAAAAAAAATGGAGATTATTAAATCATTTTCAAACTGTTGAATAGAAAGAAGAATCATCAAATGCAAGATTATTGTTTGGCAAATACTATTTTTTTTTTTGTCATTTTGAAGATTCAACATCCAAATAAGAAATAACACTCCGTAAAAAATATTGCACTATCAGAAGAATAGTTTCATTGATGAACGTGATACTCAAGAAATTTCATTGCTTGTGCTCTTCCAGAATCGTAGGCCCCATGTGTCGTAGAGTAGAAACACTCGTGTGTAGCCTCACCAGCCAACATTATCACAGGAACTTCCTGAAAGAATAGATAACAATTATTTCCTGGAAATTTCTGATTCTTTCCTCAATTTACCTTTAATTGATGATTTTCATGAATTTTTCCCCAAACAGGAGCTGATAGGCTCTTCGTGGTGCTTCCATTGTCATCGCACTTACTCGATATATTGCTATAGCTTCCTGCCACCCACTCATTCTTCCCCCACTGCGATCTCTTGCATCTTTTGGGACCCGGTAAATTCTCTCTCTTCATGAAAAATCTCAATAAGTCGATGCAGTCATTGCCAACCTCCTCTTCACTGAGACTCTCCATCACTTCAGCACCACTGCCACCAACCCAACCAAGGAGAACTGCCTCATGATCCTGAAGAACATCAAATCCAGTCAAATCTCTCGTCCACGTAGCCAATTTAACGTCAATCTCTGGTGAATCATTATTGTCATGCCAAATAAGCTGAAATCCCTTGACTCCAGGCTTCCACCAAGGCTCGCCAAAGTCAAGAAATACTTTATTTATCAGGCCAAAGCCCAGAGACTCGATCGCAAGTGTCAAATTAACTGGCAAAGATGGATCAAACATTTTTTCATGATGTTTCTTCAAAAATCCAAGTGATGATGTCACTAGAACACAATCGGCAATTATTTTCTTCTCGTCCGTAATAATCACAGGTGAAAAATCAGGTACATCAGCACTCCATTCAATTTTTCTAACAGGTGAATTTAGTCTCAAATTGAGCTGCCTCAAGCTCTGCGAAATAACTTCAATTGCTGAACTGTAGCCATCCTTCAGAATCAAGTGCTCTGGTCCTCCTACAAATCGAAATTGTCCCCAATATTTAGCGGACAAAGTGTCAAGGCTCGAACAGGAATTGTCAATTATGAGGAATCGCTTGTTCCAGTCGAATATTTCTTCCTTCAATTTTTTAATATTAATATCCTTTCGCGATGCTAGATGATTGCTCATTGTCCTTTGGAGAAGGGATCCAACACTGTCAGGAATCTCTTCTTGCTTGTCGTCGACGTAATCAACGTATTTTTCACAATCCTCAAGAGTATCTTTGATTAAATCGTCAATCTCTTCGATAAACATTTTATCAACTTGTAATCCATCATTTCTTATGTAAATTCCATCGCCCTCACTCGCTTCTTCATCAGAAATTAAATTGTAATTCGTACAAAATTTAGCTAATTCACTCTCGTCACCGTGCAAAAATTGTGCGCCTTCCTCTATCCAATTGTCATTCCAACGAATTGATTTTATTCTTCCTCCAAAGTAATCTTGAGCTGAAAAAAATTAATTTTTAATCTATAATTATATGATGAAAAAGATATATTAAATTTTTTTTTTATTTCGAATTTGAAATTTAGAGAAGTATATTCTATTGTGAATATCTATGAAACGAGTTGGTTTAGGAAAAATTTGCAAGAGATCTTTTTTATTGAGAATTTCGTACACTTCAAAAAAGGTATCCTGATGAATTCTCGTCTATCTCATCGTTTACGAGATATTTTGGAAAAACCAAATTTTTACAAATTTGAAGGAATTATTAAATTTACCTTCAAGCAGAATGTAATCATAAAATTTATGATCCTCGAGTGCCTTAGCTGCTGATAAACCAGCAATTCCTCCACCTACTATAGCAATCCTCGTTTTTTCCACTTCAATTCCATCAATTTTTACGGTTTCAATGTTTATTGGACCAATTGAACTCCTATTCACCTGCCTTAACGATTTAATCTCTACGATTTACGTATTACGATAAAAAATTCAAACACAATTGCAATTAACATTGTCACAATTAAAATTGTTTATTTATTATTTTTCGTTTTGTTTAAAAAGTTTGTTGTTGAGTGTTTCTTTTTTTCTTTTCTTTCAATATAAAAATTCAGAAGAAACTGAGTAAAATAAGAAAAATAATTTCTTTCTGGCATTTAAAAATGAATCAACATATTAAATAAATGTCTTTTTTTCCATTAAATAAAATATAAAATATTCGCTCCTTTACCCTTGCTCCATTCATAACGAAGATTTGTAGATTCTTTGGTTCAAAGATGAGACTTTAATTTCCTATGAATTGAGAAAATTCATGCCAATAAATTACAAAAGTAAATTAAATCAATGGCATAAATGAGAAATTCAAAAAAAAAAAAAAAATAATAATCATTTCAATGACCGAATTTTAAACAAATACATGTTGTTAACGGTCTCATCTGATTTCTACACGTAATCAACAAATTTATGTGATGTGAAAATGTTGATGAGAATATGTTTAAAAAAATTTCTTTTAAATTAAATACAATATTATAATTTACCCATAATATTCAACGAGCCTCTCAGCCTCTCTGAATCCCGTTTCAACAGCTCCATGAACAGTTGAAAAATAATGATCGTGTGTTGCTTCACCAGCAAATAAAATAATCTGCAACATGATAAAATAAATTGAGCCTAATTTCTTTTTCATTATCACTCAATTTAAGTTTAATACAAATTTCAATTACAGGTTTATTGCTTTCCCCCGACAGAATAGGATCAGCTAAATCACTGGACCATACATTCATTCGTTCACTGTCGAGGCTCCTGTAGCTATAGCAACCCCGAAAGTGTCTATCTGTGTACCACTTCGATGTCAAGATATTATCCGGCCAAGGAATGTTGTACGTTTTTCCCAAGAATTTTTCCAGCAGCCAGAAAGTTTTTTCTTTAATCACTGCCTCCGAAAGAGTCTCCATAAATCTTGCACCACGTGACGTTATCCAACCGCAGAGGATTCTTGGCTGATAATCTACAGTAAAAAATCCAAAAACATCGAGAAGCCAGTGATCTTCTGGATTTTCTTTCATGAATTTGATCTTTTCATCTTCGGTCCACAAAAATTCGAAATCTGCAGCATCTTCCGGCCACCATCTCTGTGGAAATTCCAGGAAGATCTTGTCCACTGCACCAATATTCAAGCCTTTTATTGCAAGCTCCTTCTTAACTGGAAGTTTTGGAATGAATAATGATGAATATTCTGCTTTTAATACTCCTAGTGATGCAGTAAATATCACATTGTCAGCTTTGAACTCCTCTCCAGTACTGGAAGACACTATTATCTCGGTTGGATTGGAGTAATCGATGCTTTTTACTTCAGTTGAGAATTTTACTTTTGAGAGAATTGGAAGAGCCTTGGAAGCATCTGGATATTTGTGCTGTAAAAATGTAATTCAATTGAGAATTTTGGTTTTTCTTTTTTGGGGAGTCGTTTGGGGGAGGCTGGGGGAAAATGGACATTCACATTGAACGGTTCGAGATAGAGATTCTCTGATGATTTCATTGGAATGCGGAGGAAATTTTAGGTGGAAATGATGTGTTAAAATGTTTTATTTCAATTTTTTGAAAATTTTACTTTTTTGACCAAGTTTTGGAGGGATACATCTTTTGACTATTGAAAAAATTCATATTTTCGGCGATATCTCTGGTTCTATTGGTCGTAGCAACCTGGCACTGATCTCAAATGAAAAGTGAGCTCATTTCTCGTCGATTTATGAGGTTCAAATTTTTTTCAAACCCTTATGGGCCATTCTCTGAAAGTCAGTTTTCACTTTATAAATAATTAAAAAATTGATCATTTTTTTAAAAACCATATAAATCGATGGGAAATAAGCTCACCTCCCATTTAAGATAAACTCTAAGTTGCTACGACCAATAGAATCAGAGATATTCTCGAAATACTTGACTTTTTCAAAAACAGAAGGGTTTCAACTTCAAATCTCGAGCAAAAAATGGACTTTTTGAAGAATAAAATAAAAAAACCTTTGACACATGATTCCCGTGGGAAATTGTCCCAGCTCTCCAATAAAATCACAAAAAAAAACAATCTTCAATATTTCCATGAATTTCGATTGATTTTCATTGTATAAAATACCAAAAATAACACAATATCTTAACACAGTTGCCCATTTTACCCAAACTTTATCTACCATTAGAACGTCGAAGAGAGTCTTGTAGCCCCGGTCCTTCCAATTGAGAACGTGATCTCCATCACAGACTCTGTACTCGGCTAATCTTTTCGCTGACACGTCAAACCAGGTGTCACAGCACTGAAGACTATTATCGAATTTTCCCATCCACTCCAAAATTTGAGCAGCTCGTGTCTCGCTGGTGAAATGGGTCTCATTGAAGTAATCATAAAATCTGGAAAAGTAATAACAATTAGCGAATAATAAAAACGTTAAAAAAAATATTTTTAAAAAATAACAATTAGCGAAAGACTGCATTTTTCTTCTGAATACATCGGAATCTATCAAAAATAGAAAAGAATAAATTGTAATAGCTTTTTTCATAGTTTCGCCTTTTGTCTCTCTAAAAAAAAATGTTTCCACAATTTCTTTTGTCTATTTCCCTTGAATTTTAAAATTCCCCTGGAAAACTGATAGCATTCATGAGCCTGAAGTTTACAGACACGCTTGTTAGATGGCGCTTCAGCAGCGCATATTTTGGATGGAAATGGCGCGATTTAAAAAATCCGAATTTTTCCGTGTAAAGGTGGAGAAAATAAAACTGGGATGTTTTTTTTTTTTTTTTTTCCATCCGTTCTGAAATTTTACAGGTGATTTTACATGATTCTTTTCTTCGCTGTTATGTTTGGCAGCACATATCTTTCGCGCCACTGACGCGATTAAAAAAAAAAAAAAAAGTACTTTTTTGGCTTGAAAAAAGCTAACTGGGATGTAATTTTTTTTTTTTTTTTGCCTCACCCATCAACCAAATGAATTGAAAATATAAAAAAACCTTTAGCATTGAATTACTCCCATACGGAATATCGCAGAAAAAAAACTCGAATATTTTCCGTTTGAGCATGGAATAATCTTGATGGGATGTTTTTTTTTTTTTTTTTTTTTATTGTTTTGAGGCGATTTATTTTCTGCGGGTAATTTCCGGAGTTACAAGTGAGAAAATTTTTGAAATTTCGTTTTTACTCAGTTGAAATATTTCTCAAAAAAAAAGCGGAAATATAATGAATTATACATTTATCTTGTTTTTACCTATATATATATATACATATTTACAAGCATTTTTCTTTATATATAGAGAAAGGGGTATAAAATATTTATTCCAACTAAACAGTGTAGAAGGGAGATTTTGTTAATGATTCTCAGGGGAAACTGAGGACATTTCATTTGGACATTGTAACTTCCAACTTTTTTAATGAAAATCAGGCGAAAATAATGTTATCACCATGGAGAAAAATAAATTGATGACGAATAATTTAAAATTTTAGTAGTAAAATACTTGTCGAAATTCGTGTTTTTTAAATTTAATACTTTCAAAAAAATTGATTCTGACGTATGAATTCCGTAGAGAAGTTGTTCGAATTCTCAATGGAGTCATCGAAAAGAAACTTTATCCATTCATTGCAACTGTTTTCCTTAAAATAAAACCTGAAAAACCGAGATATCTCTTACACATACTTCATATCTACACTCGAAAGGGTATCTATTCTTCATTTGATGTTAGCCATATAGAACATAGACCACAATTGAATACAAAGGAGGGCTCCTGCAGTTCTTCAACTTCTTTACCCAAATAACCCACGCATCGAAATTCGGCCCATCTTCTACACGTCTGACACAAAACCCAATGTTCTTGGGAACTACACATCGATTCATCATAACCACAATGAATACAAATGTCAGCAACATTCAATGATTGACGGAGTATGATGTGCTTGAGTTCCTCTCTTTTGTCATCAGGATCGAGCTGGCCAATTGACTCAATTTTTCCACTCAGTATCTCCTCCATGAAGTGAATAATGAAAATTCCACAATTGTGGGTATCTTTCTGAGATGGATATTCACTGAATATTCTCCACCATTCGCCATCTGGTCCCGGATAAATCTATGAAAAAAAGGAATTATTTTTTCAGCGGTGCTCCGATTCTCGGAAGAAATGGATGTAGTAATAGTTGTAATTAGGGGAACACGGCCATTAGATAGACGATTGAAGAAAAATTGGAGTTTATTAGAGAGTATAAAAGAGGCAAATCACGTAGAGAAAGGGCAGAAAGGAGCGACGCATAAAGAAATATATAATAAATGAACTAGAGATCAATTGAACCTGCATAATAAAGAGGTAGTTAATGAAAATAGGCAAGAAACTAAAATATACCTTAGACCCTCAATATGCCATGATTATGAATTTCAATCGATCGGTATAGAATCAAGAGTGCATGATTTTATATGAATTTGATAATTAGAAATAGAAGAGAAAAGTATACGAATAATTTAATTATTTACATGAATTTAAAATGAACTTATTCTTTCATTTGTGTCTATTTTTTGATTCCGTTACTCTACTGTTAAAAATTCAGTCGCGAAGAGATAAAGCAGGTGAAGAGAAGTGAGTGTACTTTTTCTTTCTATAGTTGTTTGATAATATATCCAAAACTATCTAATGCACCACATAATGTGTTGTCCTTGTTTCGAACCTCTTTTGTAGCCCTTCAAATTTTCTACAAAAATTTATCGGAGCGGAATATTAAAGCAATAAAATTAATATAATAATACTAATATTAAATATAATATAATATTATATTATTATATATATTATTATATATTATAATATAATAATAATATTAAACAATTAAATTTATTAATAAATTAATTTTTATTAATAAATTTTATTTAGAAAATCAAATTTCGGAAAAAATATGTAATGCGCAAGCAGGATTTGAACCCACGACCCTCTGATTACATGTCAGGTGCTCTACCGCTGAGCTATTGCGAGTTACTATATTTACCATCAAATATTTGATTCTCACATCTTTTCTCCACCTCCCATCCACGAGGCAATGTCGCCATTAAACAATTAAATTTATTAATAAATTAATTTTTATTAATAAATTTTATTTAGAAAATCAAATCCTAATTGTTTTGCTGAGTTTTGGAAAAATTAATTTATTAATAAATTTAATTGTTTAATGGCGACATTGCCTCGTGGATGGGAGGTGGAGAAAAGATGTGAGAATCAAAATTTGATGGTAAATATAGTAACTCGCAATAGCTCAGCGGTAGAGCACCTGACATGTAATCAGAGGGTCGTGGGTTCAAATCCTGCTTGCGCATTACATATTTTTTCCGAAATTTGATTTTCTAAATAAAATTTATTAATAAAAATTAATTTATTAATAAATTTAATTGTTTAATTGTTTAATTATATTATTATATTATTATATTATAATATGTAATGCGCAAGCAGGATTTGAACCCACGACCCTCTGATTACATGTCAGGTGCTCTACCGCTGAGCTATTGCGAGTTACTATATTTACCATCAAATTTTGATTCTCACATCTTTTCTCCACCTCCCATCCACGAGGCAATGTCGCCATTAAACAATTAAATTTATTAATAAATTAATTTTTATTAATAAATTTTATTTAGAAAATCAAATTTCGGAAAAAATATGTAATGCGCAAGCAGGATTTGAACCCACGACCCTCTGATTACATGTCAGGTGCTCTACCGCTGAGCTATTGCGAGTTACTATATTTACCATCAAATTTTGATTCTCACATCTTTTCTCCACCTCCCATCCACGAGGCAATGTCGCCATTAAACAATTAAATTTATTAATAAATTAATTTTTATTAATAAATTTTATTTAGAAAATCAAATTTCGGAAAAAATATGTAATGCGCAAGCAGGATTTGAACCCACGACCCTCTGATTACATGTCAGGTGCTCTACCGCTGAGCTATTGCGAGTTACTATATTTACCATCGAATTTTTGATTCTCACATCTTTTCTCCACCTCCCATCCACGAGGCAATGTCGCCATTAAACAATTAAATTTATTAATAAATTAATTTTTATTAATAAATTTTATTTAGAAAATCAAATTTCGGAAAAAATATGTAATGCGCAAGCAGGATTTGAACCCACGACCCTCTGATTACATGTCAGGTGCTCTACCGCTGAGCTATTGCGAGTTACTATATTTACCATCGAATTTTTGATTCTCACATCTTTTCTCCACCTCCCATCCACGAGGCAATGTCACCATTAAACAATTAAATTTATTAATAAATTAATTTTTATTAATAAATTTTATTTAGAAAATCAAATTTCGGAAAAAATATGTAATGCGCAAGCAGGATTTGAACCCACGACCCTCTGATTACATGTCAGGTGCTCTACCGCTGAGCTATTGCGAGTTACTATATTTACCATCGAATTTTTGATTCTCACATCTTTTCTCCACCTCCCATCCACGAGGCAATGTCACCATTAAACAATTAAATTTATTAATAAATTAATTTTTATTAATAAATTTTATTTAGAAAATCAAATTTCGGAAAAAATATGTAATGCGCAAGCAGGATTTGAACCCACGACCCTCTGATTACATGTCAGGTGCTCTACCGCTGAGCTATTGCGAGTTACTATATTTACCATCGAATTTTTGATTCTCACATCTTTTTCTCCACCTCCCATCCACGAGGCAATGTCGCCATTAAACAATTAAATTTATTAATAAATTAATTTTTATTAATAAATTTTTATTTAGAAAATCAAATTTCGGAAAAAATATGTAATGCGCAAGCAGGATTTGAACCCACGACCCTCTGATTACATGTCAGGTGCTCTACCGCTGAGCTATTGCGAGTTACTATATTTACCATCGAATTTTTGATTCTCACATCTTTTCTCCACCTCCCATCCACGAGGCAATGTCGCCATTAAACAATTAAATTTATTAATAAATTAATTTTTATTAATAAATTTTATTTAGAAAATCAAATTTCGGAAAAAATATGTAATGCGCAAGCAGGATTTGAACCCACGACCCTCTGATTACATGTCAGGTGCTCTACCGCTGAGCTATTGCGAGTTACTATATTTACCATCGAATTTTGATTCTCACATCTTTTCTCCACCTCCCATCCACGAGGCAATGTCGCCATTAAACAATTAAATTTATTAATAAATTAATTTTTATTAATAAATTTTATTTAGAAAATCAAATTTCGGAAAAAATATGTAATGCGCAAGCAGGATTAATATGTTTTATTTTCTAAATAAAATTTATTAATAAAAATTAATTTATTAATAAATTTAATTGTTTAATGGCGACATTGCCTCGTGGATGGGAGGTGGAGAAAAGATGTCATTAACTCGCTTACGAGTAGCTTTTTGATGATTTTTTGGAGGGGGCAAGGCTAATTCCTTGCAAGCTGCCGTAACGCGGTTATAACTGACATCAATGAATCTCCCGATTTTCATATTCTCCTCCTTTTCGCATTTTATTTGCTTCATGTGATTCTCTGCAGGAGTATTCACGATGTGTTTGTTGCCCGGAGTAAGAAGGGTTGACCAAAGAGGAGCATATGGAAGCAGTGTCTTCAGCAAATAATCCGCGAAAGCTACACTTGCAAATTCATTATCTTCTTCCCATCCCTTACATTTTCCAGCTTTTCTCAGAACTTTATCATAGACTTTTTTAAAATGCATCAAGAAAGGGCTCTGCTGATAATTCGGTGCATTCGTTTCACCAGAAAGCTCTTCTATTTCTTCTACTGCTTCTTCTTCTTCTTCATCTTCACGTTTTTCTTGGGCTTTCACTAATGTCGATAACTCCTCAATGGCCTTTCGAACTTCCTTCGTGAGTTTTGGAGTCAATAAAATAATAAATAATAATTCTATTCTATTGCTCATTTCCTGAAGGTTCTGACTGTGAATGACAACTGCCATTGCCTCCAGAGAAACTTTTGAAGCTTGTTCATTGACTTTCAGAGTTTTCAAGTGTCTTGAGAGCATTTTCATTAAATGTGCATAACACGTGAAACATGAGACGAGATCCTTCGGACGTGGAATATTATTATTTATCTCTTTCCAGATGATTTTCAAATAATTCAATACGGTCAAATCATTGAAACTCCGCATTAATGCATTAATACTGGCCCAAGACATATCAGTTACGAATGCTTGAAATGCTGGCCACGATATTCCATTTTCTTCCCAATAATGCTTCATGAAGCTCAAGAACTCTTGAATTGAACGAGCAGTATGGCTGTTTGTTATCAGTGCCATAAGAAGATAAATCTTCTTATTGATCACCACAACTCCAGCATAATAATACACTCGTTTTGATTTCTGGAATGACTTACGCACAATTGAACCCGTGGCGTCAAAATGTAGAATTAAATTTTTATAATTCTTTAAAATTTCGACCTGTTCTTTACTGGCGAGATATGTTGTGAATGAGGTCTTGAACTCACGAATGTACGGATGGTTAAACTGCGATTCTTGCAGTTTAAAATAAATATCAGCCCCGTCATCCGAGTGCCGATCAATCTCTCTCAATTTCTCAGATTTCGCCTTTTGTAATACCTCAAGTGAAAAAGCAAATTGATAATTGTTCTCTGTTTGTGCAAGTTCGACATCCATTTCATTCATCAATTTTGTATGCATTGTACTCGGCTTCATGAATCGTAGTGCATCCTTCATCCCTCTCCTATTTGTATCACGTAATTGATAAACTAATGGCTCGGTATGTTGCCCCTGAGCCGAAGTATGAAACACTTTTATTTGCACACTCAACCCTTGCATTACTCCATGAAATTTGAATTTTCTCTTGCACTCAGTTTGTTTACACAGAGCATAATCCCTGAAGTTGTCATTACTTTTCAATTTAATACCTCTCCATTGCAGCATACATGTAATTCCCAACTCGGAAGGTAAAATTCTTCTCAAATGGGAATGTAATAGGTCCTTTGCTATTTGGTTGTCACGGATGATTTTCTCTGAAGATACATATAAAACGTGTTCTACAGAATATTCATCGGCATCCACTTCTTCCCGATGCTCGTCAAATTCCCCACTGGATATCGAATCTTTGTCTTCCTCTTCCGAATCATCTTCAACTTCAACTTTATATTTTTCACCAACTTTATTTTTCTTTCCCGATTTCTCCTTGATCCCCTCTTCTATTCTCATTCTGAAATTTCGAAGATCGCGAGACCAAGCAAACTTCACGTTTGTTCGAAATTTTTCCAGTGACTTCTTTCTAATTTTTAAATAAGTACAAACGTCTGTGAATAATTTTGTTTGCAGTGGTCCCTCCTTCACATCACTAATTTTTTTAGCACAATTGATAAATGCTTTCACTGTCTTATCATCATCGAATTTCTGCTTATTTCCCATTGTTAATTATAAAAAAAAAAAAAAAATCAACGCAAAGTATATTCGAACACTTAATTATTACACCAACTTTATTACACTAAGTTTATCGTGAAACAGTAGAAAAAAAAATATAACCGACGTATATCGAAAAAATTAATCCTTACACTAGCTTATTTATAAAAAAATTAGAAAGAAATATAACATGAAATATCACAAAGAATTATAGAAAAATATTGAGAAATTTATGGAGTCAAGGTTATGAGATATGGCCAATTCAAGTAGAAACAATGAACTATTCGAAAAATTCCAGGATTTCCATACGTTAAAAAAAAAAAAAACAAAACAAAACATAAACCAATTAGCGGCTGTTTATATTCGCGGTCAGCCCCGCGCGCATCTGCTATTCAAAAAATCTGGTAGATGGCGCAAAATAATTAGGGGTGATCTTTCTGGTATTGCAGATTTCCTTTCATTACTTTTTAATTATCACTTATCAATTGCGACGACATATACTGATTGCTATTGATAATTGATACGATCTTTTTGGTTTTTCGAAATGGTGGAATCATTAATTCTAATTTATATGTACCTTTGTTATAAACCAAATTAATTCAATGATTTTTATTAGAAAGAATTACATAAAAATTGTGATTGATATTATTATATTAATTTATTAATAAAATTGAGGAATTGTTGAGAAAAAAAAAAACATCCCATCAAGATTATTCGATGCTCAAACGGGAAATATTCGAGTTTTTTTTCTGCGATATTCCGTATGAGAGTAATTCAATGCTAAAGGTTTTTTTATATTTTCAATTCATTTGTTTGATGGATGACGCAAAAAAAAAAAATAAATTACATCCCAGTTAGCTTTTTTCAAGCCGAAAATGTACGTTTTTTTTTTTTTTTAATCGCGTCAGTGGCGCGAAAAATATGCGCTGCCAAACATAACAGCGAAGAAAAGAATCATGTAAAATCACCTGTAAAATTTCAGAGCGGATGGAAAAAAAAAAAAAAAAAACATCCCAGTTTTATTTTCTTCACCTTTACAGGGAAAAATTCGGATTTTTTGAATCACGCCATTTCCGACCAAGATATGCGCTGCTGAAGCGCCATCTATCAAGCGTGTCTGTAAACTTCAGGCTCATTAGCATTCAGAATATAAAATAAATGAAATTATTCAAATATTTTGAATCTCGCGGTATTGATAGCACTGACTTACGTCAGTGGCCTTGAGATTACTTTTGTTGAGAGAGAGAGAGGAGGAAATATGACGAGCAAATGAATCCAATTTTATTGGAGTGAAAATGGCGATGAAGAGGTAAAGAAACAGCACATTTAATAAACAAATTTGACAGCAACGAAATTAATCGAAAAAATATATATATATATATTTCTTGCAGGAATGTAAATCCTCATTTGGAGGCATTGAGAAGAGAAATCGAAGGACCACCAAATCTGGAAGTGAAAATAATTAATATTTTGAAATTAACTTCAAAGATTCATGCGGCTTATTTATTTGAGAATGGAGGAATATCGGTGCTCCAGAAAATTTGTCTTTTTGTGAGCTCTACACCAACGGGAACAATGTATTCTGGATGGCAGGATTTTGGAGCACATCTTGGACTGTCGAGGGAACAATTGCAGTGCATTGAATATGATTTTAAAGGACTTCAGGATCCAACTTACTATGTTCTATTGACATTTGTGCAGTGTCCTGATGCAACAATGGATAAATTGTTGATTGCACTACAGAAAATGAAACGTTTGGATGTTATCAATAGGCTTGCTGAACCCTTGATGCTGTTTCTGAATAATTACGGAGTGAATGAAGAATCAAATGGTGAGAATCAATTTTTTTAGTCTCTGATCTTAATTCAGTAGAGAAATTACATCTGCA
This sequence comes from Aleiodes alternator, assembly GCA_963921955.1. NCBI lineage: Eukaryota > Metazoa > Arthropoda > Insecta > Hymenoptera > Braconidae > Aleiodes > Aleiodes alternator. The sequence continues at coordinate 15,334,214 of OY998098.1, forward strand.
GTAATTCGTGAATATCTCGAAAACCCGAGGAGTTAGAAGGATTTTGTACTTATATTTTTTTGTAGGAAATTTAATTCCCCACCAAAAAGATCTCTTCGTTAATTTTGATGAATCTAACAGTTTTCGAAATATTTTAAAAAAACTTCGAACGTAATTGTTCGATTTTTTTTTAAAATAAATTTTCTCTTAAATTTTCGGAATCAGAATAATTTCCATTGAAATTTTGATGATTTTCAGGTGTTTTACAGGCCAAATATGTGCCTCGAGTGCCTCTAGTCCTGAAACCATTGATTTCAATCGAAAATTCTCGATCGTCCTCAAAAAATCAAATCTCAGCAGAAACAAATTCAACAAACGATGTGAATATTCATGAAAATAAAAGAAAAAACCAGAATTATGGAAGTATCGTCATGCTGACGTTCACAGAAGATGGTCAGGAGACAGTCAATAATATAGCCAAAATATTTCGACAACAGAATCCAAAAATCGGTGTATTGATTCTTCAAGAGCAGGAAAAATTTGTTTACTCGAGAGCCGAAGAATTCGTTGATGATTGCTTCAAACAAGTTGATTACATTGTTCCAATATTGACGAGGGGCTACATCAGTCGTATAAATGATGCAATGCATAATTTTTACAGAATCAAAGAAAATTCACTGGACTCGAAATATTTAAATTACATTTATTCTCTATTGAGGTTTGAGTATGTCAAGAATAAGTGCTGCAATGAGCGAGTCAGGTAAATGAGAGAAGAAATTCGTTTTTTTTTTTAATTATCACAAAAATTCGACTGAAATGTAGGAGTTAAGATGTGAAACAAGTCAATTTTTTCCATCAAATTGTTTCGTTTCTTTTTATATCTCGGAAACTAAATAAGATAGGGTAATCTTACCTCAATTCTTTTTTTTATAGCTCTTAAAAATCTCCACAAATTAAGATTTTGAGAAAAAAGAACGTTAATTCAGTAGCAAAGAGGAAAAATTGAATTTTTTCATTATTTGTTTCTTAAGAATAATAGGGAAACTGTTCGAGATACTGTAATTTACTCCGAATCCTTCTTTATAGCTCTTGAAATGTTCTAAAAAAGAAAAGGATCAATGCAAAATCACCCTATCTCGTTTATTTTCCAAGATATTGTTAAAAAACGATTGATAAAAAAAATCAACTTATCCCATTTGTCCTTTTCTCTTATCAATTGTCTTTATTTCTTCATCTAATCTCTACTCAATCGATATTGACGAAATTTTTTTCAGGTGTATTGTACCTGATAACGAGCTAAAAACTGTGATAAAATCGGATCTTCATCCAACACTTCAAGCCTGGTTTCGCGAGTCCGATATCAATGACTTCGTCACAAATATATTGTTGAAAAAATTCTAAAAAATAATAATAATAATTAATGACATTATACAGAACATACTTCTTGATGAAATAATCTCCATAAGATCCATTCTGTTGCTTCAGTACATCCTCCTCAACGTCAGTAATAGAATAATACAAGTGCCAAATTACTGAAGACTCAGATTTTGGTAAAAATTTACCAGTTGAATCGACAAATATGTGCTTGTTAGTGTCATTTAATTTGTGCGATGAATCAAGGATTTTATGTGATTTCACCATATTATAAACGATATTGTCAGTCTCTCCATGAACCCACTGTGCTCCCAAATCCACCACATTGTCAGCTGATTTGTGAATAAAGCGAAAATAAATTTTTACACTGTTAGAAATATTGATTTTTCTTTTGATTAATAAAAATTAATTGAACTCACCGAATTCAGTCGTGAATATTCTTCCTCCAATTCGATTTTTTGCCTCTAAAATAGTGATATTTTTCAAGCCACGTTCGTACAAACGACATGCTGCTGATATACCAGCTGCACCAGCACCAATTATTAAAATTCTTGGTTCTTTCAGCATTTTTTCAATCATGCACTAAACATTTTTTTTGCCAAAATTGCAGTAAAAACGGATATGTAATGGCAATTTGTGGTGGAAGATAAGGGAATGAATTTTTTTTTGAGTGAAACAGTCAACTGACAATTTAGGAATCTGCTTTTTTTTGCTTCAATGGCGTAGAGGGAGGGGGAGGGGTTGCGCTGTGGGAAAGGCGCAAGGGAAGATTGCGCGGGAAATTCAAACGGTTGGAGGTGATTTTCTTGTTTTTTAAGGGGAAAATAGTGAAAATAAGGAAATTTTTAATTTTTCAAAAATGTTCATTCAATAATTTTTTTTTCTCTCTTCTTTTAACTCCTGATACAGTAGTTTTTCCATTGCAGCGACTAAATGATAGATTTTGTGATAGAAAAAATGGGGTGAAATGGGGATTTTGATGGAAGGGTTTGGGGACGAATTTTTTGAACGATTCCAATGAAAATATGAGGAAATTTTCGGTAAAAAACTCGTGTCAGAAGTGATTTTTTGATTTTTTTCGACAATTCTATGCTCTTGAATTTTCGATTTTTTCCACTTTTTTGGGAATATATCGGGTTATATTATTCGGAGCGGCTTTGGGTTGATTTTAAATGATAGACGAGATCATTAGCCATCGATTTATGGGGTTTTGAAATGAAAAATAGCGATTTTTTAGATTCTTATGGGTGCTTTTGTGAAAACTAGCTTCTAGCCCTAGAGTTTCCCATTTTTTTTTCTTTTTTGTAATAACTCATTGACACAAAAAAAGTGTTCTAATTTCATTATCACTAATTCAACTAAAAATTTTCGTCATGGCTCCTTAAAAAAAACCCACTCCTCCTCCTAACTCTCTTGTTGACACAAGAATCACCTATTTTACACGTGTGTTTACACATTTTTTCAATGAAATAGTGGTTTCTCGAACTTAGTATCTATATAATCAGCTTCCTCATTCCCCGCAACTGTTTGATAAAAAAAAAAAAAAAAATAACTGATTATTCTGAATTTCGTGGTCTTAGTTAAGCATTAAAAACTATCATAAATCGAAATTATCTAAAAATGATAAGTAATGAAAATAGAAAAATTCCCCAAAAAAATTCAGTTACATTTTACATTATATTTTCTCTCGTCATTATAGCACATTATACATAAAATAGTTTTTCTTTTCCTTTTAATTATGACTCGTAAACGCCCCAAAAAATGTATTTAACAATCAACTGAATAATTTTCATCAACAGACTATAATAACTTAAAGAATAATTCTCGACTCTTTTACTTTAATTTTTTTTTTTTTTCTATAGAAAATTATATCGATTCATTTTTCATGCATCATTGGACCCTGATTTCACTCAATTATGCGTTGAAACAATAATAATAATCACTTATAGAATTCGTTACAATCATTAAACATTCGATTTTTCAAGTTTTTTATAGAGATATTGAATAAAATTATTAACAACACTCAAAATATTGTCGAATCACGGTCTTTCGCTGAACATTGCCACCTTTTTAAAAAAATCAAAAATCCAAAGAATTTGTCATTATCCAGCAAAACGTCATAATTTGAAAATATTTTGATGTTATTAACATATTTTTTCCAATATCTCCATGAAAAACTATGAAAACAATAATATTTTCTTTCTCTCTCACTCTCAAATTGTATTTTGGAATAATTCGAGAAATTGTAACATGTAACTTATGATTAAATAATTGACGCAGTACGGTGTATATTTACAATAATCATTATTTGATGAATGATAAAGGAAAAAAAAAATATCAATGGTCGTCAAATATTTGATAGTCATGAATTTAACAGTTGAATTATTTATCTTTCTCCCCCTTTTTTTTTACGTTGCTGAGTCAAATTGCGTCAATTTTTTATTACACTAAGCACCTTCAGACATTATCGAATTGATAAATTCGATTTTAATTATTTAAATTCTTTCACTTTTTCAATGGAAAATTGCACTAGTTACCCGCCTGCATCGTTTAATGCACAGAGCCCGATAAATTAAACGGTAAATTAATCGATATTTGGCTATTAAATTCTCTACACTTGATTCAAATCAATAAAAAAGAGAATTATTATGAAATTTAATTTGTATTAATTAGAAAATCGATTGCGGACAAATCAAGTGTAGATTAGGCATCTCTTAATCATTGAAATATTAGACATATATAATATTCCAAAATTCGTAATAATTCATTTAAAGACATTGATTCTCTTATATTCATTATATATCTGTATATATATATCCATTTTCAATAGAAATATATGATTTCAGTAAATTCACACACTTTAATTAAAATGGACACTTTCATTTCAATGAACACACCCTTAAAATTAATAAAAATTTGTACAAATCCTTTTTAATAAGACAATTCTTCATAATTCTTAATCTATACCTCTTTTTTTTATTTATTTATTTAAATAAAATATCACTTATTATATTTCATTTAAATTACGGACCTTCAGCAATGTGGAATGTTTTCTATTTCCATTAAATGGTCCCATTTCTATCCCTGGACGAATTTCACTGCAGTAAGTATTTAAATCATTTTGAAATGAAAAAAAAAAAAATCAAAAAAAGAAACTAAATTCATTTAATTTCAAAATATATAAAGTTTTCAGTAGCCACGAAGACTAGGCACTCATGCAGACCGGTACAATTGAAGAGGCCTCAAGGTAAGCTTCATGATTACAATTATCTTTTTTTTTTTTCATTTCAATAATTCTTCATTAAATATTGGAGAGATTACGAAGGAAGACATCGACATCATTGAATTATCATTATTTTTCTTAGAAGACATTAAAATAAATTCTATATGAAAAGTTACTTCTCTCTTTTTTTTTTCTTTTTTTTTTTTTTTAAATAATAATGTATCGAAAAACAATTTTCTTTGCATTCAACGTCGTAAAGCAGTTAATACATTTCACCTTCTTCTATCTTCTCTAAATTCATTATAAATAAATTAGAAAATTATTCTCAAGGAGAAAAACAATATTTTCCATGTATTTTAGCAAAGAAAAGTGTTTTTTTTCTTCTTTTTTCACAACCTAGACTCATTGAAACTACGATTGCTCTCCAAGGAGTGCCTGCAAACGCTTTAATTCTTTAAGTAACTGTTTATTAGTGTCTTCAAGTGTTGTCAAACGATCTCTGTATGATGAATTTTCATTTGTCAGCATTGTAACTCTTCTTTCAAGACCATCCATGTATTCTTTTTTCTTTCTTCTTGATTCTTGTGCTGATATTTTATTTTTTATTTTCCTTCTTACTTTTTTCAATGATTTTTCTTCTTGTTTAGTTAATGGTAACTTTGTTGGTACTGGATAACCCTCAGCAATTAGAGTTCTTTTTTCTTCCTCAGTCAATGTTAATGTACCAGTTGAACCCTTTGGCTGACATGATATAAGTGATGTATGAATTGGTTGTCTCGTTGAATTACCAGAATTTATGTAGAGCCTTTGGCCAAGATAACCACGTAAATTTTGTACATTATTTGAACTGTGTGAATCTCTACGTGCTGGTGAACATGATGCTGTACCCTCACTGTCTGAACTAGCACTACTTGGTGGTGTTGGTGGTAAACTTTGGCGTGTACCACGATTATTTTCAGTCTTCTCGATATTTTCAGGATCAATCTCCAACTCCATTCTCTGTAAATATTAATATATTCATTGAAAATTGGAGTTTAATCGAGGGGAAAACGAGGAAAATTATACAAAATTGATCGAGGGGCTATTCATTTGTGAAATCACTGTGTCAATCAGGACTGAAATCACATGAAATCAGTTGAAGTCAATTGAAATCAATGAAATCCTGAAATGCTTTTAAAGCAATTGAAAAAATAGGTATGGAGGTAGAAATAGCTGATTGCTTAAAAATGCCTGTTAAATCGCTGGATAGTTATAACATCATCCCTTCATTCACCTTCCTTACAAAAACTACTATGCTTGACCCTTTTTGCATTAATATTATGCATTTCTTCCCTCCCAAATCTCACTAATATCCCCCCCCCCCTCTCCTATCCCTCCATCTTACACTAGATAGATGAAATCAAAAATTTGAAATCACTTGAAATCATTTGAAATCGTGAAATCACCAAAAAATCCCATGAAATCAATGACTGCATGAAATCACCCTGAAATCAGGTGAAATCAGCAATCACTGTGTCACAGGATTCCCAAATGAATGGTCCCTCGGAATTGATTAAAGAGGGGAGAATTAAGGTGAAATGAGGAATTTTTTTTTTCTTGTGAAGCCATCGAAGTAAAAATCTGAAAAAAATTGAGAAAATGCAGAGAGGTGCCTCAATTGTTGAGGAATTTTTTCAAATTTATATCGTGAAGTACTTAACTTGAAAAAAAAAGTTAATTCATTTGGGATTAGAATGAAAATTTTTAATTGAGAAGAAAATATACTGCACCTGATAATACTCTTCATCATCTTCTTCACTATCACTAGTAGGTAATACACGACTATTACCAAAATGTAGTCTGTGCGGTGATATAACATCGATAGTACTCTTATCATCAATGAGATTACCAGGTAAACTAGCAACTGGACTATTTGGTGCACTTATTGGTTCACCCTTGATTTGTATACAATTATTATTTTCATTTTCTTCACGATGTTTATTTGATGATGACAGAAATGAAATTGTACTGAGATTAATAGGCGAATTCCCAGGGGGAGGTGATGAGCCACGTCCAGATGCTGTATTCATGGAGATTGCTGGGAAACACTCCTCCTCCATATCTGAATGAATCATTAAAATTTCACATTTCACGTTTTAATAGAAATTATCACGAAATTAAATTAAATAAAATTCATCGAAATTAAATTATTGAAAAATTTACCATCAATTCTACTTCGAAGATTAATGACTTTGTGTCCATGAAGACTAGTTCCATTGAGTTCTCCATTACTTTGAATTGACATTGAACCAGAATTTGGTGTATTTGGATTACCATTTGGTATTGCAGGACTACCTGGTGGACTTGAAGTTAATAGACTGTAACTGTGTTCAGATTTAATTGGTCTTGGTCCACCCAGTGCTGCATCAGTCATCAATCTGTCCCTGAGAACAACACTCAGGGACTTGTCTCTCGTACTCAATATACTGCACCAATCATCGTCTCTGTGCATCGACAAAACATCACCACCAAGTGCCTGTAATTTGAAAAAAAGAAAGCATTGTTTAGTTTAAAATGTCTTATCACGAATATCATTTAAAATACTATGTTTAGGGAAACAATCATAGGGTTTTTCCTTCTTAACTTTTCCCTATTCCAAATATTCTCTTCAACTTCCCCAATTGAGATCCAGCTCCCATAAAAACGCTTAAATGTGATGAATATTATATTATATTATATAATTTTATATTATATTATATTATATTATATTATATTATATTATAGGGGAAGGTGGGGTAAAATGGACCTTTGCAACAGAATAATTCAACATTTTTTTTCGGAGTGAAGGACACAAAGAAAAAATCTGAAAAAATTTGAGAAGATACTCCAATATGTCTTCATTTTTGTGTAATTTTTCCATATTTTTTCACAGAGCTGCCTATTTTCTGAAAAGCCCAAATCATTCTAACAAACAGGTCCATTTTGCCTGACTTTCCCCTATTATATTATATTATATTATATTATATGTAAAACAACACTGTAAATAATTGGAAACTATATATAAACACTGTAACCACACACATTTATGTTAAATAAATCGATTCTGACTTTGAATTTGACTATGTTTAGGGAAAATAAGAAGAGATCCTTCCTGTGGCTCTCGAAATTCTCTATAAAAAAAGATTTCCATATTTTTCTCTAAGTCCACTCGATGCAAAGATATTTGCTAAAGACCTGCGAGTGATTTCTTCACTAATTAATGGAATTCACTTCTTTTCAGTTTCGATGGAATATCTCGAAATGTATGAGAGATAGAAGAATTTTAGTTATTATTTTTTTTATAGCTCTTGAAATTCTCTACAAAGAAAGTCTTCAAATCCTCCTATTTTCCTTAAATTCCCAAATATCGTGGAAAAACTGGCAATTCAGTAGTGACGAGGTAAAATCACAGTTTTTTAAAGAATATTTCGGAAATTAAGATAGTATCTCAGAGTAAAGTGGATAAATCAGAGAAAAATTTAGATTTTTAGGTCAATTTCCAATTAATTGCTGATAATTTGGGAAAACGTGCTTCAATTTACCTGCAAAAATGATTAAACTCTTCGAAAGTCGTATCTTCAGCTTGTGAATATAATTTTTTTCTCTCGAATTTTTCTTTACATTAATCTCCTATCACATGCATGAGATAGAGAGAGAGGCAAATAGTTACGAATACCTTCTAATTAAAATTTCTCAATAACTATACGGTGAATTGAAGATTCTTTTCTTCTATTATTCAGTTAAAATGCTGTTCTCTTCGCCAATAGTTTTCAAATAATGGGTCAACCCTGTGGTTTTTCAGTAATTTCGTTATTTCCTCCCGATTTAGGGCGTTTCATCCCCGCCACTGCTATTTTCAGTCACTTTGATAATTCATATTTCATAAACTACATAGACAAAAATTATAAAAAAATTCAGAAAAATGTAAAAAAATATAATCTTTGATACAGCATCAAAAAAAAGGTATTATCTGTACTCGAATTCGCCAGGAAAATATCTCAAGTGAAATAGCCTGATTTTGCCCTAATCCTTTCTCGCAAATAACTTCAAGAGTTATAAAAAAAGATCAGCCAAAAATTGCCCTATCTCGCTTAGTTTCCAAAATATTCTCCAATAAAAATCCTTGAAAAATCAAAATTTTTCCACCTCTTCACTACTGAATTCATCAAAAATTCATCATCAGCAATTCTAGAAACAATTCCGGTTTGCCAAAGGAACTCATTAATTACTCAAATTCATTTAAGGAACTTCCAGTACTTTCGATTGAGTTCATCGAACTCGGCGAAAAAGTTTGAGCTTATTGATAACCCAGACGTGTCTACGTTACATCGTCAAACGTTCCAAAAGGCTCCCCCCCCTCCCTTCCTCTCTTTTCCTCTCACTCATTCTCTCCAATAAATAAAATCAACGAAAATCTATTTTTCATGCACAGTCATTGTGTCATACGTATATATATATATATATAGGTAAGAATGAGGTAAAAAGGACCTCTTCAACAACATAATTCAGGATTTTTTTTCGATGTTAAGGACTCGAAGGAAAAATCTGAAAAAATTCCAAAAGATGCTCCAATATGTTTTCATTTTTGTATAATTTTTTCAAATTTTTTCATAGAGCTGCCTATTCTCAAAAAAAAACCCAAATCATTCTAACAAACAGGTCCATTTTGCCTGACTTTCCCCTATTTATATATATGTATGTATGTGTGCATTGACAATTTGAGAGCCAGCTTCGGTCAAGTTGAAGGCCGTTGCTAATACGAGAGACACACTCTCTGTGTGTGTACTGGATATTTTCTCCTCCGAATAAAAAAGAGAGAGAGAGATGGCTAAAAATAAAGAAAAAAAAGAGAGAAACGCGTAATATATCGTTACCGCTATGGCGCGCAAGAGTTGATTCAACTCTCCACACACACATATATATATATGCCGGACCCTTCCACGCTCCAGCAATGCGGAACTCAATGTTCAAGGTCATATCTGCAACTTCCCATCGTAAGATACAATTTTTCCCCATTCAGTTACTTTCAATTCCTCGATTTTTCACATTTTCTCAAGTTTAAACTATTTCATCGAGTGAAGAAGAAGAAGAAGAAGAAGACAGTAAATTTTCATGAAAAAGGGATAAAAAAAATGAAATTTTTTATTGAAAAAAAGAAAAATTAATTTTTTGAGCGAGTGGAATTTTTTATTTTTTTTTCTCAAAATTCTCTCGAATTATCTTATCTCTTGTACTTTTTTTTTTTTTTTTGAATGAATAAGAAAAAACCCAAAGTTTATCAAATTCGAGGCGAAATCTCTCTAAAAAAAAAAAGAGTAAAAAATTGAATATCCGAAGAGTGAAAGAGAGGCCTTCTACTGGATAATTTCAGTATGTCTCAGACAAGATAATGAGTAAATGAATAATTAACGGTTTTGATGGAGCACGGAAGAGAAAGTTTTCATTTCAAAATCTGCGAAAATAAAAAATTACAATTATTCAATGATTCTCAATTTATTTTATAATCTTTGAAGATAGATGAAAAAAAAAAAACATTTCAATTTTCAACGAATCTGAATTTTCAATTTTTGTGGAATAACAGTGAATTATTTGTTTGCGGCTGTTGTTTTATAGTTATTACGAGATTTTATTAGTACCATTAAGAATAAGAGAATAAAGAGTCGAGGGAAGTGAAAAAGAGGGGGGGTGGTCGGTGCGATGATCCGTATTTAGCGGTAGTACTCAGCAATTTTTTTTTTTTTTTTAGTCTCGAAGTATTCCGCCGATTTGGCATTAAAAAAGGAAATTCACCGGCAAATACTCGAACTCTGCGGAATTCATTGATTTGTTGATTCACGAAAGTTGAAGAGAGAGAAATAATTCAGGAATTACGATGGTATCTCAACTCTCAAGGACACTAGCGTGAATAATAAATAGAGATTTTTTCTTTTTTTTTTTTTTAAATAATCCAGGAGATTTATCAGGTAGAGGAAAAACTTTCACCACTGATTCACACAATTTACATTTAATTGATAAGATAAATTGTGATACTAAAAATAGCAGACATTTGATTATTTTTTTGTCTTAATAAATAAATTGCGAAGAAAAGAGAAAAATAGGTGCATATGAAATTATTTTTAAAAAACTAGAAGTACAAATTTTTGAAATAAGAAAAATTGGAGCAGAATGCACCTGCATGATAACATGATCCAAGATGTTTTTTTTGGAGTCAAGGACTTCATCGAAAAATCGGAAAAAATTTGAGAACATGCTCCAATAAATAAAGATTATTGGTGAATTTTTTCAAATTTTTCTGTAATCTCCTTTACTCTGAAAAAAAATCCCCAATTCCTTTTTTTTTCACTAATGATTTATTTGTTCGAAAAAAAAATTCGAAAAATTGTCATGCGCTTTTATTATTATCATGATAAATTTGAGATTATTAATCGATTGTTAATTCATCTTTTATCGCGAGGTGAACAAATTTATCATTGAATTAAAACAACCCCCCTCCCCTCTTTTGATGGCTGAAACGGGGCAGAAAAGGTGATGCTTACTGGTTTTTTCATATTTTTTTTACTCTCCCGACTCGGCCGAGTCACGAAAAAAGGTGAATGTCCTCCGGTCGAGAGTCCCGTCTCTCAGTGGGACTGTATGCCCCCCCCCCCCCTCCTCCTCTCATTTCTCACACTGAACCAGTCATCCAACGATGGCTATTCCCCGGCTTTTTCAACTCTATAAACATGGGTTACGGTGTGACTACTTGTGAGAGGCCATCGGAGGATGAAAAGAGAGAGAGAGAGAGAGAAGAAGTGAATGAGATAAGAAGAAGAGAGTGCGAGTTGTTTTGTTGGGGGAAAAAGAATAAAAAAAAAGAGAGAGAGGAGGTGAATTGAAGAAAATAAAACTTGGCCAGTTGACTTTCCTGTTTGAGAAAACTGAAGAGAAGAAGAAGAAGAAGAAAAATTCGAATTATTCCAAATTAAAAGAAATCATTTCATTTGAGAATATGATTTTTCTACCAGTTTCTCAAAAATATTGTTATCAAGGAGAAAAAATAGAGCTAAAAAAAAAGAGATTTACAAAATTTCCCTATGACTCAAAGTTTCAGAGATAATCGGAAAAAACTGTTTCACACATCAGTTTATTAAATATATCTTGGAATCTAAGCGACATAGGGCAATTTCTAGGGAAACTTTTTGTAGCTCTTGAAATTCTCTACAAAAAAGGTTTTTATAAAATTTCTCTATCTCGCTTAGATTTCAAGATATCTTTAAGGCACCACATAAACCTATATTTTTTTTTATGAAACCCTGTAAAACTTCAAAAATTTATTTCTCTTTGATTTTTGGAAAAAACTAAAAATCCCCCCGACAGACTATAAGTACTATATCTTTCTTTAACCATATTTTTTTTTCAGATTGGATCAATTTCAAGGAGTTTTGATGTCGACCATGCTGTACCATCCTCTTCGGCCGCTTGACATTGTCAACTATATATAGTGACATTAAAAAAGAAAAAAAATATTTTCAATTTTTTTTTTGATAATTCCATGGTGAATAAACAATGTAGGAAAGAGAAAACAAAATTTACTCTTTTACTTCATTTTGAAATAATTTCCGAAAATTAAGGCGTTTATGCGCACGTCTAAGTGCATCTCGTGCCTTAATAAACTGATGTGTAAAACAATTTTTCCCAATTATGTCCTAAAACTGTAAGTAATAGAAAAATTTAGTAAATCCTTTCTTTTAAACCTATTTTTCCCCTCAAAAAAGGTTATCACAAAAATTCCTCTATCTCTATCGTATCCAGAGATATTCCGAGAAAACGTGATTTAATTGGGGGGGAAAAAAAAAATCGTGAGAAAAATTCCAAGGATTCAAAAGTCCCGGGGAGTCACCCATTCACCCGGGAATTTATCCTCCCCTCTTTTCCCAGCCCCTATGCACCATTAATCATGTATAAACTCCATTCGTTGAGGGAATTGATTTTTTTTTAATATTTTTTTTTTTCAACCTCAGAGAAAGAAAACATCAATTGCTATACCTGTGCAATAAAAAAAAATCGTTCAATGCATGAAGAATAGCTCCTATCGAGCGACACGAAATGCCGATACAACTGAAGTTAAGGCGAGGCCAAAACCCCCCCTCCACTCGTATCAATACTGATAAGCAAAAAACACAAAAGCTAATAACGCATTAAAAACAGTGGTGCACTAATTTTTTTTATTTTTTTCAAAACTGACGATGAAAAGAAGGTAGCGATTATGTAAGAGAAAAAAAAATATTATTCTTAAAATTACACAATTTATTCAAAACACATTTGAATGGAGCTGTTAGCGTATCTAATTTAGATATACGAGGGCCTATCGGAGGAAACGAGTGATAAAAAAAATTGTTGGATGCATGAATCCCGATTATTTTCATTTTTCTGGATTTTTAGGGATAGAAATTGTGGAGTGAGGAATTTTTCAATGAAAAAATTTTCAAGTAATTAAAAAAAAAAAGAGGGCATCGCTAATTTTCATTTTTTCACGTTATCTTGAAAAGTGACTGAAGGTCGCTTATATTACAGCATTTTCCGGGTTTTCCAATGGAAAATTAAGAATGTATCAACATTATTATCTTCAATAACTCAATTTTCCTCAACATATAGTTATTCTTTTCATTAATTGGAGAAAAAAATAATTGAGAGAGACGATTTTTTAATTACTCTTTGCCTAATGATCATTAAATTAACAGACATCTGACAATTCTTTGCTTTGAAAAAAAAAAATAGTTGAAAAAAAAAATTGGAAAAATTCGCATTTTAAAAATAATTCGTCTGTTAAAAAAAAAAAATTGTCAGATATCTCCTATTTCTAGTATCATCTTTTCCTAAAATCTCTCAATCTACGTGAGATAGCAAAATTCTCATGAAAATCTTTTTGTACCTCTCCAAATTTTCTCCAAAAGAGTTGATAAGAGAAATTTCCTTATCTCCCCTAGATTCCGAGATATTCCTAAAAAAAAAACCGCAGTGTCTCATCTCTTTATTTAATAATAACGAATAATTCAGATTAACCAAATCAAATTGATTACACAATAATTCATTTTAATTACAAATTAATTCTAAAAATAACACGTTAATCTCGTTATTAATTAAATAAAAATAAAAATAAACAGAAAGTCAATGAAGCATCGCAGTTTCTCTCTCCCACCGTTTGTATTTCCGGTTCACGCGCGAGTTTGTACGACTACTTCCGCTGAATACATGCATTAAAATTATGTTTTTTTTTTCTTTTTTTTTTTTCTTCTTTCGTTTATATATATTTATGCATGTAAAAGCTTCGTGGAGCGTGAATAGACCGTCATCTTCATCGACAATGCTGTTTCTTCCGACCATACGTGACTACAATCAGTTACAAATGATTGAATAATCCAAGAGACAATAATAATCAATTCCCCCCCTCTCTCCCCCTTCCTCTGGCCTTTTTTGCACCACCGCAATTCGATTAGATACTGAGAATCTATGTGAATTTATCCATTTTCATCGTCACCTCATAGTTGCCCTATTTTCAACGATAAATATCGAATTAAATGAAAAATATGAAGTTAAAAAGAAAAAATTCAATTATCTCGGAATGTAAGCGAGATAGAGCAATTTTCGTGATTACCTTCTTTGTAGCTCTTGTAATTCTCTACAGAAAAGATCATCACGTTGATTGCTCTATCTCGCTTAGATTCCGCCATATTTTTAATAAACCGATCAAATAGCCCACAATTTATTAGAAAAAGGATAAAAATGGGGAATTCCCCTATTTTCCATGTTTATGCAGCTGAGAATAGTCAAGTCTTGAGGATCATTATTCATCGAAACACGTGAAGCAATTTATCATTTGAATTATCACAAAAGTCGAGGAAAAATAAGTTGTAAATATCTCAACAGTTAACAATATTTTTATTTTTCCTCATTTAAATTACGTAAAAATCAGTGGAAATTAATCCATTTGACCCACTGAGTCTCTGATAAATGTGATATAAATTAGGCGCTTTTTTTTTTCTCTTCCAAATCTACTTCTAGCACATACAAGAATGCGTAACCCTTTTTTTTCAGTAGAAAAACACAATTTCAAGAATTAAAGAAAGAAAAAAAAAAATTATGAGAGCCTCGCTTCGTTGCTTGTACAAGTGGTTTACCAGACGTAGCTTTTTCATAATTTTATTACAGCAACTCACGATTTCATGATAGTTTTTGAATTTTAAAAGAATTCAAAGATTCTTTCAAACAGTATTAAAACTTTATAACATATGTTACAAAGTCTTTTTCGTGACAATTTATTTAATATTTACTCACCGGCTCAATGAGATAGGATTCCCATAATTCACGAAGATCGCTGCTACCTACGTCGTAAAATTCCATTTTTTTTTTTTTTTTCAATTTTTTTTGGTTGAAATTTCCTATGATTTTAATCCCTGAGTGATAAATTAATTTTTGTTTTCCTCTTCCTCTCGTTTATGAAATCATCTTCATTCTGAAATAATAATTTAAAAAAAAACGAATTATTTTCATGCTGCGCATTATAAAAAAAAAAAAAAAAAAAAAGGAAATATTTGGAGCAATTTAGCACATGATAAATCAAATGTGGGCAGTTAATCAGTGCATTGCACTTGTGATGCACGTGTACGATGAATTGTGATACAGTTCCGCATTGCGCGCGGAATCTTGGCTACACACAATTTACCATTATATATATAATCATATTTACGTGTCCGCAATATGATCAATAGACTCACTGTATCTCAATTAATTACCTCTCGCTCAAATTCTAATGCTATTAATTCAAAAAAATATCCAATAAGTCGTGTCTCTTTTTTTGCGCACATTTTTAAAATAAAATTGAATGCCGATTGTGTGTTTACATTTGAAAAAAATAATCCATTGCTCCAAAAGAGGCCAAAAAACTCACCGTATTGCATTCACTTAGCCCCGAAGAATTCCTCCAAAAAAATCCAAAAAATATTGAACTTCACTCACAAAATGTTTCACACTCACAAACTACTAATTTTCCACAAAATTAAT
This sequence comes from Aleiodes alternator, assembly GCA_963921955.1. Classification (NCBI taxonomy): domain Eukaryota; kingdom Metazoa; phylum Arthropoda; class Insecta; order Hymenoptera; family Braconidae; genus Aleiodes; species Aleiodes alternator. Next base: position 15,349,848 of record OY998098.1, read on the forward strand.
AATTGAAAAAAAAAAAGTTGATAATAAAAATTAATTCATGAAAAAAAACTCGTTTTGCCAATCGATAGCAGCCAACACCCGCACCAGTGCTCCAAAAAAAATATATATATATATCTACGCACGCGCACTATCACCCCGAAATATTTAAATCAAAAAAATAACAAACAAAATTCTCTAGCACTTGGTGATCCAAGCGAATTTAACGCTTTGCCTTCTTTCCGTATTTTTTTAAACTCCAGTGTAAATGTGTGAATGATAAAAAAAAACCCCCCCGGGAGAATAGACGAGAGAGAGTATCCGCATGCACGTGGTACCCCGGTTACACTGGCACACAGTGAATTCAACCAACCACCGTGAACCACCTGTTACCATCGGACTTATCGCTTCACCACCGCTTTTCTCTCTCTCTCTCTGCTCCATTATGGCTATATCTCCCAGAGGGGCAAGTGCCACTTCTCTCTCTCTCTCTTGCTCCCGCGCTTGCTTTGCCTAGTAGTGCGCGCGCATGATTTTGCGGCGAGTCTACCCCCTCTCTCTCTCTCCCTCGTTGTTGTGCATGGATATTAAGGTACATCAGTTCTCTGAGGGGGGCGTGGCAAAGGACGAAGCGGGGCGCAGGGACGAGGTATACTCGAACGAATTGTATGAGAGAGCTAACCTCTAAAATTGCCTGTCTCAGACAGAGACAGCTCAAAATCTTTTCCTCTTCTTTCTTCAATTATTAAAAACTGGCAGGGTAAAATTTCATCAGATTTCATGCGTTGGTCATTCTTGAATCAACTAATATAGATGTCAAACATTTGATACGGTTTGTGCGTTTTGAAGCTTCAAGGGGTAAACGCAGGAATAGCGGTACATAAGAGCTTGCGTTAAATGGCAAATTTTGATAATTAATTACTCAGAATCGGTAGGATGAATTTCTTTGAAATTTTGCAGGTAAATTCAAGATAGATTCGATAGTATCAGAGAATTTTTTTCATAATTAATTTTGCTTTTCAATTTATGCTGATGTTTCTTATTAATTGTGGCTATGGCGCGTCAATGTGCCGGCCGGGCGGGGCTCATACTTCACCATATGACACGAATTTACGTGAATAAATACAGAAGGATTAAATCCAAAAAAATCACGAGTATAAATCAATCAAATATGAATTATTATTTCTACTTTTTTACGTCACAATTTGAGGTCATTCTAAAAAGTGTTTTTTTTTTTTAAATGAGGCAATTTTTTAAAAAAATTGCTGTTTCGAGGCGACACCTGTTTTATTATTTATCCTTATCAACGAATTAAAATTATCAATTTTTTTTTTTTCATGACTTGTGAATACTTGTTTTTTTTAAATGAATTATTATTATTTTTCGCTTTTATTTCAGGTGCCCCTATAGATGTATGTTTCATGCGGGTGTTGAAGTATTGAATACGATTTTCCAGAGAATTTTCAATTTTCGCGCATCTCCATGGAATTCCGGTGCACCGGAAATTCAATTAAGAATAGACGCCTTAGCCTCCTTTTTACAGTATGTAATAGCCGTAGATCCGACAGACTAGGGGGGAATAGCCACTTTAATGACTTTTACAAATGTTTTTATCTTGTTGGAGGAATTTTTATTTATTTTCTCTTTTCTTTTTTTCAGGCAGTGTTCACTGAATCATGGTAAATGGTGGATATCATTAGAGCGTACATTTCGGAGGGTGAGATTATTGGAATTTAATTGTATAATAATGATGGAGAGTATTGTCATGCCTGTTAATGACTCTCTTTTAAGGAATTTCGTGCCCTCATAATTTTTCGAGGTTTCGTGAAAGGGGGGGGGGGGGCATGCGGGTAGATTTTACGGTTTTGGAGCAATTGCACATTTATAGTTTCTCTTCAATTAATGAGGGGCAAAATGGGGAGGCACCTTTTTATCAACACTTGCAGAGACGAACGTCGATGGAACCGCCATCTTGCAGTTCCTTTTTTTCAAAGCTTCGAATGCTTTTGCTCACTTGCCTACAGTCGATGTCCTCCCCTTCCCCCCCCCCCCCTTTCCTTTGAGAGTAGACTTGCATGTTGACACGAAACCCTCGTGGGTGTCTAACCTCAAAGAAAAACATTGGAAAAGAGCCCTCCACTAATTTGACGATTATTTGATTTGTTAGGCTGGATAATAATAGGAAAATTGTGGTAATTTGTTGAAATCATGGGAAAACCTGGAGGTATGTATTTAATTTAGTAATTGAGGGGTAAAAAGGGCGACTCTCGAATTTTTTGAGAAATCGATCTTATTTTATCGTCATTTTTTTTTAGAATATCTTGGAAAGTTAGAGAGATAGAGCGATTTTTGGTCTAATCCTTTTTGTGTATCTCTTAAAATTCTCTACGAAAGAGGATTCTACCAAAATCATGCTATTTCGCTTGGATTTCGAGATATTATCAAAAAAATAACGACAAAATTGAATCAAATTGTTTGAAAATTTCATTTTATTAAAACATGCTAGATTAATTTTTTTTCTTCATCTTTTTTTTTAAATATCTCAGAAATTAAGTGGGATAGCGTAATTTAACAAAGAAACCTTTTTTGTATAGAATTTCACGAGCTCCAAAAAAGAATTTTAGCGAAATCGCCCTATCTCCCTTAGTTTCCGAGATATTTCGAAAAAACAGGAAAAAAATGGATTTATTCTGTAAATTATTTTTTTATCCATGAAATATTTTCAATGTTTAATTAAAAAATATTTTTATCTGACCCAGGAACGAGGAGTGACAGGAAGAAACTATCCTGGACATATAGAAATAAGAAACGCCAGGGAAAAACAAGGAAACAAGAATCAATCGAGGATAAAAACGTACAAGTACAGAATAAAAAAGCGAGGATTGTTGTCCGTAATTTGTCATTCAAGATAAAAGAAGAGGACGTGAGAAATCTTTACGAGCCTTTCGGAGAAATTGAACAGATTGATCTTCTCAAGAGGCCAGATGGTAAACCAGTTGGCTGTGGTTTCGTTCAATTCAAGAGAATCGAGGATGCATCAAAGGCAATATTCCAAACTAATAAAAACGAATTATTGGGAAGGCCAATAAACGTAGCTTGGGCAATACCAAAATCCAAATTTGTCGAGCAGCTCAACAAAAAAGCGGATACAACAGGCGAAGACGCAGCAGATGAAGCAGAGGATGAGCAACAAGTAAAAGAACCTGACATCATAAAATTATCCCCTAAAAAATCAGAAGAGCACATTAAACACCGAGAAAAGAAGAAACTAACGCCGGAAGAGCGTAAATTGAGGAAAATCGAAAAACGCAAGAAACGTGCGAGAATAGTAATCCGCAATTTGCCGTTCAAAGCGACTGAAAAACACCTGCGTGAACTTTTCTCGCAGTACGGTAATATCGAAGAAATCAAATTATTAACTAATTCTGATGGTAAACGTGTTGGCTGCGGTTTTGTTCAATTCGAGCATGTCCAGAGTGCTGCCAAAGCCATTCATTATTCAAATTTAAAAACACTGTTGGACAGACAGATTGTTGTCGATTGGGCATTATCGAAGAGTAAATTTGCTGAAGTTAAGGAGGAGGTGGAGGTGAAAGAGGAGAAGGACAAGGACGACGAAGTTCAAACATTGGATGATAATGATGATGATGATGTTAAGCCACTTGTTGAAGATTCCATCAAAGGAGAATCGGAGGAAGATGATACCGATGTTAATGATGAAGATGAATCGTCTGATAATGAAGAAAACGAGTCCTCCACGGAATTCCAAGAGGAAGAAGAAGAGAAACCGATAAAATCAGAATTTGAGAAACGTCCACGAGTCATTTCGCATGACGTCAACGAGGGAAAAACCGTATTCCTAAAGAACGTTCCATTTTCCGTTAAAAATGAAGAGTTACGCGCATGTATGGAGCAATTTGGTCCAGTTTACTATGCTCTTGTCTGCATGGACCCTTTAACTGAGCACTCGAAGGGTACTGCCTTCGTGAAATTCGTGAATGTCGAAGATGCGGAAAAGTGCCTGTCCTCCGGTACTGAACTGCAGTTACACGGACAAACTCTTGATCCTCATCGTGCAATTGACCGGAAAGACGTGCAGAACTCGAAAAATCAGCAGACCAAACAGATAAAAGACACGAGGAATCTGTATTTAGTTAAAGAGGGTGTTATTTTGGCTGGAAGTCCAGCAGCTGCTGATGTATCAGCTGGAGACATGGCGAAACGTCTGCAAATGGAGCAGTGGAAGTCGCAAATGCTCAGAAACTTGAATATGTTTGTTTCCAGGGTGAGACTGGTTGTTCATAATTTACCAGAGACACTGGATGATTTGAAATTACGGGAAATATTCAAAAAATACGCGGGACCAAAGGCGATTATCAATGAGGCGAGGGTAATGAGAGACTTGAAGAATCCTGATGCCAATGGTATTGGAAAATCTAAAGAATTTGGATTTGTCGGATTTACGAATCATGAAGATGCATTGAGGGCACTAAGAAGTGTCAATAATAATCCGAATATTTTCTCGAAAGGTAAAAGACCAATTGTTGCGTTTTCGATTGAGAATAGGGTGATGGTCAATGCAAAAGCGAGAAGAGTTCAGAAGAGCAAGGACAATAATCCACTGTGGAAAGGGAAAAGGGAGGCAAGTGATGCTGGACCATCTGCTGGACCCACGAAACGTTTCAAGTCAGAATCATTCACGAATCGCGATGAAAACAGGAAAAATCAGCAGTCAAAGGCAACGACCTACGAAAGACCAGAATTTTCAGGAGTTACTGGTAAACCTGGTGAGAAAAAAATGCGCTCCAAGTTCAATCTGAAAACACAAGCGCAGCTTCATGCAAAAACGAAGAAAGAGGAGAAGAAACAGAGGAAAATGCAGAGAAAATTCGTGGAGATAAAAGCGAATGAGAAGAAATCGAGGAGAGAGGTGAAACCAAAACAGGGATTCAAAAAATTGAATAAAGAGGAGGCAAATTTGGACAGATTAGTTGAGAATTATAGATCAAGGCTATCAGCAGCATCATCCGAAAAATCAAAGTGGTATAATCCTTAATTATTAAACTTGAATAATATTTTTTTTTTGTAAATGTAAAAAGAGCGTATTTATTCGAGAATTAAAAATCATCATGAAGAGAAGGAAAATCCGGGAAATTTGAAATTATCAATTCTTCTTTATCGATTGAGCTGTGTAAAAAGAGCACTAACAGTTTGAATTAGTGGCGTTGCAGTCTGGACCACGTGGACCCTCGCCCAAATCGCCCCCCTCTCCCCCTTCATCATTGAGAGGATAGTGTTGTCCATAAAGTCTGTTCTCCACCTGTCAAACGCCATATGTTCTCCTAGCCCTCGTGTGTGTTTTTACCTCAATAAATCCGCGGAAACTCCAGTGCAAGTGACAAAACAACACTCAGAGCAATTCACCTGCGGATTTCCAGAAAAATGGAGAGTATAGAAGCCTTAAAAAAACGCATTGAAGTACTCGAAGAGGAGCTTGCTCAAGAAAAGCTAAAAAATGGAGCACAACCACGTGAAAAAATCGACGTATTATCGAGTGAAGTCCTCGATACAAATCCATACAGTAGATTGATGGCATTGAAACGCATGGGAATTGTTGATAATTACGAGAAAATACGTGAATTGACAGTTGCTATTGTTGGAGTTGGTGGTGTTGGTAGTGTAACTGCTGAAATGTTTACACGTTGTGGTATTGGAAAACTCGTGTTATTTGATTATGACAAAGTTGAATTAGCTAATATGAATAGATTATTTTTTCAGCCACATCAAGTTGGTTTGAGCAAAGTTGCTGCAGCTGCTAGAACACTGGAGTCAATAAATCCAGATGTACAAATTGATACACACAATTACAATATAACAACTGTTGAGCATTTTGATGATTTCATGAAGACAATTAATGAATCAAGTTTGTCAAATGGACCAGTTGATCTTGTACTGAGTTGTGTTGATAATTTTGAAGCGAGAATGGCTATCAATACAGCTTGCAATGAGCTCAATTTGAAGTGGTTCGAGAGTGGAGTCTCGGAGAATGCAGTTTCTGGACATATACAATTTATTATACCTGGTGAAACTGCGTGTTTTGCATGTGCACCACCACTTGTTGTTGCTTCTAATATTGATGAGAAAACACTGAAACGCGAGGGTGTTTGTGCTGCTTCTTTACCAACGACTATGGGCATTGTTGCTGGTTTTTTAGCACAAAATTCATTGAAGTATCTGTTGAATTTTGGTAATACGTCTTTTTATCTTGGGTACAATGCCATGCAGGACTATTTTCCATCGATGACACTTAAGCCCAATCCTAATTGCGATGATAGTTACTGTAAATTGAGACAGAAGCAGTTTGATGCTATTCCGAAAGTTGAAACTGCAGTGGAGGCTATTGATGAAGAGCCAATTCATGAGGACAATGAGTGGGGAATTTCACTGGTTGATGAGACTTGCGAGGATGTTGAGGATGCTGAAGAAGTTTGCAGTGGTGTTAAACAGGCTTATACTATTCCTCAAGGAAATCAGGGCGAGGAGGAATGCGTGGTTGTGGAAGAGAATGGACCCAGTGTGGAAGAGCTGATGGCGCAATTGAAGAACATGTGATTTTTTTACATTTTTTTTTTTTTTAAAGTAAAGTTGAGATTTTATGGCTGGAGGGGGAAGTGAGGGAAATTGGGATTTTGTTAGAATGAGTTGAGATGAAGTAGTTTTTGCTGATTTACTTGGGAAACTGGGGAAATTTCCCGCGGGAAACGTGCGTCAGAATTGATTTATTTGAAAATTCTACTTCTTCATTCTTTTTTTTTTCTTCACTTTTTTGATGATAATCTCAGGTTCTATTTTTCGTAGTCACTTGGGGTTGGTCTTGAATGGAAGGTGAGATTAATGAGCATCAATTCATAGCAATCTGAAATTTGAGAATGCAAAATTATTGATTTCTGAGGAACTTGTGGATATTTTTTATAGAAATCTGTTTTTGCCCTGTAAATACCTCAAAAATCGATATTTTTTCGTTCAAAACCCCATAAATCAATTGCAAATGATCATACCTTCCATACAAAACTATCCCCAAGCCTTTATGACCATATAAAACCGAAGATATCCCCAAAAAAAAAGAAAATTTTCATTTTTTCAATTTTTTTTTTTGAAAAACTCAAATTTTCAGGACATTTTCAAAAATAAATTTCAGTAAAAAAAAACATCAAAACTAGAATGTATCCATTCCACCCTCCATCCCCATTTTCCCCCACCTTCCCCTAAAAATGAATAAATTGGAATTTATACGGAAGCACATGTGTACTCTTATTTCATTCAACTTCATTCACCTTTTCATAAATTACTGAAATCTTCTTTATCAACACCAAAACAATGTTCAGGCGTGTTTACGTGGTTCCACAACGTTCAACATCATTCCCCACTTTAAAACGTGATTTATTGACATAAATATCCAAAAAATAGCTTAAATAAGTCCTGCATATTGTAATCAATCACTCAGTCCCCACAAGTACCCAAAAAAACAGTGAATTCCCTCAAAACTCCATTAACCTCCACTAAAAACCTCTTTTTTTGAGGTTATAACAAAGAAGAGCCCATCATCAAAGTTTATTCAAATATCAACATTATTTCCACGAATTGAGTGAAAAGAAAGGTTTGCTGGCAAAATTTATATGATATTCACCATATAAATACATCTATTTAGTGTATTGAATATAAGATTTTTTTTTTTTTAATTAAATAAATTATTTAACAAATAAATAATAAAACATGTCAGACGACGAGGATTTGGTTTACGTCAAGAAATTGAAGACAGTCCACTATGGCTCATTGGAAGAATCAGAGAGAGCACGTTTGGCAGCAATTGATGATTCTGAGGACGACAAGGATGGCACAAATAACGATGGCACATTGCCCTCAATCTCCAGTAATATACATATATCGAATGAGTACATGGAGCTTGAGGAGGAGATTTCAAAGGACAGACAAGCCTTGTTGGAGGAATTTGAGAGGCGAAAAAAGGCGAGACAGATCAATGTGTCAACTGATGATTCAGAGGTCAAGAAGAATTTGCGACAATTGGGTGAACCTATTTGCCTCTTTGGTGAGGGTCCAGCTGACAGGCGAACGAGGCTGAGAGAACTGTTGGCTAGTCTTGGGGAAGATGCTATCAAGAAGAAGCATGAAGAAGAGGATAAACCTTCTCATCCCATTGAGAGAGACAGCGAGACCACGTGGTACCATGAGGGACCAGAATCACTGCAAATTGCACGAAAGTGGATTGCTAATTACTCATTACCACGGGCTAAAGCACGACTCGATAATGCAAGGGACGAACTGGCACTACCTGGTGCCACTAGAACTGCAAAGAGACAAGAACTCCTAAAAAAACTGCAAGCACTCAGTATTTACTGCTCACAAATCGGCGACTCTAGACCCATTTCTTATTGTCAATTTAGTCCAAATTCGAAGATCCTTGTTACTTCATCGTGGTCTGGACTTTGTAAATTATGGTCTGTGCCTGATTGCAAACAGCTTAGGACACTAAAGGGACATGGATGCAATGTTGGATGCATTGTTTTTCATCCGAGAGCCACGATTGATGAGGAAGTTGTTTGCGAAAAACCTGGAACAACTTGTGTCATGGCAAGCTCAGCAGCTGATGGTAATTTCATTGTTTTTTTTCGGTTGAGGAAGGAGGTATTGGGAAAGTTTTATAATTTAATTTGTCGGTTGGGAGTTCTTGGAGTTTTGTTGTTTGAGACCATTCACGGGGTTTCTTCGGTGCACTTGGAGAATTGGCTAAAAGTCAATTTAATCTCGAATAATTTGAGACCTTAGCAGAAAATTCGAGATTTTTTTAATTTTTTTAAAATTTCACATTTTTCCAAATTTTTCCACAAATTATTTGTCAAATCTACCTCTGATCAACCTTTTTTTGCGTTTTTATAACATTTAAAATCAGTTTAATTTCAAAAAATTACAGACTTTACCAGATATTTCGAGATTTTTTTTTTGAAATTTTTGACAAAGTCTCAAATTCTTTGAGATTAAACTGATTTTAATGTTATAAAAGGAGAAGAGGAAAGATTGCCGAGGATATAATTCAGAGAAATTTTGGAAAAATGCTGTTAAAAATATGAAATTTTTTAAAAATCTCGAAATCTTCCCGTTTCTTATAATTGAACAGTAATAAGCAATAACGTCTTGACCAGCATTCAGAAAAGAATTTCTTAACAGTGTACTTTTAGTAAACAAGCCCTTCTAAACCCAAATATGTCATCTACATAATTTCGAAAAAAATGTTGGTTACGATGTTATTGCTTATCCAATTATTTGACACTGAACTGATATTTGACGTGTTTTTTTCTTTTTTTTTTGCAGGAAGTGTTAAACTTTGGGCAGGAGGAATGGGCGAGGAGCCACTGGCTGAAGTTGAGGGACACGAGCCACACAGAGTATCAAGATTAGCATTTCATCCATCAGGTAGATTTCTTGGTACTTGTTGTCATGATGCATCGTGGAGATTATGGGATTTGGAGCAGCAGGCTGAGGTGCTCCATCAAGAGGGTCATGCCCGTGCTGTTCATTGCATAAGGTACGTACAGAATAAAAAGAAAAGAAGAAAATTTCCATTAGAAGATTAAAATATGATATCTAATTACTAATTGATAATTACTTTAATTTTCAGCTTTCAAGTAGATGGAAGTGTCTCGGCAACTGGTGGACACGACTCTTTTGCACGTGTTTGGGACTTGAGAACAGGCCGCTGTATAATGTTCATGGAGGGCCATTTGAAGGCAATATTTGGCATTGACTTTTCACCAAATGGCTATCACATTGCAACGGCAAGTGAAGACAATTCATGCAAAATATGGGATTTACGTAAACGCTCGTGTGTTTATACAATACCAGCACATACAAATTTATTATCAGATGTTAAGTATCAACGTGTTGATGGACAGTATCTAGTAACAGCATCATACGATAATACTGCTAAAATATGGTCAAACAAAACTTGGCAACCACTCAAGACATTACCAGGTCACGATGGTAAAATAATGTCTGTTGATGTTTCAAGTGATCATAAATTCATTGTAACTAGTTCATACGACAGAACATTTAAACTTTGGGCACCAGAGACTATTTAATTAATTACTGAACAAAGTGATGAAAGAATGAAAAACAAACAAATAATTAAATTGTTCCTCTTTCTTTCGCTGTTTTGCTACGGTGAAATTGTGTGTGAAATTATATACATATTTCTATTTTATATATAAAACTTGCATAATAATTAGTGCAAGTACTCGTCGAGTTTTTACACTTTTATTTTTAATCCTCTTTGAAGAGCATTCAAACGCTCTCGGTGTTAACACCCGGTGCTGCCATTCATGTCAGCAGAACGTGATGATGAACGGAAAGGAGAGAAGAAAAAAAGGGAAATACTCGTGATTACAGCACCTGTTTATGAGGAGGATTATGCTGTAAGCTCAGTCAATACTCTTCACGTGTAAATAACCGCTGTAAAGCTACAAAGAAAAAGTGGAAACAATTACGAATGCCCTCGGTGCTTTACTATTGTTTTTCCTTTTTTTTTCAACTGAAAATGAAACGAAAAGAGGCAGAGAAGAAAAACCTAATAAATTTCGACTCTCGTAAATTCACATCAAAGGCTCGACTTTTCTATACACTCTGATCTCCATTATCCCTATTTTCTCTACTAAACCACAAGACTTGTTACGAGTTTCGAGTGTCAACTATAAATCTATTTACGCACAAATCCTGACAGCGTTGAACTTCATTTTCCCCCCTCGAGAGATAAGCCAAAGCCCACTTACAATGAATTGCACAAATTTATCGTAACATTGTCTTTTTTGTTTCAAATTTATTTTGCATAACAATAGAGAGGAAAAAAATGATAAAACATAGATTTTTTTAACCATGAATTCAATGGACTCGTATTGCGTTCAGAGTACGAGTATGCGAGAAGATAATGAGATTTATGCAGGATAAAAGGAAAAATTTCAAAGTTTTATTTACATAATGCAATACGCGAGTATCAATGAACAAGTGCAAAAGAATCTCAACATTTACTTATGACCTAATTTAAATTTTTCTCTTTTTTTCCGTTTTTTTCTTCTTAAATTTCAGTTTTTTTTTATTTTTTTGCGAAACTTGGAATATAGTCCCAGTGGATTTAATGCCTCAGTGAAGTAACTGAAGGGCTCAACCATCGCTTCTTCACCTAAACTGACAAATACCAGGAAGTTCATGGAACTTTTAAGGAAGACAACTTTTCCAATGTGCTAACACGAGCAAAAGTTGCTCTCTACAATTTGCAATGTGTTTCATTCTTCGTCTTCAACTTCGTCGACTTTAAACTCAATAAACTCTTGAGAGATATTCATGGTGCATGAACAACAAGAATGAAAATTTTAGTGTACCTTAATTTTTTTTTCTTTTCTTTCATTTTATCATTGAGTTAGTAAATTTTCGTGTATGTAAGTGCAATTGCCATTTTCCGTAAAGTCTTGAACTGCATGGCCATCACCATTGAGTATCCACTTTGTTGTTAAGAGGCCATCAACTCCAACTGGACCTCTTGCGTGAATTCTTGCCGTTGAAATACCGACCTAAAAAGATAAGGTAAAAAACCCAGATTCATTAAATTTTTCAATACTGTGATTTTTTTTTTCTTCATTTTAACTTGTAATTATTATTTTTTCTTTGATGTTTACCTCAGCGCCTAAGCCAAATCGATAACCATCGGCAAATCTACTGCTTGCATTGTGGAAAACACAGGCACTATCAACTTCTCTTTGAAAATAATCGGCTGTCTTTGAGTCTTCTGTTACGATGACATCGGTATGAGAGCTTCCATACTTGTGAATATGATTGATAGCTTCATCTAAATCTGGGACAATCTCAATTGTACACTCGAGTGAGCCGTATTCAGTTTTCATGCTTCTTGCTGGTGGTGGTCCAAATGTCAATTTCTCCCTTAATCTCGTGCCAGAATTAATTTTCACCTGTCGATTATACATTCATATATATATATGTGTCTATATATTGTACAGAGTTTGAGGTACTCGAGTTTATTAAGTGTTTCGGTCCTCAAACTATGCTGTGGGAGGGAATTGTTCGGAACTCGTATCACGAGTGTCCAAACAATCTCAGTAATTGTATTTGAATTGAATTTTCGATGATTGTTATTTGGAAAGTTTGATTTTGTACTTGTAAGGAGATTACTTCAGTAACAAAAGGGTCAAACAGTATAATTCTATTTTTTTCATTACTTCTTATCTCAAAGTAGCAATAGGGGAATTTTTCTAGCTCTTAAGGATGTACTTATTCGTCTGATTCATCTCTTTTCGGTCTTTTAATCTGATTGATGCATAAAAATCTAACTCGCGAAGTTCCATACCCCCGAATTTGACTGCGTTTTCTGCAAATTTTTATAGAAATTTAGCGAACTATGAAAAAAAAAAGCGAAAAAGTTGACGTAATGTAATAAAACTTGGTGAACTAGTAGATAATAATGCCACTGAAAAACGTAATATTGTCATGCATCAATGCGAGTATTTCCCAAATTAGTTTTACTAAAAGCTACAATGGCTCTAAAAAAAATTGAAAAAAATCCAATCAATTGTTTGTGAGAAATCCTCCGAAAAATAATAACAATCATTAATAGCGGCAGTGCCCCTTCAAAATTCTCTACAAAATGGTCTTACCACACAATCGCCCTATCTCTCTTAGTCTCCAAGATATTTCCGTAAAAATCATTTTAAAAAATTGCCTCATATTTCACCTCTTCATTAAAAATTTCTTAATAAACATCTACTCACCCCCTCCTTTTGAAGCATATTACAGACATCAGTGAAGAAACTTCCCTGCAACAGGCTCTCGTGTATCAATAAAGTCTCCATAGCATTACAAGCAGCCGGATAATCGCATTTTGAATCTCTAACAATTTTAATAGCCTTATCAAGATCAGCATCCTCGTCAACATAAACATGACAAACTCCCTCAGCATGTCCCAATACTGGTATATGTTTTGATTGTTCCTGAATTGTTCTAACAAGCTCTGAACTACCTCTTGGTATAATGAGATCAATGTGTTTTTCCATTGAAAGAAGATCTCCAATTTCTTCTCTTGTTGATACAAGTGAAATTGCATGACTAGCACCAACTGACTGCAGTGATTCTTTGACAAGCTCAATGAGATAACGATTACTGTGCATTGCTTCTTTTCCACCCTTCAATAGCAGTCCATTTGCACTTGACATGGCTAATGCTGCTACTTGCGGTAAACTGTCTGGTCTAGACTCAAAAATAACGAGTAATACACCAATTGGTACTGTTATCTGTTTAAGCTCTAGTTTCTCAGCTATTTTTGTTCTTCTCAGGACTCTTCCGACATTTGTTAATGAAGAATCGGCAATTTGTCGTAGACCAGTGCTCAATGATTTTAATTTTGCTGGTGTTAGTGACAGTCTTGATAGCAGTGGTTTAGCCAGACCAGACTTCTCAGCCTCATCCAGGTCTTTTGCATTTGCTGATAAAATCTCGGACTGTCTAGACTGCAACAAATCAGCGAGATTGTTAATTGCTGATGCTCTCTCTTCTGGTCGTAATGACTGCAGTACTCTGCTGCCGGTTCTTGCATTTTCTGCTGCTACCTCGACTGGCTGGGATGAGCCACTTGTCTCGGTGAAGAATGTGCCGATTTTACGACCTGCTATTATACTCTTGAAACAGAAAATAATGAGGATTTTAAGGCTTTTTTTCAATTAATTGCTGGTAATTTGGGAAAATGGAATTTAATTTAACTGGAAAAGTGATGAAAGTAGGCGAAAGTCATATCTTCGGCTTGTGAGTATAATTCTTTTTTCTCGATTTTTTTTTTTTTTATTAATCTTCTATCACGTGTGTGAGATAGAGAGAGAGGCAAATAGTTACGACTACCTTGTAATTGGAATTTCTCAATAATTATACGGTGAATTGAATATTTTTTTCTTCTATTTTTTAGTTAAAATGCTGTTCTCTTTGCCAATTGTTTATAAATAATGGGTCAACCTTGTGATTTCTTTTTAGTAATTTCGTTATTTCTGTCTGATTTAGAGTGTTTCATCTCCATCACCGTTATTTTCAGTAACTTTGATGGATTCAATGGGCGAAAACGAGGAGGTAATCACTCCTAGAATCCGGGTACAGTAAAATTCAACAATTCTTGTCTTCTCAACCATTAAAATTCATGAAATTTCGTGGAATTTCGTGGAATCTATGAAAATTCATGAGATTTCATGATATCTGTGAAAATTGAACGAATTTCTAATGTTTCCATGGATTTGAATGAGAATTCAAGGGATTCCAGGAAATGCTAAGAAATTTCAAGAGTTCAGGGCAAAAACAGAGATATATCAAAGATGAAGTAGGAAAATTTTGATTGGAATGATGATACTATATACAGCATAGAAGAAAAAACAATATTTTCAGATCCTCTAATGTCTCCGAAGCCTTTCCGTGTCGCCATGTGAATATCTCAAAATCTTCTATGACTTTTCTCAAATCTTCAACAGTATATTATCTAACATGTGTGGTAAAGTACTTTTCTGACGAGTGTGATGTTGCAGAATGAGCCGGAGGCGAGTTTTGTAATCAGACGAGTGAGGAAATCTTCACCACACGTTAAAGCTACTGTTTTTTTTTACGCACAACGTGTGAAAAAATTGATTTTTCATGCAGGATCACTATTTATTTTACACGAAATTATACAATCGTTACGAATTTCAAAGATTTCGTGAAATTTTCATCGGATTTTTTTACTCTCCGAGTAATTTCAAGACTTCTTTCCAAATTTTATAAGTTTTAAAAAATTCAAAAATCCCAGGAATCTTTGAAAGAATTCCTTAATTTTCGTAAGATTTCAAAAAAAGTAGAACGATATCGTTCTTTGATATGGCATCAAAAGAATTAAGAATTTTAACTCTCTTCGAGTTTGCTGGAATAATTACCTTAATTGCGTTTTCTTGTGTGCCATTGCAAATTACCACTGATACTCCCCTATCCAGTGCCCAAAGTGCAGCATTGACCTTCGAGTCCATACCGCCAGTACCAACTTTTGATTTTTTTCCAAATTTAATTGTTCCTCGTAGATCAGACGTGAATGTGTGCAACATTCTCGCACCATCCTGCCATGGGGGTAGATTGTAAATGCCATCAACGTCACTCATCAGTATCAGAAGATCAGCCTGCACTTCAGCTGCCAACATTGCTGATAAGGAATCATTGTCCTTTATTGATATTCCACGTCTGCCCCCACCACCAGACACTTCCTCATCAACTTGAGGTGGTGGAGATACAGCATCATTTGTATTTATTATTGGCACAATATTTAAACTTATTAATTCGCTGAGTGTGCTGAATAAATTTTTTCTGGTTTCTTCGTTGTAAAAATCTGGCTTTGTTACGAGAACTTGCGCTATTTTTACACCGTATTGAGCGAACATTGCATCGTAGAGAGACATAAGGCCGGATTGACCTACTGCAGCTGCTGCTCTTGGCTCCAGCAGAGTTCCTGGAAATAATTAGATTGTTGAGGCTGTCAAATTAAGAGAAGGTGGGGCAAAATGGACATCAGGAGTAAAATGGACATCAGGAGTAAAATGGACACATCTAAATTTTTAGGCAAACTTTATGTGAACACTCTTGGAATTATTAGGAATATTGGCTGTAGATTGTTTTTGATGATTTCATTGGAAAGCTGAGGAGATTTTGGGCGGGAAACAAGTGCCGGAATTGATTTTTTTGAATTTTTGGCAATTTTGATGTTTTTCAGCATTCCAGAGGGGTAAAACCCTTCTTTTACTAGGAATTTTCAGTTTTTTGAGAATATCTTCGGTTCTATCTGTCGCAGCGTAAAAATTCCAACGGGAGGTGAAAGGTGAGATCATTTGCCATCGATTCATACGGTTTTCAATTAAAAAATATCGATTTTTAAGGTATTTATTGGCATTTTTGTGAAACAGTTTTGTGAAACAGTTTTTGGCTTATAACTATCCCAAAAATTGATATTTTTTAATTCAAAACCCCATAAATCGATGGGGAATGAGCTCACCTTTCATTTGAGACCATCCCCGAATTGCGACGACCAATAAAACTAGAGATATTTGCAAAAAACCGAAAATTTTCGAAAAAGGAAAGGTCATACCCCTCAAAAATTCCGAAAAATATCGAATTCTCCCAAAAATCAAAAAAAATAGCTCCGACACTCGTTTTCTGGCTAAAATTTCCTCAGCTTTTCCATACAATCATCAAAAAAAATCCATCTCTAACCGTTTCATTACAGTGTCCATTTTGCCCCACTCTCCCCTATGTTTTTTTTGTGGTTTTTACAGATTCTCTGACATCTGCTTTGTGGGGAAAAATTAAAAGTTAAATTTGCAGTGAGACAGAGTAATTCCGAGGAATTTGAATTACTTTATTTAGTATTTTCAATTTCATTTTTAGAGCTGCAAAATGCCTCTTTTTTTACTGTATTCGCACCTGTAAATTGGATGATATTTTTTATGGTAATTTATGGGAAAAAATGAAGTTGAAGAGGCACTCTGAGAAAATTTCATGAGTTTTACGGTTTTTTCATTGACGTAGTTGAAGGGCTGGGGAATTTACGTTGGAGATAACGTTGGAGAATCGGATTTTTATTCAAAACTCATTATATTGTGGGTTTTATTACATTACGCACGTTTTTTTTAAATATAATTTTAACTCAATTATTATTTTTATACAGCGTTAAGGTCTAAAAATGAAATGACTGAATTAATTTTGTTAGAATAAAATTTTTATTCTATAATAGAAAAAGAAAAATGATTTTATTTTAATAACTTCGTGTAAATATTTGAAATTTCTAGTGTATTTTAACTCTCCTGATGAGAATCGCAGAATGAAATTGAAACGTCGAGAATTAATTTCTCGTTTTTAAATAAGTGACAACTTTGAGCGAGACCGATGAAGTTAATTTCTGCTTATTTTGAAATTCGAGACAGAATAATTTTATTTTCTTCTCAATAGTTATCTTAAGAAAATTTCGGAAACTGAGCGGAATAGCGCCTTTTTGCTTCGAAAAATGCATTCGGGCAAAATCCTTCTATCTCGATTAGTTTCTGGGGTTTTTCCTAAATAAAATCGACCAATTCTCTCCGAAAAAAAATCAATAAAATTGATTGAAACCGCAAGAGTTATTTGTGTAAAACCAAAACTTCCGAAAAATGCAGAAATGCATTTCAATTGGTGTATTTCAACTGAAATGCCGAAGTTGGAGTTTTTACCTAAGTAAATTGGTGACCGTTTGAAAGAAATTTGTTTTACTCAACCGTGAAAAAATGCGGTAAAAACCTGGAAAAAGTCGTCTTCAAAGCAATGGAAAAATCTATTAAAACTTTAAACTTTTCAATTACTCCGAAAAAAAAACTAACTTTATGCAATAACTTTGAACGTTTAACTGCACTTGCCATTTACCCCGTAATTTTTTTTTCTCAATAAATTCATTTAACTTGGTAAAAATCTATTACCTCAAATTATTGACATCAACAGCTTAGAAATTGCCCAATTATTCAAATAAAGGGGAGAATATTTTTGGAATAATTTAATAAGTTCAGCAGTGACTCGAGTGAATAACGTATAATTTTCTGTAGTGAATAGCTGCAATTAGTGATATTAGAGAAGTGGAGATATCACGCCCTGATAACCACCTCTAGAATTTATATTTCTTATCAATTATATCATACAGACGGTAGCCAGTTTGCGGCAGTATCAGCCTGAATATTTCCACTAGTTAAGGAGGTCCAATTAGTTCAGATGATTTTTTTTTCTTTAATTTTGGTGACTTTCGATAGAATAGCATGAGGAGATTTTTGAAAAATTTACTTTAGACCATGTTACTGGAGAAATTGAGCCAAAAATGATTAAAGAAAAAAATTGAATTAACATGAGAATTCCATAAGCGAAATTCAGTTTCAGTTTTACTGCAAAAATTCAGTAGTGAAGAGGTAAAACAAGATAAATCGACTTATCTTAAAGGTCATTTCGAAGAAAATATCGCGGAAACTAAACGAGATAAGGTGATATTATTCATCTCTTTTTATAGAGAATTTCAAAAGTTACAAAAGAGTTTTGGGGCAAAATTGCTCCTTCTCAGTTATTTTCTAAGGTATTTTCGAAAAACTTGATGAAAAAAAAAGAGACTTATCTTGTTTCACCTCTTCACTACTGAATTCATTGTCACAGACCTATTTTCTCCGCATTTAACTATATATATTCTTGTTTATCAGAGTGCCTATTAATTTTTTAAATAATAAAAAACGCCTGTTACTGGACAAATAGCGAGGATTAATCTGATTAATTAGAATATTTATAACTTCGAAAGAAAGTAAAAAAGTAGATTATTTGGATCTGCTACTTGCTGATTTTCTTAATTATTAAAAAAAAATATACATTCACTAAGGACCAATAATATCAATATTTCATCATTTTTATCACACTTTTTCCTTCTCAGTACACTAAAAATAAATGATTAAATGATAATTTTTTGGTCACTCACCTACTTGTTCACGTGTGTGATCAGTTGGACTTAGGGTCTCTCTCATTGATAAAGACATGAGTAATTCTTGGGTCAATTTCTGTTTACCAAAGGCAACAGCACCACTTGTTACCATGATGCATTCACGCCCCTCAATCTGACGCTCAGCAACTTGCTCAACAATTGATGCCAAACGGCCCAATGCAAGGCCATACTCATCCTCACGTGTTATTACTGCTGAACCAAGCTTGATAACGAGTCTACGTGCATACTTCAATTGACTACGCTCTGAAAATGATGCACGCCTTGGCCTATCAGCTGTCTGTACTTTACGCCGTAAGTCGATTCTGTATCCCTGATGAAAAAATTTACAATTCATTGAGAATTAAATTTTCATTTGAGAATGAAAATTTTGTCGATGTGAACTATTCGAGAATTTATATATTTTTTTTCTATTTCCTTTTTTTTTAAATATTCGAAAAAAATGGCAGTGACCGAAAAATGAGCTTGCAGTAAGAAAAAAAGGGGATTTATATCGTTGGCTTAAAAAAAAAAGTGGCGTAAGTGCTATATACAAGTATAACACTTATGCCACTCTGTTCCTAAGTCAACGATATTTATTGTGAAAGCGATTGGAAGGAAACATGTTATATTTCACTATTTGAGATTTTCCAAAATTTTCAAGATTATTCTGAAAAGAAAACGATTTTTTTTTTTCATGATTTTTCTCAAATTCGTCGAAAGATCCATTTTAATTATATGTGCTTCATAACTAATATTAATATATAACTTGAACTTTTTCAGTTGAATTCTTGATTTTTCTTTGGAAAAAGTCGATTTTATCCTGACATTTTCTTCACAAAATCCTGGAAATTATTGGTGATACGCCTTTTTCGTTCTTATTTCTTTTTTATAGCTCTTGCAACTTCCCTATAGAACATGATTGAATTAAGAACGGCCTATCTCGTTTAGTTTCCGGGATATTTCATTGCGAATAATCACAAAGTCAGACAGAATTTTACATTTCACTGCTGAATTAATTATTTGTGAGGTTTATCAAAAAATGTCAAGAGCCCTTTCTTTTGGAAAATTAAATTTAAAAAAAAAAAAAAAAAACCGATTTCCTGACAAATTCACGAAATGTCTTTAAAAAAAGGTGAACAACCAGAATTAATGATAACTTTACTCCAAAGTTAAACTATTTACAAAATTAAATTAACATAATTTCATTGAATTTGAAGCATAAAGATCGGATAAATTGATAGGTCCAATATTCACTGATTAATTACAAAGTTAGTGGATTGATTAATTATCGAAATCCCAGCATTTTGTCTGAAATTCCCTTCGAAATAATTAATTCATGTGTAATAAACTCTAAATTACTTACTGGTTGATTTTGCGGTAACCAAATACCACTAGTTGTTGATGCAAATCTCACAGTATTAAAGTTTAAACTAATTCTCGAATACTTTGACAATAATGTACCAAACATTGTTGTGTGATAAAATTCAAAAATTCAATGATGTTAACACGACAAATGTCGAGGAACAGACTGAATTTTAAAATTTATTGTAAAATTATGATTTTACTTCTAAGACAGTTATTGAAGAAACATAGTAGGGGCCTTGTTATCGGTATCAGTTTTGTAAATGAGATTAATCTGAGTGAAATACTTGGGAAGTGAGACAGCTAAAGATAGGATAGCCATTACATATTTCCCCTCCAATTGCAAAGTCCGTCAGTGACGTTTTTATTTTATTATATTGTTTATTATTTGTTATTTCTTTTTTCTCCCAATATTTACTCAATATACTTTAATACTAATACGGAAACGTGTGAACTTATGAACCCAGTGAATATATCACACTAATACTAAGATTACTACAAAATATGTCAGTCATTGGATTTCGATAAAGTGCTGAATCATCAAAATTTTATCAATTTTTCCTTAAAATTATCTTTTTATGTTTTCTTTTCTTTTCCCTTAAAAGGCACTCGAAAACTAAGCGAGATAGCATAATTTTTGAAGATACCTTTTTTCAAGAAAATTTCAAGAGCTACGAAAAAGGTCTCTTGATAAATCAACATGAACCCATTATTTATCGAGATATCTTTGATAATCTGAATTTTCAATGGAAAACAAAAAAATCATTAATTGTTAATTATCAATGAAAAAGAAAAAAAAATAGGTACAAAATCATTATCACGATAATCACTGAATAATTATCCCAATTAATTGAGTAATCTCATAAACAATGCAGTTGAATATTCGGTTTATCACTTGATTGCGTGATCAAGTTAAATTAATACTGTTAACGAGTTCGCTTCAACTCCGGATTTCACTATTAATACCACTAATAAATACATCGTTTAGAATTGAATATTTAATTGGCTGTAGATAGTCAATGGAATTGAATTAACGATCATTACTTCTCACCCTCAACTACCCCCTCCCTCTCCCCCCTCCATCCCTCTTCCCCCTATCAATTTCCGATGATAGCAGAATGATTAGGTGAAAGGGAAGAATAATTAATCGAACCTAAGAGCTTCTCGAGTATTTCATGATAATAAAAGAAAAAAAAAAAAAGTTGAAGAAAAGAATTTGAGGAAGGGAGAAAAGTGGAGAAAAGAATTTAGGGTGAAATTGAGGGGCTGCCAGTGGTTAACAAGCGATGAAACAAGTACGCAGAAAATTTTGTGGCACGTGCCAAAGTGATAAAGTCTCTAACCAGTAAAACCCCATAATGCATCTTTTTTTATTCTCTTCTTTTTTTTTTTTTCAAGCCTTTTGCATCACTCTCTGAATGAGATAAACCTGAGGACGTTGCGGTTATTTTTATCCCGGATTATGTGCATAAATACGAGAATTAAGTGGAAAAAGAATGGCAATGCTAACGACCAATTATATCTCCACAAAATAATTCTTTTTTTTTTCTAAAATTATGCAGAAACTCGAGGAATAAAAAAGGGGAAAATATTGGGGGATAAAAAAATTCATGTGAGAATTTGAAAAAAGACTAATTGCTTTTTGTTAACTCGCATTTTTTTAATGAAAAGAGGGAAAAGTACAGGATTACGGAGGGAATTTTTTATGTAAAAAGCCGGAAGGCTATACGTGAAATGAAGGAATAATAAATAATTATAAAGATTAATTACGTTCTTTTCCCCTATTTTTTCCTCTTCTTTATTTCAAAGATTATATCAGTGGCTTAGAGTCAAAGGGACGTGGGTGCTATACTTATACATTGCACTTACGTCTTTTCGTTTTTTGAGGTGACGATATGAATTCATTCAAAAATGTAAAAAGCTGAAAAGCCATGCAGCTCTAATAAATCAAACTTAATAAATATTAGGGGAAAAGGACATTGAGGGTGAAATGGATATATATACTAGTTTTTATGTTTTTTGTTTATGTTGTCTATATAGAGTATATATACTAGTTTTTATGTTTTATATCATGAAAATTACGAAAAATTCATGAAAATATCAAAGTTAAGATGAAAATGATACGTCAGAATTGATTTTTTTGGGATTTTCCAAAAATTCAATTTTTTTTAGTCGAGTTTTGAAGGAAAAAACCTTTTTGTTTTTGGGAAATCTAATTTTTTCGAGGATATTTCCGGTTCTATTTGGTGTTTTGTGATCTGGAGTTGATCTCAAAAGAAAGATAAGCACATTTTTCATCGTTTTAGTTAATTAAAAAAAAAAATTAATTTTTTGCATAAATATGGAATAAAAACTGATTTCCGAAAAATAAGGCTGTGAGTAGTTGAAAAATTGATTTAAAAAATTTAGAACTAAATAAATCGATGGAAAATGAGCTCATTTTTCATCCAATACAAACCCCTGATCGCTACACTGTTAGAAAAAAGTGGAAATTTCATAGACAATTTGATGGGAATTTTCATAAACGTTGTATTTATTTTTTTTTATGAGACGATTGTTATGGAATCTGTGAGTTTCAGAGGAAATTCAAAGAAATTTATGAGTCTTGAGTAGAATTGAGATGGAAATTCTACAATTTTCTTGAATTTGCAACTGAACATGAATATTTAGAATCAAAATGACTTGAATTTCCAATTTTTTAAAAATTTTCCTATTTTTACTGAATATTCAAGAAACAATTATACTAAAATTTACAAATTTCATTGATATTCAGACGTGAAATTATTTGAAAATCGATGATGTGTTCACATTTAAATGACGTTATCATCTGAAATTTCAGTAGAAATGTAACTTGTGAGAAATTTCCGGAATTTTTCAATATTTGTAATATTAAACCGGAGATACTCTCAAAAGAGTGAAATTATCAGATTTTCACAAAATAAAAACAAAATTGTTCGAAAATTCACAAAAAAAAAATAATTTCAACACATGCTTTTCCCCTAAAATTTTCTCAGTTTTCCAATGGAATCAGCAGAAAATTTCTATCCCGACCCGTTCAATCAGAATCACCATTTTACTCCATTTTCCCATACACATAATTTCAAAGTTGACGAATGAATAATTGATAGATTGAAAGGCTTTTTTTTTTTCGCAGACCTATTGAATTACTTCTGTCAATGGAGAGTATCGCACTTTTTTTTTCCTCTTCTCTTTTCTAATTTTTTTTTACCACCCCCTCTGAACTTTTCTTTTTATCTGCATAAATATACCCCATTGTACTCTCCATTTTATTCTCCTGTTCTATCTCACTCTGAATGAGAATTCCAGTTGTTTCATTTGTTTTTTTCCTTTTTTGTCCCCAACTTTTTCCTTTTTTTTTTAATTTTTTCAAAGAGAAATGGACAAAATCTTCAATTGCGCCTGCGTCGAAGTCCTTTCAACGTCGGCGTCGACGCGACCCTTCCTAGCGCATCTCTCTTCCTCGTTTAATGGAATGAAAAAAAAACAAAAAAAAAAGAAAAGAGAAGAAACTTGGAGCTGAGAGAGTAGAACTAGTGTAGTGTTCGTCCAACTATCACATAAGGTACGACGGTACGGAGACGCATCATGCCGTCGTGCCCTGCGTCCCATAAACGACCTCAGGTAATTAAATAATCGACAAAAATAATTAAATTAAAAAAAAAAAAAGTGTTGTATTTATGAAATGATAAAGAAAAATGTAAAATTTCAGTAATAATTAATGGATAAAAAAATTATTTTATTAACTATTTTTGTGATTAAATTCTTGTGAAATTATTGTTCAGTAAAATCCAAAATTATCGTTATTTTACATTTTTATGAATTTTCAAAAAAAATAAACAAAATCATAAGTTTTCAGTGTTTTGTGTAATCGCCATTTAACACGGTAATGGATCCACGATAATGCAAATTTTCCCCGAAAATCATTGAAATTATGCAATTTAAATGTATAATTGAATTGACTCATTAATAATTCAAAGAAAAAGAGCACTTATTAATTTTTTTATTCTTTCAAAAATCGTCTATCTCAATTGACATTATGAATTCTCTCGAACTCATCAGTGATTTCTTTCACGTGATCTTCCAAATACCTAATTTATCTTAAAAAACTAAAAAACCGCGAAATTCCCTTTTTTCCTCGAATATCTTGGAATTTAAGTGAGATAGAGTGATTTAGCTTCAGTCATTTTTTTCCCACATAATTTCGAGGGCTCTGCAGAGGTTCAGCACACAATCGCCCTATCTCGCTAATTAACCCAGACTCCCCCCCCCCCCCCTTCAAAAAAAGCTCTTTTTCCTTCTCTTTGACACAAAAAAATGAAAAAACAAGAATAAAGTAAAATAGCTTGAGCTGTTTATTTTAGCTATCGGTTTCCTTGAGAAAAGTGATTAATAGCACGGTCGAATGGACGATCGACTCGCTAAATCACCCCCTCCTCCCCCCTCCCTCTGAGTGGACCGAAGGTGTTACTCTCTTCTCGCCAACCGATACATCACTCTGGGCTTTGAGGCTGAAGGAGAGAACGGAAGAAAAGAGAGAAACTAATTTTTTTTTTTTTTATAAACCACCGACATATCTCTGTACAGAGGAGCTGTGAGGCTGGAGAAGAGCCACGGATTATCGATTATCGCAAATCGCTTTATAAATAACCAATCTCGTAGTACACCCACCCTGCGTAAATGTCGCCTCCAGCTTTCTCTATCTCTCTCTTTCCCTTTTTCTTTCTCTTTCTTTCTCCTTTATCTTCACGCTATGCTTTAAAAAATGTAGATAAAAATAAAAAGTTTCATCCGCTTATTCTCCTTCATTCGGACAACACAGTGACGCACTTTCCTCCATTTTTTTAAGTAAATATAATAATAATAATGATGATAATTCATGATAAAAGTGCATAAATTACCGAGTGACACATTTTTTTTCTCTCTCGAATATTCATCGGGTTTGTTTGCTCGTTGTTTATGAAAAAAAAAAAAAAAAAGATAAAAGCAAACAATGAAAAGTTTTTCTCTTTTTTCTTCAACAATTTTTTCGACTTTTTTTTCTGTTCCCCCAAACTTTTACTATTCGGGAAGAGAAACCTCCCCATAAATTGACTCTCGAAGGAAAAAAATAGAAAAAAAACATTTACACAATAGTTTTTAACTCGAATTCTCTCTTTTTCTGTATTTAGACTTTGTCCCTTTTTTTTCTCTCTCTTTCTCTCGATGGCTCTACTGACTGGGGAATATTCTGCGGTTTTCGAGGGCAAAAGGCTCGAAATGAAGAAAATGAAAAAAAAAAAACACAATTTCATTCCGCACGAGCAACGTGCACACGTTCGTGCCACGTTAAATGCTCTTCGTGTGCTTACTGTTGAGTACTTTGTAGAATATGTAACACACGCCAAGGTCGAACGCATTCTCCCCCTTCCACCCCTTTTTCACCCCTCTTTTGGTGACTCTGTGGACTTTTTTTTAGTTGGGTTTATTAGGGAGTTCTTTGGTGGTTCACTGGATTTTTTATGGGATTATAGGAAAAAAATTTATTCTGCTGTGCCTCGGGGACTCGATTGAACGAAAGTTTCACTGACATTTACGTGCCTCAGACTTCAAGCACTTCAGGCAACACTTGAAACACCTGGAGAGTATATTCCACTTGAGGAAGATGCTGTAGAGACAATTTTTTTTTCTTTTTTCTTTCTTCAAGTGCTCATGAGACTGATATAATATGTGTATCTTTCATTTGTGAAATTCTCACAATTTCAAAGTTTCTTAATTTATTTTTCCAGGAACTCTCTCATTCTCTCTTTTTTTTTTTAAAGCTTGTTTGAGGAGGAATTTTTAATATTTAGACGTTTGAACTAGTGAACTGAGGAGAAAAAAGTGGGAAAAAAAAAACAATTAAATTTTGATGCCGTTGGTAATTAGCAAATTCTTTTTTTTCAGTAATCAAGAAAACTGTTGATTTTAGTAATTTCACTAAATTTAGTCAATTCAACCAGTTGATCTCTTTGAATTAATCGATTTCAGTAAATTCAACAGCTTTTTCAATTATTTCAAGAGAATTTTTTTGTTAAATTTTTTTCATTTGCTAAGGACCAATGGCATCAATATTTGATAGTTTTCACCACTTTTTTTTCTTAGTGTACAGACTGAGAAAAAAATATTATATTTTTAGCTTCAAGGGAGAATAAATGTGACACAAACACTTTTATTTAGTTATCAAAAGGTTGGAGCGTTTTATTTATTATTAATTAGAGCAATTCGTCGTTGACTCTCTGATTGTGCTATTTTTTTGCAAAAAATTAACAAGCGTTACTAGCTTTCTCTTCTTATGTTCCAATTTTAAGGAGGATACGCTACAATATTATGAGAGAATTCCTATTCGAATTTATGGAAAAAAACAGTCATCCACAGTTCAGTTCAATACAAAACTTAAATTTTTTTCAATTATGTAACTCATTGATTGATATGAAAGCTTTTGTCTTGAAGTAGTTTATTTATTCTTGGAACAAGCAATGAGATGATCAGCTTGAGAAATCTTCAATTAATTTCAAATAATTAATGCAAATGAGTTCATTTTAATCTGGATATATTCAATCCAAGTAATGTATCATTACTTTTGATAAATAATTTCTTAAAATCAGTAATTTTTCAAAATTAATAATTCAGTAGTGAAGAGGTAAAACAAGATAAGTCTCTTTTTTTCCCATTAAGTTTTTTGAAAATACCTCAGAAAATAACCGAGGAAGAGCAATTTTGCCCTAAAACTCTTTTGTAACTCTTGAAATTCTCTACAAAAAAATGATGAGTAATATCACCTTATCTCGCTTAGTTTCCGAGATATTTCCTTCTAAATGACCTCAAAGATAAGTCGATTTATCCTGTTTTACCTCTTCACTACTGAATTTTTAATTATTCCTAGCTTCAAAAAACTTATTTCGTGGGGGAAAAAATCACATTTTGCTAAGCTTGCAATTAAAATTTATTCCAAATTTCAACTCTCTAGAAAAAAAAAAAAAAATTCAATCCTCGGAGTACACTGGGGGTCATTTTGACCCCAAAATTTTTTTTTCCCCTCAAATATAATGAAATGCAAATTAGTTGACTTTAGAAAAAAGGTCCGATTTCGATTAATTTTTCACCATCAAAAAATAGATAAATGAAAGTAATGATGATTGGATTCAAAAATATATTGTTTTATCTACAAAAAAAACCTTGCAACATAAGTTTTGAAAAAATGCATAGTTTTTCATTTATTTATTTATTTTATTTTATTTCCAAAATTCTGTTCAGAGGTGTGTACTCTGGGGGTTAATCTTCAAATTTGTGTTGTAATAGAAATACCTCAAACTCTTGCATTCACCAAACTACTTCAATTCTTTTTTGGTTGAGAGATTCTTGGGCATTTCAATGCTCAATTGGAGGGAACGAAATGTTGAAAAATTCAATGGAAATAGAAGGTTCATAATTTTTTTTTACTGCCTTTTTCCATTACAGGTGGTATTTCTCGTTTGCATTTTTTTACAGTCAATTCAATTCAGTGATAATTTCAGGATTTTTCGACTATTTTGTGATTTCTATGGAACGATTCGTGTGAAAAGAATTGTTTAAAAAAAAAAGGAGCAGTGAAAATATATTTTCTCTCGCGAGTTAATGAAGCTGAATTGAAATACTCTGAGTTTTTTTTTCTTTCCTTTTTAATTGAATTGATTGAGCAATATTATTGGAAAAATTGGGGAATTGTGTATTGCGATAATTATTCGGGCAGAATTTCATACCTATTAAATGTTTTCAAAAAATCATTTTATTTTGTCAATAGTTCTTTGAGAAAATTTCAGAATTCAAGGGAGATAGAGCAATTTTTTAAAAACTTTTTGAATTTTCAAAAAAAAAAGTCTATTTTTAAAATAACTCTATCTCGCTTGGATTCCAAAATATTTTGAGGAAAAAAAAACGATGACAGAATAAAATTTATTTCTCTGGAAACTTCATATTTTCAGAATTTTATATTGAATTTAATTATTTTCTGAGTCTCTTTCATCAAAATTGAAATTTTAGTCCAGAAAAAAAATTTAAAAAAAGAAAAATAAAACATAAATGTCATTGATTAAAACTCATCATTAATAATATCAAAACTTTTTATCTCTCCCCCCTCCCTCGGTCATTTTTCATTCATCATTCATTAAAGAACGACGTTCATTCCTCCGTTGAATGAAAAAAAAGAAAGTGCATAATAGTTTTCATGCATAATTCCAAAAGTTTGAGATCCCGTCTGGAGAATTCCCATTATTTTACTTCACCTAATAAAAAAAAAAATGAAAGTATGAGACGATGAAAAAGAAGGGAATCTCAAAAGAACAATATTAAATTCTGTAATCTACCCTCGAGCAAAAAAAAAAGAGCCGGAAAAATGATAAATTCCACTCCGTGATGAAGAAAAAAAAAAAGGGAAAAGAGAGAGAAAAAAACTTGAAATCCGACCGAGATTGAAGATTGTTTCCTGATTAAATATCGAGGGAACGAAAAAATGAATGAAAACAAGTGAGGAAATATTGAATATTGCTGTTCTCTTTTATTCAAGGAAATGCAAGAGACGAGAAATTAAAAAAATGTGCATTGAAACAAGTATTGAATTTTTATACGTGCAGAGATGTAGATTTCCTCGAAGATAAATGAGTAGTGGATAGGTCAAAGGGGATGAGTTCATTTTTTCAGTCATTTTTTTACTGAAATGAATCTTTTTCTGTAGAGAATTTCAAGAACTATACAAAAAAGGCTCCAAGTAAAATCGCTCAATCTCTCTTACTTTCCGAAATATTCTCCGAAAATGAACGGCAAGAGAAGAAGTGAAGAGTTAAAATCAAATAATTCCATTTTTGGTTCAGAATGGAAGCTATGTGATCATCAGAATTATCGATTGTAATTTTTTTAATAGAAGATACTTAAAATGTTCCTAATAGAGAGAAAATTGTATTTTTAGCGCATGTCTGTGTGTGCATAAAAGTCTCGATTACAGCAAAATGATTTTATAGAAAAATTTCATATTTTGTGGAAAACTTCCTCTGGACGAACTCTATTTTTTAAGCTTCATTTAAAGAGAATTCGATCGGTACTTTTTGAGATATGTCCATTTTTTGAAAATCAGTTTTTAATGGAATTTCTGGAAACTACTCAACTGATGTTACACAGAGAAAATTTTTTTGTTAATTTAAGAATGTGCAGTCACTTAATTTAAGAATGACAGGTCACTTAAATTGAGTGACTTTTTTCACTTAAATCAAGTGACTTTTTCTTTCTTAATTTAAGAAAGTAAAACTCACTTAAATTAAGTGACTTTTCTCACTTAAATCAAGTAACTTTTTCTTTCTTAATTTAATAAAGTAAAAGTCACTTAAATTAAGTGACTTTTCTCACTTAAATCAAGTGACTTTCTTCCTTAATTTAAGAAAGTAAAACTCACTTAAATCAAGTGAGTTTTCTCACTTAAATCAAGTGACTTTTACTTTCTTAATTTAAGTGACCTGCACATTCTTAAATTAAGTGACTGCACATTCTTAAATTAAGAAAGCATTTTTCTCTGTGTATTTACACTCATATATTGTCTCGAGAGTTGTATCAGTTATACCTATCAATTTTGAGTTTATTTGCATGATTAGTTCTCCAGTTATTGGCGTTTTAATGAATTCCTTCAAAATTTGATATTTTTATGATGGTTTCAAAAAAGGTTGTATCACTTCCATTCGCAAGCATATGGCTAAAGTATTAGCAGAAAAAGCTATATCAGTTAGAAAGCAATACTATTATCCGCTTGTTTTTTTTTCATCAATTCTTCTAAAATATCTCGGAAACTAAGTGAGATGGAGGAATTTCGCTTTAAATCCTTTTTGTAGCGATCGAAGAGACTGTGATCGGATTAGCGTACATGATTAAGGAAAAGGTTATAGGGTCCCACGAGGGTGGAAAACCTCGTTGTATTACGTTGTGCTACCAAATTCAGTATTCAATATTTAATATTTAATATATTATTATTTATTTAATATTTAATATTCGAGATTTAGTATTGATGTTTTTATTACTGGGATTTGAAATGCAATGCTTAGTAATTAATATTTAATACTGTTATTTACACAGAGAAAAATGTTTTCTCAATTTAAGAATGTGCAGTTCACTTAAATTAAGAAAGAAAAGTCACTTGATTTAAGTGAAAAAACTCACTTGATTTAAGTGAGAAAAGTCACTTAATTCAAGTGAGTTTCACTTTCTTAAATTAAGAAAAAAATAGTTACTTGATTTGAGTGAGAAAAGTCACTTGATTTAAATTAGAAAAGTCACTTAATTTAAGAATGGCATGGTACTTAAATTAAGTGACTGCACATTCTTAAATTAAGATAAGATTTTTCTCTGTGTAAAGTCTGATATTCAATAATTTAAGGATAAACTGACTACAGAATATTAAAAATAAAAATATAAAAATGTAAAAATGTCAAAAAGAGTTGAAGAGTGAAGGCGAAGGGAGGACGTAAAATATGGGAAAATGTCACATCAAAGAAATAAATTCTATTCTATTCTCATCCTTTTTGTAGCTCTCAAAATGCTCTACAGAACAGGATCAAGGCAAAATCGCTTCATCCCTCTTAATTTCCGACATACTCTTAAAGAATAAATAGCAGAATAAATTAATTCAGTTTCACGTTTTTATTACTGATAAGTTTCGCAGTCATATAGCATAGCCATTAATTTTCACCTTACGTGTTACATTATGTGGTGAAATAAGCGCAACTATCAGAATACAATGGCTCAGGTTATACGCTGTTGAGGAAGCTCCATCGTTCTCTTGACACGAAAATAGAGAGAAAAAGAGAGTTTGCTTCGTAGGATTCCTCCTCAGTTTAGTTGTTTCCTAAAACGAGGAGACGGTGGCAAGTGAAGTGTGTAAGAGAGGAAGAGACAGTAATCAGTTTCGCCACGTTGTACAAAAGCTCTACTATATGTATGAAATCCTGGGGTGTCATCTCTTCTTTTTTTTATTTCCTATCACTATCAAAATGTTTGAATCACAATTTTTCCTCTTATTTTACTTTCACGACTTAAATCTTTCAATAGAGATTTATAAAAGATATTTTATATTTTTTTGCTGAGTGAAGGATTTTATGAAGAAATCTGAAAATAATGAGTAGATCCTTCGACATATCTATAATGTTGGGTAATTTTTTTTTAATTTTTGTGAAGTGCAAAAAAAAATAATCACTTCATGTTATTACTTTTTCTTGTTTCCGAAAAAAAATAATGTGACCAAAAAAAAACACACGATCCTTCCTTCCAAGCTCAAGAGTATCAATCCATTTTATTTCAAGTAGAAATGAATTTTTTTCCAAATACCCAAGTGCACTTTTCAATTCCCACAAATTTGAATTTATGACAATTTATTAATTTTTTTCTCTCTAATGATGGGAAAAAGATTTCTTCAAAAATTCGTGTACGTCTTTTCATGAAACTTTGAATAAATTGAATTTATCCAAGTTGATATGACAATCTGTAAACTTGAAATTGCTGTATATCCATCGAATTCACAAAGTTTGTTTAGTTTGTCAGTTGGCAATGAAAATAGCTGTTATTCGTTGCAATTTTTCCACTGCTTGACATAAGTCCGTTAAAACTGGAGGAGTAGGAAAAAAGTAAAGGGTTGACCCGATAAAAGGTAGTTGCTCAGTTTCTTTTCATCTTCTTCTTTTTTTATTCCCGTTTATTCTCATCTTCTCTTCTCTCATTCATCTCTCTCAATCTCTTTCTCTCTCTTTCTCATTGCCTCACGGTTCGCTGAACTGCCTCGATTTTTTCGCAACTTGACATCCGAACGTTCCCTCATGATTTTTTCCTTCCTCAACATCTTAACTTTTTTCCTCTGCCTTTTTTTATCTTCCCCCCCCCTTCCGCCCCCTCAATTCAGTGATAGTATGAACGTGAAAAAGAAAAGAAAAAAAGAATACGTCTTAACGTTGCACTTATTCAGCTCAATGAAGAGCACACACTCTCGTCTCCGAAAACTCTTTTACCTCAGGCTTCTGGCTATTTTCTTATCAGCAGATTTTCAAGCTGAATAGTCGCCTAGAATTGAGAAGTAGGAAAAATTGAGATAAAGAGAATGCATCTATTCGGCCATAAAATTTAATTAAATTTTCGAGTGAGGCGACGATGTAAAAGCTTTTGCTCTTCTGTTTTTTTTTCCATTATTCCTTCTGCTCTATGGATTTCCTTAGAAATCAGTAGTGAAGAAATAAAACAGGAAGAGTTTTTTTTTCTTATTCATTTCCATTGCGAATAGGTCGAAAAGTAATGGAGATACGCCCTTTTTACTCGAAATTTTGTTTTTGAGGCTCTTGAAAAAATTAAGATGAAATCGCGCTATTTTGCTCAGTTTCTGGAATATTCTTCAAAAATGAATAATATTAATTTGATTTAAGTGAGAAAAGTCATTTGATTTAAGCGAGAAAAGTCACTTAATTTAAGTGAGAAAAGTCACTTAATTTAAGTGAGGAAAGTCACTTGATTTAAGTGACTCTTCTCACTTAAATCAAGTGACTTGTTCTTTCTTAATTTAAGAAAGTAAAAAGCACTTAAATTAAGTGACTTTTCTCACTTAAATCAAGTGCCTTTCACTTTCCTAATTCACTTAAGTTTTTAATTCACTTGAGAAAGTCACTTAAATTGAGTGAATTTTCTATCTTGAATTAAGTGACTTTCTCTTTCTTAATCTAAGTGACGTGCACGTTCTTAAATTAAGTGACTGCACATTCTTAAATTAAGAAAACATTTTTCTCTGTGTAACTGTACTCGAGTTCACTAGGATACTCCTTATTTACCTTAAAACCAAATAATTCGATTCTATTGACCAATTTTTCTGAGAATATCTCGAAAACTAAGCGAGATTAAACGACTTTTTATCTGAATCTTTCGTTCAACTCTCAAAATTCTCTACAGCTCTCTATAATTGAATTAAACTTTCCACTGGAGCGATCCTAAAGGCCTTAGCTCTTTTTTTTTTTTCATTTTTTTTTCGCTCCAATTCTTTCGACTCTTTGAAGAAAATTTTCATTTTTCATTTCATTTTAATTGAATGTAACTTTTATCATCCAGATGCTCGTATTTTCTCGCTAATTTTCAATTGAAATTTTCCTGACAAAGCAAAGGAAAATTTATGTACAGAGAATAAATTATTTTTCGTGCGTAAAAAATGAAGAAAGAGAAGAAAAAAAAAATCGAGATGAAAATCTCTCGAAGACGCAATTAAAGCTCAACTTCATGAGCCCGTGAAGCTGTTTGCTCGTGTTAATGAAAGAAGTTAGTGAAAATCAGGGAAAGAGAGAAATTGAGGAGAGAAAAAATAAATTAAAATGAAAAAGATAAAGGGAATTCCCCCAGTTATGAGAGTTTACGAAATTTTTTGTAAAAAAAAAATAGAGGAAATGAAAGAGGTCATTTCTTCCCCCCCCCCCCCCCCCCCCCCCCCCATACAATCAACTGTTGATGAGAAATAAGTGGAAAGAGAATTCATTTGAATTCAGTGGTTAGTGCCAAAACAGATCAGACACTGCAGTGAATAAATACTAAACTCAAAATACAATGCAACAGGAGAAATTTTAACGTTTAGAATTGAATAATATTGTTGATGTAAATTTCTCATTGTGCTCTAGTCATTCAACACACTGTAATAATCAAAAAGTTTCAAATATATATTAAATATAAATTTTCATGCAATTTAAATTCAAAATTCTCCATTGAATTTTCGTATGATAATATTTGTCTCTCGGTCATTATTTCAACAGCAAATATTATTTGATAATAATCAGGAAATTTGTTTTAAAAAAATGGGGTGAATGGGGGAAATTTGAAAAAGGGTAAGTCCAAAAAATTCGTGTGAGTCAAAAATTAGGAAAAATGAGAAAACGCAAATGTGAAGATACGCCTTTTTGACACTAATGTAATGATTATTTGGCATGATTTCTGGAGATACGCCCCTTCAATTCTCGAAATAGAATTTTTTTTTGCTGTTTTTTTTTCGAGAATATCTTGGAACTAAGAGAAATGAGGCGATTTTGGTTCAATTGTTTTTTGCAGAGAATTTCAAGAGCTGAAAGAGAATTTCGGGTAAAAAGAGCGTATTTCCGCTATTTTTTGAGGAAAAAAAATGATTTTAGTCTTTTTTTTCTTCTGAACTTCTTTTCATACATTTTTCTCTTGAATATCTCAGAAAATAAATGACATAAGGCGAATTTTCTTAAAATCCTTCTTTGTAAAGAACTTTAAGAGAGCTAAGACAGAAAAAGGCGTATCTCCATTATTTTTGGAGATATTGAAAAGAAAAAAATAGTGAAAAAACCAACTTCGTTTTCGTCCCTTTACAATTTTTTGGAAGTTTTTTCAAAATATCTCAGAAATTAACCGAAATACGATGATTTTTCTCGTGATCCCTTTTTCATCCTTTTTTTTGTAAAGAATTTTAAGAGCTAGCAACTGGAATTGCGTCCAAAAAAAGGCATATCTCCACTATTTATCCGGATGTTTTCTAAGAAATAAATGAAAAAAATCTACTCATCCTGTTTCACCTTTTTACTACAGCTTCTCAATTCTTTTTGAGGATATTTCTGAATGACATAAGCGGATTTTGCTTTAAAAATCCTGCCTTTTTTGTAAAAAATTTCAACAACTACGAAAAGGGATATGAGCAAAACACGAGCGAAATTTCCATAATTTTCGAGGTATTTTCCAAAAAAATGAGTGAAATAAATTAACTCATCCTGCTTCATCCCTTCACTAATACTTCCTAATCCTCTTTCGTAGAGATTCCCAAGAGCTATGACAAAAAACTTAGGAAAAAAAGGACGTATCAAATTTTTTTGGAATTTTTTCTCTAAATTTTCTCAAATTAAAGTGCGGCAACCTTCTTTTACTAACATACGGTTCAAAATTCAGTTTTATTTTAATATTTGAGATTTTTCTGATTTTTTTCCAATTTTTCAAAATATAAACGAAAAAAATCTACTCATCCTGTTTCATCCCTTCACTCCTACTTTTCAATCCTTCACGAGAATATTGGAAACTAAGCGAGATAAGCTGATTCCGTTTTAATTCTATTTTGCCAAATTTCAAAATCTAGGGAAAAAGAAAGAGGCAAAAAGCCTCATCTCTATTATATTCAGAGATACACAGAAAAAAATGTTTTCTTGATTTAAGAATGTGCAGTCATTTAATTTAAGAATGGCAGGTCACTTAAATTAAGTGACTTTTCTCACTTAAATCAAGTAATTTTTTTTTTTTCTTAATTTAAGAAAGTAAAAGTCACTTAAATTAAGTGACTTTTCTTACTTAAATCAAGTGACATTTTCTTTCTTAATTTAAGAAAGGAAAACTCACTTAAATCAAGTGAGTTTTCTCACTTAAATCAAGTAACTTTTTCTTTCTTAATTTAAGAAAGTAAAAATCACTTAAATTAAGTGACTTTTCTCACTTAAATTAAGTGACTTTTTCTTTCTTAATTCAAGAAAGTAAAACTCACTTAAATCAAGTGAGTTTTCTCACTTAAATCAAGTGACTTTTCTTTCTTAATTTAAGTGACCTGCACATTCTTAAATTAAGTGACTGCACATTCTTAAATTGAGAAAACATTTTTCTCTGTGTATTCTAAAAAAAAACGTTGAAAAAGAACGAAGTCATATTGTTTTGCATTTTTCTGAAAAGAGAAAAATTGCGAAATGGAAGTGAGCGATAAATTTGAGTGGAGAGAGAGAGAGGAGGTTATAAGGTTTTGTACGTGAGGTGGATAGTATCCATGAAAAGTTTTCGGTGAAAATCGCCGTATATGTGACCCCGGTAATACAGCTGGCGTTAACGAGCTATCAAAGTGAAATCAGAGAGAGGCGGACTATTCCGCATACTCTGGATCTATTCCCCTTGGGGCAACCTCTGAAAAAGCGAATTGAGTGAGAGAGATGGGTTTTGGGGATGGGTTAAAACAGGTGAAAGGGGAATAGATAGCCTCGACAGCGAGTACGTGTGGTTTTTGGTGGACGGAGTGAGGGACAGGGGTTGTGGCTATATGGGAATCGGTGGTACACGGATCGACAGCGAGTGGTTTTCGGTGAAATTCGTGTCATTGGATGCAGCATACTGCTATTGCAATTTCTCTCTTTCTCTCTGTTTCTCTCTCTTGCTCTCTTTCTCTCATGGCTGAATGACGCGGAGAAATTCTCATTGGGGACATGACGCAATTTCCATGGACGAATAACGTATTCCAACGTGATAATCGACTTTACCTACTATTTCAATCCATTTCGTTCATTCTGTCAGGAGATAAAGAGAATTATTCATTTTTTTTATTTATTTTTTTAATTTTTTTTTTTCATTTCATTAATGCAATTGTTTTGAATATGCGGAATGCAATTTGTCGCATCACTCGTGTACTATTTCATTTGTCCTAATTAATCGTTATAAATTGGAGTAATTATCCTGGAAATGTACGAGGAATGCTCGTTTATTGAAATATCGGGTGAAATGTTTGATTCATAGAAAATAAAAAAAATTGTGAAATTATTTGGGACACAAATTGATTTCATTTTGATACTAATTTTTATTAATTACTTCGGAAAGCAAGGGAAATAGGGCGATTTTACTCGAATTCTTTTTGAATAGTCTGGAAAATTTCAAGATTTACGATAAATGATTGAAGCGAAATCGCCTTATCTCGGTTAATTTACGAGATATACTCAAAAAATGGAATAAAATCGAGTCGTCTGAAAATTTCAGTCTCTTGCGAAATTGTGGATGAAATGCAGATAGAGTTGGAGAATTGTGGGGGGGGGGGGGGGTGGAAAAATGTGAACTATTTTGACTTTTGAGAGGAGAACTTTCGGAGAGTGGAATTCATAGTTTCAATGATTCACGTGAATTAATTAAATTTCACAGGATTTTACTACTAATTCTTTTGTTTTTTTTTCGAATTTTTTTCCAATGCTTTCTATTGTGTTCAAAAATACTTCGCATATTGAAGAGAGAGAATTCAGGATTTTCATCTTCAGCTGTTGACAATAAACGATTTTTCTCAAGTATTTTTATCTGTAAAATGAATTCTCAAGGTATACTGAAGATGAATTTGTCGAGAATGCATTTGGAATTTTGTAAATATTGAAAAATCTGATTTTAAATTTTCCGTAGCTTTGTGAAACTCAATTGATGTTTTTTTTGCTCATATTTGTGAAAGAGAAAGAGAGAGAGAGAGAGAGGAAATGTTTTTCTTAGAGAATGATAGAAAGACAGTTTTTCTTATCTTGAAATGGAATATTTTTCGTATTTCGAGGATCTCTTGGTAATTCATAGGAACTGAAAGAAATGGAAATGTAAATTTTCGAACAAATTGAATGGTCTAAGAGATGAAAATCGTTGGAAATACTCGAGATTGGAAATTTTTGATGATTTTATTGAACAGCTGCATAAATTTTTCACACGTGAAAACACTTTCCAGACTTTATCTTAGACAAAAGTTCTCAAAATTCGACTGTTTTAGGCAAAAATAGAAAGGGATACATATCTTTCAATCCTCGAAAATGGACTTTTTTTTGGGTAATTCCTTTGCTTTGTAGACGTTGTGGCATGAAAATTCAGTGAAAAGTGTAAAAAAAACGACTAAAAAGAATTGGGATAAAAAGGACGTATCTCCATTATTTTCCGAGATATTAAAAAATAAATGATCAATGAAAAAATCTACTCATCCTGTTTCACCCCTTTCCCATTACTTCCCAATCCCTTTTGAGAAAATCTCGGAAGCTAAGCGAGATGAGGCGATTTTGCTGTTATATTCTCTCGGTAGAGAATTTCAAGAGCTACAAAAAAATCTCGCTTGGATCCTCAGATATTTCCAAAAAAACATCTGATGACAGGATAAAATCAATTTGTCAAAAAAAAAAAGGATATTTCAATCAGTCTGGAGGATATTTCATAAAATTATTCTCACAATCAATTGTGATTCTCATTGGGACATTGGAAGAAATTAATTTAGTAATACTAAATAATTGTCAAATGAAAGAAGTTTCGTCTGCTCCATTGAGGCTCCCTCAGGTTCTGTAAGCCATAATACAAAAATTGAGAGTTAGTTCGAAATTTCGATTAAAAAAATTAAAATAACACATTAATAATACTGCCCTTTACGTAGTTCAATTGAAACGCATTTACAAAAACAGTTTTCCTTTCTTTAAGGATATCCTAGTGGCAGATTCAAATGATCGACTTTTTTTTTTTTCCTCTTAGTTATTATAATTGGTATGACTATTTCGATTTTTCAACATTTTACCGATGCTAGAACGATGTCCACGATGATAAATTGTTATTAAATAATATTATAAATATTCAATATTGTTCCGCATTTGACTCACGCTGTCCCAGTATCTAGGACTGTGATTGGAGGATTCTCGGATTTTAAATACCAATATTCCCGACATTGATTTTTTCATGTAATTAATTGCATTAATCATCGTTATATGTCCGGTAACATGCATTTTTCATGATTTAAAAAATTAATAGACATTCTGACGAACAAAAAACATATAAGGTTGTATAAGGAAAAAATAGGTCTGTGATCATGAATTTTCGCAGTGAAACTGAAACTGAACCTCGCTTATGGAGTTTCAATGTTAATTCAATTATTTTCAAAAATTAATTTTGGCCTTATTTGTCTGGTAACATGTGGTAAACTAAATTTTTTTAAAATCTTCTCATGCTATTCTATCGAAAGTGACCAAAATTGAGAAGGAAAAATAGATTGCCCGAACCACTAGGATATCCTTAATCTCAAAAAATATTGCTATACTAATGCGTCGTATGAACATTACGTTAACTCAACCAGCATTCTCACAAGTCTGAGTCTCTCATCAATTATCGGAGTGTCATGATAAGCTGGCATTATTGATACGATTGGAACAAAAGAAGTGAGGAAGGATGCAGAATGAGGATATGTGAAGTTGAAATGATAAATATCCATTATTCGAGAATACTCGAAGGACCATTCACGACAGCTCTCAATGGACGTACGATTCGATTCTTTTCATTGAAATTCCATTATCCGCAAAATGAAATGGAGAGATTTATTGCATTTTAACATTATTACTACTTGAGATGAACAAGAGAATTGATTGAATGAAATTTGAATGAATCTAAAAATATCGAGTTCTTTTTTTTTCTAGTACGATAAGAAAAAAATTCTATTATCAGAGAATTCGTATTTAAATTGAAGAAGACAAGAGAAATTTATAATTATCCAACAGTTATTCATAGTTCAGTTTAGTTCAATACAGACTCAAATTATTTTCAATCAAGTAATTCATCGATTAATGGGAAAACTTTTGCCTCAGAGTAGCGTATTTATTCTTCAAACGAGCGATAAGACAATCAACTTGGATAATCTTCAATTAATTCCGGATAATTAACGAAAATTAATTAATTCCAGTCTGGATGTATTCAATCTAAGGAAGAAAAAAAACTACAGATCCTCATTTTGTTCTATTTCACTCGACTATCCCCTGATATACTACCTTATCTCTGATGACATTCATATTTAGCTCAAACCTCCCGTATAATTAGAAATTTCTTTTTTTTTATTTCCTGATTCAAAGATGAATTTCCTCAATAAAATATATTTCTCCTCTCAGTATGATTCTTTCCTATATTCCAGTTAATGACGAAATTCCATTATTTTTTCTATGACCCTGTGTAAATCATGACAGCAAATCAATTAATGCCGTCGAGCACGTTTATTCTGATCTTCAGAACTGACAAGGCACTGATGAAGTTGTTACGACTCTTTGAAGAAGTTTTATTAGATAATTACTTCCTTCGCGTGTTTCAGTTTTATTGTTTTCTTGTTTATTCATGAAATCAGAGGAAAAACCATTCTGCAATCGTTAAATTTTTTATTGCAATTGTTCTTTTAAATGTACAATTCTTGATTAATTCGTCTCAGTTCAATAATTTTTCGGATTTTTTTCAAATATTTTTTCCAAATTTCCTTTACACAGAGAAAAATGCTTTCTTAATTTAAGAATGGCAGGTCACTTAAATTAAGTGACTTTTCTCACTTAAATCAAGTGACTTTTCTCACTTAAATCAAGTAACTTTTTCTTTCTTAATTTAAGAACGTAAAAATCACTTAAATCAAGTGACTTTTTCTTTCTTAATTTGAGAAAGTAAAACTCACTTAAATCAAGTGAGTTTCCTCACTTAAATCAAGTGACTTTTATTTCTTAATTTAAGTGACCTGCACATTCTTAAATTAAGAAAACATTTTTTTTCTGTGTAAATGATCCACTCAAATCAATCAAATACTAACAAAGAATTTTCCTATATTTCTAGAAAACAGCACGAGGATGAATGCAAGCTGTGAATCAACAAAGACAATGTCAGTTGTTGAGGACTACGAAAAAAGTTGTACTAGTATTGACAATGCTACTGATACAACTCTACCATCATGGGAGGCAGCAGCAGCATCATTGACCCTTGGTTTTTTAATACTAGCAACAGTACTTGGAAATGCACTTGTGATACTATCAGTATTTACTTATCGTCCATTACGTATTGTTCAAAATTTTTTTATCGTATCATTGGCAGTAGCTGATTTGGCAGTAGCAATACTCGTAATGCCATTTAATGTAGTTTACTTATTACTTGGTAAATGGATATTTGGTATACACTTCTGTAAATTATGGTTGACCTGTGATGTATTGTGTTGTACAGCAAGTATATTGAATCTTTGTGCAATAGCACTGGACCGTTACTGGGCAATAACTGATCCAATTAATTACGCTCAAAAACGTACATTGAAACGTGTTTTGGGAACAATTGCTGGTGTTTGGATATTATCAGCTGCTATAAGTTCACCACCATTGGCTGGATGGAATGATTGGCCCGAGGAAATTGAACCTGGTACACCATGCCAATTGACACAACGTCAGGGATACGTTATCTATTCATCGTTAGGATCATTCTTCATTCCATTGCTACTTATGAGTCTTGTTTATCTAGAGATATTTCTAGCAACACGTAGACGTTTACGTGAACGTGCTAGACAGTCACGTTTGGGTGTTGTTACGTCAACACGTCACAAGAATGAAGCAGATGATGCAGAAGAGTCTGTCAGTAGTGAGACCAATCACAATGAACGATCAACACCACGTGTACATGCTAAACCATCGCTTGTTGTTGTTGATGATGATGCAGT
The DNA here is from genome assembly GCA_963921955.1 of Aleiodes alternator. NCBI lineage: Eukaryota > Metazoa > Arthropoda > Insecta > Hymenoptera > Braconidae > Aleiodes > Aleiodes alternator. The sequence continues at coordinate 15,391,049 of OY998098.1, forward strand.
TACAGAAGTCACCATTGGATGCAGTGAAGGCACTGTCAAAGTCAAGAAGAAAGAACACACAAGAAGACATGGAGTATCAGCGAGCAGTGGTGCCAATGGTGGTGGCACATCAACAACTGTTTATCAGTTTATCGAAGAGAGACAGAGAATATCACTGTCCAAGGAGAGACGTGCTGCTAGAACACTCGGTGTTATAATGGGTGTCTTTGTTGTGTGCTGGCTACCATTCTTTCTTATGTATGTTATTGTACCATTTTGTACAGCGTGCTGTCCATCTGAGAGAGTCGTTTACTTCATAACGTGGCTTGGTTATATCAATAGCGCATTGAATCCACTCATTTATACTATATTCAATCTTGACTATAGAAGGGCTTTCAGGAGGCTACTTCATATACGCTGAATTCTTTCGATATTCGTTCAACGCAAGGACGCATGATTAATGGAGTTTTTTTCATTTTTTTTTTTTTCAAGAGGCTGAGGATTAGTACAGCAACTTGCATTCACTGGATTTATGGAGGTTAACAATCACATTTTGTGATGATCAGTTCATGTGGGGTGTTTGGAGGTACAGTTGACTCCAATCAACGTTTGATCCGTTGAAGCTGTTATACTAAACGAGAGAATAAACTTTATCTTGATAATAATGGAAGAAAAGGGTAGAGTTGCGATGTCGTGCTGAAGCTGAAATTTACATGTTGGGGTATAGGAGCCGAATAGAGCTCTCTCGTTAAAGTTCCTCGTTGGCTTCCCCACTCTAATTCTTTGATGGGCCAATCAGGATCAAGCTCAGAGCCACGGCGCAATTTAAATATACTTTTTGACATATTTTAACGTTCTGCGCATTGAACTGCGCAGAGGCGAATCGTTTATGGCGCAATGAACTGCGCAGAAGAGAATGATTCATGCAAGGAGTAGGGATAAAGACGAAAAGCGTAACTTTAACGAGAGGTTCTGAATGGTCGTGTCGACTTATTTGGTAGTGTCATGTATTTTTTTTTTACTGAATTAAAAGTCTATTGTTCAAGTATGGGAAGAGACTGGGGCAAGATGGACCTTCAGAGCAAAATGATCCAGGATTTTTTTCCGGAGTAAAGAACTTCATGGTAAATCGTGAAAAAATTCAAGAAGATAAGCAGAAATGTCTTTATTGTCACCGAATTTTTTCAAATTTTTTCATAGATCCAAAATTCAATTCAAAAATCCATTTTGCCCCAATTTTCCTTAGTATTCTGCGAACTGCTTTTATTTGGTTACGAAGACAAGTTTATCGAGAAGAAAAGTGGAGTGAATGCAAGTTGCTGATAAAAGAAGAATTAATGGAGAAGAGGAGGGGGGGGGGGGATGTCAAGTTATGAATACTTTGCTTGTAAATTTTAGACACAAGTGGTAAAATTAAGGGGGAACAAGAGACGCTATGAAGGCGTCAGGAAATAGGAAAAATGTTCTACAAAAAAAAATCGACCAAAAATCTAAAACTCATTTTTTATTTTTTATTTTTTCTCTAAAATTAAAAAAATGCAAGACAGTCCAAAAAACGATGGAACAAAGAAAAAAATTGTAATTATATAAATATAATATCATATAATATAGTTGTAATAGAGAGAAATTTATACTCTCGTCTGTTTCGGTACTCTTCCTGCGGCATTTTATGAATTATTTTCATTAAAAACAATTTCTTTTAATCCCAGAAAGAGTGAGATACAAAAAAAAATGAAAAAAAAAAAAAATTGGGAAAAATAGAGAGAAGAGCAACGAGAAATTCGTCTTTTATTATTCACTGCTTCGTTATGTATACATCTGCATTCGAGAATTTTCGATCCTCCAAGCGTTTTGCAATACAATCGAGGGCGAATGCGGAAATTGCGCGGAAATTGAAGGAGTTCAAAGTGGTGTGCAATAGTGGTGGAGAATATTATATATAGATATATATGTATATATATAAAGAGAAATGAAATGAGTAGAACGAATAAAAAAAGAAGGGGGGGGGGGTTTGAATTATAAAAAAAAGAAGACAAAAGGCCTTTTTTTTCAATCTCGAAAAAAAAATTGAAAATTGTAAAATCACAGGAATAGAATATTTTATTGAAGAAAGTAGAGAAGAAATAATACGAAATTCTATTTTCTTTTATTCTGATGGATTGAATTCACCACTCTGCCACGTAAATATCGAATTTATATCTCAATACGTCTATATAGATATATATATATATCAAACGACGAATGTCTCGTGTCTCAGATTTATCGATGAAAAATGAGGTAAATTTTTGAAGGAGAATAATCAAAATATATATATATAAAATATATATATATATATGTAAGATGAATGAAAAAATGAATTAAAATGGAATATTTAATTTAAACACAAGTGGTAGAAGATAGCTACCATTGTTATCAATTGTAAGTATTAAGGTTGTGAGTATTATTAAAAAATTAAAATTTAGTAAAAATAACAATAAAAAAAAAATCAGAAAAAATAAAAAAGAATTAAGTAACAATTTGAATAGAAGAATTAATGACGTTTGACACGTGATTAATTTTGATTATTATAAATATATATATATATATATTAATAGTCGAGGGACATATCCACGAATTTTATTCGAGTTTAACAAATTTTGAAAATCATGAGTCCCCTTGATTCGGCCATTAAAAAAAGAACAAAATAATAGAATTATTGTAAAACACTGGGGAAAAATTGCCAGTGACATTCGGTTTTTAAAAATCAACAATTTACACACATTTACACATACAAACACACACACACACACACACTCTTTAATAAGGTTGTGATAAGGTTGTGAGATATACATTCAATTCTTAGCCGTGCTTCGAATGAAAAAAAAATGATGAATTTAAAAAAAAATCATGAATTTAAAAAAAAATAATGAATTTTAACAAAAATAATGAATTTTTAATTAACGATAAGGATTGAAGAAAAATTAAATAATTACCATGAAATAACAGAGAATCGAAGAAATTTTTGAAAAAATTGAAAAAATGAAAACAATTAGCGAATGACTATAATTGAGATACTGTTCAATCGACAGCACGAAGTTTCCAATTATTGGAGGAAAAAGAGGGGTAGTGGGAGTAGTAAATAACCGCACAATGAGGGGGGGGGGGGAGGAGGTATCAAATAGAATCGATATTTCATTGGCATTCGTGGAAGTGGAGGAAATAAATAAAGTGGAGAAACTATAAACGAATTAATGCTGATTGTTTGAGGAGTACAGAGTACATCCTTCCTGTTTCTAGTTCCATCGGAAACGAAGGGGGGGGGGCGGAAGGAAAATAGTTGGGATTTGTAGTTCTCAATTATCGTTTCATCTCAAACTCTCTTCTGCAATGCCTCCACGTGAATTGAATTTCAAACAATCCGGTAGTGATTTTTTTTTTTAATATTTTTTTTTGTAAATATCTCAGAAACTAATGAAAATACGCTCTTTTTTGCTGCAACATATTTTCGTGGGGGATTTCACGAAGTTGGGAGAAAAATAGAGGGAATCATCCTATCGCACTTATTTTCCGAGATATTCGCAAAAAAAACTGGAGAATTTTGCTTTTTTTTACTGACATTTTTTCAGAATATCTTGGTAATTGATGGAGATACGCGCTTTTTTCCTGAAGATTGATTTTTTAGGGAATTTCTGGAGTTACTACAGTAGAATGTAGTAAAATTGGCCTATCTCGTATATTTTCCGAGATATTCGCTGAAAAAATCAGAGGAATTCGATTTTTTTTTCACTTTTTTCTAAAAATATTACAGAATTTAAGCGAGATGCGGTGATTTTGTTCAAATTAATTTTGTTGGAAAATTCTGAGGGGCTATAGCCCCTTAAAATTTTGTATAGAAGAAAGATTTCAAGTAAAATACCCTATCTCGCTCATTTTCCAAAATATTTCCAAAAAAACAAGAGAATTCAAATTTTTTTTCTGAAATTTTTCGTTTATATTTCGGAAACTAGACGAGATGAGGCATCCTTTGCCAGAATCCATTTTCTAACAGAATTCTAAGAATTTCAAAAGAGCCTGAGAGCAATAAAGGCGTATCTCCATTAGTTTCCAAGACATTGTCAGAAAAAAAACACTAAAATATAATAATTCGAAATTTTTTACTGACTTTTTTTTTGAGAATATCTCGGAAACTAATGGAGATACGTCTTCGTCGTTCCCATCTTGTCCTGTAGCTCTCAAAATCCTCTACAAAAATAGATAAAAACAAAATCTTCCTATTACCAAGAGTTTCTGAAATATTCTAAAAAAAAAAAAATTGAGAAAAAAGCCGACTCATTTTGTTTTACCTCTTCATTACTGAAATGCACTAAATTAATTACATTTCGCAGCTCCGCTCACCCTCTGCTAATTAGTTCAACCTTTTCAACGTTTAATCCACTTCCTGTACTTTTTCATTGTTTCCTTGCTTCATTAAACGCGAAACAAAAAAAAATACAGAGGCAGTGAGATAAAAAATTAATTCCAAGAGCTCTGAATGTGAAAATTGAGAAGCCAATTGTGCAAGTTCGTCGTTAAAGGATGTGTGAGAGGTACAATCGTGAAAAAAAGTTAATTTTTTTTTTATAAAATCGTTAATAACAATTTACCGTCAATGACCCAATTAATGCCACCTAGAGAACTATGCTGCCATATATTCATAGAAAAATTATATATCAACATAAATTCGAATTTGATTTTTTCTCGAACGAATTCAGAGTCTGGACCATCATTTACATTAATTATTTTCCTGAATTAATGATCGAAATTATTTAATTCACATTTTTTAAAATATTTTGTCCGATTCATGCGACCTCGCAAGCTGCATGACCCAATTTCTGCAATAGGGGTCCCAATAATTGCCATCAATTAATTTCCACCACTGGTCGTTATTTATAAATTTTCAATTCATATGAAAGTCCAACACTGTTAGAAAAAAAATTGAAATTTTATATACAATTTGCTTTCGAGTTTTTCGAAATGATGAAACTGATTTTGATGTTTTTTTTTTCCTGAATCACTTTTGAGACATTTAACTTGTATACATTTTTACGTGCCATTTCATACCAAAAATTAACTTTCTTCCAATTTTACCACTCAATCATCCTTAATATTAAAGTGCAGAAGAGGGAAAAGAGAAGAAAAAAAATGGAAGAGTATTGAAATTCAATCCGACAATTCTCCTCGGGGCTTCAATCCGAGTGAAAACCAGTGGATTTAAACTGGCAATATTCTATTAACCTCAGTGTGACGTATTGAATATTGTGGATGAATATGGTTCAATAATTTCTCCAACTGAATTGAAATTTCGTGCTGAGATAGATTTATCCATTGAGTTTGTATTATTTATCCACGAGCTGCAATGAGATACACATTGTGTTGAAGGGGGATAATTTTCAATTATGATGAAACGCCTTTGGGCCATTGAGGCTATTCATTGGATTATTTTAGAAACATAAAGGGAAGAGGAATTATGCGGTTTCTGGTTTCTATTAAGAATAATTAATCCTCTTGTTCTCTGCAATTTGATAATTCGAAGAGAAAAGCCGAGATTGAAGGGCGTATCTCTATTATTTTTCGAGATATTAAAAAAAAAACATAAATTATAATAATTGAAAAAATTTTACTTGCTTGAAGCTATCTCGACTAGTTTCCGGGATATGTTCAGAAAAAAAGTAAAAAATTTCGAATTATTTTAATGCTTTTTTTATGTTCTAATGTCTTGGAAACTAATGGAGATACGTTTTTCTGAGCCCAATTCATTTTGACAGAAGAATTTGAAATCTTTGAAGAAGAAGAGGACATGAAAGGCGTATTTCTATTAATTTTCACAATATTCTTTAAAAAAAACAGTAAAATAGGACAATTCAATTTTTTTCCGGGTTTTTTTTTAATATCTTGGAAATTTATGGAGATACGTCTTTCTTGGCTCAATTCATTTTGACAGAATAATTTAAAATCTTTAAAGAAGAAGAGGACATAAAAGGCGTATTTCTATTAATTTTCACAATATTCTTTAAAAAAAACAGTAAAATAGGACAATTCAATTTTTTTATTCCGATTTTTTTTTTTTTAATATCTTGGAAATTTATAAAAATACGTCTTTTTTTGACCCAATCCTTTTTTTTTGTTGATCCTGAAATTCCCTACAAAAATGGAATTAGAACCAATCGCCCTATCTCGCTTCATTTAAGAGAAATTTTCGGGAGAAAAATCGGTTAAAAAATGAAATTCTATTATTTTAACGATAAAACTATGAGCAAGACCGCGGTTTCAGTTTTTTTATTGAGAATATTAATTCTCTGGCTCTCTCTGTGATTTGACGATTCAACACAAAAGCCAAGAGTACCGTGTCAAGTGCACTCGTGGCTGTTTTTACTCTTTGTTTTTTTCTTTTTTTCCTTTTTCCTTTCCTCTTTGACGTTTTTTTCCTTCCTGATTTCTCTGTAGCTGTTATTGAAATATTGTTTCGATAGGCGACAGGTTTCAGTGGGGAAATATTGAGGGATAAAGGGATAAAAAAAAGAGGGAGTTTCCTGTTTATGTTTGAGGGGAAAATGAGATGGAGGGCAGTTTCTGTGGATTTAACGACGGAAATTGGGGCTTTTGGGAGGAGGGGGGAGGGGTAATGTTGATTCAACGGAATTTGAAGGGTGGAGTTTGTCTTTAACGTTTTTTGTTTCAATAGAATTGGGAAATGATTAATTTGATGAAGGATTTATCCACATTTCCAGATTTATTTACATTAAATTAATTAATTTGGGATTTTTTTATTATTGAATTCATGTGTTTTTAACTGAAAGTTTGACGTCACGAATTTGAAAAATTCGAATTTTCCATTGATTCTAGGGATTCTCATTTATTTTTCTATAAAATGAATTTTCGAAAAAAAAATCTTGAAATTTTAAAAGAGGAGATATTTTAGTTTTGTTGTTTTATGTTATGAAAATCTTGAAAAATCAGTGGAAATATTTGCGATAGGTTTTTTTTGATATTTTCATTGAGAAGTTGAGAAAATTTCAGTTGGAAAGTATATGTCGGAATTTATTTTTTAGATTTTTTTGGAAATTACACTTTTTTAGGGGAAAATTAACGAAATTGAAAATTTTTAGTTTTTTTGAAGATATCTCTGGTTATATTGGTCGTACTGACTCACAGTTGGTCTTGAATGAAAGATGAGATCATTTGTCATGGATTTATGGGGTTTTTAAAGGAGAAAAATATCGAGTTTCAAAGTAATCATGAGCATTTTTTTGAAAATCTTTCTTTTTCCTTATAAATACTTCAAAAATTGATAAATTTTTCTTCGAAACCCCATAAATCGATGGCAAATGATCTCACTTTCTATTTGAGACTCACCCCAAGTCACTAAAACCAACAAAACAGGAAGAATCTTCGAAAAAATGACAAAAAATCCCAAAAATTCATCCTCTAACATGTAAAATTTCCAAAAAATGCAAAAAAAATAAATTCTGATACACGTTTTTTACCGGAAATTTCCTCAACTTTCCCATGGAATCACCAAGAAAAATCCATTTCGAATCGCTCTCTCAGAATTCTCATTTTATCCCACTTTTTCCTAAATCCTCATTTTTTTTCGAAATTCACTAAAGACATTCGTGTGTTTCTCCCTCTAATTAACAATAATCCTCACGTATCACCCAGAAATATAATTCTCACGATAGAACGTACTCAGACGTGGGAACTAACGAAAAAATCCCTCCTCCCCTCTATTTTCCTTTTCTCTCCCTCATTATTTGTCATTTCTCCTATCTCCCCCCCTTTTTTTTTCGTTAACATACAGAAAGGAGGGGTGGGAAGTGATTGACGACTCGGCAAATCACAAACTTCGTGTGCAAGAAGCACTTTGTGGTCTCGTAAAGGCAGCCAACTATGTTTTATATGCAGCTTGAAGACTTGGCAGGGGTGGAAAGTTTTTGCAGCCCAAGTTTGTAATCATAGTCCGCAAAAAGTGGAGAACAAAAAGTCAAATAAAAAAAAAAAGGCAACACTGAATAAACTATCACAAATGTGTCGAGGAAAAAACGGCCTTAATGGTTACCTCAAAAAGAATAAAAAAATTACAATTTCGAGAAAAAAATTGCATCAATGTCTCTTCTATTTTGTGCAGATCTCTTCGGGACATTAATATCAATTTAATTCTTTAATTCAATTAATTTAATGGAGGATCTCGGATCCTCCATAATTTATGCGATAATATCAGCTTCAATTAATGAAAATTGAACTAGTTAGAAGTTTTAAGATTCGAGGAAATTTGGAAATTTTGTCCATTCAAAATTCAACTAAAATCTAATTAAAATGTGATTTTATGAAATTATAATAATAATATGCATGAGAACGATAAAATTAAAATTCAAAAATAATATCAATTAATAATATCAATCTTTCTACACAAATAAATTATAATAAAAAATATATATAAATGAGTCAGTCTTCAATAATTGACAAATTAACAACTTGCTACTCAGATTAAATGCTGATAAAGATTCATGATAAATGTGAAGAAAGAAAAAAAAATACAAAAATTTATGATAAGTCAAAATATTTTCTTGTGAAGACTGAAAAATTCAGATGAAATGAAAATATTAGAAAAATTGAAATGGAAAAATTACTCACATTTTTTATTATAATTTATTCATAAAAAAAGAATGAATATTAACGCTCTGAAAAGATTTGCATAAAACAGACAAAAGTTTGCTGCAATTTTTTTTGGAATTTCAAAATTTTTGAATGAATTTTTTGGGGAGTGACCATTAAAACTGATTTTTCCTCTACAATATTGGAAAATTTTATGGTTGATTAAAAAATAATAAAAGTATCACAAATGTGACTCGTGGATGATATACAGCTCACTCAATAATACCCTGAATTAATTATTAATATAATATTAATTAGTATAAAAATGTATTTGACGTATTTTTACGCGTACGATTATAATAATGAGGGCAAAAAAGCGCGTATCTCAATTATTTTTTTGAGATATTTCTCAACAAAATAGTAAAATTAAATAATTCAAAATATTTTACTGCCTTTTTTTTTCTCAATATTTTGAAAATTTTCGTACAATTCTCTTTTTCGATTCTTTCTCGTAACTTTTTGAAATTTTGTGTAAAAAAAGAGCTTCGAACTAAGAAGGCGTAACTCCACTAGAATTTCCGATATTTTTTTTAATCATTAAAAAAATTTGGAATTTTTTTTTTTTTTTAGAATATCTCGGATATTAATGGAGATATGTCTTTTTACCACAATTTTTTTTTTCGTAATTCTTGAAATTATCTGCAAAAAAATCTCAGAGAAAAATGAGACTTTTTTGCCCTATATCGAGAATGAACTCAAATAATTGAATAAAAAGAAAGAGTAGACTCAAAAATAGTCGTAAACTCGTACGCGTAAATTTACACAAAGAAAAAGCGTTGAAAAAAAAATACGAGTTAAAGGGATTTAAGGGAAAAAAATACTCCATTGGTTGTGATTTATATGATAAATAGTAATATGGAGAAAAAATACCTGTATCTCCACGTTTTATTCCAAGAAATTATTAGGTAAAACTGAAAATTAGAAGAAAAAAACAAATGAACCAATAAAAAATTAATGAATAATCAGGTCAAGAACATAAAAAAATAAAAAAAATCAGGTCAAGTGTTGGATAATTTGGGGCGAGTTTTTAGAGAAATTGCGATGATGAATATTATCACGAGCCAACACAGGCGTCTTGTTGTCGGCCAATTCACCAATTGGGATGAGACAATCGAACTGAAATTAAAATTGTATTTAGAAGAATTTTTTTGTGTATGGCATCATCGGCAATGAATTTAGAGACGAAAATTGCGAAGAATTGTTTTTTTTTTTTTGAGATTTGGGGGAAAATGAGTGGAAAAAATATCATAGCATGATTGGAAGGGGAGGGGAGGGGGGGTGGAGTGCTTCAGATTAGAGCATTTTCGATGATTTCATTGAGAAGCTGAGGAAATTTAAGCTGAAAATTTCGCGTCAGACTTTATTTTTCAATATTTTTCGTGGAAATTTGACATTTTTGTGGAAAAATGACATTTTTTCTGGAAATATTTTCGGTTTTAATTGCAATAAAACAATAATTGTAAATCTAAATGGAAGATAAGATCATTCCGCATCGATTCATGTGATTTTCAATGAATTCTCGTTTTTTTTTTAAATAAAATGTGAAGGAGAAACTAATTTTCTTGAAATGAGACATAAAGTGAGCCAGAAACGATGAAAATTAATGGAAAGCCTATAATTCAAAGACACACACAGAAAAAGCTGAGCACAGAATATGAACGGAGCATTTCATACAATATGATTTGGCCTTTGACATACAATATGCTCTAATTATGCATGTTTTATGCACTTGACTTTTGCATAAAATATGTATTATTGCCCATAAAATCTGTACTATTGTACATGAAATGTATACTATTGTGCATAAAATATGTACTAATGTGGATAAAATATGTATTAATATGTTTACGTTCAACACATTCTATATGATTTATCATTTCGTATTCTATGCATTTACAGAAAGCATAAAATATGTGCATTATCACTATATTTTATGTGCTAAAAATTCAACATAAAATATGCTCAATTAGTGCATGTTTCATATAAAAAACAGTAGTACATATTTCATGCACTACATAGTGCATATAATATGAGCAGAAAGTTCACATTCTATGCTCAGTTTTTTCTGTGTGCAGATGAGTTCAACTTTTAGCTGGGTATCGAATTTCTTCACTGGAACCATTAAAACCGAAATTTTTTCTCTCAAGAAAAAAATGAAAAAAATCAAAAATGTAATAATTTTTAAAGAAAATTTTAAAAAAGTGAATGCTGACACATGATTTTCACCTGAAATGGCTTCAGCATCTCAATGCAATCATCAAAAAAAATCCACCTCCCCCCCTCCCACCCCCCAATTCACTGTAAAACCCATTTTCCCCTACTTTCTCGTAGCAGGCAGAAGCGAGAGCGCCGAATTAATCCAAAATCATTAAAAAAAAAAGCAAAACCGATAAAACCAATTCCAAGGATAGAAAAAAAAAAAACAATTATTCTTTCATCATCAGTTCCATTGTGTTCACGATGAGCCCAATCGCTTTCGAATGCTCGTAAATAAAATTGAGTATAGACTAAAAAATAAAAATCCTGAAAAATTCATTAATTAAAAAAGAAAAAAAAACAATTTAAATTGAATAGTAATTGAGAATAAAATGCCTTGGCACAAAACGTTTCATCGACAGTTAAAAAAAAAAAAAATTATACAAATAAAGAGAAAAAAACACAATTCACGAAGATAATTAAACCAAAAAAATCTTCAGTAATTAAAAAAAAAAAAAAAAACAACAAAAAAAAAAGAATTTCAGAGTAACAATAATTAATTAAAATTAAATCAGTGTGAGAATCTCACATTGTAATCATAAATAATGTGTGTCGCATGGAGTAAATAAGAGAATTTGTGTTTTTCAACGATTTGTGTGAGAGTTAAAGAAAGTTGGTAGTGACGATAAATAAAGTGAAGTGAATTAACCCACGGTTTTGCGGAACTCCAGGTTAAATTTGCGTGCCCTCCATGCGGTCACGAATGAGCAATGGTACAGGAATGAGTTGGGTGAGGAGAGAAAAGTGGGTGGAAGGGAGGGGAGGGGCAGGAGGGAAAATAGTGAATAAAGAACAGAGAAAAGCGGTTTTTAAAGAGAAAAAAAGAGTAAATAAACTATATCCACAATTTGTACAATTGTATATGTAGGAAAAAAAAGGATTTTATTTATTTTTATTTTGATAAAAATAAATGCGACACACGAATGATAAAAGAGAAAACGAAAAAAAAAATTAATAAATAAAAATAAAAATGTAAAAAAATTTGAAATTTTTTGTTATTATTTCAAATTCACATTGCAATAAAAATAATAGCATTGACGAAAAAAAAAGAGTAAATAAATCCGATGAAACGAGAAAATTCGAGGTGAAAAAGGAAGTGGAAAAAAAATCACCGAGGAAATAAAAAAAACATCAAAGAAATATATCCATAAAAAATTGTACGAAACTAAAAATAATGTCTCTATTTATTTAATCCTCTTTTTCTCAAATTTCACTGATTCAATACTAATTTTTTCTTTTCCATCTCATTCGGTATTATCACCGAATGATTCTTACTCATTTGATAATCATTGCCACCTGCTGTGTTTGAAGATGGAAAAAGGGGAGAATGAGAAAATAGAGAGGAAAACGTAGAATTATGCTGAGACTGAGGAGAAGATAGCTCTGAGAGGGGAAAAAAGAGAGAAAAAAAAGTCGAGGGAGTTGTGATGCACAGAGAAACGGAGGAGCTTTGGTATTTGGCTTGAATTACGCATGCGCACGTGAAATGGTCGATATACGATGGCACAGGCTCCCGAGTCCCAGAGCTCACCTGACGTGTCCGATAACCATGCAGAGAGCACCACCCCCCTCCCCCCTCCCACCACTCGAACTTCTCCCAACTGCTCCATACCCACATAACCAGAAACGCTCACTTCCCTCTCACCCTCCCCCTCCCCCTCTTCTCGCCGCTTGTGTCTCGGCTCTCCCTCGATTCTCTCCTGGCCAACTGCACAATTTCATTTGAAATAGCCCACTCTCGGTCTTTGGTATCGCTCCAGTAACCACATGCTACTATGCTACGTGGTATATTCTCTCGTATATCTGGACTCTCTATTGCTGCTCTCTATCTGCTGAATTTGAGGATGAGAGAGAGAGAGAGAGAGAGAGCCAAGTCTAATCTGTGGAGATGTGCAGTTCCGGGGGTACATGATACTCAAACGCACAATGCCCATGGGACTTTTCGTTGAAATTCATGCAATCCTCGTATTAAGTAAAGATACTCTAGTACAGTTAAGGGAGCTCATCCGGTAAATAAATTAACAGACCAATGATTATGAAAGAAATCTGAATATACTTCTGAAAATCTAAAAAGTCAACTGTTAAAATTTCAAACTCTTTGGATATTTTGTTCGGGAGAAATTAATAAATGAAGATTTTTCAATTAACACGGTCCCTTATGGGTTTTCGTATATAAACTTGAAATTTGTGGCAATTAAGGGGGTTTTAGTGGGAAAACTTTCATAATGGATAAATAAATGTGTAAAGAACAGTTTAAGAGTTTCCTCAAATGCATTAGATACTTGGTGATTTTAGAATAAATTAATTTGTCTCAAATAATGATGATTTTCGAGAAGTTAACGACTGTTTTACTCGCATGACAGTAACTTAAGAACCGCGCGCTTTTTGGAATCAATAAAAATGCTTTCCGATCAACGCAATCGATGCTACGCTTGCACATTAAGTCATACAAAACTAGATGAAAATGTGCTGAATTTACCTTTTTCTATCTGATCTTCAAAAAAATTATTTCTATAAATTCGATTTTCTATAAAAGAACATAACAATTATGATCGACGAAGAAGCGTTAATAGTATATAACAGCTGTATAGGTTACGACTACGTTAGTCGTATCACCACTACGCTAGTCGTGATAATTTTTCGTCCTAATAAATCCCATACCAGATGAAATTCCTTAATCCCTTGTTTTTTTATGCCACATGAAGGATTATATTTTTTTACATTTTTCTGAATTTTTTTATCATTTTTGTCCGTGCAGTTTATGAGATATGAATTATCAAAGTTACTGAAGATAGAGATGGTGGAGATGAAATGCCCTGAATCGGACGGAAATAACGAAATTACTGAGAAACCACAGGGTTGACCCATTATTTGAAAACTATTGGCGAAGAGAACAGCATTTTAACTAAATAATAGAAGAAAAAAATCTTCAATTCACCGTATAGTTATTAAAAAATTTTAATTAGAAGGTAGTCGTAACTATTTGCCTCTCTCTCTATCTCATGCATGTGATAGGAGATTAATGCAAAAAAAAAATTCGAGAAAAAAAATTATATTCACAAGCTGAAGATATGACTTTCGAATAGTTTAATCGCTTTTTCCGGGTAAATTGAAGCACATTTTCCCGAATTGTCAGCAGCTAATTGGAAGCAAACCTACAAATCCTCGTTTTGTTCTGTTTTATCGATCGTACTCGGGGATACTACCTTAAATTGTCATTACTAGTGGTTTTTTTTTTTCATGTCACGTTTTGATAGTGGGAACAATGGTTTCATTTCCATTGTCTCAGGCGTTATTGAATTCTGGGATTTTCCTTGTTATGAAGAGATTTGTGGAGAAACACAGATCCTCTCAATTATATCTTTGGGGCTTATCGATACTCTGGGAAAGGGGGGGGGGGGGGGGGGTGGAGGAGGAGGGGAATCTAAAGGTCCCGAATTTTTAGGGGGAGCATTTTACAAATTGAGGATAAATTTTGGTAGGTTGAAAAAAAGATTTTTTTCGATGATTTCGTGTAGATGAGGATAATTCAGAGGGGGGGGGGGGGAGGGGGGAAGAAAATTCAGTTTTTTTGCAGAGGGGGGGGGAGGAGTTTCCGGGGAGAGATGATATTTTTTCGTATTTTTGAGAAATTTATTTTTTTGAGAAATATTTTGGAGTTTTAATTGTTGCAGAGTGAAAATTCAAAATGGCGAATGATGATAAGCTCATCATTTGCAATTGATTCCAAAAATGTTGAGATTTTTCCTCGGAATGAAGAATTTTGCCAGGAAAAATCTGAAAAAATTTAAAAAAAGCTCCACTATGTCTACATTGTTGTCTAATTTTTAAAAAAATTTTTAGTAGAGCCCTCTACTCTCAAAAAAAACCCACTTCAATGTTTTCTCCACAAATCAATGGGAAATTATTCAAAAATTTCAAAAATTTATGTAAAAAAATGAAAATTGTCGAAAATTTAGGAGATTCACTGCACAATTTTTCTCTTCAAAAAACTGAAATTTGAAAAAAAGTAGAAAAAAGACAATTTTTCAAGAACTCTCAGTACACCAAATTATCGCAGTAATTCTATGATTTTCTTGAACCATTATTCTCTTCTTTCAAAAATTTATTAAGCCCAAAATTACGTTGATTGTTCCAGAATTGCTGCACTTACCCTACATTCACATAAATTTTTATCATCGCCAATTTGTCCATTTCCTGAAATTCTCATCGATAATGGTTTTTCTCAAAAAAATTTCACTATCAATAAAACTTGATGGAGAAACATTGGAGAAAGATAGTAAAAGAGCCGAGATAAAATATAAAAACGAGTGAGAGAAATGGGAATTGAAAGGAATGAAAAAAATCTCGTAAATTTGTCACAACCATTCAGTTCTGACATTTTGTCCAATACTCATTCCCGCAGGTCGTTGCAGCGTCAACTTCCTCTCGTTTCATTATTTTTTTTTTTTTTTCGTTTAACTCTCTCTCTTTTATCCTCTTGTTTATGGCATGCATTATTTCATCCTGGTTTTAATGAAAGTTTGGCATTCGTTTAATAACATAGGGCTGGTATTGTAATATCAAAGATATGCCAGAAGGAATTTTAACGATGGCATATGACGTGGCTAAAATTTCCCATTTCAATTTAACGAATAAAATCGTCAATTGTGTTTATTGATTAAAGAAAAAAAAGGGAAAATAATCTTTCACGTGAATTAAAAAAACTCAATTTTTAAAAAATTACTTTCTTTTGCCATTTATTTTGAAAAATATTTTACCATTTTTTTCTGAATTTTTCCAGAATTTAAAAAATTATTTTCCATTTTTATCAGAATTTTTTAGAATTTCTAAGAAATTTTTTTAGCGTTGGTGTATAGAGTAAATTGGAATTTTCCATTTCAATTTAACGAAAAAAATCGTCGATTTTGCTCGTTGATAAGAAATTAAAACAAGGGAAAAATAGATGTCCACGTGGAAAAAAATAGCAACTTTTAAAAAATTATTTTACTTTTTATTCATTTTGCAAAATTAGTTTCGATTTTTTTTTTTCCACAATTTTTTAGAATTTTCGTAAATTAAGCTCCGGCAATCTTTCTTGGTCCTCATGATTTCTCCAAAATCAGGTTTTTTTTCTCTGAAATTTTCTAGAATTTTCAAAATTATTCTCAATTTTTTCTTCAAAATTTTCCAGAAAATCGCGGATATTCTAGAAGGATATTAACGATCACATGACGTGGCTGAAATTTTCCATTTCAATTTAGACGTCGTCGATTCTATTCGTTGATAAAAAAAAAGAGAAGATAAAAATTGTCATTGTAAAGCAACAAACACATTTTCTCCAACACTCATTTTACCTGTTAACTATTCTAAAAAATTATTTACAAATTTCTTTTTTTCCAGAATTTTTCAGAATATCCTGAAAGAAAGTTGACACGTGTCAAAAAAAATTGTCATTAAAATTTAGCCATTGCAGATTATTTTAGTAAATAAAAAAAAAAAGTGAAAATAAATTTTCAGGTAAAAAGGAAAGTGTGCAATTTTATTTCCTCTAATTTACCAACGTAAATGTCCCCTAATATGGAAATATCTATTTATTCACAATCAATAAATAAAAAAAATAAATAAAAAAAAAACAAAAACATGAAAATAAAAATCGAAGGACATATTTTTTCTCTTCGTTTACAAATCAATTTACCACGAGTCACAATGTAAATAACTCGACAGCCCGTAAACGAAAGGCTCTCGGGGAATTTCCTGGATAAAAAAAAAATACATGACAAGTGCTTTTTTTTTTCATTTTCATTAATAAATGAATAACTCATGAATTCTCGTAGAACGCAGAAAAAAAAACGAGAATACTCGTATCCAACGAAAAAAAATGTAACAAAAATTCGATCAAAATTCCGTAATTATTGGAAAATTGAAAAAACCAAAAAAAAAAAGAAGTTTTCCTTCTCTTTTTGTCTATTCTAAATTAATTTAATCGAAGTTTTTTTCTTCCATTTCCTTTTTCTCATATTTTCATTCGGAAATGAGTGTGGTCCCTACTGATGAAGAATTCATCTGCATATATATATTTAAACGATTAAAAAAAAACAAAAATTTGATTTAAGCCATCGAATTGAGAGTTTTTCCAACAAAATTGAAGAGCCATTGAAAAAGCACTTGTTAGAGAGAAAAAAAAATCATTATTCATTGCAGCATCGGTATACACGCGCGTCTGATCATACACTGGGCTCATCTACTTGCGCTCAATATCTGCAGTGGTCCGTTCAATTTCAGCCCACGATTTCCCCCACCACTTCTCTCTCTTCCGCCCCTCTACTGCGATTCTCTCCGATAACCTCGATCACGTAGATCAAGCCACGTGTATACTCGTGTATCAAACGAATTTTTCATGTTATATTGAAAGTTTGAGAGATAACGAAAGTGAATTTGGAAGAATGTACTGATAATACACAGAAAAAAATGTTTTCTTCATTTAATAATGTGCAGTTACTTAATTTAAGAATGGCAGGTCACTTAAATTAAGTGACTTTTTCTTTCTTAATTCAAGAAAGTAAAACTCACTTAAATTAAGTAACTTTTCTCACTTAAATCAAGTGACTTTTCTCACTTAAATTAAGTGACTTTTCTCACTTAAATTAAGTGACTTTTTCTTTCTTAATTGAAGAAAGTAAAACTCACTTAAATTAAGTAACTTTTCTCACTTAAATCAAGTGACTTTTCTCACTTAAATTAAGTGACTTTTCTCACTTAAATTAAGTGACTTTTTCTTTCTTAATTCAAGAAAGTAAAACTCACTTAAATTAAGTAACTTTTCTCACTTAAATCAAGTGACTTTTCTCACTTAAATTAAGTGACTTTTCTCACTTAAATTAAGTGACTTTTTCTTTCTTAATTGAAGAAAGTAAAACTCACTTAAATTAAGTAACTTTTCTCACTTAAATCAAGTGACTTTTCTCACTTAAATTAAGTGACTTTTCTCACTTAAATTAAGTGACTTTTTCTTTCTTAATTCAAGAAAGTAAAACTCACTTAAATTAAGTAACTTTTCTCACTTAAATCAAGTGACTTTTCTCACTTAAATTAAGTGACTTTTTCTTTCTTAATTCAAGAAAGTAAAACTCACTTAAATCAAGTAACTTTTCTCACTTAAATCAAGTGACTTTTCTCACTTAAATTAAGTGACTTTTCTCACTTAAATTAAGTGACTTTTCTCACTTAAATTAAGTGACTTTTTCTTTCTTAATTCAAGAAAGTAAAACTCACTTAAATCAAGTGAGTTTTCTCACTTAAATCAAGTGAATTTTCTTTCTCAATTTAAGTGACCTGCACATTCTTAAATTAAGTGACTGCACATTCTTAAATTAAGAAAACATTTTTCTCTGTGTAAATAAGAAATGAAGATAAGATTGAAATAAAAAGAGATTTTTTTGCTTCTTAATGGAAGCTATGGAGTCATCAGAACTTTTGATTGTAATTTTTTTGATAGAAGACACTTTAAATGATCTACATAGAAAGAAAATGATGTTTTCAGTGTATGTCTGAGTGTGTGTATGTCTGCGTATGCAGAAAAGTCTCAGGGACAGCAAAATGGTTTTATAGAAAAATTTCATATTTTGGGGAAAACTTTCTCTCGACGAACTCTATTTTTTAAGCTTCATTTGAAGAGAATTCGATCGGTACTTTTTGAGATATGTCCATTTTTCGAAAATCAGTTTTTAATGGAATTCCTGAAAACTATCCAACTGATGTTATTTATACACAGAGAAAATTCTTTTCTTAATTTAAGAATGGAAGGTCACTTAAAGTCAGTGACTTTTCTCACTTAAATCAAATGACTTTTTCTTTCTTAATTTAAGAAAGTAAAAGTCACTTAAATTAAGTGACTTTTTTCACTTAAATCAAGTGACTTTTTCTTTCTTAATTTAAGAAAGTAAAACTCACTTAAATCAAGTGAGTTTTTTCACTTAAATCAAGTGACTTTTTCTTTCTTAATTTAAGAAATTAAAATTCACTTAAATTAAGTGAGTTTTTTCACTTAAATCAAGTGAATTTTCTTTCTTAATTTAAGTGACTGCACATTCTTAAATTAAGAAAACATTTTTCTCTGTGTACTCATATATTATCCCGAGACTTGTATCAGTTAGATGCCTTTGAATTTTGAGCTTATTTGCATCATTAGTTCTCGAGTTATTGGCGTTTCAATGAATCTCTTCAAAATTTGATACTTTGATGACAATTTAAAAAAAGCTGTATCACTTCCATTAGGAAGCTAAAGTATCAGCAGAAAAAGCTATATCAGTTGGAAAGCAATACTATTATCCACTTGTTTTTTTTTTTAATGCATTTCTTTAAAATTTGCTGATTTTTTCTGTTGAATAGCGAAAAGAAATATATATATATATATATATATTATTGCACGCTATTTTGCCTATAATTCCCGCATTTTCTCAATAGAATCATCAGATAGTTTCTGTCTCGAACCGTTCAATTTAATTGCCAATTCACCCCCCCCCCTCTCCCCTTCCCCTACAAATTTTTTCAGAGACAACGAAAAATGTTTGGAAGAAATAATTAATGAAAAAATAGAATAAAGTGAAAAACAAGAAAAATGAATGAAAACACCCGTGGGGAATGTACTTTCTTCTTGAAATAAGTGAGAAAGTTAAATGGGTAGAGGGGGTTGAAGGAGGGGGGGGGGGGGGGGGAGAAGTGCAGCGGTGTAAGTTTCATCGCGATAAATGTTACGCAGCCAAGCCATAAATTTGTTTTAACTGGGCCCTTTCAAAATTAGAGTAACATGATATATATTATTTGATATCAAAACACTGGATATTCATTCGAATACAAAGATAATCCAATTAGAGCTCTACATGTTTCACTGATTCTAACGAGCCAACAAAAATTGAAATACTCAATTAAATTCAAAGAATTTTCATTGCAACGGAAAATTTCTACACTTTTATTCAGTCTATCTCTATTTTTGCCTTTAATTTAGTATTTAGCAACAGGTAAGATGTTAAATATCGTTGACTAACCGCAAATACGACGAATTGCCTAAAATTTACGCTCATTAACATCCACTGGATTACATGAATTTTTAATTAAAATCTCTCTTCACACTTTGTTAATTTTAATTGCATAAATTATACAATTTTCTTTTTTTTTTTGAGAACTTTATGCTTTTTTTTTGCAAGATTTTAGGGGGAAAATTTTCTTTGTCAATGTATTCTGTAATTAAAGTATTCATGACAGAACGTTTCAATGCAGCGAAACATTAAAAAAAAATTATTTTAGAATTTCGTAATAGTTAAACAATGTTTGAGAATGAAATGATAAGGGAAAGTGGGGCAAAATAGGGATTCTGATGAAAGGGGCTTGACATTACACTTTTTTTTAAACAATTCTGTTGAAAAATCCAGGAAAATTCAGGTGAAAAAGATGTGGTGGAAGTGATTTTTAAAAATTCCTTTTTGGGAGATGAAAAAGAGGGGGGAAAGGGCGAATCCCTTTTCGTATTCAATTCTCCACTTTTTTCCGATTTTTTTTCTGAAAATAATCGATTTTATGCGATATCTTATGTCTCTGAAAAATTGAAATTTCCAGAATTTTCTGTAATTTTCATTTAAAAACGTCAAATTTTCCAAAAATTCTCGCAAATTATTTTTTAACATATATTTCCTATCTGAGTTTTCTTAGCTTTTCAATGAAATTATCAATAAAAATTGTCGTCCAAGTATTTTCACCTTTTTCTCACGATTTTCATGATATAAAACATCAAAACTTAAATTTCTTCTTTTGCCCCCTCATACCCCCTTTTCACCCCCCTCCCCTTCACCTACATTTATTAAGATCAAATTCTCCCATTAAAATGAAGAAAGATCAACTAAAATGATCTGCATCCTTAATGATCCCAAATTATTTCCCTCAAATTCCGAAAATTCATCTATTTCAAAATTCCTCAATTTTCACCATTATTATTCCTCATTTTTCCCACTTTGCTGTCTCTCCCTCGACACCACTTCCGCAGTGTGGCTTCTCCTGAATTTTTAACCGGCCATTCTCAAGGATACACCAATACATAAGCCCCAAGGACGTGAAAAAAAAACCCAGAGGATTAAAAAAAAATGAAATAAAAAAAATATCCACAAACACGAGGACACGTACATAGTACTTTCTCAGAAAAAACTTGTGTGTAAAAAAAAACTGCAAAGTGGAAAAGTAAATGTTCGATGAATTTGGGAGAATTTAGTGATGATAAATGAGAAATGAACCAAATAGAGGAACGAAGAATTTTCAGTAACAAATAAATTCGTTGATTTTCATAATTCACATTTTATTTGAATTTTTCGAAAAATCGATTTTATTTCATCATCAGTTTTTCGTGGATATTCCAGAATAGAGTAGAATGGATCGATCTTCATAAATACCTTTTTTTTGTAGTGAATATGAAATTTCGAGGAAAAAAATGAAAAAATGAAATCGATTTGTCTGGAAACTTAATTTTTTCAATCAATGAAAATAATTTCATTTTTATCCAATTTTTTGTAGAAAATCTCTGAAATTAAGCAAAATAATGTAATTTCTGTGAAAAATTTCACTTACTTTTTCGAGATATTTAATGGAAAATGGACTCTCAATCAACATTTCATCACTTCAGCAATAAAAGGGCGTAAGTGCTACGCTTTTTATTTATTCAATCTCCCAATTTTTCTGTTCAAATTTATTTTCTCAATTTTTTTTGGTGATTATTCCTCGAGTCGAATTGAAAACAATTTCAAATGATCAATAATAACTTTAAAAAAATTATTTTATCCTTTATTTTTATTCTATTAAGTGTGCGGAAAATTTTGGATAAGCAATGAGGAATGTGAAATAGACGTGAAAATTTTAGCATCATAATCGACGTGTATGAACTTTTTAGAATAGAATAGGAAACTCTCATCCTGAAGGATAAACCAGCACAGAAGCTTCAGAAATACGTGCAGAAAACCCCGGAGGGTTGAAAAATAAGATTAAAAAAAAAATAACCACAAATACGAGGACACGTACATGATACTCCCTTAAAGGAAAAAAAAAACGAAAAAAACTTGGATAAAAAGAAGTGCAAAAAAAAATAAATGTTCTATACACTCTAACGTTTCTTATCCTGGAACTGCAGTGTGTGGATCCATCTCAGGAGCTGTGCCAGCATTTATACCCCCCCTCCCCTCCCCCTTTCCACCAAGAACACCATTTTCTCCTGTTTCTTTTTCCCCCGTCTTTTTATTCACGAGTAAAGGCATTGTTGACCTTACGTTGTTGAAAGCGACACCAAAAACGAAATGGAAAAAAAAAAGAAGCCACACACTTTGGAAAAGAAAAACTTTTCTCTGGAGTCTCCAGTCACAAAATTCCACAACACCACAGTGATGCGTGTGGAAACATTTATTTTTATTGCTTGTACATGAGGCGAGAATTAAATTACCTAAAGTCTTTGGGAGAAAAAAAAATTAGTAAAAGCAATGAAATAAAAAAAGAAATTGAAGGATCTTTCTACTTTCTCTGGTCTGAAAAGAGATTAAACTATGAAAAAAAAATAGGGGTAAAAACAATCAAATATTGTGGCAAATGGTCCTCAGCAAATATTTTTTTGTAATAATTCAAGAAATTGTTGAATTTACTTAATTTAGTTAATTCAAATAAATGAACTAGTTGAATTTATTGAATTTAGTTAATTCAAACAGATTAATCAATTGAATTGACTAAATTCAACGACTGTTTTCAATTAATTCAACAAAATATTTTCTAAGGACCAATGACATCAATATTTGATTGTTTTTACTATTATTTTTTTCTCAGTGTATTATTAAAAAAAATTTTGTTGGGGCTTTTATGAAAAATATCAATAGGAAACTTTTTTGATTGTATAAATTAAATATACTCTAAAATTATTTATTTATTTATTTATTTATTCATGAACGCCTTTGGCATTTATACAATATAAATCATTCGTTACGTGTAAAGTTTTTAAAGTTTTAAACAGAATTAATAACAACAATAATGTCTTTCAATACACACTAATCACCAGAATCGATTGCCATCAGAAATGTCAGCTTTTGAGCTACTCTTTCATTTCTCGTAAAATTTCTCTTTTCGCCTCACTTTTAATTATAGATTAAAATTTTTTTTTTCAACATTTTCACTACCAAAAAAAGCCACCGAAAGCAGTTTCTCAAAAATTAAACTAAGAGAATTTTTTGGTGTCTTGAACTAAAAAAAGTATTGTTGGAAAAAAAACTTAGACTATAAAAATATTCAGAATATGAATTTTACTATCTAGAAGTATAACCATCAAGTGTAACTGTCAAATCAGTAGTGAAGAGGTAAAACAAGATAAGTCTCTTTTTTTTTCTTCAAGTTTTTCGAAAATACCTTAGAAAATAATCGAGAAAGAACAATTTTGCCCTAAAACTTTTTTGTAACTCTTGAAATTCTCTACAACAACAGATGAGTGATATCACCTTATCTCGCTTAGTTTCCGCGATAATTCGTTCGAAATGACCTCAAAGATAAGTCGATTTATCCTGTTTTACCTCTTCACTACTGAAATAGTATCATGTATGAGAACAACGTACAGAAACGAAAAATCTTATAGGTTTTTTATTGGAATCTTTTCTATGTGTCAAGAATTTTATGTGTTTCTATACCCAAAATTCGTGTCCATAAGAATTATTTCTATATGAAAATCTCGATAATGGCTTATCTGAACTAAATAATTCAAAGAGGCATCAGTTCAATAGGAACTGGTCATCATTCATCCTAAAAACATGATTGTCCATTGATGAATCACGAAACGGCGAATTTTTTATGGAAAAAAAAAGAAAAATATTCCAATTTTTTCAGAGCAAGAAGGAAGACTTTGAGAAAAGAGAAGAAATCTCTGGTAATGCCAGAGATGAAATTAAAGGGCAGCTTTTTGGTACACGCTTCAACTCTTTTCACATTTCCGGTTGCAAGATTCATCAGAGATGAAAGGAGAAAAAAAAGAAGCTGAAACGAAAATGGGAATATGAAAGGATGGAAAAAGAGGGGAAATAAAGTGAAAAAGGTCTTTAGGCCTCTTTGATAGGAAGCTCTTGTGTACTTAGCCTGTTAATGGCCACGAGGACGCTCAAGCGGTTGGAAGGTGGAGGAAGTACTCGCAAGAGGCAGAGTGCCATAAGGGGTGCAGAGGGAAAAGGAATAAATGAAATGAAATAGAAAAAAAAAAGAGGAGGAGAAGAGACAAAGAAGGACACGTACGGTTTTGTGGAGAAGGACGCAGAGGTGGAGGGATAGGATTGATTGGGTCATCCCCGAGGCAACGGATGGACAAACACTAATAAAAATTGAGAATACAAGAATGGACAACATATTCTTTTTAACTTCAGTATATCCAGTGCTATTCAACCTAGCTACATGCAACTTTTTGAATAATTCTTTTTTCCTTTTATTCGGAAATTTCAATATTTTCCATGATTTTTTAATTTTTTTTAGTCTTCTTTTTTCATTAATGGAGATTTATTGGCAGTATTTATTTGGGGACTTTTGGAAAATTTAAATTATGAAGAAATTGTGGTTACTTTTGATTTTTGGATTTTTCGTGGGCAATGAATTTGTGAAGCATGCTGATGGACAGCAGCAGAAGCAACAGCCCAAGGAAATAAGAGCAGTCAATCTCTGTAGGTTCAGTATTTTAATTTTTTTTTTTTTCTGAGAATTTATTTGAAAATATTTTTTTTAAGAGAAGAAGGAAAGCTGAAAAAATGATTTTAATTTTTTTTATTAGTATTTTTTGTATTGATGAGAAAAAAATATTGGGATCGATTACATTTTGCAATCGATTTTGGTATTGAGTTGTGTAGAATAAAAGAAAAATTCAAAAAAAAATTCGTATCCCCGTCAGTTTTCGAGATATTCTATGAATTAATAAAAAACCTTTGAAGAGAGGATAATAGGGAAAAGTGGGGCAAAATGGGGATTTTGATTGAACGACTTGGAATTGAATTTTTTTGAAATTCTTGAAATTTTTTGGAGATTCTATCAAAAAATTGAGCATATTTCAGTGGAAAACATGTAGCGGATGTGATTTTAAAGAATTTGCTAAAAATCCAATTTTTTTTTAACAAAAGGGGGTTCAATCCATCTATAAAAACATTCGATATCTAGGGATGATAGAATAATAGACTAAAGTCATTTACAAAGTCAGCACGTAATACCCGATTTCGTATGAAATGCGATCGATTTTGCGCGAAAAATGTGGATTATTTCGAGACATTCTAAGAAAAAATAATAGAAAAAATCCGACTTTTTTGCCGATCTTTTTCGGAAAATCTCATCATTTTCTAGAGGAGAATTACTCTCAGTCCAAGTACCAGAGACCATTCAATCCTCTTGATAGTGATTTACCATTTAGCTACTCTCATTCTCGTCATCTCCATCGACCTCAAAGGATTTTCCCCTGGCAATATTGTAGAGGGATTATCGTTGATAAATATCTGGATTAGACTCATCGCCTTGGGAAATAGGACTGAGAACTTGTGGAGACTCTCTGATGGGTAGTGAGATAGAAAATTAATACAATCTGCAAGATAAATTGTGTTAATTCGGGTAGTTTGAATTTTTTTTCGTTTCTAAATTACATTACAGGCTGAATAGACCCAAATAGGGTTTCGAAGTCGTAATAAAAAAAAAAATATAAAAAATAAATTACATTACGATGAAGATAGTGTTCCAAAGTACGGTCGATAAAACATGGAAAAAAATGAGAATTTGCAGAATTGTTCCCAATTTATTGCTGATAATTCAGGGAAATGTGTTTTAATTTACCTATAAAAGTGATTGAACTATTTGAAAGTCATATCTTCGGCTTGTGAATATAATTTTTTTTCCTCGAATTATTCTTTTACATTAATTCCCTATCACAAGCATGAGATAGAGAGAGAGGCAAATAGTTACGACTACCTTCTAATTAAAATTTCTCAATAACTATAGGGTGAATTGAAGATTTTTTTCTTCTATTATTTAGTTAAAATGCTGTTTTCTTCGCCAATAGTTTTTAAATAACGGATTAATCCTGTGGTTTTCTAGTAATTCCGTTATTTCTGTCCGATTTAGGGCTTTTCATCCCTACCTCTTCTATTTTCAGTAACTTTGATAATTCATATCTCATAAACTACACAGATAAAAATGTTTTCTTAATTTAAGGATGTGCAGGTCACTTAAATTAAGAAAGACAAGTCACTTAATTTAAGTGAGTTTTATTTTCTTAAATTAAGAAAGAAAAAGTCACTTGATTTAAGTGAGAAAAGTCACTTAATTTAAGTGAGTTTTACTTTCTTAAATTAAGAAAGAAAAAATCACTTGATTTAAGTGAGAAAAGTTACTTGATTTAAGTGAGAAAACTCACTTGATTTAAGTGAGAAAAGTCAGTTAATTTAAGTGAATTTTACTTTCTTAAATTAAGAAAGAAAAAGTCACTTGATTTAAGTGAGAAAACTCACTTGATTTAAGTGAGTTTTACTTTCTTAAATTAAGAAGGAAAAAGTCACTTGATTTAAGTGAGAAAAGTTACTTGATTTAAGTGAGAAAACTCACTTCATTTAAGTGACTTTTACTTTCTTAAATTAAGAAAGAAAAAATCACTTGATTTAAGTGAGAAAAGTTACTTGATTTAAGTGAGAAAACTCACTTGATTTAAGTGAGAAAAGTCAGTTAATTTAAGTGAATTTTACTTTCTTAAATTAAGAAAGAAAAAGTCACTTGATTTAAGTGAGAAAACTCACTTGATTTAAGTGAGTTTTACTTTCTTAAATTAAGAAGGAAAAAGTCACTTGATTTAAGTGAGAAAAGTTACTTGATTTAAGTGAGAAAACTCACTTCATTTAAGTGACTTTTACTTTCTTAAATTAAGAAAGAAAAAATCACTTGATTTAAGTGAGAAAAGTTACTTGATTTAAGTGAGAAAACTCACTTGATTTAAGTGAGAAAAGTCACTTAATTGAAGTGAATTTTACTTTCTTAAATTAAGAAAGAAAAAGTCACTTAATTTAAGTGAGAAAAGTTACTTGATTCAAGTGAGAAAACTCACTTGATTTAAGTGAGAAAAGTCACTTAATTTAAGTGAGTTTTACTTTCTTAAATTAAGAAAGAAAAAGTCACTTGATTTAAGTGAGAAAAGTTACTTGATTTAAGTGAGAAAACTCACTTGATTTAAGTGAGAAAAGTCAGTTAATTTAAGTGAATTTTACTTTCTTAAATTAAGAAAGAAAAAGTCACTTGATTTAAGTGAGAAAACTCACTTGATTTAAGTGAGTTTTACTTTCTTAAATTAAGAAGGAAAAAGTCACTTGATTTAAGTGAGAAAAGTTACTTGATTTAAGTGAGAAAACTCACTTCATTTAAGTGACTTTTACTTTCTTAAATTAAGAAAGAAAAAATCACTTGATTTAAGTGAGAAAAGTTACTTGATTTAAGTGAGAAAACTCACTTGATTTAAGTGAGAAAAGTCACTTAATTGAAGTGAATTTTACTTTCTTAAATTAAGAAAGAAAAAGTCACTTAATTTAAGTGAGAAAAGTTACTTGATTCAAGTGAGAAAACTCACTTGATTTAAGTGAGAAAAGTCACTTAATTTAAGTGAGTTTTACTTTCTTAAATTAAGAAAGAAAAAGTCACTTGATTTAAGTGAGAAAAGTTACTTGATTTAAGTGAGAAAACTCACTTCATTTAAGTGACTTTTACATTCTTAAATTAAGAAAGAAAAAATCACTTGATTTAAGTGAGAAAAGTTACTTGATTTAAGCGAGAAAACTCACTTGATTTAAGTGAGGAAAGTCACTTAATTTAAGTGAGTTTCACTTTCTTAAATTAAGAAAGAAAAAGTCACTTGATTTAAGTGAGAAAAGTCACTTAATTTAAGTGACCTGCCGTTCTTAAATTAAGTGACTGCACATTCTTAAATTAAGAAAACATTTTTCTCTGTGTACACGGACAAAAATTATGAAAAAATTTTGAAAAAATGTGAAAAATATAATCTCTGATACGGCATAAAAAAATAAGGGATTAACTGTACTCAAGTTCGCTTGGGATACTACCTCGAGTCATGAATTTTTCATGAGATGAAGAAAAAAAAAATGTGAAAAAATACAGCTTCCACTTTCCGGCTCTATCATTCTGTTTTTTAAAATTTTAATCAAATTCAATGATTAAAGAGACTTAAATGATAAGAATCCTCTGAAGTGTCTCAGAAGTAATTTAATTAATATTTCATAAGTCAAGTGGGAAAAAAATCGTAAATTGAGAGGATTTAACTAAAAATACCATCTCTCACTCTCTGAGCTGTTGAAACTCCTGGATTCACTTATTCAAAGCTTCTCTTTCCACTTTACGATTACTCATTCCCTTTCTGGAGTTTATGGAATGGAAATTTTTAACGATAAATTCAGAAGCCGAGGGAAATATTTCTGATTTTTCTTTAATCAGGGGATATTTTACTGAAAATATTTTGAGACACTCGGGAAAATCGAAATCATTCAGAGAATAGATGCTGAGAGAATCAAATTTGATTCAAGGAATTAAACAGAAAAAATAATTTTTAATTTTTCTGGAAAAATGGAATTAAACTACCCAATTCAGGAATAAATATAAAAAATTGATATTGAAATCCAGACAAATCCTTTGGTCATTTTATCTAGTTATTTTTTAATTACATTTTATCGTGAGTGATGAAAGAGTTTTCAAAAATCGAATGTAATTGTCATGAAAATACGAAAATTCAATCCCAAAAAAAAACCATCAGTCTATTTAAATGGAATTCGCCTGTCAATACCACGTTTGTCCAATTCCCTGACTCATTTTCTTCTCATTGTTCAAACAAAATGGTGAGTCATTGATATTCATTCAATGACCGTAATTTTTGTCGTTCCATCCATAGCCCTAATCCTCTTCTGTCGAAAATTTCAGAATTTACAAACCAAATCCTCATGAAAATTGCTCTATCTCCCTCAGATTCCAAGATATTTCCAAAAAAACTGTTAAAATTCTTCAATTTTCCCAAAAAAATCTATAGATCTAATCAGAGCGTGCCAACTCTCAAATCTGATTAGATCCAAGGAACTCAGATCCAATTAGATCTGTGCAGATCTAATTCGATCTGATTAGATTTGAATATGTCTTCCCGGGATGCTAGATTTGAATCAAAGAGAATAAAACATTACTATAAAATATTCAATAGACGTTTGTTTTCACTGCCTTTTGTTTGTACAGTGAAACCTCTATTATTTTCCACGCGCGAGGCTGAAATTTGGAAAATAATAGAGGTTCCGACTCGGTTTCTGTGGCCCCCACTCCGCCAGCGCGAGAGTGAGAGAAGACGATACGTCGCTCTCTCTTCAACCGCAATATTATTATTGTTGACTCTCTCTAGTCTATATGTGTCTTTGTCATTCCGCACATGTCTCCGCATGCGCAGAAGAACAGAGATAGCTATAGATGGAAGAAAGACAACGAAAAATGGTTGAGAGTGGGGGACGCTCTTTCTCCTCCGTTGAGGGGCGGTGGAATATATTGGAGGTGAAAATAATGGAGGTTTCACTGTATATTTCGTAAATATGTACACTATATCGACGCTTTAACTAAACAAAAAGTTGAAAAAAAAATCAGAGTATCAGACCAGTAATCCAAAAGACGTCCGAGTTCAAAAGTCGCTTGATTGTCTCAAAAATTCTCCCCAATTTCAATAAAATCTCCTCCCTTAGATCATCAAGCCCCCCACTTCCAATGAAAAAATCTCCATTTCATCGCTTGAAAAACAAAAATGAAAAAAAAAAAACAAAATGAGACCCAAGTGCTATGCATAAGCATCCTATTTGCACCACTTAGTTTCTAATCCGACAATTTCATAAAAAATTCCAGTTATCATCAACGACGAGGAGAATGACATCGCACAAAGCAGCATCACAAATTCATTGAAAGGAGTCAAGGACAAGAATCCTGATTGGCTGGGTAACATCATAACACTTCAAATAAATACTACAGATCCACAAGGAGCATTGGAAAAAATTTGCAGTACATGGGATACAGCAGTACGTGATGGTGGACCAGGTGTGCCAGATCTCGTATTGGATACAACACGTAGTGGCTTTGGTGCTGAAACAGTTAGTTCATTCACAAAAGCAGTTGGTATACCAACTCTGTCAGCTCAATTTGGACAGGCAGGTGATTTGCAGTACTGGCGTAATTTGACACCTGATCAAGCTAATTATTTGATCCAAGTAATGCCACCAGCTGATCTTGTACCAGAGATAATACGTCAAATGGCAAGTGCCATGGGCATCAGTAACATCGCTGTAATATTCAATTCGGACTTTGTAATGGATCACAAGTACAAAAGTCTTCTTCTAAATATACCAACTAGACACGTTATTGTCAGAAGCAAATCACCAGAATTGATGGAAAAACAACTGCAGCAGCTGAGAAATTTGGATATTGTTAATTATTTTGTTCTGGGTGATCAAGCAACTCTAAATGCAACAATTCGTGCAGCTGAAGCAAATCGTTTTACCGGTAGAAAATTTGGCTGGTATGCAGCAACACTTGATGAATTTTATCCACATATTTCCTGCCGTAATTTGTCACTTCTATTCTTCAAACCACTTGCAACAGCTAAAAATCAACAGGCAATTCAAGAATTAACGACCAAGGGATTACTTCGTATGCCTTACATAACAGCTGCATTTTACTATGATCTTGCTAGACTTGGAGTTGAAGCTATGAGACTTGCTATCAATGATGGAGAATGGGAACCAGAACCAAAACACATTACATGCGAGGAGTACAATGAGCAGAATACACCAATACGTAAATTGGATTTTTTGGGAAAATTGAAGCAGCTGACAATTGATGGTTCTAAATTTCAACCAACATTTGCTGGATTCAATTTTGGCAATCAGAATGGCGAGCACAGAGCTGATTTTGAGATGCACATTAGTCGCATTATTATTGGTGATGGCGATCAAATAGCCAGTGAGAACCTTGGAACATGGACAGCAGGAATCGATTCTCCAGTTCAGGTCAGTCGTGACAATATCAATTATTTTTGTTTGGTTTTCATCATTTTTAATGGCCTTTTTTTCCTATTGATTTTGGAGATAGAAAGAACTTTCAACACGTGGCATTTGCTTTTTTTTTTATTTTTTATTTATTTATTCTTTCATTTCTTCTTTTACTTCAGCTATTTCGAAAATGTACGATGCACGACATGTGATACTGGGTTTTTTGTGATCCATATCACTGATAATTGACATTTTCTCGGAGAAATGAGTGAGGAGTATGGAGAAAGTGAATCGATATGAAAGAAATTTCGAGTTTTGTCATTTAATTGGGAATATCGATATTTGTTGAAAGATTTTTTTTATTTTCAAGTTCAAATTAACATTTGAAATGTTTGAATTGAAAACAATATAATTAACTTAATTGAGAAAATTTGAATGAGAAAAATTTGGTGAATTTTATTATATTCATTCAAGGATCTTTCCGAGTAATTCCGATAATCTATTTTTCCTTTTCAATTTTTTGCTCAAGTTCGATAGACTAGCATAAGAAGTTTTTTTTTCTTCAAAATTTACTTCGCACTATGTTACCGGACGAATTAAGTGAAATGTAGGTTCAAAATCATTCAGGAACAGGAAATATAAGCGAAATTTAGTATCAAATTTACAGCAACAATTCATTAATCATATATATTCTTATTCATCAGAGAGTCTATTCATTTTTCAAATCATGAAAAACTGCTGTTATCGGACAAATAGCAACTATTAATCTAATTAATTCCATGAAAACATCAATGGAAGCCGTGTTGCTATTTCAAATCCGAGGATTCTCCAATCCCAGTCCCAGATGCTGGGACAGCGTGAGTCAAATTCGCAACAGTATCCGATATTTTTAATATTATAACTAATAATAATTCACTATCATGGACATTGTTTTAATATCGGTAAAATGTCACGAAATCGAAATAATTAGAGTATTCATGATAAT
This sequence comes from Aleiodes alternator, assembly GCA_963921955.1. Taxonomy (NCBI): domain Eukaryota; kingdom Metazoa; phylum Arthropoda; class Insecta; order Hymenoptera; family Braconidae; genus Aleiodes; species Aleiodes alternator. Next base: position 15,423,002 of record OY998098.1, read on the forward strand.
TTGGAAAAAAAAGTGGATCATTTGAATCTGCTACATATATATATATATTCTCCAGTTAACCCCTCAAGTACAGGGTCCATATACGTAGATGAAGGTGGAGTAAAATGGACACAGTTTGATTTTGGTATTTTATGCTGTGACGTGTGGAGAAATTACACGTCGCCTTTTTGCTCAGATTTTTATTGTTTAAAGTTTTGAAATATGCGGGATACACAGAGAAAAATTTTTTTCTTAATTTAAGAATGTGCAGTCACTTAATTCAAGTTTTTGAATCATGTAAATTAAACATATGAACATACAAGATAATTGTGAACAACTATGTATCAAATTGTATCTGTTTTTTTTTTTCCTATGCTTTTCCTTTTTTTTTTTTCTGTTCATATATATATATGTACTTGTCTTTAGCAGTATGAACTCTGTAGTTCCAAATGCATCAAATAATTAAAAAAGAAAAAAAAAAAAAAACTTAATTCAAGAATGTGCAGGTCACTTAAATTAAGAAAGAGAAGTCACTTGATTTAAGTGAGGAAACGCACTTGATTTGAGTGAGTTTTACTTTCTTAAATTAAGAAAGGATAAGTCACTTGATTTAAGTGAGAAAAGTCACTTAATTTAAGTGACTTGCTTTCTTAAATTAAGAAAGGAAAAGTAACTTGATTTCAGTGAGATAAGTCAATTAATTTAAGTGACTTTTACTTTCTGAAATCAAGAAAGAAAAAGTTAATTGATTTAAGTGAGAAAAGTCACTTAATTTAAGTGAGTTTTACTTTCTTAAATTAAGAAAGGAAAACTAACTTGATTTAAGTGAGATAAATCACTTAATTTAAGTGACTTTTACTTTCTTAAATCAAGAAAGAAAAAGTTACTTGATTTAAGTGAGAAAAGTCACTTGATTCAAGTGAGAAAAGGCACTTGATTTAAGTGAGAAAAGTCACTTGATTCAAGTGAGAAAAGTCACTTGATTTAAGTGATAAAAGTCACTTAATTTAAGTGACCCGCCATTCTTAAATTAAGTGACTGCACATTCTTAAATTAAGAAAACATTTTTTTCTGTGTAAGCATTAAATCATGAGAACTCGCTTCGTCCATCTTTTCTATGGAAAACATCGGTCGAAGCGTGGGAATGCTTATCCAGCAATTTTGGGTGACGATGTGACTGAAGATTCAAGTCTCGTCACTCCGGGGATTACTCTAGACCAGTGGACACCTCCTGGTGTCCACTGGAAAATATCGCGGAAAAGAATAGCTTCACGAGCGGACCCAAAGTAACCTCTGTAATAATTCATTATTATCAACATTATATCGTTAATTTGAACCAATATCGATTGTTATTCTCTGGAAGTTTCCCATTGATATCCCTTAAAATCCCATAAATTCGAGTGGATCCACCCGTGAGCTCTCCTCAAATGAGCTAGTCGAGGAAGCATCGTTTGTGCAGTTGGGAAACTCGAGTGGGCGAATTTCGAGAACATTCAAGGACAAAATCAAAAACTCTAAACGTAACAATGCTATGAAAATTACTCAAAATAGATGGAAATATTGAAGATAGGTTTTTTCTGATGATTCCATTGAAAAGATGAGGAAATTTTCCATAAAAATCATGTTTCAAAAGGTATTTTCTGGAATTTTTCAGAAAATTCATTTTTTGATCAACATTGGCGAATGAAGTTGCTAAGACTGTGGACTTTTTTGATTGCTCGTATGGGCGCTTCAAAAGGAAAGTTATTAGTTGTTTGGAAATGACCTATGTTGGCAATTTATAAATTAAAATTGGGTGGTTATATCGACTGCTAAGTCAGTTTAAAGTTAAAGTTGGAGTGGTTAGATTCTATTATATCATTGTACTTTTTATAATCTCTATATGTTGTTAGCTTGATTGAGTCATGCACTGAATAAAGAAAAATTGAACCTTTTATTGGAATAAAATTCTATTTATACTATGTAGAATGCTGGATGCGTAAATAAATAAATAAATAAATAAATTTAGGGTAGAAGTACAATCTGTGGCCACTGTACTTTTTTTGCCACTTTATATCCAAATTCGACTATGAATCATTTTATAAGCACAATAACATTATAAATTGGATTCGTGTAATTATGAATGTTTCAAAATTCAATAAAAATATTGTTCTATTCAAGAAATTTTTAAAAATTAATTTGAGTTTCGAAGTGGCCAAAACTGGTACTCTTACCATGAAGATAAAAGTTTTCTGTTTTTGACAATTTTCAGGCTTTCGAGAATATTTCTGGGCCTATTGATAGTAGCGACTATCTAAAAAAATATCGGTTAAGACGTTATTGCTTGTCACCATCCAATTATTGTAAACAAAAGCCGTTTAGGTCCCACAAATTTAGCAAAACTTTCGCGCTTGGTTCCCGGCCAATGGGAAAAATCTGCGCTTCCAAAGCACCATACTTGAGGGATTAAAATTAAATAAAAACATTTCTATATGGTATTTCGAGAAAATTTTCCTAATTAACTCAATTTTTGTCATTTTTTTTTTCCAGTTCAATTCAGTTGACAGGGAAAAAGTTCAAAATCATTCAGCAATCGTGAGTTTTCGTGTTGCAGTTGTTATTACACCACCGTTTATTATTTACAATGAAGAAACAGGCGAATGGAGTGGCTATTGTATTGATTTACTCGGGGAAATACAAAGAATAATTCCTTTTGAGTATGAGGTACATGAAGTTGCAGATAAACAATTTGGTTTTATGACGGAAAATGGTACATGGAATGGTTTGATAAGAGAGCTCATGGATAAAAAAGCTGACATTGCACTTGGTGCATTATCAGTAATGGCAGAACGTGAAAATGTTGTTGATTTCACTGTACCATACTATGATTTAGTTGGTATATCGATACTCATGCTTAAGCCAAAACCAGTTACATCACTCTTCAAATTTCTAACTGTCCTCGAAACAGAGGTTTGGCTGTGTATTCTTGGTTCCTATTTCTTCACGAGTTTTCTGATGTGGCTGTTCAACAGATGGTCACCGTACAGCTATCAGAATAACAAACAAAAGTACAGAGACGACGATGACAAACGTGATTTTTGCTTGAAGGAATGCCTGTGGTTCTGCATGACATCATTGACACCACAGGGCGGTGGTGATGCACCAAAAAATCTATCTGGACGATTAGTTGCAGCAACATGGTGGCTATTTGGATTCATCATTATTGCATCTTACACGGCTAATCTTGCTGCTTTCTTGACTGTCTCGAGATTGGAAACACCAATTGAATCACTTGATGATTTGAGCAAACAGTATAAAATTCAGTATGCACCGATTAAACCGTCTGAGGCTTACACCTATTTTGAACGTATGGCTGCCATTGAGACACGATTCTACGAGTAAGGGCATTTTTAGTTGAATTTTTTTACATATATATAGGGGAGAGTGGGGCAAAATGGTCCTGTTTAAACTGATTTTGTATTTTTTTTAGAGCAAAAGCTTCCATGTAAAAATCTGAAAAAATTCGACGAAAATGATCACAAATTGGAGCATCTTCTCAATTTTTTTCAGATTTTTTTCATGAAGTCCTTGCCTCTGAAAAAAGTACTGAATCATGCTGCAGCGGGGGTCCATTTTGCCCCCCTCTCCTCTATAACTTGAGGTATCACGTGCAAGAAACACATGTTTTGATGAAATTTTTTGAAAATTGCCCGAAAATTCAGAAATAATGCAATAACATTATGAATGTCCTGTATAAATTCGAAAGGATGTTCATTAAGTCGAGTTTATCCGCGTAATATCTTAAGTTAATATCCCAGAGTACGATCGATAGAATAAAAAAAATGAGGATTAGTAGGTTTGTTTGCAATTAATTGCTAATAAATTAAACTATTCGAAAGTCATATCTTCAGAACACATGCGTGAGATATGGAGAAAGAGGCTAATAGTTACGACTACCTGCTAATTAAAATTTCTCAATAACTATATGGTGAATTGAAGATTTTTTTCTTCTATTATTCAGTTAAAATGCTGTTCTCTCCGCCAATAGTTTTTAAATAATAGATCAAGTCTGTGGTTTTCCAGTAATTTCGTTATTTCCGTCCGATTTAGGGCGTTTCATCCTCACCACCGCTATTTTCAGTAACTTTGATAATTCATATATCATAAACTACACGGAAAAAAATGACGAAACAAATTCAGAAAAATGTGAAAAAATATTATCTTTGATGTAGCATCAAAAAATTCAAAAATTAACTGTTTTCGAGTTCACTGGCATACTACTTCAAGTTGAATTCACTCATGAAGATGTAAAACATGAAAAGTCGTTTTTTTTGTCCATCTTTTTTTGAAAATATCGCAAAAACTAACAGTTCTGAAACTCCAAAATTCTTAAGAATTTTAGGACATTCTAAAAAAGTTTGAAGATTTCCAAAAAAAATCCCAAAATAGGCAAAATGTTTTTTTTTTCTATTTTGAAAAGATCGTATGATCTTTCTATGCTGAAAATTTCTTGCAGAAAATTTCAATAGCTCCGAAAAAAAAAAATTCAGGCGAAATCACTGTATCTCTCTGAGTTTCCAAGAAAAATCCACTTTTCCTGTTTTACCTCTATTTTCTTAAACTAAAATCATAAGCAGTAAATTTTCAATGTTAACTCAACAGAATTTGGAAAGACATCAGCTTGAACGACAGTCTAAGTGACATCGAGAGAGCAAAACTAGCTGTTTGGGATTATCCAGTGAGTGACAAGTACACGAAGATGTTTCAAGCAATGAAGGAATCTGGATTCCCAGAAAGCAGAGATGAAGCCGTGAGGAGAGTACGAAAACAGATTGGAAATAAGTCAAATACTGAATTTGCCTTTATTGGTGATGCTACGGATATTCGTTATCTCGACATGACTAATTGTGACTTGCAAATGGTTGGTGATGAATTTTCAAGAAAGCCCTATGCTATTGCAGTACAACAAGGCTCACCGCTGAAGGATCAATTCAACAATGCGTGAGTATTTTATGAGACCCACAGCATTGACTGATTTTTACTGATTTAAGGACTTTTCTCGTAATAAAAACCGTTCATCTTCGATTTTTCTCGGAGAGATTTTATAAAATAGGAAAAAGAAGATTGGTCGACGAAAAATTGATGTTTTTATGTATCTTAGATTAATGTACTGGAGAGACTGTGAAGGATTAATTTTATATGTCCGTCCCTATAGCGAATTGAGAGACGAACTTTTTTAGGGCAAAGGGCAAAAGTATTTGAAAACCTTAGGAACCGGAAGTTTAAAATTTCTCGTTTTTTGCATATTTGTTTTTTATAAGTTCGGCCCTATGGCGAATTGAGAGACAATTTTTAGGGGAAGAGGCAAAGGTTTTGGGAAACCTGAGGAATTGAAAATTTGAGGGACGTCATATTTGGAGGGAAGATAGAATTTTTTAAAAGTTTAAAATTTCTAATTTTTTGCATATTTTTTTTATAAGTCCAGTCTTATGGCGAATTGAGAAACGATTTTTTTAGGCTGAATGGCAAAAGTTGAATGGAAATTTGTGGGACGTTTTGCCCCAACTTCCCCTATAAATGAAAATTTTTTAAATATGTTATTTAATAATACTTCACTTTTTTTCTTAATGCAAAAATAATTGTCTGTTTCGTGCAAAGGTTATCATCATTTATTTCCTCGGTCTTTTGTCTGTAGAAAAAAAAATTAAATCTATTCATTCATTGTAAGGCAAAGGACCTAATAGCTACTCACTCACGTATTCGTATATTCATGTATATGAATAATTTATAAATATAGATATAAAAATACGCGATGTGTACAGGTACTAGTTCCCAAGGAGTTAGTAGGTACTTCACCTCATTTATGGATCATGTACTTTTTTTCTTGCAGTATCCTCCAATTATTGAATCAACGATCTCTCGAGAAATTCAAGACCAAATGGTGGAGTCAGAATCCAAACAAAGTGGACTGCGCCAAAGAGGAGAATCAGAGCGATGGTATCAGCATTCAGAATATTGGTGGTGTCTTCATTGTTATATTCATTGGTATAATATTAGCATGTATCACTCTTGCCTTTGAGTACTGGTGGTACAGATATCGTCCAAGACAGCTAGAGGCAAAGAAAAATGCAGCTGATAAAAACTCAACGGGAAATGTAAAATCCCTGAGATTGAATTTAAAACCAGCAAGACCAAATGTCGAAGTTGTATCTGGCTTTCGTTCGAGATTTTAAAGCTGATTTCATACCTTTGACAATTTTTTTTTTCCAGTGCTGTGTCGTGATAAATGCATTTTTACAGAATTTTCTTGAGAATGCCATGAAGACCAATATTTTGTTGAATTTTATAAGCCCTTTTCACTTCAGACATTCGAGAGTTTTAAAGTTTACGATGACAAACACTATTTTTTCGTCATGATAATGAAATCAGCATATATCTGACAATTTTTTGGATTTTTTTTTTAAATTGATTATTGTAAGAAAAAATGTTTGAAAAAAATTGCACTTGTAGTTATTTGAATTTTCTGCATGTGCAGAATTTTTACATTTTTTTGAAGTAATTTATTTGATGAGGTGGAAAATACATATATATATTTTTTTAATTAGAAAATACATATGAATAGTCGAAAATAACGAAAAATTTCGGGATTTTTTTCCAACGCAACTACTGGATCAAATAATTTTCAAAATTTGCAGGGTATTTTATTGTGCACGAGAAGACATGAAAAACCTTTTTTTTTTAATTAACAATAAGTGTCATCAGCACTTTGGCCCGCAGTCAATTGTTGCTGAACGAATTTTTCCGCGAATTCGAAATTTGCGCAGCGATGAAAAAACATTAATTTTTCCGATCCATTTCAATAAAAGGTGTTCAGACAAATAATTGCAGATCCTCGTTGATAAACTTCCATATTCAATTTAGAAAAATTCAATTAAACAACCATTTTTTCGATGGAAGACACGAAAATTTTGGGTGAAAATTGGATAATTTTCACAACTTTTCTTTATCTCAGTGTAGGTTCAGATAAGAAGTAAAGCAACAATAGCTGCAGGGTACTGATAAATATCTATTGTCGTTTCAAAAACATGATTTTCATTACTCCTAATGTACAATAAATAAAATTTCCAACTAATTCCAAAACAATTGGTTCAGCAATTGCGTTGAGGAAAAAATACCAAAATTTTTCGGCTTTTTTGACCATTTATAGGGGAGGGTGGGGCAAAGTGGACACTATAATACAACGGTTAGAGAAAGATTTTTTTTGATGATTGTATTGAAAAGGAAATTTGAGTCGAAAAACGAGTGTCAGATGTATTTTTTAATTTTTTTTGGAAAATTGGATATTTTTCGGCATTTTTGAGGGGTAAAAGCCTTTTCTTTTTTTTAAATTTCCAGTTTTTTGCAAATATCTCTGGTTCTATTGGTCGTAGCAATTCGGGGCTAGTCTCAAATGAAAGGTGAGCTCATTTCCCATCGATCTATGGGGTTTTGAATTTAAAAATATCAATTTTTGGGATAGTTATAGGTCCAAAACTGTTTCACAAAACTGTTTCATAAAAATGCCCATAAGTACCTTAAAAATCGATATTTCTAAATTGGAAACTCTATGAGTTGATGGCAAATGATCTCACCTTTCACCTCCCATCGGAATTTTTGAGCTACGACAAATAGAACCGAAGATATCCTCAAAAAACTGAAAATTTTCAACAAAAGGAAGAGTTTTACCCCTCTAAAATGCTCCAAAAAGTCAAAAATTCAAAAAAATTAATTCTGGCACTCCTTTCCCCCCTGAAATTTCTTCAGCTTTCCAATGAAATCATCAAAAACAATCTACCGCCAATATTTCCATTAATTTTGAGAGTTTTCCATAATATTTGCCTAAAAATTTAGATGAATTCATTTTACCCTTATGTCTATTTTGCCCCACCTTACCCTATGTATTTTCTCTCTTAAGAAGTAACGAAACCCCTTGTATACATAAAATTTTTGAACTAATTATTCGACAATATTTATTAATATTCTCGTTATAAAAAAGTGGCATATACTGACAAAGGAAATCAGAAAATCGATGCTTCTGGTATTTCATGAAAAAAAATAATAATTATTTCTAAACAATGAATTCAAAAATTTGAAAGAAATTTTAAAAGAAAAATTGTCAGATATCTGTTACTTTCAATTTCATGTCTTCTCTCTACGTGTGTTTGTGTGTGAGTGTGTATATATGTGTGTATGTGCTCTCTTACACTACCAGTTTAATAAAAAGAGGGATGAACTTGTGTTTCCCATTCACCCTTGTTTTTTCTCCCCTCCTCCAGTGTCCCAAAGGGAGAAAGTTGAGAGTCCACAAATTGTGTTTTTCTCTTCACGATTGTTGTTTGCTAAAAGAAAGAAAAAAAAAAAAAAAAGAAAACAGTGATATACAAAAATTTAATTCTCCATATATATTATATATGCTGTAATAAAAATAAAAGTAAAACTCGGTTTTATGTAAATAATAGAGAGTGCAAAAATTATTTGAAAGAAAAAATAAAGATTATAAAAATAATCAAAGAATTGACTTTTACTGCCTGCATATCGCATTTTTATTCTCTTCTCTCCCATTTCTTCATACATTTCATTTTTTTTTCTTCTTTTAAACATCACCATTGTTTTATCTCTCTCATGATATTTCAACGAAACAACAAATTTTTATTTTTTTTTTCCTTTGAACACACTTTTTTTTTCTATTCTTCTTGCGAAAAAATTTCCTTTATCCTCTCTGTTTTATTCGTTATGTTTTATTCAATTTACATGATTCTTATTTTTTTTTGCGCTTTTTTTTTCAACATTAGAGATGCTTTGTTTCTTGTGTATGATCTTTACAAAAAGAAGGGAATAATCACATAGTGTATTCAGTTTTCAGGCAATGGGTATCTGGCACCTCTCCCATGAGAAGCAGGTCCGATTCAAGAATTTTTCTATTCTGTTATTTGTTTTTTTTTCACATTATTATTTATTTCTCTCTCTCTCTCTTTCTCTTGTATTCAGCTCTTGTCTTCTATACATACATCTCTTTCCTTTTATGGTTTTTTTTCTTCGCTGCACGTAAACCTCGTGCAAGTCGGTTATGCAACGAGGATCCGCACTTTTATGAATACACTTTTGTATTTGTTTTATACATTTACGTTTTGTTACTTTTTTTTTGTTGAGGAATTTTTTTTTTTTGGTAAAGGAATAGGGTGAAGGATTATGAGGATTGTGGAGGTAAATCGGGACTTTTTTTTGCATTTTTAAAATTTTTTTGTTTTTCCTTTTTTTTTTTAAATTTTAGCTTGGGCCATTTGTGAAAGGGGAACAAAAGGGAAGTGTTATTAGTTTTAGATTTTTTGTTTTTTTTTCTTTTCGTCTAGGGAGTTAAATTATAATTAGGTAATACGATTAAGATAAATTCATTAATAATTACGAAAAAACAAGAAAATACAACAGCACTTTCGGTTGCTTAATAATTATTATTTTTTTTTTCGATCACGCCAAACGTACTCATATCTCCTTGAAATTTAACTCTCTTTCTCTCTTTTTTTCCTTCTATATATTCTTTGATATATATTTCTTTCTCCATTTCAATTCTTTTCCTCTCTTTTTTTCTCCCTTTTTACGTTATTACTTTTCACTATTTTTATCTCTACAAACCGCAGTCACGTTTTTTTTTTTTTTTTTCACGGCTATCGATTCTCTTGGGCGCAATCACGCGAAAGTTTCATTTTTTTTTTATTATTATTATTATTATTATAAACTTCCACAGTAGGGATGCCAAACATGAATAAACAATGTAAATAATAATTGTAGAATAATCCCTCATGGAAGTGTACGTAATGATCGATAAAATTCAAAAATTTCATCTATTTTATTTTTTTTTTCCTTTTTTTTCTCATTATCTCTCTTTTTTTTTTTACTCGATAATATTCTTCACGAAAAAAAAAATGAAAAATAAAAAATAAATTAGAGAGGAAAAAAAAACATTATATGGAAACCATGAACAAATTACAAATAGTCAACCGAAAAAGAAGGAAAAAAAAAACCACTCGCACTATTTTATTTTACCTCAACTGTAAAAACGAGGCACGAAGTATATATATCATTTTTTTTTTTGTTTTTCGTATTCTTCCATCTTCTTTTTTTTCTTTCATTCTGTTCTTCAAAGGATTTATAATAATAATTTAATTATCTAAATAAAACTGTTACTCTTTCCATTCTTAATTTCACGATTTTTTTTTTTTTTTTCATTTTTTTCTGTCTTGTTATAGTTTTTTTTTTTTTTTTTCTTCAAACATTTATCTTTTTTTTTTATATATTTTTTTTTGGTTTTTAATTAAATTTTTTTTTTTTGCATTATCGTTTATGTTTAAATATAATCTGGCTCTTACTTGCGGCAAGGGGGCTAGCTGTGCCTCCTTGGGTTCATGCATAACAAATTCCACATGCCAAGAGGACCCCCCTGTCATTTATCCTTTTCTCAGTATTATATTTATATATTTACTTGTATTTTTTTTTCCTCAAATTTCTCAAACTCTCCAATGCCATTTGCTTCTTTTTTGTTTCATTAAACTACGTCTTTGAATAATCCACGAAATAATAAACAGCTGAATGGCCATCCTCGTCGATTTGGTAATGGACAACAGTTGTTTTTATGTTTTTTTTCTTTTTTTTTTGCTCCATTTTTAAAGCTTATGTCAACCAGTTTACAGTGTTAACGGGCGCAAAGCTGCCAGTGGCCGACATTTAAAGCTGCTACTGTGCCTTCTGTAATTAAATCACTGTTTGAGATACAATCAATCGAGTGAATAAATTTAAGAAAAAGTTATCAAATGAAATTTTCGGAAATTACTCAAATTTTTGAACGTTTCAGCCCAGGAGATGTACAGTGAAACGTCAAAAAGAGATAATTTTCATGTTTTGTTTTTCTTGGAGATTAAGCGAGATAGCGAAATTTGTGTGAAGACATTTCTTTTTGAGTTCCGATTCTCCACTGACAAAAAATTTTGCTAGCTCGCTTAATTTCCGTGATATTCAGCCGAAAGAACTTGAAAAAAGTAATCAATAAAAAGGAAAAATGGGGTAAAATGGACCTGATGATGAAAAATGGCTTGAGATGCTTTTTTTCAACGATTCCATTGAAAAACTGAGAAAATTTCCGGTAGAAAAAATGTGTCAGAATTGATTTTGCTTTTCATTTTCTGGGAAAATCTACTTTTTTGGACAGAAATTGAGTGTCAAACTCTTTTTTCTTCACTTTTTTGAGGATAGCTTCGGTTCTATTCGTCGTAGCGAGTCAGGGTTCATCTTAAATGAAAGGTGAGATCATTTGCCATGATACAGGTGATTGAGAAATGAAAATTATCGATTTTCGAAGTACTTATGGGCGTTTTTGTCCAAAAACAATGTTCACTCTGAAGATACCTCAAAAATGAATCATTTTACTTTCAAGACCACATAAATGACCTCACTTTTCATTCGAGACTAAGCCCAAGCCGCTACGACTAATAGAACCGAAGATATCCCCAAAAAGTGGAATTTTCCTTTCTGCAAAAAAAATTGAATTAAAAAAAAAAAAATTGAATAAAATTTAAACATACGTTTCCCAACTGAAATTTCCTCAGCTTTTCAATGGAATCATCACAAAAAACCTATCTCAAAGATTTCCCCTGATTTCTGACAATCTTTATAACATTAAATATCAAAACACATCCATTCCACCCCTCACGTCCTTCCCACCCCCACAAATAAAAAAAAAAAGAAAAAGAATCTCACCTCTTTCTGTCGTTAAGTAGCGAAACACTTGGCTTGATCCACCCAATTTTTCCAAGTGTAAATGTATCTTTTCCAGTATCATCAGCCTCGTGCGTAATAATATCCTCCGTATCAATTCCCGAATAATAAAAATGATCTTCCTCAGCAAGTATTCTACGTTTAATTGGTGATCTTATTGGATCAGTTTGTATAGATTTATCACACTGTCTTACACGAAATTTGAGTGTAAAATTAGTTGTAGCTTGTGATGATGATGTATTATCATCACGATACTCCATATAAGGGCTTTCACCACCAGGTAAATAAAGTAAATTACGTGATTCAGATCTTCTGTATGCAACACGTTCAATATTATTATTAATTGGAAATGTTGTACCATCAGCCCAATTACCATCATCTTTTATTGGACGAAAATGTGTACGTGCTGATGTCAATAGATCCTCATCATTTTCTTGTGTCAAATTATTGACAATTGGATGTGAACTTGATTCTTTGCCAATTGTAGTTGGTGATTTATTGCATGGTGGTAATTTAAAAAAACAACCATCTCCTTTTTTTGGACTAACATCATGATTATCAAGTATTTTAGTCATACTCCAGCACCATGGACCATCTCCAACATAATCAGACCAATTTAAATTATAATCAAATTTATCCTTAACATTACTATCATCCGTACATTTACCAATACCAATGAAATCAATGTCCCATGGTATAATTGGTGAATCATCAACAATTGATTCTTGATACGGCGTTGTAGTTGATGATAAACTATCATTAAATGGTAATATCAGTGACATATCACTATTATCAACTGGCCACAATGGACCAGATGGTATTGACAATGATGGTGCTGCCCAAATTGATGCTTTATCCTGTGAATTACCAGGACCACTGTCCCAAAGTGCTTCAAGGCTCTCATCAAATTTTGCCTGTAATTGTGCCAATCTCAATTGATCCAATTCCAATTCACGTTCTTTCTCTCTCTCACGTTCCATTGATTTAGCAAAACCAAATGATTCTTTGTCGTCGGTTCTTCGTGATTCTATGGCCTGCTGCAATTATATGAAAAAATAAATTAAAAAATTGATAATAATAAATATTTTACACTATTTTCATAGCTTAGAATACTAAAATTAACACATGTCCGTTTTACCCCACCTTCCTTTATATAAAATACACTACAAGATTTGTAAATATTTACTATAATTTGAAATATTAAAAATCTTAGAGTATATTTAATATAGGGGAAAGTGGGGCAAAATGGACATATCTAAATATTTAGGAAAATTTTATGGAAAACTTTTGAAAGCAATAGAAATATTGGCTGTAGATGCTTTTTGATGATCCCATTGGAAAGCTGAGGAAATTTCGGGCGGAAAACAAGTGCTGGTATTGATTTTTTTAAATTTTCGACGATTTCGACTTTTTGGAGCATTTAGAGGGGTAAGACCCTACTTTTTTTTTTATTTTCAGTTTTCTGAGAATATCTTCGGTTCTGTCTGTCGTAGCGTAAAAATTCGGACGGGAGGTGAAAGATGGGATCATTTGCCATCGATTCATAGGGTTTTCAATTCAAAAATATCGATTTTTAAGGTATTTATGGGGATTTTCGTGAAACAGTTTTGTGAAACAGTTTTTGGCCTAAAACTATCCCAAAAGTTAATATTTTTCAATTAAAAACCCCATAAATCGATGGAGAATGAGGTCACCTTTCACTCGAAACTAGCCCCTAATTGCTACGACCAATAGAACCAGAGATATTTTCAAAAAACTGAAGATTCTCAAAAAAGGAAAGGCTTCTACCCTTCGAAAATGCCGAAAAATATCAATTTTCAAAAAAATCTAAAAAAATACATCTGACGCTTGTTTTCCGGGTAAAATTTTCTCAGCTTCTCAATAGAATCATCAAAAAAAAAATCCATCTCTAACCGTTTCATAACAGTGTCCATTTTGCCCCATTCTCCCCTACAATTAAAAGAAAAAAACACGTCAAAGGTTGACCCACTAAGCCATAATATGCAATAAAGAAAAAACAACACTACGGTAATTAACGAAATCATCAAATCAATCAATTAATAGAAATACGTGGCAAAAGTTTAAGTGAACTCTCGACGAATACTTACAATAGACATTTTGCTCTTTTTGTGACGCGTTTTGTTGTTCGAATTGATGCTTTTGCTGGTGTTCTTGTTGTTGTTACCGTTTATACCGATGTTACGATTTCTGCTGTTATTATTATTATTCGTATTGGAGTTTGCTAGATTCTTATCCTTCTTGTGATTCGTTTTTTTAGGTGTAGCTGGCTGTAATGCTGGAAAAGCGGCGTAGTATCTTAGTGCTTTGTCACGAGGTGTCAGGGACTCAAAGTTACTCTGTTTTGTATCATCATTCAATTTTTGACTGTCTTCTTTGTCGACATTAGTGTCCTCGCCCCCCTCTAGGTCTCGGAGTTTTGCACACAATTCATCCACCAATGATTCTACTTCGCATTTCTGTAAAGAAGAAGGAAAAAAAATTAGGAAGGGGAAAATGAAGAAGAAAAGGAGGAGATTCATCAGCATCAGCAGCAGTGACTCATTTTCTCTGTTTTATCAGTTGTTATTTGCTTATTTTTTTCGTGTTTGTCTCTATGTACCTGGTCAGCTGCATTGGTCAGACACTGTACAACAGCACGTTTTTGCTCTCTGTCACTCTGCAGTGGCAGTCTAACCCTGGTACGTAAACGATTATGTCGTCCTCCAGTATCAAGAGATGGTGATAGGGCCGAGTCGGGGCGGCGCAACAGGCTCAAAACAAAACGCGAGTAAGCAACTGGGTCAATACCCAATGCATCCAAGCGTGATTCAAGCCAAAGGCGCAACTCCTCCTCGGCCCGATTGCCAAACACTCCGCCGCCACCGGGGGACGACGCTATCCCGACGAGACGAAGTGCCGGATTCCTCATTCCAAGTTTTTGTGTAACCACCAGGACCCATTAACTCTAGCAGTCTCCACTATGTCCGGGGTGATCATCTCTCCTCTGTGAAAAAAATAAGAATTTCATTTAAATCAACAGTAGAAAAACGATAAAAAATTCATCAGTTTGTTTTTGAGATTTTTTTATTTATTTTGCGGTAATATTTTTTTGTAAGAATTTCAAGAATCACAAAAAAGGATTCAAGATATTCTCAAGCAACTGATGTAGGGAAGACCAGGGTAAAACGAATCTGCGGAACAAAATAAACTAAATTTTTTTTTTCAGAATGAAGACTTCATGCAAAAAATTTGGGAAAATTCTCTAAAAATGTAGACATACTGGAGCATTTTGCTAATTTTTTAGAGATTTTTTTGTAGAGAGGTTCATTGAAAAAAAAATTCAGTTCATTTTTATTCGTAGATCCGTTTTGCCCCACTTTTCCGTACAATATTGAATTGTTAAACAAATCGATCTCATTCACTCATCAATTTTCTACAAATATCTCCTAATCTAAGCGAGATAGAACTATTTTCATAATTTTGCTGCAGAGAATTTTCAAATTTAAAAAACTGATGGCAAAATAAAATCAATTCGTCTGAAAACTTCACATTATCCATAAGTTCTTCTCAAATATTTCGGAAACTAAGTGAGATAGAGCGATTTCGCCTCAATCCTCTTTTAAATCAACTCTTTAAAGTCTCCACAGAAAGGATTTCAGTGAAATCGCCCTATCTCATCAAGTCTCCAAGATATCCTCAAAAAATCTAAAAAGAAAAAAAAACAAATTCAAATAAATTTTTCTAAAAATTCTATCTTCTATTTCTACATGAAAAAAAACTCACCTATATAATATTGTATGTTATTGTCCTTGTTTAAAAATAATTCGACTCCAGTATAGCCACCACCCCTTTTCGTTTCAGCCCCTGTATTCCCTTCGTTTTCACAAAAGATACTTTTTTTTTCCCCCCCAACAAAAATCCCTATTCTACAATTTCACTCGAAATTACAAAGAGTAAAATTAACGTTTCAAGTTTCTTGCTGTTGTTTTTTTCTTGTTACTTGACTTATTTAAATTATCGGTATTCCATCGGTATCAGTGTGACTTTGGTCGTGGTACCCGGGTGGAGGATGCGTCGTCTTTTAGAGGATGGCAGGCCTTAGTGAAGGAAAAATAATCTCTCCTTCCCATGTTGACTCTAAAAAAAACAGGAAAAAATCAAATTAATTTTTAAAAAATCGAGATAATTCAAAAAAAAAAAAAGAAAATTTCACTTAAAAAAAAAACAAAAAAAACATTAAACCTCATTCTTCTTTGTCGAACATTTTTCACAATCGTGGAAGTTCAAAGATCATGAATTGTTTGAATTCATTTAGAATTTAATTTAGGGCCGAGTATGACGTGAATGATGCAACTGTGACTAATATGCCCGATTAACTCTGATATCCTTGGTCGAAGAATCGAACTCATCGTTTTTCTTCGTCAGAAGAGAGACAAAAAAGTATTTTAAAAAAAGAGGAAGAGGCAAAAAAGACATTGAGACTATTATATATATGTATATATATATTATACATATATATATACGTAAAAATTGTACGTCACAGTGATAAGAAGAGCAGTTGATTCCTCGAAAAATCATAAAATTCCTCGAAAATGTCAAAAAATAAAAGTTTTTTTTTTTTTTTTTCTTTCAATAAATCAGACTTGTGTGTTTAGGATACGCAGATTATGACGAATAACCTTCGACAATTGCGCCTATGCATTTCCCCTGAGTCATAGAACCTATTGCATCTGTGTATGTGTATGTGTGTATGTGTGTAAATCGTACAAACCAAGTGTGCTTACCTTAGGTGGACTGATTCTAGTCTCATATGACATTGCGAAACACAATTACACATACATTGATTCAAAAATTCATGATTATCAATTAATTTTATGAAAAATTATTGATAATTAAATTTTAAAATAATTAATTGGTTTTATTATTATTTACCTGCATGTCCCGAGAGATGATATTTTCACCCCGGCCTTTTCCACACACCCCACTTGGTGAAAAATATGGCGGGCCACTAAGCCCCAGCCGCGCCTCCCTTCTTCCTGACTTTTTGTGACAGTAGTGTAACTAGAATTTTCAAATGCCCCCGTGCACAAAATAAACAAATTTTATGAAATATTTGAATTATTCAATTTCTTTGAATTGCGCCAAATTACGAAATTACTAAGTTTTTTGGTAATAAAATTAGCATGCATCTGCCAGCAATTTTTGTGATTTTTTTAAAAATAAATAAATTATTACAAAAAACAATATTTTCAAAATTCGCGCCTTTCACAAGTTTTTTAAATTTTCTGTATGTATAATTTTTACTTTTTTTTAGAAGAATTCATTTGTTATTCACTTTCAGTAATTTATGATTATAAGATTAGCACAGATTTGACAATTTTTCTAATTTTTTTAAATAAATAAATTATTATAAAAAAGATATTCTGAAAATTCGCGCTTCTCGCAAGTTTTTAAAATTTTCTGTGTAATTTTTCCCGTTTTTTAAAATATAATTCATTTGTTATTCACTAATTTATGATTATGAAATTAGCATAGATCTGACAATTTTTCTAATTTTTTTAAATAAATAAATTATTATGAAAAAAAATATTTTTAAAATTCGCGCTTAGAATTTTTTTAATTTTTTACATGTGCATATTTTTTCCTTTTTCTAAATAATTTATTTGTTAAAATAGAGAAAAATCTGTAAATTGTCAGGTGTCTGCTGTTTTCAGTTTTATACATATAAATTTCGCGTCAAATAATTAATTAATCTCAATCATTTCCTCTTTATTTATTTATTTATTTATATGTATAATTGTACAGCGCCTCTCGTTCTTATCGAGACAATTAATATTAATAATAATAATAACGGTGCGTTTTACTTTTCATTCGGTTGGTACATGCTGCTTATGCATCTGCCTCATTTTTTAAATTCGTAATCGTAAAAATTCAATATAATTAATAAAAGTAACACTTGATCACGAAGAAATGCCACAGAGTAATCGAGTAATTCTTTTTTTTTTTAGTTAACAGATGGAATGATATTGTCCCGATGTTGAATTTTTCATTGAAGTCAAACGATGAAAGCTATTGGTTTTTTTACGATTATGAAGTTTTCAGAAAAATCGATTTTATTCTCTGCTTTTCGAGAATATCTCGGAAACGAAGCGAGATAGAGCGATTTTGCCTGAAGATATTTTTGTAGCTCTCAGAATTCTCTACAAAAAAAGTAATCATGAAAATGGCTCTATCTCGTTAAGTTTCCGAGATATTTGAAAAAAGAAAACTGATAATATGAAATTTCTGACAATTTTTACTTTCTCAGCAAACTAATTATTTTCGAAAAAATAATAAAAAATATGCACACATAAAAAATTCGAAAAAGACTACAAGTGCAATTTTTCAAATATTTTTTAAAATTATAATTTGTTTTAAAGAATTCAAAGAATTGTCAGATGTGTGATTATTTCATTATTATCATTATAAAATCGATTTGCCTGAAAATTTCATAATCTTGATTTTTTTTATGGTTTGACTCGTGACCAGCACTTGTCCAACAGTTCATTTAATCTTTTTTTTTTTACGTGCTTGTGATGCTGGTAAATGCATCTCACCTTCCAGCTACTGCATCAATTCCACCTCATTTTGTTTTTTTTTCATAAATTAAGTATTAAAAAAATCCATCATAACAGGCACGCATAGTGTTTGAACACGTGATGATTCAAAGATTATTATTATTCTCTTTTTATCTCCGTTTGTTCCATTTGATATTCTCTGAATATTTTAACTGCTCGCACATGGCCATATTTTTATTTCGCTTCAGCACTGGTGAAAAAGAAAATCACTCTCGTCTTTTTCTTTTCCATATCCCATTGAGTCCTCAATCCCAGGTTTTTAATTTTTTTTTTTTTTTTAATTCTCTAACCACCTTGCGAAGTTCATCCTGGTAAAAAAAATTGAAAGAAATTTTTTATGGACAAAGCGTTGGATTTTTTTTTATATAAGAAAAAAAAAGTTATTTTAATTAAGGGGCTCGTTTTCTGTGCAATCACAGCTGCTTGGAACCTTCGGTTTTTTTCGTTGACGGTGGAACACCAGTTATTGGTGGTCCTCTGACTGTCTCGTGATCAAGTGGATCCTTAATCACTGGCGCTGGATCATGTAATTCAGCTTCTGATTTAACATTTATTTTTGGTGTCACAATGTCATCCTTGAGGTCTTCACTGTTTGATTGAACTCGATCAGATACTTTTTCTGATGGTACTGGTGATGTTTTCTCTGGCTGTACCTCGTCTGGCTCCTCTTTGCTTTCTTTCAAGAGAGCTTTCGATATTTGATCCTCAACCTCGAGAACTTCCTCCTTGTCTATGAGATCAATCAACTCGTTGATCTGCTTCTTGTTGAGTTTTACATCTTCTTCTCCAATTAATTCGATTACCTGGAAGGATAAGAAAAAAATTTAATTATTGGGATTTTGGAGAAATTTTAAATAATTCAAGAGATGATGAGGATGTTTCGTCTGAAATTTCCTTTTTGTTTGATTTTTTTGTTATAAATCTGAAAGCTCAGTTTTTTTCATTATCGAGAAAATTCAAGATTTTTTGGATATATTTGAAATTTTCGAAAATTGAAAGGGTCAGACTCTCAATTTTCAATTGAAAAACATAGAATTTATCAAAAATTCCATATTTTTCTAATGCAATCATCAAAAATATGATGATACTAAAAATAACAGAAAATTGACAAATTTTTTAATTTTTTCCTTTGAACAGATAAATTATTTAAAAAATATATCAGTGCGATTTTTTTTTATATTTTTTTTCACAGTAATTAAATTGTGTAAAAAAAATGCAAAAAATAGTCAGATATCTGCTAATTTCCCTTACCACTAAAAAATATCCTGCTCCTCCTTAACCCCCTGAAATTCATGAATTTACCTTCAAAACATCTTCAATCTTAATTGCACCATCCCTGTCATCATCGATTTTCCCAAGAATTTCCGAGATTCTCGTTAGTCTCGACTCATCAGGAACACTCTGAATCTTCTTGATAGCAGCAATGAGTTCATCAACTCTGACCAATTCCTCAACAGCTTCGGCCTCTTTTTCCTCAGGTTTCGTAGTTTTAATTCTAATAACTCCCTCCTCCGACTTCTCCAATTCCTTCAGTACTCCATCCATCTTGCTAATCATCCTGTTGACCTTATTGAAGAGACGTTTGGCTCCCTTAGAGACCTTGATATCAGCGACTTCACCACTTCCCTCTGCCTTCATCTGTGCCAATTCCTGAATGTCCTCCTGATACTCAGCCATTTCGGTCTTGAGTTCCTTGAGTTCTTCCTTTTCAACTGCCAATTTCTTGTCCTTTCCAATAGTGTCAAGTGCTTGCTCCAAAACTTTCACATCTGTCATCGTAATTTCGTCATCCTTTTTCTCTGTTACAGCTGCAACAATTGGCTCTGGTTTTGTTGACTCCTTCCTCTCTCTCCTCTCCTCCTCAATCTTGCGCTCTTCCATCTTGATGATTTCAATGTTCGTACGATGATCGACTTTGCCCTCTTTTTCACCAATAGCACCTTTAGTAGCGGCCAAAACATCATCAGGAAGTGCTGAAATTGTCACCTTCAATTTGTCTTCCATGGGCATTGTGTCTGGCACCATAAGAGCACGTGAAAGGAGCAGCAATGAAGGCGGCACTTTTTTGTGAATACTCAGGTCCAACCTGTAATGAGTTAAAAAAAGGGAAAAGGAAATGAGAAAAAAGAAATAAGGGGAAGAAAGTGTTTTGAATTACACGCTAAAGACCCAGAACTGGAAATTTTGATAATTACGTAATCCAAAAAGTGACCAAATCAGTAGTGAAGAGGTAAAACAAGATAAGTCTATTTTTTTCGCAGTTTTTTTTTTTAATACATCAGAAAATGAACGAGATAGAGCAATTTTGCTCTGAACCTCTTTTGTAGATCTTGGAATTCTTTACCAGAAAAAATGAATAATATCGCCTTATCTCACTTAATTGCCCAGACATTACCTTCAAAATAATCCCAAGGATAAGTCGATTTATCCTGTTTCACCTCTTCACTACTGTAATGATTCCAGATAAATCGACTTATTTTTGCTATTATTTTGAAGGAGAATCTTGGAAGTTAAGTGAGATAAGGCGATTTGGCCCATCTCTCTTAGTAGAGAATTGCAAGACTTACAGAAGAAATTCGGGGCGAAATCGCCCCATCCAGCTTATTTTCTAAGCTTGATAACAAAAAACTAAATGGAAAATAAATAGACTTATCTTGCTTTACCTCTTCGCTACTGAATTTGAAAATTAATTTTAAAATAATATTGAAATGAAGAAAATATTACAAACCAAAGTGCCAATTGTTCTCGCAGTTTGTTCTCTGGCATTCCATAAGCACGCATTCCCCGTGCTCTGCATGCCTGCTGCAATTCAGCACGTGTCAGTGTTTCTACCCCCTCTTTTTCGATTAATCTGTCATCGGCAATAAGACTTCTCAGCTTCATTCGCAGTAAGAATCTCAGGAAATTAGTCGTACCCAGTGTCTGAACATCGACAACTCGACACAAAGCTATTAACTGTGGTCGCGACAATGAATCAAGCGTTATTTCATCTTCAAATAATTTACTGAATTTCATTATTTCCTCGTTGGACGCCATTTCACCCTCTGAACGCATTTTCGTGAAGAATTGAGAAAATTCTTTGGCCTTTTGGGAGTGATGATCACTTGATTGAACTGACATTTCGTCTAGTGTTTTCTGGAGAAATTTTGCCATTTCCATTTTTACTTTGAGGGCCTGTTTCAATTTGTCTTCTTTTTCACCGGCTGTTTGAAATGTTGATGGCAGCATACCCGGGAAAAATTTTATTGCTACTGGTAATAGGAACTCCATGAAGGGGACAATTATGAAGACGGAGAAGGGAATCAGTCGGAATACATCACCAGTCGTTTTGACGAGCTGAAAATTTAAATTAAATTTAGGAGAATAATGGAAAAAAGAGTACTTTTTGGGGGCTTGATAATTTACAGGGGGAAAATTGAAGGAAATTGGGGGAAAGAGTTGAGGTAGATTTTTCCTGATGGATCCAATGGGAAGATGAGAAAATTTCCGTTGGAAAACATAGGTCGAAATTTATTTTTAAAATTTTTTTGAAAATTTTCACTATTTCTAGTGGAACATGAGGATTTTAATTTTTTAGGAAATTGAGAATTTTCACTTTTTTGAGGATATTTCAGATTCTATTGGGAATAACGACTTGTGGTTGGTCTTGAATAAAATATGAGATCATTCGCCATTAAATTATAAGGTTGCCATAGGAAAATGATCGATTTTTGAAATACTTATGGGTCAAAAACTGATTTTCACATGAATCACCCTAAATACCTCAAAAATTGATATTTTCCTCTAAAGCACCATGAATCTGATGGAAAACGATATCACCCTTTATTCAAGTCGCTAGAACAAATAAAATTTAAATAATGTTCAGAAAAAAACGGAAAAAATGAAAATCGAAGGGGTTTGACTCCAAAAAAGGGCAATTTTCTGGATTTTTTCAAACAAATAAATTACTATAAAAAAAATATTTGAAAAATTTGCATCCACAGTTCTTTGGTTTTTTCCCATGTGCATATTTTTCATTTTCCCAATAATTCATTTGTTAGAAAAAAACATTGTCAGATGTTTGTTATCTTTAGTATAATAAATTTTCAAAAAAAATAAAAAAAACCAGTTACGACATAGTTTTCCACCGCTAATTTTCTCAGCTTTTCAGCAGAATCATCGAGAAAAAAATCCATCTCAACTCCTTTCATTGAAATCCCAATTTTTCCCTATAAGTCCAATCATTAAATAAAAACAATTTAAAAGTTTTAAAGAAAAGTACCAGTCTGTGTTCTCGTCTAGTGAGTTCCTTCCCCTTGAGCACCCTCCATATAAGTCTCGCTGATATTTTCATATCAAGCCCCAATAACCTGAACCCATGATAGTAATGAAGCATTTCCGCTTTGACTTTCTGCCACATTGTCAATTTCTCTGCTACTGCCTTGTCCGGTGCTTTAGCGACATCACTAGCCACAGCAACCGTCATCTTCTCTTTTTCCTCTTTGTCCTCTTTCAGACTCTTCACTGTCTCTTCCACCTTTGACGATGGTTCCTGGCCTCTCCATGTCGTCGAGAACCCAAAATTCCTAGAGTGCAATAATTGAGCACCTGATCCAAGAATCGCTGGATCAATGTGTTTCGTTAGAGCACGTGTCTCCAATCTGTTTGATGAAAATAACACTCCCAGCCTCTGATTATCCAGTAGCAATGGTCTTCTCGCATAACATCCTTTGAAAAAAAAATAAAAATTTAATAGGGAAGAATGGTTTAAAATGGACTTCTGCAACAACATAATTCAGGATTTTTTTCCGATGTTAAGGACACGAAGGAAAAATCTGAAAAAATTTGAGAAGATGCTCCAAAAAATTTTCATTTTTGTAGAATTTTTTCAAATTTTTTCATAGATCTGCCTATTCTCTAAAAAATCTCAAATTATTCTAACAAACAGGTCTATTTTACCCCACTTTCCCCTATAAATTAAAAAATCTTGTGTAACACGTTACGTAGACGAATAAATAAAAAAAGGGAGTGATTAAAACAGTGGCAGAGAAAGTTCTCTTAATAAATAAAAGACTCGACTCGATATTGGCAATTAATAAATCTCCTCATTAAGGTAGTATCCCAGAATACGGTTGATAAAACAGAAAAAAATGAGGATTTGTAGGTCAACTTCCAATTAATTACTGATAATTTGGGAAAATGGGCTTTAATTTACCCATAAAAGTGATTAAACTATTCGAAAGTCATATCTTCAGCTTGGGAACATGATTTTTTTTCTCGACTTTTTTTACATCAATCTCCTATCACGTACATGAGATAGAGAGAGAGGCAAATAGTTACGACTACCTTCTAATTAAAATTGCTCAATAACTATACAGTGAATTGAAGATTTTTTTCTTCTATTATTCAGCTAAAATACTGTTCTTTTCGCCAATAGTTTTTAAATAATGGGTCAACCCTGTGGTTTTTCAGTAATTTCGTTATTTCCGTCCGATTTAGAGCATTTCATCCCCACCACCGCTACTTTCAGTAACTTTGATAATTCATATCTCATAAAGTGCACGGAAAAGAATTATAAAAAAATTCAGAAAAATGCAAAAAAATATAACCTTTGATATGGCATCAAAAAAAATAAGGGTTCAACTAAGGGATAATGGAAGAGCCAGTAAATTGTCAATTTTCGAACCCATTCTTTAGCAATAATTATTAATTTTTTCATGAAACAACAAAATCATCGACTTTATAATTACTTTCTTCAGTAATTTAGTTTTTTCTCATGAAAATATTAATAAATATCATGAAATGACGAGTTCAAAAATTCAATTTATACAAGGGGTTCTGTTATGGGGTTCTGATTGAATTTTTGAATTAATTGTTTGACGATATTTAACATTATTTTTATCATAGAAAAGTGGCAACGACTGGGAAAGAACATTAGGTAGTCGATGCTTCTGATATTTAATGCAAAAAATCATAACTATCACTAAACAATGAGTTTGAAAATTTGAAAATCACTGAGTTTTCCGTTACCCCTTAAGTTAAATTCACAACGAGAAAGATAAAACCGAAAAAAAAAATCCTTTTTTTCCCAATTTTTTCTGAGAATATCTCGAAAACTAATTCTTTCATAACTCCAAAATTCTGGAAATTTTTTGAAAAATCCAAAAATAAGAAAAATGGATTTTTAAGATAGTATCCCAATGCTATCTTAATGATTAATTATTTAATAAAATTGTTGAAAAAAGAAATTGGAAGAAATTGCATCATGAGGATTCTCCGACCCTTGCCCCTGAAAATTAACCAAAAATATTATACCAATACAATGAATTAAAATTGTGTCACACCGGTGATGCTGTCACGTTATAATAATAAAAGCATGCTGAATGTTGAAATTTCTTCAATGTTACATAAACAATAAAAAAAAGTAGAAAAACTAGAGTGTGAGGTTATCACTTGAAAACCTTCATTTCGCCGGATTATTCTGATGTAAATAAATGCGTACAATTCAGTGTGTAATGTGAGATAAAGTCAAAAAAAAAAAAAAAAATCAACTTTTCAAATTTCCATTATTATTTATTTATTATTGAAATGAAGATACTTACGTCTGACAATGCCATTATTAACGGCAACCATAGCCTTTGTATAAACAATTGTATTCATATTAAATTAAATTTATTTATTAATCCTTTATTATTTTTAATTCCACGTATTTCAGATACTGTATTTCTCTCGTGATAATATGCCACAGCCATTACACACATATATCTCATACACACACGTCTGAATATTGTGAGAGTTGAAAAAAAAAGTTGTGGCGTGAAGTTGGCTGCTGATGTGTCAGCTGGGATCAGGCAGTGTTGCCAAGTAGGTAAGGAAAGGAGAAACGCCGAAGGGGGGAAGGGGGGGGGGGGGAGTAAAAAATTGAGAGCTCGCTATTTGCTGGCGGGACTCGTTCAAAAACGCTGGAGTGACTCGAACAGTCACAATGCTCCAAAAATGAAATGGTGAAAAAAGGAGAGGGGGGAAGGAGGGATATAAGGGGTGAAACGACTACATTCTAGTCTCAAAATCCCATATTATTAAAAAAAAATAATAATAATGGGGCAGGAAGGGATGAGAAGTAGGAGAAAAAAGGAAGACCGTTAGGCTAGAAAAAACTAGAACTGGAAATGGGGGGGGGGAGGGGGGGAGATGTACAAAAGAGAAATCTATGTATAGTACTGGAAAAAATATAGGGGAGAATGGGGCAAAATGGACACTGTTATGAAACGGTTTGAGATGTATTTTTTTTTTCGATGATTCTATTGAAAAGCTGAGAAAATTTTACCCGGAAAACAAGCGTCAGATGTATTTTTTTCGATTTTTTTGAAAATTGATATTTTTCGGCATTTTCGAAGGGTAGAAGCCTTTCCTTTTTCGAGAATCTTCAGTTTTTTGAAAATATCTCTGGTTCTATTGGTCGTAGCAATTCGGGGCTAGTTTCGAGTGAAAGGTGACCTCATTCTCCATCGATTTATGGGGTTTTTAATTGAAAAATATTAACTTTTGGGATAGTTTTAGGCCAAAAACTGTTTCACAAAACTGTTTCACAAAAATCCCCATAAATACCTTAAAAATCGATATTTTTGAATTGAAAACCCTATGAATCGATGGCAAATGATCCCACCTTTCACCTCCCGTTCGAATTTTTACGCTACGACAGACAGAACCGAAGATATTCTCAGAAAACTGAAAATAAAAAAAAAGTAGGGTTTTACCCCTCTAAATGCTCCAAAAAGTCGAAATCGTCGAAAATTCAAAAAAATCAATGCCAGCACTTGTTTCCCGCCCAAAATTTCCTCAGCTTTCCAATGGGATCATTAAAAACCATCTACAGCCAATATTTCTATTGATTTCAAAAGTTTTCCATAAAATTTTCCTAAATATTAAGATGTGTCCATTTTACCCCTGATGTCCATTTTGCCCAACCTTCCCCTATTAAACAACAAAAATATTATGAAAAAATTCGAAAAATCAAGGAAAATTGATTCTGAAAATTCAAAAATTTCGGAAATCTTTGAAAGAGTTCTGAAATTTTGTTGAGATTTTTCGTTTTAATGTACACCAGATTTCACCAGTAATTACCCCCCCCCCCCCCCCTCCCATCCCTCCGGATTTCCCACGTATGCATATTATTCAATTTTTCCAAACTAATTTTTTTTGTCTTTTTTCTGTTAAAACTAGAAAAAAAAAATTGTCAATTTTCTATTCTTTTGAATTTTGGCGGTTAAAAATAAGTTCTGGTGTGAAGCTAGCT
Organism: Aleiodes alternator; assembly: GCA_963921955.1. Lineage (NCBI taxonomy): Eukaryota > Metazoa > Arthropoda > Insecta > Hymenoptera > Braconidae > Aleiodes > Aleiodes alternator. The sequence continues at coordinate 15,449,657 of OY998098.1, forward strand.
GCGCATGCGTCAGCTAGTATCAAACAATGTTGCCAAGTGTGTTTGTCATTAAAGAAAAAAACACGAGAGCACTGCGTCATTTGCTGACGTGACTATATCGTATTATCTGCAGTGACTCGTGCAGTCAACGCTCCAAAAATAAAATAGTACGAAAAAAAAAAAAAAAAAGTTGTGAAAAAGGAAAAACGAAAAAAGAAACAACGTTGAAGTGTCGATATGTCGTCTCCATCACTCACTGATACAGTAGTTGATACAAAATCAAAGGATTCATCCTCCGAAAATGATGATAATGTTGACAATGAAGTTAATAAATTCAATGAATTTGAATGCAATGATGAAATGAAAAATAAGATTAATTATGAGGCACAGAGTTCTGGTGTACAGAAGAGAAAGCGTGAAAATGAAGAGGACGCCGACGAGTCAAAAATTTTAAAAACGAGTGAATTGGTAATAATTTTGAATTTTTTTTTTTAAATAAATTTACAAAATTTCAAATTGGACCATTTTTACGTAATTTATTATTGCATTTTTTTATTTATTTATATCATTTAATTCATTATTTTTTTTTTTTTTACTCAGACTGGCGGATTACCATCGGATTTATCAACAGGAAGCGGCAGAGATGTTGTTGAGGCTGAAAACAAGACAAATGATTTAACAAAAGTTGTTGCACAGCATTACAATGCACTTGAGGAAAAGGGATTAACTCAGAGAGAACAGAGTAGAATTTTGTACATGAGAAATTTTAATAATTGGATCAAGAGTATGTTAATAAGTAAGTGATATTTTTTTATTATTATTATTATTTTCATAGTTCCACGTTTGAGTCCATGATTTATCAATTGTTAACATTTAATGGGATCAATGGACAACAATTAATGTGTAGAATTTTTTACTGCTTTGCCAACGTTTCGTCAGTACTGATTTCTTCAGGGCTCTACAATAAATAAAACCAATTACAAAATCGAATAAATTCATTTTTCAATATAAAAATTCACAAATAAACAATAAACGATTGAATTATAGTTACCAAAATTTCGCGTTTTACACATAAGCTGAATATAAAATTAATATTAAAATATTAAGCACAGATGAATAAATATTACAACGACCAATACTTGATATAATCTTTTTTTTTTCCAATAATTGAAAACACTTCAATCAAAGTTAAAAATTAAAATAAAAAGTTCTACACATTAATTGTTGTCCATAATTCCCATTAAATGTTAATAATTATTATTTTTTTAAGTAAAATTAAGTTTCCCAATCAATTTTATTTCATTGTCGATATTTTGAGGATTAAACGAGATAGAGCGATTGCAACTCAACACGGTTTTGTAGCCCTTGAAATTCTCTAGAGAAAAGGATTCCAGCAAAATTGCGGTATCTCGCTTACTTTCCGAGATATTTTTAAAAAAAACTGTGATGATCGAAGGGAGAAAGAAAAAACCGGGATTTTCAAATAAATTATAATCATAATTTATTGGGGGAATTTCTTGGAGAGTAAACGAGATAGCGAATTTTTTGTAGATACCTTTTTTGTAGCTCTTGAAATTCTCTTGAAAAAGAAGCTTAAGGCAAAATCGCACCATCTCGCTTAATTTCCGAGATACTTTAAAATAAAAGAGAGTATAGAATCGATTTTTTTTAGTGAATTGACTTTTTCATTTAATTTTTTCTTCTTCTTGCAGACGATTTTCTAGAAAAACTTAGACAAAATTCGAACAGCTCGTCGTTGAGAGTACTTGACATGTGTTGTGGCAAAGGTGGAGATTTATTGAAATGGAAAAAAGCCAATATAACACATTTAATATGTGCTGATATTGCTGATATATCAATTGAACACTGTGAAAATCGTTACAAAGACGTAGTTAATCGTAAAAAAAATGAACGTGGCTTTGCACCATTATTCACTGCCGAATTTATAGCTGCCGATTGTACCAAGGTATTTGAAAAAAAATTGATTTTTTACATGTTCATTGATGAGGAGAGAAAATGAAGCTTCTGGTCGTTTAAACGACACTTAATGTTAATGTTTAACAATGGGAAATATTTTTTAATGACAAAGATTTCAGGTGCGTTTGAGAGAAAGATACAGAGATCCAAGTATACATCTTGATCTCGTAAGTTGTCAATTTGCACTGCATTATAGTTTTGAAACATTGTCACAGGCTGAGTGTATGCTACAAAATGCCAGTGAAACACTCAGAGCTGGTGGTTATTTTATTGCCACTATTCCAGATGCCTATGATCTTGTGTAAGTATTTATTTATAATAATTGAGGTAATTGTATTCTAGGGAACTCGAGTACAGTTAACTCCTTATTTTTTTTAATGCCATATCAAAGATTATATTTCTTTACATTTTTCTGGATTTTTTCATAATTTTTGACCGTGTAGTTTTGAGATATGAATTATCAAAGTTATTAAAAATAGCAGTGGTGGGGATGAAACGCTCTAAATCGGACAGAAATAACGAAATTACTAAAAAACCACAGGGTTGACCCATTATTTTAAAACTATTGGCGAAGAAAACAGCATTTTAACTAAATAGTAGAAGAGAAAAATCTTCAATTCATCATATAGTTATTGAAAATTTTTAATTAGAACGTAGTCATAACTATTTGCCTTTTTCTCTATCTCATGCATGTGATAGCAGACTGATGTATTATGAATAGCAGACTGTAAAGATGAATCGGGAAAAAAAATTATATTCACCACCTGAAGATATGACTTTTGTATAGCTTAATCAAATCATTAATGAATTACATTTTTTCTGATTTTACAGATCGAGATGGAAGAAAATTGAAGGAAATAAATTTGGAAATGAAATTTATAATGTTGAATTTTTATGTGACAAAGATAACATTCCATTATTTGGTGCTAAATACAATTTTCATCTTGAGGGAGTTGTTAATTGTCCAGAATTTCTTGTTTATTTGCCTTTACTTAAGAAACTTGCTCTCAAACATGGATTAGAATTTGTGATGTTTGAAAGGTGAGGAAAATTTCATATTTCCATTTTTTTTTTGTTAAATATTTCTGAATTTATTGGATTTATCGAAAAACATGAAGAGACTTTTTTTTGTAAAGAATTCCATGAGCTACAAAATGAAGTCCTAATTCGCATTAACGAGATATTTTCGAGAAACTCAAAGGAAAAATTCTGTTCAATTCTCATCAGAGAAGAAAAAAAATATGCACATGTAAAAAAATTATAAAGCTTTATTTGCACAAGTGCAAATTTTAAAAAAATTGTTTCAATACTAATTTATTCATTTCAGAAAATTCAGAAAGAATTGTCAAATGTGTGATAATTTTATTATCATCCTAACTTCATTATCATTCAAATTTTGATATTTTCAGATTTGATGATTTCTTCGATCGCATGAAGGACGAGGGACGATCACTGCTAGGTAATATGCAAGCATTAGAGACTTATCCACCTTATCACGAGGCACCACTGCTTGGACAAGCACCTGGTGATTATCTTCATGCTATACAGTATATGCAAAGTTCGACTGGTCATCGAAAAATCGGCACATTATCGGCATCAGAGTGGGAGGCAACTTGTGAGTTACTCGATGATACAAAGAAACATATTTGTATAAGGGAAGGTGGGGTGAAATGAACACAGGGGGTAAAACGGGCACGTGTTAATTTTGGTACTTAATACCATGAAAATTACTTGAAATCGATGTCAATAATGGCGATAGGTTATATCTAATGATTCCATTGGAAAGCTGAGGAAATTTCCCATGGAAATCATGTCAGAAGTTTTGTGTTTTGAATTTTTCGAAAATTTCATTTTATCCTCGGAATTTGAAGGTGAAACTCTTCTGTTCTTGAAAAATTTCAGTTTTTCAAGAATATCTCTGATTTCTATTCGTCATCATTATCAGGGGTTGATCTTGAAAGAAAGGTGAGCTCATTTTCCATCGATTTATGTGGTTTGAAAAAAAATGATTAATTTTGAAGACTTATAGGGAAAAAACTGATTTTCAGAAAATGTCCTATAATTATTTGAAAAATTGATGAAAAAAAAATTGAACCACACAAATCGATGAGAAATCAGCTAACCTGCCATTTGAGATGAATTTCAGGTCGCTACGACCACCAGAACCGGAAATATCGTCAAGAAAGTAAATTTTTCGATTTTTACAAGAGAAACCCCTTCAAAAATAGCCCAAAAAATCAAAATTGTAAAAAAATGAATTTTTACACATGAAAAGGGGGAGGGGGAGGTAGGTTTCTCACCTAAAGCTTCCTCAGCTTTCCAAGCTATGAATTATGAAATTTCCATCTCGAACTATTCAATTGAAGTATCCATTTTACCCCACCTTCCCTCATCATGCAAAAACCTTAAAAATTACTAAATCATCCTTATTTTTCAGCTCTCTATGCAGCTGTTGCCTTTCAGAAGATGAAAACCTCATGGAATTCCGAGGGAAAGCCAGAGTATTCAAAATTATAAGTGAAAAAAAAAAGAAAAAAAACATAAAAAAAATCCCGAACAAATCTGAGGAGAAGAAGGAAATTATTTTATCACATAAAAAAAAAATTAAGAATCGTGTTCATTCTTAGATATCTTATTATTTTTTCTCTTCTTTTTATTGAAAAAAGTGAAATGCAAGAATGAGTGAGATCAATTGTATTATAAACGAATTTTTCGTATTTTGTGAGAAACTGAATAAATGCCGTTAACATAGTTGCCAATGTACAAAAATTTGAAATTCTTTTTTTTTTTTTTTCCATACACGTAAATAAAGTAGAACGTAAAACTGGTAATTAGATTTTCTATCATTTTCATCATTTAATGATACAATCTTTTTTAATAAGGCCTGATTAAAATTTTCTATGTATTGAATTTTTCAAAAAAATGTTCAATAATGTTATCATTTTGGAAATAAAAGGGGCGTAAATACTATGTTTAAGGATAGCACTTACGCCCTTTTCATTCCAGGGCAATAATATTGATCAGATACTCCATCATTTTCACTATTTTGATACAAAATATCTAATTAAGGGATAAAAAAACAGCTCTTATGTCGTCATTTTAGAAGCAAAGAGGCTTGAGTATAACGATCATGCATAGCACCTACGCGTCTTTAATTCGAAGCGGCAATGTATTGAATTTTCAAAAAAAAATGTCTAATAATATTCTCGTTTTAGAAATAAAGGGGCGCAAATTCCGGAAGTAAGGATAGCACTTACACCCCTTTAATTCTACGATAACAATATTTATTGATATTTTTCTGTCACAGAAAAGACGAAAATGTGTCAAAAGACAAATTTTATTCCATCATTTTTTTTTTTCAGAATATCTTGGAAACTAAGCGAGATAGAGCGATTTCACCCAAATTTTTTTTTGTAGCTCTTGAAATTCTTCACAAAAACAAGGATTAAAGCAGAATAATCGCTCTATCTATATTGAACAAAAGAATTGGTGACAAAATTAAATAAATTTGAAAATTTCATATTTTCGTTCATTTATTATTTGACGAAAAAAAAAATTATTATTATTATTATGACTAAATAAATAAGAAAATTTGAAATTTCCTGGATTTCCCACTTCTCCTTAATCCCATTGTGAATGGTACAGGTAAAGTAACAATGGAACAGTTGTTGAGGGGGGGGGGGGGGGGGGGGTAAGGGTCATACAGTACCTGGGATTTACTTCCAGGTAAAAATTTTAGTACTCGCATTATCAACGAAACTCCATTTTTAAATGCCCCCGAGGCATTTAAAAATAAATATCAACTGCACATAAAAATGAAAAATTCAGTATTAATTAGTATCAATCCAATCCTCATGAATATTACATTGTAATTAATAATTAATTTTTTAAAATAAACAATACTTAATTTTTAGCCAAAACGAGGGAAAAATGGACCTTTCTGTCGACGTGATTTAGTTTTTTTTTGAGGGTGAAGACGTCCCCGAAAAAATACTAAAAAAATTCACAAACAATGTCTACATATTGTAGCATCTTCTCAATTTTTTTCAGATTTTTCCATAAAGTCCTTCACCCCCAAAAAAAATCCTGAATCATGCTGTATCCAAGTGCTCCAATTTGCTCCACTTTTCCCCAGAATTCCCCTTTTTCCTCAAAATATCAGCTTTTCAGCCTTTTTTACAGTGAAAATGTGTGAAAGGACGAGATTCATCAGTCGAAAAACATTTTCAAATCTACAAACAAACCATAAATAAAATGAAATAAAATAAATTTTCAAAAAATACCTAAAAATGTTTAACTCTCAAATAATTTCAAGTGCAAACCACTTTTCCCAACTAAAAAAAAATTCAAAATAATCAAAAAAAAAGCTCTTTACCCTCTTCTCCAATAAATTCACTCGAAAGAAAAATCCCCAATAAATTAATTTGAGTGCAAAAAAAAAAACGATTAAGCTAACGAATAACGAAGAAGCAATTTCACAATTTCACACAATATAAAATAAGCCTCTCTTTCGAGAAATGGGCGGAGCATATTTGTGTATATTTAAACGCATGCGCACAATGATTTTATTGGCACTTAGACGCAGACTTTGGGCGCTCGGTCTTGTGTCTCCCATAGCCAGTGGTACTATATCGTTACGTGTGTTGGCCTTAGCCACTCTGGCCTGTACGCCACACCAGAGTCCTATCAGCCTGTCTCCTGGTCGGTACTGTTAGTAATAAATTAAAAAAAACATTATTCACTATTTCTCTAGAGTACACGAGCCTGAAAAAGAGGCAGTGTCTTTAAAATTGAGTAGAAAAAATTTTCTAAGTTCCAATGAGCGGTGAAATGGAGGTAGAAGATGGTACAAATCGTCAAAATCCAGAGACTGTAAGTAAAAAAAAAGAAATAAATTTATTTAAAATTAAAAATTGAATAAATTTAGGTGTTTAAAGATTTTTCATAAAATTATCGAATTATCGAAGTTTTCTCGTGAAATGAGGAAAGACTCGAGGGACGCGAGAAATTTTTCTAAGTCCCAAAATGGCGTCTGGCGACTAAGTCCCGATGTACTGATGAGACACGAATGAGTCTATGTTCCACGACTCACACGAGCCTCAAACACTATTTCTCAATTTAATTTTTTTTTTGCCCTCTCCCCCTTCATTTGAAATTTTTTTTTTTTTTGCTAAATAATTTTTTTTATCTACTCGTATGATTCATTTGACCTTCGATGAAATGCAAAGAAAAATAATAATTTTTCCATTGTTTATCATACACAGGAAAAAGGGGCAAAGGAGAACAGCAGTGCGGCCGGGAATCATGGAGGTAAGGAGGCATCAATATCCACTTGTCTATAGTACAGAGAGAAGACGCTGTACGACAGAGATAGAGTGTATTAAATAAAAGGCATTAAAAAAAAAAAAATTTTTTAATGTTGGAAAGAAGAGAAAAAAGGGTAAAAGTGTAGGGGTAATGCCTCGATTTTTGATGGCAGGGCTATATAGCATCAGTGTTTGAATGTGTATGTGTGTGTGGGAGAACTTTAGCTCAACACGTGCTTGAATTCGCATGATGCTGAATTCTCCCAGTTTTCATGTCTATAGACTCATTTCCCCTTAAATTATTAATAAATCTCCATTTATTGTCCAATCGATTTATCGATTTTTCTTCTTATTTCCATGGAATCTTGAAATTCAATATGATACTGAAAATAACCAGATAACTGAAAAATTTGAGGCTTTTTTTTTGTCTTGATGAATAAATTAATTTTTAAAAAATGAAAAATATGCATGTAGAAATTTTTTTAAAAACTATAAGTGCAAATTTATTAAATATTCATTCCTTCGTAATAATTTACGTGTTTAAAATCCAAAAAATTGTTAGATGTTTGATATCTTTAGTATCATAATTGAATCGCATTCTTGGTCAATCTAAAGAAACATGGGACACAGACTAAATATTTTTATTTAAAAAAAACCTGATTTTGAGAAAAATATTTTTACACTTTTTAAAATATTTGTGTTTTTAATTTTTTTTATTTTCTGATAATGCAGATGCTCATATGAATGGCATGTCCAACGGTTATGATCGTCGTAAAGAGCACAAAAGCGAGCATAGGAGCAAAGAACGTTCCCACAAGTCTGAGCACAGGGACAAGGATCGTAGTCGAAGTGACAAGGACAAGAGCCACAAGAGCGAGCACAGGGACAAGGATAAAGAACGTCACAAGCACAGCTCCAGTTCTTCTAAGGACAAGCATGGATCAAGTAGTTCATCTAGCAAGGATAAGGATAAGGATAAGGACAAAGAGAAAAAGAGTTCGTCGTCATCGTCGAGTAAAGACAAGGAACGTGAGCACAAGAGCAGCTCGTCTACCAAAGACAAGGATAAGGAGAGAGACAAGAGCAAGGATCATCATCACAAGTCTAGCTCGAGCTCCAAGGACAAGGAGCGAGAAAAGTAAACTTAGTATTTTTAATTCGTTTGAATTTTATAATTTTTTTTAGATTAATTGAATTTTTTTCGTTATCTGTTTTTCGAAGAGATCTCGGAATCTAAGCGAGATAGAGCGATTTTCAGGATTACACTTTTTGTAGGGAATTTGGAGAGCCACAAAAAAGGTGTCTTTGTGAATTGCTCTATCTCGCTTAGTTTCCAAGATATCATTTAAAAACGACTGATGGATTAAAATAGATTTGTCTAAAAATTTGATATTCTGTAATTAATTATGAATACTTTTCATTGATTTATTACTCTTTTCCCAGACATCACTCGAGCTCCAAAGACAAGGAGAGCTCCAGGAGCAAGGACAAGGATAAGCATAGACACAGTTCTAAAGACGACAAAGAGAAGGATAAATCCACGTCTAAGGACAAAGATCGTAAACATTCCTCTGACAAGGACAAAGACCGGCATTCCACTTCTCATTCTGGTGAAAAAGAAAAGAGCAGATCTGACAAGGATCGTCATCGTCATGATCGCGAGAAGGATAAGCATCGGCACGACAAGGACAAAGAGAGGAGTAATTAAATTTTCCCTTTCTGAATGATTTATTTATCGATGGATGAAGAAAACTGCAGCAAAACGGATCCCTGTTGCACAATTAATTGAATTTTTTTTTTTTTTGAGTGAAGCCCTTTACCAAAAAATTTGAAAAAATTTGGAAAGATGCTCCAGTATATCTATATCGCTGGAGAATTTTCTCAAATTTTTTAATGAAGCCTTTCATTGAAAAAAAAAATCCAGTTTATTTTCCTGTGCAGGTCCATTTTGCCTCAGTCTCACCCATAATATTTTTTTCATGAGCTAATTGCCTTGATTTTTGTGTGCAGGTAAACACAAGGATGATCGTGAGAGAAAAGAGGAGCCAAAGATTAAGGAAGAATCTGTTAAGACTGAGGATGTTTATGAAAATTCAAATTATCAGCAGAATTATCATCATGGTATTAAGAATGAAATTAAGGAGGAGCCAGTATCTCAATTGGATGCAGAAGAGGATGGTAATAGCAGTGATGAGCCTGGATTATACATCAAGGAGGAGGAAGAGGAGGAGTACAAACAGGAAAATTCAACTGACGATGGAAATGACACGAGACTATCGGAATTGCACAATACAACATTGAAAACAGAGGACGAGTCCGAAGAGGATGTACCACTGGTAAACAATTGTTTTTATTTATTCATTTATTTAATTACAAAATTTCTGTCATCTAACCAATTTGTCTCGAATTTTTTTTCCCATTTTTTAATATTTCATTTAATTATTTGGCAGAAGATAAAATTGTAATGAGTGTAGATTGCTGCTATCCCGTGGACTATTTTCCCATGCGAATAAATTTTGTAATTACTTTAATAGTTAAATAGGAGCAGAGTGAAGTAAGATATTGATTTTAATTATGGCAGGACGTGTAAAAATTAATAGTTAAAATTGATTTATCTTGCTTGACTTGGCTCCTGAACTCGAGGGAAAGAAAAGTTACTGAAAATAGCAGAGATCTGATAATTCTTATCTTTTCAATTTTTTTAAATAGAATAAATAAATTATTTTGTAGAGAAAAGAAAAATACGTGCATGTAGAAAATCTGAAAAGCTTGCATTGCTAATGCAATTTTTTTAAAGATATTTTTCTCATAGTAATTTATTTGTTCAAAAAAATGCAAAAAAACGGAGAATATGTGCTTATTTCTTTATTATTATTAAACAACGAAATTAATATATTTTTACAGGCTGCACGTAAGGTATCATCACCAAGTGTCAAGAGAAAAGTTGATGACAGTGATGAGGATGTTCCATTGTCAGCGAGGAAAAAAGTAAAGAAAGAAGAAAAAAGTAAGAAGAAGAAAAAGAGGAAAAATGAAGATTACGACGACGATGAAGATGATTTCCAACAGGTAAACCATTGATATCAGGCGACATTTACTATAAAAATAGTAGACAATTTTTAGTAATTTTTTTCCTTAACAAACAAATTATTTAAAAAAAAAACATGATGAATATGCACATGTAGAAAATTTAAAAAACTCTAATTTCCAATTTTTTCAATATTTTATTTTTCTGCAATAATTCATTTGTTTGGAAAAATGCAAAAAAATTGTCAAATATCATCATTTATTGATCAAATTTGATTTAATTGAAATCTGATTAAATTTTATTTAGAAGCCCAAGAAGAAAACTCCAAAGCCGAATAGAAATCAATCTCAAAATTCAACCCAGAGTCCGCGAAAGAAGAAAAAAGAGGAGGAAGAGGTTGAAGTTTGGAAATGGTGAGTTCAATGATCCCCTCAGTCAAGTACCACGTGGTTTCTTCACTTCTCATAACCTAAATTATAGAAGAAAAAAAAGAGTCTGTTTAATTTTCTGTCGCGCTCCAAGTTGAATAGAGATAGAAAATTGAAACGATGTTACATAAATCAATAGATGAAGAATGCGAAGTGTCATTCGTTGTATTACTCCGATATTATTGCGAAAATATAATTTTTTAATACACGAAATATCCCAAAAATTATGTCCTACTAGAGTAGATATTAAATTTTTGAGGTTATCCTCAATAAAATCATCACAAAAGTCAAAATTAATAGCGTATGTCAGTTAAAATTGAATAATTAATCAAATCCAATTAAAATAATCGAAAAAAAAAATCATATTTGTCTCAATAAAATCATATTTTTCATGAATAAATTTTAATTATTTCCTCAGGTGGGAAGAGGAGAAGAAAAATGATGGTACAAAATGGACGTTTCTACAGCACAAGGGTCCAGTATTTGCACCAGACTACGAGCCACTGCCTCCAGACGTAAAATTTTATTACAATGGAAAAGAAATGAAATTATCCCAAGACACAGAAGAAGTAGCGACATTTTATGCACGCATGCTCAATCACGATTACACAACTAAAAAAATATTCAATGATAATTTTTTCCACGACTGGCGTGAAGTAATGAATGAGGAGGAGCGAAAGAGAATAACGGATTTATCAAAATGTAATTTCAACGAGATGAACAAGTACTTTGAGCAAAAATCCGAGGAACGTAAGGCCATGTCAAAGGAGGAAAAAAAAGCTATCAAAGAGAAGAACGAGGAAATTCAAAAAGAGTATGGCATTTGTGAGATTGACGGTCACAAGGAAAAAATTGGTAATTTCAAAATTGAACCGCCCGGTTTGTTTCGTGGAAGAGGTGAGCATCCGAAAATGGGTAAATTGAAGAAACGCGTTGTACCAGAGGATGTCCTAATTAATTGTTCAAAAGACTCAATTATACCAAAACCACCGCCTGGACGAAAGTGGAGAGAAGTACGTCATGATCCAAATGTCACGTGGTTGGCATCGTGGACTGAAAATATACAGGGACAAGTTAAATATGTCATGCTCAATCCTTCAAGTAAGCTGAAAGGCGAAAAAGACTGGCAAAAATACGAAACTGCACGTAGACTTGCCAAATCAATTGACAAAATACGTGCAGAGTACAAGGAGGACTGGAAAAGCAAAGAAATGAGAATACGACAAAGAGCAGTTGCTCTTTATTTCATTGATAAATTGGCACTGAGAGCTGGTAATGAGAAGGATGAGGATCAGGCTGATACTGTTGGCTGCTGTTCATTAAGAGTCGAGCATATATCATTGCATGAACACAAAGATGGAAAAGATTACGTTGTTGTATTCGATTTTCTCGGTAAAGATTCAATAAGATACTACAATGAAGTACCTGTTGAAAAACGTGTTTTCAAGAATTTACAGCTATTTAAAGAAAATAAATCAGATGGTGATGATTTATTTGATCGTTTAAATACAACTGTTATGAATAAACATCTTAATGAATTGATGGAGGGACTTACTGCTAAGGTATTCAGAACTTACAATGCCTCGTGGACCCTTCAACAGCAGCTTGAACAATTGACTAATCCTGATGATACAGTTGCTGAAAAAATACTGTCTTATAATAGGGCTAATAGGGCTGTTGCTATATTGTGTAATCATCAACGTTCTGTACCTAAGACACATGCCAAGTCAATGGAAAATTTAATGGCCAAAATTGAAGCAAAAAAGGACAATATCAAGGAGGCTGAGGGGGCTCTGAAGGATGCGAAGAGGGAGGCTAAAAGCGGCTCTGTCAAGGCTAAAGAGTTGGTTTTATTTTATTATTTTTTCTTTATTATTTCGTCGCTTTAGAAACATACAAAAGGGCGTATGTGCTATGCTCCTATTTGATAAATAAGTTAATAAAAATTAAAGAAAGTAGTTTTATCTCCTAAAATCTAAAATTAATCGAAAATCTTGAAATTTTCAATTTTTTTTAGATTTATCGAGGTTTTTGATAATTTCAATATTTTTTTCCAAATTATACACAGCACTTACGCCACTTTGTTTCTAAGATGACGGATTCTCTTTTGGATATTTATTATTATAAATTCTAATTCTTTTTTTTCTCCTTGCAGAGTATATGATAAGAAGAAGAAACAATTGGATAGATTGAGGGAACAGCTGACTAAACTAGAAGTACAAGCGACTGATAAAGAAGAAAATAAGGAAATTGCGTTGGGAACGTCCAAATTGAACTATTTGGATCCTAGAATTTCTGTTGCTTGGTAATTTTCATTTTTTTCTTCCACTTTTTTGTCATAATCAATTGATTTTTCCTTTTTAATTGTGCCTTGTTATTTTTCTTTGTCAATCAGGTGCAAGAAATACGATGTGCCAATCGAAAAAATTTACAACAAAACACAACGTGACAAATTTAGATGGGCGATAGATATGGCTGGTGCTGACTATGTCTTTTAACATCATCACATCATCAACACATTTCACCGAAATAATTTATTGAGAGAATGAAAAAAAAAAAATTAAGAACTTATGGAAACAATCAATTTTTGAAAACTTGCAGTGTGCTCTCTCCGAGTTTTTGAAGAAAAATTGAATTTTAGAAATTTAATGAGATAAATTTTGAATTATCTCGTATGTATTTACTGTGGGAAACACAAGTCTGCGAGGGTAAAAAAAAAGACCAACAGTATAATTTTTTATTCATATAAATTAAATTGAGAAAAAGATAGAAGAAAAAACTGTAAACTGTGTGATTGTGATTTCAATTACTGGAAATAAGAGGTAACGATGCAAAAAAAAAAAAAAAGAAAAAAAACAAAAGAGGAAAAGTGATGTAAGAAAATTTCGTGAAGGAGACAATTACAATTGTAATTAGTGAAAACAATTTCTTATGTGTAAAGAAAGAAAAGAAAAACACAATTTTTTTTTTTTTTTTTCGTCGTAAGCAAGTTTTAAAAGGCTTTTTATTGAGTATATTAGATTTAAATTAATCTAATGTGTAGTAACAAAAAAAAAAACAAATTAACGAGAACATATTTCTTTTAGAAAATTTATGTAACTTAGAAAACGGATACTCGACGTACGAAAGTTAGGTGTGATTTGATAATGAATGTAATGTGTAAATATAATCAAGTTAAATCAGTAGCAACTTTTCACATGCGAATCATCATATTTTTTTTTTTTTTGATTCTCAATGGTCGCAATTTAAGCATGAACTTTATCGAGAGATAAGCATGAGAAGACTTTCATAAAATATCTTCATTAGGAAAATTAATTTAAAAAAAAAGAAAAAACACTAAACCGTCTCGAGAAACAAGAAGAAACGAAGAAAATCATTACGAAAAGAAAAAAAAATGGAAAAATAAAATTGTGTGCGTTTTATTTTTTTTTTATATTTTTGAAAAAACATCAAAATCAAATTATTGGATGTATTTTTTTTTCTGTTTTGACGTTTAATTCCCATTTTTGTTTTAGAAAAGAAAAAATGAAAAACAATTCTTGATAATCATATTCTAGCACACATACATGATAAATATAATTGTGTATTTTATCAAGTCTAGGTAAATTAATTAATCAATTAAATTTCGTAAAATCAACGTTGATTTAAAAAAAAAAAAATAACAGAATATATTATTATTCTGTATTACTGCAATGTATGCACTCTGTAGAAAATTAAGATAATAAAAAAGGAAAATGAAATAAATGAATTAATTAAGAAAAAGAATTTGAAAAAAAAAAATAATAATTGAATATTGTAAACGCATAAATAAATCTCAATACATTGTAATTAAGAAGAAAAAAAAACGTTAATTGTGCTAATCAATTTCGTAATTGATTTGAGAAATGAGCATTTTTATTTTTCCAAGCTACAGCAACAACAATTTTTATTTTCATTTTCATTAATTACTGATCATGAAAGGGGGAAGGAGGGGGGGGGCAGATTGGGCCATGTTCTGAGTATTTAATAATTCTGTAGAAAAATAATAATGATTAAGTAATACAGTGATGACTGTGAACGACTGCCAATTATTTAAATTTTGAGAAAAAAAAAATAATTCAATCCATTTGTTTTCTCTGATAGGTCAATAACTTTACTAATTACCGTGAATTTGAACCGCGAATTATTTTAAACTGATAATTAAGAGTTGAAAAAAAAATCAAATAACGTGAGAGACTCGAAAAAGTTTTATTTTTATAATTCAAATGATTTTCAACCTAGCAATGAATTATTTTTTTTTCTTCAAACTGCAATTTATTAATTTAACAATTATTGATATTTCCTTTTTTTTTTTCTTCAGTATAGAATGAAAATCTAATGAATTTGAATGCAAATAATTTTTTTTGCATGGTGAATATATAGGAAAAAAAAAGAATTAATCTTAATTAATCATATCTTTATAAACTTTTACAAAAAAAAGGGAAATAAAAAAGAGAAGAAAAAACCGTGAAGTCTTAGGATATAAGTAGCAACCGATATAATTAATTATTATTTACAATTTTCATTTCGCTAAATTGATAAATTAATTTAACATCGTAATCATCAATTAATCCGAATCAGCACAAATTGTCTCTCGTATTTTAAAATTAAATGGAAATCTTGAGCGTGTAATTGTTTACTGGTTCAATTGTGGAAAGAATAAATGAAGAGACGAATAAGAAGGAAAAAAAACGATAAAATTATGAAATAAAAATTGTTTTATACCCTAATTTTGGCAGAGTACCTACCTTCTTTCATTGTAGGGGAGGATGGGGTAAAATGGACACTCTTAAATGATTTTCTAATGATTGCATTGGAAAGCTGAGGAAATTTTAGGCGGAAAACATGGGTCAAAATTAATTTTTTCTCATTTTTTGGAAAATTTTACTTTTTTTTACAATTTATGAAAATCGAAAAAGTTGATTTTCTCGGTGATATCTCAGGTTCTATTGGTCTCAGCGACCTGGGGTTCATCTCAAATGAAAGCTGAGCTCATTTCCCATCGATTTATGTGGTTCAAATTTTTTTTAATCAATTTTTTAAATACTTCTAGGCCATTTTCTGAAAATCAGTTTTTGCCCTATAAGTACTTGAAAAATTGATAATTTTTGTTTTGAACACAGAAATCGATGGGGATTGAGCTCACCTTCAATTCAAGATCAACCCGAGATCGTTACGACCAATAGAAACCAGATATCTTCTCGAAAAACTGAAAATTTTCCAAAAACAGAAGAGTTTTACTTTTAAATCTTGAGCGAAAAATGTAATTTTCGAAAATTTTTAAAAAATACTTTCTGATATATGATTTTCATGTGAAATTTCCTCAGCTTTCCAATGGAATCATCACAAAAAATCTATCTCCAATATTTCCATCGATTTCGAGTCATTTTCATAGTTTAAAATGCCAAAATTAACACGTGTCCATTTTACCCCCAACTTACCCTAATTAAATAATTAAAATTCACATGAAATTGATACGATAAAGCTCATTATTTAAATGAGGATTTTATTTATTCATTGCATAAAATATAAACGACACTTTCACTGTCGCTATTCAAAAATGTAAATAAACACAAGATAAATAAATATTTGCATGTAAAAACTCTAAAAACAAATAATAAAAGAGAATTAACGAAAGAAGAAAAAAAAAAAAGTTTTCTGTTACAATAACGCTGGGTGTAAAAAATATAAAATCACATTAAAAATTCTTTTTTTTCTTTTATATTATTAGTAAAATATGATGCAGTTATCATTGAGACTAGTTATTAATGCTTTTCGTTTTTTTTTTTAGTTTTTTTCCCCCTTTTTTAATTAATTAAATAAAAATTGAGACTAGACTATTTCGTAGTAACGAAAGGAAAATTCAGCAAAATCGTCAAACGAAAAGAATTGATTTTAATTCAATTTTTCAAATATCAATATCTCAAAAAAAAAAAAATTTACGAAGCATGAAAATACTTCACTTGGTCAATTCGATCAATTAATAATTTTCATAATTTTTTTTTTCTCATCAAGAAAAAATGAAATATTAACAACATACCGTGAAAATTCAATTACTTTGAAATACACGTTGAATTTGAAATAAAGAAAATTAAATAATTGAAGAGAAGTAAAACTCACAAATAAATATAAACTAATTGTTATTTTTTTTCTCTCAACGATTTTTGAATGAAGAAAAATAATAACAATTCCATCATATTTTTATTCAGCATCATCAATTTCACCAATTGGAAGAACTGTGACAATTCCAGCTGCTGCTACACTCGCCCTGTAAGTGTCCGGTTCGAACCAGCGAATCGGTTTCTGTAATTACAATAAAATCATTAAAACAATTGTTTAATTAAGTTCATTAACGATAATAAAATTAGCAAACATCTGAAAATTTTTTGGAATTTTTTTTAAACACATGGATTAGTAAAAAAAAATATTAGAAAAAATTGCACTTGTAGTTTTTAAAATTTTTTACATGCGCATATTTTTTAATTATTTTTGAAATCATTATTAGTTAAGAAAAAAAAGTTAAGCATTGTCAGATGTCTGCTATTTTTATGACACTTTTTTCTTGCACTCTTACCTCATGAAAAAATTCTTGTGACAAGCCTCATGCATTATTTTTCATAAAAAAAAAAAAAATGAGTTAATCTGCATACCAATTGGGTTAATTGCATCGTGATAATGTCAAGTGTCAAGTGAAATTAGTTTTATTGTATATGATATCACAAATATTAATGTTAATCAACAAACTTTCAGTATTATCAATCACTCAAACATTTGATTATCTGCTTATTTTTCTGTTTTTTCTGTCATTTTTGCATTTTCAAACTACAGTTTTGCATATTATTACGATAATTTCGTTTATATTAAACGATAGATTAAATCTAATATTTTAATATAACTTTATTTTATTATTTATTTAATAATGAGCGAGTAATCGCAACTTTGGTTTTAATCTTTAGTATTGAGCCTGTTTTCGGGCTTTGAAGAGAGCATTCTTGATTAATTTCTTCGTCTCTTCGACAGGTACATAATACCGATGACTTATAATTAAATTTTTCTCTTTTCGAATTTTTCGAGTAAAAATTCAATTTACATTTTAAACTCTTTTGTTTCCTTGCAAATTGAGAGCATTACTACGTGTTATCACAAAGTTTCCAAATATTTCATTCGCCTTTTTTTCGTAGTTTCCTAAATCTTTATAATTAAATTTTTTTTAATGAGTAAAATGCATTAATTATCAAATGAAACACATGGAAATCTAATTTTTTTTGAATCACGAGCTATCGAAAAAATATCAGATCATTGTTCTCTCTTGACTTATATCATTCGCAATACACTAACAATACTTTTCCCTCTTTTAAAGTCAGATCTCGATAATTAAATAAAATATTTCAATAAAATTAAGCAGAAAAATAACAAAATACTTTGTGTATCGATATAATATAAATGAAACCAAAAATAGTAGATATCTGCCAAATTTGAAATTTTTTTCCCTTCAACTAATGAATTATTTTTGAAAAACAAAAATAAAAAATATGCACACGTCGAAAATTTGAAAAACTATGAGTGCAAATTTTTTAAATATTTTTTCTATATAATAATTCATTTGTTCAAGAAAAATAAAGCTTGGCGATCTCTGCTAATTTCATTTTCATTAAAATAAATGAAAAAAAATAATAATAATACTTCAGCCTAATGATACCTGAGCAACAGCAGAATGGCAAAGAATTAAATGACTTATTATTAATAATCAATTAATAGAAATGAGGAAAAAAAAATATCAAAATTAAATATGAGTGTCTTAGTATGATACACGATGGCGATCACAATGATTTTGATAAAAAATACGATCATCAGGTAAACCATTTGTAAATCCATTGTGTGTGTTAATAATAGCACAGCTTCCAGTTGAGTGTCTTGACTCTACCTTACGTACGATGTTTGGACATTCTCTTTGTATACGTTCCCAATCAGCTGGTGGACGTTTTGCATATGGGCCTGTTGCACATAGGAGTAAAAACTCGTAAGTTAACTCCCGTTTATCTAAAAATGAAGAAAAAAAAATTGAGGAAAATTTTTAATCTAGTGATTTGATCACAAACAGATTTTTTCGGTATATTTTTGAAAATAAGAGAGGTAGAGGAATTTTCATTAAGATCTTGTTTGTGGTTCTTTCCTCACAACAAAGATCAAAAAGGAAATGTGTAAAAAGAAAAGGAAGACTTTTAGTTTACCACTTATTTTTTTGGGAGATTCTTTCTTCACAGGCTGTTTAAATGTCTCTTCACTCTCTGAAGATGTATTATTACTCTCCATACTTGTTTCACGTGTCTGAATATTCATATTACCAGTTGAATTACGTTGTGAATTGATATTCGAGGTAGGATAACCAGCCTCTTCCTCGAAATTGAAGTACTCGATTCCACTGCTGTATTGATCAGGCTCACCAGTCCATTGAGAAAAGTGCTCGTCAAGAACTAATTTTGCTGTCTTAAATAAAAAAAATATTCGCGGTTAAAACAAAACCCATGAAAACCCCTATTTCAATACGTAAAGGCAAATATTTTTGACCCAAAATCTTCATTTCACCAATTAAAGACCAATATTTTTTTACCCAAAATCCCTATTTTGATGGAAAAAGACAAATATTTCCCACGCTTATAATTTTAATTAATTTATTGAGTATTAGAATTAGAATTAATTCTGATGCAGAGGTTACTGAGACGGAATTTGCCTTTTTTCAGACATTTAAAATGAAAATTGCAAAAACAGAAAGAAAAAAACCGTAAAAACATAGCTTTACATCAGGAATAAAGAGGCGTAAGTGCTATGCTTATGCATAGTACTTACGCCTCTTTATTCCTAACCCAACGATATAAGGAATTGGTTTTTTGGAAGTGAATGAACAATAATATTTCTTACTCGGACGAGATCGTGATTGCATCCAGTGATTTTCAATATCTGATTACCAACAGTAACCGTGTACTTGTATTCACCAATACTGGCGTCATTTGTTGAAAAACTGTGAAGCAATGCTGTACGTAAACGCGAAGTGTGCTGATGCTGTTGCTGATGTAAACGATTACTCTCATCAGATGCACTGCTGTTTAATGAAGAGCTTGAGCCACCAATTCCACTTTTATCAGCCCCAACGTGCTCCAGGCGCACTGGGGATGCGTTTCGTTGTATCGTATCTTTTATTAAATCCTTTGCGTAACTGCATAAATTAAAAAATTTATGATAAATAAAGAATATCGATTTTTTTTTTTCAATTAAAAAATTTATTCCATTTTGTCATCAGTTTTTTTTTCAAATATCTCGGAATTTAAGCGAGATAGAGCGATTTTGTATCAATCCTTTTTTGTAGAGAATTCGAAGGACTAGAAAAAAGGCTCATGACGAAGTTGCTCTATCTCGCTTAGTTTTCAAGATATTTTTGAATAAGTGATGATAGAATAAAATCAATTTAATTTCTTTGATTTTTTAAATTTTTTAATTAATTTAATTTTTTAATTGTAATAAATTTTAAATTTCATTAATTTATGAATTAACTCACTGTATCTTGTCCTCGGAGGTTCCCGTAATTTGGACAAGTCGTTCTTTGGCTCCAGGATTCACTGAAAATTCCATTAATTGACATTAATCGATTCTTCACTGTTTTTTTTTTTTATAAAAAAATTTTAATATCATTATTCATTTATTTTTAGAATAGCACAGCTGTTAAAACAATTCAATTTTAATTTTCTGTCATAAACACCATTCCTATGTTGTCACTCAGTGCTTTTTTTTTGTTAGTAGTTTAATGGATCGCCTGGAAAATTGGTCATGCATTAATACAGTTAACTATTGAGTGCTTTTCATTAAAAAAATGCTCTTTCCATGATTTTATTGGATTAAATTAATTGAAATTCGATAGAAGATAAATGGGCAAAAGGCAAATTCTCCTTTGTTACAGTGAAAACGATGCACGATGCACTTGCATGTTCAGTATGATTTTTTTAATATTTTTATTTTGCTCTTTTCTGGCGTTTTTTCTTTTTTTGGCTCTTTTTTGTTTCGTTTACTTTTACCTCGCTGGAAGGAGATGATCGTCTCGCTGAGCTCTTCGATCATGTGTACCCGTCTCCCCTTTATTCCCATCACTGTTTCATCGTGCAAATAGTTTCATAATATACACAGCATTTTTTTTAAACTTAATGATAATCAAAGAATCAAATAATTCAAATATTCTTAAATCTATTTTTTTAATGAAATCCGAAGAATTCAATTATTTTTCTCAAATATCTCGAAAACTAAGAGAGATAGAGCAATTCTGCTTAAATACTTGTTTATAGCTCTTGAAATTCTCTACAAAACCAGATTGGGACAAAATCACCCTATCTCGCTTACATTCCGAGACATTAAAAAAAAATGATAATGAAATTATCATATATCTGCCAATTTTTGAAAAAAAATTCTAAGCAAATAAATTACGATTGAAAAAATATAAAAAAAAATTACACTTGTAATTTTCTAAATTTTCTACATGTATATATTTTCCTATTTTTCAAAAAAGTAGTTTATTTGTTTAAAAAAAATAAAAATAATAAAATTTTCCACATATTTATTATTTTTATTTTCACAAAAAATTGTAAAAAAACAGAGAATTCCTCAGAAGTCATTAAAAAATTCAAATTTTCAAATTGAATAAATGAAAAAAATTCTCACCTTTTCCAGAGTCACTATTGCGAATAACAACTTCATCTTTGCAATAATTTTTACCAGGTATACGTGTTGGTTTATTGAATTTTCCACTATTCTTTAATACTTCACCAATTCCAAGTACAGGTGGTGTCTGTGGTGAATTAATACCAACAATATTTGGTGTAATTGGTGTAATTGGTTGTTCATTGATACAACAACCATCATAATCATCTAAATTAGCCAATTTTTGTGTATAATATGCATCCATTGAGTCACTGTGACGCCACTGTTTAGCACGTAATTCAATTAATTCAAGCAAGTGAACCCTGGTTGTCAAATCGAGTCTTTCGTCCTGACTTCCATTTCTAATAGCAACAAATGCACGATCAAGTTGATCCTTATAAACAGCCTCAAGTTGTGGTGCACAATGCTTTAATGCATTACACATTGTAAATATATTTGGCTGTAGTGTTTTATCATGGAAGCCATTTGTTAAATGTGATACGACATTGTCAATCAGAGATACCAGGTCCTCTGCTGTCGTTATCCGCCCATCGATTACTGTATTTCGTTGATTTAACTTTAATGGCCTTGGTTTTTCAAGTTTTTTTATCGTTCTTGGCCTCTGTGAAAGCTGCGTTGTTGCCATTTTCCTGGGTTTTTCCTTTTTTCAATTAATTATTTAAGGATTTAAATAATTAATAATTATCTGAAAAAAAAAAGAAAAAATTATGAGTAAAATTTTATTATTTAAAAATTGATTTTGTTTTAATTATGATTTTAAAAGGAATTTAAGACTGTTTCTAGACTGATCTATCTCGCTATTTCACATTTTCATTGTTCAAAATCCAAAAGCGCTAAAGGTGATAAAGTAAATGATAATAATTATGTGGAAAAATTTATTTTTTAAATTTGAGTGAGTGATTGGATTAGTTTTTTAAAGGGATCTCGGAAAGTAAGAGAGATAGAGCATTTTTGGTAGAGACCTTTTTTGTAGCTCGTGGAATTATCTACAAAAAAGGTTTCTTGAGATTTTACCCTAAAACCGATTGTTTCGGAGATATAACGCATAGAAGCAGAGTTTTTTGGAAAATTTTCACGAGATGCTCTCGATTCAACGGTTCAACGTAAACTGATGATGAAATGGGGAAAGAGGAGAGTTGTTATGGCTTTTGGAGCAAGTGGAGAGGGGGGAATTTTGGGAAGTGGAGACAGAGAAGGGCCACATTGGTCCATTCTCTGTTTATTTTATTATTATGAAAGAGAGGGATAGGGTTTCAAACATAATATCTTCATGTATTTCGTTCTGAGAAGTTGTAAAAAAAGGGAAAAACGATTTTTGGGACTGTTATGAAGTGTCTGGAGGACTTCGAACCCAAAGGCTCTTGGAAATAATAAAAATTGGGGAATTTCCTTTGAGTTTTGTCGAAAATAAATGAATTTTTCTGATAAATTGATCCTCATTTTGTCGACAGTTTTTTTTTTTAATATCTCGGAAACTAAGCGAGATAGAGCAATTTCACCCCAATTTTGTCTTGTAGCTCTTGAAATTCTCTACAAAAAAGCATTCAAGCAAAATCGCCCTATCTCCTTTAGTTTCCGAGATATTTCAAAAAAAAAACTGACGAAATAAAATAGATTTTTCTAAAAATTTCACATTTTTACTCTCATTCATTATTTTGCCACTAAATCTCGGAGATTAAACGAGATAGAGCAATTTCCCCCAATTCTTTTTTTTTCTGGAGAACTTCAGAAGGTACAGAAAAAAAGATTCAAACAAAATTGCTCTATCTCGCTTAGTTTCCAAGATATTCTCAAAAGAAAACTGATGGAATGACATCAACTCATTAATTTTTGTTGAAAAAAAAAAAAAATAATTATTTCCTCCTTTCAATTGTTCTCAACTACATGATTAATTACTTTCACTAGTTACTCCCCTCCCCCCCCCCCCCCTTCCTCCCATCATTCTTCTCTGGAAAACGTAGACTTTCTAATTTTCTCATAGGAAAGAATTTTTTAAAAGAAAGAGAAAAAAAAGATGAAAAAGGCGAAAAATCTTGAAAATTTGGCCTGAAAAACAAAAGAAAATCAATGTTATGAAAATGACAAAAAAAACATGAAATAATTTTTATAATACCTTCTGCATAATGAAGGGATTGTGTGATGTTAACAAAGAGAGATGACTGCTGAATGAGGGACACAGGAGTGGCAAAATAGGGGGGGAAGGGGAGGTGGGGAAAGAGGGCGGACAAAGACTATTTTGAAAACACAGTCGTCTCTATTCACTGCGAAAAACAACAAAGGAATGAAAAATTATGATTATTCACAGTGTGCTTTATGACTTTATAAATTTATTAATTTAGTATTTAGAATTAAAAATTAATTTTCATGCAGACGTCATTCGTCTGAGACTGAATTTGCCTTTTTTTCTTTTGCAGGCAGTTGAAATGAAAGTTGAGAAGAGAGAGAAAGAGAGAGAGAGAGGAGAAACTGTAAAAACATATAAGGAATTGTCTTTTGGTAACGAATGAACAATATGTTTCATGGAATTAATGAAAATTCATGATTTTATTAATAATAAATTCATGAATAATCGTTAAATCAAGAATTTAATGTGTTTTAAAAAATTTAATCTAATGTTTTTTATTGTGACACAGGTGTAGAAAAAAAAACCTTACCGATAGGCAGATGAATTCGTCTCGTCTCTTTTCGTGTCGTCGATCTGCACACACCTACGTAAATTGTGTGGGTGTTAGTTGGGGTTTAAATTTGTACTAGTGCCATAGAAACAGTGATTTTCACTGTTGCAAACTTCAGATTGTAAAAAATTACTAGAATAATTCGCGAAAAATTCCCAAAATTTGAATTTAAAAAATGCCTTTTTTACGTTTTTTCTTGAAAATGTCTTGGAAACTAAGCGAGATAAAGCGATTTTGCTCTAATCCTCATTTGTAGCTCTGCAGATTCTCTACAAAAGCAAGAATTGGGGTAAAATTGCTCTATCTCGCTTAGTTTTCACGATTTTTTAAAAAAATTACTGATCGAAAAAATTGGAGAATTTATTTGATAAAAAAAAATACATTATTTTTTAAATATCTCGGAAACTAAGCAAGATAGAGCGATTTTGCCTGAATCTTTCTTTAAAACTCTTGAAATTCTCTATAAAAAAAGAATTTTTGCAGAATTGCTCTATCTCGCTTAGTTTCCAAGATTTTTCTAAAAATCAGATTTTTGATATTTCGAATAATTATTTAATTACTAAATAAAATATTGATTCACATTCAAAACATTTTATTCAGTCAGTAAGAAGCTTTTCTACATATTATCATCAATTTAATAATAATCGACAATTCACATACACACACAGACGCACTCGCTCAATTTAAACTCATAATTATTTTGTGATTTCATTATTTTTCTTTTTCATCAATTTACAATCGAAGTTTTACAATTCTGTGCCATTGTAAAATTCAATAGAAAAATTAATATAAGAAATTAATAATGTTTTTTTTTTTGCAAGAATTCTGCAAGCGACACCGAGTTTTCAAATAATCGACCGAAAGAATTTTTAATTTTTTATTTGGTTGCTCCATTGTTTTTTGCGGTTTTCAAAACTCTGTCATTACAATTATCATTTTTTTTCCTTATTATCATTAGTATTACATCCGCCTCAAAGATATCGTGGTTACTTTGGCAGCATTAATCAATTTCTCATCATTTTAATTATTATTTTAATTAATAAGTCATTAATTTTTATTTTTCATCATTCGCTTGACCTATTTCATTCGTATTTCTCATCATTTTCAATTTTTTTTTAAATTCTTTACACTGTGGGTCAATTGTACCTATCGTCAAAGGCGTTTTTTTGTTTCTTCTCTTTTTTTTGTGATTTTAGAAAATCAAAAACATTTCATAATATTTGAGATCATTTTTCTTTTCAACTATGGACTGTAATTATTTAATATTTCATTTCTGTGAATTTAAATTGGCGATAAATTATTCCTACGACAATTCAATTGGCACGGCGTTTTTTTTTGTTTATTTATTTTTTTCCCCCTTTTTTTTAATTATAACAGTCTTAAGCGAAGATAATAATCTGATTTTAATTCAAGTAAACAGAGAAAAATCAACAGTGTAAAAATCATCCTAGCAATTATTTCATTTTTAATGTCTTTTCTTTCAATTTATTTCATAAACTTTTCTTTATTTCATTTTCTACTATTTTCTGTTAAACTTGGTTCATCTGAGGTAGTGTTGAATTCAATATAATTAACTATTTCATTTTGTTTTATTTCTTGTTTCTGCTATAAGTTTCAACTTGTGGATATGTTTAAAAAATTTTCAGTTTATTATTTTCTATTTATTTATTTATTTTTTCTTCTGTAATAATGGATATTTCACACGCCTCTGCGATTCGATACTAGTCCAACGAATTAACCACATTTTTCATTTACTTTAATTTCCTTATGTTTTTTTTTTTTTAATTTTTTAAATTTCATTCTCTTTTTCACATACTTTTTCATTTTCATCAAAAAAAATACAATTCTATTGGCAACTTTGTGTGTTTTACCTATAACATTTTAATTTCATTTTTTATTTATTTATCTTCTCTTTTTTTTTTTTTTACTTTTTATTTAACTTTTTTTTTTTATTTTTCAATTGCATTAAACCCTGTCGTGGGAGAATAAATAACTTGGACTCGTGCATTGGCATTTCTTTAAAAATTATTATTTCGAGGTCTCAAGAAATTACTTTATTATTATTAATTATTAATTCTTTTTTTTTTTTTCTTATTTTTCCTTACTTTTCATTATTTTTATAAAATTGCGTGAAACTGCCGATTTCGTGGAAAAAGAGCTGTCAGCACTTGTAAATAATTCTGACTCTCTCTCAATTTTTAAATTCTTTTTTTCTTCTATTTATTCTCTTATTTTTATCGTTAGCATCTTTTTTTTCTTCATTTTCCCTCGCTACTCTTTCAATTATTAGCTTTTTTTTTTTATTTATTTTTTATCACATTTGTAATCGTCTTCACAGATTGATAGGGGTAAAATGGCGAGTGACATTTATTTATTTACTTATTTTTTCTCTCTCATTTTGGCTCAATTCTCGATGAACACTTTGTAAAAAATATAATTATCTGTAGGTGATTGAGCCTTTTTCATTATTTTTAAAAATTCATTTTTCAATTAGAAACAAATTTTTCTTATTTATTTCATTTTTTTTCCTCTTTTCTTTCAATTAAACTCGATTTTATAGAGTCCATTTGTTTCTTAATGTCACTCGTCTAAATTATCCCGAGGAAACTAAAAAACTTTTAAACTCAATTAATTATACAATACAATATACTTGAAATTTTGACCGTTTTTTTTTCAACTTTTTATCTTTTTGGTATGTTTAATTTTGAATTTTGACACGTCCACGTTATCTTTTACGTTTTGTTTCCATTTTTTCCCCTTTTTTTTTCCAACTCCATTTGAGTTTTTTTTTTCATTAATATAATTAAGATAATTAACAAATTAACTCGTAATGTCAAACACAACGTTAATACATTCAATGAAATTAAAGTGAAACTTAAATGTAATTATTAAAATAATAATAATGAAAAAAAAACAAAATTCAAACTTAAATTATTATTTTTTTAATAATAAACTCAATGGAAGCCTAGACCAACGACACCGAAATGTAGCCCCAACATTTTTTTGTATTTATTCATGTGTTTTTTCACCAGAAAGAGAAATTTGCAAACGTAAGAATACGAGTAATCGTAAAACTATTAACTACGTTATTTTTTTTTTATTTTTTCATTTTTTTTCCTTATCTCTATACCCTAGAACAGCGATAAAATCCTAAGACATGCGTTTTTTTTAAACTGTATAATTTTGTTTATTCCTTCAAGTTTTATCCAAACGTTTTTTTTTTTTAATTCATTTTTTGCTGTCTGTAAATTAATAGAAAAATTTTCTGTGCGTTTTCAGTTTTATTGAGAATCCCATTTTTTTTTTATTCACTGGAGAAATAAATCATTATTGATAATTGGCTGTTCAATAATTATAAAAAGATTTTCACCTGTTTCTTGGTATTGTTAATTATTTTAATGTAAAAAAATTAGAAATAGAACCATTTTTCTGTTTCATCAGCAAGTTTGTTATCATTCCTTGAATTTCATCTATTATTTTTTTTTTTTTTGTTTTCTTTTATCCCTAAATTTTATTCGTTAATTATTATAATTTAGTAGTTTCAAGAGTATTTACCAGAATTCTCGTTTACGAGTTTTTACCAAAGTGTTTTATCCTTTATTTTTATTTTTTTTTACCATTTTTTCCATTTTTGTTACCTTAAAACGATTAACGACGAGTGTCCTTTCGAAAAAAAATTAATTTAAAAATGTCGTTTCTTCTTAAAACCTGTGAAAAAAAAATCAATCAAATTAAATTCAATGTATTTTTGATTTAAAAAATATTCTAAATATTTAAGATTACTCACTCTTCTTTCCTTTGCCCTTTGCGGCTTTTCGTTTTTTCGTTGGAACCGATGAGGATCCTCCAAAGCTCGTTATCTCATCGCCAAGCTGTCCAAGCGTTGAAATCTGACGATTTCGATGTTTCTCTTGCTTTGTTACTGGCAAACGTGTCATATAATTTTCTTCATATTCAATTTTACGTTTATTCTCACGTCCTAAACTCATTTGTTTTTCACCACCCTGGCTATCCTCAACTGGTGTATCCAAATATTCTTCCTTTAATTCACGTAGTACAGCACCAGAGACAGCACGTCTTCGTGCACGTTCACCAGCTTTGCGTAATTTTTCCAGCATTGTTTCATCTCCATCTTGAAGAAAAAAAATTGAAGAAAATTTTTTATTCTGATCGTCAAGTTTTTCTCGTTTTTCGTGAATATCTTCGAGGCGATTGAGTTTAGAGGAAAATATCTGGAGACCTTTTTTGTAGAGAATTAAATTCTCTACAGAAAAGGTTTCCTGACATTTTTCCCTAACTCCAACGGTACTCGAGATCCTTTTAATTACAATTACAACAATCTTCATGTTAAAACAAAGAAAAATTTCATTCTAATCGAAAAGTGTTTTTGTTTTTTATCAATATCTTTGAGGCGAGCGATTTTAGAGGAAAATGTCAGGAAACCTTTTTTCTAGAGAAGAAAATTCTCTACAAGAAAGGTCTCCTGACATTTTTTCCTAACTGCAACGGTTCTCGAGATCCTTTTAATAATATTAAATAATGTTAAAAAAACTTTTATTAACAGCGATGATAATGTTGTGATTAAAAATTCGAAAACATCAAACATGAGAAATTATAGAATTAACGAAAAATGTTGTAAGAACGTGATTCTAAAATGTAATAAATATGTATAATTAGCTCCGATGGGCTTACTAGCCTGGAGTTTTAAAATTAAATAAATAAATAAATAAATGAGACAAAAAAATTTTTTACCATAATGAACAGCAGCAAGTTTTGGAGGTACATAAACACCTTTACGCTGTTTATTATTTTTCCCAGTATCATCATCATCATCAGTCTCTGAATCCTGATCACTTCCATCAATTTTAGCAATTAAACCATCTGGATTAGCTTTAAAATGAGCTGGATCATTGGTACTAGTTGTACCAGTAACAGCTGTTTTAACCAATTTATCAATTTGATATTTCAATTTGTGATCAATTGGCCTTATTTTTTCTAATACTGTTCTAATTTCAACCAAACGATCAATTGATGGATCACCCTCAATACGTTCACCAGAACATTTTCTCAATACAATGTATGTTAAATTAATTAAATATGATAATAACATGTGATATTTAATTTCAAGAAAGCTCAAACCCTTGTCCGTTGATAATTCACCATTTTTAACACGTACAAGCATATTATCAACCAGTTGATTAACACGTAATACATTGGCATTCATCTCACCAAGGAGACGAATTGCCTGTGGCAGATCCCTCTGCTCCATTTCATCAATTGCCTGCAAAAAAAGAAGAAAAAACAAAATTAATTTCAAGTCATAAATGGCAAAAAAAAATTACGTGTCACTTGTGTCTCAAAGAGCACTCGAAAACAGTGAACTTTAGGAGAAAATGTTAAGAGATCTTTTTTGTAGAGAATTCAATTCTCTACAAAAAAGCTCCCCTGACATTTTCCCCTAAACCCACTCGCCGCAAAGATATTCGCAAAAGAATGTAAAAAATCATTGAAAAAAACTGATGATTTCACATTAAAAAAAAAAAGTGCACTACTTGATTTACTCAAAATATTTGAAAAATTCACCTTCATTTTTGTAAAAAATCAGCGAAATAACATGAAGCTGCAGTACCAGAGCCTTTCACACCCTCAAAAAAAAAAAAGAGGGGGGGAGGTAAAAAAAAAAATAACTTTTTACTGTAGCCCCGCGTATTTAATAGTTTTTTAAAATACTAAATTGTCGAAAATTCGTGAAATTATTAAATAAATTCAATGAATGAATTTTTAACCAAAAATTTAACGTTAAAATCATGTATTTAACAACTTTTTAAACTAAAAAATAATGGATTTTATTGAAAAAAAATTTTTTCATTATCAAAAAGAAATGAATTTTAACACACGGGAAAAAAATGTCTGCCGATTCTTTCTCCCGGTGGAAAAAGCGCAATAATCCACTGCCATCTTTCCTATTTACTAATGGATGGCAGGCGGTCCTACCACCCTCCTCCCTCCCTCGAAAAAAAAGCGTACGGGGTAAAAAGAAAGAGGGTAAAAGAGATGGCAAGAGGGGTAGCGGAGAGGGGTGGTAAAGAGGGGAGGGGAGGGATGAACGGAGCGAAAAGAGAGAAAAAAAAAAACAATGAAAAATGTCCAATATCAGACGATTGAAAAAAAAATGTGCATTTAACAATTTAATTTAATAATATATGTTATTAATTTATTGTCAATTTGTTGTACTCACTTGTACCATTGTATTAATATAAAAATTAACTCAACGAACACATATTTAAATAATGTAAACTTGTAATTAAACGTTGGCCCCCACGTGGGAACGATATTTTCCTCCAGAAGGGATGATAGTATTTTTTTTTCTCTCTCTCTCTCTTTCTATGTCTCTTGTTTTCTCGCTCGCTCGGAAAAGCCTAGTCAAATTGGCGCTGAAAATTTGAATTCAACGCTGAATTATTTGAATATTCGAATGACAATTGAGAGTTGTGCCTCAATTATTGTATTATTGATTATAAATGAATTAAATAAACGGGAAAAAATTGATTTTTTACGAATTTTTTTTAATGCGAGTGATGAACGTAGTCAGGTGCTCAACTTCCTGTTTGATTTTAAAAAAGCGCGGGAACTTTGATTTCATTGGAACAGTGAAGAACGAAGGATTTTACAGAATTCTGAGAGTCAAAGTCCATTTTTTTTTTCATTTATTAATTATTATTCACGTCAATTATTACTTTACGATAATCTAAACGAAATAATTACGAAATTATAATTTTTACAGTTAATTAAATCCAGTAAAAATATGAAAATGATTATTCAAAAAATTAGAATTTTCAATTTATTCAATTTTGTATCCCTCAAACTCTTATCTAATCTCCTCAAATTCCACGAATTAATAAAAAATTCTCTCAACTAAGAATTAATGTTAATTCTAAATGAAAAAAAAGGTTCCTCAACTAAAAAAAAATTTTCAATTTCCCCAAAAATTCCCGCCTAATTTCAAAAATTGAGAAAAAAATGTGGCAAATTGAATTAATCTCTATCCAATTAATCCCACAATTAAATTCCAAAAAAAGAGTCCCCCCCCCCGCCCCCATAATTATTCAGAAAAACCTGTCGATAAAGCAGCTTTACCGACCCAAAAGCCCCTCAGCCAATCAAACGCGGTGTAAACACAGTGACCGAGGCAGCTGATTGGCCCGGCTGTCGCCAAGTCGCTTCGCTGCCTCCAATAGCGCCTCCGATCGCTCCACAATCAGCCAATGAACGCGCCATGTCATAGACCTCCTTGCCTTCCGCACTTGTCCCCCCCCCCCCCCCTTACCCCCCTCACAGTTCCCACAGGAAAATTACAGTGCAACCAGACGTTTTCAGTCTATCCACGGCCATTTGCCTTGCAAGTGGTGTCGTATCGTGGGCACTTTTCAACGTCAAGTGAATTTTTAACCTGTTTTCTTTCTCTTTTTCCTGCACACATTGGGGAGACTGTAGCAGCAAGTGCGTGTGTCTAAAGCTCCCCAAAAACAAACACAGGAATAACAAGTGTCCCTAAAATTTCTCCGGGAATAAAAGGGCCCCCTTAAATTTTCCCCTTAATCGGTGTTACGTTGATTGAATTTGAAAAAATAAAAAAAAAAGTGCGGGGTTGAAAAACCCGTTAATAAATACAAAATAACGCGACGCAAAAGGATGATACACTCGGGGCGTACGAGGCTCGAGGTAGGAAATAATAATAATGCTAGAATTGAATTTTAACAAATTAATTTTATTCATGATTAATAATAATAAAATAATGATTTGAAAAAAAAACGCAAATAAAAATTAGAAATTAACAAGAAAAAAAAAAAGAAAAACGTTCAACTGTCAAACTGACACAATCGAGTTTTGTAGAGACGAAAAAAAAAATAAATAAATATAATCAACTGGGCCAATGTTGTCATTCACAAACAGCTGATTCCCTCCTGCAGCGCCTATTCGTGACGTGACAATCGCTTATTTATCATTAATTCAATTTATTCTATTCCTCTCACTCATTTTTTTATAATAATAATTCTCCAAAAAAAATTAAAAAATTCATTCACTTCATTTCTCTTTCATTTCACTTTTTTCATCGAAATATTATTCAAATTTTCTGGATTTTCCCGCAATTTTTGGCTTGTGTGTGTGTGCTCCATTTAAACAAAAAAAAAATCACGTTTTATTCGTGACCTGGGCCACTTCCATTTTGCCCAGCATCGACCGATCACCAAGCCAGGTCCATCCTTTGTTCTCGCGTGTCCTCGACTCCTTCGTTTTTCTCGTTTTTTTTCCTTTTTATTTATTTTTTTTCTATTCTTTTTATTGCTCCGCGAGTCACTGATTTTTTTTTTTTTTCACCATTCCAAGAGTTTCTTTCTCTCGGTTGGGGGCTTTGTTGCTACTCTCTCGGGAAATAAATAAAAAAGGGGCAAAGGTGGGTGGTAAGAGGGGGAGGGTTATTTCGGTTATATCTTTTGATGGAAAAACATGAGAATAGATTCTTTCGGATGATTGAGATGGTTTTGAAGGGGAAAAAGTCACGCGCGCGCGCCTTTTTTTTTTTTTAACTGCGTAAATTTTTTATTTTTTATTTTTCTCGCGTTTCTCATTTCTCTTTCTTCAAAAGCCCGCGTCGTTCATTCACCCTCGTGACCGTTCGATACCTCATCCTATCGACATACTCATTTCATTTTTTTCCTCTCTCTCTCACACGAAAATTCGGTTTATTTGAATAATCTGATGGAATTTCGCATGAAAATAAAGAATTTTTCTTCGGTTTTAGAAAATCTAGAGGTTTTTCTTTTAATCCAATTTATTTCGTTAGTTTTTACAAGAGATCTCCGTAACTAAGCGAGATAGAGCGATTTTGCCCGAGAGTGTCTTTGTAGCTCTTGAAATTCTCTACAAAAAAGGATTCCAGTAAAATCGCTCTATCCCGCTTAGTTTCCGAGAAATTCCCGAAAAACTGGCAATGAAATTGAATTAATTTATTAAAAAATTACGAATTTGAAATTTTCGGACAAATCCACTTTTTTTCATCAGTTTTTTAAGATTATCTCGGAAATTAAGCGAGATAGAGCGATTTTACCCAAGATGATTTTGTAGCTCTTGAAATTTGCTACAAAAAAGAATTCCAGTAAAATCGTTCTATCTCGCTTAGTTTCCGAGATATTTCGAAACAAACTTAATGACAAAATTAAATCAATTTGTCTGAAATTTTCATATTTTTCGATTTTTTCCTTCGCTTGTTAACATGCTAAATGTCAATAAAGATGTAATTCACCGATTTTTTTTTTTCAATCTTCATAATGAATAATTGAACTTGTTTCATCAAGAAATTTTGAATCAGCACTTTTTTTTCTTTTATCTCAACGATTGAAAACGTAAATATTCAACAGAATTGTAGTAAAATTCAATTGGAATGATACGGAATTTCTGTTTACGTTATTTAATTCGCATGTCAACATAGCACAAGAGCGATAACATTTTCTGCTTTGTATCAGACTGCGTCGCAGTCTTCATTGATAACAGAATATTTTTTTTATCATCATAAACACGTGGGTTCTCATTTGATTCTTAATGCGGAGACATTAATTCAGTAGCGAAGAGGTAAAACGGGATGAGTCGCTTTTTATAGAAAATAGCTCGGAAACTGAGCAAGATACAGCGATTTTGCCCGAATCCTTTTTTGTAGCTCTTGAAATTCCTTAAAAAAGAGGATTCGTGCACAATCGCTTTATCTCGCGTAGTTTCCGAGATATTCTATTGAGAAGAATCCCATAAATAAATCGATAAATCGATCCGAAAAAAATTAATTTTATTTCATCATCAGTTCTTTAAGTATATTTCGGTAAATAAGCGAGATAGAGAGATTTTGCCGCTATTCTTTTTTTGTAGCTCTTGAAATTCTCTGCAAACAAGGATAAGAGTAAAATCGCTCTATCTCGCATATCTTCCGAGATATCAAAGAAAAAACTAGCGATAGAATGGAATTTATTCATTTAAAAATTACGAATGCGAAATTCTCAGACAAATCCATCCAATTTCATCAGTTTTTTTTAGATCATTTCGGAAACTAAGCGAGATAGAGCGATTTTGAAAATCCCTATCTCACTTAGATTTCAAGATACTCAAAAAAATATATATATAGGGGAAAGTGGGGTAAAATGGACCTGTTTGTTAGAATGATTTGGGATTTTTCAGAGAATAGGCAGCTCTATGAAAAAATTTGAAAAAATTATACAAAAATGAAGACATATTGGAGTATCTTCTCAAATTTTTTCAGATTTTTTCTTCGTGTCCTTAACATCGATAAAAAATCCTGAAGTATGTTGTTGCAGAGGTCCATTTTACCCCATTCTCCCCTATATTAATTTTTCAAATTAATTAATTAACTCAGTAGTGAAGAGGTAAAACAGGATGACTCGACCTTACCTTCTTGATCATTTAAAAAAAAAAATATCTCAGAAATTAAGTGAGATAAGGCGATATTATCCATTTTTTTTAGTGGAAAAATGTCGAAAGTTGAAAAAAAAATCCAGAGTGAAACTGTCCAATCTCACTTATTTCCTAAGATATTTACAAAAAACTGAATGAGAAAGAAATAGACTTATCTCGTTATACCTCTCCCCTGCTGAACTGTTGATTAATTTTTTTTTTTTTTAAAGCTGTATTAATTTTCCCTCTTCACTACTGAATTTTCATTGAGAATTGTCTCTTTTTGCCCCTTTTTCACGGTTTATTTCATGAATTCAGAAAAAAGTAAGTCGCGTGGGAGTGGGTGGAGGGGTCCAGGTGGGTCAAGGGGTGGAAGAATCAACTACCGGTGGTCAATGGTGGAGGCAACAGTATCCTCCTTATCATCATTATCATCATCATCATCAAGGCAGTTACTATCCGTCCCAATCGCTAGCACACATACCTGTCAGTAGCATGAAGCAATCTTACATGCAGGTAATTTCACTCATTTTAACTGGGTTCGAATGAGAGTAATGTGCTGAGAGAAAGATAATGGTAAAAACAATTAAATATTGAGGCAAATGGTCCTTAGAAGATATTTTTTTCAAAATAATTTAAAAAAAGCTATCAAATTTACTGAATTTAGTCGAATCAACTATTTAAACTATTTGAATTAATTAAATTCATTAAATTCAACAATTTTTTATGGTTTCATCTCGTGGTGAAGTGTTGAAGGATAGGGAACTTAGGAACGAATGAGTTTAGGGGGAAAGTGCAAGGAACCTTTTTTTTAGGGAATTTAATTCTCTTCAAAAAAGGTATTTTCGTGATTTTCTCTAAATGCGATGGGTTTGGAGATATTCAGGGAAAAAGCTGCGAGGAACATTCGCAGGTTCTCGAGGTTTTCGTAGCACTTTGTCAAATAATGAGAAAAAGCTGTCGAATTTACTGAATTTAGTCGAATCAACTGGTTAATCTATTTGAATTAATTAAATTCATTAAATTTAACAATTTTTTTGATTATTTCGAACAAATATTTGCTAAGGACCAATTACCTCAATATTTCATTGTTTTTATCACTATTTTTTTTTCTCAGTGTGCAAAGAATCAACAGATAAGCTTCATTTTATCAAGAATATCTGGAAAACTGAGGGAGATAGAGAAATTTTGGTGGAGATCTTTTTTTTGTGTAACAGAGGGAAATTCACGAAAAGTAGATTACAAAAAATTCTGTATTTTTTCCCAAATTTTAGAGATATTAAAAAAAAAAAACTGAAGTAAATTCCAGTTTTTTTTTCAACTGAAGGGAATTCCAGTTTCTTTTTTTTTCATATCTCGGGAACTAAAGGAGATACGAAAATTTTCGTAATCACCTTTTTGTAAATCCCATTTATCTTCACAAAAAAAAGTTTTTATCAAAATTTCTCTATCTCGTTTAGTTTTTAAGATATTCTTTAATAAAATGGAACTGTTCCTGTTTTTTTTCGGTTCATTACTCGAATTCATCATCATTAGCCATTAAAACATTCCCGCAATCGTGACTAATTCACTAATTCACTAATATGGCTCGTTTCTTTTTTTTTTTTATCAACAAATTGGTTTTCCTTGGCTGTCAAAAAATTGTTATTGTTCCAGCTGACATGGGTATTTCACGATGATGAGGCGCAAATCAACAAAAAACTGCCAAAGGAATTATTACTCAGGTAAAGAAAACGTTTTTTTTTTATTTTTAAAGACCTATTAAGGTCTTAAAAGTAAGTACCCCAGTGGAATCGAGTACTGTTAATTTTTTATTTTTTGATTGCTTATTAGAGATTATATTTTTTTACATTTTTCTGAATTTTTTTATAATTTTTTAATTATCAAAGTTACTGAGAATAGCGTGGTGGGGATGAAACGCCCTAAATCGGACGGAAATAACGAAATTACTAAAAAACCACAGGGTTGACCCATTATTTAAAAACTATTGGCGAAGAGAACAGCATTTTAACTAAATAATAGAAGAAAAAAATCTTCAATTCACCGTATAATTAT
Source organism: Aleiodes alternator (assembly GCA_963921955.1). Taxonomy (NCBI): domain Eukaryota; kingdom Metazoa; phylum Arthropoda; class Insecta; order Hymenoptera; family Braconidae; genus Aleiodes; species Aleiodes alternator. The sequence continues at coordinate 15,486,285 of OY998098.1, forward strand.
TGAGAAATTTTAATTAGAAGGCAGTCGTAACTATTTCCCTCTCTCTCTATCTCATGCTTGTGATAGGAGATTAATGTAAAAAAAAAATTTTAGAAAAAAAAATTATATTCACAAGCTGAAGATATGACTTTCGAATAGTTTAATCCCTTTTTACGGGTAAATTAGAGCACATTTTTCCGAATCATCAGCAATTAATTAGCAAAAAACCTACAAATCCTCATTTTTTTGCTGTTTTATTGACCGTACTCTGGGACACTACCTTAATTCAATGATTAGAGAAGTTTTTTCACAACTAATTGAGTTTCAGCCTTTTTTTTTTGAAGAAAAAGAGTAGGATGTGAATTTATAGGATAATTTGATTAGTTAATGATCTACCTGATAATAAAAGGCTCCCAATTATTTTTCAAGGATATCCAATTAAGAGTCTAAAAAATTACGTTCTCATTAATTCATGAATATCTCAGATACAAGGGGCTCTACAGGATTTCACATCCAAACCGTTTTCGTAGAGAATCAAATTTCCTACAAAAAAGGTCTCCTCATGAATTTTCCTAATTCCCTTAATTTATGAAATATTCCGAAAAAAACTGGAAGCTCCAACATTTGAATCTAAAAAATCTAAAATTTTCAAAAAAAAAAAAACGATTGAATATTGACACCAGTTTTTTAAGAATACCTTGGAAACTAAGCGAGATAGCATTATTTCGTCAGAATCCTTTTTCGTAGAGAATTCTAAAAACTACAAAAAAGGATTCGGATAAAATCGCTCTATCTCGCTTAGTTTCCGAAATATTCTAAAAAAAAAAGGAAATAACTTTATCTGCATATTTTTTTTGTCTTTTAATAAAAAAAAATAAATCAATTTTTCTTTTTTTTCTAAAGGATTCTCTCGTATTTGGACGTGGTATCACTATGCCGTTGTGCCCAAGTGAGCAAAGCATGGAATGTGTTGGCTCTAGACGGATCAAACTGGCAGAGAATCGATTTATTCGATTTTCAGAGGGACGTAGAGGTAAATAATACTGACTCACCTTTTTTTTACCCCAAAAAAACTACCTGAATGACTCTCAAAAATTTTTCTCATTCATATTCATCAATGATTATTTATCAATGAATTTAGGGGCCAGTGATAGAGAATATATCGAGGAGATGCGGTGGATTTTTACGTCAATTGTCACTACGTGGATGCCAGAGTATTGGAAATAATTCAATGCGTACACTAGCACAATCATGTCCAAATATTGAAGAATTAAATCTAAGTCAGTGCAAAAAAATATCAGATACAACATGTGCAGCATTGAGTACACACTGTCCAAAATTGCAGCGTTTAAATCTTGATTCGTGTCCAGAAATAACAGATTTAGCATTGAAAGATTTGTCTGATGGTTGTCCATTGTTAACGCATATTAATTTATCGTGGTGTGAATTATTGACTGACAATGGAGTTGAGGCATTGGCACGTGGATGTCCAGAATTGAGGAGTTTTCTCAGTAAAGGCTGTCGACAATTGACTGATAGAGCTATCAAGTGTTTGGCACGATATTGTCCAAATCTTGAGGCAATTAATCTTCATGAATGCAGGGTAATTCTGAGCAAAATTAAAAATTTTCAAATTCATTTAATTTTTTTTCAATAGATTCTTTTAAATTAAATATCTCGGAAACTAATGGAGATACGCCCTTTTCAACCGATTCCTTTTTTGTAGAGAGCTTTGAAAGCTCAAAAACAAGCTTGGGGCAAAATCGCTCTATCTCGCTTGGTTTCCGAGATATCTTTAAAAAAGTAATGGTAAAATGAAAATTTTTCTGAATTTGGCTTAATTTCGTGGTGAAGTGTTGAGGGATAGGGAACTTGGGAACGAGTGGGTTTAGGGGAAAAGTGCAGGGAACCTTTTTTGTAGGGAATTCAATTCTCTTCGAAAAAGGTCTCTTCATGATTTTCTCTAAATGTATTAGATTTGGAGATATTCCGGGAAGAAGCTGCGAGGAACATTCGCAGGTTCTCGAGGTTTTTGTAGCACTTTGTCACGAAATTATTTCATTCAATTTCTTTGCTATCATTCTTGATGGATCTTTTTTTTGCTTTTTTTCAATAGAATATAACGGATGATGCCGTACGAGAATTGAGCGAGAGATGCCCACGATTACACTACGTTTGCATATCGAATTGTCCAAATTTAACTGATGCTTCATTGGTGACAATTGCTCAACACTGTCCACTCCTCAGTGTCCTCGAGTGCGTTGCCTGCACTCATTTCACTGATGCTGGCTTTCAAGCATTGGCGAGAGTAAGTTTTACACAAGAGGATAATCACTTGTAAAACACTAGTGTACATTGAAATTAGAAATATCAAGAAAATTGCAGAATTCTTACGAAGATTCTTGAAATTTTGAACTTTCGAAATCTTACACTGAGAAAAAAAAATTCTTATAGCAAGAAAATTGCTTTCAACCAAAATTTTCCTCCACAATTTTCTATATATATTGAAATTTCCTGCAGTAAAAAATTATCTTTTCGAAAAAAGAATTGAAAAAAAATTCTAAAAAATGTTTTTTCCCAAATTTTCTCAGATTTTTAATGAAATCATTGGAATCATTCTATCTCAATGATTTTCCCTTACTTAAAATCATTTTTTGTTACGTAAAACATCAAATTTCCCTGATTAATTTTCATTTTTCATTTTCTCAGAACTGTAGATTATTGGAAAAAATGGATCTTGAAGAGTGTGCTCTAATAACTGACGCTACACTAATTCATCTGGCAATGGGTTGTCCGAGGCTCGAGAAATTGGTAAAAAAAATAGCCACTATCAATCACTCTTCAATCCCCTTGTTTCCCTCTATTTTTCTCATTCCATTTTTCCCTCTCGATAATACTTTTTTTTTTGTTTTTTTTTTCCTCCCAATAATACTGTTGATTAATTTTGTACTCTATTTCATTTGTTGCAGAGTCTATCACACTGTGAGCTCATAACTGATGAGGGAATTCGACAGCTGGCATTATCACCATGTGCCTCTGAGAATCTAGCTGTACTTGAGCTTGACAACTGTCCATTAATAACAGACGCTAGTCTCGATCATTTACTTCAGGCTTGTCACAATCTCGAGCGCATTGAGCTTTATGACTGTCAGCTAATAACGAGATCTGGAATACGTAGACTCCGAGTAATTTGATTTAATTTTATGGTTTATTAATGAGTATTAAAAAATTCATGATTATGAGAGTTTTGAACTGATTGATTTTATTGCATCATCAGTTTTTTGAAAAATATACTGGAAAGTAAGCGAGATGGTACGATTTTACCTCTTTTAAACTTTTTTTTGAGCAATAAAAAAGAAACTTCTTTTGTAGCTTCTGAAATGCTCTACAAAAAAGGCAATAGTGCTTCATCTCGCTTATTCTCCGAGATATTAAAAGAAAAACTGATGACAAATTGAAATCAATTTTTCTGAAAATTTCAAATTCTTTAAAAATCATGGAAAAATAGGAATTTTTGTGAAATTTTTGGAGATAGTTTTTCCTCAGCTTCATCAGAAATCTGAAAAAAAATAATATTTTATATTTTTTAGTTCTGATAAATTGATTTCATTTTGTCATCATCTTTTTTGATATCTCGGAATATAAGCGAGATAGAGCGATTTGTGCTGATCCTTTTTATAGAGAATTTTTCAAGAGCTACAAAAAATGATTGGGGTAAAATCGCTCTATCTCGTTTAGTTTCCAAGATATTAAAAGAAAAAACTAATAAAAAAATCAAATCAATTTTTCTGAAAACTTCAAATTCTTTAGAAATTAGGGAAAATAGGAATTTTAATGAAATTATTGGAGGTAAAATGTGGCGGGACTCTAATTCGGCAAGAATCTGAGTCAGAATTGTAACAAAAATACTGTTTCTTTTTTTTATAAAGAAAATCTGTATTTTTTCCAATTCTGGGATTTTTAGGGATTTTCCAGAATATTTGAGAATTTTTCCAAATTCAACTCTAACAATTTTTCTTTATCCACCAGATTTTTTAAAATATCAGCATTTTGTCTCCAATTCTGGGATCATCATCTTTACTCAAAAAACAGTATCATTAAAAAATCTGAGGAAAAACAAATTTCCCCATCCTCTAGCTTTCAAGATTTTTCCATTTAAATAATTTCCCACCCTTTCCAAATAAATTCTCACGCTTCTAAAAATTTTTAATTTTTTTTTTCCAAATTTCAGACACACCTGCCGAACATTAAAGTACATGCATACTTTGCACCAATGACACCACCACCAAGTGCCGGTGCATCACGACAACGTTACTGTCGTTGCTGCGTAATCCTGTGATTTCACATAAGATGAATGTTTCGTTACAAATTTTTCCTCGCTGTTTATCAAATGAAATTACGAATATTTCATGAGGATTTCTTTTTTCCTTGAAAAAAAAACGAACAGAAGGAAATAAAGAAATTGAGAATAAGGAGAGAATCGTAAAATTCTGCATTGTCGTTTCGAAGCAGGAGATGACACACTTGTGCTTGAATCAAGTGACTGATTCAATAGAGGCTGAGGGTGAATTTTTCATTCTGGTCCAGAAATTACCAGAAGTAGCAATGGAATAACACTTGAGGGACCCTCCAAAACTCTGTTCAAGGGCCTCACACGTGACCCGTTAATTTTATTAACATTGTTTCTTCTTTTTTCCTCTAATTTCGATAAGAGGAATTGTCTTTTTTTTTATGAAAAAAATAATTAGACTGCACGATTCAATTTTTTTTTTCTAATTTTTTTTAATTGCAAAAGAACATTATTTAATAGGTAATTAATCGGGAATTTTTGTAAGAAAAAACATTTAAAAAATATTCACAATGGTTCTTTCGGCGAATGATATGAACCAGGAGAGTACAGACTGAAAGAAAATAATAAGTGAAAAAAAAAAAATTAATTAAAAAGTATTCTAATGCCTAAACCCAAAAAAAATCACGAGAATTGGATGATAAAATTTTTCTTTTTTGTTTTGGCCAAGAGAAAAAAAAACGAAATTTTATTGAAATAATTGTGAATTTAAATGTTATTAATTCAAATTAATTTGTGCAATAATTCATAATCGGGCAGAGCAATTACCGAAAGAACTTTTGGCGAATGTCTTTCATTCTCTTTGACTTCGAGAGAAATGAAAAACAAGTTTTTTTTTCTAATTGCACAATCGTAATGTGTGCAAACGACTTCTAATATTTGGTAGCGTTTAAGAAAACGTGTATCTCGTTTTATCTAAAATAGATAATGTGAAGGAAAAAAAAGAAAAAGATATGAACAAAAAGAGAGGAGGAAAGGCAGATAGATATAAAGATATATATATATATATATATATATATAGATATGTTTTATACGCTAAATGTCGTCACTAGAGAAAAATCGTACGTTAATCGTCGTCTATTATTAACTGTAAAACACGGAATACGTACGTCGAAATTGAGTCCTGAATTATCAAAAGTTATCTTTCCAGAAAAAAAAAATTAAAAAGAAAAGAAAAATTGTAATAATTTCTTGAAAAAAACAAGAAACTGATAAAATCAAAAATCTGACAATTTCTTGTTTTTTTTTTTAACAAACAGATTATTTTTTAAAAAATATTAAAAAAATTCGCACTTATAGTTTTTTGAATTTTCAAAATCTGCATATTTTTTATTTTTTTTTCTCTAAATAATTTATTTGTTAAAAAAAAAAAACTTGAAATTATCAGATTTCTGCTATTTTTAGTGTCACAATAATGAACTTTTGATGATTTTCATGACATTTAATTGATGAATTTGATGGTAAAAAGATGAAACAGCACGTTTTTCATCTTTTTCCCATTGAATTTTTCCCATACAATCCACGACTAATTCGTTACAGAACTTTTTATCATTCTATTTCACGTATTAACAGATTTTTCCGAAAAAAAATGGTCATTTGTGATGTGAATGTTAAAAAAAAAAAAATCAATCAATTTATTAATTAAGTGAGAGAAATTAAAAAATGAGAGAATGTGATCGAGCAAGTGTCTGGCTGTGCTGTAGATTAGAATTGATTATAATTCGTTGCAGAGGATCTGAAAAATTAATTCGTCAAGTTCATGACTAATCATTGCAATTAAATTCAGAATTTTTATCCATTGACATTTAATTATTGGCTAATTTTTTTTTTGTTAATTATTATTTACGTTATTCGTACTAATAAGTAGAAAAAATATGTGAACTTTGATGATTTAATCAGAGCCATTCGTACCCGGTATATTTCGCTGCTTCGACGAGTCGCAGTCTACCATGTATATATTTTCATTAAATGTATGTACAATAAAACAAAAAAATATATTATATATATATTCGAGATAATGAAAAATTATTTTGTAAAATATTTTATTTATTAATTCATTAGTAAAATACAACTGCACATTCTTTCCTTAGTCTTTTAAGTGTAATTTTAGAAAATCTCTTTTACTCAAATTAACGTTTAAACTTTTTTTTTATAATCATTAAAATTATTGAAATACAATACAGGCGAGGATCGTTCGATTTATGTAATTAAAACAAATCGATTTTCTATGTATTTATGGGCTATTTTGTGGAAATCAGTTTTTGCGCTATAAATACCTCAAAAATCGATCATTTTCTCTTTTGAGACACTCTAAATCGACAAGTAGAACCGAAGATATTCTCGAAAAAGTTGAAATTTTCAACAAAATCCAAAAAATTAATTTTTTTTTTGTAATCTAAATTTCTGAATCATCAGAAAACATTCTATTTCAAATATTTTTATTCAATTTTCGCGATTATTATATAATATAAAACGTTGAAACTAGAATATCTCGGTTTCACCCTTTGCCTCCCCCCCCCCCCCCATAGCCACACTTTACCGAAGAAACAATTGTTATCTCATACAATAATAATTTGAACTGTTTAATTGCACGTTAGATTTTAATAATGAAATAATTATATTTTCATTATAAAAAATCAACTGTATCACAATTATTTCAGTCTCAAAAATGTTATAAATTCTCTGGTAACTGGATAATCTAATTATAAAATCTCAAACATTAATCCTTGATAATCAGTAGATTCTCAAGTGAAACTTTCTTAAATTTACATTGAACATTTGCACTTTGTGTAGAGAAAGTGGAGAACACTAACGATTAATTAAAAAATTTCATAGTGAAGTCTTTGAATCCGAAAATTCGTCGATTCATGAGTTTTCTGAACATCTCAAAATTATTAAAGTAAACTAGGATGAGATGACCGAATGTTCAAACTCGTCCAGTGATCGAACAATTTAAAAAAAAAAAAAAAAAAACAAGACCCAGCGAAATATCATTTTTTTTCCTTTGAAACTCAATACAATATTCATCAACTCAAATAAGATCCCTTGAAACAGTTAATATATATCAATAATGATCGAATCTCTTGTGTTCAATCACTGGCGTCTGACTTGTCTTAACGTTCGACAACTGGAAAAGAAGAAAAACTCACCCTCCAACAACAAAAAAAATCTGCAAGCCCTTTTCCTTACCTCAGACCCCCCCCCCCTCCCCCCACAAAACAAACCCACGGTCCCCAAATTCCCCCGAACTACTCAGTCTTGATAAAAAAAATCTAATACTCCCTAATACTCCGTGATAACCGGTCCATTATCAAGAACATAAAACATGATGTCGCCCCCATCCTCCCCAAAAATATAGGCATTCCCAAGTACCGATTCCGCAAGCTGCGTATCAGAATCACTAATACTTAATTGCGGTACATCATTAATCTGCAGTTCATCTGCAGCATCCCTTTGCGCCTCACTCCCCTGCAGCATCACCTCCCCCTCCCCTTTCCCCTCACCAGCACCCCCATCACCAACCCCACCTACATCACCATCACCCCCCACCCCCACAAAAGCCGCAGTACCTTCTCCCCCCTCCAGAGGACCCATTCCCCCCTCCCCCCTACTCCCAGAAGCCCCAAAATCTGCCTTATCCTGGACCATTCTCTCCTCCAAGCCATTAACAAAACCCGGACGATCCCACTCATCACTGAGACTCTTGTGCTGTCTCTCAAAGTGTCTCCTCATACTGTGTCTATGTCTCGCTGTCATTTTGCAGTAAGGACACCGATAAATGATGCCAGAGTGGCTAGTTTGCGTGTGCCTCTTCAATTGGTACTGTCCATGAAAAGTCTTCTGGCACTGAGAACAAGAGTATTCTGCAGGTTTCATGTGGCTGTCCACGTGTTTATTGTAAGAAGCTTCGCTGGTGAATTGTGTTGGACAATTCTGGCACTTGTACATGATCTTCTCCCCATGAATCTGCTTGTAGTGCTTGAGATAATTGCAGCGTTGGAAAAAGCTCTTGTCGCACTTTTCACACTGGAACTTCTTGTTTCCATGCAGCAGTACATGGACATCCAGTGCTTTTTTCGACTTGAGCTTCTTCCCACAGATACTGCAAGGAATTTGAGCATTTTGATGGATCTGCTTGTGCTGCTTCAGAACACTTATCCTGTGAAACCTCCTATTGCAAATATCGCACTCGAAAGTTCTCTCTCCATGTGATCTCAAGTGCTGTTTCAAGATATAAGGCGTTTTAAATGAATCTCCGCATTTTTCGCAGATAAGAGGCTTTTCCTCGTTGCTCTTCTTCCGGATCTTCTTGATAACGGGTTTTGGATTGGTGTGCAGCTTTGTGTGACGATTGAGATGAGCACGATGAACAAATCTTCGACCACATTGAGCACAAATGTGACGTGGTGCTGGACACTTGTGCGCTTCTAATTCACTCGATGATGAAAATAATTTTCTGCACCATTTACAATTATTGTTGTCCGAGTGTCTTGTTATGTGTCTCTTCAAGTACTTTTTCACTGTAAATTGTTTCTGACAATAGGGACACTCGAATGTATCGTTCTTCTTCATGTACGAGCAAACGTGAGATACTAAATTCTCTTTTCTCGCAAAAACAGCTAAACATGATGGACAAATAAATTCACCTGTATGTTTACGCAAATGTCGATACAAGTACTCGGGTTTATCGAATTTTTTACCGCAAATGTCGCAGTCAAGATTGTCAATTCTCTGAGATAAAGTGTCGTTGTCATTTGTCATGTCCAATAGATCAGATGTTAATTCTTCAACATTGAACTTCACTTGATCCGATGAAATATTTTCAGAGAGTATTGAATCTGTTATTGTGCTCAGATTCATGTTGAGGCATTGATTCTCGAGAATTGACTTGAGAGACGAGTTTTCAATTAGATTTCCGTTGTTCTGAAGAAGATCACTGACATTTATCGAGTTCGTGTCCAATAATTGTAAATCAGTGATTTTTTCCTTGATACTCGACTCATTTATGGGTTTACCACTTTTCAATTTGTCTAGAATTTCGCTCATTGCGTCAGACGTTTGTCCATCAGTTTCGCTCATATTCAAGAGGATCATCTGCGCATTTTCCTGTTTATTGCTGTCACTAGTTGGTATTCCAATGGCCTCATTGTCTGGATGCTTCTCGTTTTTGTGCTTCTGAAGTAAACTCAAATTGTAAAATTTTCTGTTGCAAATATTGCAAAATGCACCTAAAAGCGTTTTGTAGTGGTCCATCAGGTGTTTAGCGTAAGATGGCACTGAATTTATTGTTGATGAGCATAATTTGCAGTTCCAGTTGGCTTTATCGTCTTTTGCACCTAATTTCTGGGCTGGAAGACGTTCTGCGAGTTCTTGGGCAATGTCCTTATTCAATAATTCGATCTGCTCGTTTTTTTCATCTGTTGCAGATGATTGGGGATCTTTTATTGGGAGAGATGGGCTCACTGTGGCGAAATCGATGTTGTAGAGTGGCATTTTCATTTTTAAAGCGTAAAAAGGCGCGTACCAGACGCGCAACTCCTCGCCAATTGGGATTTTACGCATTGCTGTATAAAAAATGTTGTTTTTCACTTGATAACAGATCAAATTCTGCTCTTTTGCGGATGATGCTGGGGCGATAAAACACATCCAGTTGCTCGTGTCCTCGTTTGAGTAGTCTAGGTGGTACGTTTCCTTTGGGGTTGAACCGAATATTCTTATTGGGAAGTTTGTCATTGGATTCATTGTCCAGTTTCTCTTTGCCTCGAATGGACCAAATGTTGTGCCTCGGGGAAATTCACGTTTTGTTAGTATACTTGTACTTCCATCTGCCATTTTTGTTATCTCGAGGTCCTTTGGGAGAGTTTGACGGGCTTTTGATAACAGTGGAGTGTCTGGGACCTGGAAAATAGAGAATATGGTGGTTTTAGATGAATTAATTTACTTTCGTCATTAGTTTTTTTTATAATAGTGAAAATAGCAGAAATCTCAGTCAAAAAAAAATAGAAATTTACCAATCTTATCATTTTTTTGAATTTTGGAGGATAAGCGAGATAGAGCAGTTTGGCTCTGATCCCTTCTTGTAGAGAATTTTGAGAACCAGAGAACAAGATTAAGGCAAAAAAGGGCGTATCTCCATTAGTTTCCGAGAAATGTGAGAAAAACTGATAAAATGTGAAAACTAATGAAAAAAAATGTCTTTCATGACTATTTTAGAAGTATCTGGAAAACCGTAGAGTTTAGGAGAATATAACAAGAGACATTTTCTCAAGAGAATTTTAAGACCTACAAAAAAGATCTCTTATGAATTTTCCCTAAATCCACTCGTTTCCGAGATAACTTCTGCCAGTTCGACAAAACAATTTGAAAGAACTGTGCTTCCAATTTCCAATGAATCAAGAGATTGGTGCTATGATAAATAACTAATGAACAATTAATAGTTGCATTTATTGTGATTGCCAGTCATTTGTAAAAATTTGTAAAAATTGAACTTCAGTAATAGCTTTCATTGATGATATTGATTTTATCTAACTAGGAACTACTTGATATTTCTGTGATACCTCAAAGTTTGATTATTTTTATTTAAATGGAAATATCAATCATTAATTATTCATATATTTTTTATAAACAATTCAATGTGATTACTTATTGTATATTTTCAATCTTATTGGCTCCAATAATCATTCTAGCATGAAGCCTCTAAAATCAATAAATAAATAAACATTAAACATTGATCAAGCACTCACGTATTGAAGATCGAGGAGAAATGGACAGTCATGAGTATCATGGACCTGTCCACAGATATTACAAGCTGAAAATGAATTATATTTTTCATTAATTAAAGCATTACAATTATGAATTTACCAAATTCTTTCATATTTTCAATGAAAAAAACGTTTTTTTACAAAAAAAAAAAAAAAAAAATTAGAGAAGTAAATAAAATAAACGAAAAATATCGTCATCTTAGGGTTAAAAGGGCGTAAGTCCTGTGTATTAGCAAAGTACTTACGCCCCTTTGTTTCTAAGGCGACGATATGAATTTCATAAAAGTAAACAATGCATTTTTTTTTTGAGTAAAAACAGCTGTTCCCCCACCTGCTAAATAATTGTCTGTCTCATTTCTTTCCTCATTCTCATTCACTTTCTCGTTTATTATTGTTATCATTGTTTTCTTCAGTGGTGGCATAGCCAATGAACATTCAATTGAAATCTCACAATAATAATGGGTGTGGCATTCTACTTATTTTTTTTACTTTCTTCCAAATTTTTTGTTTAATTTTCAGACACCATTGAAATGCAACTGCAGAATTGACGTTTTAGGTTAGAATAAGAAGAAAATGTGGAGGACATGGAAGCACTGGAGGGAAAAGCGGAATTTCCAATGAAACTGAAATTGAAAATGATTAATTCGTTACTTTGAACTAGTGAATTTTGCAATTTCTTCTTTTTTTTTGCTTGGAAAATGCTACTTTTTTTCCTGTAAAAGACGAAAATCGATCGGATAATTTAAGGTAAATAACAATAGTAATAATAATAATAACAATAATAATAGAACTCCAAGAAAATATTAAAATTATGATATTTTTTGTTATTTTTGAAATAATTCCGCCAGAAGAAAACACAGTGGCGCTAGTAAAAAAAAGCGTTTTTCCACTAAACTCACGTCTTTCACCGTGATTCTAGTGAATTTCCCCTAGTCATTGTCCCAGCCAATGAATGATCCTCGGAAATATTCGGATTCTATACTGTAACATGTAAATTTCAGCTTCGGGTCGACTTTGGAGGTTACCTCTTCGGCTCGTTCGACAATATGTAAGGAAGAATGAGGCAAAATGGACTTCTGCAACAACATAATTCAGGAATTTTTTTCGGAGTTAAGGACTCGATTGAAAAATCTGGAAAAATTTGAGAAGATGCTCCAATATGTCTTCATTGTTGTGTAATTTTTTCAAATTTTTTCATAAAGCTGCCTATTCTCTAGAAAATCCCAAATTATTTAGAAAAAATAGGTCCATTCTGCCCAACTTTCCCCTATATATATATATAGCAGAACTAGCGAAAGGCTCGACATCGGCTTCCTTCGGCTTCGATGCTCGATCATACAAATTCGGCTTCGGCACATCTCGGATGTCGATTCTTTTCTTAGTACGACTATACATGCACACACACGAGCCACCAAATATTATCTTGGTTTCGTGAAAAATCGAAACACGAATTTCGTGAACATAAACAAATCCAGGTGTTCCAGTTGTTGAATTTCCTGTCAAAATAAAAGGTGTTTCTGAAAAAAAAATTGATTGATAATTACTTGGATTCGAGGATTTCCATTGTTGATTTGTCGTCAGAGCATTGCTGAGAAGAATGGTGAGTAATTTATCCTGGATTTTAATGATGAAAGAAAAGAAGAAAAAAATTGGAGCTATCTCTTTGTTATAATCACTGGCATATTGAGTTGAAATTCTTGATTTCTGATAAATTCTATGTTTTTTTTCTGAGTAAATGCAATTTTTTTTGGTTATTTCGTTGATTTTGGGGGATTTTTTTTTGCAGGATGACGATGATCAGTATCAAGCAGGCTACGATGTGGGATCATTTCCACAGGATTTTGGATACACCCCCTTTGATGGAGAGGGCGATGGCTCTGCTGGACTACTACCAGGCGAACAAAAGCCCAGAATTCTTCTAATGGGCCTGAGAAGGTTGAAAATTTTTATTATTTTTAACGACATGGCTTGAGGTACAGAGGTGCCTTTAAGGGGTAACAGAAGCCCTCGAATATAGGGGAGAGTGGGGCAAAATGGACCTAAAAGATGAGATGACTCGAGATTTTTTTAAAGAGCAGCGGTTGCTTCAAGAAATCTGAAAAAATTTACAAACAATATACAGATGTTGGAGGATTTCCTCAAACTTTTTCTGATTTTTTCGTCGAGTCCTTCATTCCAAAAAAAATATTTCTGAGATATCTCAAGAACATTGGGGTTTAGGGAAATTAAGTAGATCTTTTATATCGAGAATTTTAAGATTAAAAAAAAAGAATTAGTGGCAAATATCGAAATTTCAGGAAATATCTCAAATAATGTAAAATATATCTGATTTCAAGATGATATGTAGGGAAAAAAGGATTTCCAAAGTTAAATTTGAGGGAAATTGCAAGACAATTTGGGAAAAAAATATGAAATTTCCAAAAAATCTTCAAATTTTAGGAAAAATTTCAAATAATATAAAATATCCCTGATTTTCAGATAAATTGACTTATCCTATTTTACTTTATCACTCTTAATTCTCAACTAATTACTCAATTATTTATCTTTCAGAAGTGGAAAATCGTCAATTCAAAAAGTGGTCTTCCACAAGATGTCCCCGAACGAGACCCTCTTTCTCGAGAGTACAAATAAAATAATAAAAGACGACATAAGCAACTCGAGTTTCGTGCAATTTCAAATCTGGGATTTTCCCGGACAAATTGACTTTTTCGATCCAACATTTGACAGTGACATGATTTTCGGAGGCTGTGGAGCTCTAGTATTTGTAATTGACGCTCAGGACGACTACATGGAGGCCCTAAACAAGCTGCACTTGACTGTAACAAAAGCGTATAAAGTCAATCAGGCAATTAAATTCGAGGTTTTTATTCACAAAGTCGATGGATTGTCTGATGATTATAAAATGGAGACACAGAGGGACATTCACACTAGAGCAAATGATGATCTAGCTGATTCTAATTATGATCAGATACATTTGAGCTTTCACCTGACTTCAATCTACGATCACAGCATCTTCGAAGCCTTCAGCAAAGTTGTGCAAAAATTAATTCCCCAACTTCCAACATTGGAGAATTTATTGAACATATTGATCTCCAATTCAGCTATTGAAAAGGCATTTCTCTTTGATGTTGTCTCCAAGATTTATATTGCAACTGACAGTTCACCAGTTGACATGCAGTCGTATGAGCTATGCTGCGACATGATCGATGTTGTCATTGATGTTTCCTGTATCTATGGACTGAGAGAAGATCTGGAGGCAGCTGCCTTCGACAATCAGAGCTCCAGCCTCATTAAACTCAATAATGGAACGATTTTGTACTTGCGTGAAGTCAATAAGTTTCTTGCACTTGTTTGCATACTGAGGGAGGACAATTTTGATAGACAGGGAGTCATTGACTACAATTTCTTGTGCTTCAGGAAGGCAATACAACAGGTTTTTGAACTGAGAAACAAAGCTGCGAGTGCTAATAATCATTCGTCTTCACCTGTGAGTGTCAATGAGGGCAGCAACAGTGCTGCTGGAAATCAGTCTGGGGGCATTGGACAGAATGGGACTGTTGTTTTGGCACAAAGTTAATAATATTTGATCTTGGTGATTCAGGGGTAGAGGGGTAAAATGAGGTTTTTTTAGGAGTATCTTGGGGGTTTGGGGAAGAGAGGGCAATTTTTGGGGAATGCTTTCTTTGAGGGGAGAATGAGAGATGATAGGGAAATTAGGACACATTTGTACATTTTTAGGATTTTTCTAACAAATGAATTATTCGAAAGAAAAAAAAAAACAATATTCAAAGAAGTCGGACTTGCAGTTTTTCAAATTTTTGACATGTGCGCATTTTTCATTTTTTCAAAATAATTTAGTTGTTAGAAGATAGAAGACAACTCAAAATTTTCGGATTTAGCAGACATCTGACAAGTTTAAGTCTTCTTTCTCAAAAAATTAATTTGAAAAAATGAAAAATATGTCCATGCAGGAAATTTGACGAACTATAAGTGTGGTTTTTTTAAAGATTGTTCTTCTAATGAATTTATTCGCTGAAAAAAATTCTGAAAATTGATAAATTTGTATTAATTTCACCATCATATCATATCGAGAGCTACAAAGAAGCTTCCTACAAAAAATTCCGTAGTTTCGATGAATTTCCAGATATTTAAAAAAATTTAGTAGTAAAAAGGATAAATTTTCAGCTTTTTCCATTAATTTTTTGGGAATATCTTGAAAAATTTTTGTAGGAGAGAATTAGAGCCACAGAAAAAATGTAAAATTTACGCTTAATTCTCGAAATATTCCCAAAAAAATAGATTTTTTTTCTATTTCACCCCGTTACTACTGAATTTATCTCGTTCTACCGCTCTTTCCTGAATCTGTATATTTGTATGAATCTGCATTTATTATTAAGTAATAGTGTAAATATTATCGGTTCAGTTGCCAGTCCCATGACTGTAAATTTTCGAAATTTAGAATTAATTAAAAAAAAAAACGTAGATACTAAAAATTAATACGATAAAATATTGTAGTAATATTCAATAAGCAAATATATTTCACATTTATGAAAAAAATTTATCTTTCAAATTCATTAATTCTTCAGTTAAATTGTAACGTGATAGGCTAAAAAAATTTTTCATTGATTCATACCAAATGTAAAAAAATGTCTTGTCATATTCACTTAACGATGCATTTGATAATTCATTCTTGCTACTTTCTCCACTCCAATAATCATTGATTTTGTTAACAAATGGCTCAATTGGAATTGATATTCCTGAGGGTGGTAAACTCTGATGTGCAACTTCAGTTAAAAGTTCTCTCATAATGGGATTTTTTTGCGACAAGTCTGGAATATTTGGATGGGAAATGAATTTTTCATTTTTTTTTTTCTTAAAATCATTAATTACAAAACGAAAAAAATATTATTTATTAACAAATAATTTTAATTAACTATAATTAACAATAAATTTCATTGCATCGAGACTGTAAATCATATTTTTAATTCCTTCGAGGAAAAAATTATTGAACAAAATGAGAATGAAAATAAACATATACAAATGAACTCGATGTAATGTTAATTATTAAATATCAACAATTGTGATGAATTAAACTGTATGAGGCTTTTTTTTTGTATGTGTGTGTGTGAATATATGGATTAAAACAGCATAGCAACTTCAGTTAAAAGCAGATGTCAAGCCAGCCACTGGAAAAAAAAACATTATGAATGAAAGAAAAAAAAAGGGGAAAAAAAAGTAATTAATAATGAAATTGATAATTTTGTCTTATAAGCAAAAGGGCGTAAGTGTTACGTAATTAGGCTCTTTTATTATTTGAAAAATCAGGAAGAAGTGGCACTTACGCCCTTTTACTTCTAAGCTGTCGATATTGAAGCAAAATTGTTAGGGTTCAAGTGTTGTAATTAATTCGTGATTTTTAATGGGAATTTTTAAACGAATAATTAAACATATTCCTCGTAATTATCAAAATTAGGAACATTTGATTGTAATATATCCGTGAGATTCGAAATTGTAGTTACAGACTTACAATAATCAGCCTCTTTGTGTTGTACTGCATTGTGAAGTGCTAGAGCAAGATAAGTGTGGTATTTCGTAAAACTGCACTCCATTAAATCAAGTTCTGCAGCAATTAGTTGTTTTGCACCACGCTCCCAACGATCTCTGACGTGTGCACACATTCCAAGAAGCTAAAATCATAAAATTATCACGAAAACGAAAAATAATTTTGTTTAATTAAAATAATTGATAGATAAGTTTGAGTTTTTTTTCACATCATGGTTTTTTTCGAAGAAATATCTAGTCGGAAAATAATAGAAATGGGAAAATTTGGGTAGAAACCTTTTTTTATAGAGAAAAATCAGAACTACAAAAAAATTTTGGAACCGAAATTCTCTTATCTTTTTTATTTTCGGAGATATTCCAGAACAATTGATGGAAAAAAGGAATTAACTCATTTTTATGCATTAATAAATAAATTAATTGATAACAGGACTCATTTCCATGTTAATAATTGATTCAAAGAATCATGGGAAATTGAAAGTTTTTTTTACGATAATATACAATACTAAAACATTGTCAATTCACGACGTTTCGCTTATAATTTAAGCTTAATCAGGCTCTCGACGTTATCAATATTTTGTTAAATTAATAAACCTGTTTAGGATTGATTTGCCAAAATAATGTCAATGATAATGTCCAGAGCCTGATGAAGCTTAAATTATAAACGAAACGTTGTGAATTGACAATGTTTCAGCAATTTATTTTGAAGAAGAACTTTCAATTTCCAACGATTCTTGGAAATCGAATGGATTAATGA
Organism: Aleiodes alternator; assembly: GCA_963921955.1. Lineage (NCBI taxonomy): Eukaryota > Metazoa > Arthropoda > Insecta > Hymenoptera > Braconidae > Aleiodes > Aleiodes alternator. The sequence continues at coordinate 15,503,689 of OY998098.1, forward strand.
ATTTAAAAAACTTACATTATTAATGGTGACCATAATGTCAGCGAATTGAGGAGTCTGAAGACAATGCTCGTGCACCTTCTCCAAATAATCATTGTGTGCTGAAATGAGAACGGATAAAATACGTGAATTTTCTACGAAAATTGGAGAAATACCTTCTATAATAGCGTCTAGACTGTCAGCCCTCGATAACTCCTGTTCGAGGATCAATCCAAGGCTCTGAAGCACTTGACCACACAAGTACGAGTGAATTGATCCAATTGCATGCAAGAGCCAGAATCTCAGACTCTCGAGTCGTCTCGTGTGGAAGTGGTGAAGCATGTCCCTCATATTCACAGAATTCCTGCCCTCGAGATCTGAAAGAAAACAGAAAAATAATAAATCTAAACAATTTTTTTTAATTTATTTTTTAAAAATCTTTTTTTTTAAAGAATATTTCGAAAACTAAGAAAAATAGCGCAAGTTTTGTTGATATCTTTGAATAGCTCTGATTCTCCTCCACATTAAAGAAGAGCCTCACAAAAATTACTCTATCTCGCTTATTCTCCGAAATATTCACCAAAAAGTGAAGAGATAAAAGAGGATAAGTCGCTTTTTTTCACCAATTTTTCTTCGTAAAGTATCTTGGAAAATAATGGAGATACGTCTTTTTTGCCCTATTTATGTAGACAATTTTGAGGGCTACAAAAAAAGGATTGAGGCAAAATCGTTCTATCTCTCTTACTTTCCACGACCCATTTTCAAAAAAAAATCTTCTTATTCTCTTTTACTTCTTCGCTATTGAAATCGCCTTATCTCGTTCCACACCTAAAAATAAAGAAAAATTACCAGTAAATCTCAAATTATTGAGTGCCCAAAGTGCCCACTTCAACTTCAATTGAAACTTGAAGATGTCATTGTACTTCTTCAGGACCTCCTCCGTTAAAACCATATTCATAGGCCAGTCTATCGAGTAATGAAGTGCCACATGATCAACAGCCTGAAGAACCTGTCTCGTACATGCGTCCTTAAGAGAAATCGACCAGCGATTGTGTGAATTCGAGTCTCTCCACTCGTCCGACAAGACTTCCTCCAGCAAAGTCGTCAATGATTCCGGATTTGTAATAGACACATTATTCTCAATGTCCTTGAACATTTGCTGATAAAAAATTTTCATAACGTGTCCTCTTTCCATCATGTAGATCGAGCGCATTAGCCTCAGATGATGCTCCAATTTGTACTCATTAACGAGGATGTCCTTGACCAATTTAGCAGCACAGGAGTACCTCTTGTTGAGGATGTCCTCGAGCACATCCTCAAGGACCTTCCTAAAAGGCAAAACGTGCTGCGAGATTTTTTCGAGCTCTTCAAAGATCTTAATGCCCCATTTACACGTTTCATGCTCATCCTCTCCCCGATTATCAACGACATCAACTGATATCGGGGGCAAATAAGGCTGGAAGACTTTCATGAGAAATGGATTATTAATCCTCAGCACTTGCTGCCTGATATTCTCCTCTAGCTCATTAAACTGGTGCTCCGACTTGATTGAAGAGGCTTGAAACCAAAGAAAAACAAAGGATCAGTTTTATTTCAATATTTGAGATTTTTCAAGAATTTTCAAAATGATTTTTAATTTTTATACCGAAATTTTCTTGAATTGAACTCCAGCAACTTCCATTTGTCCAAATAAATTTCAAATATCAGTTTTATTTCAATATCTCAAATTTTTCAGGAATTTTCAAAATGATTTTTTAATGATTCTAAATATTTTTTCGATATATTCTCAAATTTAACTCCAGTAACCTTCATTTGCCCAAATAAATTTCAAAAATCAATTTCATTTACAATTTCATTATTATTAAAAATAATTCAAAAATTATTTTCAATTTTTTTTCCTAAATTTTCTTGAATTAACCTGCAGCAACTTTCCTTTGCCCCCAATAAATAAAAAAAAAATGATTTTTACCATCATCAGGTACAGCACAATCAGGCACATCTCCCTCCCCTTTCCTCGACAATTCCGCTATGACCCTCTCTGTAAACTCATCATTAAGTGGAATTCTCTCCTCGCAATTCTTCGGATTGTTCCTCCACATATCCGACTTCCTGTCCAGCGTCACCAACAGCTCAATGCTCCTCCCCATATCCCTAACTTTCCTAAACAGCTTCCTCATAATTGGATCCCCCACTTCCATCTCATTATCCCCCACAAATTCAACACTCCAGCATCCTCCATCATCATCCCCATGTCTCCCCCTTTTTTTACAAATCAAAAATTCACTCCTGAAGTCCTCCAGCCTCCCCTCACTCAGCCAAGTATCAATAATATTCAAATAGACCCTCAAACTCGCTATATACAAACTGGCGCATATATTGGCTCGTTCTCGACTCCTCGAGTTCTCCATTTCCCGATAAATCGATAATAGCAATCTGTACGATTTCCTCCAATTCTCATTTTCCTTCTCCACAGCATCCACCACAACGGCTCCATGAATCTCATCAAGTACCTCAATTCTCTTCAAATAACTCTTCAGTTCCCTCGAGAGCGTTAAAAACGTGTTAACGTCGTTCTGCATCATGACTCGGCGCTCTATCTCGATAATTCCCCTCCTAACATCACGATAATACTCCCTGATCCCAGAATTATAAGCCTCGACCGTCAACGGCATCGATCCACTCTCATCCGCATAGCTCTGCAGCATCTTCCTCTCAAAGCAATCAATCCGGTCCATCATCCCAAAATACCTGCAGTACCCCGAAAATGCAGATGCAAAAGCTCCAGCTGTCAAACTACATATCGAGACACTCTCCCGAACCTTAAAAGAGTGCTTGCGCCTCTTCTGATAGATCACCATCTCCCCTGGTACAAGCAGCATCCACAGCATCTCTCTGCATGCCTGATACTCTCCAATTGTTCCCACATTTTTCGAGCTATTCAAAACCTCACGATTGTAGATTCTGCACAAGTGCGAGTGCGAAAAGTTGCTAGTTATCTTTGCCTCGTTTCTGCCAATGCCGTTCCACCACGTGTTCTCCACGTGGCTATCCAACCAATTACGTGATTCTATAGCTAATTTGAAGCGAGTTGAGTCCTTTTTGCTGGGAAGAATCTCGTTATTTTCGGGGGACGATGAAGAAACTTGATTTTTCATGGATGAGACAAGATTTTCCGGTGTTTTCATCGTCTTTTGGGGTTTATCTTCGTCTTCGTCGTCATCTGACCACTCGCTCTCGGAACTGCTTGCGTAATTTTGGAAGAAATTGGCTTGACCTTCTTTTAGATGCTCGCCCCAGTCGATTTCGTCGACTTCGGAAGATGCAGAAGTGCACAGGAGAAGAGTTTTGTCCAGTCGAGTCGTGTGGAGACAGTCGACCTCGGATTTTGTCGTGTCTCGGGAAAGATTCAGCAGGAGGGAGAGAAGGGTCCATTGAAGATCGTACTGGGGATGCTGGTCGAAGGGGAAACTCGTTAAAAATGTGTCGACGAGGCTCTTGAATTCTTTGGCGACATTGTATTTTCCGTAAATTGTGAATTTGTTGTGGATTTCGTCGATCGTACGCTTCACTGAGTGACTGTTTATTGAGAGAAAACGGTGATGCTTCATGTTGGAGAGAACGTATTTCTCACATAACTGGAAACCCTCGTCGGATTCCTGGGGATTAATTAAGTTTTGGTTAGTAAATTATTTATTTATTTGGACAACAATCCAACAGCCTAGGCCTTGATAAATATTTCAGAGATATAAAAATTGATTTATAAAAGTTCAGAATAATAATTGTACTATTTTTGTGAGAGATCCAACTGTGTGGATGTGCTAATAAACCCATGATTGGGTTTCTGATGCAATAAGAAAAAAAAAAGGCCAATAACCGGGTTGGAAGCAATTTATACATGGTCTCATACAAAAGTAGTAAATAGTGACAAAAGTCATTTAAAACAATATTATATACAAGGTGATAAAGAATTAATTAATCAATCTCACACAATACTTTTAAGTTAGATTTTTTTAGGTTTCTTGATCAGTTTTTTAAGGATATCTCGGAAAGTAAGCGAGATAGAGCGATTTTAGTAGAATTCTTATTTTTAGCTCTTGAAATTCTCTACAAAAATGGTCTCAAGCAAAATTACTCTATCTCGCTTAGTTTCCGAGATATTTTTAAGAAACTGATGACAAGTTGAGGAAAATTGACAAGTTGTCAGAAAATTTTGTATTATCACTTTTTTTTAATTAAAAATTCAACTTTCTTCAGCATTTTTCCTCAAATTTCTCGGAAAATATGAGAGATAGAAAGATTTCTGAGATGACCTTTTTTGTAGCTTTTAAAATTCTCTACAAAAAAGGTCTCCACGAAATTCCTGCTATCTCGCTTAGTTTCCGAAATAATTCTCAAAAACAAATGACCAAAAAAATCTTACTGACCATAACCTCAAAATTACTTACTTCGAATCCCGTTAGCGAAGTGATCAAGAGTTTCAGGTCGTTCTGAATGTCATTCAGTATTTTTGTCCCCATTTTATTGACCAAATAATCAATTATCACAGCATTATCAACAAAAATCAGACAAAAAAGCCTTTTTTTCTCAAGTTTTCATGATTTTTGTATTTTTTTAACGATTTTCCACTTGTTTATTTTGTGCAGATGGCGGTCACCTCAGGTAAGGTTGGGTGACACTGTTCAGGTGAGGCTGGGTTGGTAAATAGTAACGGCCAATCAGTGCACCACACGCGTTTTGCTGACAGTTTTTTAAAAATGGCCACGCGGCGAATAACTGAGACATCGCTCCTCCTCGTTATTTTCGTTTTATTGTCCTGCACGAGTCCTTTAAAAGGTAAGAATCATCAATAATATATCCAGCATCCTTGAATCATCGAGGATAAATGAAAAACACAAATTTTCCTCGAGTAGATCTTCATTTAAACATCAGCATAACCTGAGATTCTCGATTCACAGCTAAAGGCACGAGATACGTTACATGCAGTTCAGTCCTTAAATTATTGAACGTTGACTACAATATAAGACTACATTCCCATGATATCAAGTATGGAAGTGGCAGTGGACAGCAGTCAGTTACTGGTACAGAAACAAAGGAAGATGGCAACTCCTATTGGCTCGTCAAGGGACCCACTGGAAAAGAGTGCACTCGAGGGTAATTTTATCTTAAAATTCATCAGTAAAGTGTAGATTCTATCTTCTTATTTAATTGAAAGATATCTTGAAAACTGTGAGGCTGAGGAGAAATTAGCAGGAAACCTTTTTTATAGACAATTGAATTCTGTACAAAAAAGGTTTCTTGATAATTTTCGCTAGACAGCTTCACTCCAAAGATATTCAAGAAAATGTGTTAAAAAAGGGGAAAAGTCCAATTTTTATCAATTATGAGAAAACATTTTCAGTTTATCGATGATATCTTTGAAGCCACTGAGTTTAGGTGAAACGGCCAGGACACCATTTTTTTAGAGAATTAAATTCTCTACAAAAAAAGTCTCTTGGTGATTTTTGCTACAGTCTCCTGCTCCAAAGTTATTTACGAAAATGTATTGAGAAGAGAAGAATTCAACTTTTATCACTTGAAAATTTTTTTTTTGCATTCTATCTTATTATTATTATTATTAATATCATATTTTTTTATTCATCAAGGACTCCCTTTAAGTGTGGGTCTGTCGTGAGATTCGAGCACTTGGCAACGAAGAAGAATCTTCATTCTCACCATGTCAGCTCTCCTTTGAGTGGTAAACAAGAGGTATCAGCTTATGGAGATCAAAAGGGAGTGGGTGACAGTGGGGATCACTGGACAGTTGTCTGCTCTTCTGAGTACTGGGAGCGCAATGAGCCTATCATGCTTCGCCACATCGACACTGATGCGTGAGTTACTTTTCTATATTTTCATCAAGATACAATTCATCATTTTAAAGGGAAAAAGGCATGAATGGTACACGTTTTCTGTCGTCGATTTAGAAACAAAGGGGCGTAAGTACTGTGTCTTTAAATAGCACTTACGCCTCTTTAACTCTAAGGCGACGATATGTTGTGTTACGCCCTTTTCATTCTTATCTAGGACGATGAGTTTTTCATTATAAAATGTACTTTTTATTAAATAAAGTTTAAAAGTAATTTTGGAAATTTTGAAAAATCTCAAATTGTGAAATATTACTAATTTTCAAGAATATGGGGGCAAAGAAAAGTTTTCGGAGTTCAATTTGCGAAAATTTCCAGAAAATAAAGGAAAATTGGAAAAAAAAATGGAAGAAATAATTTTGAAAATATTTTTAAAATTTAGGAAAAAATTCTGAAGAATCTTCAATAGTGAAATATAACTAATTTTTGAAAAAGTTCAATTTGCAAAAATTTTTAGAAAAAAAAATGGAAAATATATAAAAAATAATTTTTTAAATTCTGAAAAATCTTAAATAGTGAAATATAACTGATTTTATTTTTTTTTAATCCTTCAAATCATTATTTCGCAGGTATTTATCAGTAAGTGGAAGAACCTATGGCTCACCAATATCAGGACAAGTTGAAGTCGTTGGTGATTATTCAGTCGAAAGTGGTCATACACAGTGGCAAGCAATGGAGGGATTGTACATTCATCCTCAGGATCTCAAAAGTCTCCATCATCAACACACAGAGCTATGAATAAGTAAAATTTTCCACTCGAGGAAAAATACTCGTCCTTTAAATCCAATTTTTTTGCCTCATAATTTGTAAATAATATTTATTCCATTAACTCTTTGATGCGTTGACGTGAAAAATTGTGTGCAAATGCCAAAAAAAAAGAGAGAATTGCTATAGCATAATTAATGAATTAAAATAGTAAATTTTCATAATCTCTGTATTGTATAATGTACAAGACGAATAAATGTAAAGTGAGATTCAACAATTCTAAATTATTATTCAATCTAAAAAATATGAAATTTCCAGATACGAATTGATTTTATTTTGGCACCTGTTTTTTTTCAAATATCTCAGAATCTAAACGAGATAGCTCAATTTTACCCTAATCCTTTCTTTGTAATAAATTTCAAGAGCTGCAAATAGGATCAGATCGAATTCGCTCCATCTCATTTAGTTTCCAATATATTCTTAAAAATGTGTTAAAAAAAATAAATATGCAGTTTCCAGAATTTTCTACTTTCTTTACAGAAAAATAGAAAACTAATGGAGATACCCCCTCTTCGAACAGAGCTATTTTTATAAAAAATTTCAAAAGCTACAAAAAATGATGATGAAAGTATCAGAGATCTTACAATTTAAATAAATAAATTAAAACATAAAAAAAAAAAATCAGAAAAAAATTAGCGCTCATAGATTTTTAAATTTTTTACATACACATATTTTTCTCTTTTTTCATAATTAATCTTTGAAAACATCTCTCATTCCCAGTATGATCACAAATAAAGAATGAAAGCTGACTTTGCGAGAAATTCCCTTAAAAACTTCAGAATTCTTCAATCAGCCCAACAAAAGTACTACACTGAGAAAAAAAAATTCATGTAGCAAGAAAATTGCCTTTCAACAAAATTTTCCTTCACAACTTCTATATCTATATGTATTAAAATTTTCTGGAGTAGAGTAAATTTTCTTCGACTAAGTAGATTAAAAAAAAAAAGCAAGTAAATTTTCTTACAACAGAAATTTTTTTTCTCACTCAACAAAAAGTATTAAACAATTATCCAGAAAAATTCATATATTCTTTAGCACATACTTTCCATCAATATCCCTGGACCCCAACAGTCCATTATAAGGAAAGATAATATTCCAAATTCCATAGCTTCCGAATATTTCCCTCAGATCCTGTTGCCTAGCCACATGTGGATAGTACCTCTGTCTTCCCCTCAAACAACAATAGAGTTTCCAGCCTCCATAAAAGGAACAGACCACAAAAACAGAGAACAATATATCGAACAATGTAACAAGTAGTAAACACTGATTTTGTCCCATCAGCAAAAGTCTCGCGAGAGCAACTGGAAAGCAGAAGTTGATGATGACACTGAATAGACTCGAATTTTCTCCAATAATATCAGTCAAACTCTCGTAAAGATAGGCTCCAACAACTGTTGATGAGTAAAAACATGCGAGAGACGTGTGAATACATATTAATATGAAATTTCCCATGTTTTGTCGAATTATACAGCCGCCAATGAAGAAGCAGTGATGATCGCGAAAGTGAAAACACTTTTTGCATGCTGAACAGTGTTGAGTTGGCTTGTAAGTGTAGCAACAGCATTTATCGCAGTACCAGTACTTGAGTCTCTGTCTTGACTCTTCATCAGCAGACATGCGTATTAAAACGCAATTGTTGCGTGTAATATCTGTGGAATTGTCTCTCATTGTTGTTGCGTTTTTGCTGATTGTGCAGATTGAGTACCAATTGAGATAGACCTGAATCGACACGAACATGAAGGGTATTGATAGGCTCTCGTTGAGATAAAGAGTTGTTATTGTCACTATTATACTGAAGGCAAGTGCCAGAATTGGGCACAGGGTAAATGCGGCTTTATAAAAGGTCCTGATGCTCCTTGCCATATCTGTAATTGAAGATTTTTTTGTTAATTAATTGATAAATTTTTCAAATATTATACTATAATGATTTTTTTTATAGGGAAAAGTGGGGTAAAATGAACCTCCTAAGCAACACAATTGAGGATTTTTTTTTCGGAGTGAAATACTTGATGGAAAAATCTGAAAAAAATTTGAGGAGATGCTCTAACGTGTTTTTGTTGCTGTGGAATTTTTTCGAATTTTTCCATGAAACTGCCTATTTTTGAAGAAAATCCCAAATCATTTTGGACAACACGGTTATCTTGTCTAGCTTCTCCCCTATTGATTTGATAGAAATATATGTTTGATGTATCAAGTATGAGGGAATATTATTTTTTTTATGGGGGAAGGTGGGGTGAAAGGGGGACAATTCAATTTAAAGGGGAGTGGGGATTAGACATTTTCATTTTCATGTTTTATGCTATAGAAATAGGAGGAAAACAGTAGAAATACTGAAGATAGGCTTTTTCTGATAATTCTATTGGAAAGCTGAGAAAATTTACGATGGAAAACATATGAAAGAACTTATTTTTTTAAATTTTTGAGAAAGTTCGATTTTTTGATGGAATTTTGAAAGTGAAAGTCTCTTTGTTTCTTGAAAAATTTATCTTTTTCGGGGATATTTTCGGTTTTATTGGTTGTAGGGACCTGGGGTTGTTCTCAAATGAAAGCTGTGCTCATTTTCTATGGAATAGGATAATTAAAACAGAAAATTATCGGATTTTTCAAATAGATATAGAATAAAAACTGATTTCAAGAAAATGGTCCTTAATTAATTGAAAAATCGAAAGTTGATAGAAGGAAAATAGTTTTAACCACATAAATCGATGGGAAATGAGCTCATCTTTCATTTGAGATCAACCCCAGATTGCTACGATCAATAGAAACCAGAGATATATCGAAAAAAGTGAATTTTTTCGATTTTGTAAAAGGGAGACCCCTTCAAATATTGTCAAAAAAAAGTCAAATGTTCAAAAAATGGTAAAAAAATGTTGACACCTGTTTTCCACCTGAAATTTCCCCATCTTTCCAATAAAATCATCCGAAAATCTCTATCTGAAACCATTTCTTTCCTCCAATGAAGGGTCCATTTCACTCCACTTTCTATAAAAGCATTTTTACAAAGCGCACTCGGAAACTAAGCGAGATAGCACGATTTTCATAGAGACCTTTTTCACAGAGAATTTGATTTCCCAAAAAAAAGGTCTCTTGATAAATTCTCGTAGACCCATCTGCTCCAAAGATATCTGAAAAAAACTAAAAATCCATTATTTTCAACGATTTCAGGGAATTCTTACCTCAATTTAATTCATTGATCACGTGATTCAATCACATCACATATCCTATATATATATATATCATCCATCATCTAACCTTTCCACGTTGAATCGTGAACATTTGAGAAGTACAAGGACAATCTCATCCAATTTTTTTTTTCTCTAATTTCGAGTAAACAATTCGTTTAGTCTAGAGATGATAAGCTCCATTTATTTTTTATTTCTTAAATTATTACGTCGTATTCTCGTGTTTTGGTGAATCATCGGAAAATTTTGGATGATTTGTCTGTTTTATCACAGCTGATAGTCAAGTTTTCTTCGAGCCTCAACAAATTACGTTGTTTTAGAGTCACAAAGAGGCGTAAGTCCTATGTTTAGACACAACACTTACGCCCCTTTGGTTCTGAGCCAATGATATTATGAATCAATAACATGTATCGTTATTCCAGAGCAAAAAAGACGTAAATATCAAACATTTCCTATATTTTTAAGCCCTTTTCACTCTGAGTCAACGTTATATATAGGCGAGAATAGGGTAAAATGGACCTCAGCAACAACATAATTCAGGATTTTTTTTTCGTGTTAAGGACACGAGAAAAAAATCTGAAAAAATTCAAGAAGATGCTCCAATATGTCTTCATTTTTGCAGAATTTTTTCAAATTTTTTCATCAAGCTGCCTATTCTCTAGAAAATCCCAAAACATTCCAATAAACAGGTCCATTTTTCCCTACTTTGACCTATATATATTTCACTATAAAATAGAGTCTCGTGCGCAAACTCACCGTTTTCTTGGGCATTTTCCTACCGGCTGACCAACAGTTGACTGGGAACCGTCCAAGTTTAATTTTCATTGATAAAAAAGAGGGAAAAAAACGCGTTATAGCACCTAGTCTTTGAGTAACTGTCAAACTTCATTACTCCACATTGTTAGAGTTTAATTCAAATTAATTGAATTGAAGTAAGTAATTTACGGCAGTGAAGCAAATTTTCGGGTGAGTTTTTTTCGAAGAAATCATCGATTTTCTCGAGATTTTTTTAACCTGGAAAATTATATTAATTAATTTGTTTTTTTTTTTTACTTTTTCAGGACAAATTCAATAAATCAATTTCATAATGGGAAATAAATATAATGAAGTGACACATGTTTTGTTCGACATGGATGGCTTATTACTGGGTAAGAAAATTGTGATGTAATAATTTTTGCACGGGTGGGTGGAAAAGGGGGAGGGGAGGCACGTAGATGGTGCAATCTCACGGGTTTAAATGTCAGGGTATTAGAAATTAATTTCTAATGTTTCGTTGATGGAATTTTTTTTTTTTTTCTAATTTAATGCAATGTCAAAGTCATTTATCATGGACGAAATCTGACAAATTTTGATTTTGACAGATTTTTTATGAAAAATTGATTTTATAGTATCACCAGTTTTTTTTTTTTTTTTTTTTTGAAAAGACCTTGGAAAGTAGGCGAAATAGAGCGTTTTTGCCCTAACTTTCTTTTGTGGTTTTTGAAATTTTATGGAATTATATCTATGAATTTTTGCGAAATCACTCGATCTCGTTTAGTTTCCGAGTTATTTAGAAAAAAAAAGTACTGAGGAAATAAAATCAATTTTTCCCGAAATCTAAATATTAAAAAAAAATTTTTTTTTTCATTCATTTTTTGGAGAATAATATGTGGGAAAGTAAGAGAGATAGAGCGATTTTGTAATAATCTTGGTTGTTGGGTCTTGATAAACTAAAAAATAAATAAATAAGTCAATAAATAGATAAATATATAAATAAATCAATAAATCGTTTCTTGAAATTTGGCCGAGTCCTTTCGAAATATCCTACGAAGAAGGATTCGGGCAAAATCACTCTATCTCGTTTGAATTCCGGATTTTTTTACAATAAAAAGTGGTGACAAAGTGAAATTATTTCTTTAATTATTTAAATTATTTTTAATGAAATTAATTTGTTTAAAAACTTCATATTCTTGAAATTGAAGGCTTCAATGATGTTTTTGATGATTTCGATGATGGAGTGAAAAAGGAGAATGAGTCATTTCCATCTGAAATTGTCCTTCTAAAGGAGATTTCAATTAATTTATGATAATTAACATGGCATTTTTTGTTAATTGAAGAAATTATAGGTGAAAAATCGAGTAAAATAGATTTTAAGTAGAATTTGATGATTTAGATGACGAAATTCGCGGGAAATGATTGGTAATACTTGAAATCCTCTATTTCAAGTATTACCAATCATTTCCTGCTCCTAGTGATTTAATTGGGGAGCCGAGAAAATTTCTGGTCGAAGACACAGTGTCACAGTTTATTTTTAGAGATTTCGTAGAAAACTCAACTTTTTTTTTGGGAATGTTTCGTTTTTCTTTGGGAATATTTCTGGTTGCAACTGTCGTGAGCTCAGTTTTCACCGTTTTATGGAAATTTTCATTGAACTTTCATCGATTTTTGCGGACAATATGAAAGAAAAATGATTTTCATAAAAATTTTTTAAAAATTATTTCAAGAAATTGATCAAAATTCATTAAAAATCACATGAATCGATAGAAAATGAGGTCATCTTCGAATTTCTCCTTCAATTTTTGCAATACACCTATTAGAACCGGAGGAAATCCCCCCCAAAAAATTGAAATTTTCGAAAATCTAAATGGTCAACCTGAAAATTTACTAAAGAAAAATGGAAACTAAGTGAGATAGAGCGATTTTGCCCTAATCGTTTCTTGTAGCTCTTGGAATTCTTCACGAAACACCATCTACTGTGAATGCACCAGTTACCGGACGGTTAAGGCAATGGTACCGAGTCCCGGACAAGTTAGGATAAAATCATTAAAATGATGAAAAAATTCCAATTAAATAAATTAAACAATTCACTCAATTCTTATTTTAACATTTAGTAAGTATTGGAAAACTAGATTTTTTCACTTTGAATTTTAATTATTCGTATGTTTTGCTGCTGCATCCGGCAACTGGGACCTGTCCGGTAACCGGGTCCACCATGTTAAAGACTAAATTGTCCTATCTCCCTTAATTTCCGAGATATAAAAAAAAAACAAGTTAAAAAATTGAATTTGTCTAAAAAATTCAAATTTTGGAATTTTTCTGAAAAATATTAAAAATGAGTTATTATATATAATATATATAATAACATATACATATATATGTTATCCAATTGAAATTTTCTCAGCTTTTCGATGGAATAATCGAAAAAAAACCACCCCCTCTTTATTGAAGTGTCGACTCCCCCCATTCATTTTTTTCTTCGATAATTGCACTGCAATTATGAATAAATAGACACAGAGCAGAGATACACCGAAGCATTCAACAGGGTAATAAAAAAATACAACAGTGAAAATGAATTTACCTGGGAGATAAAGGCATCATTGATGGGATTTCATTTCCACGAATCAGCAAAAGAAATAATTAGAATCTACAATTTGCCTCTTGACATTCAAGAATTTCTCGATCAACTTACTCCAATTTATGAGGAACTCTTTCCCAACAGTGAACTCATGCCAGGTCTTTAATAATATTTAATTAAATAATAATAATAAGCTCTTTTTTTTTTCTTTTTTCTCATGTGCAGATTCTGAAAGTGCGTACAAGATAATTTACAATAAAATTGTGTCAAAGTATGGACACAAGTACGAGGGTGATATACAATACAAGGTCCTTGGATGTCCAGAAGTTATTGGATTTCAATTAATTATTGATCGTTTCAAATTACCAATCAGCATTGAAGAATTTTCCAAGAGATATCATCAGTTGCAAGAAGAATTTTTCCATGATGTTAGAGTCATGCCAGGTTAAAGATAAAAAACAAAAAAAAAAAAATTAATAGAATAATTATTGCATTTACTTGTGTTTTTAATATCGTTGGCTTAGAAAAAGAGGGGCGTAAGTGATATATTTGTAGATAGCACTCACGCCACCCTTTGACGATATGATAATGAAATTAGCATACATCTGACAATTTTTTTGTTGATTTTTTAAAGGTATTATCCCAGTGAATTCGAGTACAGTGGAAACCCTTATTTAGTTCATTTCGTCTGAAAGATTATATTTTTTCTTTACATTTTCCTCAATTTTCTCATAATTTTTGTTTGTGTAGTTGATGTCCTTAATCGAACAGAAAAAACGAAATTACTAAAAAACCACAGGATTGACCCATCATTTAAAAACTATTGGCGAAGAGAACAGCATTTTAACTAAATAATAGAAGAAAAAAATCTTCAATTCACTGTATAGTTATTGAGAAATTTTAATTAGAAGGTAGTCGTAACTATTTGCCTCTCTCTCTATCTCATGCATGTGATAGCGGATTAATGTAAAAAAAAATTCGAGAAAAAAAAATTATATTCACAAGCTGAGGATATGACTTTCGAATAGTTTGATCACTTTTACGGATAAATTGAAGCACATTTTTCCAAATTATCAGCAATTAATTGGAAACTAATCTACAAATCCTCATTTTTTTATATTTATTGGCAGTACTCTGGGATACTACCTCAAACCGATAAATTATTATTAAAAAAATATTCAAAAAATTTGGACTTATAAGTTTTCTCAATTCTCTACATGTACATATTTTTTTAAAAATAATTTATTTATTGAAAAAGAAAATTGTAAGATGTTTGCTATTTTTACTATTATTTTAGAATTCTAACGTTAGTTGATTTCATGGGCTGATTTGTTTGATCATAGCTTCTAAATGTAATCATTTAGTTTTTTCACTGGTATTTTTAGTTATCAAAATATTAATTTTTTTATGATGCATGTAAAAATATCATGTACCACTTTTTGAGTCTGCCATATTCACTGTAAAAAAGAAAAACTAATCGTAATTATTTTTTGTTATTAATTTTCATTGTCAATCAATTCAATGTAAATCAATTTCACTCATTTATTACTGAATTTCACGAGTGTAAATTTGAAAATTTCGTGGAATTTCAGGTGCTATGAAACTTCTTCAGCATCTCAATGATCACAACATTCCAGTAGCACTGGCAACGAGCTCCAGTGAGACCAGTTATGAGCTGAAAACAAAGCGCGTTAAGCCAATATTTGAATTATTCCATCACAGAGTACTTGGTGGATCAGATCCTGATGTTAAAAAGGGAAAACCAGCGCCAGATATATTTCTTGTTGCTGCTAGTCGATTCGATGACAATCCAGATCCATCGAAGGTAAATTATGTTTCTAGCCAGTACATTATTTTCAAAATATCTTATGAGCAAGGAGGTTTAAAGAAAAATATCAGGAAACCTTTTTTGTAGTTCTTGAAATTCTCCATAAAAACGGTTTCTAGACATTTTTCTCTAGACCTACTCAATTCGAAGATATTCACAAAAATTAACAATAAAAGTGGAAATATAATAAAATAAGCAGACATCTAACACTTTTCTGATTTTTTTTCAAGAATAAATTTCTTAAAAAATATTTTTCAAAAATTTGCACTCGTTCTTCTTTGAATATGTTCTACATGTGCATATTTTTCATTTTCGTTAGAATAATTTTGTCACCTTAGAAACAGAAGGGCGTAAGTGATGTGTATAAGCATAGCACTTACACCCCTCTGATTTTGTGACGACAATTAATTTGTTAAGAAAAGAAGAAAACTAAAAATTGTCAAATGCTCGCTACTTTCAGTATTATATTTAAAAAAATGGATTATTCAGTGAAATTTTTTTTTTTTCCTGCAGTGCCTTGTGTTCGAAGATGCACCGAATGGTGTTCAAGCAGCAGTAAGTGCTGGTATGCAAGTTGTAATGGTACCTGATCCGAATTTACCAAAAGAATTAACAAAAAAAGCAACAATGGTAATTTCAAGCCTAGAAGACTTCAAGCCAGCGCTCTTCGGTTTACCACCGTTCGATGATTAACTAGAAATATTAAATATGTCTATGTCTTTGAAAAAAAAATAGTTGGCAAATTGTCCTTAATTGGTAAATGGTAAAAAAAAAAAAAAAAGAAAATAACTAAATCACGACCAAAGAAAAAATTAAATTCCAATCGACACTTTAACTCTCACTGTATTTCAAATAAGAAGATTAAAATCGTGGCCAGGTGCTAACGATTTGTGTATTTTCTCTTTTCTCTTCGTAATTATGAAGATTGAAACATTTATTTTGATAAATAGTATATATGTATTCAATAAAGTGATCCTGGTGACTAATTACCAAGTGTTTGTAATTATTTTTAGAATTTTTTCTTTTAATCTAATAGGTCTCACCGCCTTTTTATTTATCAACTGGACAAGATTTAGTTAACATGAGGGAATTGATCAGGGCTTTGCTGATGCAAGCTGCTTCACTTTCTGCAGAATCTCGTCGGATTTCAAATTAGCTAGAGGAACACAGCTCTCTTTACCAAATTCTGGAAGTAAAATAAGATTAATTAATTACATTATTTCATTCCTTAATTCTTTATTTTCGGTGGATCAAATAAATCAGTAGCAAAGAGACAAAACTGGTTCCCAAGGACTTAAAGATCGCCCTATCTCGCTTAATTTCCGAAAGATCGTCAAAAGAATAAATGATTAAGAAAAATAAGAATATAAAGTTTTCAAATTGATTTCATTTAGTCAACAGTTTTTTGCATATTTCGGAGACTAAGCGAGATAGCGCATTTTTGCTCTAATTCTGTTTTTTTACAGAGAATTTCAGGAGCTACAAAAAATAATTGGGATAGCTCTATCTCGCTTAGTTTCTGCGATATTTTTTGATAAATTAATGGTAGGATGGAGTCTATTTTTCTTAAAAATCTACAGTCGTAAAAAAAAGACTTGTTTTCATCTCTTTTGACTTCTTTTTTATCTCTTTACTACTGAAATTATGTTATTCCACAACTTTTCTATCAATTAACATGTCAGGTCACGTATGATGTAACTGCTTACCATATCGAGCAAATAATTTGGGTTCAATGTGAGAGCATTCTCTCACCAAAACTGGAAACTTTGGATTACAGAGTTTTATTGGCACGTACTGAGACTCGATGAATTCCCTGAAACAATTTAAATTGAACATTTTCAGTTCTAATTTGACGTACTTAACCTCTGGGCCCTCATAAATTGGAGTTTTACGAATTTATTAATGAAGTTACGTAGTAAAAAAAAAATTCGCTGAGAAGTAGGAAAAATTTAAGAGTTTGTTTACCTCACTCCTTGACTGGATTTTGATTTTTGACACAAGAGAATTCGGAGCTCCTTCAAATGCGGACCAAATTTGACCGCCGCCATGTTGACAATCTTGCGGATGACTGTACGCACATGCGCATTGAGGTCATTTTTCATGACTGCAAAGTAGAAGCTCATTAGTTGGTTTCAGCAGCCAATCGAGTCACAGGAATTGAAAGAACCGCGCTCTGACGACAATTTTCGCTTTGAATAAAGTGGAGCAAACTTCTTCTGGTTGTCCATAATTTTTTTTCGTTATTCTCTATAAATAAATTTAATTAATTGAGCGCATCACTTCAATAAATGCAAAATATTTCTATGAACACGTCAATTTTTTTCATCAAAGCACATTAATTTCTTTTACATTTTTCAAATAAATATTGTAAAAATACATGAATAACAAATCATATACCAAACAAAAAAACAATCAAATCGTGCTTTGGTTCCTTTTTTTTCAAATAATGAATAATTTTAGCTATTATGAATTAATGAACGAGAGAAAACGCATTGTATCTGTTTTACCTAAAATTGTATACATGAAAAAAGTTCGGTCCTGATTTACCAAATCTTCAAATTTCGCAGAAGCTAGAGCAGCTCTTTCCTGGAAATCTGACTTTTACAATTAATTAAACAAAATTCAAAGGAGAACTCACTCATCAGTGATAAAAAATTCCATTCGAACAATAAAAGAAAGGACTTTTTCATAAATTTCTTTAACGAATTATGAATTCATTAATTTGGACAGAACTTGAACTTTTATCTTCTGATTATTTAATTATCGTTTACTGTCCTGTTATCGCAGAAAATCTAATGAATAAACTACTAAATAATTGATTCAAGTGCATGCTATGCCTGAGTTACGAATACTGACAATTTTGTTTCGATTTCATCATGCCACCCTTTACTATTGAAAATACTTGCTGAGGAAGAATACAATTCTCATTGTAATGTACTTGAAATATCAATAAATTTTGAAAAAAATTTTATATCATCACCTCAAAAACTAAGTGACGTAAGTATCATCCTTATGTAAAGCACTTGTGCCAATTTGTTTCTAAGGTGACTATTTAAAAAAAGAAAAGAAATAGAAAAATAAAATTCTATTGTTTCAGCAGCTGCAATTAGATTGCTAGCAGCTATTGGAAACCTGATTTTCCTTCTTCTCTATCTTGAATAGACCATATTGTCCCTCATCGCACTGTATTCGATGCAGTGAATGATGCATCGAAAATTGAATATCTTTCAAAGCTAGATAAATGCTGTAAATTTAGAAGATGATAGAAACTAAAATTAAACAATTTTTAATTTTATTATTTTTAAAGGGTTTTTGCAAAGTTAATACCGTCTTCCGCGAAACGAATATCTATGAAAAAATTTTAAATTAAACAATAGTGATTTGAAAAATAATAGAATACCTACGAGATATTTCCAGATGTTCCGGGATAGTGGGTGGATGTCCTCCAAACCTACTCAGGTGGCAGCCTGAAAGGTGTAAAAAGAGAACTTCCTAGGATGGAGTCCTATAAACCTCTTCAGAATAAATCTGAGGGTATCACGGAGCTACTGAGAATGATGCTCTCTGTACCTCTACGGGAAGAATCACTCCATTCGCTCTCCAAACCTGGGAGTATCAAGAGAGACTCTTCATGATGGAGTCCAATGAACCTCTTCAGATCAAATCTGGGGGTATCATGGAGCGTCCGAATGCTCTCGAACTTCCAGGATTGGATCGCCCTACGAGCTCTCCTCACCCCGAGATGTAGCGAGAGAGACTATCAAAAATTGAAGATCTGTTCCAGCCCATCCAAAGTCCTATGTGATCCATGCGCACCGTAAGTTCTTCCGAATCGTGAGGGTATCAGACCCATGTTCCTCTGATTGTCCTGAGAGATGCAGCCTGAATGGAGTCCGATGAACCTCTTCAGAATATATCTGGGGGTATCACGGAGCTCCTGGGAATGATGCTCTCTGTACCTCTACGGGAAGAATCGCTCCATTCGCTCTTCAAACCTGGGAGTATCAAGAGAGACTCTTCATGATGGAGTCCAATGAACCTCTTCAGACTAAATCTGGGGGTATCATGGAGCGTCCGAATGCTCTCGAACTTCCAGGATTGGATCGCCCTACGAGCTCTCCTCACCCCGAGATGTAGCGAGAGAGACTATCAAAAATTGGAGATCTGTTCCAGCCCTTCCAAAGTCCTATGTGATCCATGCGCACCGTAAGTTCTTCCGAATCGTGAGGGTATCAGACCCATGTTCCTCTGGTTGGCCTGAGAAATGAGATTCTGCACAGAAAAAAAAAATCCAAATTCGTAGAATTTATCGTTTTGATTAAATTTCCATAGATATTCGTTTCTGTCAGATGCGGTAGTACTCGATGATGAAGCAAAAGAGGGAATGTGAATAATAAAAAAAAAAATATTAAGAGATTGATTAATGACAAACAGGGAGTTTGATAATTTTAGAGAATGGTCGATGTTATTTTCTGTGTGTGGAATCGATGATGGAGCAGAATGTTCTTCGAGGCTTCATCCATCAGTGAAATAACCAGTATCGGGTCAGACAAGTATTTCCGAGTATTATATTTGAAGGTCACAAGTCAGTACTGGAATATTCTCAGTCATGACATTTTCATCAGTTTCTGTAAAAGAAAAAAATAATAATTAATCCCTCATATTTATTAAAAATTGCGAAATAAATTGAATGAAATGAATTTTGCTCTCGGTTTATGAAATTAATTTCAACTGAAATGAATGACGCAGTAAATTGCAACGGTCGAACGGGAGGGGGGGGGGGGCGTCACGCACCTTCCCCTCTTATTGGCCAAACTTGAACAACCGTTAGAAATTCAAAAAATAATAATCAATTTATAGAAAAAAAAAAAAAAAAATTCCAAATAATTTCTTCTCCTCAAATGAAATTTGTCGAAAAATTACATAAATAGTTTGAATAATTTCCATTTGCAAAAAAATGTCAAATAGAAAAGCTCGCAAAAAATAAATTGATGTCAATTTATTGATAAACGAACCTGTATGATACATTCATGTGCTCACCAATTATGTAAAATTAATAAAAATTGATGTAAAATCATTGGCAATCAGCACGACGACCGACTAAGCAAGAGACGAGGTTGTGTCATGTTTAGGAATTCGTCCATATTCCCCTCTATTTGATTATTTTTTGCACTTTTTTTCAATCACTATCAATAAAAAAATTCACCACAATCAATTAATATTGTTGAGAATATGAAAATCTTATGAAAATTGAATGTATAATTGAAAGGTGAATGCTACACAACGAAGAGACAAAGCGACAATGACTCCAACGGTCGAGAGGGGAAATGGCGGGAAAAGCTACGAATCCTTTGTCTCACGTCCAGACTTGCGTTCACATTATTCTCTTCATTTAATGATTTCCAGCGCTGTCTTTTTTTTCTTACTAATCACAACGAAACATTTGTCACAATTAATGAGACAAAATTAATAAGCCTCAGTGGGTGAAATTGTCGTTAATTATTTATTATTATTATTTGTGTTTGTGTAATGAAAGACCGGTACTGTGGATACGAGACAGCAACGGACAAAGCGGGAATGACGCCGTAAATTGTGACAACGAAGAGGGGGGAGGGGAGGGGGGATGGCGGTACAAGTGGCAGCCTTCTCCCATTGGTTGAGGAGTAAACGACCGTTAAAAATATGAAAAAAAAAAAAAAAAAAACGTTGATATTAAATAGTTGAAAAAATTCGAACTAATTCTTTTTTTCGAAGAAATTTATGAAGAAAAAAAAAATATATAGATGTTCTCAACTTAAAAAAAAAAAATTGCATGAAAAAAGAAAAACACGCGATAAAAAAATTGATATGAAAAATGCAGCGATCAATTAATTTATTTACTCACAGATTATCCTTTTGGTGAATAAATAAAAATTCGACAAGGTCATTGGCAGCCAACGAGACGTTCAGCTCAGCATAGAACGAAGAAGCTCTGCAACGCATCCAGAAATTCATCCGAATTTCACTCGATTTAATTATCCTCAGCATTTTTTTTTTTTTCATCAGCAATCAGACGTCCATCCCGATGGATTCAACAATGTCAATGTCATTTTTCAGGTGAAAATCCAATAAAAATTGGAGGTAGAATGAGAAGCCGCTGCTGCTATGAAAATGACGCAGTAAACTCCACTGGCGGAGTGAAAAAAAAATGGCGGGGAAAAGTAGCATCAACATGTAACCGTTTTTTCATATTCACAAATGCTTTTATATTCTTTGCTCAACTTCTTCACTCCCTTTTTTTTTTAATTTTTCACTCACTCATAAAAACTCACGATTAATCCCACAAACAATTAATTTTACTCAGTTTCTCAAAGATACTGAACAATAATTGAGAAACCGATGCAGCGAAAACGAAAATGGAATGACACCAAAAATTCCAACGGTTGTGAGGGGGCGAAAAAATGGCGGGAAAAATTATCACAGCTGACTCTCTTTCTTTAGGTCCAAAAAATGTCCATATTAAATTAAAAAAAAAAAAAATGTCAATATTTAATGCCTCAGTTGATAATTTTCAGGACTTTTTACTTATTAATTACACTAAAATATTCACACTAATTAGTTCTACATAATTAAGATCACTCAGTAGATGAAATTATCGTTAATATTTGAGGTGTAGTCAGAAGCCGGTAACAGCACCAAAAGTAACAACCGGAGAGACAAAGCCGGAATGAAACAGCGCTGCTGCTAAATGGCAAAATGGCGGGAGAATCACAACCAATACCCACAACACTGAATCTCTATTGTTCTTCATGTTTTTTTTAATTCGAAAGATGAAAATAAAATTGTCGAAAAATGCAAAAATTATTGAAAAATTCAGGGACAACTATGAAGTATCACTATAATAACTATTATCACAATTTTTTCGTCGATTACGAGGAATAATTCACTGGGAAGACGACTGCAAGGAGTACGGGTGGGCGTGGCCTTGGTTTTTGAAGGAGTAAACAGTAACGGTCGTTTGTAGCAGAGTGGGGGCTGAGCAAGATTCTAGGGAATTTTAGTTCCAAAAAATATGCCGGTAAGCTAGGGACCGTTCAGATCATTCAAAAAAGATCTACCGGCCAATAGGAGCAGTTCAAACGACAGTCCGTACGCGCATGCGCCACAAATTGAATTAAAATGGAGGGAAAGATTCAAATGCGTAAAATACATCGACAAATTTGATCGATAGGTTAATTAGTGTTTTTTTTTCTTTTTTTTTTCATTAAAAATCAGTGAATAAAAATGAGCAATCCATTTTCTCGCCAATACGAAGGAAAATTGAAGGAGAAAACGATGAGAAATGCCTGAAAATAATTATCCATGAGAAAAAAAAAGATGAAAATTGAAGATTTAATTAGGAATTAACTTCAAATTGCTAAAATTCCGGTCTGTTCAACGAGAAACGTCAAAATTATGAATTAAAAATGTCTTGACACTAATTAAATTAATAAATTATTCAAAATTAACTGATAAATTTACAAGTTTAAATTAACAATGACACTTCCACCGTTGTTTAACTGTGATTTTCCATCGTACATGAGAGATCCAACAGTGAGAGATGTTCAAGTTTATTGGTATCATCCGAATTTCACGCAGAGTCGATATCCACCTGGACAACAAGGTAAAGAATCGATGGAAAATTTAGTGAGTCGTAAAAACAAATCATTTAAGAGAAGATAAAATAGAATAAGTCGATTATCCAGTGATTCACCTCAAATATTAAGGAAAATAAACGAGATAGAGCGATTTTTTTTGTGTCTTTTTCTTGCAGAGAATTTTGAGAGCTACAAATGAAAGTTGAGGACAAAAAACGCTCTATCTCGCTTATTTTCCGAGATATTTTCAAAAAATATCGCACTTTTTCTTTGCAAATATCTCGGAAACTAAACGAAATAGAGCGATTTTATGTTTTTTTCGATTTCGCAGAGAATTTTAACGATTTACAAGCAAAGATGAGTGCAAAATCGCCTTATCTCGCTTATTTTCCAAGATATTTTCGAAAATCAGCGAACAACAAACAATAATTTTTCCTAAAAACTTCAAATTTTCCAATTTTTTAAAATTATTTCTGTTTTACCCTTTCGCTACTGAAAAATACTCAATCAAAATGATTTTAATCCAATGTCTATTTTTCCTGCACCTCCTAATTCTTTTTTCTCCATCAGTGAGTGAAGCTTGCACCTTGATATGCCTCCTAGTAGCCCAACGAATATGCCAATCGAAATTAAATATCTGGAACATTGAAACTTCTCCACAACTTCCAATTATCATTGCCGAATCAATTGTCGAGGGCAATGACACTCATTTTTGGATACTCGAGAGACGATTGGTGCCTCATCCCTATTTGAACACAGACGAGGCCCTCAGATTCGGTGGAAAACGCCTAAAAAGTATTAGAGAATGGGTAAAATTATTTTAATTAAATTAAATCAGAAAATATCTCGAAAACGAATGAATTCAAGATGATAATGGAATTAGTACATCTAACAATTCATTGAATTTTTTAAAAATAAAATAAATTATTAAAAAAGAAAAATTTTGAAAAATTGGTACTTGTAGTTTTTAGAAATTTTAAATTAATTTTAAATTCATCAATCAATTAATTAATTTTATTTTATTAACTTATTTTAAAATTTTTTAACTGCACATTTTTCAAAAATAATTTATTTGTCGAGTAGAAAAAAAAAATAAAAATTGTCAGATGTTTTTTATTTTCAGTATCATGAGTTTATGAAGAATGAATGTTTTCACCTATTTTGTAGCAAATCTAATTGCCTAAAAGAAAGGTTTCTTCATAAATTCACTTCTGAGTTTCTGAGATATTCACGAGATTCTTCAATTTTACTTTTTTACACTCGACTCTGACATTAATTCAATTTTTTCAATTTTTTAAATAGAAATTTCAAGTCTTCAGGGAAAACATTGAGACGAATCTTTCTATGAACATCCAGAGGTATCTTCATGAATGGTATCAAAAACCACTGGGTGATACACTGATTATGCTTTTGATAACGTGTGGAAGAACTGTCTTATTTTTATTTCAAGGAAGAACAAATAAAATAACGCTGTTTGATTCACATGGCCACAATACTCCCAGGCAGCCACACAGAGGCCTAGTTGTTGCTCAAGTATTTTTTTTTTAATGCTAGAAACTCTTTAAGAGACAATTTAGAAGTGAATTAGTGGAAGAAATCAATCGATTCCACTTGAATTTCGGTTTTCATTGAATATTCCGGAATACAAGCGAGATAGAGCGATTTCTGTGGAGACCTTTTTTCTCGCAAATTCTAAGAGCTAAAAGAAAGGTCTCTTCCAAAAATTTTCTATCTCTCATAGTTTTTGAGATATTCGAGAAAAACTGATATTTTAGAAAATTTCGAATTATCGAAGGATTTCATAGTTTTCTTGCAATATTTCGAAAATTGAGCGAGATAGCGAAATTTTCGAAGGGACCTTTTTTATAGCCCCTTTTCCCTCCTAAAAAAAAGGTTTCGATATAAATTCTCTATCTCTTTTAGTTTCCGAGAGAATCTACAAAAAATGAACTCGTTTCACCACTTTTCTCTGATATTTCTTTTAAAAATTATCAAAAATAGATGAAACTGAAAATAGCAGACATTTGAATATTTTTTAACAAATAAATTATTTAAAAAAATGAAAAATATGCACATGCACACAATTCAAAAGACTATGAGTGCAATTTTTTCAGACATTTTTTTTACAATAATTGATTTGATTCAAAAAATGGAAACAATTTTCAAATGTATGCGAATTTCTTCATCATAAAAATAGTCATAAAATTTTCTTTCATTCAGGCAAAATTCGAAAAACTCGATTCACTCTGTAATTGGTACATTCAGGATGTTCTCTATGACTGCTTCAATGTCTACTCGGATCAGTATGAATTGGCATTTCTCTATTACGTGAATTCATCAGGATGTTGCAGTAGCGGTGGAAATCCTTGTGACTGTGGCTGCAATGATTGTTAAAAAAAGCTGAAAAGAAAAATGCGTAACTAAACAAAATTGAAACAAAAATAATTTGCTTCTTCATTCTGTTTTATTAGAACGAGCAGAAAAATTAAAACAATTTCATATTTAGACATACTGACATTTATTTACATTATTTACAGTTTCTCTAGAGATTACTTCATCTGATTTTTCTCGAATACTTTTTTTTTTTGCTTTAAATCGAATAGATTTTCAAAAAGAAATTTACAACAGTTGTTTTTTTTTCATTTCAGTGAGTTCATCCGAAGTTTTACATTTTTTTTTTCTTTAATAAATCTCTTTCTAAATTTTCTTTTTCTTCGAAAAATAGAAATTCCATCGAAAATATTCTGTTGTACTATTGAACAAATTTAATGAGATAAATTCTCTCTATTTTTCAATTATCGAGAGGAAAAATCTTGAATCTAATTATTATTTATCTGAATTATCTTTAAATATTAAATAACTTTTTTCCATTAATTTTTTTTTCTATAATATATTATTTTAAAAAAAAGAAGATAATCACTAGAGTATTGATTTTACAGAGACGTCGTGTTTTTCTTCCATTCACATCCTCCTAATCTACCTAAGCACCCTAAAGAGTCATTAAATTATCTAATGATGTTAATCCCTTTTGAATTTTCAAAAAACATTTAATAGAATTTTTCTTTAATTATTTCCATTTTATCGTTTCAATCCTTCACTTTTTACAGCGTATTAATTCTGTTTAACAGTTCACGTTGTATTTAAGTATCAGTAATAGAAGAAAAATGAGAAAAAACAAACTCAAATTTAATGACAAAAAATAAAAAAATTAAATTAAATTATTGTCAAATTGAAAAAAAAATAATAATAATAGTTAAATTTCAACTTTTTCGTTGAATTCAGATGCATAATTGAGTGGCAATAAAATTTTTTAATGAAAATTTTGAATAAAATTATAAGAAACGTAAACGAAAACTCAATGATTTATGTTGCTCCATAATTTCCCTTTCTCATATGAATTTTTTTCCTTTTTTTTTTTGTTCATATTTTACAAGTGTAATGTGTAAGGAGTTGTAGATAACAATATTTTTTTTTCCAATCTCCTTAATTTTTTTTTTCAACAACGCAGTTTCTAAAAATTTTCTTAAATTTTTATATCTACAAGAATCTTATAAACAGATATTTTCATTTTCTTTCGTTTTCCTTCAATTTTTTTTTTGTCGTAAAAATATATCTTTTCAAGCCAAATAATGAATTTTTCAATTATTTCAAATGAATTTACTGTTAATTTTAATTCTCTCTAAATGCATGTATCTTGGGGTAGTTGAGCAATACCTGGCATTCAAATATATATCTCTCCAATTGAAAGTTTTCATTAGTGTGAAAGTTTTTTTTTTAATTGGATAATTGAAGAATTTTATTTGATCGAGGCTCGAAATTAAATTCAATAATTTTTGTGAAATTTTAATAACATTCTTCTTTGCTATAAAGAAAATTACACAATTTTTCAATGACAAAAATTGCGTAATTTGCAAATTTTTATGTAAATTAAATGAATCTTAATGACGATAAATCAAATGCAATATTTAACTTCGGAATTATTCAAATAAAAAACGTTTCAACTACAAGAGAGACTCATGAAGCCAAGCACCAGAGTTAATTAAATGACAGAAATTACGCTGTTATTTTTTTTTATCATCAAAAAACTCTTCTAAACGTAATAAATTAATGATTCTTTTTTTTTTTTTTTTAGTTTTTTCTCTTTTTTCATAATTGAAATGTGAGATGTTAGAGGGACTGACGAACCCGGGGCTGTGCCCACTCGACAAAGTCATCAATTAGCACCGGCCAAGCACCTTCCTCGTCGTAATTACTCATGTCTGGATTAATCATTACTGCAAAGTCCAAGAGCAAGTTCCACGTGTCCTTTGGAATCGATCTTTTATGGTGCTCCTGAATTTAAAAAAAAAAAGAACAATTTAATCACTGATTTTTTTTCACAATTTTTAGAGAATAGCAGACATCTGCGACGATTATTCCCTTTTTCTTCTCTTTCAACAATTAAATTATAAGAAAAAGAAAATGTGAAAAATATAAATATGTAGAAAAATTTTAAAAACTAAAAGTGTAAATTTTTTTTAATATTATTTTTTTTCATCAATTTTTTTGCTTTGAAAAAATTTAAAAAGTTGTCAGATGTATGCTATTTTCATTATCATATCTTTTCAGGGAATTATAGGCTGATGAATTTTAAGATTACTTGGAGAAATTGACACCATAGCTGCAGAAACATGAATCTATCCTCGAGAACAATATTCCAGTAAGCTATAGCCATGTCTAGGTCAAGGCCCTTTTGTCCTGGATTCTTGGCATAGTTAAATGTGAAGTGATAAAAGTCCTTGAATTTTTGAAGATCTCGAAGTTCACTCTCCAAGTTGTTTAATCTTGCTTTCAGCTTGTCTACACTGTCGACTCTAACGATAAAAAAAGAAAAAAAGGAAACGAATCAGTTTTGGTTCAAAAGACTATAAATCTTATTTTTCATCATGTAAAAAAAAAACGATACAATTCTTCTAAAAAAAAGGATAATAAAATCGATTAATCGAGTTCCTTCAAATTGCTTAATAGATCGATTTCACAGGATCGATTAAATATTTTCAAAAAATATTCTGCAAAAATGAAGCTATTTGTTCGTTTTTCCCACTCTTTCCTTTGAAAATTACCAATAGAATTAATTCCGAATGAATGAGTAGACAATTTTCTTACCCCAGTTCAGTCATTCCATTCATGAATTCATCTTTAGTAAATTCACATTGTGTCTCAGCTCTGAATTTCCAGGCAATAATTAATACGAGCTTGCTCTCAGGACTGAGATTTAAATCATCGAGAAATTTCATAATACCATCCTCAGTAATTTTGTCTGTTTCGTTGGGATCTGCAAAATAAAATAATGATAAAAATAAATTAATAAAGAATGAATTAATTAGAAAAAATTTGATAATATATTTTTTTCTCATTCCTTTTGCTATATCTGCAAATAGAAAAAAGTGCTATCTTCTCTTTTTTCTTTTTTTTATCTGCATAAAAGTTTCTGTTTTTTACTGTCAATTTTTTTCAAATATGTAGAAAATTAAGCGAGATAGCACGTTTTCTTCTTGTATTTTATTATTTTTCTTTTTAGAGAGAATTTCAAGAATTACAAAAGAAAATTGCACCAAAATCATCTTATCTCGCTTATTTTCCGAGATATTAAAAAAAAAACAGTCAACAAATAATTTTTTATGAAAACTCATAAATCTGCAAATTTTTATGAAATAATTAGATAATAAAAGAATTAATTAAAAATTAATACCTTGATAGCTCGAAAATAATGCCTCGAGTTTTTTCTTATCAACACTAAAAATACTCTTTGATTCCTTGTAATAAGCATCTGGATTTTGAAAATAATTGTCACTGGCAAGATCCAATTTCCAATCGTTTTGTGCTAAACAATAAATAGCTGTTTGTTCACCAGTTTGAGTGAAAGTTATGAATTTCTTAACCTTGTCCTTTTGTGAAAATTTCAGCTTATGCTAGAAAAGAGAAGAAAAAAGAAGTATATATAATAACAAAAACAAAAAAATAAAAAAACATTGTTTATTATTTAATATTAATCATTTGTCTTTGTGTTGTTAAAATGAAAGAAAAGAAAAAAAAATGAATTTTCACGAAGTATTTGACAAAAATCAACGTACTTTGGTGATTTTAATGACAATATTTGTGACAATTACACTGTAACAAAGCAAAAAAATGATACGACATTGACGTGTAGGTTAATTTTCTTAAGCCAGTTGATTTATCAATTATTTAGTTTCATGTAATCAAAAGGAAAAATCATTGTTAAATTATTTTGATAGAAAGATTCATTCACTCTCACGAGAATTGAAAAAAAATTCATTTATTCAATAATTCTTACCATTTTTGAGTTAATTTTAGGCCCCCGAAAAGCCAAAATATTATTCCCTTCACACTACACTTGACATGAATATGCGCATGCCTCTGTCGTCTTTTTATCCAACACGCACAGACACATAAAAAAAAGTACAAGAAAGAAAGAGAGAGAGAGAGAGGGAGAAGAAAAATTTCAGAAATAACTGAAGGCGCGTTTTCACTCATGCAAAGGCTTCATTCTAACGACTAGTAGCTTCTATCAAAGTGCTCTCGAAAACAGTGAGATTTATCAAAAAATACCAAGAGACCTTTTTTGTAGAGAAATAAATTCTCTACAAAAAAGGTCTTCTGACATTTTCCCCTCAACCCCCTCATTTTGGAATGCCCTTTAAAATAACAAAAAAACCTTATTTTTCCCTCAAAAGACTCACTTCATTACCAACAATCGATGCCTTTTCCCCTAAACCCACAAACCAGAATGAAGCGCCCTCATCCCATTCTGTGCATGTGTGTGTATGTGTGTGTGTGTTACCTCCCCCCTCATCTCCCGCATAGCAAGGGGGAGAGGAGAGCATTGACGGCTTCAGTCAGTCTTTGGCATTCGGAGCAAAAGTGTTTAATACAGTGCATAAAAATCAAAAAAATTGTCCCCCCTCCAGTATTTCGCCCCCTTTTCCCCTCATTTACTCGTGTACTATATCAGTGTGTTTTCAACCAAAAAAAAAAAACACAGTTCACCTATCGATTACACCATCCCCCTCCCCCACTTCGTGCCTGTCTGTACCTGTTCCATTATCGAGATGTTTGAGTGCCCCTAATCTTCAATTCACCTAGAATGTGGCTCAATTTCTCAAAACTTGTGATTTTTTCCCTCCAAAAAGCTGCATAACTCCAAAAAAAAAGGCAGAAAAAAAAATCACTAAAAACTCAATTTTTTTGTCTTCCCCAATTTAATTTAATTTAATTAAAAAACAAGTGGAGAGAGAGAGGGGAAGTGTGTGAAAATCAGTGAGAATGACGTGCTCAAGACCAACGAGAAGAAAAAATAAGGCATTGCTGAGAGTGTGACAGACTACACTTGCTCTATTCATCTGGAAAAAAAGTCCTCCATGCTTCTTCTAGGCACTTCCTGACGACCGATTTTTTTTTGGTAATTGTAGTTGTTTTTTTTTTTTTAGAAAAATGGCCTTGAGGGCCATTACGTGTTAATTGTGATGTTCCAGTGGTGATTATTTCATCCGTTTTTTTTTTTTTTTAAAGAACCCTTGGTTTTTTTTAAAACTTTTTTTCTCTTTTTTCTTTTTTAGCTTTGTGTTTTTTTTTGGCTTCTTTTTACTCTTTTCTAAATTAAGAAACGTGAGATGGGTAGCTCTTGGTGGCAGTGTACTGCATGCCTCAGAGCACAAGAAGAGGACATCTGCGAGCTACAGTTGAATCACTGCAATCTCTACGATGTACCACCGGATGTGTTCATTTATGAGAGAACACTGGAGACACTTTATTTGGATGCTAATAGAGTAAATATAATTGTTTTTTTGTTTTTTTTTTTACTGGATTTTTTATGGGGGATGAAGGGATTACCATAAAATTGACAATATGAAGTTGGCAAATATCTGACATTTTTTTTTTTTCGAATTTTTTAAACTAATAAATCATTGGAAAAATTATTTTTTGAAATTTTCACTTATTGTTTTTCAAATTTTCTACAAGTGCATATTTTTAATTTTTTGAAAAATGATTTATTTGTCAAGAACAAAAAAAGATTAAATATTGTCAGATTATTGCTATTTTTATAATCATAAATTCGCAGAAATCAGACAATTTTTTTTGATTTTTTTAAAATAAATAAATTATCATTACTGTTATCATTATTGCTGCTATAGGGAATCTCCCATGGAAGCGATAAAGAATACATACATACGTTATTTGAAAAATCATTAAATAATTTGCATTTGTAGTTATTCAAATTTTCTTAAATATGTATATTTCTAATTTTTTTTTAAATAATGTATTTGTTAACAGAAAAAGAGAAACAGAAATGATCAAATGTCAGCTATTTCCAGTGTCATATGAAGAAATTGAGTGGGGAGGATCTGGATTTATTGGAAGTTTTTGAAAGGGATCTCGGAAACTAAGCGAGATAGGAGGTTTTTTGTGGATACCTTTTTTGAAGATCGGGAAATTCTCTATAAAAAAGGTTTCCATGGAAATTTCGACATCTCATTTAGTTTATGAGATGCTCTCATTAATAAAATAGAGAATTTTATTAAATATTTATTTTTAAAATGAAAATTTCATATTTTTTGATTTGGGGAGGAAAATGGAGGGGAGACAGAATTTTTTTGATGATTGCATTGAGAAACTGAGGAAATCTCAGGTGGAGAACACGAGTCGCAATCAATTTTTGAAGGATTTTTCTTGAGAATTTGAAGATTTAAAAAAAAAATGAAAGTCTAATATTTTTTAGTGGATGAAATTTTCTTTTTTTTTGAGAATATCTCCGGTTCTGATTGTCGTAGTGCAAAAACTCGATAATGAGAAGAAAGTTGAGCTCATTCGTCATCGATTTACGTGGTTTCGAATCAATTTTCCATGGTTTTTCGGAAGAATCATGTGCCAAAGGGATTTTCATCATGAAATCAGCCACAATTTTGTCAGAAATGATTGGGAATTGGATTTAAACCACATGAATCGATGGGAAATGAGTTCATCTGGCCAGCGGTTATCGGTTTTCCACAGTACGACCACCAAAACCCAAGATATCCTTGAAAAAACAAATGAATTTTCAAAATTTCCCTTCAATTTTCAATTAAATTTCTCGAATATTCGAAAAAAAATTCAAAAAATCAATTATGACACGTGACACTCAATCTCCACTAGACATTTTCTCATCTTCTCAACACAGAATCATCTAAAATGTCTTATCTCGCTTTTTCCCCTCAATTTCATCTAATTTCCAAAATTCAAAAACTTCAAATTTCCATCAAAACCCAATTCTCCTGAGAAGATCTCGAAAACCGTTGAAGTTACGTGAATTTACCAAGAGACCTTTTTTGTAGCCCACAAAATTTTCTACAAAAAAGCTATCTTGACATTTTCTCCTCAACCCATTCGCTCCAAAGATATCCTTCGAAAACGAACTCCCACCCCTTTACCACTTTCACTGATTAATTTTTTTTTCCTCTTTAATTTCAACTTATTTATTTGTTATCATTCCACAGATAAAGGATCTGCCAAGGCCATTATTTCAGTGTCATGAATTACGTGTATTGTCACTCAGCGATAATGAAATTACTGCACTACCACCCGCCATAGCGTCCCTGATAAACCTCGAGCATTTAGACCTCAGTAAAAATAGTGAGTAAATCTATAAAAAATCATTATTTAAGAAACAGAGTAGCGTGAGTGCTATTGTGAAGAGGAAGGTGGGATAAAATGAACACGTGTTGATTTTTCTCAAATCAACACGTGTCTGTTTTATCAAAATTAATCGAAATCTACTCGAAGTCTATGGAAATATTGGAGATAAATTTTTTCTGATGATTCTATATGAGAGCTGAGGAAATTTCCCATGAAAATCATATGTCAGAAGTTATTTTTTCGAATTTTTTCCAAAAAATTACATTTTTTGCGCACGATTTGAAGTTGAAACTCTTCTGTTTTTGAAAAATTTCAAGTTTTCGAGAATATCTCATGGTTCTATTGGTCGCAGCGATCCGGTGCTCATCTTAAATAGAAGGCGAGCTCATTTCGAATCAATTTCTCATGATTTTTAGGAAAGCTGTAAGCCACATGTGATTTTCATCAAATAAGCTACAATTCCCTTAGAAATCATTGGAAATTGGATTGAAACCACATGAATCGATGGAAAATGAGCTCATCTCGCCAGTGGTTATCGGTGTTCCACGCTACGACCACCAGAATCCAAGATATTCTCAAAAAATCGAGAAAAAAAACAATTTTGACAAATGTTTTTCGCCTAAGATTCCCAGCTTCTCAATGCAACCATCCAAAAATCTTAATCAACAACCATCCCTTCAAAATCTTTATTTTACCCCACCTTCCCTCTATATACATCACTTACGCCACTTTATTTCTATTCACACAATATAATCTGCCACACCTTTAATGTTTGCAAAACTAATTAATTAATTTATTTCCACAGGCATAAAGGAGCTTCCCGACAGCATAAAAGAGTGCAAGAATTTACGTTCAATTGACCTAAGTGTCAATCCATTTGAACGTTTTCCCGATTCAATAACACACATAGTTGGATTACGTGAATTATACATTAATGATGCATATATTGAGTATTTACCGGCAAATTTTGGCAGATTATCATCACTTAGAACACTTGAATTACGTGAAAATAATATGATGACATTGCCAAAGAGTATGAGCCGTTTGTCAAATTTACAGAGACTAGATATTGGTAACAATGATTTTACAGAATTACCAGAAGTTGTTGGTGATTTAAAGAATTTAACAGAATTATGGATTGATGGAAATGATATACGTCGTATACCAGCTAATATTGAACAATTGTATCGTTTAAATCATTTTGATTGTACAATGAATGCTGTACATGATATACCATCTGAAATACAGGGCTGGCGTGACATATCAATAATGAATTTTTCATCGAATGAATTATATCAATTGCCAGATACATTGTGTTATTTACGTACAATTGTTACACTTAAAATCGATGATAATCAATTGAATTCACTGCCAGATGATATTGGACAAATGTCAAATTTGGAAGAACTTATTGTAACAAAAAATTTTTTAGAATACTTACCATCATCAATTGGTCTTTTACGTAAATTACATTGTTTAAATGCTGACAATAATTATCTACGTACATTACCACCAGAAATTGGTAGCTGTATATCATTATCATTGTTATCATTGAGATCAAATAATTTGACTGGTGTACCACCTGAACTTGGACATTTGTCATCGCTACGTGTATTTAATCTTGTTAATAATTGTATACAATTTTTGCCTGTATCTATGCTCAATTTGACGAATTTAAAGGCACTTTGGTTGAGTGATAATCAGAGCCAACCACTTGTACCACTGCAGCAGGAGTTTAATAGAGAGGAGGATATGATGGTACTTAGTTGTTTTATGCTGCCGCAAAAACAGAGAAAGGAACTTGAGCGTGAGTATTTATTTTATTGAAGAAAATGAAAAGTGGAGGCTTTTATTTTTGTGGAATGTCATTTGGAAAAATTGAGACCAAAGAGATTTTGACGAAAAACCTTTTTTTGTCTCAATTATTTCATATGTTCTACAAAATTTGGGTAATTTAAAGGGAAAGGTGGGGTAAAATGGATATTTTAATTGAATGGTTTGAGATAGAGATTTTGAAATGGCTTCTTTGAAAAGCTGAGCAAATTTTGGGTAGAAAACATGTGTTAAAGTTCAACTTTTCGATTTTTTGAAAAAATTATATTTTTTCTTGTCACCTTTTGAAAATAAAAAAAATTCACTTTTTCGGGGATATCTCCGGTTGTGCTGGTTGTGGTGACTCGAAGTTAATCTCAAATGGAAGATGAGCTCATTTTTGATTGATTTATGCTGTTCAAATTTTCTTTTTTCAATCAATTTTTCAAATATTTACGGCCCTTTTTCTGAAAATCAGGTGTTGCCCTATAAGTACTTGAAAAATTGATAATTTATGTTTTAAACTACATGAATTGAAGAGAAATGGACTTAATTTAAATTTGAGATCAGCCCTAGACTGCTGCGACCAATAGAAGCAGAGATATTTTCAAAAAACCGAAATTTTTCAAAAACAGAAGCGTTTCACTTTCGAATCTTGAGCAAAAAAATGGAATTTTAGAAAAATTCAGAAAAATAACTTTTGACATATGATTTTCATGGAAAATTTCCCCAGCTTTCCAATGGTATCATCATCAAAAACCTATCTCCAACATTCCCATAGATTTCGACCAATTTTTATAGTATAAAATACTAGGGGAGAGTGCGGCAAAATGGACTTAGAAGATGAGATGACTCGAGATTTTTTTAAAAAGCAGCGGCTTCTTCGAAAAATTGGAAAAAATTTACAAACAATATAGATATGTTGGACGATTTTCTCAAATTTTTTCAGATTTTTTCGTCAAGTCCTTCATTCCGAAAAAAATCCTTAATCATGTTACTATGAGGGTCCATTGTGCCCCACTCTCCCCTATAAACTAAAACATGTCTGTTTCACCTCTTGCATCCATTTTACCCCACCTTCCTCTACTTAATCAATCTATCTGTTTACTAACGTGATCTAACGTTTTTTAATTAATGCTCAGTCGAGAGTGAAGTGGCGGAGGATGAGGAATGAAATGGTAAAATTATAGAATCTCTTTATAGAATCTTTTTTTAATCATTCGAGGACATTTAATCAGAAGCATCAAGTGTAACCACTTTCTTAACATATTTTTAATGATTTATTTTTTTGTGATTTATCACTGAAATAGAAATGGAGCAAGCAGTGGGGCCGATTTCTGGTTCGATAGTTGGAACTGGAAGAAGAATATGTTTTGCTGCTGAACTTGATACTGAGGTCCCCAGACAATTACATCGTGCACCAACCCCCTATCCAAAGGAGCTGCGTAATTTGGCGAGACACGCGCGTAATCTTCAACACCAATCACTACATGATCAGAGGGTATTTTTTTTATCTCTAGACTGAATAAAAAATCGCCTGCC
Organism: Aleiodes alternator; assembly: GCA_963921955.1. NCBI lineage: Eukaryota > Metazoa > Arthropoda > Insecta > Hymenoptera > Braconidae > Aleiodes > Aleiodes alternator. The sequence goes on from OY998098.1 coordinate 15,539,313, forward strand.
GCTTCTTTTTCAAATATCTTTGGAGCGAGTAGGTTTAGGGGAAAATGTCAAGAAACCTTTTATATAAGAAATTTTACGAGCTACAAAAAAGGTCTCCTGAAAAATTCTCCTAAACCTCGTGGCTTATGCGATATCCAAAAAAATAAACTACGTCATTTTTACACGTATTTCAAAAGTGAAAAAATATAACAGGAAAAGTAAATTTTTTTTTCAGTAATTTTTTGCAAATGTCTCGGAAACTAAGTGAGATAACGCTATTTTGCCTAACACTTTTTTTATAGAAAATTTCAAGAGCTTCGAAAAGAAAGTTCAATTGAAAATCATGTTATCTCGCTTAGTTTCCAAGTCATTTGCAAAGAATTGAGAGAAAAAATCTTCATTTCCTGTTTTACCCCTTCACTACTTGATTTCATTAATTACATTAAATATTCAATTCCAGGTACAATCGGACAGAGACGGAATTATAAAAGAGGCAGTGGTCACAAAATCAACACCCACATTGAATCCCCCAAATCCTCAATCGCCACAGATCAAAAATGATTCACCAATGAAGCCAAATGAATGCCCAGATGAATCAGATCATCCAGTTCTGGCTCAAGAAAAAACACCGGAAATACGTGAAGCAAAGTGCATAAGAAATCCTGGCACTGATTATCATCAATCACGACCACCCACAATAGCTGATTACGTCAGTTCCACATGGAAACCCGAGGAATATTCAAAAACAAATACAGCAAAAATCGTTGAATCCGAAAAATTAGCTGAATTACACAAAAATCCAAATGATAAACTAACAAAAATCACTGATGTACCATTAGCACCACCACCCTATCATATTGCTGCTGCATTTTCAAAAAAAGCAGCACTATTTCAACAATTAAATAGACGTGATAATATGGATGATACAACAAATTATTCGCACAAAAATGACAATCAATCACGTAATACTATAAATGATATACAAACAAAACAATTGTGTAAAATTAATAATCAAAATAATAATGATGAAATTGATGGTGAATTATTATGTAGAACATCAATTGATCAAATTAACAAAAATTTGGTTTTAAGAGAAGATAAACCAAGTAAAATACCAATTATGAAAGGTAGAAATAATGATAGTGGTATTTGTGAGAATGATAAAATAATTTATAATGATGATAAAAATTTAAATAATTTAAATTTAACGTGTGACAGTGATAAATGTCATGATGTTATAATGAGTGATTTAAATACACCAACATCACCTGTTACTGGGAGAAAATACAGAAGTCCATTGTCAAGTGCACACAATCAATTGAGGCACTCGGATAGAACGAGGAAGATTAATGGAAGTTTTAGAAATGATGGAGTTGTTGGAATTAATTGCAGTATGCAGAGCGGTGATAATTCAATTGATTCACAGAATGAGAGAAATTCTGGGAGAAGTACACCATTGTCGATTAATATGGATGCTGTGGATATTAATGGAGATGATGGATTTAGGGGAAGGAGTGAGGGCAATGGTAAACCGAGGTTCAAGTGGATGTTTGGACCTCATAAGAATGTTAACGTGGTAAATTTCGAGAGGGTTCTGCAGGTGAAATCAGATGAGTCGAGTGAGCTTTGGAGTTATTGTTTCAGGGGTATATCGGGAGATAATGGAGATTGGAGGATTTTGCTCTAAACCTGTTCTGGAGAGCACTTCGAGAGCTACAAAAGAGGATTAGGGCAAAACCACTCGATCTCTCTTAGTTGCCGAGATATTGTGAAAAAAAAGAGATTTTTCCTTTATTTTGTTTGGAATATCTCGGAAACTAAGCGAATTCATGTAATTTTTTGTAGAATTCTTTTTTGTAGATAATTTTGAGGACTACAAAAAAAAGGTCATCACGAAAATTTTGATATTTCGATTAGTTTTCGAGATTATTTTTAAAAAACGAAGAGAATCGACTCATCTTGTCTCAACTACTCCATTAACTTTTTTGAAAATAAAGTTTTTTCAATTTTCATCTTTTTTTTAGATACCTGTGCAAGTGAGGAAGAATCCTGGCCTGGGTTTTAGCATTGCTGGTGGAGTTGTTGGGAATGAAACAGTGAGAATCATTATTTTTAACAATCAATCACCTGTTTCTCTTAACTATCCTGAGAACTAAGGGAGATAGAAAAATTTTCTCAAATTGAACTCCAGAAACCCCTCTTGCCAATATGCTTCTTTAAAAATTAGTTATATTTTATTGTTTTTGATTTTTCAGAATTTTCGAAATTATTTTTAAAATATTTCGAAAATATTTTCCATTTTTTAAAGTAATTTTCTCAAATTTAAATCCGATACCTCCTCTTTGCTCATGTGCTTTCCTAAGAAACAGTCATTTCTTACTATTCTCGATTTTCCAGGATTTTCAAAATTATTTTGTAATTATTTTTCAAACATTTTCGATTTACCTTTTTTTCGAATTTTTTCGAATTAAACTCCAGCAACTTTCCTTTGCCCATCTTCTTTCTTGAAAATCCTTTATAATTTTTGTAATTCTGATTGTCTACTATCAAAAATTTCCCTATCTCCCTCAAAATTTCGACATAAACCCCGAAAAATCAATTTTATTAATAAAAAATTCTTAATTTTTTCATTCTCCACAGGGAATTATCGTCACCAAAGTCAATCCAGACGGTCCAGCCCAGGGAACTTTGCGGCCAGGTGACAAAATCCTCGAAGTAGATGGAATTGATTTTACAAAATCAGATCACGACAGTGCAGTTACTATTCTTCGTTCAACTGGACCTGTCGTATCAATGATGATAAGTAGACACCAGTAATAATTAATTAAATCACACGGAATAATTAATCATGACTGACCTTCAGGTTTTTCTTTCTTCCTTCCAAAAAAAAAAAAAAAATGAATTCTATCGAATAAGTAATTAATCTTCCTATCTAGACTGAGTATTTAGTATTCAAAAAATGATAAAGCACCATCGATAAAATTCTATCAGTGAATTTTTTCTCTCTTCTTCACAATAATTAGTGATAAAATGAATAATTGATGCTGCTTTATCATTTAAAATCCAATTTTTCTGAGTATTTTATTCCAGTCGTTATTGGAACCATGCACAAATGTACCTTTTGTATTTTTCATCCTCGACAAAAAAAAAAGAAATGAAAGAAAAGACTCTACTTCCCTCGTAGTTTTTGTACTTTAACATTGAGACAAAAAGAGAAAAAATGATATATTCAAAAATCAAATCGAGATAATTAAAAAAATTACATTAGAGAAGAAAATTAAAAAAATAATTTGCGCACACATCTAATTCGCACGCGTCTATATTTTTCTTGATTCATATCTTCCGGTGAACAAATATATATATATATATGTAGATTTTTTTTTTTTTTATCAACGTGATAATTTTTATTTTTTATTAGAAAACAGGTGTGCCAGAAAAAAAAATTAAAATTGAAGTGAATGAATATTTATTGAATTTAAAACAAAATGATAATGAAAAAAAATTATATATGGGTATATATATACACATCAGAATTTATATGAGTAGTTATGTGGGAGGTGTAGATTCAAAAAAAAAAAAAATGATATTCTTCTATGTGCCGTACTTTAACTGAATATTAATGATGTTATGTGTATCGCACTGTTGTCAACGGTATAGATACTTTTACGACTGTTTAACAATAATTCTGCGAATTACAAAAAAAAAATCTCTTTGTTCAAAATCTTGCCATTTCGTTTTTTTTAGGATTTTTTCGGATGCATTTAGGTTTTTTATCATTTATTTAGAGAATGCATTTGCATTTAATTAACGTGCGTTTATTTTTTATTGAATTTATTGATTAAAATGAGAGCATTAGGAACAAATTAATATTTTTCATGAAACGGCGATCAGTCGTTGAATTGATAAAATCACGTAATAATCATGATAATAAAATTAGCAAACATCAAACATTTTTTTGGAATTTTTTTTAACAAATCAATTATTATAAAAGAAGAATTTTTAAAAAATTTTCACTTATAATTTTTTGCATTTTCTACATCTGCATTTTTTTTTTTTTTTTAAGTTCATATTTTCCATTTAATTTTTTTAATTTATTTGATAATTCAAATGAATTAGAAGAATTAATAAAAATTCATCAAATAAATTCCATTTGTTAATTTAATTAAATAAATTAAGATTCATTTTTCAATTTATTTATTAGTGGTAAAAAAAAAATCTAAAGATTGTCCGATGTCTGCTGCTTTTAATATCATTAATAATTACTTAATTGATTGAATTAAAAGAATTGTACCTAATTAAATTGAGGAAATACAGCAAGAATAAATAATTTCACTCAATTAAAATGAGTGATTGGAAACTATGAGACTAAATATTGACAAAATAATGTGACAAATCTTTGAGTGTTTCTCTTTGGATTATTTATCGGATGACCATGTTGGTCGATTAAGTAGTAGTATTGCTAGGCAAATGAACTTTAGTTATTTTATTTTTATTAGATATTAATTTAAATAATTATTCAATGAATTATGTGAAATTCCCTGAAGATTTCTGGGAAAGAGGAAAAATGAGGGAAAATCATTTCCAGGGATAAAATTAAGTAGATTTTCTGAGTGATTAATTGAAGTGTTGAGAGATGATTTATGAGATGAGAAAGAAGGGAATCTGAATAAGACGAGAAGAAAAAAAAGAAGAAAGGAATCGATGAAGGATAATAAAAAGGGAAATTTTTTTTTAATAAAAATGATTTGAGGTTTTTTTTTTCATCGTGAAAATGTGGATATTATATATCTTCGTGAATAGCAATAAATAATTGATTTAAAATGATATATGGAGCATTGTGCTGTCATAAATATTGATGTTCCATCATCAATTCCTCTCTTCTCTTTTTTTTAATACAGGAGTAAAAGCGAATTTAAGCAGAGAAACCATGTAAATCTCGAAATTGAGTCTTGTTTTGCGAATATCTCGGAAACCACTGGACTTTTGCCAGTTTTACCCAAATCTTGTTGAGAAGAAAATTTTCTCCCCCACAAAAAAGGTCTCTTTGTGAATTCTCCTAAATCCAGCAGTTTTTGAGATATTCGCGAAAATGTACAAATTCTGGGACTCAATTGCGTTTTTTCGTTTTTCTGGATTTAAGATGAAAAGAAGAAAAATGCTAAAAAGGTATAAAAGAGAATTTTAAGCGTTCAGTTACTATAGATAGATGACTAGTCATGTACTCGTCATTCCTCGAGGCACGAAAAAAAAAATCATATGTGTATTACATACTATATATTTATTATGTATCACTTCTTAAAAGTCGAGCGTGATTTGAAAATTTCCTTTTTATTTCATTTATTATTAATTTTTTTTTCTCATCGTGGAGAAAAAAAAACGCACATTCTCGTTGGTATATTCGTTATATCCTGTTAGTTGTTGAGAAACTAGTTAGTCATTGGTAGATGAAAAATTAATTGAGAAATTATGATAATTATATAAATTTTGGAGTGATTTCAGGAGTGAAGTGATAAGTGCAGCTAATTATGATTAAGGATCTTGTGAAGAAAGAGGTTTACGAGAAATTGTTAAGAGACCTTTTTTGTAGAGAATTAAATTCTCTACAAAAATGGTCTCTTGACATTTTTCAATAAATCTACTCGATTCAGAGATCCTTTTTACTTTATCACTTTACTGATGAGTTATTGAAAAAAGAGACAAAAAAAGGAAAATGAAAAATTATTTAATTAAAATAACAATCTGTATATAATTCGAGGGATTACAAAAATACTCTCGGCCAATACCTCTTCAATTTTCAAACTAAACAGACTGAATATTGTTTTTTTGGATGATTTGTATTCTAGGTAGTTAAAAAAAAAGAACAAACAAAAGAAGAGAAGTAACTATTTAGAGTTTAAAAAAAATTATATTACGATATTGAGAAGTTTTTTTTTTCCTGGCTAAAAAGTGCCGTGAATGGTTATACAAGAAAATGAGTATAGATGTAAATAAAATGACAAAAAAAGCTAATTATTGGAAATATTTGTATATTCTTTCACTGCACAATTCATTACCTGTCAATTAAATTAAAAGATGAGTTGGATTTTCAACGTAGTACTTCCAGAGATTCGAGAAATTAGCCATTGTAACACCATCAACTACACGATGATCAGCTGACCAACTCACTAATAATATATTTGCTGGTATTATATTGTCATTATCATCGTAACGTGGAATTTTTTGGATTTTCCCGAGTGCTCCAATGACAATTTGGGGCGATAAAATTACTGGCTTTGTGTAAGTTCCTCCGACCTTTATAAATTTAGAAGAAAATAATCGAATTTTAGTAATGATTTTATTTTGAATGAATTTAGGTGAATAATTGAGTGGTAAAACGAGAGATTGAGGGAGAAAAATTAAAAAACTTCTTTAATTTCAAAGGGATCTCAGGAAATATGAGGATTACGAGATTTTGTTAAGAGACCTTTTTTGTAGAGAATTTCAAGTGCTACAAAAAAGGTCTCTTGATAAATTCACGTAAATTCAATAGTTTCAAAGATACTCGCAAAAGAAAATACGAGTTTTTCTACTCTTTCTTTAAAATCACTTTTTTCTTGATTTTTTAAATCGGTTTTAATGAAATAATTACGAAATTTAGGTAAATAGGGAATTTTTCTAGAAACTTATCTTTGTAGAAGGACACAAAAGCTACAAAAGAGGTTTCCACAAAAATTCCTCTATTTGCCTAAATTTTTCCGAGAAATTCTTTAAAAAAAACCGAAGACTCAATCGAACTGATGCCTCTCGTTTTCCAATTTTAGTATTAAATTAACGGTCGAATGATCTTTTTGATCAGTCAAACTCACTACTCCAATATTTGAAAGGGAAAATGTTCCTCCAGTCAAATCAGCCAGTGGCAGTGATGCTTTTTTACCCAATTCCTGAAGTCTATTCAATTCTTTAGCAATTTCTCTGATAGAAAGATTCTGTACATTCTTAATATTTGGAACAACAAGACCCTCTGGTGTATCCATAGCTAGACTTATATTGTGTTGTTTAAAAATTTTCAGTGTTTGATTATCTTCATTCAACCAGGAATTTAATCTCGGATATTTTTCCAGTGCCTTTGATGCTGCTTTTATGAAAAATGGCATGAATGTTATTGAAATACCATCTGATTTAGCTGTTTCTTTGATGTCATTACGTAATTCGAGGAGTTTCGTTACGTTGTATTCGTCTGAGTAAGTGAAGTGCGGAATATTCTGTAAAAATAAAAGAAAAAACGAAATAAGGCACAATTTCAACAATTTCACTCGATTGTTAAAAGGATCTCAAAAAATATGAGGTTTACGAGAATTTACCAAGAGACCTTTTTTGTAGAGAATTTCATTTTCCACAAAAGAGGTCTCTTGATAATTTTCGCTAGAGCTCTCCGCCTCAAAGATATTTGCAAAAACGCATTCAACAGAGGAAAATTCCAATTTTACCAATTATAAAAATATCTTTGCATTCTATCACCTATATCTCTGAAACTACTGGAGTTAGGTGCAGAAGTCAAGACACCTTTCTTGTGGAGAATTAAATGCTCCACAAAAAAGGTCTTTTGACATTTTCTCTTAAACCTACTCGCCTCAAAGTTATTTAGAAGAAAGTAAAAATAGGAGAAGTTCTTACGAGTGATTGCGTCATTGTCTTCCACATGTGCTTCTCAAATCCCTTCAGTGAAACGACTTCAACTTCATCCCTCACTTCAGTAGTTGTCTTGACTTCTAATTGTCCCTCTTTCCTCTCTAAAAATGCAATAACGTCCTCTTTGAGGATTCTTCCAGCTTTTCCAGTAGCAGTGACATCCTTCAAATTTACATTATTTTCAGCTGCAATTCTCCTGACAGCTGGAGTTGTTAAAACTTTCGTGCTCTTATCATAAATATCAGTATCATGCTTCACTTGAGGAGATTCATCACTGGTTTCTTCAGCATTGCTCGATACTTCTGGACCATCATCATTCAGCTCGATGTCCACGAGTGCATCACCAACGAGTGCAGTTTCATCAATTTTATAATGAAGTGTCTTGAGGTAGTATCCCAGAGTACAATCAATAAAACAAAAGAAAAAAATGATGATTTGTAGATTAGTTTCCAATTAATTGCTGATAATTCGGCGAAAATGTGCTTTAATTTACACGTAAAAGTAATTAAACTATTCGAAAGTCATATCTTCAGCTTGTGAATATAATTTTTTTTTTCTTGATTTTTTTTTACATTAATCTCCTATCACATGCATGAGATAGAGAGAGAGGCAAATAGTTACGACTACCTTTTAATTAAAATTTCTCAATAACTATACGGTGAATTGAAAATTTTTTTCTTCTATTATTTAGTTAAAATGCTGTTCTCTTCGCTAATATTTTTTAAATAATGGGTCAACCCTGTGGTTTTTTAGTAATTTCGTTATTTCTGTCCGATTTAGGGCTTTTCATCCCCACCACCTCTATTTTCAGTAACTTTGATAATTCATATTTCATAAACTAAACGGTCAAAAATTATGAAAAAATTCAGAAAATTGTAAAAAAATATAATCTTTGATGTGGCATCAAAATAATAAGGAATTAAATTTACTCGAGTTCACTGGGATACTACCTTAATATGTCCATCGTATCTGCTTGTTATCGTCACTGAGGCTTTGTCACTCTGTACCTCACAAATTTCATCAAACTGGGCTACTTTATCACCCGGTTTCACAAACCTAAAACATGAAGAACAAAAAATTAATCAAATTAAATTAATGATAAAATTTCGCTTTTTGCGAATATCTCAAAATCGAAGAGAGATACGAAAAAATTCATAGACACTTTTTTTGTAGCTCTTGAAATTTCCTACAAAAAAGGTCTCTACAAAAATTTCTCTATCTTCACTAATTACCAAAATATTCCCAAAAAAATCTTCTCAGAATTTACAATTAATCAAATTTTTTAATTTTTTCGTTAAATTAAGTTTATTAATTTAAATTAATTGGATTTACCATTCTTTGACAGTTACTTCACGTATTCCTTCACCAATATCAGACAATTTGAATGGCACAACACTACCATGTCTCACCAAATTTAACGAAAATAATCTCTTAGTTCCCTATAAATGAATACGTCACTTATTTAACAATCGAAATAAATTTTTTTCCATCAATTTTCTCAGATAAATTCTTCACCTTATAGAATTCAAATAATTTAAATAGTCAAAATAATAGCGATAATATTAAAAATACATTTACCAATTTAATTAACGAAGAAAAACGAGAATTCAGTGCCATTGTAAATTTAAAAACTCAAAAAACTTATTTTATGATCAAGTTTTAATTTCAATATTGAGCGAAAAATTTCTTCAAAGATATCACAAAAACACGTGTTAACAAAATAAAGATGAGTGGGGGATTATTTTTCTTTGATTTGCCTCTTTTTTTTCCTTTTTCGATGCACGAATATTCCCGACATTGGTTCTATAAACGTTGGGAATTCACTTTGGATAATAAAATTCACTCTTTAATTCAACAGATTACGTAATTCAACGCAAAGAGTCAATAACACTGATAAACCGAGAGAGTTTCTCTTGCATTATCGTTTATTCTGGAGTTTCGAAAGATCTTTTTTTTTTTTTTTCGTTGAATCAAGTGCGCAGAAGTGGGGGTGGGTGGGGGGAAGAATATTATTCCTTTGGGAATTTTTTTTTTATTATTAACCATCTAATTTATTGATCGATGGCAATAAAATCCCTTTGAACCTTCACATTTTTTTTCTTGCATTTTTTCTCTTTTTTTTTTAATATCAATTTTTTTTTTTCAATTAATTAACTAATTTCATCAACACTCGTATATATATTAACAATCATCTTCTCATTATTCACAATGACAAATAACGCATTTATAAATAATTAAATTATAACAATAATTATTATAATTTTTTTTTTTATGTGACTATATGAGTAAATACAATGGTTCTTCACTTTTATTCATTTTTAATACTTTGATAATTTCATTTTTATGGTGACAATGAAATTAACAGATATTTGTCAATTTTTATGGATTTTTTTTAAACAAATAAATTATTAAAAAAAAAAAATATTTTAAAAAATCTGCAATTCTAGTTTTTAATTTTTTTAACATGTGCACATTTTTTAAAAATTTTTCTAAACATAATTTATTTTTTGAAAGAAAATAAATATCGTCATCTTAGGAACAAAGTGGCGTAAGTGCTGTGTATAGCACATATGCCCCTTTTTTTCTAAGGCGAAGATATATAAAAATTGTTAGATGTCTGCTACTTATAGTGTCTTCTTTCATGCGTATATATTATATATATATATATCATTTTTTCTTCTCGAAAAATAGTAAAACGAAGTTGAGTATTTCGCTCACTTTTTCTCTCTGACTAGAATTTTTCTTTAATTCCCCCATTCTCCAGAGAAAATAAATTAACTATTCTGTGTGTAATACATGTTCATTATTCTCTCTATGTCTCAAACGAGAAGAACAAATTTTCCATTTAAAATTTATGAATTTTCCAATGAAAAAATTTTCAACGAAATGTAAAAATTGGAGAATCACATGAAGTTTATTTTAAAGCGATCTCGTAAATAAGTCAATTTATCGAAAAATATCAAGAGACCTTTTTTGTAGCTCTCAAAATTCTCTACAAAAAAGGTTTCTTGACATTTTCCGATAAACCCACTCAATTCGGAAAACCCTTTAAAAAGAACCTACAAGTACCTCAATTCCCCCAAAAAACGAAAAATTTGTTCCCACATGAGAAAAAAAATAGAATAAAAAAAAGAAAATCAAAAATAAAATTATGCAAGTAGGCCTCGGGCGATCGATCGACTTTACAGTGAGTATTATACATGTATTCTTGTTGGCCGTTGTTTTATCATAAATTTTCATCGAAATTACGAACAGTCACGTGATAATTTTAAAACCTTTTAGGTCGTGCGCAGAGTGCAGTCTATGTTTTCATTTTTTCTTTTAAATTATTATTATTATTTATAATGTATATTAGTCTTCTATTTTCCATGTTTGTTTTTTTTTTTCATTACTTAGGACGACAATGTGTTACAATGATCAACGTTAACAATCAAGCAACGACAACAATGATAAATGACTGGTCGAGTGAAAGAGAAAAAGGCGATGATAACGATAGAGATGCACACACATGCATACACACACACACACGTGAAAAGAAGCCGTTTTTTTTTCTCTTCTTCTCTACTATAATCTCTAGTTACATGGTTTTCCTCTTTCATGAAAATTATCTATTCAATCATAATAACATAGACAGTCCATTTTGTTTAGGAAAAGATAGGGTAAAATGAAGATTTCAAAGGAATGGCTTTAAGATAGAGTTTTTTCGATGATTCCATTGAGAAGCTGAGGAAATTTTAGATGAAAAACATGTGTCAAAATTTTTATTTTTCTTAATTTTTGGAAAAATTTACTTTTTTTGGGCAGTTTCGAAGGGGTTTTGCTTTTGAAAATCGAAAAAAATTCACTTTTTCGGTGATATCTTCGGTTCTGTTGGTCGTAGTGATCTGGGATTGATCTCAAATGAAAGATGAGCTCATTTCTCATTGATTTATGTGGTTCAAGTTTTTTTAAAATCAATTTTTCAAATATTTATAGATGATTTGTCTGAAAATCAGTTTTTGCCCTATAAGTACTTGAATAACTTGATGTTTTTCTTTTTAAACCCCATAAATTAATGGGAAATGAGCTCACCTTTCATCCAGGATGAACCTCAGGGCACTACGATCAATGGAACCAGGAGATATTCTCGAAAACTTGAAATTTTTCAAAAACAGAAGAGTTTTCCGTTCAAATCTTCCGCGAAAAATTGAATTTTTGAAAAAAATAACTTCTGACATATGATTTTCATGGGAAATTTTCTCATCTTTCCCATGGAATCATCAGAAAAAACCTATCTCCAATATTTCTACAGACTTCGCGTAATTTTCATACTATAACATACCAAAATCAGCACGTACCCGTTTTACCCCTTGTGTCCATTTCACCCTACCTTCTACTATTACTAACGTTTTTTTCTTTTTAATTTATCTAGTCTCAATTGAATCACTTTGCAATATCACGCCATTAACGTACTCATTACAGCCTCAATTAATAGTCTTCATTAATTTATGTTGAAGTGCCTTTGTTCGTCACAAATATCACTCACCAAAAAAAAAACTTTAAAGCAAATCAAAACTGAACACTGAAGTACCTCATTATCATTTCAATTCACTTGATTTTCCCTATTTTTTTTTAATTTACTCTCTTAAAGCTGTGCAACCTGCTCATTATTCCCTCGTTCATTGTTTGATGTCTCTGATGTTATTGATATTTCTGTAACACCAACTGAAGTTTGTACAACAGCACAAAGTGCACCACGTAGTGGTAAATGTTCACTGCCCATTTCCCCATCTGTAATTTCAAGATTAATTGAAAATTAATTCAAAAAAATTGTCTTGGCTTCGCTTTTTCAAAGCGCACTCGGAAACTAAGCGAGATAGAAAAATCTTTGAAGAAACCTTTTTCGTAGAGAATTTTAAGAGCTGCAAAAAAGGTCTCTATAAAAATTGCTCTATCTCGCTTAGTTTCCGAGATCCTTTTAGAAAACTAATCACTAAAAGTTTTAAAATCGATTGAGGATCAATTCAGAGAATTTTCTTGGTTTTTTCTCTAAATTAAAGGGCACTCTTGAACTAAGCGAGACAGAGAAATTTTGAAGGAGACCTTTTTTGTAGAAAATTTCATGAACTACAAAATAGGTTCCTACAAAAATTGCTCTATCTCGCTTAGTTTCCGAGATCCTTTCAAAAAACTGATCACTAAAAACGAATTTCTCTAAATTCATAATTTTATGATTTCCAAGGAAATAATTCCAGTCTTATGGCCATGATAAACCGGAAGTAATTACAATATATTGAATACAATTCTCATCGAGAGATGGGCTCCTTGTAGACCGATGAGGAGTAATTTCCCGTTGAATACTCGACTATCTACATTAATTGCGAAATTAATCGAGATTCAGTATCGAATCAGCACACTAAGGTCAAGGATGATTGACATATATAATCAAAAAATAATTAACACGTTGAATTTACTGGAAAGCCTGAATATTCAACAAATCAAATAGAAATATAATAAAGCTTCATTAAACATTAAAATACAGATGAAGATTTGAAAATTTAATATTAATGTTCATTCGTGTAAATTAGAGAGTTAAAATTCGAAATAAATTCTCGTAATATTTTTCTTCATTAAAGTCATCTAGAAAATTTAATACCACCGTAATTTAACGAGAGAATCTAATTAAAATTGAATTTCAGTTACTCAGGCAAAGTGAAAATTTAATAAAAATGCATCATCAAAAATTTTCATTCAATTGCATGAAAAACCTGGAAAATTCATTGCTTTCTACGCATAAATTAAATCGATACCCAACGTGTCAAGGGATTCACACGAAACTGTTAAGTTAATTTTCTGCACGCCATCAACGTCCATATAAATGAAAATTGCACCCGTCAATTACACGTCCCTTAACGTTGATAACCACATAATTACACCAGATGTGATTATTAAAGAGATGGGCTAGTGAGAAAAAGAGATAATACTGAAAATAACAGACATTTGAAAAATTTAGATTTTTTTTCCTTTTTTAACATATAAATTATGAAAAAAATGAAAAATAAGTACATGTAGAAAATGGAAAAATCTATGAATGCGAATTTTTTTAATATTCTCTATAATAATAATCCATTAAAGGAAAAAATATATAGAAAATTGTGTAATGCCTGCTAATTCCCAGATTTTTTCTGTTTTAGCAGATGAGTCATTAAAAAAAAGAAAAATAAGCGCGTATAGAAAATTCAAAAATCTATAAGTGCGAATTTTTTACATATTTTTTTTTTTATAATTGATTGAAGAAAAAAAAATCTAGAAAAATAAAAATTAAAAAAAAACAACAAAAGCATATATAGAAAATTCAAAAATTTATAAGTGCGAATTTTCTAAATATTTTTTTTTTTATGATAATTTATTAAAGAATGAAGAAATCTAAAAAATTGTCAAATGTCTGTTTATTTTTGATGTCTGACCCTTTTTACATTTTTCTCCTCTTTTAACAGATAAATTATAGTGAAAATGAAGATAAAGCACATCTAAAAAATTCAAAAATCTATGAATTTGAATTTTTTAAAGACTTTTCTTATTTTATAATAATACATTAAAAGAGAAACAATGTCTGATAATTTTATTATCATTAAAAATAATATAAATTAATGAATTTTCATAATTACTCACATTTAGCAACTGACGATGTTCCAGCACTGCTAGTTTGTTTCTTAAATGTACTACCACTCATAGTAACTTTACCCCTAATATTTTTATCTGGTTGAAATACAATAATATAAATTTTTGGTGAATACAAACAAACAAGTGTTACTGATGCACTTAAACTAATTGCAACACACAGTGTTGTTATTTGTATTTCATGTGCATTACCAGTACCAAAATAAATTGGTACAAATGCAAGCCATATTATGCATGTTGTATACATAGTAAAACCAATGAATTTACTTTCATTAAAATTTTCTGGTATTTTACGTGTTTTAACAGCATAAATTGTTGATACAACTATTAAAAATGCATTGTAAAGTTGTGAAAATAAAAAACTCATGTCTTGAATATTACATTTCAATATAACTTCACGACGATTTGGATAAAAATAACGTGTACCAGGTGGCTCAACAATCATCCATACTAGAGTTAATACTATTTGAAAGGCTATTAGGGCAGCTGCTATGCACACTTGAGATGTTGGACTTATGTAGCGTGGACGAACTGCTGAACGTGATGCTGAATCAAAGATTCGGGCAATTCTGAAAAAAAAAATACAGAGAAGAAATAAAAAATTCTAATATTAAAAGGAGAGGAAATCATCGATCATAAGAGTGAGCCAAATTAATCATATCATTTCGTTTTCTCTTTTCTCATTACAAAATATTATCATTATTATTATTTTTTGATTTATCGATCGCAGAAGTGAATCACCGTGTAAATCTGTCGCTATTATGTCAGTTCCTCTTTTTTTTCCCATTCTTAAAAAAATTGAAACTATTATTATTATTAATAAAGAATGGGGTAAAAGAATGGGGTAAAAGAATGGACCTCTTGAATAACATAATTCAGAATTTTTTTTTTGATGTTAAGGACACGAAGGAAAAATCTGAAAAAATTTGAGAAGATGCTCCAGTATGTCTCCATTTTTGTATAATTTTTTAAAATTTTTTCATTAAGCTGCCTATTCTCTAAAAAATCGCAAATTATTCTAACAAACCGGTTCAATTTACCCCACTTTCCCCTATTATAATGTATTATTATTATTTTTATTACTATTATTATTATTATGATTATCATTATTTTTAGCATCCATATTTCGTCGGAGATTCAGAATTTTGTGATGAAGTCATCATTACGCATTCAAATTTCCCATCAATATATATAGGCAAATACCCAGGAAATGCGCGTAAAATTCTCGTGATAATTAAATAAGCGATTATCGATTTTTGGATTATTTAAGGGGCTAAAACTGATTTTTGTAAAGAAAAGAAGCCCAAAAATACCTCAAAAAAAGAATTCCCTCTTCAGAACCACATAAATCGATGGCAAATGATCGTGCCTTTCATTCAAAACCGATCCCAAGTCTCTAAAACGAATAAAGTAGTAGAAATCAAAAATCAAAATAGTAGAAAGCTCAAAAAAGTAAAAAAAAAAAATCGGAAAATTCAAAAGTTCAAATTTCCCAAGAATTTCCGAAAAATAAATTCTGAACCATGTTTTCCCCTTAAAATTGCTTCACCTTTTCACCAGAATCACCAAAAAAAAATCAATTTTCCTCCATTCCATTAAAAAAAAACTTTCCATTTTCCCCAAATTTTCTACCTGTTTGTTTTAGTAAGTAGTGCACCATAAACAGCACTGAAACTGACACCAACTCCAAATCTCTGCATAATACAAGTAACCGTTGTTGGCTGTGCCAGCAAAAGAAATGTATTCAAATAGCACACAAGTACACCAGCAAGTAATATTATAGTTAATTCTCTTCCTGATGCTCTGACAACTGGTGTATCACGATGATGAAACATCAGACCAGCAACAGTGAGTGTAGTTATAATTCCAAGGCATGAAATTACAGCTGGTGCTATTGCAAATGCCGATGTCCATTTAATATGCTTAACTGGAAGTGAATAGCAGGCACGTTTATCTGAATGTGGCCAATAGCCATAGCCACAGTCTCTGCAGGTTGTTTCATTGTAAACGTATTCGTATTCCTCACATTGATCACAAACCCAGCAACAGGTGTCCCCCTGTTGCTTACGTATCATACCTGGTTCACAGGGCAATGAGCATGCTGATACTGGTATACTTTCTGTACCTTTTGCCCATATCAATTCGTCCGTATGAAAATCCAAACGATTGTACCATTTACCAACGACCTGTTGAAAAAAAAATTTTTTATTGATTAATTTTCGTTTTTTTCTGTTTCCCAATGGAAGCGATGTAATCATTAGAATTATCGATTGTAATTTTTTTTCATTGAAGATACTTGAAATGATATAAATAGAGGGAAAATTATATTTTTAGCGCATGTCTGTGTGTGTTTGTGCATAAAAGTCTCAATTACAGCAAAACGGTTTCATAGAAAAATTACATATTTTGTGGAAAAATTTCTCTCGATGAATTTATTTTTTGGGCTTCATTTGAAGAGAATGTGATCGGTACTTTTTGAGATGTGTCCATTTTTTGAAGATCAGGGTTTAATGGAATTTCTGGGAATTATTCAACTGATGTTATTTATAGGGGAAGGTGGGGCAAAATGGATACATTTGAATTTTTAGGCAAATATTATGGAAAAGTCTTGAAATTAATAGATATATTTGCAGTAGATTTTTTTTGATGATTTCATTGGAAAGCTGGGGAAATTTTGGGCGGGAAACAAGTGCCGGAATTAATTTTTTTGAATTTTTGGCTATTTTGAATTTTTTGAGCATTTCAGAGGGGTGAAACCTTTTTTTTCTTGAAAATTTTCAGTTTTTTGAGGATATGTTCGGTTCTATTTGTCGTAGCGTAAAAATTCCGATGGGAGGTAAAAGGTGAGATCATTTGCCATCGATTTATAGGGTTTCAAATGGAAAAATATCGATTTTTAAGGTATTTATGGGCATTTTTGTGAAACCGTTTTGTAAAACAGTTTTTGGCCTATTACTATCTCAAAAATTGATATTTTTCAATTCAAAACCCCATAAATCGATGGGAAATGAGCTCACCTTTCATTTGAGACGAACCCCGAATTGCTGCGACCAATAGAACCAGAGATATTTCCAAAAAACTGAAAATTTCCACAAAAGGAAAGGCAAAAATCCCTCAAAAATGCCGAAAAATATCGAATTCTCCAAAAAATCGACAAAAAAACATCTGGCACTCTTTTCCCGGCTGAAATTTCCTCAGCTTTTCAATAGAATCATTAAAAAAAATCCATCTCTCTTATTTGCATGATTAGTTCTTGAGTTATTGGCGTTTTAATGAATTTCTTTGAAAATTTGATATTTTGCATTTATTTTTTTTTCTAAATTCCTCGGAATTAATGGAAAAATATCAAAATTAATGCAGAGACTTCTTTTTTTGGAGAGAAGTCGTCTCACGAAAAAAAGTGTCTTCAAAAAAAGGTGTTTCCGTAACTTCATTATTTTTTAGAAATTATTTCTTTGAAATATTCCAAAAAATAGTCTTCTGATACATTTTCTCGGATATCTTTAAGGCAAAGGGCTCTAGCGAAATTTACCAAGAGACCTTTTTTATGGAAAATTAAATTTTCTACAAAAAAGGTCTCTTGATAAATTTACCTAAACCCACTCGCTTATGAGATATTCACAGCATAATCCTTGAATGCATCTTTTTCTGTTTTTTTTTGTTTATCACTTATTTAATCGAACAAGTAAACTAACTAGTTTATCCTTTCACCATCCTCGTCTCGTGAGACAGATCGTTCTCGTCGTAATTTAATACAAAGTTGAGTGAATTGAGAGGGGGAGGGGGTGGAGGCGGGAGGAAACGAAGCGTCAACTGTTGCCAACAAATTTTTGAAAATTAATAAGATTAATAATTCAATTGTCCTCACTCACCCGATAATAATATCCATTTGTTCCACTCTGATTGGCCTTTCTAAAGTTCAGAATTTCGTACCTGGCTAGACCATCACCATGCTCATCAAACTTTACCTCGCTTCCAGCAGCATCTACGAATGTTAAATTATCGAAGATTTCAATTAATTGATTCAAAGTATCATGGGAAATTGGAAAGTTTTTTTGGTTTTTTTTTTTTTTTTTTTTTGGTTTACAAAGCCGGAAGAAGCTTAAATTATAAGCGAAACATCGCGAATTGACAATCTTTTTGTATTGGAAAAAGAAATCAATTATCTGAAACAATTAACAATTTAACAAGAAATCTGGAAATTTCGAGATTTTTTGAGATTTTATCGTAAATTCACTATTTTTCCAAATTTTTCTTGAAATTTCTCTCAAATCGAACTTTTGCTATTTTTCTTTGCCACTTGAAACATTAGAAATCAGTTTATCTCAAACAATTAAAGATTTAACAGAAATCTGGAAATTTCGAGATTTTTTTCGTAAATTCAATATTTTCCTGAATTTTTCTTGAAATTTCTCTAAAATCGAACTTTTGCAATCTCTCTTGCTACTTGAATATTAAAAATCAGTTTATCTCAAACAATTAAAGATTTAACCAGAAATCTGGCAATTCCATGATTTTTTGGGATTTCTCGAAATTTTATCATAAATTCAATATTTTCCCAAATTTTTCTTGAAATTTCTCTAAAATCAAGCTTTTGCAATCTTTCATTGCCACTTGAAATATTAAAAAGCAGTTTATCTCAAATAATTAAAGATTGAACCAGAAGTTTGGGAGTTCCATAATTTTTATAGATTTTTAGAGATTTTATCTGAAATTCAATATTTTCCCAAATTCTAAAAAACCTCCCAATTTTCCATGATACTCCACACTGTAAAAAACAAGTATCTTCATTTAAGATATCAGTTGAAAAAAAAGATCTCAAAATCGAAAAAGTATCTTAAAACTGCCATTCACTAACAGCAGCATCCTCAAAGTGTTTTAAAAGTGTCTACAAAAATACACTTTTAGAAAAAAATGGAAATTTTATAGACAATTTGATGGGAATTTTCATAAACGTGATATTGGATATTTTTTTATGGGAAGATGGTTATGAAATCTGCGAGTTTTAGAGGAAATTCAGAGGAATCCATGAGTCTTAAGTAGAATTGAGACGGAAATTCTACAAATTACTTGAATTTTCAACTGAACATGAATATCGAAAATCAAAATGACTTGAATTTTCATTTTTTTTTTTAATTTTTCCTATTTTTACTTAATTTTCAAGAAACAATTAAACTGAAATTTCCAAATTTCATTGATATTTAGGCTTAAAATTATTTGAAAATCGACAATATGTTCATTTTTGATGACATAATCATCTAAAATTTCAGTAGAAATGTGACTTGTTCGAAATTTCCGAGATTTTGAACGAAAAATTCAGAAGGAAATTTTTAACAGTGTATCTTAATTAAAAAAAAAAAAGAAAAAAATTTCAATTTCAAGCAATTTTTTTTCTACAGTGTAAATTAATTATCATTAATAGGGAGATGAATCGAATTATCAATTTCAATTAATTATCTGCAGGAATTGGATGAAATTGTGATAATGGCCTTGAGGGGCACATGTCCCTCTCATCTTTGCCTCATCCTCTCAATATCTTCCCAACACATTTCAAAACTTTTGAGAAAGAATTACAGAGCAAAAAAGAGGAAGAAATCTTGGAGCTAGAGGAGGGTGGGAGGGGGGAGGGGGGCTAGAAGGGAAAAAGTGAAGATTTTAATTTTGTTGAAAATACCCAAGGGTACGAAGTTTGCCAAAGTGTTTCAGACACTGTACATTTATGAGGATGAGGTCGAGCCTCCAGGTGAATTCAACTTTAAATCGATTTTAGAAAACTCTCTCTCTCTCTCTCTCCCATATCTCTTGAGGATATTCCCTCGTGTACAGAGAGCCTTCAGAAATTGTGGAGTGAAGAAATAATATTTAATAGAGAAAGATAATGCTCTTGGGGAAAATGGACTTTACTCGTTAAAAAGATTTTTTTTTTTTTAACTATTTTTTGGAAAGAAAATTTAAAGGCAAAGGTAAAGTAGTTGGTTTAGGAGAAAAGTTGAAGAGACCTTTTTTGTGGGAAATTCGATTTTCTACAAAAAAGGTTTCGTGATACTTTCATCTAAACCTAGTGGCTTCAGAGATATCAACAATAGAACTTAAAAGTTTTTTTATAATTAAGAAAATCTGAATTTTGGTGTCTTTTGATGCATTGTTCAAGGATATCTTTGAGGCGAAAGGTTCTGACGAAAATCACCAGGACACCTTTTTTGAAGGAAATTCAATTTTCTTCAAAAAAAGTCTCTTGATAAATTCGCCTAAACTCAGTCGCGTATGAGATATTCGCAAAATAAAGGACGAGAAATTTACTGGGCTGCTGTTTATCACGAGATTCGGAAATAAATCAAGAAGATTGACCTTTTTCCAAGAATTTCCGCGATAAATAATAAAGTTAGTGTCGAGAAATAACGTTAAGGGCCTATCGTGCCCTTGCCCTATTTTTAGATATATATACATGTATACATATGGGCTTCTCACGAATTCAAATATTCAATGTGTCATATTGAGATTTATTTTTGAACAGATGAAGATGACCTTCCAATACTACGGATCAACTTCAAATATCCTCGGAAGAATAATATTTCCATTTGAAAGCATCCAGCTCGGTAAAGACAAATCGATTCAGCAGAAAAGAACTGCAGAAAAAGAAAAAAGGGTAAAAGAAAAAAAAAAAAATCTCATAAAAATTGCAGTTTCTCTGTGTTATTTTCCGGTGGATAAAAATTGTTATTTCTTTTTCAATAAGAAAGAACAGTAAATAAACATTAACCACGAGTAGAAATCCAATTTTTCACTACTCATATTTATCGGCCAATAAAAACACATATTACCCATGAAGAAATAACATTTTAGAAAAAAAAAAAAAAAAAATGAAAGAGGGAGATGATAAATAAGTTTAGAGCTCATTTTAAATTCAAAGCACGCACAGGAATATCCATATCTGAGAAGAAAAAAAATTTGCCCATGGATTTTCCCATGAGCATCATCGTATTTTCCAATTTCATTTTATTATTTTTTCTTCCTCGTTTATTTTTGATTCTCTTCCTCCTGCTCCCCTTTCTTCCTCTCAGCCCTTTCTTGCCCTATCCCATTATTCATACCTCCCACCCACCCACCCACTCTACTCTCTGCCTTTCAATTCAGAACAGATTAAATAATCTCTGCAACGCAACAAGGAAAATGGAAATATCCCAAACCACCTGATAAGATTCATTCTCATTTGGAGAAGAGGATTAATTTTTTTTTTAAATAACTTCAATTGAATTTTTTATTTTTTTTTTGGAAAGTCATAAAATTTTAACTGTAATAAAGTGAAATAGAAAAGAAAATTGATGAAGATTTCATTCTCCTTTTAATATCTTGGAGATGAGTGGATTTTAAAAGGAAATAAAATCGAAATTTTTTTCATTTCTTTTTTTTTGGAAATTGATTAAATTTTAATAAAGTGAAATAGAAGAGAGAATTGGTGAAGTTTTTATTTTTTAGAATATCTTGGAAATGAGTGGGTTTGGAGGGAAATAGGAAGAGACCTTTTTTGTAGAGAATTTTGAGATTTACAAAAAAGGTCTCTTAATATTTTCCTCTAGAGCTAGTAGTTTAGAAGATATCTTTAAAACAAAGTTGCATCCGATTTTTAGGATTTATCTTACTATTTTTAAATCATCATTTTTTCTTTAATTTTGAAAGAGAAAAAAGGCATTTACATTAAGAGGTCCTGTGATATTTCTTCTTTATTCTTCATCCTATTCCCGAATATAATTTCTACTGAAAGAAGATTTGCATTAGAAAAAAGAGATTTTCTTTTGAATTCCCACTTTTTTTGGGTAAAATTCTAGTTTTTCAGGAGTATCTTCACTTCTAATTATCTTAGCTCGAAAATAGGAAGTGGAGGGAGAAGATGAACTCATTTGCCATTGATTTAAGGGGTTTAAAATCGATTTTCATCAATTTTTGATGAAAATATTTAGAATAACTGATTTTCACGAAAAGGCTCATAACTGTTTTAAAAATTTGTGAAAATCAATTAAAATTATTTTTTTTAAATCATTTTCTTTTGAGTTTAGAAAAAAAAACGAGCATTCATATTAAAAGGTCCTGCGGCCTTTTTTCCTCTATTTTTCATTCCATTCTCAAATATAATCCCTCCTGAAAAAAACATTTGCATTAGAAACAAAAGCGAAAAAGAGGATTTTTCTAGAAAATCTCCTTTTTTGGGTGAAATTCGAGTTTTTTAAGAAAATCGTAATTTTTAATTGAAAATTTTGTGGAAATTAATTAAAATTACTCTATTTAGAATATTCAGAATCCTCATTTTTTCTTCAATTTCACAAAAAAAAGAATTTACATTAAGAAATTTTTTCCCTTTTTTAATACTACGCTCAAACCTAAAAATTTCATTTTCCAAAATCATTTTACATCTCTCTGCAAGTTTGATAAAAAAAAATGAATAATATACCTGTCACGAAATATTGTATTTCTCGTGTCGGCAATTCATGTAGAGCGAATAATAAACGTTCCGAGTGGATGAAAAAAAAAAAAAAACTGATGAAAAAAAAAAGAGAAGAAGCGGTTGTGCTGTGAAGATCGATAGCCTCTTTGGTTATTGGCGAGAGTGAAGCTCACTCTGTGCGGATTCGTTTCGAAAAGCACCGGAAAAAGAGTGAAAAAGAGGAAAAATAGAGATGAAGAAGAAGAAGAGAGATGAGAAGAATGAAAAGAGTCGAGGGAAAGTGCGAGTGGTACTTCTGTGTATTAAACGTACAGGCATTTTTCATATTGCACCTCTATTCAATCGGTTTTTAATATTCTTCGATTTTTCCCCTTCATTTATTCCTCAAAAATCTCATTTTTCTCCTTGAAAAAACCTTAAATAATTCTCTTTTTTTTTCGTTTTTTCCACTTTTTTAATATCGTAGGTGGCCCAGAAACGTTTCTGAACCTTTAGAGCTAGTTTCTGATTGTATAAATCGAAAACAACAATTAATTGCTTATTGAATCTAATTTAATTATAGAGAAAGGTGGGGTGAAATGGATACTCCAATTGAACGGTTCGAGATAGAAATTTTCTGATAATTCCATTGAAAAGCTGAGGAAATTTTAGGAGGAAAACATGTGTCAAAATTTTTTTTTCCCCCAATTTTCGGAAAAATTTACTTTTTTGGCCAAGTTTTGAAGGGGTTTCCCTTTTGAAAATCGAAAAAATTCACTTTTTTGGCGATATCTCCGGTTCTGTTGGTCGTAACGACCCAGGGTTGATCTCAAATGAAAGGTGAGCTTATTTCCCATCGATTTATGTGGTTCAAATTTTTTTGCAATCAATTTTTCAAATATTTATAGGTCATTTTCAGAAAACCAGTTTTTGCCCTGTAAGTACTTGAAGAAAATTGATATTTTTATTTTTGAACCCCATAAATCAATGGGAAATGAGCTCACCTTTCATTTGAGATCAACCCTAGATCACTGTGATCGATAGAACCAGAGATATTCTCGAAAACCTGAAATTTTTCAAAAAAAGAAGAGTTTCACCTTCAAATCTTGCGCAATAAATGAAATTTTTGAAAAATTCCAAAAAATAACTTCTGGCATATGATTTTCATGGGAAATTTTCTCATCTTTCCAATGGAATCATCAGAAGAAACCTATCTCGCAAAATCAATGCGTGTCCGTTTTACCCCACCTTTTCCTATTAATAAGGGAAAGTATGGCAAAATGGTCCCTCATAGTAACATGATTACAGATTTTTTTTCGGAATGAAGGACTTTACGAAAAAATCTGAAAAAATTTGAGAAAATCCTCCAACATATCTACATTGTTTATAAATTTTTTCAGATTTTTTGAAGCAACCGCTGCTTTTTAACAAAAATCTCAAGTCATCTCATCTTTTAGGTCCATTCTGCCCCACTCTCCCCTACATATTCATAATTGAGAAACTTTCAAAAATTGATACTCCTAAATTTTTCATACTGCAGAATAACTTGTTACCAATGCGACCAATTAAATCCTCATCTCAAAAAGTGGTGAAAACAAAAAAAAAAATTATTTGCAATTCAGATAAAAGTGCAATTGGGTCGGTTGGTGAATGAGGATGAGGATGAGAGAAACACAATAAATACTTTGAACTGTGGATAATTAAGGATAAAAATAGAATTCGGTAGTGAATGGATGAAATGAGATGAGTCAATTACAGTTAAACTCAGTTATCCGGAATTAACCGAGGAAAAAAAATGATTTACGTAAATTGTTACGCAATTCTTTCCGGTAACTCTTTTTTTCCCTCAAAAAAAAAAGGTTATTGGCTTTTGGAGATATATAAAAAGAAATTGATTCGAAATAATTTTAGTAAATCTCTTCCGGAAAAGTATTTCCATTAAAAAAAAAACGAGGAAAAACGCAGTTTTAGGAAATTTTAAGTTTTTTGGACAAAATTCTAGTTTTTTTAGGAATAATCCCACTTCTAATTGTTTCAGTGCAAAAATTCGATGTGGAGGGGGAAGATGAGCTCATTTGCCATTAATTCATGGGGTTTCGCATCAATTTTCATCCATTTTTGCATAAAATACCGAGTAAAACCGATTTTTACCAAAAATTCCTCATAACTATTTCAAAAAAATAGTCTCAGTTGATTAAAACCTCAAGAATCAATAGCAAATGAGCTCATCCACCACTTCTTTTTCAAATTTTCGTCCTGAGACGAAAATTTAGAAGAAAAAAAATCAAAAACGGTAACTTTACACAAAAAAAATTGATACAAAATGCTCCATTTAATTAAATCTCTCCTGAAAGAGAAGGAAAAATCGCCTCTCTCCTCTCCTAATTTTTTGATTTTTTATCATTAATTCATTCTTTTCAACTCATTATTAAGTAGAAACGCACGCAAAAAAGGGGGGAAAAAAGTGCAAAAAAAAAAGGGGGGGAGAATTATCCCCTTCTCGTCTCACCTGTAAATGACACGTTGAGTAGGTACTTCTTGTAGAATGCACCCTTGTCATAATCGATCATGGCCTGACAAAGTGATTGACTTTTTTTACCACAAAGATCCCTTTGTAGATTATGTAATGCAATAGCAAATGCATAAACAGCATCAACAACAAATTGTACTTTTGATTCTTGTTCATAGCCACTTGTTGTTGTTAATCTCAATTTATTGGAGCAAATATTTAAGCTTCTATTTGTGATTAATGGTACATTAATTGGTAATAAACAGTCAAAAACATCTTCCCAGTACTCATTGAACCATGGATTTATCAAGTGATTTTTTGGTGTCAATTTGGACATGTAATCATCGAAACCAGGTATATTTTTTGATTGCAATTCAACTGTAATTGCACCCTCTGCCTCATCTTCAAGGCCCTCAACGAGCTTATTCTGACGTCCCCAACCGTCTGATGCTATCCATTGAAATGGCTGACTCAAATTTGATCTACGTGCTGCTTCTAATATTCTACGTGCATCTTCAGCACGTGTGAATAGTACAACAGCACGGGCATTTGGCTTTTTTGATAATTTCTGGATAATACCATCAAATATTTTGTCATCTGCTGCACTTGGTACTTTTTCTGCTGCTGCTATGCAAACGTTTCGCTCGGTTGCCTCACGTGTAAAAACCTGAGTGAGAAAATTTGAAAAAATAATGAAATTTTTTAATTGTCGTCTTAGAAAGAAAGGGGCGTAAGTGCTGTGTATAAGCATAAAAAAAATAATATTTTCTTATACTTAATACATTAAATGTATATTGACATAATGAATATAATGTAAATTTCACCACCAAACCTTCATTTTTGCATAATTCGTTAAAATAATATTTTCTTATTTAAGCCTCTTTGTTTTTACACTGAGAAAAATTTTTTTTTGTTGTAAGGAAATTTACTTGGTTGAACAAAATCTACTTCACTCTAGAAAATTTATATAGAGGAAAATGGGGCAAAGTGGACCTGTTTTGTAAAATAATTTGGGTTTTTTTTAGAGAAAGGCAGCTTTATGAAAAAAAATTGAAAAAATTACACAACAATGAAGTCATATTGGAGCATTTTTTCTAGTTTTTTTTCAAATTTCTTCTTCGAGTCCTTGAATACGAAAAAAAAATCTGAATTATCTAGTTATAGAGGTCCATTTTCCCCATTCTTCCCTATATATATAGATATAGAAATTGGGAAGGAAAATTTTGTTAAATGGCAATTTTTTTCTCAGTTCTTTTTTCTTCTTTAAATAAATTTAGTTCTTTTTTACAGTTTTTTTTTGAAGAGGGGGAGGGGGGGAAAGCTTGGAAAGTAAGCAAGATAGAACAGTTTTGCTGATTTCGATGGTTTTGAAGAGAATTTCAAGAGCTAGAAACATGGATTGAGCCAGAATCGCTCTATCTCGCTTAGTTTCCAAGTTATTTTTTTATGAAAGAGAATTGGTGGTGAAATTAAATCAATTTTTTTGAAAATTTTGAATTTACAGGATGATTTGGTGAATCGAGTTTTTTTTTCAGGGACGATAAAATTCATTTTTTTATAGATCAAAGAAAATTTTCCGATTTTCATTACTTGAAAGAGCTTTTGGATTTACAAGCCTCTGGACATTTTATAAATGTCCCTCAAATTATTTTTCGTTTTTTGTAGCTTTAGATAAGAATTTCCGTTTTGTCACCAGTTTTCTTTAGGAATATCTTGGAAATTAAGCGAGATAGGGTAGTTTTGCCCTAAACTGCTTTTGCAGAGAATTTCAAGTGCTGCAAAAAGAAGACTTCAAGCGAAAATCGTTCTATCTCGTTTAGTTTCCGAGATATTTTTGGGAAAAAACTGATTGAATAAAATTAATTCTTCTGATTAGAAAAAAAAAAATTCATAATTGTAAAAATTTATGAGACTGGAAAAATGTGGATTCCCACTTTTTTATACTTATTTGAATATTGAGAGGTGAGACTATAAAATAGGATTTATTGGAGAATTTTTTAAAAGTAAAATTTACCTCAATTCCATATTCACCGTAGGATCCCTCGGAATAGACAGTAGACACGTATGACCAATTTGCACTCTTAACGACATCCACAAGTGCAATTGACTGGAATGTATCTGGTGGTACTGTGCGTGCAAAATAATCGAATCTCGTTTTGTCACTCAGTGCCTTAGCTGTTGAGGCAGGTGATATTTGGGGTATGTGAAAAAGCCGAAGTAGATTG
This sequence comes from Aleiodes alternator, assembly GCA_963921955.1. Taxonomy (NCBI): domain Eukaryota; kingdom Metazoa; phylum Arthropoda; class Insecta; order Hymenoptera; family Braconidae; genus Aleiodes; species Aleiodes alternator. The sequence goes on from OY998098.1 coordinate 15,566,773, forward strand.
GCTACCTGATGCAAATAAAATTGGAAAAAAAAATTAAATTAAATTGTTAAACTTTGATTGCATTAAATTGAGTAAATTTGATGCTATTTGGAATTAAAAGCTCTCGAAATTAGTCGAGATTAGATATTTAGGATGATTCCTTTGGAAAAAGAATTTCCAATAGAATGCTGAGAGAATTTTACGTTGATAGCATGTTTCAGAATTTAATTTAACATTTAATTCAATTTGGAATTTTTTTTTTTTAATTTAATTCAATTTTATTTGATTTCTTCGACAATTTTCGATTTTTTTGGGAATTTCTCCGGTTTTTATTGTTGGAGAGCAAGAATTTGAGGTAGAGGGGTAAGATGAGCTCATTTCCCATAGATTTATGGGGTTTTTAATCAATTTTCATCGATTTTCAAAGAAAAAATTGAAGAAAAAGCGATTTTCCACAAAATCAATCGTAATTATTTTAAAAATTGATGAAAATAAATTAAAAATTCATCAAAAATCGATGAAAATTGATCAAAAATTCTATGAATCGATGGCAAATGACATCGACTTTTACCTCCCCTTTAAATTTCCAGCTTACGAAAATAAAAACTGAAAATATCCCCAAAAATCTCAATTTTTTTCACTGAATTTCAAATTTCCCCCAAAAAAGTGGTAAAAATGAAATTTCACGAGCGTTCTGCACCACAAATTTTCTCAGTTTTTCAGTGGCATCATCAAGAAAAAGATTCATCTCCCACCACCTTATCACAAAACCCATTCTGCCCCACTCTTCAATAAATCATCGATATCTCAGAAAAAATTCAACAGAAAATTCTGATGAAAAAATCTGAAAAATGGTAAAAAAAAATCTAAAAAATGTTAAAAAAGCTGAAAAATGTTCTTCAAGATCCACTCGAAAAAGTTGTGAGTAGGGGGCTAGTTTCCAAAGCTGAGCTCCACATAATACCTCCAAAAGATAAAAAAAAAAGTTTCACGTCGATTCAATAACAAGGTCACGAATTGTGTGTTGACAATAATGCCTTCAGCCAAGCTATCGCGAAAAATGTGGAAAAAAAAGGAAAAAATAAGGAAAATTGTTAGCAAATCGACCTTGAAGTGCCTCCAGTAGTTTCCGAGACATATATCCTCCCCCCTCCACTTTCACCCACATCGACTCTTGGTTTCGTGCCAATTTTAATCGAAAATCAGATATATAGATATATATATATTTATAGTGTTGAAATCAAGGCTCCACTGGTTGTACAAACATACGCGTGGAGAATACAACATCATTTCAATGCTGAAAACTGGCCAGTTTCAATCTCCTCATGAATGAATCTCTCATTTGTTGCGTTTTATTTATTAATTTTGGAAATTCTATTATCTTTGAATCTCATCCAATTTTGGAATGAGATGGAGCAGAATGGAAGAAGAATAGAATTTTTTTTTTGGATCAATTCATTGGGAAGTTGAGAAAATTTTCAATTACAAAACATGATGGAAAAGCGATTTTTCGAATTTTATTAAAAATTCAACTTTAACAAAAAAATTGGGTCATTTTGAGGTAAAGAGTCAAAGAGGAGCATAAAGCTGAATTCATTTCCCATCAATTCATGCAGTTTTTAAATTTTTTTTATAAGAAAATTAATTTTTTTTTATTTTCTCTTAAATTCAATTATTTTCTAATCTCATTTCTGAGAGGGGAAGGGGCAAAATGGTTGGCTAATTGATTTTTTTCTTATTTTATAAATTCATTGGAAAGCTGAGATAATTTCCGATGAAAAATACATGCACGAGGAACGATTTTTCGGATTTTATTGAAAATTTCACGTTTTGTACTAAAAAGCGCAATGTTTTTTGGGGAAAGCCCGGTTTTAATTGCCGCAGGGAAAACGTTGAAAAAGGGTGCAGCCGTTTTTCAGCTTTTTTTAAAATAATTTTTTAAAGAACGCCAATTCTTTTCTATTTAAAAAAAAGTTGTTTTTCTTTTCTTAATCAATTATCTTTCAATCTCATCTAATTCTGAGAAGAGAAAGGGGTAGGAGGGAGAAAAATGAACACAAGATAGAATTCTTTGGGTGAATTCATCAAAAAACGGAGAAAATTTTGGTGAAACACATGCGTGACAATTTATTTTCCGGATTTTATTGAAAATTCGATTTTTTTCCTCAAAAATTCCCAGTTTCTTTTTTTTTTTTGAAGGAAAAAAGTCAAAAATTGAAGGATTTCTCTGGTTTTAATTGTCGTAGCTAAAAAAGTCGAAAAAACACATGAAGCTGAACTCATTTTTCATCAAATCATGCAGTTTTCCCATTTTTGCTTCCGAACGGAAGCTATGTACACAGAGAAAAATGTTTTCTTAATTTAAGAATATGCAGTCACTTAATTTAAGAATGTGCAGGTCACTTAAATTAAGAAAGAAAAGTCACTTGATTTAAGTGAGAAAACTCACTTGATTTAAGTGAGAAAAGTCGCTTAATTTAAGTGACTTTTACTTTCTTAAATTAAGAAAGAAATAGTTACTTGATTTAAGTGAGAAAAGTCACTTAATTCAAGTGACTTTTACTTTCTTAAATTAAGAAAGAAGTAGTTACTTGATTTAAGTGAGAAAATTCACTTAATTTAAGTGAATTTGACTTTCTTAAATTAAGAAAGAAAAAGTGACTTAATTTAAGTGAGAAAAGCCACTTAATTTAAGAATGACAGGTCACTTAAATTGAGTGACTGCACATTCTTAAAGTAAGAAAAAAATTTTCTCTGTGTAATCATCAGAATTTTCGATTGTAATTTTTTCAATAGAAGATACTTGAAATTATCTAAGTAGAGAGAAAATGATATTTTTCATAAAAGTCTCAATTACAGCAAAACGGTTTTATAGAAAAATTTCATATTTTGTGGAAAACTTCCTCTCGACGAACTCTATTTTTTAAGCTTCATTTGAAGAGAATGCGATCGGTACTTTTTGAGATATGTCCATTTTTTGAAAATCAGTTTTTAATGGAATTTCTGGAAACTATTCAACTGATGTTATTTATACTCATATATTATCTCGAGAATTGTATCAGTTAGATGCCTGTGAATTTTGAGCTTATTTGCATGATTAGTTCTTGAGTTATTGGCGTTTTAATGAATTTTTCCAAAATTTGATATTTTGATGATGGTTTGAAAAAAGTTGTATCACTTCCATTCGGAAGCATATTGCCAAAGTATCAGCAGAAAAAGCTATATCAGTTGAAAAGCAATACTATTATCCACTTGTTTGAAACAATTTTAAAACAACTCACAATGTTTTTTTTATTCAATTAATTTTTTTTTGCTTTTAAAAAAAAAAATTTCTAAAACTTTTAGCACATGTTTTCTTTGGAAAATTTTCTCAGCATCTCCACATGAATTTCAACTGAAATCGTTCCCATTCAACTGCTCGAAACAATAATAAATCGATGACGCGACAGTAAAGAAACATCGTCATCCTGAAAAATTGCGGAATTCCACAATTGTATAATGCTGAAAATACATTTATTGTACAATTGTATGAGTTTGAAGTGTTTCAGTAGTAGAGGAAAAGAAGAAATGATTAATAGAGGAAAGTGGGGTAAAATGAACACAAGGGGTAAAACGGACACGGGTCGATTTTGGTATTTTATACTATGAAAATTACTGGAAATGAAAGGAAATATTGGAGATAGATTTTTTCTGATGATTCCATTGAAAAGATGAGAAAATTTCCCATGAAAATCATATGTCAAAAGTTATATTTTGAAATTTTTCAAAAAATTCATTTCTCGCGCGAGATTTGAAGATGAAACTCTTCTGTTTTTGAAAAATTTCAGTTTTTCGAGAATATCTCTGGTTCTATTGATCGTAGTGACCTGAGGTTCATCTTAAATGAAAGGTGAGCTCATTTCCCATGGATTTATGGGGTTCTAAAAGAAAAATATCAATTTTTTCAAGTACTTGTAGGGCTAAAACTGATTTTCAGAAGATGACTTAGAAATATCCGAAAAAATTGACTTAAAAAAAATCTGAACCCCATAAATCGATGAGAAATGAGCTCACCTTTCATTTGAGATCAACCCCAGATTGCTACGATCAACAGAACCGGAGATATCGCCGAAAAAGGGGATTTTTTCGATTTTCAAAAGGGAAACCCCTTCAAAACTTGGCCAGAAAAGTAAATTTTTCCAAAAATGGAGAAAAAAAAAATTTTAACACATGTTTTCCACTCAAAATTTCCTCAGCATTTCAATGGATTGATTGGAAAATTCCTATCGCGAACCATTCAATTGGAGTGTCCATTTTACCCCACCTTCCTCTACGAGTGCCTGAGTGAGGAAGCCGAGTGTGCTTTTACCCGAGTAATAATCGCTGACCTCAGTGTTGAGGCCAATCAGTAGAAACGTTCGCGCCTGGTCAGGCAATACGCATATCCACTTGGGGAATTTAATTAAAATTGTTTTTCATTATGCCATAGCTTTTTTTTATCCCTATCAGAACACGAGAATCTGCTCAACACAAATTGGAAAGCAATCCCCAATGTAATTGGAAAAATGATAGCGAAATAAAATAAAAAAAGATGAAATGAATGTGGAAATGACCTTTTTTTGTTTTTTAAGGATATCGTGAATAGAGGTGGGTTTCGGAGAATTAACAAAGAGACCTTTTTTGTGGGGAGTAAAATTTTCCACAGAAAAGGATTCTTGCAGGATTCTTGTAAATGCAGGGGTTTCTGAGATATCTAGCATTGAAGATGAATTCAGTAGTTGAGAGGTAAAACAGGGGAATTCTTTATTTTTTCCATTTTTTTTGCAAATATTTCGGAAATTAAGCGAGATAGGGCAATTTTGCAAGGGACTTTTTTTTAAGAGAATTTTGAGAGCTACAAAAAAAGATGAGGGTAAAAATACTCCATCTCGCTTAGTTTCCAAGATATTCTATTTTGAATGAACGGAAAAATAAATTGACTCGTCTTTTACGATTTTTTTAAACAAATAAATTATTATGAAAAAAATATGTAAAAAATTTGCACTTATAATTTCTTGAATTTTCAGCATGTGTATATTTTTCATTTTTTTTTAAAGCTATTTATTAATGAGAAAAAAATGAAAATGGTCAGATTTCTGCAATTTTCAAAGATTTTTTTTATCATAATTTCTTTTAAAAATCCTAAATATCTCGGAAATTAAGCGAGATAGAGCGATTTTTCTGTAATTTTCTTTTGTAGATAATTTCAAGAGGTACTAATAAAGCTCTGGGCAGAATCTTGGCTCTATCTCGCTTAGTTTCCAAGCTATTCAATTATAAATGATCACAAAAAACATTTACTTGTCTTTTTCGATTTTTTTAGACAAACAAATTTTTATCAAAAAAATTTGCACTTATGTTTTTCTAAATTTCAAACATGGGCATATCTCTTATTAAAAAAAAATTATTCACTCAATGAGGAGAAAAAATAGCTCATATTTCTGCAATTTTCACCTCATTTTATCATTATCCTCCAAAATTCTAAATATTTTGGAAACTAAGCGAGATGAAGCCATTTTTCCCTCATCTTCCTTTGTAGAGAATTCTCAAAATCTACAAAATCGCCTTATCTCGCTAAGTTTCGGAGATATTCTCTTATGAATGATCACAAAGATTAGCCGACTTGTATTTCTTAATTTTTTTAAACAAATAAATTATCGTAAAAAAATTATTAAAAAAAATTGATTTATAGTTTTTTGAATTTTCAATATGTGCATATTTTTCATTTTTCCAATTGATTTATTTACCCAGTAGGCAAAAAAATAAAATCGTCAAATTTCCGGTATTTTCACCCTTTTTTCATCATTTTTTTACCTTTCAACTGCTGAATCTATATTAATTGTAAAAAAAAAAGAATATTTGTATTACCTGCAGTGATACAGAGCTGTACGAGCCACCAATAACACCAAAAATTGGTCCAGCACTAACTTTTTTTCTCACTGCTGGCGTTGAGCCATCATTACACTCAAGTATACTGATATCTAAATTTGACAATGAAGCTCTAACAAAATGTAAACTCTGATTAAGTGCATATGTATCTCTGCTGCATGTATCAAGTATATGTACACCAATTTTTATACCAGGCAATATATTAACTTCATTATTAATTTGATCAACAGCAAATAGCATAGCCTCGAGTCTTTGTACACCGCGATTATAAATTTTTGGACCACACGTAAATTCACCCTTCTCATGTACTGGAAATAATCCACCAAGTACAATATCACCGGGTATCAGTATAGCCTCACGTTCATTACCCAATTTTGATGTTACTTTAACACATTGTAGACACACAATAACATTTAAAATTTGAAAAATAATTGTCCAACGTTCCATGATTTTTTCCACTAATTTAAAAAAAAAAAAAAGAAAAAAAATTAATTAAATTTTTTTTTTGTTAAATCCTCAATTTATCAAGTTGAGGAGATAATTATCTTTGCACTTTGCGGCTTGGGTCTGCCTTGACCTCATCCCCTTACTGGAGGGGGGGGGGGGGGGTCAGACAGCCTGTCTGAGGTGGTTTCGTCTGAATGACCACAAAATTGACCACTTGCCTCCACTTTTTGTCCCAGCAAAAAAAAATTTCCAAAAAAATCCCAAAAAATTCCCTTTTTATTCCAAGTTTTTTTTCTTTTTTTTTGTAGACCTCGTTATCAATCAGGAAACTGCTCTTCTTTCTTCTTCCCCTTTACTTATATTTCTTTCTTTTCCCATTCACCAAAAGCTCAGTTACTACACCATTAGCCCTACTCCAGTATTCTCAAGTTTCTTCACTCTCCAAGTGACTCGGTTTTTCCTCTATTCTCTTTTTTCTTTTTTTCCTGCACTTTTTCACCAAACAACTTTGTTTCTCTCGTATTTCACAAGCTTCCAATTATCATCATCATAACGATCCCAAGAAAATTCATTGTATTTATTTTCTCAACAAAATCAAATTACCTGGTTCTTCTTTCATTCCAAGAAGAATTCATTAATTTTCCTTTTTATCACGAAATAAATCACTCAATCTTTCCTTTCACATGCACACACACACACGCCCCTCTTCCCAGTCCTCCCCATCCTCCTTTCCCAAAGTTGATTAATAACGGTAATAATTGTCCAATAATTATTCCCATATGTGTGAGTCCACTGGTGCCTTTTTCTCTCTCTCTCTCTCTCTCTCTCTTTCTCTCTTTTTCTAGCGTGTGTTATATCGATTCAAACTCACCAGGGCGGGAATGAGTGAACATTATTTCTGGACGAAGCGACCTGGAAGTAAACGAAAAAAAAAAAAGAAAAAAACCGACGAAATGGAGAAGGATAAGAGGAAAAATAAAAATATATATATATATATATATTATAGACTAAAATTCTTTTTTCTGCCTTTTTGAGAAACGAGAAAGAGCACTCGCTTACCTTGTGTGCCTATATATATCTCTCTCTCTCTCTCTTTTTTTTCCTCTTTTTTCTTATTTCCCTGAGAATGAAAAAGGGACTGGAAGAGAAAAAAAAAGGGGAAGAAAAGCCCAAGGTAGAGAAGAAGTTGTACTTCCTGGGGGGGGGGATTTTTTTCAAAGTGATGGCACACCTCTCAGACTTGCCATTAGGCTGGGATATAAGACGGCTGGCCCTTGGATTGATTTCCTCCTCGAATTTCCTTCCTCAATTTTATCTTCCAACATTTCCTCATGGCCTGGCTTTTTCCGCAAGTGCCAAAAAAAAGAGGGGGGGGGGGGGGGAGTGGGTTAGGGGTAAAAAAAGGACCCTTTTTTCCTGGTGAGATTCGCTCGAGTAATTTCAAAAGAGAACTATTGCTACCAGAAGAACTTGGTTGAAATTCATTGGTATTCCTCGAACTACTAGAATTTCCCTCTCACTTTGGTGGGAGGGGGGGGGGGGGGGGCGGGTGGCTTGTAACACAAGCGTTCGAGGAGGCCCGATTATCAAGCCCAATCTCACTTCTATTGGCCTTCCGGCAATCACCATCCGGATACTACCGAGAAATCGATGGTCACACGATTCATCTCGTGAATAAAATATTGTAAAATTCTTCTAAAAAATAATAATAATAATAATAATAATAATAAAAATAGCACACACAGACACAAATGAATTGTCACACTCCACTCATTTCTCGTTTATATTCATATATATATATGTATATATATTTCTTCTTTTCTTTCACCCTCCTTTTATTCTCATCCCCCTCCCCTTCAATCTTTCTGCCTATGTGTGTATGTGTGTGTATGTGTGTTTATCACACTTTTTTTTCTTCTCTCATTCATCTCATTGACGTCATTTCCTCGAGAAACTCAAAGGCATTGAAAAGTTGCAAAGCTTTTCTTCTTCGCCTGTCTGTCACATGATTTTTGTTGTTGACATTCTCTACTGTCTTTGTGTATGTGTATGGTTTTGTGTTTGTCTATGTGTGTGTGTGTGGATGTCAAGCAACAGGCACCATCTTCATTTATTCACGTGAATAATAGAATTAATAAGTTAATTATAGTCTTTTTATCATGAAAAAGTGTTGCATTACTTTTTGAAATTCAGGGATTTTTCCCAGTTTCGTCAACTTGATTAGTCCCAATTCTTTCAAATAATAATAATAATAATAATCATGACACAAGCACTTTTACTATCTCTACACCTTGTGTCTTCCCTCTTTTTCTCTGCACAGGTGTATTTGTATATTTCTCATTTATTTCACTCATCTGCCTACTACTGTTCATTTACTGGCTGCAGGCTGACTGATTAAAGTCACGTTAACAGTAACTCAGTCGTGATGAAGAGAATGAGAGGTAAAAAAGAAAGAAAAAAGAGGGGCGGATAGGAGGAGGGAAGAAAAAACAAGAAGAAATGAGAGATAGAGAGAAGTGGCTATATACACAACACAGGCAGCAATTCTACGGTTTTTTTCCTTTTTTTTTTTACATTTTTCTCACAAACTGCAGTGATGCATCTCCAGTATCCCTCCTGTTCCACATTGACAAGGCTTTTTTCACCATTTTCTTCCCCCTTTTTTTTTTGCAGCTAGTTCCCTTGTTTTTTTCGTAATTCCCGGTGTCTCTTCGACTCTCTCCCTATCTCAACATTGAATGACAAAAGTATCGATTACTCTCTTTGATCCTCTTTTGCAATTTTTTTCAGAGCAATTTCCTTTCTTCACTATGTTTGTGTTTTCTCTATTTATTCGCGCTTTATTTTTTTCTCCTTTTTTGCAAGCTCCAGTTTGGATGTACAAGGATTTTATTATCCTGGAGGCTTCATTCCATGGGAAAAATCGACCGCCGATTTATGACTGTACTGTTCATACACTGGATCATTCTCTCGGGAACACGAGTGATCCTCGATCAAGTGCTTGTAAATTTTTTTTCCCTTGCAAAATTCTTAGAAGCTTCGTTGAAATAACTTTTTAAATACTGGCGCCTTTTTTTCCGCCTTTCTTTGCCCGCAAAAAGAGGGGAAAAATCCTCGATTGCAGATGCGATTGAAATTCGTTTGCAATTTATTTTTATTTCACTTTTCGCAAAAAGATTGCTGCAATCACTTAGGAAAATTACATCGGGCTCCAACCATCAACCTGCATCCTTTTCCTCCCTTTAATTTCTTTTCTCCCCTTCTTTTTCTCTGGTTTACGCTTAACTTTTACGCTCTTGTGTATCCGACAAATCCCACTTGGAAATCTCGGTCAAACGATGGTGATTATCCCCTCATTTATACGATTTTATACGAATATCACTTGTTTCTATCACTCGTTACACACCAAAAAATTCCCGTAATTTCAATAAATTCATTGAAATCATCATTTTGATGGGGAACAGGGGGGAATTTGGTGGGGGGGCAGATGAATTGAAAGGCGGCAAAAAAAGCTTGATGTTTCTAGTTTTTTTTCTTTTTTTTTTCCCTTCACTCGCGCTTTTTCTTTTTCCCTTTTACACCCAACGGGCGCAAAGAAATAAATGTGTCCAGACTAAACTTGACAGATAACCGTTAATAATCGATGAAACATCCGAAGCGAAAACGTCGATGTGTTTTTTTATTTATTTTTTTTTTCATTTCACATTACATTACCCTTCTACTGTCTCTCTCTCTTTCGCTCTCTCTCTGTATGTATGTATGTCCCTCGTGTGTATTTTTTTTCCACGATTTTATCGATATATAGTAATCTTTTCTGTGGAAGAGAAATCCGCGTCATTATCAGGCATTACAACGCAAAAAAAAAATAAAAATAAATGTCACGCCTAAAATATATTATTAGTGTTTGCCAGCAAATATCTCCGTCTCTCTCTCTCTTTTTCGATCAAAATTTCCCTTTTTCCAATTTTTTTTTTTTTTTTAATACGCGAAGAGGAGGATCTGTGCCGACGACTGGCCGGCGACTAACGGCTGTGTTCGCCTATCTCGGTCTCTCGGATACAAACCTAACGCTCCCACTCCTCATTCGCCCAAACGCCAGAGCTTTCTGTGCATTTGTGTATGTACGTATATATATACATATATATGTGTGTTGGAGTGAGGAGCGTGTCCTCCTCCTCCCTAGTCCCCTTTTCTCCGGGTGGCTTTCATCCCCCACCCCCTATCTCTCCCACCCTCCCTCTTTCCTTCCCTCCCTCCCCCCCCCCCTTTTCCTCCCGCTTCACCTCACAGTTACCCTGTCGTCGACGATGAGTTAAACGACGTGCGCGAGAGAGGAAAACCGCTCCTCTCGTGTAGACAAAAATCAGAAGTGGGGGGAGGGGAGGGGGGGAATCACGGAAAAATAATAGCTCTTACATTTGGCTGTTTTTCTCGGGATTTTCATGTTTTTTCTGGCGCTTTCTTCTTTGATTTGACGTCATTTCCACGTTTTTGTGTTTACGATATTGGATCATTTGTATTGGAAGGGGGTGGGTGAGTGGGTGGGGGAGGAGGGGGGTGAATGATTTTCGGGTGTATCGACGGAGGATAATCGATGCAGCGAGATGATGAATTTCGGGTTTTTGGGAGATTTTTGTGCTTTGATTCTTTTCTTTTTTTTGGGTGGGTGAGGGAGGGGGGGGGGGAGAGGAAAGAGTGATTTGAGGGGTTTTCGGAGTTCGAATGGAAGCTTTGGGCTTTTTTTTGATGATGAATGAGGGATTTCTTGGGTAACGAGGAGGTGGGTCATTTATGGGCTGTTTAGGGTGGATAGTGGACACAGGGATGTTTGAAGGGGGGAGGGAGGGGGGTTGCTTGGGGCGAGAGCGGGTAGGACAGATTTGTGATGGGGCCCTTGGAAGGGGTAATATCGGGGTTTGCTTTATCTGGGGAATTTTGGTAAGGAAGGGAATTTTTTGAACCTCGGGGGGTTAAGTTTTTTAATATCGTCAGGGAAGGAATTTTTTTTAGGGAGTTAGTGCTTTTTTTCTGAGGGGAATTGGATGGGAAAGGGGAGGAACAAAACGAGGTTGTTTCACTTGTTAAGAGGCTTTAGGAGATATTTTGGGATCTGGAGGGAGAGAGGGGGATAGGGATTTTTTTTTTGAGTGATTTTTTGGAGGTTTTTACATTTTCTACAAAAAAAAAAGGTTATTAATGAAATTTACGTAACTAGGATAATTATTCTGGGAGATATTTAGCATTAAATTGATACATTTCTTTCTTTTTTTTTCATATTTCGAAAATCAAGAAAGATACATTTTTCATAGAAATCTTTCTTGTTGCTCCCATTTTTCTATAGAAAAAAAATATTATAACCGAAATTTTCTTAATCTTAAGTACTAATTATTCATTAAGCACATGTAGAGCTTTTCAGCCTTTTACCTTTGTTTGATTCCCCCTTTCACACAGTTCTTTTCCCCTTTATTACATGGAAAAATATAAGTATAAATATAGCAGCGACCGTTTTTCCCCTAATCTCAAGTATTTTCCGATATATTCGACAAAAATTGTGACAATGAAAATTTACAGATTAAATTTTTTCTCAAAATATCTCGAAAATCAATGGAGACAGAAGAATTTTTACCAATCTATTTTACAGCTCTCAAAATTCTCTACAAAAAATAAAGATATTTCTCGATGAATATGAAGAAATATGCATATAATACGATTGTTCGCAGTGAAAAAAAAATCCATAGGTCTTAAAAATCTCAAAATTTGAGCGGAAAGAGAGAGATAAATACTGAAAGATATCTTTAATGGTACAGAAAAATGAAGATGTTTCTTGATGAACATGAGAAAATATATAATAAAAAAAAAATAATAATAATAATAATAAATAATATATATGTAAAGTGTGTGGCCTTATTGGTCGCTGCTCAAAAAATAAAAAATAATAATAAATAATAAAAATATATAATATAAAATTTTTTTAGTGCTAGATCGTTTTTATATGTTATATGAAAACGATCTAGCACTAAAGAAATTTTCAAAAAAAGGTCATCCCCAAAATTTCCCCATCTCCCTCAAATTGCAAGACAATCTGGGGAAACACTGAAGCTTGAGCCAAGTCAGTGATTTCCTTTAATCAACAATACATCAGAAACTTTACTCACTAATTATCACCCCCACATTGATTATTAGAACTGTGGGCTCGTGTGAGGCATTGGCATGAGTCTTTCCCACGGGCTCAAACCAGCGGATCAAAACTACCCTTCGTCCAGTCAAAGGACCAACAAAAGAGCCACTCCAATGCAAAAAGAGAAAGAGAGAAAAGAGCTTTAGATGAAAACTCCTCGTTTCTCTCAATTCTGACCTGTCAACAAGAAAAACCGATTCTGATAATAAAGAAGGTAAACATTACGTGATTTTTTATCTAATAAGAGTATTACAAATATTTGGATGAAATTGAGGAAAATTACTTGACGAATTATTTCCAATCACTGATATGACACTGAAAATTACAGACATCTGACAATTTTCATGTATATATTTTTTATTAACAAATAAATTAATTTTTGTTGGAGGTCATGATGATTAAATTAATTGATAACAAAGTTTTAGTTATAAACAAGTGATTTATAAAGTCGTTCTAGAGTAAAAAGGACGTGACAATATAGGAAATTGTTATAATAATAATGCACTGAGGAAAAAAATAGTGGTAAAAACAATTAAATATTGATGGCATTGGTTTTTACCAAATATTTTATTGAAATAATTAAAAATATTGTTGAATTCACTGAATTTAGTCAAGTTAATTACTTAATCTGTTTGAATTAACGAAATTCAGTGAATTCAAATTTTTTTTGAATTATTTCAAAAAAATATTTGCTATGAACCAATGGCATCAATATTAAATTGTTTTTATCATTATTGATTCTGAATGGAAGCTATGTAATCAACAGAATTTAAGATTGTAATTTTTTTAAATAGAAGATAGTTAAAATTATCTAAGTAGAGAGAAAATGATATTTTTCATAAAAGTCTCAATTACAGCAAAACGGTTTTATAGATAAATTTCATATTTTGTGGAAAACTTCCTCTCGACGAACTCTGTTTTTTAAGCTTCATTTGAAGAGAATGCGATCGGTACTTTTTGAGATATGTCCATTTTTTGAAAATCAGTTTTTAATGGAATTTCTGGAAACTATTCAACTGATGTTATTTATACTCATATATTATCTCGAGAGTTGTATCAGTTAGATGCCTGTGAATTTTGAGCTTATTTGCATGATTAGTTCTCGAGTTATTGGCGTTTTAATGAATTTTTCCAAAATTTGATATTTTGATGATGGTTTGAAAAAAGTTGTATCACTTCCATTCGGAAGCATATTGCCAAAGTATCAGCAGAAAAAGCTATATCAGTTGGAAAGCAATACTATTATCCATTTGCTTCTTTTCTCAGAACAATGATCATAATAGGAGGGTGGGGCAAAATGGACTCTTCTTTTTTTTGCATAAAATTCTCTTCTCATTCAGTGAAATTTGTTCAAAAAAACCCAAAAAATTTACAAATGCGTGCTAATTTCATTCTCTTTCCCTGATTTCTTTTTTTTTTATTAACTTTCCCTGATTTTACTCCAGAAAAATGAGCATGAGGGTAACATGATCCTCATCCTCTCCAGCATTAATTAATCAGGCGGTGAGTAATTTTTCTCCTCTCTTTTCTTTTGAAGTTTAATCTCTAATGGAGGCATCGCAATTAGACTCGGCTTATTTTGTTTGAATGTAACGCACTCTATGCCCTTTCACTCTGAGCAAATTTTTTTTTCTTTTTTTTTTTTTTTTAAGAGAGAGACTATGTTTGAGCCGCATTCTCAGACACGTGATCGCCACGCGGCTATCGTTACCTCATCGGCCATTGGCCAATTGTTTCCCTTGTAAATTATTGGACCTGGATACTGTATCATGTATCCTTGCTTATTCACCCCCTTCTTCTGTTTCTCATTCTCTCTGGGATAATGGCTGAACTTTTTACAAAGAAGGTTTTACAGTTTAAAAAAGTTTCGTAACTATTTTTTCATTATGAAAGTTTCTTTTTCAAAGAGGATACACAAAGAGAGAGAGAGAGATAGTTGAAAAAACTGATAAAATTGATTTTTTTTTTACTTTTTTTCTGGAGAATTTGATTAAAATTCATGTGCAGGGAATTTCTAAAGGGATCTCGTAAGGTATGAGGTTCAGAAGAAATTGACAAGAGACATTTTTTGTAGGAAATTCAATTTCCTACAAAAAAGGTTTCCTGACATTTTCCTCTAAATTCACTCGCTTCTGAGATATTGATGAGAGAAATAAAAAGAAAATTTTTCAATTTATTCTGAAATTTAACAAAAAAATTGGATTTTTTTTTTTTTTTAAGCCAACGTTCTTATTGATTCTCCGAAAATTCTCAACTTTTGTGCGCAATTTTAGCGACGAAAACTAAGTCAATATGTGTCAGTTTTGATGCGAAATGGTCAAGGGGATGGATAAAGTAGAAGAGGAAATGAGAGTGAGGGGGCGATTTTGTTATGACAATTATAAGTTTTTCCGTGGCTATATGAAATGGCACGTGCCTCATAGTGTATTTCGTGAGAAAAGAAAAAAGGGAGAAAGAGAAGAGGAGAGAGTGGAGGAGAGTGAGTAAAAGTGGTGAGGGGAGGAGAGGGGGGGAGAGGAAGACGCGTGGCGTCGCGTGAGAACGACGTTGGTCACACGCGTCTGACACACGACCAATGCACGCGTTTAATGTACGACCCGGTGTCTACGCATTATCAGCGATTTTTGAATTTGACCTTCAATTTTATATTACATTACATTGTGAAATTGTGAGTCATCTATTTTTACGATTAAATTAAAAAAAAGGAGAAATTATTTTTTCTTTTAATTAAAAATATAATATAATAATAACTTATTTACAAAAATTTCTGATACATAGTATCAATTTTTTTGACATACAGTTTTTCTTATTCGTGAGTTTATTGCACATCTAATTTTTCGGAGAGACAGATTTTTATTTATTCAACTTTTTAATCAATCATTCATTCATTTCTTTATTCATTAACTTATTTATTAATTTATTTGTTTTTTTTTAATAAAAAGAAAAATAATCCTTTTCTCATAAAAGAGTCAGTTCTCTTCATTTCGTTGAAATATTGATGTTTAATTACTAATTTTAATCAAAAATTGAATGAAACGAATGAATCAGAAAGAAAATATGAAAAAAATCATAAAAACTCCTTTTTTTCCTGATTTTCTTGATTGAAGACACTTGTTCAATGATTCTTATCACGTTATCTTAATGAACAATATCTCGAAGACACTTCCTAGACACGCGCGATGGACGCGTGTAAGGTCGCGTGTATGTCGCGTGCTTAACTTAACTACCAACGTTCAACACTTCGCACACGAGAGAAACGTGCCATCTAGCGTTAAACGCTTGGAATTTCACCTGTTTTCTTCTTGAAGGGCAGTGGAAGAAAGAGATCTTGTGTACTTTGGGTTTTTGGAGCGATTGAATGAGAAATTGGGGCATGAGGAAGGTAATGGAACCATTAGTTCTTTTCTTTTGTGGATAAATTAATGAATATTCTCAGTTTAAGTGAGTTTCCTCGGGAAAACGACTTTTATCAGGATTTCGGTGGAATTGAAGTATAAGTTAAAGTGAAGTGTCTTTGAAAAAATGAAATTTTTTTGCACATTGTGAAGCAACCTATAAACATTGAAAATCTGTATAATTAACATGCAGGAGCCCAATCAAGTCTAGAAAAACGCGGAATTTTCTATGGATCTCAAGAACTGTTTTCACGATTTTTGCTGAAACTAATTGGATGATAAATAAAGAAATGAGAAATTTTTCGACGGTTTTGTTAAGAACATATCGATTTTTGAAATTAGACGCGTGTCGGAGGGATGTGATTACATCTCGACAATGTTGCTTTTCATTCGTTATATTTACAAGAAATAGTGCATTATCTGACAAGTGCGGTAAAGTGTTTCCTGACGAGTGTGTGAGGGTGCGAAACTAAACCAGAGTCAAAGGCGAGTTTTGTAATCAAACGAATCAGAATATCTTTATCGCACTTTTAAGATTCAGTTTTTTTTAATGTACGAGAGTATCAAATCATTTGAATGACAGAAAGATGTCGCGTCGGTTTCAGGATTACGCTAACGCTCATTCAAGATAATTTCGAGATATATCGATATCATTCCCCTTCTCCTTTATAATAGGAGACAACGTGTGGGAAGAGTCACTGACCGCACGCGCAACGTGCGAAAAGTGTCCACTTTACGCACGGCGTGCGGAAAACTAGTGTTTTCGCACTTGCAATCCGCAAAATTAGCCCCTAGCTCGTGTAATTCGACAGTCAATTGACCCTACACAAGACTATACTTTAGAATATGACTGTAGCTATTTAACTCCGTTAATCCGCATTAATCACTCTTCAAAAAAAAACCAACGCGAGAAATTTTTCTAAAAAAAAACATTAAAAAATTCAAATGCAAGTGATTTTGTGTGAAGCAAAAACACGACATTCGGTAGATAAAATTCAATCAAAAAAGATGAATAAAGTCGATTAATCCCTGCTCAACGAGGCAGTCCATAAAAAAAATTCCCCAATGTGCATATATTTCACCGAAATTACGAGGTGTCCCGTTAAACGATGCATAAATGTAAATCATAGTCACCACAAAGACACCAGAACTATTGTATTTATGCGTAAAAAAAAAAAAAAAGAGAGGCTGCAACAACAGCAGCAGCAATGATCCATATTCACGTAAAATAGTCCCGATCAATCTCTCAAAAGTTAATCCAATTCCATGCAATTTAATTTACGTTATTTCGCACTTGTGCCTAGTACACAAGAGAGAGAGAGAGAGAGACTGGGGAAATCCCAATGGGCCATCCGTGCGATTCGTTACGGATTGATGATTTCAAAAACCACACCCCAGTATTGAACCCCAATATTTTCTATGAATAGACAATTAAATTATTGTTCATTCTCAACAATTATTAATAATAATAATAAAAATAATATTGTGCAATATTTTCCGTGGTAATTCGCGAAATAATGAATTAATTAAAAAAAAAAGGAGTTCATTTTTTTTTCTCTCATTCATGTCTTGAAAAGAAGGAAGAAAACAAACCGGTGAAATGATAATTTTCCTCTTCACAAAAGAACCTCTCTGAATTGTTCCAAACTGAAACAATAGAAAAGCGAGGAAAAAAAAGTAGAAGAAAAAAAAGAGAAAAACATTTTAATTCTCCAAAGGTATTACATTTTAATGCCTCTTCTCTCAGCCGAATTAATGTTAAAGAGATTAACAACACTCTCCAACAAATGCAATAATTCAAATTCGGCCTTAAAAAAAATGGAATTTTCTTCTCAACGCAGAAGAGAGGGGATAAAAATTGTGTGTAATTACATTTTAATCGAACTAGCAAACAACTCTTGCATCCACATACGTGAATGGTAAAGGGCATTTATGTAGGGCACATACACTCACGAATATTAAACTGATCCCCCCCCCCCTTCCTACCCTTCTATCCACCCCCTTCCCCTTAACTGCTGATCATAACGCGGTAGTCCTGCGGGGTAGCCCGAATAACGTATACACTGCTTGTTGGAGTGGGGGTGGCGCCCCCACGATAAGCAGTGGAACGAGCGTCTCTCCGCTCCCCCCACTCCCTCGACCCGCAGGTTATAAGTAGAGGGAGCGTCCCGCCAAGGCAGCACTACGACGCCAGACGTAGTGGCGCACACGTCATTAATTTTCAACTGACAGAGTCAAAAAGAAATATAAAAATCGACACAACTCAAAAGTCGACTCGTCTCATCCCCACCTCCTGCACTTTCTGTCAATTCTGCTTCGATTTCTACGGAAGAGGAAGAAGAAGAGGGGGGAGGGAGGGAGGGAGAGAGATTTTTGAGGGAAATTTCTGTCTCTGGGTGAAATGTTCGGGTTTTCATGATACTTTGGCTGCAGAGAGTATATATATATATTTATTGATACGAACTGAGGGGGAAATAAGTAAAGGTGAATCGTGTGAAATACAGGGTAGCATCATACACTAGAAATCCGGAGGATCGATAAGCCGGGAGAATGTTCAAGAAAGCGCTTACAGAGTCAGGAAAGAGAATCTTAAAGGTGAGAAATACTTATTAAATTTTTTTTGATTTTTATCCGATACAGCTGAAAATTGTTAATGAAACTTATTAAATTTACTTTTTCATTTATTTCTCCCTTAATTAAGAGAGATGGGGGTAAAATGGAGCGAATTGTCAGAATGATTTGGAATTTTTTTTTCAAATAAAGTGCATCAACGAAAAATTTTCTCAAAAAAATCACGAATTATTTTCACATATTGGAGCATTTTCTCAATTTTTTTTCAAATTTTTCCTTGAAGTCTTTCACTCGGAAAAAAATTCCTGAATCCGCTGCTTCGGGGATCCGTTTTGCCCCATTCTCTCCCTATTAGTGCAATTTTTTTTTTTATTAATTGTTTCCTTTTTTCTTTTAGGCAATTAAGAAGTTATCAACGAGGAGCAGAGCAGTACGTAAATCGCAGAAAAAAAAGAAAAATTATACCAATGAGGTGACATGTGAATTGACACCAGCAGCAGTACCAGGATGGACACAAACATATTTGGAGCCGGAAAATGCATCACTCTCATGGTCATTACACTCACTTGATACCAAAAGTATTGATACTTATGTTACCTATGTAACTGAGAGTATTGAAGAGTGTAATTCTATATGTTGCTACTGTACAGAGCATGAGAATCAGAGAAATGAGAATAGGGAGAATGAAATGATAACTTAACGTTTTTTTTTCAATTATTAGCTAATTAATTAATTAAATAATTAATTAATTGCGGTGGATAATTAATTAATCAATCAATTGAGTCAATAGTTTTGTAGATTTTCAATTATTCCTTAATTTATTTATTTTTTATTGAATAGTATCATTGGAAAATGCTCATTCGATTAAAAAAAATTCTAATTAATTAATATTAATATTAATCGTCATTAATCATTTGGCCTATATAATTCAACGAATACTTAATTCGAAAGACTTCTTAAGTGCAATGTTAATAATTCACTGACAATTTTTGCTCAATTTGCATTTAATTATTTCTTGAAAAAAAAAAGAAGTGATTTATTGGAAAAACTATTGAATTCACAATCTCTGGCACATTGTATAAAAAAAATTTTCACTTGTGACTTCTTGATTACCGAATTGTAAATAATAACGTACGATACCTCTCACTAGATTTCTATTGTAATTAGGGTAATTAAACTACGTGAATTAATAAAATGATCTCATGAAAAAAATAATTGCCTTTTTTTTTCTTCAGTTGAGGAGTAAAGTTTGTAATTGAAGGAATTGGAGAAATTGAAGGCAATGAGAAATTCAGGAAAATTGAGTATAATGTTATCAATTATATCCACTATTAGAGATTAATTGAATTTCATGGGAATTAATGGAATTTTACACCATTCTTCCATGCAATTTCGTCAGCTTGGGGGAGAATGATAGAGGGAGGGGGGATGAGAGGGAGAGAAAATAATGGAGATGAGTTATTTTGGGCTGACAGAGGTCCATGAGCCTATTCTGTTTCATCAAAATAATAAAAAATTAATGATCATAATTAATTATGAAAAAAAAGGAGAGTTGATTTTTTACCAATTTTTCTTTAAAAAGGATCTCGGAAACTAAGCGAGATAGCGGAATTTTACTCGAATACTTTTCTGTAGAAAATTTCAAAAGCTACAGAAAAGGTATCTTCAAAGATTGCCCTATCTCGCTTAGTTTCCGAGATATTTCGAAAAAACTACTGAGAAAAAAAGCGATTCCTTTTTTTTTAGGTTTTTACTACTGAAACGACTCGCCAGTTGTTTTTTTAAGGGCACTCGGAATTGAAGCGAGATAGAGAAAATTTTGTGGATACCTTTTTTGTAGCTCTTGTTCTACTCTAAAAAAAAGGTAATTGGAAAAGATTCTGTATCTCCAATGGTTTCCGAGATATTTGCGAGAAACTGAAAAAAATCATTAAAAAAAAGAAATTTAGAATTTTTCGAGTTAATGCGTCGAAAAAGATTGCTCAACTATCGATTGGCTTCAACTTCTTTTTTCAAGAAAGAAAGAGAAAGAAGGAAAGCGAACAATGGTCACGTGTCGATGGAAATCCACGGCAAATTGGTGTTCACGAAGGGGAAAAGAAGCAAACTGCAGTAATTGGAACCGGTTTTTTTTTTTTTCTTTAAAAATCATTATTTCCAATTTTTTGAAATAATTATTGTTCTCGGGACTGACCAGTGTTTGAAAAATGTGAGAATTCAAGCGTTTGTGCTCATGAATAGAGGCGAAGAAAATTTGCATGAAAGAAGAATTATTGAAATTTCAACAAAAGAGTAAAAATTCAAAAAATTCAAAAGAATTGTGAATACCCATGTCATCGCAATATTTCGTTTTATTTAATGAAAAATCATATTGCAAAAATATTCTCTCACACTTATAATCTAGATATGTAAAATGGCACTTCAATGCAGCATATAAATCTTAAATTAATTTATTACATCAATAAATACTTGAATAAAATTAAAAATTAAGAAAATCGTTGATTCACTGGAAGTTTATATACAATTCCTTTTTTTTTCTGTTATTTACACTGTACAATACAAATACTCCATTTCACCTCGAATATATCAAATAAATATATTTTTATTTTTCATCAAATATTAATTATATCTTCACACTTAAAATTACTAGTTTATGACTATGTATATTATCACTCTTATTAGAATTTTTATTTACGTTTCCTGAGACTCCCTTTCATTTTTTGACTAATTTTCTTGAAACTGCGAAGGGGAGAAGGTTCAATGAAAAAGATAAATATCTCCAAAACTATTGAATTTACAAAAATTCCTTAAGAAACCTTTTTTTTAGAAAATTGAATTCTTCCAAAAAAAGGTATCTTCACATTTTCCCCTAAAATCACTCCCCTTGGAGATATTTTCAGCATAGTCTGCATGAATTCTTCAAAATTTGTACTTTTTGGGATTTTAAACAAAAAAGAATCATTATTCATTAAAAAAAAAAATCAGGAGTTTTTTGCGGTAATTGACTCGGCAGATATCCCCATCACATAATATAATATTGAAAATTCCAGAATCTGACAATTTTTTTTTTCATGAATTAACGAATTAATAAATTGTCCTGAAGAAAAATGAAAAATATGCACAAGTGAAAAATTAAAAAAAAAAAAAAAATACTAAAAATGAAATTTTTTTCAAATATTTTCTTTTTCTGTAAATACTTTTTTTCCTAAATAATTTATTATTTGAAAAAAAAAATTTAAAAAATTATCAGATATCTGCTATTTTCAGTATCATTAACATAATTGATTACTCGAAATTCTTCACGTTGTTCAATAAGCTAATTCAGCACCCCATGGACGATAAGGCTTGCCATGCTGCTGTTGTGGATACTGTGCTGGATACTGTCCCCATCCTAATGCACCACCTCCAAGTATAGGTGGTACTGTACCACCACTTGGTGGCATACCACCACTAACTGGTACATCATAACTATTACCACCAGATGTTGATGTTAATGATGAGCTTGATGGTCCTGTTGTTGTATTACTTGGTGGATGCTCACGATGAAAACTTTGCAAGTGCGATAATAAACGTAGTCTCAATGGATCACGCTCATCAAGGCCCTCCATAGTAACGAGATAACGTCCAACTTCAGCTGCACACTCGCCCCAACCAACTGCATGATAGTCCATTGCTAATTTTGTACTGTCATAGCCTTCTGGACCTGAAACACAAATTTCGAAGACAAAAATGATTAATTTACAATGGTTCAAAAATTGAAAGTTTGAGTTTTTCTTTTTAAATACTGAAAATAAGCTAATTTTTACAATTTTTGGAATTTTCTTTGTTTTTAATAGGAAAAGGTGGGGTAAAATGGGCAGAATTTTTTTCTTTTTAAATGTAATGTTCTTTTCAACAATTTTAATTATGAGTGTCGTGAACCAACGAAAAAAAAATCAGAAAAAAATGGAAAGAGCCAATGCAGCTTTTAATTAAAGAACTGAACAAGTAAATTAATTGGGCTGATGTTTGAATTTCATTTAATTGCACAAACTTTCTGTTACAAAGTGAAATTAAGAGGAAAAAATTCCAATTTATGACGGCAAAAAAGTCATTTGAGCTTAATTAGATTTAACGAAACTCTTCAGAAATTCAATGGACATGAATTCGCTATAGTACTCGATATATGTAGGGGAGAGTGGGGTAAAATGGGCCCTTGTTAGAATGATTTGGGATTTTTCAGAGAACAGGCAGGTCTATGAAAAAATTTGAAAAAATTATACAAAAATGGAGACATATTGCATTTTCTCAATTTTTTTCAGATTTTCCTTAGCATCGAAGAAAAATCCTGAATTATGCTGTTGCAGAGGTTCATTTTACCCCATTCTCCCCTGTATATATATAAAAACATGTGGATAATAGTATTGCTTTACGACTGATACAGCTTTTTCTGCTGATACTTTAGCAATATGCTTCCGAATAGAAGTGATACAATTTTTTTCAAACCATCATCGAAATATCAAATTTTGGAAAAATTCATTAAAACGCCAATAACTCGAGAACTAATCATGCAAATAAGCTCAAAATTCACAGGCATCTAACTGATACAACTCTCGAGATAATATATGAGTATAAATAACATCAGTTGAATAATTTCCAGAAATTCAATTAAAAAATGATTTTCGAAAAATGGACAAATCTCAAAAAGTACCGATCGCATTCTCTTCAAATGAAGCTTAAAAAATAGAGTTCGTCGAGAGGAAGTTTTCCACAAAATATGAAATTTCTCTATAAAACCGTTTTGCTGTAATTGAGACTTTTATGAAAAATATCATTTTCTCTCTACTTAGATAATTTTAAGTATCTCCTATTAAAAAAATTACAATCGAAAATTCTGATGATGATTCCGAATTCCATTCGGAAGCAAAAAAGAAGTAAAAAAGGGGGTTTCACCATGATCGAATGATGAAAAACGTGGAGAGCATTAGAAAACAGAAATACTAAAAAATGAATGGATCGAGCGCCTGTAATTAAATTAGATTTTGGTATTTGCCAGGCCACGAAACTGATCTCCCTAATTCCCTCAGGACCATCGCAAATACATTGAGCACATAACACACACAGAAAGGGGAATCCGCATAATATTATGGGACACTGTTGGGATTCATGTCTCGTATGTACGTGAGTGTACTGGAAAGTTTGTCATGAATATATATATATATATAGTCTCATGTATTTTGAGGGGGTCTAAACGGTTCCCACGCTACCTGTCCCGCATTTGCCGGCTGTGCTCCACTGGTGTTAAATCCTTTGCTTATTTTCTCGTGTGAATCTTTTTAAAATTCAAAAAAATTTCCTTCGAGGTTTTTCTTTTTTATTTTCTTCAGAAAAAAAAAAATTGTCATTTTTATGGTAAATGTGTTGAATATTCTTCTGTGGATACTTATCTCTGGAACTATTGGGTTTAGAAGAATTTATGAAGAGACTTTTTTTTCTTAAAATTAAATTTTCTCAAAAAAAGAATTCTTGAGATTTTCCTTTAAACCTAATAGTTCTCGAGATATTAACATCACAATTTTAAACATTATAATTAATGAAAAAAAAGTGGAGTTTTTAAGTTCATAAATTAATTAATTGGAAAATGCAGGAATTTTTTTAATGCAAATGAGAAAATTCTAGGACGAGAATTTCCCAAACAGGAACATTAAAATTTTCATTCTATGCTAAATGTATTAAATATAGGGAAAAGTGGGGCAAAATGGATCTAGGCGTTAAAATTATCTATTATTTCGTGCTTAAAAAATGAAATCTTCACGTAAAAATTTGAAAAAATTCAGTAAAAATGAAGACTATTTCTCTCATTTTCCTGAATTTTTTCAGAATTTTTTATCAAGTCCTTGACTCCAAAAAAAAATCCTCTTTTAACGTTGAATTTATTATTAAAAAAAAATTGAAGTTTTGAAAAATTCGCCCCCATTTCGTTAATTAATCAATTAAACAAAAAAAAATGAATAAATTCATCTAATGTAAATAAGTAAAGTGTAGCACAAGAGTTTCCCACAGTGGGCCACATCTGCCCTATCACTAAAGCACCTAGTACCATTCCTCGCATCGTTTTCCATAGGGTAAGTATACTGCTCACACACAACCAGGGGAGTTTTCGTTTCTCTCCCCTCTCTCCTCCCTCCACCACAATTCCCACCATACTAGGAAACTTTGTTGAGTAGTAGTGGGGATCTGGTACGTCAATCGTGGGAACGTTACTCGGAAGAGTTGTTGACTTCCTCCGTTACTTCCCACAGGATCTCGGGGTGGCCCTCTACCAAGCACCTGCTCTCCTGTATTTCTTTGCGGTACTTCCTATACGTAGTGATATTTTCATGTTCATAGAGAGAGAGAAGGGAGGGGGGGGGGGGGGGGGGGAGTGGACTATTTTGAATGTGGAAGTCGTGAGAGAAATAGTAATTTCTCAATTTTCGACGAAAACACATGAAAAATCGAAAAAAATCGGTTGCCAACTATTTTTTTTGGTAACTTTGAGGCGAGTGGATTTAGACGAAAATGTCTAGAGATCTTTTTTGTGGGGAATTCAATTTTCTTCAAAAAAGGGTTCTTGACATTTTTGGCTAAACCTACTCGCCTTTAAGATAATCGCAAAATAATGAATGAAATTTTTTTTCGAATTCTATGGCTGACTTGGACTATTTCATTGATATCTTTGATATCTTTGACGCGAGTGAGTTTAGGAAAAAATATCAAGAGATCTTTTTTATAGAGAATTTAATTTTCTTCAGAAAAGGTCTCCAAGTAAATTTCGCTAGAGTCCTTCGCCTCAAAGATATGAAAGAAATAATGAAAAAATTTTTTTTTTCGAATTCACGTTTCTTTTTCTTGACTTGAATTAATTAAAGAATTTCAACGATTTTTTTTCAGCCCCCGATTTAATTACCTCAAGAAAAAAAAAGCAGCAGATGGCAATACACAGTTGCACTTGCCTCTTTTTCCCCATCGTCAACCCCTCTCAACAGGTGTTTTTCCGAAGCGAAAAACTGAGAGAATTCGAAACGCCCAAATTTTTCAGGAAAAAAATCACTTCCGTCCCGAAATATTTCATAATAATAAACACAGAGAGAGAAAGATCTCGCGATCTGCAGCTTCCGGTTCCATAACGGAATCCCCTTTTTCTCTGAGGCTCCGTTATGCAATAGGATTTTTTTTTTTTAAAGGACTATTCACCTTTGTTCCTCAGGGTGCGAAGATGCTCCACCGTTAACTGTAGAATTTCCGCTTTCTCCAATTTACCAGAGTGCGGGTCTCTAGCTGCTGCTGGTACCAATCTTCTCAATTCACCCAATGATGCATTTATTCTGTCTCTCCGTTTCTTTTCAATCATACCCCTTCGCCTTTTTCGCGATGCATGCTGACAAGAATCGCCACCAGGTGAATTACAGCTGTAAATATTTTTAATTAAATTTTAATTATTTGCCTTTTTTTAAAATTATTTGACGATTGTTTTTTTTTTATTTTTTTTTTCTGTGGGGGAATTGGGAGAATTTAATATCTGGAGTCTAGACAGTTATTGTTTGCCAATTGAATTGTTGGATTTTTCGATACAATGGTCAGTTGATTAACGAGGATTATGAGAAAAAGGTTTGAGAGAAAAAAAAGTGGCTTTCTGTTTTTATGCAAATGATTTTATTGTCGGTGAAAAGAAAAGAATTTTAATTGAAATACAAATTTTTGAATGAATGAAATTGAATTCTAAGATTTTGTAAAAAAAAAATTCAATATTTGAAATTGTTTAGAAATTTTGAAAACCAACATTTCTTATTTTTTGAAGGGTTTATTGCACTAATTTCTCTGGAATGAAGAGAGACAGATTTTTTTTTGAATTTCTTCGAACTTCATTCGTTTAATAGAGTACTGGAGGGGGGGGGGGGGGGGGGGTGATGAGAAGCTTACTAAGTTCGATAAACAAGGTACTTCCAAAGAAAGTTGTATCTCTATTAGTTTCCGAGATATCCTGCAAAACGTGCACTTTTCGAAGAAAAATGACTGAATTTTTCGTAAAAATCGATTTCGGTCCATCATCAGTTTCTTTTAAATATCTCAGAAACTAAGGGAGATACTGAACTTTTTGTGATTTCCATTTTTGAAGAGCAGAATAAGAGCTACAAAAAAGGTCTCTACAAAATTTTCTCTATCTCGCTTCACTTCCGCGATCCTTTTAAAAATCTACCGCCACATCATCTCAGTAGTGAAAAAGATGAAAAAAACATTCAATTTTCTTTTCTCACTAGTCTTTTGCAAAAACACCCCAGAAACTAAGCGAGATAGTGCAATTTCCAATGAAACCTTTTTTGTACCCCTCGAAATTCCCTTCAAAAAACGGATTTCAAAAGAATCGCTCTATCTCGCTTATCTTCCGACTTTTTTTTTTTTTTAAGAAATGAATAAAAAAAAAAATTCTCAGGTTTTTTTCATTTTTAATTTTCCTAAAAATTTCTCAATTTTTCTACAAATTTCAATTTTCAAAATTGCAAAAAAATATATAATTAAAAAAAACTTACGGTTCCTTTCCACTCTCCTCCGAAAAAACATCGTCACAATCCGAGTCACTCATAGTTCTCTTCAAGTTCCTCTGATGTCCCTGATTTCCTGAATCTCTCGTTCTCAATTCAGGTCCATCAATTTTCAGTTCCGGTAATTCATGACTGGGCCTGAGTTCCGTCAATTCGTGACTCTGTCTCATTCCACTCATGTCCTGATGCTGTGGCATCTCGTGCCTCATCTCCTGTCTCATTCCTTCATTTCTCATTTCCGGTCTGTGCATCTCTTGATGCCTCAGCTCATGCCGATTGTGCATGTCATGACGCAATTCGGGTCGAAGATCGGGTCTCATCTCGTGATGACGCATGTCCGGATGCTGGGGCTGATAGGGTGGGTGGTGAGGGGGTGGCGGCGGAGGCGGTGGAGGATAACCAGGATAATAATGATGAGTTGCCGGTGGTCCTGGGATGCTGGAGAGATGAGTTGGACCAACGGTACTCGTTGTTATCTCAGAGGACAACAGAGTACTGTTCTCATCGGATCTAGCTACAACAACGCGCCACATTTTTCCTAATTCACAGATTAAATGGAATTCAAGAAAAAAATTAGTTCATAATTTTTTTTTAATTCAAAAAATTTTTTTTTTTTTTATTCACTTCAAAAAGTAATCCATAATTTTTCGTCACTTCAAAAATTAGTTTTTATTTTTATCACTTCAATTACAATTTTTCCTTTATCACTGGATCCTTCTTCAAAAAAAATCAACACTTCCCTTAGGCACTAGTGAAAAATTTGGAAAAATATCAAATTCACAAAAAAAAAAAAAATAGAAAAATCTGCAAAAAACGTGAATCTCCGATTTTTGAGATTTCTGGCCAATTTTAAATTTTTTGAAATAAAACAGATTTTTTTTCTGTTTTTTTTAAGTGTCTTATATTTAAGGCACCTTTTTAAATGTTTTTTGGAGTAACTGAACTAGTGAAAAACACACAGTGTTAAAACAAATTTTTACGGAAAAAATGCGTGTGCACTGGTCGCGTGGCGGCAAACGTATGTCGTGTGCGGGAGGACGAGCACGACACACGACCTATCCCGTGGTCAGAGGGCCCATGGAGGGAGAAATGCCGTACGCTCGCCACGTGGTGGCCCCCGGGTTCTAGTGCGAGTGATGGTGATAGTAGTGGGGGTACAGGGAATATGTGAAATTTTTCTCGAACTCTATTCGTTCAATGAGAGAGTGGGGGGAAGAGTAAGGGTGAGGGGAAGAAAGAGGAGAAGTTGCTGGTGGGGAGCACACACGATTTTCGTGGGAACGCGTGTCGTTTCGGAGTAAAATTATCATTATTGGGGGGGGGGGGGGGATGAATTCACGTATTCGGTCAACAAGGAGCCACTCTTTTTCACCCCAATTTTATCACTTTTTTGGGGGTGGATGCTCTCGGTTTATGGGAAAATTTGATTTTTTTGGGGGGGGGGGGTGGGGGGCTAATTGGAGGTATTTTTTTGATTGCGCCAATTGATTCGGAAAGATTCACAAAAAAGTAGGGAAGACCGGGGCAAAATGGAATACTTTAAAGCACATCCCCTCGTACCCCATTTTGCCCCGGTCTCCCCTATTTTATGGAATTTTTTGGAATTTTACTCACTTTAGAGTTAGATTTTCTCAACATTATCGCGCATATCTTTCAAGCGAATGGACTTAGGGGAAAATGTCAAGAAACCTTTTTCACAGGAAATTAAATTTCCTGTAAAAAAGATCTTCTGATATTTTCCCCTAAACCCCGTATTTTACGAGATCCTTTCGAAATAAAGGGAAATTGATTGAATTTCCCTCGAGAAATTGAAGAAAAAAAAAATTTGGTTCCTCTTGTTTAACTTAATTCTTGTAAAATTAATGATTCTTCAAAAAAAAACAAAAAACTAATAGCTAAAAGTTAACCGATTAGTCAGCATAGGGTTCCCATGGTCCGATAATCGTGTGAGCGCGTGCTACAACCAATTCCTGTGTGAATTTCATACTCTCCCCTTCTTCTCCAACTTCCAAAGTAGTAGTCTCTCCCCCACAGTTGGCAATCCAAAAGCCCTCTCTTTGTCTGCACTTCTCCAGTTCATGTGTACACTAGAAATCCACTACCACCAATGCCTATATCATTTCAATTGGAATTGACTGTGTGGGAGTGATTTCACGGTGGCGCCCTTATCAACATTGCTATGAAACACTCTTCGGTACTTTGGCTCCTCTCATACATTCTCTCTCCTTCGCTCCTTCGAAGAGCACGAGAAGACAATCTTATCTAATCCTTCGTGCAGGTCACGTGTCCTTTCATTATTTCATAAATTCGATGTATAGATTAGCAGTGAATGATATCTGCTCATGTATAATTTCGTCGCTTTAAAAACAAAGAGGCATAAGTGCTGTATATAAGCATTTCACTTACGCCCCTTTGATTCTAAAACGACGATTCAATAAATTGTTTTTATTATCATCGATGACAAAGAAATCAGTAGCAAAGAAGTAAAACAGGATAATTCGAATCTTTTCGGTGTCATGACGATTGATCACACATCTGAGGAGGAAAGGAGGGGGGTTACATACCTATAGAAGCGTTAAAAATCTCATAAGTTTCGAAAATAAAAAAAAAAAAAATCGAAAATCATTATTTAAATCATAAGATAAAGAGAAATTTTTTTTCAAAATATTGTTCATTACTTTTTCAACAATAAAAAATAAAATAAACTCAGGATTCAACTGAAATCGCTCTATCTCGCTTATCTTCCGAGATCTTCAAGAAGATCTTGGAATAAATAACAAAAATAAATCAATTTTGCTGAAGACTTCAATTTTTAAAATGCAAAAAAAAATCAAATTGAGGTCGCCTTAGAATTAAAGGGGCGTAAGTGTTATGCTTATACATAGCACTTACGCCCCTTCAACTCTAAGGCAAAGATATAACGAAAGTGGAGAATGGTTTGACCAAAATCAGCCTAAAGACAACCTGTCCAGGTACCGAGCAAAAGAAGAGTAAATGTTGATGTACAGAAATTTATCCTAAATAAGTTCTAATACACTGCACAAAAAGGGGAAAAACTGAAAAAAAAATACTACGTATTATAACAGGAGAAATGAATCTTAATTTCAATTTTCTGGCAAACTGAATATCATTGAATGATAAATTGAATTTTATGATTCATTATTGAGAATAGAAAGAAAAAAATTACATTTATTCCATTACATATTCAGAGTAAAAAAATTTCCGCATAATTAAATCTTCCGAATCGTTAAAATGAATGAGGAAAATTCCGGGCGGAAGACTTTACTCTCTTCCTCATTATGATTAATAAATGTACTTGTGACGTAGAAATACATTGAAAGCAGTAGCGTTGAAAAACCCAAGGTTAATTGATTCATATTAATTATTAGTTCAATTATTTGAGTGTCATTGTGAGAATCGAGTTTACGTCAAATTTCCCCAAGGTGTTATTGATCTTGGAAGATTACAGAGGAAAAAAAAGATAAGATTTTGTATAAAAAAGCGGTCAATGAAACTTTAAGAATCAGTTATTCCAGATCTTTCATTGCGATAATACTTTTCATCCATATTTGAATCCAAACGTGAAGAAAACTAGTGTTAAAATGTCTTTCACATCACTTTTCACCGCCTTATTAGGCTTTTGGACCATAATTGGTAAGTGCCACTAAACCCAATAAACTAAGATCATTCCAAAATATTGACAATCACCATCCTTACAACTGAGCAATTGTCGAAAAATCAAATTTTGAAAGAAATAGGAAAAAAAATTCTGATATAATTATATCTAATTAGATATAAGGGAAACCGAGGCAGAATGGACGTTTTCGAAGTGATTTACGATTTTTTACAAAGTGACGGAGTTTCCAAAAAAATCTGAAAAAATTTGAGAAAATGCTGCAACATGTGTACTTTATGGGTGAATTTTTTCAAATTTTTTTGTAAAAGCCTTCACTCCAAAAAAAATCATGATTTATCTAGACTCGGTGATCCATTTAGCTCCAGTTTCCCGTATTCATATTTCAAAAAGTGCAAAAAAATTTCAAACTTTAGATCTATTCATATCTGATGCAGATCTGGACCGTTCCGTTCTGGAATTCTCAGATCATATCGTCATCTTAGAAACAAAAAGGGCGTAAGTCCTATGCTTAAACATAACACTTACGTCCTGTGATGTATGAGATTTATATCTATATGAATATATATATATATATATTTACATATCGCAGATATGTATAATAGATCGACTGGATGATAGTGACATCTATCATAAATTAATATACAATATAAGACATAGCAACGAGGCCTCGGCCTCAGTTTCCCTGTACAGATTCGACGAATGACACGTGTCAATAATTAATAAAAGTATTTCGTTGCATACTAACTGATGCTATTGTTAATTACTCAATGTTCAATTTCCTTCTGATCCACAAACATTACACGTCCCTTTGTTTCTAAGGTGACGATACAACATGTGGTCAGATCCACTAGCACATCTGCCTATATCTCCACAGATATGACTTTGTATTTACCGATATATGACTACAGATCTAATTACATCCAATTCTATAGATTCTATAATTTAATCAAATATTGTAAAAAAAATTCTTCCTGGGAATACTTACTTTTCCTTCATTTCCTTTCCTGAGACAGTTCAAACTATCAAAAAATCAAAAAAAATATTAACAATGACCAGAAATTAGCCAACTAAGAAATCGTCCAGTTCTCTAATTATTCTATCAATTTAGGAATCAACAGTCTTCCTCCAAGACGCATAGTAAATGGAGGATCTGCAAGAGACCATGAATTTCCATTCTCTGTTTCATTGAAAGACCAGTATGGACACTTCTGTGGTGGCACCATAATTAGCCCCAGACATGTACTCACAGCGGGACACTGCCTTGCAAATCAAAGCCCAAAGAGTTTCAAAGTCACCTGTGGTGCAGATTGGCGGAATGATGTGCATGGAATTATAGCTGAAGTTCGAGAATTTCACATGCATCCACACTATGTCGACTATTCAGTTAATTATTGGCTGGAGAATGATATTGCTATCATAACGGTAATTAACTCATCATACTTCATATGAATTCATCAACTTCCCCTAATTTTCATCTCAATTTTCAGCTCAAGAAGAAACTTGATCTAGATGGTGTTAGATTGAAGGCTGCAAAATTACCGATTTCTCAATACCCAGATAAGTCAGTTGCAGTTTCCATTGGTTTTGGGCCAACCTCCATATTCACATCGAAAACAGGAAACTTTGCTGCACGTCTACAAAAAGTTAACATGAAGATTGATAATAAATTGTGCAAATCGTACTCACACGAACCATGGGGAGAGTTTTTTTGTGGACGGCATTCAAGCGCAACACTTTGTGGAGTATGATATAGCTATTAATATTTTTTTTAACCTAGGAAATAAAAAAGTATTCTTCCTTCGATCACTTCGTTCGGTTGGAAACGTAGTTCTTTACTTTTATTTTAATATTTATTTAAAATATTAGAATATTTATATGCAACGTGGATGGAAAAAAGTAAATTTTTGCAGAAATTTGAAGCTCTTGCTTCGCTTAGAAGGCAAATTTTCGTTGAAATCGACTTCTTTCCACCCTAGGTGCATAGTTTCTTATTACCTCTAATATTTAATGCTGGAATTAAATAATGCCATATTTTTCAGGGTGACAGTGGAAGTCCATTGCTGATTGGTGACACTGTCATCGGTATCACATCCTCTTCTGTATGTGAACCTGGAGGCGTTGCTGTTTACACTAATGTTTTCCATTTCAAGGCATTCATTCGAGATATTCTCTTTAAAGATCACTCTTTACATTAATGCAAATATTACGAGTCACCTTGATATGTGCGGTATGTACTCCAGATAAAGTAAATATACTTCGTCGCCCCGGTTTTGATGAATGACATGCTCTTGAGGATAACATTCATTCATTTATCAGAATTCATTGCCAATACATCAAAAGCCAATTATTGATTAATTCCAAATTTTTCAAAATTGAAGGAGGAGAACTGGTGTTGTACTAAAATGGAGCTCAATGAAAGGATTCTAGAAAAAAAAATCTCAAGGAGCACACTCCATCGAAATTATGGCCGAATGCTGCATTGGACACTTAGACAGGAAACCATTCGTATCTGCACGAGAAAATATAAGAGTAACATATTCATTTTCAAAGAACATCATGCAACTTACAACTGAGAATAACATTTTCCGAACGTCGTGCAGAAAGTGGCCACTTTTCGCACGCTACACGTGCGTTTATTGGCACTTTCCACACGTTGTGCATAAAAAAACTGTACCTTACACGTGCGGTAAAGGTTTTTAGACTCGTGTCATTACAAATCTAACTTTCGGCGCGTTTTGCAATGTCACACTCGTCAGAAAAGTACTTTACCGCACTTGTTAGGTGAAATACTACTTCCGCACGTCGTGCAAAAAGTAGCCACTTTTCGCACGCTACACGTGCGTTTATTGGCACTTTCCGCACGTTGTACATAAAAAAACTGTACCTTACACGTGCGGTAAAGGTTTCTAGACTCGTCTCATTACAAAACTCACTTTCGGCGCGTTTTGCAATGTCACAGTCGTCGGAAAAGTACTTTATCGCACTTGTTAGATAATAAACTAACACTAAATACTAAAACTTAGGTGATAAACTGTTATGACTCTTTCATTAGACTGTTGAGTGAAGCTGTTAACAATGATACACTACTCTGTTCAAAAAAAATCGATGATAATTGTGATATATTTATTCTGAAATTTTAATTTTATGTTCTAAGGAAACAATTACAAAAATTGTTTATTTATTGTAACTTATTATTATTTATTTATCGTAATTTAATGGAAATTAAAGTGGATATCAAAAATTATTACTTTTCTTTCATTCATTAGTAAATTTATTATTATTATGATATTTTGTCTGTGATTTTAAGGATTTCATAAAATATTGTAGTAGCAAAATTTTTTTCTTCCAACAACATTTCGATTTTTTTTCGGAAACTAATGGAGATACGCCTTTTTTCACTCTCATCCTTTTTTTTAGCTCTTGAAATTCACCATAAGAAAGGATTTGGAAAAAATCGCTCTATCCCGCATGGTTTCTAAGACATTAAAAAAGAAGAAATTAGAAAAAAAGTTATTTTCGTTTTTTTTACCTCTTTTCTTTAATTCTTTAATTTTTTAATTTAAATCAGTATTATTATTATTAATATTAATGGTAATGTTGCAATTTGAAATATAAGGAAATATTAAATATTAAAAATTATAGAATTAATAATATATGTCTGCAATTTTTGTGAGATAACAAATTCGAATGTAAATGATGTTCAATGAGATGATTAATTCAGTAGTGAAGAGGTAAAACAGGATAAATCGACTTATCTTTGAGGTCATTTCGAAGGAAACATCTCGGAAACTAAGCGAGATAAGGTGATATTACTCATTTGTTCTTGTAGAGAATTTCAAGAGTTACAAAAGTGTTTTAGGGTAAAATTGCTCTTTTTCAGTTATTTTCTAAGGTATTTTCAAAAAACTTAATGAGAAAAAAAGAGACTTATCTTGTTTTATCTATTTACTACTGAATTGAGTTTTTTAGAATTGAGAAATTAACGAAAACTGTAATTTTTCAACTTTTTTTTTTCTTCAGAATAATTAATTGTCCATTTATCGATACTGAACTATGATAGGGATTTACCAGTATTTTTTTACGCCTCAATTGGTAGAGAGAACTGATAACAATTCCCACGATTTCAAATAATTCACCTGCACGAAATCACGATAAAAACAATGCACACGTTCAGCACACGACAATATTTGTATCGCGTGTTGTATTCTTTCATTCATTTTTTTTTCCCTCTTTATTATGAAGTTTTTTTTTTCTCACCGATAACCCAGTCGCACCTTTTCCCCTCATTGGAGGATCAAAGGGAATTTTTCATCCATCGAGCATCTATCCTTTATTACGCGATATATCATTTTTGCTTTGCCAAATGGAAGCTTTTTTTTTCCTGGGGTTCGTGAATACCACTGCACAATCTTCTTCGATTCTCCGGTGTTTCTCTTTCAGTCTACGGTAAACTTGGCTGTACAATTTCTTTTGAAAAAAAAAACAACTCGAGGACACGTTCCCACAGATTTTTGACCCTCTTATTCTCTACATTCTCTCCCCTTATTTCAATAGAAAAAGAGGGTTCGATTTCTTTTCAATGAAGAATAAGGGAGAAAATACGCAGATGTGTTTTTTTGCAAATTTTTCGTTAATTCTGGAATGAAATTAGAGTTAAATAAATATTTTTATATAAACTATTTTTTTCGATTATTAGCTTTTTTAGCTTATTTTGAGGATATCTTGGAAACTAAGCGAGATAGAGCGATTTTCAATGAATTCGTTCTTGTAGCTCTTAGAATTATCTATAAAAAAGAATTGAGGTAAAATCGCCCTATCTCGGTTATTTTCCGAAATATCTTCAAGCAATTGGTGAAAAAATTAAATTTTATTCTTTTGGAGTTTTTTTTAAGTTTAATTTGGACTTTTGGGAATTTTTCACTCATTCAGACAGCTGAAGAGATTTTTTGATGGACATTTCCTCATTTTTCCACTAAAATCTTCAGAAAAAAAAAAAATCTAACATTTTTCCTGATTTATTGCAGTTTTTTGGATATAAAATATTTTTTAATTATCGAATTTTTTCCTTTATTTCACCAAAAAAAATTTCTACTTCCTGTGGAAATGGGAAAAAGGTCATAAATCCTTGATCAATAAATTTCCATAATTTAAAAAAATCCAGATTGCATCAATTTCGTAGAGGCCACCTGTGCACAAGTCTCCTGAATCACTGTCCAAATGAAAAAACTGAAAAAAAAATATGAATAAAAAATTAAACATGAGTACAGAATTTATTATCCATTCTTCAGTAAACACAAATTGCAATAAAACAACCCAAAACCCGGTGTTACAAACTGGGTAAAACACGTGATCTACATACATAAACGTATATTTAATAAGAATGCAAATGTCTTTTGGTGAAACACCTGGTTTCTGTGTCCTGGCAAGCTGTGTAGCTTAGGCAGAGCGTGACCTTTACGTGGTGCACCTTAGTGTAAGCGAGGGAGAGAAATGGCAGCCTAGATATTATAATCCTCAAAACGTGAATCGATAAAAGCTCCTAACATACAAAGTCACCTACTCAATTTTATCCTTTTTTTTTGGTGGAGAAAAAAAAACTTATAAAATTTTCAGACGCAAAATAATTTCATTTCCTCCCCAGTTTTTTTCAAATATCTCGGAAAATAAGCAAGATAGGTCTTTTTTACCCGAATCCTTTTTTCTAGACAATTTGAAGAGCTACAAAAAAGGAATCAGACAAAATCGCTCTATCTCTTTTATTTTCCGAGATATCCTCAAAAAACTGAAACAAAAAACATCATAATCTCAAAAAAACGATAAAAAAATTCTTTAATTTCGAAAAAATTTTGTCTATTTTTTTTCAAACTTCTTGAAATAATATCTCGGAAACTAAGCAAGATAGCGAAATTTTAGTGGATACCTTTTTTGTAGCTCGCATTCTCCTCTACAAAAAAGGTCTCCTCATAAATTTCGCTATCTCGCTTAGTTTCCGAGAGCCTATTAAAAAACCCCAAAAACAATAAATAATACAATATGTAGAAATTATTTTATCAACTCAATGTGATAACTTATGTTTTAATGTGATTTTTACTGTTTAAATGACTGCAATGGGCTATCAGAAATGATAGCTCTGAAGTCTCATCAAAAATATCAAATATCCAAAAATTACTGCAACTTTTTTTGTCATTTTTTATTCCTGAAAATGAAAAAAAGGCCTATGTCTTCTGCAAAATCATCAAATGTGTCTTCCTGCTTCTTTCCTTTCCTGAAAAGCTTTCAAACACAGTGGGAGATCCTTGCGCAACACTTAGCATTCATAAGTTCTTCCTCAATAAGAGCTAAATGCCACATTAACTTGATAGAAAAACCATAAACACTTGATTTGTGTAAATAAAACGGAAGCTCGGTAAGCGAATAAGTTAAGCTTCCGGTTACTTTTCATTGACATAATTCTATCTAACACGAGTGTGACACGCGACTTTTTTGTCGTACATACACACAGACACGAGCGTAAAGAGCACACGCGTTCAGTCACGTGACAGCATTTTTCAATTCGCCTTTGTGCTTGATACGTTCCTTATATTCCCTTGTATTCCACTTTGTTCATTGAGAAGAAGAGAGAAGAATTTTTGTCGAGGCAAAAAATAAATTCCCCAATGATGTTGAAAACCTTCTGATATTTCCTGAAATTCTATTCCAAAATTGTCATGATGAAATAAAAAATTAAAAAATAATCCATTTTTATTAAATTGATATTTAATCTCAAATAATTTGAGATTTAACCAGAAATCTCGAAATGCAAAGATTTCAAAATTTTTTGGAATTTTTCGAGATTTTTTTAATGAGGAATTGGTTTTAGAAAAGCCTCCCATTTCGGATGCAATATTCGAAAGAAAAATATTTATCTAAAAAAAAAAATGAAATTTAGGATTTTCCTTTAAAGTAAAACTGGTATCGTAACAATTAATCGATTTTTGAGCACGATCCATTGGAAAATCCTTCTTTTTTTAAATAAATTTCCCCTTATACTAAAACTGGTACAACGGAAGTATCGAATGCTATGCAATATATCGAAATTAAATGCAAGATATCGCATCGATTGATCTTTCCTTAAAAAAAAAATCAATTTTCAAAAAATCATAATTCCTAAAGATCGCCACGAAAATCGATTTTTAATAGATTCAATCGATTTTTCATTTTTTTTAAATAAAAAATTAAGAGCTACAAGAAATCTCTTTTCAGAAATTTCCTAATTCAATCATTTACCCAAATATTTCCCAAAAATAAACACCCAAAAAAATAGTAATTCCAAAAAAAAAAAATTATAAAATAAATGAAACCGAAGAAGAAGAAGAAAAACAGTACTTTTCAAGTGACCAGGCCACTTCATGAGTACCCAGTGGTCATATCCATATGCAAAGTCGTTCACGAAGGGCTCACCCAAAGAAAAACACATCCTGCTTGACCACTGAAATGACCATCCCCTGAAAATCAAAAAAATAACATAAAAAAACACGAAAAAAAAATCGGAAAGTGGATATATGTCTCGTGTTTCTTACAAAAACAGTCCGAGGATGACATTGTTGATTGGAATGGTTACTCACCCCTCTGTGTAGCCCTATCACGCCAATCCCATGAAAATCCGCTTGACTCTGTACAAATTTAGATGTCATCGAGGGATTCGACAGTTGGTCCAGTACAATCGTCAATAATTGGACTGGCCATTGTCCATTCGCGTTGTACCACCACTGGTCAATTTTAATTCACTCATTGGAACAATTGTACATACGACACTTGGACACTTTACGATTTGTTTGTGGGGCCCTTACTGCCTTGACCACATACATTTTTACGTCATTACAACAATTGAAAATATGAATTTATCACCATGAACATTGAACGAAGAGTGTCCATTAATTTTATTTTTTTTTCTCCATTTTTATATATCCATATGATTCTTATTATATTGTCCGCGTGTTGTCCCTCGTAAATTTTCGTAAGTGCAATTACATCGTGGGGAATTGAGACCACATTTATGATACAGTGTAATCTATAGTGTAATTATTTTAGCATTTTTTTTCACAGAAATTTTTTTTTAATTCTGAATTTTCGATTTTATCAGGGAAGTATCAATTCTTAAAGATATCTTTGAATTGAGTGGATTTAGAGAAAAATGTCAAGAGACCTTTTTTGTAGCTCTTAAAATTGTCAACAAAAAAGGTCACTTCAAAAATTGAGCTATCTCGCTTGATTTCTGAGATACTATTAAAAGAAAAGAATAACTGTAAAATAGGAGTTTTTCAATCGATTTTGCTCCATCATGAGTTTTTTAGAGATATCTCGGAAACTAAGGGAGATAGAGCGATTTTGTCCTGATTTCGTTTCAAAGCTCTTGAAATTCTCTACAAAAGAGAATTCCTGCAGAATCGCTCTATCTCGCTTAGTTTCCGAGATACTATTTAAAGTAACAAATAACGAAAAAAATAGCTGTTTTTACATCGATTATGCTCTATCATTAGTTTTTCAAAGATATCTCGGAAACTAAGCGAGATAGAGCAATTTTACTTCAATCTTGTTTTGAAGCGCTTGAAATTCTCTACAAAAAAGCTATCTTGACATTTTCTCCTAAACCCACTCAATTCGAAGATACCACTTCTTTACTGAATTGATTAAAATTAAAAATTAATTAAAAGCTCAAAAATAATTATTAATTAAAAAAAAAACTAATTTTTCGTCTTTTCCGCATTTTTCCCCAATTTTTTCGAATCTCCAGAATCCAAAAAAATTGCGGGAACATTTAAAAAATTTGTCACGTCACGTACAATCGTTTGCGGCTCGTTTTCCGGCCATTCGATCAGCCATCTGCTCCGAAGAAACTTTAACCAATGACCTTTGTCATGCTTGCAAGTCAATTAAATCACTGTGTAATCGAATGAAATCGTCAATCACACCACCCACGCACTTGCCAGTGCACAAAGAACCTTGCATCCACCCCAATTACGTTTTTCTCTCAAACCTAGAAAAAAAATCAAATTAAACACACAAAATGCACGTTTTTTTTTGCACTTTGTAATGCTTTTTTTTCCCTGGAATTTCCCATGAAAAAAAAAATCTAGTATGTTTTCAGCGTCGAAATAGAGTGACTCGTGACCCCATTTTTCACAATTTTTTCATCCCATTTCTCTGGAGAGAGAGAATGTGTTTCAGTGAAATAAAGAGAGTTGAAAAAAAAAAAATCGTGAAATGGATATAAAAGAGCAAAAAAAAAAAAATTGCTGGAATATGTTTGATGGGAATTACCGCAAGTGCCTGAAAGTTCCGGCAATTTAAAAATCTCACCCCTCTTTCAATTCTTCTTTCTCTCTCTTTTTCATCGTCTAGTTTCTCTAATTCAACTCTCGTATACACGATTTGCCGCGAATTCGTTGCGGTTTGAATTGAATTGTGAGTCAAGTGAAAACACGGGAGAGAGACTTGTCAAATTCACGAGCCACTGGAAGAAAAAAAAGAAAAAAAAAAAGGCAGTTGAATATTTTTTGCATTTAGATTTTTTTTTTGCTGTTTGAAAATTTCTGAGGATTTGTTTGCAGTTGGGGAGGCGTGATTTTAATGAGTGACAGATGTCAAAATGCGTTGACGTTGTGGAACGAATTGGCGGAAGAGAAAGAGAGAGAGAGAGATAAGGGGTCATTCTGTGTCCAGAATTCATTAATTTTAATTTTTTTTTTTTTTGAGTCTAATCGAAATTCATTTTTCATTTACTCGGGTTGAACGAGAATTTTTCGTTACAATTGAATTAGAAGACATGTGACAATTAAAAAAAAAATTTTAACATAGGAGAGAGTGGGGCAAAATGGACACTGTTATGAAACACTTAGCGATGGATTTTTTTTGATGATTCTATTGAAAAGCTGAGGAAATTTCGGCCGGAAAACAAGTCTCAGATGTATTTTTAGCGATTTTTTTTGAAAATTCTCTATTTTTTGGCATTTTTGAGGGGTGAAGCCTTTCCTTTTTCGAAAATCTTCAGTTTTTCGTAAATATCTCTGGTTCTATTAGTCGTAAAAATTCGGGGTTGATCTTAAATGAAAGGTGAGCTCATTTCTCATCGATTTATGGGGTTTTGAATTCAAAAATATCACTTTCTGGGATATTTATAGGCCAAAAACTGTTTCACAAAACTGTTTCACAAAAATGCCGATAAATACCTTAAAAATCAATATTCTTTAATTGAAAACCCTATGAATCGAGGGCAAATGATCTTACCTTTCATCTCCTGTTGGAATTTCTACCCTACGACAAATAGAACCGAAGATATTCTCAAAAAACTGAAAATTTTCAAAAAAAGGAAGGGTTTTCCCCCTCTAAACTGCTCCAAAAAGTCAGAACTGCTAAAAATTCAAAAAAATCAATGACGGCACTTGTTTCCCGCTCAAAATTTCCTCAGCTTTCCAATGAAATCATCAGAAACAATCTACCGCCAATATTTCGATTGATTTCAAAACAAATTTCATAATATTTGCCTGAAAATTTAGATGTGTCCATTGTACCCCTGATGTCCATTTTGCCCCACCTTCCCCTATAAATTATTATTTTTTAAATATTTAAACAATTTGCACCTGAAATTTTTGGAATTTACTACAAATGTGTATTTTTTTCATTTTTTAAAAATAATTTATCTTTTGAAGAAACCAAAAAATTGAGACTTTTTCTGTTTTTAGTATTATAATTTCCGGATATATCTATTTTTTAAAATGAGATTCATTGAAAATTTGCACTTGTAGTTATTCAAATTTTCTGCATTTTCAAATTTTTTATAATTTATTTCTTGTAGAAGAGATACTACCTTAAAAAGAGAAAATCTCATTAAAAATAAATTTTTACCATTTTTATCGGTTCCAAGTTTCTCATCCCTTCACTCCACTTTGGCAATCAGATTCAGTAACTGAAACTCGTAATGAATACAATTGATTAGCACAGATATGACTGATGCCCACAGTAATTTTCGTTGACCCAGTAGATTGATCATGTGGCTTTTTGTAAAATTTTACAGTATCACGTATCGGAGACACGAGCCGCAGATGAATGAATGAGGGGCTTTTGGGATTTTGATCGATCACTTTTCAATCGGCGAATGAGCGGGTATTGCTGAGGGATTTGGAGTCTAGATTTTGTCATTGCAATTTGTTTGATATTGTCATGTTGATTTTTTTTCCCATTTTTTCCAGTGTTGTATGCTCTTGATGAAAACTGCAAATAATCGGTTGAAAGGATATGAAATTTTCAGACGAAAATTTATTTTATTTTGTCACTAGTTTTTTTTTTCTTATTTTCAATAGCAAAATTTTCCGAATACCGTCAACGGCCCAATTAATGCCACTTTTCAGCCCTAAAGCTCTTCATGTGGAGTTAGAGTGCCTCATCAGTTCAATGTGTGATATTGAGAAAATTTGAGTATTTAATAAATCAAAAATTGTATTGATTGTTGGCAAAATCATTGAACTTTCATATAAATTGACGAATAATTTAAAAATAACGACCAGTGATGGAAAT
Source organism: Aleiodes alternator (assembly GCA_963921955.1). NCBI lineage: Eukaryota > Metazoa > Arthropoda > Insecta > Hymenoptera > Braconidae > Aleiodes > Aleiodes alternator. Next base: position 15,609,001 of record OY998098.1, read on the forward strand.
TAATTGATGGCAATTATTGGGACCCTCTATGGCAAAAATCGGGCCATGGTGGCATGAATCGGGCCATGGGCAAAATATTTTCAAAAATATAAATTAAATAATTTTTATCATTAATTCAGGAAAATAATTGATGTAAATGATAGTCCAGACTCTAAATTCTTTCGAGGAAAAATCACATTTGAATTCATGATAAGATATCATTTTTCGATGAAAGATATGTGGCAGAATACGTCTCTTGGTGGCATTAATTGGATCATTGACGGTAGCTTTTTTTATAGATAATTTGAAGAGTTACAAAAGGAGATTTCTAAAAAATTTACAATATTTTTAATTAACAATCTTCCCTAATACAAGTGTTTTGCATTACCTCTCCGCTACTGAATTCGACTTCTACTTCTCAATTATCCAAATCTAATGAGATTTATAATACAAAATGCCTAGAAGCAAAAGAAGAATTATTTTGAATACCCCACTGCAATTCCTAAATTCCTAAAAAGTCATTTTTTTGAGGATTACTGCGGTCGCACCAGTTTCTGACACTTTAGAACCAGTTTCTGACGGCATAAATCAAAGGCAAAAACTATTAGTTCATCGAATATAATTCAATTATTATAATTCAAGGCGACAATATATTTTTTCATATGTTGCACATTTGGCAACAGGAACTCTCAGTTACTGGAGAACTGTGTCAGAAACCGGGGGCAACCACTGTACCTTTTTTTTAAATCCGAAAAATTCCACCTCCGTCTGCTTAGCAGATAGAAAAATTATTTTCAATTCTAACTAATCCTAAACGTTTGGAAATAGATAATTAATAATCTGATTCATTTCCATGTTGTTGATAATTTATTTAAAGTATCATGAGAAACTGAAAGGTTTTTCTTCAATAAAAATGCTGAAAGATTGTCAATTTGCGACGTTTCGCTTATAATTTAAGCATCATCAGGCTCTGCAAACAAAAATTACGAAATTACGTTTTTTTATTAGCACTTTTTTCCTCAAAATCATATGGGAATAACTTAGAAAGCATATCTCATTCAGTCTGTCCAATAAATGAATTAAATTTAATTTAAAATTGTACTATGAAGGAACAGCGGAGTGGGGATGAGACTGAGTGAGTGAGATTTCAAAGCAATTCGAATGGAAATTTGGTATAGAACTGGATAACTCAATCGGTAGAGCGCAATTGAAAATTATTTTCAATTCTAACTAATCTTAAACGTTTGGAAATAGATAATTAATACTCTAATTCATTCCCATGTTGTTGATAATTTATCTGGAGCATCATGGAAAATTGGAAGGTTTCTCTTGAATAAAAATGCTAAAAGATTGTCAATTTGTCGCAAATAATTTAAGTTTTGCTTATAATTTAAGCATCATCAGGCTCTGCAACCAAAAATTACAAAATCACGTTTTCTTATTATCGCTTTTTTCCTCAAAATCATATGGAAATAACTTAGAAAGCATTTGGTAAATGTGCAGTATATCACACCTATTCTATTTCTCATTCGGTCTGTCCAATAGATGAATTAAATTTAATTTAAAATTGTACTATGAAGGAACAGCAGAGTGGGGATGAGACTGAGTGAGTGAGATTTCAAAGCAATTCGAATGGAAATTTGGTATAGAACTGGATAACTCAATCGGTAGAGCGCAATTGAAAATTATTTGCAATTCTAACTAATCCTAAACGTTTGGAAATAGATAATTAATAGTCTGATTCATTTCCATGTTGTTGATAATTTATTTGAAGTATCATGAGAAACTGGAAGGTTTTTCTTCAATAAAAATGCTAAAAGATTGTCAATTTGCGACGTTTCGCTTATAATTTAAGCATCATAAGGCTCTGCAAACAAAAATTACGAAATTACGTTTTTTTACCATCACTTTTTTCCCTCAAAATCATATGGGAATAGTTTAGAAAGCATTTTCATATAATTTTTAGAAAAATTCCTCAATCATCCAAGACCATTACGCCTCCGAGATGCGCAGATGGCGCCACCAATCAGCGTGGAGTTTACAAAACCGTTGAGCTTCTGTCGGCAAAGTGGTGACTAGCCCCTTCAACAGAGCCACAAACCCGTGTTTCTCATCCACTTCAAGAATGCCATGTGAAGAAAATCCACCACATGGTTGTACACTACCCTAACCTCGTTCAGTTGTCTCCATGTGTATACAAATAATCGTGTCACGATCCTCTCGAATTGACTCTGAAATGAAAATAAACTAAACAAATGTGACAAAAGTTTGAAAAAAACTACAATGTCGACTCTCGGAGAGACCGCTCCTCAGAAATCTCATCGCATCCGCAATGCAGGTCGCAAAGCGGACAAAAAACAAGCCAAAAAGCCCCAGGACTCTGGCCTAACCGACAAACAGCGTAATCCCAAGGCCTTCACCTTCAATTCAGCCGTAAAAGCAGAGCGCAGATTTCGCCGAAAACAGGACATCGAGACAAAGAAACAGCACATTCCAGTGGTGGATCGAACCCCAATCGAGCCTCCACCAATCCTGGTCGCTGTTGTTGGTCCCCCAAAGGTAGGAAAAACCCTGTTAATTCAATGTCTAATAAAGAGTTACGTTCGCCAGCCTCTCTCCAGCATCATTGGTCCAGTGACGATAGTTTCTGGGAAGAAACGCAGGATAACGTTCATAGAGTGCAACAACGACATCAACAGCATGATCGACATAGCAAAAGTTGCAGATTTGGTTTTGCTCCTTGTGGACGCATCTTTCGGCTTCGAGATGGAGATCTTTGAGTTCTTGAACATCTGCCAGGTCCATGGAATGCCGAGGATCATGGGAGTCCTGACGCATCTGGACCTCCTAACAAACGCCAAACAGCTAAAAAAGACGAAAAAGATCCTTAAACACAGATTCTGGACCGAAGTCTATCAAGGAGCAAAGCTCTTCTATCTATCTGGTCTTTTGCACGAAGAGTACTTGAGAAACGAGGTGAAGAATCTCGCGAGATTCATCTCCGTCATGAAGTTCAGGCCTTTGGTCTGGAGAACTACACATCCTTATATTCTTGCAGATCGAGTTGAGGATCTAACTTCGCCGGAAGCGATCAGGCAGAATCCAAAAGTCGACAGGAGCATCAGTTTGTACGGATATGTGAGAGGCGTGCCCTTGCACAAAGAGTCCTCGGTCCATATTCCAGGATGCGGGGACTTGAGGATCAAGGACGTGAGCTTTTTGCCGGATCCTTGCCCACTTCCGGAGCAGATTAAGAAGAGGGCGCTGGTGGAGAAGGAGAGGCTCATTTATGCGCCTTTTTCTGGGGTTGGAGGGATCGTTTATGATAAGGATGCGGTTTATGTGGAGCTTGGGGGCAGTCACTCGCACAAGGAGGAGGACACTGGGCTCATTGCGTCTTTGATTGATGCTCAGGGAACGCTGGATGAGAAACTGGAGAAGAGCGAGCTGCAGCTTTTTAGTGGAGCTGAGTTTATCAGGTCGGGGGATGTTGAGGAGGGGAGCCTTGGATTTGGACAGGAGAATGTTTTTGAAGGGGGGAGGATCAGGCGGAAGGTTATTTTTGGGGATGGGGAGGAGGAGAATGGTGAAGATGGAGATGATGATGAGGAGGAAGAGGATGGGGATGGAGCAGAAGAGAATGGGGAAAGTGAAGAGGAGGAGGAAATTGGTCAAAAGAGGAGATTATCTGAGACAGAAGAAAATTCCCCGAAAAAACAGAGACTTGACGAGGACAATGACTTAGAAAGGGAGCTAGCGGCTCTGAGAGCAGAAACAAGAGGAAACGACTCCAAACCTGAAGAGGTTGTTTATCGGCCGCTTGCCAAGAATGATAGCAGTGGAGTCAAGGACAAGATAACGGAGGCTCTGAATAAATTGGAGGAAAAAAGAGCTAGAGGAAAAGGATCTGACGATGATCAAGAGTTTGATGATGACGAGAGTTTTGATGAATTGTCTGATGATGACGTTGGAGCATCTGGTGGTCCAGATGATTCGGGAGGATCAGAAGCTGAAGAAGAAGAGGGGAAAGAGGAGGAGGAAGAGGCTGATTCGGAGGACGAGAGTCCTCAATGGAAGACAGACTTAACGAAAAAAGCACGAGAAGCTTTTCTAAATCGTCAGCAATCCAACGTTAATCTGATGAAGCTGGTCTACGGCGTATCAGACACCAGAAAACCCGAAGAACCTGATGACGAGAAAAACGAAGAGGACAACATTGGTGGGATTTTCAAAGTAGTCAGCGAGCAGCAACGACAGAAGCTCGAGGAGCGAGAGCTGAAAAATCAGGAAGAAACAATTTATTACTCTCAAGAACCTCCCAGAGACTGGTTATCAGAAGACAACAAGGTGCTCCTCATCAACCGTTTCGTCACAGGAAAATGGAAGGAATCCGAAGACGCAGAAGAGCTGCTCAAGCTCGACGATCTCGAAGAAGAAGAGGTTTTCGGAGACTTTGAAGATCTGGAAACAGGAGAAAAAGTTAAGGCAAAGGACACGTCCCTCTCACAACCACCGAAGGAACTAACTACAGAAGATGCTGAGGACCGGAAAAAGCTTCTCGAGAAGAAGCGAAAATTGAAGCAGCAGTTTGACTCCGAGTACGACAATACAGAGACCAAAAGCTACTACGACGATCTGAAACAAGAAGTCGAGAAACAGGCGCAGCTCAATAAATCCGAGTTCGATGGTCTAGATGATGATCTTCGGGTCCAGCTAGAAGGCTTCAGGCCCGGGATGTACGTGCGAGTGGAGTTCGAGGCGGTTCCCTGCGAACTGATCACGAACCTAGACCCAACATATCCCCTCATTATCGGCGGGCTTCTCCACGGCGAAGAGAACATCGGCTTCGTCCAGGGACGTCTGAAGAAGCACAGATGGTATTCGAAGATCCTGAAGACACGAGACCCTCTCATCCTCTCCGTTGGTTGGCGCCGCTTCCAGACACTTCCCATTTACTCGAAACTCGAGGACAACCTGAGGAACAGAATGATCAAGTACACACCTGAGCACGTGGCCTGTATGTCTCATTTTTGGGGTCCAATAACCCCACAAGGAACAGGTTTTCTCGCGGTTCAGGACGTTGCTACAAGGATCCCAGGCTTCAGAATAGCAGCAACTGGAACGATTCTCGAGCTGGACAAGAGCACGAGGATCGTCAAGAAGCTGAAACTAACGGGAGTACCGATGAAGATCTACAAGAAAACGGCTTTTATCAAGGATATGTTCAATTCGACGTTGGAGGTAGCGAAATTTGAGGGCGCAAGGATCAAGACGGTTTCTGGGATAAGGGGGCAGATAAAAAAGGCAGTTAACAAGCCTGAGGGATGCTGCAGAGCAACTTTCGAGGACAAGATCCAGTTGAGTGACATTGTCTTCTGTCGAACGTGGTACAAGATCGATGTTCCCAAGTTCTATAATCCAGTTAATTCGCTGCTGCTTCCCAAGGATCAGAAGAATGAGTGGAGGGGCATGAAGACGACTGGACAATTGAAGAGAGAACAGAACATCAGGGCTTTGCCCAATAGTGATTCGCTTTATACGAAGATTGAGAGGGAGCCAAAGGTCTTCAAACCACTGATTATTCCCAAGAAGCTGCAGAAAGAATTGCCTTACAGGGATAAACCGAAACTTCTGCCGGTTCCTGGAAAACGAACGGTCAAGTTCGAGGACAAACGCGTTGCTGTTGTGAGGGATGTCAAGGAGCAGAAAGTGGCGGAGTTGATGAAGATGATTAGGACTAATTATGCTCATAAGCAAGAGAAGCTGAAGGAGGCCACGAAGAAACGAATGAGTGAGTACAGGAGTAGGGTGGAGGCTGAGGAGATGAGGAAGCTGAAGAGGCAGAAGGAACTGAAGAAACAGGTGTTTAGGACACTGAGCAAAATGGAGATCAAGGAGAAGAGGAAGAAGGAGGGGGGAAGATAACTGTAAATTTTTTTTGGAGTAAATATATGTTGTTAAACATTATTTTGGTTTTTTTATTTGTTATATTAGGGTGGGTGTATTCATGAAACGGGGGCCACTTTTGAACACTTGTTGCTTTTTTAATAATCAATTTTGACATAATAAAATAGGTGATCATTAATATTTTTGAGTTGGAATCAATACTTTGGATATTTAACGTTTATAATGGACGTTTAATTGTTGTTAATTACAAAAAATTATAAATCACGACTATAATATTAATTTTAAAAAATCATTTTGTTTGAAAGTGCCCTCTTCTTCTTTATTCATATATTTTTGAAATTGCTGCTGGAAGGTGAGCAGAGAATTCATGGTAAATTGAGGGTAAGGATCTGAATGAGGATCATTGGAAATTCATATTTTTTTAATTCATTTGAGTTGATAAATGAGACACAATTATGGGAATTGATTCTTTTTTACTTGAAAAACATAATACATAAGTTATAAGATATATTATAATATTTATTATTAGTTTGTGTGAAAATATAATTAATAACAGAAGAATTAGGAACGTGGAATGTTAGAGTATTGCTTGAGATCCACGCCAGGAAGTTAATGTGTGATGGCCCGTAGAATAGTTGTCTGCACTCTGAAAAAATTGAAAAAAAAATTATTAAAATCATTTATTTTCAAAATATTTATTTCGTATCGTCACCTTAGATTTAAAAGTGAGGAAATGCTATGCTCACATACAGGACTTACGCCTCTTTGATTCTGAGGAGACGATATTTGGTGAAATACAAGGTTTAGGAGAATTTATGAGGCAACATATTTTTTTTTGAAAAATTGGATTCTATAAAAAAAAAAAATTCCTGATATTTTTCGATAAACCCGCGAAATTCAAAAATAACTACAGAAAAAGCTCTACGAAATTTTTCAATTTCTCTTATTTTCACATTGAATTACCTGCGCAAATAATAGTAATTCATCCTGCGTATCGACGATCCTGACAGGAAAAGGTGAGCCAGGAACAAGGACACCAGCCCAACGAACTTCAACTCTGTAATCTCCAGGTTCTGTTGGATCATAACGACAGAGAATAATTCTGTCTTTCTGTGTTTCTCTCTGCATTTCTACTCTAAATGCACCTTTTGGACCCCTTACTCTCACGGTCAATTGTCCAGCACCTGCTCCTCTCGTGTCGCAGATAAATCTTGATTGGAATGTCGCTAAGACCCCGTGTTCGATTCCAGGACCGTAAACTCTGACCTAAAGTGATAAAACGAAAAAATTCATGAGATTTACACTTGTAAAAAGTTTTTAACTAAAAAAAAATGAGTGAAATCAACTGGAAATGAGGGAAAAAATTTGAGATAAGATTTTTTTGATGATTTTATTGAAAGCTGAGAGAATTTCCGTTAAAAAATACAGCTAAAAATTCATTTTTGAGAATTTTTTGAAAATTCGATCTTTTTAGGGAGAAATTTAGGCTCTAACTCTTTACAAAATTGAAAAATTTCACTTTCCCGAGGATATCGCCGATTTCATTGGTCGCAGCGACTGGAAGATAATTTTAAATGGAAGTTGAGATCATTTGCCATTTATTTATGCGGTTTTGACTGGAAAATGATCAATTTTTGAGGTATTTAAGAAACAAAAGCTGATTTTCACAAAAGTGCTCATAATTATTTCAAAAATCAATCCTTTTTTTTTGGTCAACACCCAACAAATTGATGGCAACTGATCTTACCCTTCATTTTAGACCGACTCCAAATAGCTAAAACGAACAGAACCGCAGAAATCCTTCAAAAAGTGAAAAAACTCGAAAATAAAAAAATACAGAAAAGTAAAATTTTCTAAAAAATAAAAGAATTCATTGCAACCCATGTTTTTTCCTGAAAATTTCGTCAGCTTTTCACCAGAACTGCTGAAAAAACACCACAACCCCTTTCACTATCATCATCAAAATCAATAAATTCCATTACTCCAATCACAACAATAATAGAAAGAATTTCCTCTCACTTTTGATGCATCTGGAGCGCCAGAAACTCTGAGAGTGAATGGTGAACCAGGCACATGTTCACCAGCATACTTGATAGTAAGGGCGTGTCTGCCAGCCTCCTGTGGTTTGACATTAAGAGTGAAAGTCGCATCGCCATGATCATAAAGTTCGCAGTACGCAACTTTATGTGGACCAACACAGTGTGCGGTTAATTCTCCAGGTCCAGCTCTTCTCGTGTCAATGAAACTCCTAATTTCCTGTCCAACAATGCCATTCTTGAGTCCATCCCCAGAACAGATGACCCTCGAAGCATCAGCAGCACTGGTGACATTGATTTGTAGCGGACAGCCTTTGAGCTGTCGTCCATTCCACGAAACCGTCATCAGCAACGATTCAGACGTCTGAGGAATGTAACTGGCACGATAAACACTGTCGCCTAAATGCTGCAGCATGACATTTACTTCACTAGTCGGTGAAAAAAGCTGAACTTTCGGTGTTCCATTGCCAGCCTGTGATCCATCGATCGTAAAACTGACTTCTTCACCAACTTTGGCAGATGTCAAGCCCCTGCCCCTCAACATGACCCTGCTAGTGTCCTGAATAGGCTGCTCCACCTCTGCCACAACTGCCAATTTCGGAGCCCCTGGAAACGGCACTCCATTGAAGAGAATCTCCATGTGATGCTCACCGCCATTCAACTGAGGCGGAATTAGTTTCGTTCTGTTGTTCGACGTCATCTCGAAGGTTATCGGGTTATCATCAATTGTCCCAGTGAGTTCGCCTGGTCCAGCCTCGGCTGTGTCGAAGCTTATCTTGCTTGTGGGCCCGAGTTTCAAGCGACCAACGTCGTCGCAAATAGCTGCCCATCCTCCAATAACCCGCAAATTCCTCGTGTCGATAATTTTTGGATGCCAGGGTGACCCCGGAAGCTGCTGACCCGCACAAACAACTCTCACGTCAAATACACCCACTTCCGTTGGAATATACGAGACATTCCACGTGCCAGGGTTCGCTCCAGCCTCGATCGACGGCTTTGAGACACTGTCTGGACCGTCAACCTGCACTGCCGGTGGACTGCGTGTTCCAGTTACGATAAAGTGAGCTGTCTTACCCACATGGCCACTCAAGAGTCCTTCACCCTTTGCTCGTGCCTGACCTGCGGATTCCACGGTACATACGACTGGAGTTCCTGGTATCGGCGTGCCACCTGTTGCGGAATGAATAAAAAAAAAGAAGGTTAATTGATGCTTCGTCTGGGAAGAATGTTAGAAAGTTGATTTTTAGAGTAACATCGATTGTTTTTTTGTGGGATGAAAGCTGAGAATATTTCTCATCGATTGCATTTTAATTAGTTTATTAATTAGGCATGATTAATTGCAATAACTTCCGTTAATTGTGATATTGGAGTCGATATAATTTGGAATATTAAAAGGATCTTGGGAACCGTTAGATTTAGGGGAATTCATGAAGAGACCTTTTTTGTAGCTCTCAAAATTTTCTACAAAAAAGGTCTCCTGATAAATTCTCCTAAATCCAACGGCTTCAGAGATTTTCACAAAAAACGAATCGCTATTCGCCACTTTTTTTTTGACGAGTTTATGAAAAAATGGTAAATACTTCTCACCATAAGTGACATTGATCATATAGGATCCTGGAACACTCGGTGAGAATTCAATCATCTCAGCTCCGTCGTTGAGTGGTGTTACCTGAAGCGGTAGTTCCTGTCCCAATGGACTAGTAGCAGTAACATCAAGATCAGCAACACCAGCGTCCGTTTTTATCACTTAAGAAAAGAAAAACACAAATAAAATCGTGAAAACTTTCGCATTATCTCTTTGCAAATCTATAAATTCGCTTCCTCAACAATAGAGATTCCTCGTGCTATTGTGAATTGTGCTGTACTGTTAAGCCCACTGACTCGAATTGCTCGACTATTCACCCCAGCATTCACCGCAAGGCTATTTGAAAGTAGAGTGGGTCTCACACAACACCGTATCATGATAATGCATCAAAAACTAGGCAATTAGTTTTCCCCCCTTGAACAGCCTTGAACCATCTCACAAACTGTGTAATAAACGCATATACACCTTACTCCATTGCGCTTTCACGTTTTTTTTTTTTATTAAATTAGTATTATGCGCTTCGTGCAATTGAATTTATCAGTGTAACACGGTTTTTTTCAACATATTTTTAACGTTTTATTGCACATTAAACTCCCATTAAACTTACACTTGAATGCAATGCGGTCGTGTACGGATACTGTTGTTGGTCCTAATTCCTGGAGTTTTACTTTGGCTGGGTCGAATGCCTGACAGAAAAAGGGCGAGCCCAGGACGGGTTTGGCACCCTGAAGAACATCGATCTTGTAGGTTCCTGATAAAAAAAACGGAAAATAATTCTTTATTCTTAAATATCTCGTAAGAAACTAGTTTTATTGAAAAACGTCAGGAAACCTTTTTTGTAGCTCCTGAAATTCTCCACAAAAAAGGTCTCTCCACATTTTCCTCTAAATCCGCTCATTTTTTAACTATCGTTAATAATATAGGAGAGACTAGGGCAAAATGGTCCTAAATGGACCTAACAGGTCCAAAATGACTCGGGATTTTTTTTGAGAGTGAAGTAGTCTTCAAAAAAATTTGAAAAAATTCACCAAAAATCCACACATATTTTAGCATCATCTCAAATTTTTTCATATTTTTCCACAACGTCCTTCCCTCAAAAAAAAATTCTCATCCACATCGTTACCAAGGACCATTTCGTCTCCACTCTCTCCCCTCCAAAAATCCTCAACTCACCAACAGAATTCGTCGTGAATTCCGCTAGAAGATTGCCATCCCGATGCTGATAGCACCTAACAGGCACTGCATTTCCCTGTGGTCCACTGATAACCACATCAAACTCTTTACCCGGTCTTCCCAAAGTCTCAATTGTAAACGACGTTACTTTTCCAATACAAGACTGATACAATCCCAGTCCAGTAGCGGTCACTTCTCTGCCGCCAGTCGGTCCCCTAACAGCCACCTCCAAAGGACTGCCCTGAATGTGCACGTCATTATACTTTATATGTACCCTGTGAGGGGCAGAACGGGTCGGATGAAAGATGACCTCGTAAACTCCACTGTCCGTCTCCCTGACGACATTGTCCACCTCGACCCCTCCTGCCCTAACAGAAGCACTAATTTTCCCAGGTCCCGCTTCTTTACTCGCAACAACCACAATCGTTCCAGGTCGATGGCAAATAGCGTCAGAGATCTCCTTGATCGTCACTTTGCTCGGATCGAACGCCTGCAACGACTGCGAACTAATGATTTTGTGTCCGTCACTAAAAATAACGTTGTACGTTCCAACAAGTCGTGTTCTAACTTCGACTCGATAAAGAGTCGACGATAATTTCGTCAAAGTGCAGGGAATTATGATGCCGTCAGGTCCCGTCACTTCAGCGGAAACTGGGCCCTCAAGCCTTGGCATGTCCAAATCCATGTGCGCAGTGTTTCCAACACGAATGACCGTTGGACCGTCCAATCCACCTCCGATAACTGGACATTTAAAGGGACTTCCGGGAACGTTGTCGTCGTTAAAGCTAATGTTGACGTAGTGCGTGCTCGTCGTTTGCGGAACGAACGTGACGTCATAGAGGCCACGTGCGCAAGCGACGACTTCTGCTTTAACTGTGTTGTTGTTCGTGCTGACGACGAGTTCTAACGTTCCTTCGCCGGCTTCGGCTGCGTCGACGGTAAACGTCGTTGCCTGACCCAGCCTCGCTTCCGTCAGCCCGGAAACGTGGACCTTCGTGACGTCATAGATGTTGCAGGCGAAAGGTGAGCCTTTGATAGCCTCGCCGTCGACGAAAACACTGACGTTGTGACGACCAACTTCCGTCGGTGTAAAAGTGATATTGTACTTTCCGTCGACGGGCTCAATCGTTATTGGAAGCGCTATACCAGAAGGTGGAGTTACAATTACGTCACAGTTCATTGATGGCCCTTGTGGATCAACGGCAAATGCAATTAATTGTTTAACTGCACCCATTTTTAAATTACTACCAGTTAGAACAGCCTGACCAGCACCAACAACTTTACAACTGAATGGCGAACCTGGCACTGGTTCACCATTGAAACGTACACTCAAACTGTGTACAGCTGCCTCTTGTGGCTTAAAATTCACACGAAATTTAGCATTACCCTCGCTCTGTACGTAGTTTGGTACATTTTTACCATTCACTGCAACTATTATCTCGAGATTTCCTGCTCCTGCTTGACTGGCGTTAACTGTTGGAAAAAGTTGTTGTTGCAGTTTAGGTTTTTCGGTGAATGGCGTTTTGGTAGACTGGTTTTGACAAATTCTGGCAGTGAAGTGGTTAATTGGATGAATTTTCATGCTTGATTACTAAGAATAGTAGACACCTGATATTTTTTAGTATTTTTTTTTTTTTTTTAAAAAAAACGTAATTCTTCGGAAAATCAAGAATATGCACGTGTAAAAAATTAGTTTTTCAAATTTTTAAATAACCGCGAATTTTTTTAATATTTTTTTGAGAACGATTTATATGTCTAAAAAAATTAGCGAATGTCTGCTATCTTTAGTATCATTGATTCTATAAATTTTCTTATTTTCGGGATAATGAGGTTCAGGAAAATTTAGCAAAAAACCTTTTTTTTTTCAATTTTAAGAGCTACAAAAATGGTTTCTTGATAAATTCTTCTAAACATCATTCTTTGCGGAACGAGAAGGTAATCACTTCTACAATCTGTGTAGACTATATAAATTTAAAATTGCAGGAATTCGAAGATTCTTGAATTTTCAAAAGACTTCATAAAAATTCATTAAATTCCTTGAAATATAAAAATTTAACGGATTTTTTATGATTTTATAAATTTTTATGAGAATTTAAGAAATTTTAAGGAATTCTAAGAGATTTGAATGAAAAATATGCACGTATAGAAATTGAAAAAGAAATATAAGTGAACATTTTTTAAATAATTTTTTTATAATAATTTATTTTTTGAATAAGAAAAATTGTCATATGTATGCTGATTTTGTTATGATGAATCTTTTATAACTTCTCTAATTCTTCAAATTCATTTTTATACTTGGTAATATCAAGATTTTCATTCAGATTTTATAAAATTCAAAAACTACCGGAATCTTTCAGAAAATCCTTAAATTTTCGTAAGATTTACAATTTTAATGTACCTAAGATTTTACAAGTGATTACCCCCCTCGTCTCGCCATATTCTTGGGATAAAGTGCACATTATCCTACATTACCCCTTCACTACTGAATTCATTAGTATTTGCAAGAGCAAAAAAAGTAGATGAATGACCTTTCCAGAATATTCCGAGACGAATGAGAATAAAAAAAAAGGGAATTACTGAATAAAAAATTATAAATACAGTACTTACTACTGAAGAATACTGGCTTTCCAACAACTCCACTGTTGATATCTGTAACTTTAACTTTATCCGCATTATATGCCTTGACGAGAAACGGACTTCCCTCAACGTGTGATCCACCCAATTTAACTTCAACACTATGATCACCTAGATAAAAATAAAAAATAACAATAAATTACGTGATATATAATGCGAGGGGCAAGAAAAAGTGGAATAAAAGAAGAAGGCAACAAAGCAAAAAGGAAAATAACATTGCAGCATAATAACTGTATTATGTCATAGCTAGAAAATAACCGAGTGACGATACTTACCAACATCCTTCGGTGTAAATCCAGCTGTGTATGAACCGTGAATGCCCTGTTTTATTTGCACTGGTATACTTTCACGTGTAGGCGATAGTACTTCGACACTTGGACTACCTAGTGATGCATCTGCCTCAATGTTGAATGTTGCTAAACGATTTACTGATACTTTCTCCAGGCCCTCAGTAATCAGCACCTTTGCTGTGTCACTCACCTATTAATTTTTTAATTTTAATTTTTTCCTTAAGGATATTCTGTCATTGTGATACTAAAGATAGCTGACATCTGCCAATTTTTTAAGATTTATTCAAACAATTAAATGATTACGAAAAAAAAAATGGAAAAATTTTCATTTATAGTTTTTCGAATTTTCTACATTTTCATATTCTTTAGTTTTTTAAAAATAATTCATTTGTTGAGAAAAGAAAAGATTGAAAATTGTCAGATGTTTGCTATTTTCAGTGTCATCTGCCACTGTTAATCATCTTACAAGCTTCTTTTTAAGATTTCTCACGAACCATTAATCGAATTAATTCGCAATAATATAAAGTTTTTTTGGTGATCTTATTATTCATCAGTTCACAAAGTTCCATTATCGTACATCGATTTTCTTCCTTTTTTTTTGAAAATCTTGTGAATTTTCATGAAAATGTGCACGAAATACAGAAACATTGATGTATGCTAGTAAAACTTTGCGAATAAATAAATAATAATGTCATCGGAAAATTTTATATTTTTATGCATCGATTCGAAACAATAATTCGTGAGAAATCTCCAAAAAATGATGAAAAATGGCTAATAATAACTAAAAAATGATTAATAACGGCAGTACATCCTTAAATCAATTTTTACATTCTTCTCGCAGTTGCGCCAAGTATTTCAGCATGAATTCTACTTTTCAAATAAAAGATTTAATAATACAAGGTATTAACCGTTGAGAAATTCGCGGTTTCTTGTGTCAACAATGGAGAAACTCTTGTTTTCACATTTTTTCTGTTTCACGAAAATTCAATTCATTTAGATGGAACTAGTGCTCAAGTGGAGTTCTTTGTTCATCGAATTTACCTGACAACTGAATGGACTTCCTGGTACATCCTCGCCATTGAATCTGAGGTCAACTGTATGAATAACCGGTTCTCGTGGGGTAAATGATATTGCATAGGTATGGGGACCCTGGGCTTGAGCTGAAGTGGGCACTCTGCCTCCGTTGACTGTCACCTCCAGATTTCCAGGTCCTGCTTGGCTCGTTTCCACTAAAAAAAATAAAGAATTTCATGAAAATATCCAGGTTTCTAAGGAATATCTTGGAAAGTAAGAGAGATTGAGAAATTTTTGAAGAGACCTTCTTTTTGCAGACAATTTAAAGTCATCAAATTCAAATTATCACATATCTGACAATTTTTTTTGATTTTTTTAAACAAATAAATTAGTTTTTTAAAAATATGTAAAAAATTTGCACTTATAGTTCTTCAATCCCTCTACAAGTACATATTTTTTATTTTTTTGTAATTTATTTTCTTGAAAGAAGAAAAAAAATCTTGAAATTATCAAATATTTACTATTTTATGGCAATAAAATTAGCAGACATTCCGCAATTTTTGAATTGTTTTAAACAAAAATGAATTTCTGTAAGAAAAATATTCAAAAAATTTGCACTTGTAGCTCTTTAAATTTTCTCCACATACAATTTTTTTTTTTTTTATAATAATTCATTTGTTAAGAAAAATGATACTAATGAGAATTCTCAGATATCTGCCTATTTTCAGAATCATTCAAATTCTTAAAAAAAAAAAAAGTGGTCTCTTAACGAAAAAATACACTAATCAAAGAAAGTCTTTCCCTTTAACTCTCACTCACCTAAGAAAGTAACTGGCATACCAATAACTCCTCTCTTAGAATCTTTAACCTTGATAGCCGTAACATCATAAACTTTACAGCTGAATGGACTTCCAACAACTGGTACATTACGATGGCTCACTGATATTCTGTGTTCACCAACAACACGTGGTGTAAATGCAACACTGCATGTTGTATCTTTGTTGTCAGTGACTTGTGCTGGTACAGCCTGTCCATTGGGTCCTATCAAGTCCTTCCTTGTTAGTCGTTTTATACAATTGTTTTAAAAAATTTTCATTCAAAGTTCAGCCAATACCAGGATATTTTTCTCTTTCATCATCTCATTAATCAGGAAAATTATTATATAACTCTCTAATTTTGATGAAGAAAATTTTCAAATATTTTCAATCATGAAACTAATTTCATCAAAATCATTTTGTGTTATATTTGATTCTACAAAGCTGAACTATGTTATGAAAAGCTAATAATAAATTGTTAATTAAAATAATTCATTAGAATCCTCAATTTGAAAGCTGCACTAACAGCAAATCGAGATACTTTAAATTCACCAAAAATTATCTTAATTAGGTTTTCATGCTTAGAGAAATTGGCACATTCAACTACTTTAATAATAAAAAGAAAAGAAAACTTATGGACATATATAGCACCTGATTCAATGAAAATACAAAAAAAAAATCCCCTTAAATTATTAGTTTAAGAATAAAAGTAATTAGATTTTATCTTAAAAGCTCTAAGAAAAATTAAGTACCCACCACCTCAGTTAGAAGTTAGAAGAATTTTCTTAATTTCTTTGTTGCAATGAGTGTTTAATTATTATTTAATATTTTTTTTTTAATTTTTATTTTTTCTCGAAGGGTGTCTTAGTAATGTCGTAGTCTGAAAGCTGGCCGACCTGCAACAAATATGTTTTTTTCTTTTTTTTTCTTCTTTCTTCTTCTTCTTTTTTTTTTCATTTTTTTTTTTTCATTGGATGCTTCATTCCAGTATTTATCATTGCACTCGTGAATATGAAATTCGGGATTATGATGACTGCAAATGAGACACTTAATTACAGATTAATTCATAAATAAACACATAGACATAAAAATAGAGTTTCCCAAACAAAAAATAAATGAATAAGGAATTATTAGAAGAGATGGGTGCTCCAATAATAAAACGAAAAAAAATTGTTGTAAAATAATAATGACAATTTTTTTGGTGCAAGTGCTAAACGAGAATTGGAACGAATTAATGCAATGTAATATCATTCAAAATAATTCATTTTGAAGAGATTTTTTTTCAAAACTTACCTTCAACGTTAACTTCTAAGTCTTCCAAGCTACCGGAAACATTACTAACGGTCAAGTGACTCTGACGGCCAAGTGCCGCGCTACTAAGTGCCTGTCCACTAACAGTAACGTGACTGTCACCACCTACTCTTGTGACAATTGGACAACCAGGTACTGTTCTCTTGTTAAATGCAATATTTATAACGTGCTCGCAAGCTTCAAATGGTACGAAACTCACGGAAAATCTTGCATTTCCCTGTGGTGTTACTTGTGTTGGTATATTTTGGCCACGTGCTGATATCGTTATCTCGAGATTTCCTTCACCAGCTTGACTTGCGTCCACTGTAAAATTTGTTCATTGAATTAAGAAAAATGGCCTTTTCTCTTGCAAAAATCGCTGAATTGAGGTAAATTTAATGGTGCTGAAAATAGCAGACATCTGACAATTTTAAGTTTTTTTCTACTCTTTTAACAGATAAATGATTTTTTTTTTAATAAAAAATATGCACATGTAAAAGAATCCAAAATCTAAAAAAGCGATTTTTCAAAATATTTTTTCTATAACAATTTATTTTTTTAAAAATCCAAAAAATGGTCAAATTTCTGCTAATTTCATTGTCATATATAGCAGACATCTGCTAATTTTTACCTTTTTTTTCTTAAGGAATAAATTATTTAAAAAAAGAAAAATATGCACTTGTGGAAAGTTTGAAAAACTGGCAGTGCAAATTTTTTAAATATTCTGTTTACAATAATTTATTTATTTAAAAAAGTCTAAAAAATTGTTAGATGTGTTCTAATTTCATTATCATGTAAATCCATCGAGAAACGTCAAGAAATCTTACTTGGAGCGGGAGAAGGGGTAGAGTCTTCAAAAAAAGGGTCTGGAGATAACGAAAAACTCTAGAAATAGCGAAATTCCCAGATTTCTGTTTAAATCTCAAATTGTTTGAAATGAAACGGATTTTGATGTTTTTTTCCGACATTTTTCGATAAATCTACTCAATTCACAAAAAAAAAACTGATAAAATTGTTGAACTTACCAGTGAAATGTGTTGGCTGGCCCACATTACCCCTTGCGACAGCTCCAATTAATACTTTATCAGCATTAAAGGCTTTCGCTAAGAATGGAGTACCATTTACAGGATGTCCATTGTACTCAACACTGATTGAATGTACACCAACGTCTCTCGGGGTAAATTCAGCGGTGAAGCCACTGTGTATATTTCCTGTTACTTTAACTGGTAATTCTGTGGTTGGTCCTAATAACATAAATTTTGCTGTTAATCGTTGCATCACAGGCTGAGATGATGGGGGGAGAAGGGGATTTGATAAATTGCGGAAGACATTACCCCTCACAGAGACTGCTAATTCTGCGCTTCCACTGCCATCAACAGCCATGTGAAAGCTTGCTGGTTGATCAACTGGTATTAACTCCAGATGATTTAGACTCAGGATAACTCTGCTTGTGTCAGAAACATTGCATACAAATGGACAACCTGGTACAGCTTCACCATTAAATTTAATATCAATTAAATGTGGTTTTGCAATATCAGGAGTAAATGAAACGAGACAACGACCACCACCAACAACCTGCACGTGATTTGGTACTTCGCCTTCGTTAATCGATATCTCTAATTGACCTTCACCTGCGGCACTTGCATCAACTGAAATCATCAAAAATAATTTAAAAAAAATTTTTTTTAGGAATTGTAACGAGAAAAAAATGATTTCGCTTATTCTTTGGCGATTATCTCTGGAAGTATCAAGTTCAGGGGAAAAAGTTAAGAGACCTTTTTTGTGGGGAGTTAAATTTTCTACAAAAAAGATCTCTTGAGCTTTTCCTCTAAAACCAATCCTTTCAGAGTGCCCTTTAATTAAGCAAATTTTTGGAATGAAATAATTGAATAAAGAGGAATGTTTTTACCTCTGAATTGACAGGCATGACCAACAACTGCACTTGGCACATCAGTAACTTGGATGAGGCTGCTATTATAAACTTTGGCGATGAGTGGTCCAGCCGGTAGCTTTTGTCCCGCGATGCTCACCTCCACTAAATGACTACCCACTTCATTTGGTGTAAATTCAACTCTGAACTCTCCTGGTCGCCCTGGTTCCTCGTCAATACGTGCTGGTATGTGTCTCTTTGATGGAGCTGAAGGTAAAAAATATCGAATTAATAAAATTGAATTATTTTATTTAATTATGATAAAAGAATAAGCAGAAATTTGCCTTTTTTTTGTATTTTTTGTGAACAAACAAAATATTATTCTTAAAAAATTTGAAAAAAATTAGCACTTGAACTTTTTTTTTTTAACTTTCTACTTCTAGAGTTCATTTTTCATTTTTTGCAAAATAATTTATTTGTCAACAGAAATAAAAATCCAAAAATTGTCAGATGTCTAGTATTTCTGGTGTCATATTGTTGCACTTAGAAATAAAGTGGCCTAAGTGCTACGTGTATAAGCATAGCACTTACACCACTTTGTTGCTCTGAGGCGATGATATTTAATTAATAGATAGGCTTTAGAAATAAACTCACTTATTATTTGCACGTCTATTTCTTTGCTTGTGAAACCAAGAGCGGAGAGTTCGAATAGAGCGGGACTACCAGCGGGTACCAGCCTGACCGAGTCCCCGAGGACTGACATCTTCGGGCCAGGCATGATTCCCACTCGCCAAGGTGAGCCTGTAACACAAAAAAAAATTTCACTTAGTTCTTCACTTTTTTGATCATTTTCTTAAATTAAAAAAAAATTGAAATTTTTAAATCATTTTTTTTTAATTAAAAAAAAAATTGATTTTTTTTTTAATTATTAAAATCCAAGCTAATGTAACATACTACTTAGGAGAAATTCATTACATATGAACTCTCAATGATTGTGAATGTATTTTTATACTGAATAAGTCCATTATAAGGCTTGGAAGTTAATTTAAAAAATTAATAAAAAAAATATTGAAATGATTGGTTTATGCAGAAGCTTATTTTGAAAAGGATCTCGTAAACCACTGGGTTTATGGAAAAATTTCAAGGGACCTTTATTTTAGCTCTTGAAATTCCCCACAAAAAAGGTTTCCTGCGAAATTCTTCTAAATTCACTCATTTCGCAGATATCCTTAAAAAAATGAAAAACCCATTTTTCAACGTTTATATCGTATTTTTACGATATCAAAGAAATCTCCGGAGCCAATGGGTTTATCGAAAAATCCCAGGAGACCTTTTTTGTAGCTCTCAAAATTTTCTACAAAAAAGGTTTCTTGATATTTGCCCCTAGACCCCTTCACTCCGGAAATATCTTCAAAAAATCAGTTTCAGTCTAATATTTGAGATTTTTCAGAATTTTCGAAATTAAATTAAAAAAATCTCCAAGTTTTTTAAATTTCCTGTGCCACTTCACTGAATTCACATTTTCAATTGAAACTCCTCCTTTAAAAAAAAAAAAACCGTAAATTTCACTCTTATTTA
This sequence comes from Aleiodes alternator, assembly GCA_963921955.1. NCBI lineage: Eukaryota > Metazoa > Arthropoda > Insecta > Hymenoptera > Braconidae > Aleiodes > Aleiodes alternator. The sequence goes on from OY998098.1 coordinate 15,629,172, forward strand.
CCTGAATCACACTGAAAATTCAAGTTTCCCTGAAAATTAAAAGAAAAACCGTAGTTGTAAGTACGTGCGCGAGTCTATAATTCCTATTTTCGATCCACAATCAATAAAAACGTAAAAAATAACTGATGAAACACGAGAAACGCATCACAGATTCCACCTGTGACTGCTCTAATCGCCGTCAATAGCGTTCCTCGATCTACCGAGACGATCGATGGACCCGAAATCCATTTTTCACGTTCGAAAAATTCGAAATTTATCACCGAAAACGATAAATCGAACAGTCTAAACGCAATGAAACCGCCCGAATTTAATTCAAAAAAAATTAAAGAAAAATAACTTCAATGAGCTCAAAGAAACACACGGAGCTTGTACGTCAGCACAAAACGATTCACCGACTCCAAACGGACTCAGCCGAGGCTCAAGACAAGTGTGTGATACCCTCTACACCTCCTCCACTCCGGACCGTATACTCTCCAGTGCCGTATGAACCAATGGGAGCCCAGGTAATTAATTTCATAATTAACTTTAAAAAAATCGAATTTTCCAGAGAAATAGAATTATTTTTAGTTTTTCAAAAGGCACTCGGAAACTAAGCGAGATAGAGCGATTTTTGTGATTACCTTTTTTGTAGAGAATTTTAAGAGCTACAAAAAAGGTATCTTCAAAAATTGCTCTATCTCGCTTAGTTTCCGAGTGCCTTTTGAAAAACTGGTAATCAAATGAAATTCATTCGAAAAAATTAAGTTTTTACAGAAGTTAATCTACTTTTTTTCTGTTATTTCTGAATATCTTGGAAACTAAGCGAGATAGGGTAATCTTGGAGGAATCCTTTTTTGTAGAGAATTTTAAGGACTACTAAAAAGGATTCGGGTAAAATTACTCTATCTCGCTTAGTTTCCGAGATATTTGAGGGAAAAGTGATTGACTTCGTAGCTGAAACATAAAGTGAGTGAAAATTCTTTTGCTCGTGAATGAGGTGAAAGAAGATACTCTTTCTCATGACCTTTAAACACTCTTGCCCCCCCTCTTTCCCCTCCTTCCGCAATAATTAACAGTTAATTCATTGACTGAAATCGTTTGCATTCACAAATTCTCCAATTCAAATTTAATAATAAGTTCCCTCTCTTCTTCTTCTTCTTTTTTATTTCAAGTGAAGCCGCCATTTTTTTGTTCGTTTTTCGTCTCGGGCACACGAAACCTGTTGCTTCCCTGGTGCCTCCATCTTGAAGTCCCTTTCCATCGAAGAAAAACACTCGATATCCTGCAGAGAAGAGAATTCATGCCCAAGAGAACTCATTAAAAGGAAAAAAAAGGAGAAAAAAAGACGATTTAAAGACAAAAAGAAGCTACTTTTCTCCGAAAAAGAGATGCTGATGATGCAGCATCCCACCTGTACCCAATGATCTCGTAATAGATAATTCCTGAAAACCGATAATAATTATTACCCCACAAAAAACAGGAATTTCAAATGAGAGAAAAATGAAAAAAAAAAATAGAGGCAACTAGTTTCTAAAACAGGATTTCGTTGAATTCGAGCTGCATTCTTTAACGTAACGGACTTCCCGAAAAAAAATTCATAGTAATGAGGAGAAAAAAAAAGAGGGGTGAGAGAGGAGAATTGTCTCGAATTGCCTTGGCAGTGGCCTTCAATCTGGGTCACAAGGTAGGGACAGACAATTGAGGTGACCAAAATAACGTCCATTTAACAAATTTTCCAGGTAAAACGAAGAAATGTTTATGAAACTAAAAAAAGAGGAAAAATTTGAACATCTTCTAGGTTTTCTTCATTTTTTGGTTCAGAATGGAAGCTATGTAATCATCAGAATTTACGATTGTAATTTTTTTAAATAGAAGATACTTCAAATTATCTAAGGAGAGAGAAAATGATATTTTTCATAAAAGTCTCAATTACAGCAAAACGGTTTTATAGAAAAATTTCATATTTTGTGGAAAACTTCCTCTCGACGAACTCTATTTTTTAAGCTTCATTTGAAGAGAATTCGATCGGTACTTTTTGAGATATGTCCATTTTTTGAAAATCAGTTTTTAATGGAATTTCTGGAAACTATTCAACTGATGTTATTTATACTCATATATTATCTCGAGAGTTGTATCAGTTAGATGTCTGTCAATTTTGAGCTTATTTGCATGATTAGTTCTCGAGTTATTGGCGTTTTAATGAATTTTTCCAAAATTTGATATTTTGATGATGGTTTGAAAAAAGTTGTATCACTTCCATTCGGAAGCATATTGCTAAAGTATCAGCAGAAAAAGCTATATCAGTTGGGAAACAATACAATTTCCTACTTGTTTAAGATGAACTATTAAAAAAAATTAAAAATATGAGTATTAATTACTCATTTCCAATATTCCTTTGAACAATTGATGCATTGAATCAAAAACATGGAAAATGAATCCACTAATAAATTAAAAATATACCCATGCAGAAAATTCAAAAAAAACCATAAGTGCAATTTTTTGTGATTTCATTCATTTATAATTTTTAATTTTTTGGTTTTGTCAATAATTTTTTTTTTTCTCGTCCATAAATAGTTTGTCAGCAGATATTTTATTTTGCAAAGATTTTGGCGCAAATATTCTGTTACGCAAACCAATTTTTCAAAATATTTGTAAAACAAATTTTGCATTTATTTTTAAAAAATCCGAACAATTATCAGATTTATGCTAATTTTTTTTAGAATTATCATGAAAAAATTGACGAGTTTATGTCTGGAGGCTCTCGTGTCTATTCACCAATCAAATGAGGCGTAGACGTGGAATTCATCTTCTGTGCAGCTTTGGCACGCGTTGAAATCACCGCTCCCAGTGACACAAATGCCGACACACAATCTTCAATTCCCCCATCATCGTTGCAATTTCTTCCCCCCTACTCGATTAATCATTTTATTTCCATTCCCTTCTCTTTTAGGAATTATTTCAAGTCTCGTACGTTGCGCTTGGACGATCAATTTTTTTTTTTTTATTCGAAAAATTCATTCGTAATATTCTTCGCCTTTAATTCACGCATCAAAGGGCAATTCCGAGGCCCAAGGTGACCCACAATTGCGATACTTGATCATTTTTTTTCTTTTTTTAGGTGAAAAAAAGGAGTTCGAGGGGTTTTTCGTGTGCTATTCTTGATTGGCAAGTCGAGGTAAACATGGAGCTGAATTATGAAGAATCGATGAAGAAAAACAGTTGATTTGCACAAAAAGGACAAAAAAAGTGGTGAAGACAATGGAATGTTAATATTATTGGTTCTAAAAATATATTTCTTTTTTAAATGATTAGAAAAATTGGTGAATTCACAGAATTTAGTTAATTCAAATCGATTAAACGTTTGAATTAATTGTCAAATTTACGAAATTCAAGTAATTCAAACAAATTAACTGGTTTAATTAAGTAAATTTAGTTAATTCAAACAAATTAAATGTTTGAATTTATTGTCAAATTTACTGAATTTGATTAATTTGAACCAATTAACTGTTAAATTGAATGAATTGTCAAATTTGCGGAATTCAATTAATTCAAACGAAATTACTGTTTTAATTAACTAAATTTAGTTAATTCAAAGCGATTAACTTTTAGAATTATCTGAATTTACTTAATTCAAACCAATTAAATATTTGCATTAATTGTCAAATTTACTGAATTTAATTAATTCAAAGCAACTAACTGTTTGAATTAACTGAATTTAACTGATTTAAACTAATTAATCGTTTAGATTAATTGTCAAATTTACTGAATTCGATCAATTCAAACCAATTTAATGCTTGAATCAACGAAATTTAGTTAATTTTAACCAATTAATTCATTTGAATTAACTAAATTCATCAACTTTTCTAATTATTTTGAAAAAAATACTCCTTCAGGACCAATGCTATCAATATTTAATTATTATTTACCCCTTTTCTTCTTCTCAGTGCACTGAAATATTTCATTATTATCATCATCATTAATAGTTAGTCCCAATTGCAGGCTAAAAAGATTTATAGCACGTGAATTGATTGTTTAATTGCGCAATAGTCTCTTCCTCATTTGTAACTTCCTTTCTGCGGTATAAAAGTGTGCATTGTGCATTTTGAAACGTCTCTGTGGCTCTGAGGAAGAGACAATGGCGAGAAATAATGATTTTTTTTTTTCAAGTTTTGAAAATTTCAGATGTATTATTCTGCAGAAATCTCTAAAACCATTGGGTTGCAGAGAATTTGTGAAAAGACCTCTCTTGTAGAGAATTGAATTCTAAAGAAAAAAGATTTGAAGCTGCAACCTCGTAAACCTAGTAGTTTATGAGATAATTTCAATCAACTGAAGATAACTTGTCCTCGCATTTTTCATCTGGAATAAAAATTCCAATGAATAATTCATGGAATTTCGTATTTTAATCAGGAATTTAATTGTTATTGTAATTCTAGTGTTGAATCACTACGGCGCTTTTCATTGAACGTATTTGGCCTCGTAGATAACTGATCAAATGATGGAGATAAAACATTGAAATAGGCGTGATCGGCATTGGAGATTGCGTGCGTTTCCTGAGGGACGTTTTTTTTCAATTAATTTTACATTAGAAGGTAAAATTTTGGAGTTTTCTCCGTTATAATTGTTTGGTTATTTATACATTGAGGAAGAAAGTGGTAAAAATAATCAAATATTGATGTAATTGGTTCGAAACAAAGATTTTTTTCAAAATAATTAAAAAAGTTGGTGAATTTACTAAATTTAGTTAATTTAAACTGATTCACTATTTTATTAGTTACATATAATATATATATATAATACATACTATGTATTGGATGGAAAAGAATCAATATTTCTCAAGAATCGCAAAATTTGAGATTAAATTATCTTTTTAAAAGTTAAATTAACGTCAAAAAAATTTTCAAATTCTTTTGAATAATTGAAAAAGTGGTTGAATTCACTAAATTTAGGTAATTCAAACAAATTGAATGTTTAAATCGCATAGAAAAAATGAATTATTCTTAAAAATCTCAAAATTTGATTTCTTAAATTATCATTTTAAATAATTAGAGTAACTTCAAGCAAAAATATAAATTTTTTTGAATAATTGAAAAAATTGTTGAATTTAATAAATTTTTAAAAAATTCAAACAGATTGAATTTCTTGAATTCACTAAATTCAGTAACTTTTTTAATTATTAAAAAAAAAATATTAGCTTAGGACCAATCGCATCAATATTTGATCATTTTCACCACTTTTTTGTTCATTCAGTGTATTTATCGCGCGTAATTTGAATTGTGTGGATAATTTTTTGGATAAAGGAATTTCAATAGAGTGGGCTTTTTCTATTTTTTTTTTTTCTAGTTGGAGATGAAGAAACAGGTAGGCGTGTATCTGTACACGTAACCAAATACGTCGTGGCACGTTTGCACCAAGTAGTAGCCACACCTTTGAGCACTTTGGCTTGACGAGTCACTTTTGTAAATAGTCGGATGATAGAAAGAGAGAAAGAGATTATCTTTTTAACTGAGAGAATTGAATTGCGCGAGAAAGGGAGAGAAATGCAAACTGTCGGGTGAAATAACGATTCGGGTCAGTGGGACGATGGATGTGCGTGCGCGAAAATCCGAGGCGTCAATGACCCCTGAGAATCACATGGTTTTTTTTTTTTTTTTATTACATACATGAGAGTTTATGAATTCTTTTGTGAATCAGTTGTGTTCTTCATTGAAGAATTTAAATCGGAGAAATTATGAACGTGAATAACGTGGTGGCCCCGGTTTCTGACAGCGTGCCCCAGTAACTAATAATTTTTTCGAATTTCTCTGATTTATTTAAATGTGCAATATATTGTTTAATAGTCAATTGTTGAATTCGTTTATTGCAAAGAAACATGTATTAATATGTACAATTAAATTATATTAAATAAGCAAATAGTTGTTGCCTTCGATTTATGCTGTCAGAAACTAGCTCTAATGTGTCAGAAATCGGGGGGAATTAGGGAAAATATTCGAGATAGGGTTTTTGTGATGATTTCATTGGAGATCTGAGGAAATTTTCGTTGGAAAACATGTGTCAAAATTTATTTTTGAGAATTTTTGGAAAATTCTAATTTTTTAGGGGGAAATTGAGGGTCTAATCCTTCACGAAATGAAAAATTCTCAATTTTTTGACGATATCTCTGCTTCTATTGGTCGTAGCGACTTGGAGTTTGTCTCAAATGAAAAGTGAGATCATTTGCCATTGATTTATGGGGTTTCGGAAGGAAAATGATCGATTTTTAAGATGTTCATGGAGCAAAAGATGGATTTTTGTAAGAGAGCTCTTAAATTCCACGAAAATTAATTTTTTTTTTTTTTGGAAACCATATATATTAGTGGAAAATGATCTCACCTTACATTTGAGACCAATCCCAGTCTGCAACGACTGATAGAACCAGGGATATTCCCGAAAAATTGGAGTTTTTCAGAAATCTTCAAAAATTTTGTACAAAAAAATTGAATTTTTAAAAATAAAAAAAATGAAATTTGACACATGTTTTCTATCGGAAATTTCCTCAGCTTTTCAATGAAATCATCAAAAAAAATCCATCTCTCATCGTTTTATCAAGAATGTCCATTTTACCCTAGCTTTTTGAAAAATGTTTTGAAAATGGTGAGGTTTAGGAAAATTTATCTAGAGCTTTTTTTATAACTCTTCAAAATCTCTACAAAAAAATTCTTCTGACGTTTTTCTCTAAACCTATTCAATTCAGAGATATTCGTAAAAGAAGATACATCCGATTTTTTTAGCTCATCTTCACAACTTCTCCAATGGAATTTCTGTTCTTTTTCTTAGGTTTACAGATACTTAAAAGGAAAATAATCACAGATGGAAACTCCGTAAATTATTTACTTTTTTTTATTTTCCTCACAGTGGGAAATCTCAAGGTATCTTGAATGCGTTAATAAGAGAATTCAGATTTCTATTGCCTCGATTCAGTAAACGAGAGACAACTTCTTAACCAAACAGCTTTATTCCTTGGAAAAGAAATCACTGTGTCAGTGACCCTGGAAAAGCTAGGCTGAGTGTCACGTAAAATGCCGCAAGATTTTTTTTTTTTTAATTCTAGAAAAAGAAAGATCTTGAGTTTCTCCAAAGCTTATTAATTTCCCAAAATTTCTACTTGCAAAAATGGAAGTTTTCCAAAAAACTGATGAAAAAAGAAGGCATAAACCGTTTTCCCATCATTTTCATCAAACATTCCTCGCAAAGAAGCCTGCAGAAGGTTTTTCTCTCCAATCTTCAACAGATTCCTCCAAAAACCCTTCATTTTCGAAATCCCCAATTCATAAGGGATCATTTCCCTTCCAAAAACTCAAAAAACTCATCCAAAATCAAGATCATTAAATTTTTCACCAAATTGATCTCATTTTGTTCCCAGTTTTTTTTAGAAATATCTCGGAGCTCAAGCGAGATAGGGCAATTTTGCTTCATCACTGTTTTGTAAAGAATTTTCAGAGCTACAAAAGAAGACTCGAGAAAAATCGCCCTATCTCACTAGATTTCTAAGATATTCTCAATAAAATTGATGGTGGAATAAAATAAATTTGTCTAAAAATCTCATAATCATGAAGAACCAAATTTTCAATGCAATTATTCTAGGTAGAATGTCTCAAAATCTGAGCGAGATAGGGCGATTTTGCCCTAATCACTTTTGTAGAGAATTTCAGATGCTCCATAGCTCCAAAAGAAGCGAAGTTTTGATAAAATCGCCCTATTTCGCTTCGTTCCCGAAATATTCTCTAAGAACGGATGATGAACCAAAATCGAATTGCCGGAAAACCTCCGAGTTTCACTAAATGACCCCCAAAAATTTCCCTCAAACTTACCAGGGACAGTTTCGCCATTGAAAGTCATCTCTACGAGATGAGTAACAGCCTCATGTGGTACAAAAGATGCCAAAAATCTCTGACTGCCAAGTGCACGTACAAAACTAGTCACATGACCGCCATTAACTAGAATCTCTAGGTTTCCGGAGCCTGCGTGTGAGCCATCGACTGCAAGAAACGAAAAAAAGCCCAGAGTTAATTCCTCTCTCAACAAGAACAGGATGGCAACTGAAAACGAATTTTCAAATTCCCTGACTTTTCCCTTGACTAAAAATTAAATTCCAGGACCTACAAAAAAAATATTAATTGAATATACGTCAAAATTCTTATTTATTTCTGAAAATAATTTTCGTATGAAAACTGAACAATAATACTCGAAATTACGTTAAATTTTTAAAAATTTGATTTTCTGTTAACCCTTTTGCAGATTTCCAACTAATCGAAGAGTTCAATTTTTTTCGATTAAATATCTATAACTTTGAAAAATATGGAGATGATAAAAAATAAACTACAAATTTCTCTGACTTAGATTGAAATTTCTTGACTATTCCAGGATTTTTAAATTCTCTGACTTTTCCAGATCGATCGCCGCCCTCTGAAGAAAACCCCATCCATTCCCCAAAAAACTAACTTACTTTCAAACTCAACCGGTTGATTAACAGCCCCATCAGGGATAGTCTCTACTCGAATGGCCTTAGCATCATAAGCCTGGGACCTAAACGGAGATCCCTTGATGTGCTGTCCATTGACCATCACCTGAATCACATGCTCCCCGACTTCATCAGCAGTGATCGTGAACGTCTGTCCCCTGAGCGTCGTTTTCTGGACCTGCACCTGTTTCCCATTTGGTCCAGTAACACTAACACTAGTCTTCGCAGCATCCAAACTCGGGTCCAGCGTAAAACTCGTAGGTTTATGAAGCGGCAAGACCTCCAGCGCAGTCCCAGTCACCAAATAACTCCCCTTGCGCCTTTCATAACTCCCATTAGTGAATCTCTCACTGATCCCATCAATACCATCAGCACTTTTATAATAATTATTATTCTTATTCTTCAAAATCCCATGAGTATACCCTCTTCCATTCTGCCCCTCTCCCCCATTCGCCGTATACTTTGCCCCATAATCGCTGCTGAACCTTTGACTCGTGTAGTTCTTGGAATTAGAATTTTCCACATGCGTCACATTCGACGACTCGTAATTATGATAATCACTCCTTTCATTCCGATAATTATTATTGATCCCATGTTCCGAAGAATTCGCGAGATTCGCCAGTGACTCTAAGCTTCCATAAGAGAGCATGGCTTTCGTCTTGGCGATTGCATCCCAGGAGTCCCTTCTTGGTCCACCGCTCGACGACACCCTGACGTTGCTGCTGGTGTCGATAACGCCGTTATCAGCTGATCCTCTCCGTCTGCTCGAGTCCTGACGACTCATGTCACTAACGCGTGGACTAAAGCTCCTGTTTATTGGACTGCCGTTTGAATTGACGAACGTCATTGGACTCCGGACAGGCGATCTCGAGCGATTTAGGGAGGATGACTGGTAAATGTCCTTCGACTCCTTGATGACGGTGGAAGTTTGCGTGTTCGGGGATCTGGAGGGATTTGGGGATCTGGACCTGTTCAAGGCACTCGATGCGTAGATGTCCTTTGACTCCTTTATGAGGCTGGGGCTCTGCGACATGTTGGGCGAGCGGGAACGGTTGAAGGACGATGAGTAGATCTCTCGGGACTCTTTTATGAGAGAAGGACTCGACGTTTGCACCGGTGATCTCGACGTTGCGAGAGGACTTGGGACGTGATAAGCGGAGGAGGAGGAGTTTTCGCTCGTGTAGTTGGAGGTTTTGTAGCTCTGGTGGTGGGAAAAGTCTCTGTAGTTGTGCGTAGGACTCTGGGAGCTCTTGTAGACGGGGGACTGACGCTTTTGGGGGGAGCCTGAGTGGTCAGTTACGTTTAGGCCGTTCATGCGCTTTTCTAGAGAGGAGATTTTTGAGGTTTCGTGGACGCGCGAGGAATCCTTGGATCTTCGGCTTCTGTGGGTGCCGACACGGAGCGATATGGGCGAGCCACGGACGTCAGAACCGTTGAAATAGAGGTAGACTCTGTATTTTCCGGCGTCTCGGGGGACGAGGGAGACCCGGTAACGCATGTGGCCTATGTCCTCCATGCGAAATGGTACTGACTGCTTGTCGTGGACAATGTCGATGTTCACGTCACCAAGACCACCAGTACCAGTTGCGTCGACGATGAAGGAGAAGGGCTGTCCTGGCATCGCACCTTCTGTATCTAATAACTTGAGGGAAAAAGAAAATTATTCAGTTTATTGTGGGAATTTCTTCGAGATTAATGATAATGATAATGAAATTTGGACATATCTAAGAATTCCTAGGATTTTTGAGCTAACAAATAAATAGATTATAAAGAAATATTTGAAAAAATTGCACTTGTAGCTTTTTAATAATTCTAAATGTTCATATTTTTTTCCTATTTTTTCTTTAAATAATTGATGCGTTAAAATTTTTTTTTTTTATTATTATCAATTATATTTATCGAGTGAAATTTCCTTTGGAATTCGTTTTTGTTTTTGCTAATTACCTTAATTCCATTGGGATCGAATACAAAGCACGTGAAAGGGCCACCCTGTATGTGAGTCCCTTTGTGAGTAATGGCGATACTCCATTCACCTGTTTCATCTGGTTGAAATGTAGCTGTATGTACCCCATCATTTTCCTTAACTGGACAGGGCAGTGATCTTCCAGTTGGTGACCATGCTGTCACGTCAATGCCATCATGACTAGTTCCGTAACTGTTGACTAGAACCTCGACGATAGATCCAATTGCGCATGGATCCATGCCAGGTGATTTTATTTTTGTTAACGGAGGTAACACCCTGAAATAATACGGACATCCATTGACGAGCTCACCATCATTGTAAACCATCAGCTGAAAAAAAAGAAACAATTACAATTCTATTTTTTTACAATGCCTCTTGAGAAGAGAAGAGAAAAAAAAGAGTTTTGTTTATTAGAAGTGGTAATTAAAGCAATTAACGAACCTTGTGCATTCCAACTTCAGTTGGCACGAATGTACCTTTACCGTGTGTACCGTTCCACGTGAGCCTGCACTCAATTTTACCGCTTGGGCTTATTATTTCACCCCTAACTTCACGTGGAATAACGTCTTTTGATAACATTTCCAGTCTGAATATTGCCTAAAAATGAAAGAAAAAGGAAAAAATTAATTAATTAACAGGATGAAAAGACTAATTATTTATGAAATCACTTCTTGCCATCAGTTTTCTTGAAATATCTCGGAAACTAAGAGAGCTACAAAGTTTTTGCACTGAACCTTTTTTGTAGAAAATCAAATTTTCTACAAAAAAGGTCTCCTGACAATTTCTCCTAACTCCACTCGCCTTAAAGATAGAGGAGACCGGGGCAAAATGAACCTCTGGAGTAGAAAAATCTTTTACGAATTTTTTTCAGAGTCAAGGACTTCATGAAAAAATCTGAAAAAATTTGAGAACATGCTTCAATATGTCTGCAATGTTGCTGAATTTTTTCACCTTTTTTAGAGAAGTCGCCGTTCTTTAAGAAAAATACTAATCATCTTGTCTCGGTCCATAATGCCCCAGTTTCTCCTATTCATAGCAAAAGGTCCAATCAACTCTTTAACCCGCTTTTCACCCACTCTCAATGAAAAATTCCCAATGACAATAAAAACATCCTCAACAATGCTTCAATTGTGTTTTTGAACAATAGACGAGAATTCATCACAACTAACCGGCTGTTGAACTCTCGCTGATGTACTCTCAATGTGCACAGCAATTTGTTCACTTGCTTGTGGGCGAGGCTTGACCCATTGAAAATGAGCAGCATAGGCCATAACACCGAGATGCTCGACATTCTGATCTGCCATATCTTTGGCCTTGAGTATTGGCTCAACACCCAATTTTTTGGCTCCATCAATGCCCTGTTGAATATTCGACTCCCAGTGCATGGGATCTGTACTAATTTTGTCATACATGGGTGCCGGACCTCCGAGATTCCTAACGATACTGCACAATGCACGACCATCGTTCCAGTCAGTCTGCAAAAAAAAAAAGACATTTATTCACGATTAAATTACATGTTGCTTAATCATTGGCATATCTAACTGATTATCAATTGAGCCTTTTTACCGTGAAATTTCGTACTGGCGCATGAGTGAGCTGAGAGTTCACCCATCTCAGGGTAGCGTGGAAGCCTGGTGAGCCTTCCTTCATGAAATACGATAGATATGTCATTCCAGAAAGCTCATCTAGATATGGTGATGCTAAGTATTCCGGCTCTAGCACAACTGGTATGTCAAATTCACGTTTTGCTATCTCCATCGCCTTTCGACAGTTGTAAACACTGGAAAATTAAAATAATCATGTTTTTTTTTTAATTAATTGTGGTTTTATCTTGGAAATATCTTTAAAAAAAAGAAGTTTACGAGAATTTATCAAGGGATACTTTCGAGTAATGACATTGGAATTATAATAATACTGGAAATAGCAGGCATCTGACGATTTTTATAATTCGCATTTTTTCTTCAACAAATAAATTAATTTTTGAAAAATTAAAAAATATACACATATAGAAAATTTGAAGAGCTACAAGTTGAAATTTTTCAAATATTTTTTTAAAAATAATTTATTTGTTTGAAATAATGCAGAAAATTGTGAGATGTGTGCTAGTTTTATTATCATAAATTAGAACAAATCTCACAAGTGTTCAGATTTTTTTAAATAAATAAATTATTGCTATAAAAATATTTGAAAAATTGGAACTTATAGTTTGTTCAATTTTCTAAATTTGCATATTTTCCATTTTTCCTTTGGATAATTTATTTGTTAAGAAAGAAAAAAACCTAAAAATTGGAAGATGTCTGCTTTTTTTCAGTTTCATTTTGAACTTTACATTTTAATTTATTTTTTTTAAATAATTTTCTAAGTTAAATTTTTTTTTTTGTAATTCGGACAATATCGTCACCCTAGAAACAAAGAGGGGTAAATGATTTTTATAAGGATAGTACTTAGGCCACTTTGTTTCTGAACGATGATATAATGTGCGATAATAAATTCTTAATCAATTAAATAAATTCAGAGATATTACAGGGAAATTATCAATTAATTTAAGCCAATTGGCATTTATATAAATGAATGAATAAATAATTATACCTATCAGTTCTGTCCAATTGTCTCCAGTGTGGAAACAATCCTGGATTACAATAATCCAAAAGTGCACTGAGATAAACCCCTGAATTCCAATCAGTCGTGAAATTATTAACTCTGCACTCTGGTAAAACTGCCTGTTAAAATAAAAAAAAAAAGACAAAATTCATTATTAATTCATTTTTCAAAATGATAATTAAGTAAAATATTAATAGAACACGTATGCACTGACCTTGAGCCAAGCAAGCATGAGCTTCCTCGGTGGAAACTTGGATTTACCAATTTGGTATCTGACAATGAGGGACCATATTAGACCGAGAATTAATTTTAAATTTCCATTAACAATGTCGACGTTACCTGGAATACCAAAAAATAAAAATAAATAAGTAAAATAATTGCATTTATGCCAAGGTAAAATTAATTTTGTGCTAATAAGTAGAGAGACTCATCATTTTTTTTTATAATTCTGAATAAATTATTGATTCATGTAATTAATTCAGCAGAAAAGTGGGAACATCAAGTAATGTTTAGTTTTCGAAGAATATCTCGGAATCTGAGTCAGATAGCGGATTTTTTGTGGAGATCTTTTTTGTAGAAAATTAAATTCTCTACAAAAAAGGTATCCTGGTAAATTTCTCTAAATTCACTCGCATCAAAGATATTCGAGAAAGCAAAAGAAAGGACGACGATTTTTTTTAAATCGAAATTTGCTAGAAAAAACTCTACTAAATTATTATCCAACATTCGGATAACGAGTGCAATTGCACGTGTTCGTATATATATATAATCAACAAGTGGAACTCATTTTATTGCCCAATTTGGCTTTGACTAGCCAATATAAACTGAATTTTCCTGATTTCGCCAAGTTAATTGAATAATTTCCATAAATTTTTCGTTTCAAGAAGTAGAAAAAAAAAGAGAATAAAATTTATGTCATCACAATTTTTAATGATTCTCCTTTTTTTTCCCTATTTCCATTATTGATGGACTTGTTTTTAGAGGCTCTTCTTCATAATACTCAATCATATGATGTAATGAAAAAGAAGTCGAAGGCGTCTCACATAATAATTCCCTAGTTTTAATCTGTAATTCACTGATTCGTTATTTTCTTCAATTCTTTTTTTTTTCTTCATGAATTTTTTATTTATTTTCTTTATTCAAACGTGGAGGAGTACTGTGAACCCATGGGTGGGCGAGGATTATAGCAAGAAAGGCAACAACCTCGTTGTCCCACTGATTGGACACCCTGATGATGCAAGAGTTTGATTTTACCCAATTTTTTTTTAATCACCTAAAAAAGAAAAGTATTATCATTTCTTAAATGTGATTTAATTCTTTAATTTAAAAAAAAACTCCAGGCTAATAAGCCCATGTTAATGCATACATGTTTATTACATTTTAGAATGACTCAATATTCACAGCAGCAATGACATTTCTCGATTATATTAAAAAGGATCTCGAAAACGAAGAGATTTACGAGAATTTATGAAGAGACATTTTTTGTGGACAATTTAATTTTCTACAAAAAAGGTCTCTTGATAAATTTCTCTAAACCCAAGAGTTTCAGAGGTATCTTTGATATCGAAGAGAGACTGAAGGAAATTTCGAGTTTTTTTGGAGAAAAAATAGAAAATTTAAATAAACAGTACGTGACAAATGACACTGTGAATGACAATCTCTTCAATTTTGCAGAAATAATAATGGTAATGACCGTGAGGATGATGATGCACCTGAGGAAGTAGGTCACTAATGCAATCAGTTAGAGAAAAGAATTCAATTGAATAATTATTTTATTTTTGAATGAAAAAAAAAGAATTTCTTCCTCATGATGTATACTCAAGGATTTCTGCACAACGTTGAAAGTCTATCCATGGTGGACTCGTCGTCACACCTATATTTGGAAGATAAACGTGGGTGTATTATACACGAAACCAGTGCGTTTCAAGAGGAAAAGAATGTCACTAGGAATTCAATCGAATTTATGCTATTGTTCATTCGAAGAAACCACTTGAAATGAACCATTTCAGGAGAATTGGATTTTTTTTTTGGGAAATTCTGAAGAGTATCCAAAAGCTGAAGAGTTTCACGAATTCAGTTTTCGTTGAGGCTTTTGGAAACTAAGCGAGATAGAGCATTTTCATAGAAACCTTTCTTGTAGCTTTTGGAATTCTCTGTAAAAAAGGTTTCTTCCAAAATTTCGCTATCTCGCTTAGTTTTCAAGATACTCGTCCAACAATGATCAGAAAGATGAATTTTGTTCAATTACCACAATAATTACTAATGAAAAAAAATACAATAATTCTTCGGGGGTTCACGAATTTAGTTTTCGTTTAGGATCTCGGAAACTAAGCGAGATAGAGAAATTTTTGTAGAAACCTTTTCTGTAGCCCTTAAAATTCTCTACAAAAAAGGTCTCTTCAAAAATTTCGTTATCTCGTTTACTTTCCGAGATACTCAAACAATTTTACCCAGCAGTGATGAAAAAAAATGAATTTTCTTTAATTATTACAATAATTTTTCTCCCAAGGCTCATTCAAGGGGGAGTGTCAAACGTTTAGACCTAGTTGACACGAAACATCGCCCTATATTTATCGTCAAACAATGCTCAATGCCTCGACTCCACCTCGCAATCTCGTCTTAATAACTACCATCACGAAAAGCCTTTTATCTGCATTGAGTGATTAAAAATACTAATCATCAGCACGTGAACATAACTACTACTAACTACTCAAAATTTGAGGATATTCAAGGAGTTCCGATAATCTATTTTTCCTTTTCAATTTTGGTCCCTTTCGATAGAGTAGCATCAGGAGATTTTTTTGAAATTTACGTTGTACCAATTACCGGACACAAATTGAGTCAAAAATAATTATTGAGAAAAATTAAATTAAAATCAAAACTCCATAATCGAGATTCGGTTTCAATTTCACTGCAACAATTCATGGTAACAGACCCTTTTGTTTTCCTTATATAACTATATATATTCTCATAAGAATGTCTATTAATTTTTCAAATCATAAAAAACAACTGTTACCGGACAAATAGCGGCGATTAATCCAATTAATTACAAGAAAAACATCAATAGCAGCAATATTGGTATACAATCTTAAAAAAAAAGTTAAATTATTGTATAAAATCTTTAATAAAAATTTATACAAGATGAAATTCTCAAATTTGATTAAGTGAATCTGTCGAGAATGTAATGAGGAACAAAAAGAGCCCTAGAAAACAAAAATCAATTGAAAAAAGAAAAATTTTCATTATTTTTTACATTTTTTCAAATTTTTCAAGATTTAAAGAAAGGTAAAAATTAATGGAAATTTTTCAATTTTCAATTAATTTTTTATTTCTAAGGCTTATTTTATTCCTCATTACATTCTTTACAGATTCACTGAATCAAATTCGAGAATTTCATCTCGTATAAATTGTTATTAACGATTTTATAAAAAAAATTCAAGTAAAATGTTATAAAATCGAAATAATGAGAATATTTATGATAAATCAGAAAAAAAAATAGATTATTTGGAGCTGCGACTTGAATTTTCATTTTTCTTAATTTAATAAAAAAGAAGACCTATTACTGCCTCTTTTAACCAGTGAAGTACATAATGTACTTGACTGGTTGAAAAACTTCACTAGGTAAACTCGAAATATATGATTATAATTAGCATTTTCAAATCACCTATTTAAATCTCTTTTTGGAGTGCAATTGACTGTATGTCACTACTTTTTTTTAATTTGTTGATATCATGGCAATTATCACTCTCAACCCTGTCATTGGCTTAGGTTGCTATTCACTTAATCAATAAAATAAATAAATAAATTACCAATGTTGACGAGCTTGACGCCATCAGCCTCAATTGCCTGCAGTGCAGTGGACACATTCTCAAGATGATGATGCTGATTAGCTGGTCTTGGATTCCAACGTGGTAATCTGCGTTTTGTCAACACTTCAACAAGTGCACAAAGTCTCGTACCATCTCGAAAATCCTCAGCTAGATCAATAACTGGTCCACCACCGGAGTCACCGGCATTTTTCAAGTGTTCATTCACCCAATTTCTGAAGGTATTCGCTTGTATTTCAACCCAAAGGTCCTCATTACCCTTTATTGACATTCCCTTGGCAGCTGTACCCTCGGCTGATCTTGCCACAAGGCCCACCAATTCCTCTGGACGTAGTTGCTCCATTGACTGCATGTTTCCTTAATTTTTATCATTAATTAAATCACTCATTCAAAAATCAGGTAAAAATCACTTGTTTGAGATTTTGCAAATATCTTTGGAGCAAGTGAGTTTAGGAGAATTTTTCAGGAGACCTTTTTTGTAGAAAATTAAATTCTCTACAAAAAAGGTCTCTTGATAAATTCTCCTAAACCCACTCGCTCCAAAAATATTCACAAAGAAATGAACCGATTTTTTTAAATTTTATTTTTTTTTTCTAATTTTCTAATTAATTTTTTTTTCTTTAATTACTTCAGATTTTTGAAAATATCTCTGAACTGAGTAGTTTTAGAGGAAAATCTCAGGAGACTTTTTTTTTAGAGAATCAAATTCCCCACAGAAAAGGTTTCCTGCATTTTTTCTTTAAAACCACTTGCCCTTTAGATATCCTCAATAACCTGAAGGAAATTCGAAATTTTCTTTGCAAATTAAGAAACTGAAGAAATTGTGACATTCTCTTCAATTAAATGACAAATAGAGAAAAACCTCACGACATTAACGTTACTTGAGAGACAATTGACGACACACACACAGAGGACCGTTTATCCGGCCGCATTTTCCCGTTAATGAAAAAAAATGAGATATGAATAAAACTAAACAAAAAAAAAATACATGAAAGAAGAAGAAAAAACCATCGGCTGTCATTTGCGTACCAGAGCGCAACAAGTACCAGAGGCACCATGAGGTTTTCGCACGGGTGAAAGTAACGCGATTGCTTATCTCGATGCCAACAATGTGCAGGTATGTAACGTGCTTTCATGAAGAAAGAATGAAAAAAAAAAAAGCAAGAAGAAGTGGAAGAATTTCTGTCGTTCCCATGCAATGTGAAAATCCTCGTCTCATAACTGCCGATTAATAATAAAAATTTAAAAAAAAAGGAGCACAATCGATACTATTCATTTTTACCGATGATTTCCCAATAAAGAGAATAGGAAAGTATTTCCGTTGATGTTTACGCAGTTGGATAATAATCGGATAACAATTCTCTTCTTTTTTTTTCGGCCTAAAAACCCGTTTTTCCCCTCCACTCTAAAATCAAACACTAAAAAAGGAAAAAGAAAGTACAAGTCCATCAGTTTTTTAAAGGGCACTGAGAAACTAAGCGAGATAGCGCGATTTTTGTAGAAACCTTTTTTTTAGCCCTTAAAATTCTCTACAAAAAAGGTCTCTACAAAAATCGCTCTATCTCACTTACTTTCCACGTGCCTTTCAAAAAACAAATTAATTAAATTGAATTTTCTCGAAGTGGTTATTTGCACGATCCGTGAATGCACGCTCATCCTAGACCGTGCACTCACGGAAAAAACTAGGGAATTTTAAGTTGGTAGCACTGCTCCAGTTACCGTGCAAACCCGGGTTTTCACGGTAAAGGTACGGCCACATGAGGCGTTTTTGACGCTGACGCCAGCCACCCACTACGTTACCAAACTCACCCCTTCCAAGTTGTCTGAAGAGTAGATGGGTCTCTTCTACGAGAATACGGAGGTTTCCGTGAAAACACGAAATTCCCCGTGAAAAAACGGAACTTTACGTGAAGACACGAGACTTTCCGTGAAAATACGAGATTTCCTGAAGATGTATTATTTTTCCCGTATATAATCGTTTTCTTGTTAGCGCAGGCTACAGCTCTTGAACTGGAGGATAGGATATAGTTGAATAGGTGAACATTCATATATTATTATTGATTATCAACACATTATTCTTTATTTTAGTAAATAATAAAATAATACAATGTTGAAGTATACATGAGGTGGATTTATTTAAGAATAATGAACAGGAAAAGAATCATTCCTGGTTTATCTTTTGATAACTGATATTATGTTTCCATTACTGCTCCTGGACACACCAAATTGAATCTCATCGTTGAAAAACCATCCGAAATATTAAAATATCACCAAAGGAATCCAATCAACTCTTATTGGAACATATTCATTCTATGGCAATCAGGGCAGAACCAAAGAGACATAGAATCTGGTTCATCGGTTAAATTTACACATGTATTGTGATATCGATCGAGACATTGATCACAAATGATGGAAAAAGTCATGGCCTCATTCCGCGTTTTTTTGCACAGTCCACAGATCCAACGTTCTGTGGATTTTTTATCTTGCATTCGTTGCCCAGCAACTGTTTCATTCAGTTTCTTGAATGTGAACTGCTGAAGATACTCTTTGATCATTCCTATATCAACGCCTTCATCTCTGAGTGTGTAAGGTAGTCGATCGAAGTTAATATCAGTTTTCTTTATCTTATATTTTCCTAGTAACGCTTTTGTAGCAATCTCTTCACCAACCAATTTTCGTAACAACAATTTTTTTTTGGAATTGATCTTGAGCTCATAGAAACCAGTGGGATAATGCTCCTGTTCCAACTCTTCCTCGCCATTGTCTCCCTCGCTGTCTTTTTCCTTGCAATCTTTCTCAATGCTTGATTTCGGTGGTAATCCAATTGCACGATTTCGGCGAGATGACTTTCGAATTACCACCGGCATTTTGATTGCATCAAGTCTTTGTACTGTTGAATGACACCCTTGGTTTGAGCTCTTTGGACTTTCGCTGCCAGTAGCCATGGATAGATCAACTGATTCATTTCTGAAACTGGATGACTGATCGCTGTATTCAGCGTCCGCTAACACTGGCGATTCATTCTCAATATCGTGCTTAGTATTAGAGGATGATTGTTTAAATTTCGCCACACGATCTGCTAAACAGAGCGAATCATCACTCCTTTCTTCAGGTACAATAACAGGTGCCACGAGAAATGATACTTGAGACTTCTTATGCTTCTGGAAATTAATAAATAAAAGGACATAATAAGTTTTAATTTCTAAGAGCAGAAATTAACAGCGATAGATCAAAACCAGTCAAGTCTTTCATTGTTGAGGAATATCTCGAAAACTGAACGAGATAGCATGATTTTCCTGAAGTTAATGGAGAATTGTAGTAGTTGAAAGAAATTTTTTAAATTCTTTCGCACCATTTCACTCAATTTCCAAGATATTCTTCGAAAGCTGAAGGCAAAATGAAGACCCATCCATCCTTGGCTCAACAGCACTGAGATAAATAATTTAATGAAGAATTCGGTGAAGGAACGAAGAACCGTGTTTTCACGTGATAATCCGCGTCTTCACGTGATAATCCGTGTTTTCCCGGAAAACTACGTACTCTCACGGAAAAATACGCAATTCCACGGAAAATTACGTATATTTACGATGAGACACTAGCAGGCATAAACATCGATATATAAACACGAAAGATGAATTTTTGAACGATTAAAACCTCATCAGGATCTCGTGCTTTACTATCCGAAAAACAAATTCTTATGTAACTTATATAAGTAAAAAAGGATGGATAAAGAATTCACAAAATATAAGGCATGCCGTAAGCTGTGATAAACTCATTTTTATCTCTATTGACAGCAAAGTAGTCCGTTCGATAGACGAATAATTCGAAACTAATGAGTTTACTAAAAAGAATCATCAGAATTATTCCGTAATGGAAAGATAAAATACGATAATTCAATTTTTCTCGTCATTCAGTTTCATAGAAATATTTTTTTCGTTTATCCGAATCCTCTGCACAAAAAAGTTCCGCGAGAATTTACTTCGGTTCACTTTTTTCTAAATAATACCATTTTTTCACCTTGCGTACTGGAGAATGCTGAGGTGAAGATTCCATGGTCTCACGTGTCCTAGATGGACTTTTCTCAGTATCAATTGAATTCTCCTCGGCGGCAACTGAGCTCTCATTTGCATCATCTTCAGTCTACATCAAAAGATTAATTAAATAAAATCTCATCTATCATAATCTATAAGGAATTATGGATGTTACCTTGCATTCGTGGTTTAAATTCAATTTTGTTATCACCAGCAGCTTAGTGATTTTGTCGTATCTTAGAGAGATCTCAGACGGACATCTTTCATTTTCGGGCCTGTAAAGAATAAATCATTTTTAGCATTCAAGTATCATGAAAATCTACTGTGTTTCAAAAATTTTGCTTCTTACTTCATGCTGATTTTGTATTTACAAATGTAATCTATCTCAGAATATTTGAAAACATTTTTTTTGTGTAGTTCTTCATCTTTTTTTTTTTTGTTGTTGTCTGTGGCTCGTACTTTGAAGCAACGAGAGTTACTGATGGAATATTTCGTGTTATTTTCATAATTGTATTTGTCCAAGCATCGAGTAAACTTTTTGAAGTCCTGGAATCCAGCATGAAGCTCTAATGTCATAGCTCGTTCTTCTTTTGTGCGATTCTCCATGAGTACTGTAATATTTCCTCAGTTCGAATGAGGGAAGCCTGTTCGATTATGAAATTATTTCATCACTTAATTTTATTAATGCGTCGAAAAAATGGACTTTATTGATATTTAGCAGAAGAAATGTTTTCAAAAATGTTCGATGTGGTTGAAATCGAATGGACGAAAACAATAACGATTAATCCACTTACCTCTAACTCTTCTGCTAGCACAATGGCTTTCGTGGAATGTTCCGGTCATGAAAGTGCCGCGTGAATATAAACAAACGTGCTATTTGTTAGTAACGGAAATTGTATAAAAAATATGGTTTCATACAATAAGGATTTTCCATGAAACGCCATCTACATTTTCACTTACGAAATAATTTGGCATCACTCTGATTGGCTCTGATTCGTCTCGCTATTGAGAATGGCCAATAAGAAATAATGTTTCGAAAGATCTTCACGGTCAATACTGTGATGGGAATACCACGCGTAGTGATTCGACATCCTTATAGGTGGATCATATAGTCGTCCCAGCCAAAGGATTCTCGGAAATATTCGGTGCCGATTCTACAAATGTAAATTTCAGCTTTGGGTCGACTTCGCAGGATCCTCTTTTGGATGGGACGATTATACTAAGAATCACTTTTTGGGAGCCCAAGCTGATTGAAGCTACATCGAGACATTAAATAATTCTTTCACTTGTCCCGAGGACATAGGAGGAGGCAAAACGTGTTTAAAAATATGAGAGCGGAGTAATTGTGGTTTTGTGCAGTTGTTTATTCTTTTAAAGTGTGGAAATTGAATGAATATGGAGGTGAAAAAATGCTTCAGTTCGAAAGAAAAGTGGGAAAAGCATCTGGGTAATTTTCAGGATACAACATACACGCAATTCAAAATAAATCACTCAAGGACACTAAGACAAATCGGGTCCAAAAATGAAAATAAAGAGCTTTATTGGTCCAATGTTCATTACATCTGCAAATTTGGAGAAAAACCTCGCAAAAGCGATAAACCCTCTAAAAGAAACACAAGGTATGATATTTTGAAACTTTAATGAATTCCACGTATCTATGTTTTCTCCATCAGACTATTCGGAAAATATTTTGAGTTGCAGAATCGGCCATTATGATCCCTCCCAAATCAGAGTGAACAGGTTTAGAAGTGACCACAATGGCTAATTTTTCAATTAAAAATATTCCAAATAATGATCGGAGAAAAAACTTGAATATTCAAAAAAAATTCCTATTGTTGAGGTTAAAACGGAATATTTTCATTGCATATCTTCTAGCTCGTGCAGAGTAGGCTGCAATGCATTTATCAAGCTTCATATTTCAAAAGATGGACAATCATTGGAAATCTACGATCTCAATTTGAATCACTCAAATCATGAGATAAATGAGGCAAGTGCAAAAATTCTACTTATTTATGGAAGGAATTATTATGATCTAGAGAACATTCAACTCATAATATGATCTTGTTATAATTAGTCACTACTGATCCAATCACGATGCAAATGTGATTGATAGTTTTACTAGTTTGAATTATTCGAATACATTCATGAGAAGTACCGCGCATTCCTAGAAAGCTTCGTTTCATCACGGAAAGTACCGTGAATTCACGAAAAATATCGTGAATGTACAGAAAGTTCCATGTTTTACCGGATAAGTCCGATCTCTCACGACTCCGTTTCATCACGGAAAGTACCGTGAATTCACGAGGAGTATCGTGAATTCAAGAGGAGTATCGTGAATTTACGGAAAGTTCCGTGTTTTACCGGGAAAGTCCGATCTCTCACGATTTGAAGTTTGAACTTAACTCATATCTTGTAATTTCATATACATACATTTGAATTGCAGAAACTTTATAAACAAATTCCTGAAAATAGGAATAAGCGGTTAACATCTGAAGCTGGAGAAAAAGTGGACGAGCTTTTAAAAATGAAGTGCAACAAAAAATTATTACAAGACAAAATCAGGAACGAGTATGGCATAAACATAACTTTGAGAGATCTATCGAACAGACGAAACAAGTTGAAGAATAAAAAAATCAATTCTTCACTAGCACAAGCTATTGCATTACTTCATACTGAAGGTATAATTATGAAAAATATATGGCAAATGTTAATGAGATGACTGAAAAAATCAATTAAACTGGTTTCAGATGCGGATGTAGATCTTTTAACTGAATCTGATAATGACAATGACCAAAAATTCAAAGGACTGTTCTTCACAACCCCAGATATGAGGAAATCAATGGAAGCATGGCCAGAAATTGTTTTCCTAGACGGAACATACAAACTTGTGGATACAAATCTCACTTTAATGATTTTCATGGTCGAGGATTCCAATGCAAATTCCGAAATTGTTGGTGTGGCCTTATTGGTACATGAAGATCGGCCTAGCTTTGAATGGTTAATGGAGACTTTCAGCGATCATCACGAAAATTCATGTAAAAATATTGAGTGCTTCATGACTGATAAAGATTTATTAGAAAGGGACGTAATTAAGATGGTTTTTCCACATGTTTCTGCATATATTTGTTTGTTTCATACACTGAGAATCTTCAAACGAGTATTGAGTGGTGATAAACATGAAATGACCAAAGACATCAGAACACAATGTTTAGAATTGCTGGAAAAAATGGCAAAGAGTTATTCAGAGAGTGATTATGAGAATCATTATGCAGATTTCTTGCGAATAGCCCCACAATCATTAGCGTTATATTTCGATAAAAATTGGCACTCCATCAGAGGGGAATGGACACGATACAGTATGAAGAATGGAAACTTGAATAATGATACGAATAACAGATTGGAGTCAATTAATGGAAAAATTAAACAGGTTGTTGGGAAGAATAGTATTCTTGGTCAATTTTTCATTGATTTTTTCGTATGGCTGAAATCACATAATGCTGAAAACGATTATAAAGCATCATTAAACTTTCAAAAAGCCCAGCATTATCGAAAAGAAGTAGAGATTTGTGAAAAGAAATACAGCAAATATCTGACTCGAGGTGCTATGAAGTTGTTGGAGGATCAGTTTGGGAAATCGAAGAAAGTCGCAGTAGATAAACTCAAAGATCGAAAAATCGATGCTTCTGACACAGCTTGTTCGTGTAAATTTCGTTCATCAACTTTGTTACCATGCCGTCATATAATTGCTATCAGGAGAACACAGAAATTACCAATATTTTCCGAGGGGATTTGTGGTAATCGATGGACAAAGGAATATCTGAGACTGAATCATCGTTTATTCCGCCCTGCTAGTGATAGTAATCGCCAGAAGAAGCTTCGAACAACGATACTCAAGCCAATGGATATCAAAACGGAAATCACTCCATTATTAAATAATTTACTACATCTTGGAAGTCTATCGTGCGGTGTAACGTTTGATCACAGAATGCAATTGTTGAAAGACATTATTCGAAATTGTAGAGAGGGGGTAAATTTTGAATTACTAGTTGTGACTGATCTTAGAGATAAACCTTCTCAACACAATATGAAAAAGAGTAAATCTGCAGAAACGGTTCCACAAAAGAGGAAAAAATTGCGACCTATTATTGATGATCTCCAGAAAGAATTGATGATTATGGGAGTAAGCTGTGATGGAAGAGTCATCGAATTGAAGAAATTGGAAACACATTGGCGAGAAATGACGGAAATGAAATTACATGAGAAGAAAGAGAGTACAGTGCTGGAGGAAGAATGTGCTTCAAGAATGAGGGATTTATCAATTAGCAAAGGCGGGTCGGAGGATATTGAGAGAATTAAAATGGTGAAGCCAATCAAAATTCGAGGTCGTCCTAAGAAAAGTGAAGAAACAACAGTGAAGTATACGAAGAAAAAAAGTAATAATCCAATTAAGAAGAAATAATATGACTTTCCGGCAGAATGTTACAAAAATATTCATCTCTGGATGTATTAATTGAACGATTATAACAAATATAAGATTGAATTTTTTACAATTTTTCAAACCTTTATACATTATTTTTCATTTGTTATTTTGATTTAGCTCATCCTAAACCTCTCCATCCTTACGATGTAGATAAATGATGAATCATTATGCGTAAGACTGTATTTCGCCCTCTTGTTGAAGATGCATACCGTACGCACCCAGTACAGACTAATTTCATTTAGAAAAATTATAGTTATGGTAATTCTTGTGTTGACACGGAGATGGGCGTGTCTTCACGGAAATGTCCGTGTTTTCACGGAAATATACGTGTTTTCACAGAAATGTCCGTGTTTTAACGGACACAGTGGTACCACCCAAAATTCCCTAGTTTTCTCCGTGAATTCACGGTTCGGGTTCCGTGAATTCACGGGCGCCGAACCGTGTATTCACGGATCGTGCAAATAACCTCGTCCGAATTTTCTCTGTAAAACTCTTAATTACAATTTTTTTCATAAATAAAATAAATAAAAATTAAAAACAATCAAGGATTTACGCTGAAATGGCCAAGGATTACCTCAACACACCACAAGGGTGACATCATCGCCTGACCATTGCCAACAAAAACACACCATGTGCGTCTCGCTCCAAGTAATAACACGAAAAACCTGCACCTTCTCAATGACTCCAAAACATGTCCATCATCCTAAGTTAATTGATAGATAGAAAATTCATTTAAAAACCAGGAAATACAGGTAAAGTGTGTTGAATAACTCTCGCATTCCTCTTCCAGTCCCCCCTCCCTCCCCCCGGATGATTAATTTTATTTATTTAAATTAATAATTTACTGGTCTCTCCAGTTTGACAAGTACTCGTGCAAGAATTTTATCTCTCTTTCTCGTGAGGACTATTAAAATTTCTAGTGACGCCATCCTCTCTGTGTGCATATATATATATATAGATATATATATATATATATATATCAGTGTGTTAGTGTTCGTTTGTCAATTGGCTCTCAAACACTACATTGGCGCGAAGAATTCGTGTTAATATTTTGTTTAAATTCAAAATTTGATAATTTAATGATTAAAATGCGAGAAAAAACTAGAATTTCACTTCAAAAAAATTTCTTTCAATTCAAATTCACTCACTTTATTTAATTTTTTTATTATTCACAAAAAAACAAATAAAACTCCCGAGTTTTTCTCAAGTTTTCAAGAGAAGAGGGGGGAGAAAACTGCCTTTTTTTTTGGAGTGCACGTCTTGAGGATCCAGGTTACATGGGCACTTGTTCCCGCTCGTTTACAACAAAAATAGGGGAAATAGGGGAAATGATTAATTTAAGTAGGGGGGGAATGTTTCGATAATTTGTGAGGAACTCCAGTTTTTTTTATTTAAATTATCGTAACGCCATTTTTGGCTTGACTTTACCGAGAAAAGGGGGTTTTTTCAACTCTTTTTCGATGGCTTGTGTTACGGGCACGACGTGCGTGAGCTCACTGACGACTCATGGGCCCCACCAGTTGTGCCAGCCAATCCCCCCCCCCCCTCTCCGCTTTTTCGCTCTTTTTTCTTCCTTCTCGAGTCGATAATACGGCCTTTGCCGCACATTTGAAGTTGTATTGCTTTGGAGTTTAGTTTAGAGTTGTGTGTTGGAGGAATTGTGGCGAAAGATCAGGTGGGAAAAAGCGAACGTGCACACAGCCACACAAGCGTGGGACACAACCTGCTGAGACTCTTGTGGTACCTGCTGGGGAAGGGAGGGGGCTTTTTTTACGTTTGGAGAGGAGAAGAAGGACGGAGAGGGGGAAAAAGAGAGAATTGAGACGATTTTTTGAGGGAATTTGGAGTTTTTAAAGGGCTCTCGGAAACTAAGGGAGATAGAGCGATTTTTGGAGGGACCTTTTTTGTAGAAAATTTTGAGGGCTACAAAAAAGGTTTCTTGTAAAATTTCTCTATCTCGCTTAGTTTCCGAGATATTTGAGGGAAAACTGGGAAATTGTGATTTTACCGATTTTTGGAGGTTTTAAATTTGAATTTAAAAAGGCGGGATTCTGTAATTTTTTGGAGGAGTGGAGGGGGTGATGCATTGAATATGGTGATTAAATGTTTTTTTGAAACAATTATTCGAATTTTTTGAAAAAAATTGCTTTTTGAAATTTTTCAATTTTTTTCTTTTTTTTTATGGAATTTTTCAAATTTTTCGGGAATTTTTGAATTCGATAGGTCGCATCGACTTATTTGGAATCGAATACAAAACTGTCATGGCCGCGTAACAATTCGTGTTTTTGAATTGTGTTTTTGTTTTGATTATGAAACGTTTAGAATTTTTTTATTCCGTAAACTCGGGGTTTTCGTGCGGTTTTCATTTGAAAATTAATGAATGGTTGAAATTTCAAGGACAAATTGCGTTTGTTGTCCTTGTAGTGTAGATTTAACGTAGTATGTTGTAACGAATGAACGAGGAAATTCAAGGAAAAGACTTATTTATTCTTCAATTAACACAGCTGATTTGTTTCTTTCAGTTCTCCTATTTCTTCAATGAGATCAATGAATTTTGAGAAAACAAAAATATACACACTCATTTATTTATGGAGAGGCAAGGAAAAAAGGAATTCAGCATTCGATTTCATCACAATATTCTCTATTTCTCATTGAGATAGATATATATAACCTCGATGACAATGTCGGGAAAAACACTG
The DNA here is from genome assembly GCA_963921955.1 of Aleiodes alternator. NCBI lineage: Eukaryota > Metazoa > Arthropoda > Insecta > Hymenoptera > Braconidae > Aleiodes > Aleiodes alternator. Next base: position 15,657,252 of record OY998098.1, read on the forward strand.
TGCCGTTTGTGTGGAAAAAATACTAAAGAATATGTAAACATGTTTAGTGACGAAGGATTAAAGAGAAAATTGGGAATTAAAACTGCAACTTGTCTACAAATTCCTGTGAGTAAGAAAACTTTTGATTTTTTGCTACTATTAATTTTTAAAATACATGTTTTTCATCTAAAATTTCCTCAGCTTTTCACTGGAATTGTCGGAAAAATCCTATCTCCAATAGTTTCACCAGTTCCAAACAATTTCCATCAAATAAAACAAAAAAGCTAAATAACGAAAAATTTGGGCAAAACGGAGTGGAATTTTTTTGAGGATGAAGGACTCTCCTGAAAATTTTGAAAAAATTACACAACAATATAGGCATATTGAAGCATGTTCTCAAATTTTTTCAGATTTTTTCATGAAGTCCTTCATTAAAAAAAAAAAAAACTTGAAAAAAAATCCGGTTACTTCTATAAAATTTTCAAAAAAAACGACTTTATTTAATTATGAAATTTTCTTAAGTACCTCGGAAAATAAACGAGATAGAGTGCAATTGCTCCTGACCTTTTTAGAAGTCATCGAAATTGTCTACAAAGAAAATGGAATTGGACACAGTCGCTCTATCTCGTTTAGTTTCCAAAGGACTCTCTCTTCAAAAACTGCAGAAACACGAATTTATTCATTTTTTTTTCTCAATAGGTGTCAATTTGCGATGGTTTGCCAACAATAATTTGCCAGCGATGTTCAATCAGACTCGACGACTCCTACGAGTTCTTCAAGAGAGCAGCAAAGGTCCAGGTCCTTCTGGAAAATATTTATCATCCTATGAGTGAGCTTCAAATCGAGGAGAACCCTCGCAAGATCGAGAAATCGAAGGATAATGCGAAAAATAAGGCATCTAAGAAGGAAAGCAGCAAAAAGAAAAAAGATATTCCCTCGAAACCGAGAGTATCAGATGCTCTCCAGGGCTATCCTTGGACCTGTGTCCTTTGCAGCTCTGGTGCACTTGATTCGCTGCAGGACCTCTGTCAACATTATTCAAGTGTACACAATCGTTCGCCGATTTTCAAGTGCATTCATTGCTCGAGACACTACGAAATCTACAGAAGTTTCACGAAACATGTGATGCTCCATCAAACCAGCAGAAAATTCGTGTAAATTTTGTAATTTTGAGTTTACTCCAATTGAAGAGAGAAAAGAAAATCATGTTTTTTTTTATTAAGAAAGGAAAGGATCTCGGAAATTACGAAAAATACGAAAATTTTGGTGTAGGGGAAGGTGGAGAAAATGGACACTCCAATTGAATGGTTCGAGATAGAAATTTTCTGGTGATTTCATTGAAAAGCTGAGGAAATTTTAGGCGGAAAACATGTGTCAAAAGTTTGTTTTTCAATTTTTGGAAAAATTTACTTTTCCGGCCAAGTTTTGAAGGGGTTTCCCTTTTGAAAATCGAAAAAATTCACTTTTACGGTGATATCTCCGGTTCTGTTGGTCATAGCGACCTGGGGTTGATCTCAAATGAAAGGTGAGCTCATTTCTCATCGATTTGTGTGGTTCAAATTTTTTTTAAATCAATTTTTCCTAAATTTATAGGTCGTTTTCTGAAAATTGGTTTTTGCCCTATAAGTACTTGAAAAAATTGATATTTTTCTTTTTAGACCCCATAAATCGATGGGAAATGAGCTCACCTTTTATTTAAGATGAACCCCAGGTCGCTACGATCAACAGAATCAGATATATTCTCGAAAACCTCAAATTTTTCAAAAATAGAAGAGTTTCACCTTCAAATCTCGCGCGAAAAATGAATTTTTTGAAAAATTCCAAGAAATAACTTCTGACATATGATTTTCATGGTAAATTCCCTCATCTTTTCAATGGGATCATTAGAAGAAACCTATCTCCAATATTCCGATCTATTTCGAGTCATTTCCATAGCATAAAATACCAAAATCAAACCGTGTCCGTTTTACCCCTTTTTTCCATTTTACCCACCTTCCCCTGTACTTTTCTGTAGATAATTTTAGAAACTACAATGAAGGTTTCCACCAAAAATCCCATATCTACCTTAGTTTTTGAAATATTCGGGGAAGAATCAGTGAATTCAAAATTAACAAAATTATTTCTTCTGTTTTTTAAGGGAAAAGAGTTAATATCTGATTTTTTTTTTAATTTCAGCTGCCATATATGCGGCAAAAGGTTCAATCAGAAGTCCACTCTGAACAATCATGCACTTGTACACACAGAAAAAAGGCCATTTCCCTGTAAAATATGTGAAAAATCGTTCAAAAGCAGTTCGACTCTGGCTGTTCACTCGAAACTTCATCTGCCACAGGAAGATAGGGCCAAGTTTTTCTGTGAACCTTGTGAAAAAAGGTAAAACATGAAGCTGATAGAGGTGCAGTAATTCTGGTTTCGTTCTGGAAGTAGAGTAATGCGATAGAAGAATTCAATTCTACACTAAAAAAAAAAAAGTGGTAAAAACTATCAAATATCGATCAAATTCGACGCCTTAGAGGCAAAGGGAGGTAAGTGCTATATTTATACATAGCACTTACGCCACTTTATTTCTAAGGCGACGAATCGGTGATTCACAAATAATTTTTTTGGAATAATTGAAAAATTTGTTGAATTTAATGGAATTTTTTGAAATTCAAACAAATTGATTTGTTGAATTGCCTAAATTTAATATATTCAACAGTTTTTTAGAGATATTTGCAAAAAAAAATTGCTAATGACCAATTGCATCAATATTCTATAGTTTTTATCACTTTTTCTCTTTCTTTTTCTCAGTGTACGTTGAAGGCTCAGTTTTCTTTGGATTTTTATTATTTATTAATATCATCAACAGATTTTCAACAAAAAGAGCTCTGGAGTGTCATGCGAAAATGCACAATGGCGAGAGAGATTTTATGTGCGATATATGTGGGAAATCATTTGTCTGTAGAGAAACTCTAAACTCTCATTTTAATGTGCACAATGAGGAGAAGAACTACACGTGTGACATATGTAATCGGCGCTTCAGGACAGAAAGACTTTTGAGTAAATATTTAAATTTATAATTTTAAGGAAAGTTATGGGGAAAAGAGGGTAAAATTGATTAGAATTCCTCCAAATAAATGGAAAAAAATTTCGTATATTTTTTTCTGATAATTCCATTGAGAAGCTGAGGAAAATTGTGTTGGAAAACATGCGTAGAAATTCATTTTTGCATTTTTTTTTGGAAAATTCGACTTTTTTGGGCAAAAATCAGAGCTTTACCCCTTTACGAAATTAAAGAATTTCACGTTTTTGGGAATATCTTTAGTTCTATTGGTCGTACCGACTTGGGGTTGATCTCCAATGCAAGGTGAGATTATTTGTCATCGATTTATGGGGTTTTGGAAGAAAAATAGCTTCCATGTGAAAGCAAAAACACGAATTTTCAATCATTTATAGGGAAACCGCTGATTTTTATACAAGTATCCTTAAGTATCGCAAAAATCCATAAATTTTTCTTTCAAAATCATATAAATCGATGGCAAATGATTTCACCTTTCATTCAAGACCAATCCCAAGTCATTACGACCAATAGAACCAGAGATATCCTCGAAAAATTGGAAAAAATAGAAAATGCAGAGGGTTTGAGCCCCAATTTCTGCTCAAAAAAGTAGAATTTTCAAAAAAAATCATAAATTCAACTCCTACACATGTTTTTTGCAGGGCATTTCTTCAGCTTTCCATTGAAATCATTAAAAAAAAATTCATCTCAAACCTTTTCATCAGAAATATCCATTTCCCCCTTTTTTCCCTTATATTTTCCATTGAAAGAATAAATCAAAATAATTCAAATTATTTTTCTAATTTTTTTGTCTTCCTCTGATTACCACAGAAAGACACTCAATAACACATTCATCATTGAAGCCATACGAATGCGAGGTTTGCAACAAATTATTCAGAGAAAAAGGAACATTGGCAGCCCACACGAGAATTCATACTGGTGAAATGCCATACAGTTGTGATGTTTGTGATAAAAAATTTAGATTCATTGGAGTTTTAACAGTTCACAAAAGACAGCACACTGGTGAAAAGCCCTATACATGCAAAGATTGTGATAGACCATTTACAAATTGGGCTAATTACAATAAACATGTTAAAAGAATGCACAGGAGTGCAAATGATTTTGCAGAAAGTAAAGAAGAGTATTTTGAGATAACTGAGGAATTAATCGAGGAAAATTCACCTGAATCAACTGAAGAAATGGTAATTCAAGAATTATCAATTGATGAGTTAATAATTGATTAAAAAAATTCATCGATAAATGGAATTAATTTAAAAAAAAGAACAATAAAACTCGCAATTATCTTAAATATTTAATTCCATTCGTACACGAATTTAATACGAGTATCACAGAAAATTGCCTTTTTTTTTAATATCAGAACAATTATTGTCTTTTATTAAAATTCCATAATCGTTCAATCATTCTAAAATGATAATTAAATACGTCAGGTAGTTAATTAAAATTAAAATTGTGTAGTTATTAAGGTATCATCCCAATGTAAGACACTTTTTTTTTTAGTTAAGGAATTTTTTTTTCTAGAAGAAAATGCAACTCAATTTTCTTCAAATTTTTTTATACGTTATTTATTTTTAATTTATTGCATTTTCTTATTTAAAAAAAATCATAAAAATTCTTTTGAAAAGACGTGCTTTACGTAGGGATAGTACCTTTAGAAAGAAAAAATATTTGGTGCTTAACTGTCTTCTTGGCAAGGGAAGACTCTGATGGACCAGTCAATTTAAGGCAACAGTTTACTTCTGTATATCTCCAAACATCTCTCAAAATAGTTATTTTTTTCTTGTTTTTCTTCTCCAAGTCTCTGCTCTTTTCTCATCATCAACAATAGAAGCTGAGAATTGAGCAGTTATTTTCATGAAAAAATGAAATTAATCTCTGATTTTTATGAAGAAGAATATCTGCATTTTTTTCTTTTTTTTTCACTCAGCTTTGATGATTTTCTCGTTAGATTGTCCAATAAATTCAGCACAAATACAATCATCTACAGTTGATTTTAAACAAGTTTCTGTGCATACACGATCATCTGACAATCTCAATGATGATTTTGTTGTTGGTCGCTCGTATTTACATATCACAGCGTACATATCACCACCTAATCTCAATGCTAACCATCTATTTTTAACAACAGCAAGCTTTAAACATTCACATTTCATTCTTGCATATAAATTTGTGTGTAAAGTCCTTCCCATTCCTTCGATTATCACTAAATCAACATTGTGCTTAATCATTGCCTTGCAGAGATCCAAATTCAGTCGACTTTTAACATGAAATAAGAAAAATAAAATTTTTAATAATTTATTTTTCATTGGAATATTGCGGAAAATAAGCGAGATAGCGCAATTTTTGTGTGGATCATCTTGTAGAGAATCTCAAGAACTACAAAGTTCAAGTTTTCAGGTATCTAATGAATTTATATGAAAATTCATGCATGCAACTATAGGGAAGATGGGGACAAAATTGACCTTTTAGAGAAAATGACCTGGGATTATTTTTTGAAAATGGAGACCTCTACATAAAAATTTTAAAAAATTCCACAACAATATAGATATACTAGAGCATCTTCTCAATTTTTTTCAGATTTTTCTATGAAGTCTTTCACTTCTGAAAAAAATTTCCCACACCATTTTGCAACAGGGGTCCATTTTGCCCCATGTAAAAATCATAAAATAATCAATATTCATGAAAATTCAAAAAAATTGAATTTTATTAGAGAAAAAGGTCTTCATGAAAATTGTAGCAATCTCGCTTATCCTCTGAGATATTTAAATAGATGAAGTGATTTTTCTTCTCACATTACCTGAGATCTAGACATGGTCCAGCCTGTGCTGTCTCCATCGCAATGAGTCTGTTCTCTTTCAGTGCATATTTAATATCTTTACAAATTTTTCCTGCCTCCTTCAAAGTGCCCAATAATTCAGGATGAGTAACGTCATTCAACGCTGGCATTGAATTGGCACACAGTATAACTTTAGTTCCTCTTTGCAATAAATCTCTGACAAATGGCAGAATACCAAGGACAATATCGACTCCACTATTGTCAACGAATATTGCTGCACACGTGTGTGGTGGTTCGTTCTGTAGCCTCGAGATCCATTCATCTAAATTGTCTTGTAGCCAAGGTCGACCTGGAAAAAACACAAATTCAATAAAAATTCAAGTTCAAAAAAATTCAAATTCAATAAAATTTAAATTCAACAAAATTCGTTTTGAAAAAGGATCTCGGAAACTAAACGAGATAGCGCAATTTATGTGGACACCTTTTTTGTAGCCCACAAAATTCGCTACAAAAAAGGTCTTTTCATATCTTTTCTTAACTTCAATAGTTTCCATCCTTTCGTATTGTTCTAACAAAAGAAATCTTCCAATTTTCCATGATATTTTAAATCAATAGCCATCAAAATGGAAATAAATCCGATTATTAATTACAAAAAATTACATAATTTACCTGGTATTTTATTTTGTGCGTCCTCAAAGCCAAATGTCGTTGATTCCATGATATCAGCAACTTCTTTGGCACCCCAGTCAAACATATTACCAGCAAGAACACCCAGAACAAGTGCTTTTATCTTCTCTTCACCCTCCAATTCATCAAGATCATTCAATCGATTCTTCAGATACGTCAACGCCTCTTCATTCTCCTTCTTCTTCTGATGAAGATATGGATCAGGAAAATCAAATTCTTTCATACAGTGCTCGATAGTGTCAAGCAGAGTCCTTACAGTCAGTGTCCCATAAGCAAAAGGCTGTAAATGAAGATAATGCAATCGATTTATGTATTTTTCCTTCAATTTACTCGCTCGATCCTTGGCTGTTGGACTCTGGGGCTGACTGTAAATGGCACGAGCCACGAATTTGTCGATTGACTCTTCGAAACACTGGAGCCAGTAGTCCCTGAAAAAAATCAGCAATTAGCAACAATTTTTAAAACAAAACTTTTTTTTTGGCAGGAAAAATTGAAATTAATGATTGAAATTAAAGAATTATTTACTATTAATCCACAAATTAATTACAAGTAATTTTTTATATAAAAATTTAGATTAAATTCTGATAATCATTTATAATGATTTTAAAAGTGAAGAAGAAATAACAGAAATTTATTCTGAAGACTGCAAAATTGAGAAGAAAATGTTGAAAAAATTGAAATTGATGAAATTACCTGTGATTTTTATCATCATTGATTAATTTATAAAAAAAAGTAAAAATTGATATTATTTTTATATATATGCTCAATGTAAAATGATTGTGTGATTGTAAATTGTTTAATTATTTTTTGGGATAGACATTAACACCCTGAAGAGGTTCGCACAAAGTCAGAGGAAATGTTGGTGCAATTTTTTGAAATTTCAAATTTTTTTTCTCGGAAGACATCACTGAGCATGATTGTGAGGTATAATTGGGAAAAAATTGAATTTTTGTGTAAAATCATTAATAACAATCAATACAAGATGAAATTCTCAAATCTAATTCAGTGAATCTGTGAAGAATGTAATGAGAAATAAAATAAGCCCTTGAAACCAAAAATCAATTGAAAATTGAAAATTTTTCATTATTTTTTGCATTTCCTAAATTTTTCAAGATTTAGAAAAATAAAAAAAAAAATAAAAAATTTTCAATTTTCAATTAATTTTTTGTTTCTAGGTCTCATTTTATTCCTAATTAGATTCTTCACAGATTCACTGAGTCAAATTTGAGAATTTCATCATGTATAATTTCTTATTAATTATTTTATACAAAAATTTAGCTATTTCCCCAATTGTATCTCCCAATCATCCTTGAATCCGTTTTCTCCTCAACAATATTAAATCGCAATTACCTTGCCTCCTTGTCCTGAGCAAGATCAGTAGTATCCGGATTATACAAATCCGGATCCTTCAACAATGGACAAAACGTCACAGCATTCTCCGCCCTATCAATTTCCAGTTGATCCACTTTGATCCCAAGATCCGTAGGAATTGAGTCTTTGAATCCCGAGCTTCCCGCGTAATTCTCCAGCCAACTGTACTCATTTGCCTGTTCCGCTCCATACAAAAAAGCGCCAATGGCCCCCAGGTATCCTTCATGCCTCAAAAAAAGCGGTTTCACCTTTCCACCCGACCAGTATTTAATGGCATACGAAATCGTGTGCATAGAAAGAGGATGGTTCCTCAAAAAGTACCCCCCAAAATAGACCTTCTCCATATTGTGGATGGCCGCATACAAACTGGCGATTTGCCCTATGTCATTGCTGATTGTGAACAGCAGACTCCGAGCGATATCAGCCTCCGTGTAATTATGGACCCCAGGGATACTGTTGCAGGACATGGCTTTGCCGAAGGATGAGGCTATCAGATCCCCAGGCAGTCCTTGCGAGGAATAATCGCCTCCATAGATGTCCTTAAGAAAAAAAAAAATTTCTTATAGGGGAGAGTGCGGCAAAATGGACCCTCATAGTAACATGATTAAGGATTTTTTTCGGAATGAAGGACTCGACGAAAAAATCTGAAAAAATTTGAGAAAATCCTCCAACATATGTATATTGTTTTTAAATTTTTTCAGATCTTTCGAAGCAACCGCTGCTTTTTAAAAAAATTTCGAGTCATCTCATCTTCTAGGTCCATTTGCCCCACTCTCCCCTACAATTATCGCCTAAAAATCGATTAAACTTTAAAAAAAAATATATAAGCTCTTAAAATTGATAGAAATTTTAGCCGTAGATGGTTTTTGATGATTTTATTAGAAAACTGAGGAAATTTTAGGAGGGAATAAGTGCCGAAATTATTTTTTTTGAATTTTTGGCGATTTTTATTTTTTTTTAGCACTTTAGAGGGGTGAAACCCTTCCTTTTTCGGAATCTTTCAGTTTTTTGAAAATATTTTCGGTTTTATTTGTCGCAGCGTAAAAATTCCAACGGGAGGTGAAAGGTGAGATTATTTGCCATTAATTCATAGGGTTTTCAATTGAAAAATATCGTTTTTTAAGATATTTATGGGCATTTTTGTGAAATAGTTTTATGAAACAGTTTTTGGCCTACAACTATCCTAAAAGTCAATATTTTTGAGTTCAAAACCCCATAAATCGATAGGAAATGAGCTCACTTTTCATTTGAGACCAATCCCGAATTGCTACGACCAATGAAACCAGAGATATCTGTAAAAAACTAAAAAATTTCAAAGAAGGAAAAGCTTTTTAGGTCGTTTTACCCCTCAAAAATGCCGAAAAATGTAGAATTCTCAAATCATTAAAAAAAAAAAAACATCTCTAACCGTTTCATTACAGTGTCCATTTTGCCCCACTATATTCACATAATGAGAACATCATGTAAATTTTACCATCAAACCTTCATTGTGGCTTAATTCGTTAAAATAATATTTTCTTATATCTAATACATTAAATGTATATTCACATAGAAAAAAAGCGGAAAAATTGAAAACAATAATAAAAAAATAATAATAAAGAAACCAGCTGAATCACCTTGACTAGTATGTCGATATTCCTGTGGTCGCCTCTTTCCGCAAGTTCGAGGAGTTCATCGAAGCCTTTTGCTTTAGTTAACAACGATCCTAAACCCCAAAATGTTCCGCCACCAGTCGCAGTACCTCCGACTCTCTCGTATTCTCGCTCTGATTCGACCTTAATGATGCTGACGCCACTGCCTATATTTACGAGAAGATAGGGAAATATGTGAGGTCCTGCTTTTTCAAATTTGTACTCTGGGTTCCTGTGTCTTTCGAATTCGAACGCTTCTCCAGGGATGTTCTTCAGCAGAAAGTTGCAGCCTTTTATCAAACAGCCAAATTCGTCCTCTTTGTCGACGAGAAGACCCAGTTTTGACTGGATTGAGGTCGTGTATTTAAAGGCACCACCACCGGTGACTTTAATACTCTTTCCTTGGAACCTTTCCGCGTTCACCAGGTGCTCTTTGACGAAGTCCAGACAATTCTCGATGTGACGGGTCTCGAATTTTACGAAATGGAGACGACTACCCTCGTGGACACTGTATGTTCGATCTCCGGTCGTCTCGTTGTCGGTGTCCTTGTAGAGAGCCTTTCGGTAACTCACGGTCGAGTAGTAGGCGATTTTCGTCAAGGAGAGACCTGGGAATTTTAATAATTATTATGAGAAAAATAAATTAGAACTATTCTGAAACAATTTTTTTACAGATTATTCTAAAAGAAAAAATTGCATTTATAGTTTTTTTTTTTCAATTTTCTGCATGTAAATATTTTTTGAGTTTTTTAAATAATTAATTTGTTGAGAAAAAGATTAATTTGTTGAGAAAAATTGTCAGATGTCTGCTGTTTTTATTAATTATGAATAATTTTGGTAAAAGTTGAAAGAAAAATGTGAAATTTTTGAATTTATTTGCTTTTGTCATCAGTTTTTTCTGGTATATCTCGGAATCCAAGCGAGATAGGGCAATTTTGACCGAATTCATTTTTGTAGAGAATTTTAAGAACTACAAACATAGATTGAGGCAAAATTGCTCTATCTCGTCTAGTTTCAGTGATATCCTGAAAAAACTGATGACAAAATAAAATCAATTTTGAGAGAAATCCTCAAAAGTTAATTTTTGTGGTTCTTCTTTATCAGTTCTCTCAGAAACTAAGCGAGATAGCGAAATTTTTGTAGAATCCTTTTTTGTAGCTCCTGAAATTCTCTACAAAAAAGGATTCAACCAAAATCACGCTATTCCGCTTAGTTTCCGAATGCCTTTTAAAAAACAAAACGACTTCTCCAGTTCTGCAGTTTTAGCCCCTCCAGCTGTTTTCAATATTCTTTCTTCAATATCTCCGAAACGATTGTATTTAGAGAAAAACACTAGGAGAACTTTTTTGTAGAGAATTCAATTCTCCAAAAAAAAGGTGTCCTCCAAAATTCTCCTAAACCCCACCATTTCCAAGATATCTCTAAAAAAATAGTTCACATAATTTTTCAACTCCAAATAAAAATGAAAATGACAATTTTTTCCATTCTCGCGTTATCACAAATGTAAATTTAACATTTTTCCCGACTTCTTATCACTGAAAACATCTATCAGAGCACTAATCCTCTATTTAAAAGCCAGTGGAAATTCCCAGCACCTCAATTTCCCCAAAAAAACAAATATTATCCCCATTTTTCGTTAAATTTAACCTCAAAATTCTCCAAAAATTACCGAAATAAAACAGAAATAAATAACTTACCAATGTCAATAGCGAAATTTTGGGCATTTTTCAAATTGGCAAATACTTCAACAGCCGGTGGTAATTTGATACTCTTTGGATGCAATTGATTTTCATCAGTATCTGCCATTTTTCATTGATTCAATTAAATAAACTCGTTTATTTCAATTAAAAATCCTTTTTTTTTTTTTTTTTTCAATTGTTACCGTGTTTCAAAGAATATTACTGAGTAATTCGTACACATAACTATGATTTTATACTTCTTCTGTGATTAACTAGTGTACAATAAAGTTAATATTACATCAAACATTAGCATCCTATCGTTGCTGTGCAAGCAGCTGTTTGATTGGGTATATATATGTATGACAATACTGTTGTTAAATAGATATTTAAAAATGGCGGCTATCTCATGATTGATGAGATGTATATAGGGGAAGGTGGGGTAAAATGGACACTCCAATTGAAGGGTTTGAGATAGAAATTTTCTGATGATTCCATTGAAAAGCTGAGGAAATTTTAGGCGGAAAACATGTGTCAAAAGTTTTTTTTTTTCAATTTTTGGAAAAATTTACTTTTTCGGCCAAGTTTTGAAGGGGTTTCCCTTTTGAAAATCGAAAAAATTCACTTTTTCGGCGATATCTCTGGTTCTGTTGGTCCTAGCGACCTGAGGTTGATCTCAAATGAAAGGTGAGCTCATTTCTCATCGATTTATGTGGTTCAAATTTTTTTTAAATCAATTTTTCAAATATTTATAGGTTTTTTTCTGAAAATCGGTTTTTGCCCTATAAGTATTTGAAAAAATTGATATTTTTCTTTTTGAACCACATAAATCAATGGGAAATGAGCTCACCTTTCATTTAAGATCAACCCCAGGTCGCTACGATCAATAGAACCAGAGATATTCACGAAAACCTGAAATTTTTTCAAAAACAGAAGAGTTTCATCTTCAAATCTCGCGCGAAAAATGAAATTTTTGAAAAATTCCAAAAAATAACTTCTGACATATGATTTTCATGGGAAATTTTCTCATCTTTTCAATGAAATCATCAGAAAAAACCTATCTCCAATATTTCCATCCATTTTAAGTGAATTTCATAGGATTAAAGACGAAAATCAACTCGTGTCCGTTTTACCCCACCTTCTCCTATATAACATGTATATATGTGTGCTGAAGGCTTCGTCAATTGAAATTGGAAACATTGAAATAATTTAAATGCAAAAATATTCATAATTTTATTCAGCATTAGTTTCATCAGTCAATTCATTACTTTATTATTTTTTATTTTTTGTGATTCCTGGGAATATTTGAATTTCGCGCTTTGCAGGAGATTGTAGGAACCGTATTTGCAGTAGTCTTTGGAGACGAAAGGAATGTAGAAGGCCCGGAAGAACGGGTGAGACCTGAAAATTCATTATTTTATTGTTTTAAAGACATTATTCGGATTTTTTCAATAAATTTTTTGAAAAATCGATTTGATTTTTTATCATTTTTTTGGGGATATCTCGGAAACTAAGCGAGATAGAGCAGTTTTTATAGAGACCTTTCTTGTAGCTCTTGAAATTTTCAATAAAAAAGGTTTGGGAAAAATTGGTCTATCTCGCTTAGCTTCCGAGATATTTTTGAAAAACTGGTAAAGATGTGAAATTGATTTTTTTTTTTTTTTTTTTGGGATACTCACTCGGAAGAAATGAGGAATTCTGATGATTTTAATATCGTGAAATTGTCGGCTTGACGAGAATAATTAGGCTCGAGCTCTGACTGCTTGCCAGTATCGAGATCCATGATAAAGTGACACTTGTCAATGTCAAACTGCAATTAAAAAATTATTTTTCACTTTTTTTGCATTAAATAACGCAATTTTCGTTCTTTTTCGAATTTTGAAGAATATCTCGAGAAATAATAGACATACGAAAATTTCCGAAGAGACCTTTTTAGTAGACCTCATTTTTCTCTACGAAAAAGATCTCCATAAAAATTTCCTTATCTCGCTTCAATTCCGAGATATCTATAGAAATAGAATCGACTATTTTTCTATTGAATTTTCATATTGAAAAATGATTTTCTTACATAACGTGAAGGTTCTTCTCTATTCATATCATTGAAGTTGGGCTGAATGATGCTGGCACCATTTGGAAGATCTGAGAATGGCTGGGGTAATTGTCCCTTGAACTCTGACCTCAAATACTGGAGATTCCACCTGTTCCAAATATTTAAAAAAATCATCAGTGAGTGAAAAAGTAAAAAAAGTTGAAAAATCCTAGTTTCTTTCGCAGATATCTTTGGAGCAAGTGAATTGACCACAAAATATCAGGAGACCTTTTTTGTAAAGAATTGAATTCTCCTCAAAAAAGGTTCTCTGAAATTTTCCTCTAAACCCACTCGCTCCAAAGATACTCTCAAATTATTGACGGAAAAAATAAAAATAAAAAAATTAAATTACAAAAAAAAAAAAAAAAAATTATTGAAAAAAAGTCTGTGACATAAAATGATAACGTTACTTCCAGAAACAAAGTGGCGCAAGTAGTATGCTTATATATAGTACTTACGCCCCTTTGTTTCTAAGACAACGAATAATTACCTATTGGAGGGGAAAAAAAAGCTTCCTGGAAATCTGTGCCACTCCTTCCCAACGCAAAAATTAATATTAACATCATTCGGTAATTGGCCATCACTCCCAAGTTTATTAGCCTCATTTGTTATTCTCATTGGAGCATAATAGCCTTTAAATAATGCAAATGATCTCGATAAGCTCAATGCTCCACAAACTACCATTGCTGCTATCATGATGTGCGTAGTGCCTTGAAGATAATGAGAAGCATTTTTCAGAGGTTTTATCTTTGTCATCACGAAGAAATAGAGCTTCTGAATGCAGTCGACTGTTATTGCACCGGCTAAACATATCATTGGATAAATTGGAAATAAAAATCGTTCCTCCTGAAATGCAGAAAAAATAATTATTGGATTATTCGAGAAATTCAAAGAGATGTCTTTAAGAGTTTTCTAGTTTTAAGGTCTCTAGTAAATTTACAGGGGAAGATGGGGCAAAATGGACCTCCTTGATAACATGATTCAGGGGATTTTTTCTCGAAATGAAGGACTTCATGAAAAAATCTAAAAAAATTTCAGAAGATGCTGCAATATGTTTACATTATTTATAAATTTTTTTCAAACTTTTTTTGTAGACTCCTTCATTCTCTCAAAAAAAAAGTTCTGAATCATTTTGATAAACAGGCCCATTTTGCCCCAGTCTTTCGTATGGATACAATTGTATGCATAAGATGAAAGAATGAATATCCATGAAAACTCCAAAAAATTAAAAAAAAATTCTTAGATTTTTTGGATTTTTTAAATAAAAATAATATCTAACATACTTTGTGCGGTTGAACGAACATAACTAGGATCCACAAGTATAATGGACCCAGAGAAAACCAGTAAGGCAGGCAGTAACGATTTCTCGGCCTTGCTGGAACCACTGACCAAGTTAAAAGCTAGAAATCGAAAAAAATCGACAGTTTAGTCTTGGTTTTTGCAGAATATCTCGGAAACTAGTAGAGATACAAAAAAATCGTTCGAAACCTTTTTTGTAGAGTGGAATAAGAGCTAAAAAAAAGGTTTCTTGTCATTTTTTCTCTAAACCTTCTCAATCCAAAGACATTAAAAAAAAAAAAAAAAAACGAATGTAATCCTTTTTCAATTGGAATGTGACGATTTTTTTAAAATTCTTACCAATGCCAAAGGTGCAACAAGTGCACCAACGAAGACAAAATTAAAATTCAGGAATCCATTGACAAAATAAAAGCTAAACGGCTCAGTGCCATAGAGATCAGGTCCATGACTAGTAAAAACATTGTAAATAATTAAATTGAACGGAGCAACGACTAGTTTTCCATAATACATTGAGTCCACCCAAATCATTGGCATTAGCACTACTAGCCCGGACAATAGGGACCAATTGATGAATTTAATCCAGTCCTTTTTGACAAACATATCGGCAACGATTGGAACTCTGTGAAAATGATAAAACTGATTAAATAAGAGCTGATTCATAGTTTTTTTAATGAATTAAATTGAGAAAATTGAATACTGATAATTTTATACCCTAGAAGAGCCACGAAAGGCCATCCCAGAAGTGCGGAAATAGCTGTTGCGAATATCGCGAGTTCGTATTTCCTTCCGTACCAAGCTGCTATAGCGATTGTGCTCAAATACCTTTGAAAATACAAGAAAAAATTGAGTTTATTGCAAAAAAAAAAGATTTCATTTTGAAATTTTGCAAAAATATCTCAGAATTGAAGGGAAATTCGGAAATTTTCAGGTTTCTACGGAAATTTCTCAAAAAATTCTACTAAAAATTGATTAATTAATTAATTAATTAATCAATTAATTAATCAATTAATTAATTTAAAATTTCCACTAAAAAGTGGAGGAAAAGCAGAGCTACAAAAAACGTCACTATCTCAGAAAATCTCCTTATCTCGCTTAGTTTCCGAGATATTTCATGGAGAATAATTGCTAAAAATTCTTTGATAAATTCACTTACATTGAGAATGAGGAAGGAAGATATGCAGCACTAGCAATAAACATTCCAGAACTGCTGATGAGAAATGCATAAGTGAGCCTAGCAATGTGTACTCCAAATTCTTTGCATACGTTTCTGTAACAATAAAAAATTGTAATAATAATGGAATTAACAAGCATGCACCAATTTCACAAAAAAAAAATAAAAATTAACAAATAAATAATTACAGAAAAAATATTTAAGAAATTCGCACTTATAGATTCTCCAATGCTCTTCATGTACGAATTTTTAATTTTTTCAAAATCATTTATCTATTAGAAGAGCAAAAAAATTAAACATTTTCAGATGTCTGCTACTTTTAAGATCATATCATACGCCCCTTCGACTCTAAGGCAACGATCCATCTTTCTAACTGTTACACTTCCTTTACAAATTAATTATCTAAGCTAAAATAAAACTTACTGGTAAAAATAAACCTCAGAAAGTGCACATAAAACTGCAAGTAAACACCTGACAAAATAAAATATTAATACAGGATTTGACTCGGAAATGTACGAGTAAATCATTGCTGGCACCATGTGTATCAGAAGATACGTGTAAGACCGAAGTGCATATTCTGGACTGTACTCCCACGTTTGTTGGCCCTTTCCATAGAGAAGATAATGGCTCTGAAAAAGTGTAAAAAACCTTAATTTTGAAATAAATCGAAAATTCCTAGACTGTATGGGGAATATCATTGAGACGAGTGAGTTTAGAGAAGAAAATGAGGAGACCTTTTTGTAGAGAATTTTGAGAGCTAAAAAAAAGGTCTCTTCAACTTTTTCCCTAAACTCACTAGTTTTTTGGATATTTTTAAAACAGTAGAAACGAAGCAGAATACTTGAAAAAAAATTATTTCCAGAGCATTTCATAATTATCAAAAATTATCATTAATTTCAAAAATTAAAAAATAAATGAATTGTTAAAAATAAGAAAAAATTCATGAATTATTGAAATTGTTAAGAGTGAAAAAAAATTCAACAAATTGTTAAAAATAAAAGAAAAATTAATGAATTCATGAAAATTTAAGAAAAATGAGAATGAATTGTTGAAGATAAAAGAAAAATTGACGAATTGTGGGAAATAAAAGAAAATC
Source organism: Aleiodes alternator (assembly GCA_963921955.1). Taxonomy (NCBI): domain Eukaryota; kingdom Metazoa; phylum Arthropoda; class Insecta; order Hymenoptera; family Braconidae; genus Aleiodes; species Aleiodes alternator. The sequence goes on from OY998098.1 coordinate 15,674,082, forward strand.
AATGAATTGTTAAAAATAAATAAAAATGAAAAAAAAGTTGAAAAAAAAACAAAAAATTAATTGTTGAACCCACTGGTTCCCAGTAGTTGAACGTTTCATCGCAATCACTGATGTGGCACCACATTGCCGAGCAGAATCTCGCTGTCAGAAGCATCTTGAAGGCAATATCACCCCCTGGATATTTGCATCCCATTTCAGTTGGAGGTTCGTTCGGTCTAGATGGAAAAAAAAAATGGAAAAATCAATTTTTTCAAAGTGCTGCAGCTGAGGAGTCAATTTTGGAGCAAAAAATGAGGTTAACCGGCTCCAAAACGTCACACGTTGACATGACAAGAGCCAAAAATAATAATAATAATATCTCTTGAATGAAAACTCACTTGGACGGTTTCTTCGCATTATTCTTCTTCTGATCCTTTTTCACATAGAACAATTGTCTCTGACGTTGACCTGGCGCCATCCCAGAACTTTGCCGGATTTATCGATTATCACCTAAATAATAACAAGCATGAATATTACTGCATGATTTTTCACATGATATTTTTCATCTCCACCACCCTTTTTTTTCATGAATGAGAACAGCTGCGCACACTTGATACCCAAAACATTATTATCAGTTGAGAGCAAGTGGAATGTCAATGGTGTATTCCTAGCTTATTGGCTGTTAGTTGTAATGTATGAGCAATAGGATTTAAATATTAATTCAAATCAGGGAACGTGACGTCAGTTTTTCCCCCATTTTCTTGGAGTCACGTGCTCTTCCTTCACGACTTTAATGACTGTTACATATAACGGAAAACGGGGTAAAATGGACCTCTGCAACAATATAATATAGGATTTTTTTTCGATGTTAAGGATATCCTAGTGGCAGGTTCAAATGATCGACTTTTTTTTTTTCCTCTTAGTTATTATAATTGCTATAACTATTTCGATTTTTCAACATTTCACCGATACTAGAACGATGTCCACGATGATAAATTGTTATTAAATAATATTATAAATATTCAATATTGTTCCGCATTTGACTCACGCTGTCCCAGTATCTGGGACTGTGATTGGAGGATTCTCGGATTTTAAATACCAATATTCCCGCCATTGATTTTTTCATGTAATTAATTGCATTAATCATCGTTATATGTCCGGTAACAAGCATTTTTCATGATTTCAAAAATTAATAGACATTCTGACGAACAAAAAACATATAAGGTTGTAGAAGGAAAAAATAGGTCTGTGATCATGAATTTTCGCAGTGAAACTGAAACTGAACCTCGCTTATGGAGTTTCAATGTTAATTCAATTATTTTCAAAAATTAATTTTGGCCTTATTTGTCCGGTAACATGGGGTAAACTGAATTTTTAAAAAATCTCCTCATGCTATTCTATCGAAAGTGACCAAAATTGAGAAGGAAAAATAGATTGCCCGAACCACTAGGATATCCTTAATGACTGTTACATATAACGGAAAACGGGGTAAAATGGACCTCTGCAATAACATAATATAGAATTTTTTTTCGATGTTAAGGACACGAAGAAAAAATCTGAAAAAATTTGAGAAGCTGCACCAATATGTCTCCATTTTTGTATAATTTTTTCAAATTTTTTCATAAAGTTGCCTATTTTCTAGAAAATCGTAAATGATTCTAATAAAAAGGTCCATTTCGCCCCACTTTTCCCTATAAATATATATACATAGGGGAAGCTGGGGCAATACGGACATAAGGGGCAAAATGGACACATTTGAGTTTTTATGCATATATTATGAAAAAATCTTTAAATGAATGAAAATATTGGTGATGGATTTTTTTGGATGATTCCATCGGAAAGCTGAGGAAATTTTAGTCGAGAAACATGTGCCAGAATTAATTTTTTTCAATTTTTTGAGAATTCAATTTTTTTCTAGCATTTTTCAGGGGTAAGCCTTTCGATTTTTGAGGAAATTCAGTTTTTTGGGAATATCTTTGGTTCTATTAGTCGTAGCGACTTGGGACCGATTTTCAATGAAAGGTGAGATCATTTCCCATCGACTTATGGGGTTTTGAATTCATAAATATCGATTTTTTACATAGTTATAGGGCAAAAACTGATGATCATGAATTTTTCACAAAAGTTCCCATAACTATCTGAAAAATTAATATTTTTGGATTCAAAACCCCATAAATCGATGGAAAATCATCTCACCTTTCATTTGAGATCGGTCTCATGTCGCTACGACCAATAGAACCAGAGATATTCTAAAAAAACTGAATTTTTTCAAAAATCAAAAGACTTTTACCCTCAAAAATGCCCAAAAAAATCAAATTCTCAAAAAAATGAAAAAAAAATCAATTCTGTTTCATTACAATGTCCATTTTGCCCCACTTTCCCCTATATAAATATTGCTCCAATTTATATCCAAATAAATCATTTAGTCTCGTTACAAATAAAGTGTAATCAATTAATTATTTCCCTTGCCAAAACACTACATTAGTAACGAGCTATTTCCGCAAAAAAAAATAAAAAAATCGATTTTCGAAGAATCAATTTTTAGAAAATACGATTTTTATGACAGCTCTTTCAACCGCCTTTAACCATTCCCCTGCAGTCGCAAGCTTTTGTTATCAACAGGAAAATGAATTGCTTATTTCAAATTGATGGAGATCGTTGTCATGGCAGCAAATTCAAATTGAAAAATGGAGGTTGAGCCAAAATATACGTTCATGCTCGTTCCAGAGAAGAATTATCCAGGACTGAATGACAAAGAGATCAGGCAGTTTATTCAGAAATGGTGAGAATCAAAAATATGAAGTCAGTAGAAATTACTTCATTTTTTCACTAGTTTTTCCAAAATATCTCGAAAACTAAGGGAGATGGGAGGATTTTGTCTCGAGATTTTTTTGTAGAGAATTTCGAGAGATACACTAAAGAATTCGGGTTGAATCGCTCTATCTCGTTTAATTTTCGAGATATTCTCAAAGAATTTGTTGAAGTTTTCACTTTTCTCCGATTTTGATTCAAAATTTTCTTGAAAAATTCATATTTTCCTTTGAAAATCAAAGCCTTACACTTTCTTCTAATTTTAATTTCATTTGATTGTTTTCAGGGGGCTCAATCTGATGATTCAAAATTATGTATTCAACGAGCATTTTCATCAATACCACAAGTATCAACTCGCCGAGGTACTTCTATCAGTGAAATCAAATGCCCGGGAAAAACAGATTTAGATCTGCCTAGATCTAAATTTTGGGATAGATCTAAGGAGATCTAGGGAGATATAGATAGATCTAAGAAGATCTACGGAGATATACATAGATCTAAGAAGATCTACGGAGATATAGATAGATCTCCATTTCCATACATTCTACTAGATCTAAGTAGATCAATAGAGATCTGAGTAGATCCATGTAGATCTCCGTTGATATCCGTAGATCTATTGGAATTCACTTATCCATTTTTGTCACGCTGAGTTGCGTCTTCATGGATCTATGGAGATCTAAAGAGATATAACAAGTTAGATCAGCTTAGATCTTCGTAGATCTCAGTAGCTCTCAATAGATCTCATAGGCAAGATCTCCATCGATCTGTTTAGATCTCGGTAGATCTACATGGATCTCTGGTTTCTCATATTTTAGATCTACTCAGATCTAGGTAGATCTAATTCCGTTTTTACACGGGTGTCCAAAAATGAATTTAATTTGTGCATTTTTATCAGGCGTTTTTCAAAAATGAGATTGTCGCAAAAACATTGAAAACATGGGACGACAAGTACTCATTCTTCGAGCATGGGCTTCAGGCAAACGAAGTTGAGATCAAGCAGATTCCCTGTACAATTATCAGCATGACATTCTTCGATAAATTAAAAAATCCTGAAAATAATATTGTTTACAATTCTGGAAATATACGGCAAAAATGCGAGGAACAAATTGATGGGATTTTCGTGTTCGATCATCTCAGAGCGGTGAGGCATTTCTTCATTGACCTTACACCCAGAAAATTAATTCGATTGATTAATTTTTAATTTGATTGCAGATGCTGTTGGACGAAGAATCCGATGAGTTTCGTCTTTACACGAAAAATGAACGGGAAGAATTTATATTCAAAATATTTCAACTACTGGTGATTGGCGGTGAATATTGTCAGTATGAGGACAAATTGGAGCCTTATCTCGAGAGTACGAAAAAAATTTATAAGGATTTGGTGAGGTAAATTGATTTTTTGAAGAATTGATCACAAAATTTTTCTTACACTATTGCAAAAAAAAAAAAATTCCAGAGTTCACAAATTGGAGGACACGAATACTCTGACAATTTCTACAATAGTGCTGGAGGTAGTGGCGAAAAAAGACACTCCCTATTTTCCGAAAAATCCAAATCACAAGCAAAACATTGGCTTTTTGCTAATTGACCCCCACAGTCGCGAGGTGACGACATTTCTCCATCAGTTTGGTACGTAATTGAGTAAATGAAAGAGATTAAATTATAATTTATAGTTTTTTTAATTTATTATAATAATAAATTAATAATGAATATCTCTGTTTATCAATGATAATCAAAATTATTTATTCACAATGAGATTCTTACTTCATTAATTATTTTACATTGATCACAAAACAAACGAATTTGTGCATTTTAGTACGAATAATCAGAACCTGAGAAAATCTTAAAATTAAATTAAATCAAATAGAAATTAATTAATCAATCAAACCTATGGTAACTTCACTCATTCTTGATCGTTTACTTGACTATTTTACTATTTTAATGACTTCGTAAATTTTAAATATTCTAGTGAAATAATTATCGATGAAAATTCAATGAGGTAAATACTGTGAATTATCAGCAATAAATTAAGTGATTGAGATTCGGTAGAAAAGTAATTGAAATTGGCACGCAGTATAAGCATTACTCAGTATCGATAAATGGCATAATCACAGCATTTTTTCGAGTAATAAATCCATACAAGAATAATTCATAAAATTGATCCTCGATATTTCAATCTTTGCAGTAACAATATTTACGTAAATGATAAAATTCATTCTCCACACATATTGCCTGTGATCCGTACTTATTTATTCTGCTTACGTGAGATATCTGAAATCAATTGAAAAAAACAAGGGCAATTAATTAAATATTGAGGAAACAATTTTCAAACTGTTCTACAAAGTATATCAAAGAACTAAGAATTACCTTTACACTGAAAATGTTATTTTTAACGTCGTGATCAATACTGGCCTCAAACAGAGCTTCTCCTGGCAGGGTCTTCACTTTTAATTGATAAATTTCACGAGTCAGTTGAGTTTTTGCACTTAAATCCGCCATGAAACCATCTTGATCGTCCGTTTTTTGGAATTTTAATAAACCTGAGAGAAAAAAAAATAAATCTTAGTATTTCCAAGAAATTTCCAAAACCTCAAAAGTTGAGGAGAATTTCTCAAAATTATTTTTTTTTAGAGAATTTAATTCTCTACGAAAAAAGGTCTTTTGACAATTCTCCTCTAAACTGACTCCTTTCAAAGATATCTAAAGATTTTTCGCAATTATGTAATTACCTTTTGTTGGGAGAAGTTTAGCAGCCCACAAAATTTGGTCCAGTTTTAAAACCTCGCATATATCACGATGCTCCTCAGTGTAATAATTGAGGAATTTGATGAAACTTGCTGCCGCAGCAATTACAGTAGCATTAGTAGTTGGTAATTCTTCCCATGCCAAACAAGCACACCAATGTGGCTCGATAAAAGCATCTGCACATGTTCTCTCCAGTGGAATTTTATCGAACAGACTCATGTCACGTTTGCTCAGATCACCTTCTTTAGGTGCTGTGAGTTTTAGGACACTTTGGAGGGTCTTGTGGATATCAAATGGTGTTGATAAATGACGTGTATTATATACAAAGTTTGCGTAGGCTGCTGGATGAACCTGCTTGAACCACGGTGGAAATGTGAACGAGAAAAATGGTAAACGCTCTTCCTGCTTGCCTGCCAGTGTGTTCCTGATGTCGGCGAACCTAGCAAGATCATTTTCTTTATTAAATGAGTTCATTGAAGTTGGACTTAGGGGAATTAGAAGTAACGTTTGTGGCTACTGCACCTTTTTTGGCCACTCATACTCAAATTCGAATATGAATCATTTCATAAGTAGAATAGCATTTCAAGTTAGATTCGTAAAATTATGAAAATGTCAAAATTCTATAAAAATATTACTCTGATCTAAGAATTTTTCTTCTTTGTAATTATGCACATTAGGGGGCCTATTTTACAAAATTCGATGATCTCGGAATCAAATTTCGTACAAAATAAGGAACGTCCCTTTCTGAGGCAATTTTAAATCAATTTTATTCCGACAGGCCGCCAATCTGCATATTTACCATTTTTTTCTTGTTATCAAGTTGAATTTGGAGACTCTAAAAAAGGTGCAAAGATAGCCAAAATTTGTATTTCTTACCCTATCTACTCACCTGTGACCGTGATCACTCATTAGAATCAAAATTGTGTTATTCAGATGCCCCTGCTCCTGTAAATCCTTTACCCATCGATAAACATCGTCGTCAGCTACTCCAATGTCGTTGTAAGAGTCATGAGACAGCTCTCCATGAAATCCAAAAACAAATTTCGGCTTGTCTCGGTAAACGTTGAAGATGTTCTTCATGTAATTCAACATAAGCTGAAAATTTAAGGTTTCTCTATTAATTTATTTGAATTTTCTATCGAGATCATATCTCGGTGATATCTACAGAATGAGCTACAAAGGACCTTTTTTGTGGAGAATTTCAAGAGCTACAAGAAAAATTCATCACAGAATTTCACCGATTTCCAACGAATTTCCAGATATTCTGTGGAAACTCACCATGTGCCTGGGAGTTCCACCGAGACAGAATTTTTTCGAATTCCTGAAGAATGGATCAGCTGCTAAATAATAGGTTCTCATGTAATGATCAGTTGGTTGGTCCTTGAATCCCTTTAATCTGTACGTGAATGTCCCGATATGAGGTACATCCTCGCAGAATCCAGTTATATAACCATTTTCCTTGTAATCTTTCCAGATAAATGGGTAAATATTGACGTAATTTGCTTTTGAGCCCATACGTTTGCGTGTCTCTGGTAATTCTAATTCAGTTTGTCCTGTTAGAATTGGAATTAACGCCTGTGGTGTACCATCGCCGATGATATTGTAGCCCTCTAGAACTTGGGCATTTAAATTCTGCTTCAAGTAATGATATGTCTTTGGTAATTTTCGGATAAATGTGTTACGTGAGAGTGAATCAAATCCGAACATCAGGACATTAAGCTTCATTCCAGTGTTAGGCACATTGTCCCAGGATGTTGATTTCATGATTTCTGGGTTCTCTTTGACTCCAGCAAGTACACTGTGCCATCTGAAATCATTTTTAATCAATTTTTTAATCAAATATTCATCTAAATTGATGAAAAAAGCTCATTCAATGCCTTAAAATAAAATGTCAAAGGGTCAGCACCGTTTTCCACTGGCTGCCTGACATTTAACGTCTGCAAAATCACTCTGACGAAGGATATAAATGTCATCGGACTCTTTTGGTGGAGTCAACTCAATTTTGTAATCATCCACTCTCAAAATTTCTGTAAAATATTCAAAAGCTCATTAATGATTTTGTCCTGAGGAAAAATTACAGAAAAAGGTTTTCATGATTTTTTTTTGACCCAGTTACCGGACATACTTCTGTTAACGAAGTGAGAAAACCAGATTTTTCAATACTTGCAAAAAGTCGGAATAAAAATCAATTTGATTGCTTCATTGACTCGAGTGAAATTTTTAATCTTTTTAATTGAATTTCTACTGTCCGGATACTAGTGCCATGCTCTCAATTGTCCGATAACTGGTACTTTCATGGTATCTCGTGTTTAGAAATCAATTGATTATTGATAATTGAACAATACAAAATATAATTTACCACTGAATGCACAAGTAATTGAACCATAACGATCTGTCGCCTTTTCTTGGATAAAAAGTTTCGATCCCTCGACACTAACCCAGTCCTCGGGTGAACAATCCAGGGGAGGTATATCGTAAATGAACTTCAGGATATCTGGATTATTAACGTCCAAGTCGGGAAGCCTGCAGGCTTCAACACCATCAGCCACGTACTTTTTTTGTTCTTTGGATTCTTTTATTAATTGTGATATATGAAGTCTGCGAATTATGAGATAAGAAAAAAAAAATTTTAATTTGAACGATAAAAAAAAGAATGAAAATTTTATAAAAATTTCATAAAATTTTCATAAAAGTTTCATAAAAATTTTATAAAAATTTCGAAAATTCAAAAAAATCTCAAATATTTGAATAAAACTGATTTTTGAAATGTACATTGACAAAGGAAGATTGCCGGAGTTTAATTTGAGAAAATATGAGAAAAAAAATTCGAAAAATGAAATTCGAAAACTTGGTGAAGTTGATTTTTTTGGATATCTCGTAAACGACAGGGTTTAGGAGAATTTGTCAAGAAATCTTTTCTGCAGAGAATTATATTCTCTACAAAAAAGGTATCTTAACATTTTTTGATAAACCCACTCAATTACTTTTGCACTTTACTAATTGAATGCATCAATAACTCACAATTTTTCATGATTCGTTAAATCATTGTCACGAATGCTCAATTCAGATCTCAGTACTTGGATGACACAGTAAACCAGGCCAGTAAGTATCACAACAAGGATCAGACGTCGAAAATGACATGATGCTATCCTCATTTTTTATTATTTCGTTATACCTGAAATCATTGAAATTTCGTTATTTTTAAAAATTAATAAATTGAATTAATTGATAGGACTTGGCTGCAATCAATGCACATGGCTGTTTAATGGACCTCTGCGTGTTGCCAAGAGACGTTGAAACAGACATCGATAAACTTCGACCGCTCGGCCAGATGTCGATAAAAATAATGAGGCCTAATGAATTCCCAAGATGAACAATTGAGTAATTGCAGTGATCAAGGAATAGTGTGTTTGCAAAGGTTGAGATCGAAAAAGAGAAATAACTTGCAGACACAATGATGTGAACTGATTTGAGTAAATTTTGAGGACTGAAAGGAAATGACGAATCCCTCAAATAGTAAATGCACGTGTTTACAAAACGTGTAACTGTATGTGTCTGTACTATAAGAATGCATTGGATCCAACAGATTGGACCGAATCCAGTGATTGAGAGGATGCTGTTCATTCTTCAAAAATACCTCGGAAACGAAGGAAAATAGAGAAATTTTCATAGAAACCCTTTTTGTAGCTCTTCAAATTTTGTGTAAAATAGTCACCATTAAATTCGTGCTATCTCGTTTAGTTTCCAAGACATTTTTCGAAATCGTAAAGTTTCCTTTTGGTATGGAAATTTGTCTCACGTTGAACAGAACATCGCAGTCTCCAAGAAAATTGGTTTTTTATTGGTCCAAAGTCGTTAATGAGCACCAGATAACCGATTAATTGATGATTTAGGTGAATATTGATTGCGCTGATGCTAAACCAAACTTGCAGAGTAGGAGATCGTGTGCTTAGGACCCTATGAGCCTCCGGATAGGCGAAAATACTTGATAATAGTCGAATTTAATAACGACCCCTTCTTTAGGTATAGTCGGATTACCGGAAGTATTGCCTTTTATATCTCAGCTGTAAGGAGTATCGAAAGGTCCATATATGTATTAAATCTTAAAACCAATTGTTCAACCATATTTATTCATATTTTTATCATATAAAAGTGTCAAAGATTCCGGAGAAGAATTATGTAAAAAATCAATTTTTCCATTATTTCACCGAATAAAATCATAATCATTGCTAAATAATGAATTTAAAAATTTGAAATTTACTGGATTTTTCGTCTTTTTTAAAAATGATACTAAAAATAGCGGAGATCTGATAATTCGTAGATTTTTTTCCTTTTGGAAGATGAAGTTCAACAACAAGGAAAAATATGCACGTGTAGAAAATTTAAAAAATTTTTAAATATTTTTTTGGAATTATTCATTTCTTTAAAAAAATTGTTCAAAATTTTCGATGTCTACTAATTTCGTTATTATGCTGTAATTGAATTTAAAAACTGCTTGGATCTTTTAGAAAAGCAATTTCTTTGGATATGTAATTCGACTGTGCCACAAGGGAAACATATGGCAGGGGCATTCCAATAAATTCACGAATAAAATCGACGAGAATGGGAGAAGATCACGTGTAAGGCCCGAATGACGTCAGCAGTTCTTTTTAATGAGAATTTCTAATGATTATGACGCAATACTGCTTAATTTCGGAATAATTAAAGCAAATGTAACTCACTCGTAAACATCTAGCTGATTTTTGACGGAATTTGTAATAAACGTCTTTTGTCTGGGAGAAACTTCATTTTTTTCGATTTTTTGAATGATGAAGTGAAGTTGTCGAACGAACATCTCGGAAACTAAGCGAGATGGGGAAATTTTTGTATGCTTTTATAATAGAAAAGTTCAAAAAGTTACAGAAAAAGGTTTCCACAAAATTTGCGCTCTTTTGCTTAGTTTTGGAAATAATCCACGAAAATGATGATAAAAAGACAATTTTTTTTAGCGAATATCATCCAAATTCCTCTTTATGATGACTGTCGAAAGAATATTCCAGAAATTGAGACAGTTAACAAAATTTTTGTGGAGACTTTTTTGATCTTGTAGAAAATTTCAAGACCTACAAAAAAAGGATCTACCAAAATTGCGCTATCTCACTTAGATTCCGAGATATTCCACGAAAATGATGACAAAGACGGTTTTTATGATTTTTACGGAATTATTGAAGAGAACTACATATTTTAATACAGTTTTTTTATGAGCTTATTTATCCCTTTTTTTGAATGTATAAATGTAGATGAAGAACCTTAAATATATTCATTCTAAGAATTTCCCTATGGAAATTTAAACGAAAGAAGATAAGACGAATGTAGCAAATACGTAAGAGTGATTGAAAGGTACAATCGAAAAAGAAAAAAATCAAATTTTTGTATAAAATCGTTAATAAGAATTTATACAAGATGAAATTCTCAAATCTGATTCAGTAAATCTGTGGAGAATGTCATGAGGAATAAAAGAAGCCTTAGAAACCAAAAATTAATTGAAAAATAGGAAAATTTTCATTTTTTTTTAGATTCCTTTAGATCTTAAAAGATTTTAAGAAATATAAAAAATAATGAACTTTGTGGGAAATCACCCCGGATCATAATTTCCGATGAATTTGACCGATGAATTATTGAGCGATTGAATGAAATTCCAAATGAAGTGAATGACTATTTCCTTATGAAAAATAACCAGTAACAGTTCCACCCCTATGCCAACAATATCATGCCATCTGCTGTTTTTCCCTGTAAAAAAAACTCCAAAAAACACCCGAATTGAACCTTTATTCATTTTTTCGAATATTTTAAAAGCCACTGGAGATACAAAATTTTGATAGAGACTTTTTTGAAGCTCTTTTCCCCTCCTTTAAAAAAGGTCCCTACAAAAAAATTCGTATCTCCCTTCATTCTCGAAATATTCTTCAAAAACTACGAAAAAATCGAGAATATGAAGTTTTCCGATAAAATCATCATGTTTCCACTTTTTTATAATATCTTGAAACTAAACGAGATAGAGCGATTTCGCTCGAGTCCTCTTTTGTACAGAATTTCGAGAGCTATGAAAGTATTCACGCAAAATCGCTCTATCTCGTTTAGTTTCCAAGATAATTCTTAAAAACTGATGGAATAGAATCAATTTCTCTAAAAATTTCATAATTATGAAACAGAAAAAATCGAATTCGTTAATGATAGATAAATGAATAAAACGTGCAGATTAATACGTGCCACTCTATTGTATTGAAATAATCCCATGAATATTTGAACTTTCATAAACTATGCGTGACAATTGCTCGAATGACAATTGTATTCAATCAATATGAAAAAAATTAAATCGAAAAATGCATTTGGCAGACGTAGAGTACCTATTTATCATGAATGGACACATAAATAACTCGGAAAATCGGTGAATTACTCTACAAATGCACCTGTTCAAAGTCTGCATTTATGTCTCAGCGTCTGCATTTATAAAAAGTTGGCATAAATATAAATTAACATTATAAACGTTTTCAAGGTCACATCATGTAAAGAACTCGATTTCGATGAAAATAAAATTGGAAGAAATTCCTATTTTTTGGGTTTTTTTTTTAAACAAATTAATTATTATAAAAAAAAAATTCGAAAAATTTGCACTAGTAAGCTTTTCAAGTTTTTGCAAATGCAATTTTTTAATTTTTTAAAAAATGACTAATTTTAGAAAAAAATAACTAATTTTTTGAAAAATAACTTAGTTTTCAAAAAATAACTAATTTTTTGAAAAATAACTTAGTTTTTAAAAAATAATTTATTTTTTAGACAAAAATAAAATCTGGAATTCGTTGGATGTCTGCTATTTCAAGTATCATCACTTGATTTCGTTATTCGTTCAATGGAAAAAGAATTCGAAGCAAAAAAGGACAAAGTAAAAAATGTCTTCGTATTGACAGTCGTATAAGTCCAGAAGTGGTCAATAAACATTGAACCACTGATTTTCCGTAATCGCAGAAGGAAAATACCACATTTCTGTACATTAACGAGCATGTTACATGCACAAATGTGTTTGTTAAAGAAAAATCATGAATTACTTACATAAGCTTTGCCTATAAACTCGAGTATTTCAGCTCCAAAGTAGAATAATAAAGTGAAATAATAGAATAAAAAAAAAATTAGTAAAATTAAAATCCAGATGAATCCAATCGTGTTTTGTATCACTTTTTTCACATTTTTTTAAATTATTTTTTTTAGGTATTTCACTTGATTCAGAGAGATAATTGCTGCTTGAATCACATGAAACACTGGCTAATTCTCAATTTAATTGGAGGAAATGTGCGGATTAACAATTGAAATCGCAGTAATTACGAGGTTCTGATGATTTTTTCGATGAAATACAATGGATGATTAAAAAAAAACGAGTATCATGGAGCAGAGAAGCCACTGCATGTTTATGTTCTACTAGTGTATGAACCCAACTGAAGATTCAGTACCTAGTGCGTTTGCGTAGAAGTATTACCACCGGTAAGCTTCAGCTGCATTGACTTTCATATGTTTCTCTTCCCCTCTTGCACTTCCCTACTTCTCTCCTCCACCCCTCTTGCCTGGTCATTCCCACCCCCCCCCCCTGCCCCCTTTTTTATGAACAGACATTGCATTGCATTTTGCTTCAACCGTTGAGTTTCTCGTAATTTTCCTTTCTTTTTTCTTTCATTATTTGATGCAAAATTATTTGGAAGAAGAAAATATTTTTTCTTTTACTATTATGAATTTTTTCGTTTTCGAAATGTTTTTCTCTTTTTTTTTTCTTGTCAATTATTTAAGGATATCTTGGAGACTAAGCGAGATAGAGCGATTTGATGCTTTTTTTTGTGGAGGTCTTTAAATTCTGGAGAAAAAAGGATTGAGGTGAAAATGCCCTATCTCACTTAGTTTCTGAGATATCCTCGAAAAACTGATTATAGAAAAATTTCGATTTGTCTTGAAAACATGAAATTCTCTCTTTTTTTCGATTTTACGAAAGTCATTCGTAATTTAGGGATTTGTGCGAGACTTATTCTTTAGATATCTTGGAAATGGTTGAAATTAGGGATAATGGTCAGGATAACTTTTTTGTGGAGAATTTAGTTCTCTAGATAAAAGATCTCTTAAGGTTTTTCGATAAATCAATTCGTTTCGAGGATATTTCAGATTATTGAAGGTATTCCAATAAAATTGAAAATTCTGAAGGTTTCTTCTTTTATTTACCTAGGGAAGATGTGAAACTGGAGATGATGAGGTGAAGAACGGTTGACTCAGGATTGTCTAAAGGAGAAGTATCCACGCCATGGAACAAAATTGAATCTTCTTCCCTGCAATTTTGATAAAATTATTGAATTAAACGATTAAAATCTGCAGAAAAATCGATTCTATTTTATCTGTTTTTTGAGGACATCTCGGAAATTAAGCGAGAGATAGAACGAATTTTGCCTCAATCCTTTTTTATAGCTCTTGGAAATCTCTACAAAAAAGGATGCGAACGAAAATTGCCTTATTTCGTTTCAATTCCGAGATAATTGAAATAAACTAACGAAATGAAATTAATTTACCAAATCAAAAAAATTAAAGAAAAAATTAATCTGTCTGAAAATTTTCTGAAAACACAAGAATTATTCCTGCATTTTTAAAGACTTTGACTCGATTATTTTCTGATAATCGAATTCGTGCACATCTTAAAATTTTTTTACTATCTCAAACGAATAAATTGTTATAAAAAAAAATATTCAAAAAATGTGGAAAATTTTCTGTGTGCATATTTCCCATTTTTTATCAATTATTTGTAAAAAAAACTGAAAATATTTTTATTTTTTTCTGATCAAATCATCGCCTTAGAAACAAAGGGGCGTAAGTGTTGTGCTCATACACAGCACTTACGCCTCTTTTCTTCTGAGGTGGAGAAATTACCTCTGTCGATGGAACACTCCACTCGCTGTAAGTGTCATGAAGTGATTCTTCTCGTTCCATCTGATAACTCAATTTTTGCGGTCTCGATCTCTCGTAAATAGTCACCAAATAGGTAGGAGTCAGGCAAATAGGTAGAATCACTACAGTCATAAGCCAGAATGTTGGAGAAATGCAGAGTTTGTTAAACACCCAATACATCGATCCACTGAATTCTCTGAAAATTGATTAATCGATGAAATTATGGAAATATGTAACGAATTTCTTAATTAGAAGTTCTTTTACTCACCCACTCAGAGAAGAATAGAAAATTGTGATGGAAAAAAATGCTAATTCAGAGAGAACAATGCTGAAAATGAGTGGAAGTGTCCAGAATGAGCTTCTCAATAGGAGCTGAAGAAAAAAAAGAGAATATAATTAATTTTTCGAAATTTCATTCACTTAATTTTATTCGATCATCAATAAAAAATCCTTTTTTTCTGGGAGTATCTCGGAAACTAAGTGAGATGGTGTGATTCTACTCAAATCCTCTTTTTGTAGCTCTTGAAATTCGCTACAAACAAGAATTAGAGCAAAAATCGATCCATCTCGCGTATTTTCCAAGATATTCCCCAAAAAATTGGTGCAATAAAATTAATTCGTTTCAAAATTCGAAGAAATTTTAAGATGTGAAGGAAAAAAGTAAAATTGAAATTAAAATTAGGAATTTGGGAATTTTTCGGTAGCTTTTGAAATTCTCTACAAACAAGAATAGGGCAAAATCGCCTTATCTCGCTTATCTTCCCAAATATTCAAAAAAAAAAATCGATGTCTTAAAATCAATTTGTCTTAAAACTAAAGAAAAAGAGAATAAAATTAAGAATTTGGAAAAATTCATGTGAAAAAAAATAAATCAATGAACTTACAGTCAAATTAGTGACGAGAGTAACGAGATGAAATATACAGGTGCCAAAGCCATCTAATCCAGCATCCGTATTGTCGTACAAATTGACTGGATTTATGTTCCAATAATAGTAAACACCGAAGTAAATTACACAAGTCTGCCACACAGCTGCAAGAGAACGACATTAACTTGAAATTAGTGTGATTGAATTACGTGCAGATTAAACTGCTTGTGATTGCTCTTACCTGTGAGAAGCCAAATTATCGTCTGGTAGATTGATAAGAGACGGTTTTTCTTGTTCAATAAATAATACTGTGAGTATTTCTTGAGTTTTTTGGCAGAATAGTCCTGTTCTAGGAGGCCGAAGACTAGGACAGGGAGAGAAGTGAAGAAGACGTTGTAGCCCATAAGAAAAATACTTGAGTAGAGAGCCTAAATCAGAGAGTTTCAGTAAAAAAAATTAGCAGAATTTATAAAATTAAAGAAAAATTCTAACAATCTTGTTGATTATTTTGCAAGATATCTCCTAAGCGAAGAGACTTTGGAAAATTTACCAGGAGACCTTTTTTGTAGAGAATTCAATTTTCTACGTAAAAGATCTCCTGACATTTTTTTCCTAGATCTACTCGTTCTGAAGATATTCGTGAAAGAAGCTAGACATGATTTTTTCTACTTAAATCAAAATCTAAAAAAATAGGGAAATTTTTGTAAAAAAAGTTATTATAGAGACAAATCAGGACTTCATAAAGGTGCTAATGAGTAATTTTTCTTCCTCCCTTAGTTTCTGAGACAGGGGACAGTGGGGCAAAATAGACCTCTGGCGTAAAATGATTAAGGATTTTTTTTCGGAGTGAAGGACTTTGTGAAAAAATCTGAAAAAAATTGAAAAGATGCTCCAATGTGTCTCCATTGTTGTTGAATTTTTTCAGATTTTTTGGAGAAGCCGCCGTTTTTAGAAAAAGAATTTCGAATGATTTTACTTCTCAGGTCCATTTTGCCCCGATCTTTCTTAATTCAAGAAGAAGATGTATCATTACCTGCGTGGAGAAACCACTGTGAAAGCCAAACAAGAATTGTGGAGTAATGAAGACAATGTTCTTGTAAAAAAAATACTGCGTTAGAATACTGATTCTGACGTAGTACCAGTGTCCATGGACCAACAGGGCTTTTCGAAGATGCATGAATTTGGCAAATGCAAAATCAGCGCTCATCGTAGCTTGTCTTCCCTCTTTTCCCATTATCCCAAGGCCAACGTGAGCTTCCTGGATCATTGACACATCATTACCACCATCGCCAATGGCTGCTGTGAGGGGCTTTTTCTTCGCGTTCTTGATCAACTGAACGATCTATCAGATTCGAAAAAAAATTAATGAGAATTTCGAGATAAATCGAAAAAAAAGAAAACATGAAGAACTAAATTCAAAAAAAAATTCAATCTCAATTTTTGAAATTTTCAAGAAATATTGATTTTTTTTGCAAACGATACATAGTATTAAGAAAATAATCTCGTTTAAGACAAGGTTCAGAAAAATTCTGATAACAATAAAGACATTTTTTTTGTAGAAAATTACATTTTTTACAAAAAAAAATTGGTATTCCATTTTTTTTTTTTATTGAGTTTCTTAGCATTTAGTTCTGAACCTTTTCATTTCGGAGATATTGACCAAAAAAAGATTCGCATGATTAAAATTTTTTTGAAACGAACTTCAGATTTTTGCAGTGGAGACATTCGACAGCAGACAACAGCATCACAGGACATAGCAACTATCCTCAATAATTCTGGACAGCGTTTATTGGCAATTGTCAGACTAGATCCATCTATCATCAAACCATACTGCTTGCAGGGCTCCAATTTCAGTCTTCGCCTGAGAAAAAAAAATACAAGAATTAATGAATATGTTTGATGAAAAGTTTCTTTTTTAATTATTGTATTCACTTCCATGATTTTAATAGGGGGAGGTGGGGTAAAACGGACACAGGTAGGTTTTGGTATTTTATACTATGAAATTTACTCGAAATTGATGGAAATATCGGAGAAAAGTTTTTTCTGATGATTCCATTGGAAAGATGAGGGAATTTCCCATCAAAATCATATATCAGAAGTATTCGTCTGTTTATTGGTACTTGAATAGAATTTCCTTTCAAACTCATTTTTATTGTTTCTTCTAGGAAGTAATGAATTTTGTATTGTATTGTTTGACTAGCGGTCCTACCCTCGCTTCGCTCGGATCAGATTTTTTAGCAGTTCCTATACTGACTTATAATTATATATAATTCATCGAGGGAAGATTAGTAAAATGGACATTCTAATTGAGAAAATTCCAGGAAATCGGAGGCAGAAACGATGTGTCAGGATTAATTTTTTCCAATTTTGAGAAAATTTCTCTTTTTGCCAAGTTTTGGAAGGATTGCCCCTTTGAAAATCTACAAAATTAATTTTTTTGGTGATATCTCCGGTTCTATTAGCCATAGCAGCCTGGGGCTGATTTCAAATTAAAGGTGAGCTCTTTTCTCTTTAATCCAATGTGGTCGAATTTTTTCAAGTCAATTCCTCAAAAACTTTCAGGCCATTTTTTGAAGATTAGTTTCCACATTATGAGTATTTGATAGATGAATAATTTCTTGTTTCAAACTGCGGAATCGATGGAACATAAGCTCACCTTCCATCCGAGATCAATCCCAGATTGCTACAACCAGTAGAAAGAGAGATATTCTCGAAAAACTAAAATTTTCTAAAAACAGTTCTGATTTATGATTCTATAGGAAGTTTTTTCAACTTTCTAATAGTATCATCAGAAAAAATCTATCTCTAATTATTTTCATCAATATCGATTGTTTTATTGGGGGAAGCTGGTGTAAAATAGGTATCCCAATTGAACGGTTCGAGATCGAGATTTTTCAAGAATACCAAAGCTCAAAGCTGAGAAAAATTTAGGGAGAGAACGTATGTTAGTATCGATCTGTTCCAGTTTTCCTAAAGTTTCATTTCTTGGGCCAAATTTGAAAGGAGTCCCCATTTCGAAAATCAGATAAAATTACTATTTCGGCAGTATCTCCGATTCTATTCGTCGTAGTGACCTGGGATTGATCTCGAATGGAAGGTGAGCTCATTTTCCATCGATTCATGTTATCCATATTGTTCTTAATCAATTCTTCAAATACTTATAGGCCATCCTCTGAGAATCAGCATTTTCCCTGTCTTCGAAAAATAGATAATTGCTTCCTTTATACTACATGAGTTGATAGGGAATGAGCTCATCTTTCATTGAGGAATAACCGGAAATCCCAACACCCGATAGTACAAAAAAAATTCCAAAAAACGCAAATTCTTCAAAAATAGAAGTCTTTTATCTTCAGACTTTGAAAAAATGAAATTTTTGAGAAATTCGAAAAATTCCAAAAATTAAGAAAGAACCTTCCTTCAATATTCTCATCGATATTGATTGATTCATCAGAAGAAGTTGGGGCAACGTATACATTCCAATTAAACGGTTCGAGATAGAGATTTCACCAGAATTCTATTGGAAAGCTGTGGAAATCTTAGATCAACAATATGTATTGCTATTATCATCTTTTTAACTTCCCGATAAGGGAAGCTTATGTAATGGCCCCGAAAATGAAAAATCGATTTTTCGATCGATCTTCATGTTTTAAGACCTCCCCAATATTTTTTGATAGTTTTCACATTCATGTTTTCTCATAAATCAATAATGTGATCGAGGTGATCGATGTGGTAATCGAAGCATCTTGACATAAATTTGCGGTCATTAGATTTTGATCGGAATCGATCCAGTACTTTCTTAGTTTTTTAAGAAAAGCATTATCAAGTTCTTCTTCCCAAAAAGTGGAGTCTACGCATTACCCCGGAAAAGGAAAAATTGATTTTTTTATTGATCTCCAGATTTTTAGATCTCCCCAACATTTTTTGATAGTTTCCACGATTATGTCTGTTGTTATTTATCGTTTTTATCATTCATCATTTTTTCTAATAGTAAGTGAGAGAAATTATCGAGGAGTTCTTACGGCTTGAAGTCACACTCATCACAATACATTCTCACTAATTCCTTCTAATCAGCAGTAACGCACTCCTCCATTCGCGAGCGAGCGTAGCGAGCGAGCAATTGCTCACCCCTAGTTTCAATTTATCATTGATATGATTCCCATGAGAAGTCTTCTCAGCTTTCCAATGGTATTTTCAGAAAGGATCTATCTCCAATATTTTCATCGATATTGATTAATTGATCAAACCGAGAGGGGAATGAATCGAGCAATCCATTTGAACGGGTCACAATGGAGCTTTTATAACCAATTCATTGAAAAATTGACATTTTCTTAGGTAGAAAACATATGTCAGTATCGGTTTTTTTCTAACTCCCGATGTTTTTGAGCTTCCTAGAATATTCTTGAACCTTCACAGAAATTCTAAAATTTTTTCGAACTTTCTGAAACATTGGAAAATATCTTCCAGCCTTTTGCAACATTCTCGAATCTTCAAGAACACTCCAGAAAGTTTCTGAACCTTCTGGAACATTTCAAAATATTTCCAAATCTTTTGGTACTAAAAAAGATTCGTAAATATCTTGAGACATTTTTAAATATTCTCGCACGTTGGGGGGCATTGTGAAATGTTTCTGAACTTCCCGGAACATTCTAGAACAGTCTAGAATAGTCTAGAACAATCTAGAATATTCTAGAACATTCTAGAACATTCTGGAGCAGTCTAGAACATTCTAGAACAATTTAAAACATTCTGGGACAATGTAGAATATTCAAGAACATTCTAGAATATTCTAGAACATTCTAGAACATTCTAGAGCAATTGGAAACATTCTGGAACAATCTAGAACAGTCTAGAACCATTTGAAACTTCCTACATCAATTTAGAACATTCTAGAAAAATATAGAACATTCGAGACCAATTTGGAACATTTTAGATTAATTCGGGACATTTTAGAACAATTTGGAATATTCTTGAATGGTATAGAACAATTTGAAACGTCCTAAATCAATTCAGAACATTCTAGAACAATTTCGAACATTCTAAAACAATCTAGAGCATTCTAGAACAATGTAGAGCATTCTAGAACAATCTAGAGCATTCTAGAACAATCTAGAACATTCTGGAACAATCTAGAACATTTTAGAACAATCAAGAATATTCTAGAACATTCTAGAGCATTCTTGAACTATTTGGCACTTTCTTAAAACTTTCCAGAACATTTTCAACTATTCTCAATCATTCTAGTAAATTTTAGAATGGTCTAGAGCATTATTTTATATCCCCCATGAGGAGGTAATAGGTACAATACCCGCTTCCACCCCCATATCTCTGAAACCACCCCCTATAGCCGAAAATGGAAAACTTCTTCATGGATGGGGGGTGAAGTGCTACTACACCATATAACCCCCATGGGACTATGGGGGATAGTTTCTGAGTTTTATGTACGCGCACCCAGTAACACGAATATTTTTATTATATATATTAGATTACAGAGCCTGAGGAAGCTTAACTCGTAAGCGCAACGTCGTGATCTGACAATGAGTTAGTATTGCTTCATTCATTTTTCCATTTCATTTATTTTTCTCCTATTAACTTACTCGAAACTTGTCAGTGTTATGAAGCAGATCTGGACTGTCTTCTGGCCCATGAGTTTCAGGACGTCAGTGCCTCTCTTGAAGTGTCCACAGGAGAACGCAATGTTTTCTGCTGTTTCTGCTTTGTCTCCAGTCAAGACCCAAACCTGATTGATCAAGGAATAATTTTTACTAATTTTTTTTCTAATTTAAAAAAAAAAAAGAAGAAATTGAAAAGAGATAGGGCAATATTTATGACGAGCTTTTTTCTTAACTCTATTTTTTATTTTAAAGAATTTGTTTATCTCGCTTTACTTCCGAGGAATTCAAGTAGAATTGAATCGAAATCCGATTGAACTGTTCTAGCACTTTCAGTATTGATTTAATTGGAATTTCCCTGTGTTCTTTACCTTAATTCCCGCGACTCTGAGAGACTCGAGAGTCTCTTCAACTCCTTCCTGAAGTCTGTCCTCCACTCCAGTGATCCCCAGTAAACTCAAATTATTCTCAATCGAATGATATGCTTTTTCGATTTGTCGAGAACGTTCTGGTCCAATAATTTGTCGTGCACTCTCAGCAGCTCTAGTAAATTTATCGTAATCGGTGATTGATAATTTTCTGTGGGCAATGACCAGTGTCCTGAGTCCTCTCTGAAGCAAAAAAATGCTATTATAAACATTTATTCACAATTTTAAAACAATATTAAAATTTATTTCAGTAATGAAGAGGTAAAACAGGAAAAATTCCCATATTTCCAATTGAATGTCTCGGAAACTCATGGACATACGTTTTCCTCAGACGTAGGAGCCTACAAATAGCGTGCGAAAAGTGCCCATTTTCCCCACGGCATACAGAAACAGTATATTGTTAAAAAAGTGCGGTAAAGTACTTTTCTGACGAGTGTGAGATCGCAAAATGCGCCGAAAGCGAGTTTTGTAATCACACGAATCTGAAAATTTTTATCGCACGTGTAATTGGTGCTTGCCCCTCTAATAGGGGATATAACCATCAAGGAAAGCCATTGAGGATTAAGCTACAGATGTAAGCTGCAGTTTTTTATGCACAGCATGCAAAAAGTGCCACTAACGCACAAAAAGTGTATTTTTCGCACGTTGTACGTAAAGTAGCTACTTTCCACACGTTGTGCGTAAAAAAACAGTACCTTACGCGTGCGGTAGAGATTTTCAGACTCGTTGATTAGTAGTTTACCGCACTCGTCAGAAACGTACTTTACCGCACTTGTTGGGTAATACACTATAGCGTGCGAAAAGTTGCTACTTTTCGCACGGCTTACGTAAAATACTGTTTTATCTCTTTACTACGGAATTTAATCAACAACCTTTGAAAAATCATTCAAATGATCCTCGGACTCCTCGACCTTGCCCTGGCCAATCAGAGGCATCATTGTTGAATCTGCGCCTTTCGTGTACAGCCAAAGATCACCCACCGAGTCTTGAACAATCACGGACATTCTTTTCCTATCGGAAGTAAACTCCAGAGTCTCTAGTTTCGTGAAGCACAACATTTTATCAGAAATCGTTATCTCCATCTCGTCGCCGCTGTACTTGGTGAGGACGACTCCACATCGAGCTGTCGCCTCAACCAGTGCCTTTTCATCTGCCGAAGCCGCCTGATACTCCGGCAATGTTGGATCCATCAAAAGGGAACTATTGACTCTGGTGATGGACCTCTGCCTGAAGCTCGCTCTAAATGCCGTTCGTTTAGCAGCGATGCTTTCCATGAGAATCGGCGGAGCTACATGAACGGAATGGCACAAGGAGATCGCTATCATGAAGTGCCAAATCTCTGCAGGCCACGTTTGCACCTTAATTTTTAAACATTTTTGAGGTTTTATTAAAATACATAAACAACAACTATGTACATTCATCGTACGCCGCGTATAAAGTGTCACTTTACGCACGTTACGCGTGCGATCAGTGGCACTTTTCGCACATTGTAAAATAAAGTACTTTTCCGCACGCTGTGCGGCAGCCGCCAACACACGTTGTGCATGAAAGAACAGTACTTTACGCGCGCAGTAAAGATTTTTAGACTCGTGTGATTACAAAACTCACCTTCGGCTCGTTTTGCAGCCTCACACTCGTCAAAAAAGTACTTTACCGCACTTGTTAGGTAATAAACTATTACAAAGTGATGACTGGATCTAAGTTTATGGCAAGAGATGGAAGGCTTCAACGCACATTAAAAGTGAGGATTAATTACTGGTGCTTGCATAAGTATTAATAGGGAGTAGATTTGCAATAGGAAAAAAGGGTAAATATGCAGAATAGTGCCCATAAAATTTTAAATAATTATCAAAGTCAAATCTTCGGGAAAAAATACGGAATGCGCAAGCGAGGTTCAAACTCACGACCCTCTGATTACATGTCAGGTACTCTACCAACTGAGCTATTGCGAGTTCCTATAGTTTCCTTCAAATCTTCGACCAAGATATATTACATCGCTATTCGCCACCTCCCTTCCTGAGGAAATTTTTAAATTAAATTAATTAATTTTATTTTGGGGTCTATTGCACATATTTAGCTTGTATTAATTGCTGGTGCTTATATAAATATTGATAGGGAGTAGATTTGCAATGGGAAAAACTGATTAATTGAAATGAAAAAAACCTATAGAGAAGAAATGCTGTAGATGTACCTTAATGGCTTCTCTCTCGTCTCCACTATCAGGTATCAGGTACAACTTTCCATTGCAGTCTTTCTCCAGATACATCTTTCCGTCGATTGAACATCTCCTGAAGACCATCAGATTCTCTGTTAACGTCCCAGTCTTATCAGTGAATAGAAACTCAACCTGTCCTAATTCCTCGTTCAAATCAGAGGTATTCGCAAGTGGTGCTAAATTGTTTCTCTCGTCGTACATCTCGCGATCCCATCGGAAGAAATAGGATCCCAAAAACATCTGGAGCTCTAAATTTTTTGTCAATTTCTGATCAGTTTCATGTTAATAATTGAGGATCTTTGAAGCCGAGGGAGATAGAGAATTTCTTGTTAATATCTTTTTTGTAGACAATTTTGTGCTCTACAAAAAAGTTTTCTTTCACATTTATTTTCAAAAAATCACGCTTGAAAGAATTAGAAGAAAAATACCTAGTTAATGTGTTTCTATCTGCACAGTCAAGAAAAAAGTTGAATTTTTGTATAAAATCGTTAATAACAATTCAAACGAGACAAAATTTCGTATAAATTGATGGAGTGAATCTGTAAAGAATGTAATAATAAATAAAATAAGTCCTAGAAACAAGAAATGGGTTGGAAACTGTGAAATTTTCTGTTGTTTTGAAAATTCCTTCGAAACTTAAAAAAATGAAGATGTCAAAAGCATAGAAAATTTTCTAATTTTTAATTGATTTTTTGTTTCCGAGAATTATTTCATTTCTCTTTGCACTCTTTACAGATTCACTTCATCGAATTTGAGATTTTCATCTTGAATAAATTGTTATTAACGATTTTATACAAAAATTTAACTTTTTTTTTCGACTGTGCAGATAGAAACACGTTAATCTTAAATTTCATGCATCAAAAAAACGTTAAAAAATCGAAATTTCACTATTTTCAATGAAATAGTTTCGAGAAAATGGGACTTACCAACAGTTACGTATAAAGAAATGGGAATAATGTAGTTGTACAATATTGTGAAGCTCAGAATATCATTTAGGAGCGTCGAAAAATTGACCAGATCCAATTGTCCAAGATAACAGCTCCAATGCTGATGAACTTCTATTATTTCCTTTAGTATCGTCGAAACAGCAATTTCCAGGAGCATCACGAACATGAAGAAGATGAGATACTTGTTGATCGACTTCTCAACAGTCGAAAATTTATTTGGGTTCATCTTTGAATTCAGTGACAATTTAGTGTCTCGACCCGTGTAAACAGCAGTGCCAACAATAAAATCAGTGTCCTTGAGTCGTGATCCACGAAGGAGAACATTTTCGATTGTCAATGATCCAGATGCAAATTCTTCTTCATCAAATTTTGCCTCAATTTTACCGAAAAACTCGTAGAGATTCGGCAAGGGATGCTGACAAGTTACTGTTGCCTCCATGGAAATGACGTCATTCAGCGGTTTTTGGAGGGTGATTTTGGGCACTTGAAGAGTCTGAAATCATGAAAATAATGAAATTTTGGAAGAAAAAATCAGAGATATTTTTTTATTCAAAGTGACGAAATGAAATAAATTTGTCTAAAAATCCTGAAAAATTCCATTTCATATTCCGTCATCTTAGAAATAAAATGGAGTAAGTTCTATGCACGAACATGGCACTTAGACCACTTTGATTCTAAGTGCTATACCTATATTACCTATGTTTAGGCATAGCACTTACGCCACTTTATTTTTAAGGCAATGAAAGGACTTTTCAGAATTTTCAGAAGAAATTGATTTCATTTCTTCAATTAAAAAAAAAATATGAATCGGAATCTAAACGAGATAGGGCGATTTTGCCATTATCCTCTTTTTTTAAGGAATTTCGGGAGCTATAAAAGGAGATTGGAGCAAAAGTGTTCTGTCTCGCTTAGTTTCCGAAACACTCTTGAAAAACTGATGATAAAATAAATTATTTTTTATGTAGGGGAGAATGGGGTAAAATGGACCTCTGCAACAACATACTTCAGGATTTTTTATCGATGTTAAGGACACGAAGGAAAAATCTGAAAAAATTTGAGAAGATGCTCCAAAATGTCTTCATTTTTGTATAATTTTTTCAAATTTTTTCATAGAGCTGCCTATTCTCTGAAAAATCCCAAATCATTCTAACAAACAGGTCCATTTTACCCCACTTTCCCCTACTTTTAAATTAGTTTCTCCATCGAGATTTGATGTTGTCACGTAGCAGCAGCCATTAGCCTCGCTACTGTTGAGGAGAATGATGTCACATGGTACATCTTCATCTCTCGAAACTCTGACAAAGTCCCCGACCACAATCTGATCGCAATGAATCTCCTGAAACAATTATTAATTGATAATTACGAAAGATTTGCATAATTTGCAATAAGTTATCAAAAGATATCTCGGAAACTAAGCGAGATAGAGTAATTTTTGTGGAAATCTTCTTTGTAGAAAATTTCAAGAGCTACAAAAAAGGTCTCCACAGATTTTTCGCTATCTCGCTTAGTTTTTGAGTTATTTCGAGAAAATCAATCAGAATTGGTGATAATTTGTGAAAAAAATTCCGGAATTAAATTAATTAATTCATTAGCATACTTGAACACATTTATTCCGAATGACTGTGACTGGTGTGGAATTGACTCTATTATCCGAACGATGCCGAAGAAAATCCTCGTATGCCTGTTTTCCAGCAGTTACGAGTATAACAAATAGAAGAGGAAGAAATGTGGTCAATGGTGAAATTGGTGATTCAATTGATACTGCGATTACTGCTGACACGAGGAAATAAAAATTAGCTATCCTCCGGAACTGCTCGAAGAGGTTTTTCGGGATAAAGTTCCAAACTGTGTACTAAAAACATAAAATTAAATTGATTAAGAGTCAATTAAGGAGAGAAATGATAGGCTAAATTTTTATAAAAACATTTTTTATAGAAGAAATTTTTTTTTCACATTCGGAAAAAAATGTTTAAATCTGATCAGATCTAATGAAATCTGATCAGAGCGTGCCAAATCTCAGATATGATCAGATCTAAAGAATTCTCCTCAAGTACTAATTTGATCTGATCAGATCTAAACATTTTTCCCCGTGCAGTTTATATCTATGAAGAAGAATGAGAACTACAAAAGAGGATTCCCCGGATTTTTTTATCAATATAAATTGCTATAATTTCATCTGCAGTCATATCTCAGTAGATATGACGTCATATTTGTGGAGATATAGGTAGATTTACTATCAGATCTGACGAGACTTAATAAAATTCGGGAACTCCGCAATGGAATGGTTCAGATCTGTATCAGACATGCTTATGTATATATGTAGGGGAAAGTTGGGCAAAAGGGACCTGTTTGTTAGAATGATTTGGGATTTTTTAAAGAATAGGCAGCACTATGGAAAAATTTGAAAAAATTACACAGAAATAAAGACATATTGGAGCATCTTCTCAAATTTTTTCTTCATGTCCTCAACTTTGAAAAAAAATCCTGAATTATGTTGTTGCAGAGGTCCATTTTACCCCATTCTCCCCTATATATATATGTTGTTGTTTTAGAAATAAAGAGGCATATGTGCTATGCTCATACACAGGATTTACGCCTCTTTGACTCTAAGAGGACCATATATAGATCTTGAAAGATCTGTAATTTGATGTAATTGAATCTGATCAGATCTGAAATCAAGAGTTTTTTACACTTTTCGTGATTCAAATATGTATAATTAGATATAATTATAGGGGAAGGTGGGGCAAAATGGACATAAGGGGTAAAATGGACACACCTGAATTTTCATAGTTTTATCCTGAAAAACGCTCCAAATTGATAAAAATAATGGAGGTAGGATTTTTTCAATGATTTCATTGAAAAGCTGAGGAAATTTTAGGCGGAAAATATGGGTGAACATTTTTTTTATCGCATTTTGGAAAAAAAAAATTTTTTTCACTCAATCTTGAAGGGTACCCCCTTTCGATTTTTTCGAAAAAATTGTTTTTTGATGATATCTCCGGTTCTTTTCGTCGTAGCGATTCGCGGGTAGTCTCAAATTGAAGGGGAGCTCATTCCTCACATTTTCGTTAAAGTCTCATTAATTTTTATCGAAAATTACGGAAGTTACAGTCCAAAAACTGATTTCCACAAATTGCCCTGTAATTTCGTCAATTTTTGATAAAAATCAATGGGATTTTAACAAAAAAATGAGGAATGAGCTCCCCTTCAATTTGAGACCACCCGCGAATCGCTACGACGAATAGAACCGGAGATATTATCAAAAAACCATTTTTCGAAAAAACTCAAATGGGATACTCTTCAATTTTGGCACAAAAAAATGAAAATTTTCAAAAATTCGAAAAAATTGATTCCGACACATGTTTTCCTCTTAAAATTCCCTCAGCTTTCCCATGGAATCATTAAAAAAAATGTAACTTCGACCGTTCCATTTGAATGTCCATTTTGCCCCACTTTCCCCTATCAGAATTTCGAAAATTCGACTATCAGAATTTTGACCATTCCATTATCAAAATTTCGAAAATTCCATTATCGAAATTTTGAAAATTCCACTACCTCCCGTATTTTCTGATATTCACAAAAAAAAAAAACTGTGAAAATAAGGAATTTTGCATTTTTTACCTTATTAGAATTGATTCTATTTCTCGTATAAATTGTATTTTCCGGATCATTATTTGGATGAATCGTGAAGACCCTGTGTTCTGCAAGAACCGAAGCATTGCTACCCTGTAATAAAAAAAAAAGAAATTAATTGTACTCTTTTTTCCTAAAAATTTCTTTTTTGAATTAAGAAAAACAAATTGTTTACTTCGTTCGATTATCTACGAAGTGAAATCAGTCAATGAAAAACGTCAAAATTTTTGCCATCAAATTATGCAAGTTTTTCTTATTTTGAAATAATACATTAATAGAATTCAACAGATGGAGAAATGCTGGGTGTTTTACGCAAATGGGAGACAAAAACACGTTTTCTTCGTTTTTACGTTCATCGATCTTTGGGAAGAAGACGTGGAAAAGATTCATTTTTAAATGGTAATAATAGCCAATTTATCGAGAGCATGTACAATGATTGGCTGAAGGATCCAAAATCAGTTGGGGAGTCATGGGCTAATTATTTCGAGTCAACTGGATCTCCAGAAAAAACAACAGGGCAAATGGGTGAAATGAAGAGTTCAGCTTCTTCCAGTATGCCTTCAGCTGCGATGTCAGGTAGGGTTTGCAGATTTTTTTGCGAATATCTTCAAAGCAAGTGGATTTGCAGAAATTTTGGATTTCTAGATATTTTGAAAAAAACTCATGAATTTTTTCCAATTTAAAATGGGATGAAAAACGTATTCCTGATAAAACGGCGATAACTGAAATTTTATTGATAATTCCATTAAAAAACTGAGGAAATTTCAGGTGTAAAAAATAGCTCGGGATTATTTTTTAAAAATCTTTTCTTTTTTTCTTGCGATTTTCATCCCACTCCACCATTTTACTCTTTAATTTTTCAAAATCCAAGTGAGATTCGAAAATCTTCATAGAAATCTTGATTTTTAGAAAAAAAAACCTGCAAAAAAGCCTCCAAACATTTCCCTTTACCTAATTATTGTATTTATTTTCATGATTTTCAGAATAATTTTGGCATGTCATGGAGATAATGGAAGAGTAAAATGAATAATGCTAATTCATTGTTAAATTGTCATGTCTCACTTATAATTTGAGCTTCCTCAAGCTCAGATTATGAATTTCAAAAGCCTGAAGGAAGCTAAATGAAGCGATTCGACAATGAATTAGTATTGTTTATTTTATTCTTACATTATACCATGATTTCTTTTTATATTCCGAGATATTGCTTAAAAAAAAGATTATTTTCATCTGCAGAAAGTCGAAGTTCACCGATTGAGGCAATTGGACAAGGTCTGGATATCGATGCAACGATCCGCGCATATCAAGTTAGACAATTTCCATAAAAATATATCATCGCCTTGGAGTCAAAGGGGCATAAGTGCTATGCTTATCCATAGAACTTGCGCCACTTAGTTTCCGAGGCAACTGATTTTTCCGATACCATTGTTGGCAAAGGAAGGTTGCTGGAGTTTTGCCCTATTAGGGCAATAGCCCTATTGGAGGGAACTTCCCCTTTTAGGAAAATTTCCCCTATTAGGGAAACTTCCTCTGTTAGGAAAATTTGTCCTATTAAGGAAACTTCCCCTATTAGGAAAATTTCCCCTATTAGAGAAACTTCCTATATTAGG
The DNA here is from genome assembly GCA_963921955.1 of Aleiodes alternator. Classification (NCBI taxonomy): domain Eukaryota; kingdom Metazoa; phylum Arthropoda; class Insecta; order Hymenoptera; family Braconidae; genus Aleiodes; species Aleiodes alternator. The sequence continues at coordinate 15,703,873 of OY998098.1, forward strand.
AAGATTTTCCTTATTAGGGAGAACATCCCCTATTAGGAGAATTTCCCCTATTAGGAAAACTTTCCCTACTAGGAAAATTTTCCCTATCAAGGAAACATCTCCTACTAGGGAAATTTCGCCTATTAGAGAAACTGTCCCTTTTCGGAAAATTTCCCTATTAGGGAAACTTCCCTATTAGAGAAACTTCCCCTATTAGGAAAATTTTCCCTATTAGGGAAACATCCCCTACTGGGAAAATTTCCCAAGATTTCCCCTATTAGGGAGAACATACCCTATCAGGAGAATTTCCCCTATTAGGGAGAACATACCCTATCAGGAGAATGTCCCCTATTAGGGGAACTTCCCCTATTAGGAAAAATTCCCCTACTAAGAAAGCTTCTCCTTTTAGGAAGCTTCTCCTTTTAGGAAAATTTCCCCTATTAGGAAAACTTCCCTATTAGAGAAACTTCCCCTATTAGGAAAATTTTCCCTATCAGGGAAACATCCCTTACTAGGAAAATTTCCCAAGATTTCCCCTATTAGGGAGAACATCCCGTATTAGGAGGATTTCTCCTATCCGGAAAACTTTCCCTACTAGGAAAATTTTTCCTATTAAGGAAACATCCCCTACTAGGGAAATTTCACCTATTACAGAAACTGTCCCTTTCAGGAAAATTTCCCCTATTAGGGAAATTTCCCTATTAGGGGAACTTCCCCTATCAGGAAAATTTTCCCTATTAGGGAAACATCCCCTACTAGGAAAATTTCCCAAGATTTCCCCTATTAGGGAGAACATACCCTATTAGGAGAATTTCCCCTATTAGGGGAACTTCCCCTATTAGGAAAAATTCCCCTACTAAGAAAGCTTCTCCTTTTAGGAAGCTTCTCCTTTTAGGAAAATTTCCCCTATTAGGAAAACTTCCCTATTAGAGAAACTTCCCCTATTAGGAAAATTTTCCCTATCAGGGAAACATCCCTTACTAGGAAAATTTCCCAAGATTTCCCCTATTAGGGAGAACATCCCGTATTAGGAGGATTTCTCCTATCCGGAAAACTTTCCCTACTAGGAAAATTTTTCCTATTAAGGAAACATCCCCTACTAGGGAAATTTCACCTATTACAGAAACTGTCCCTTTCAGGAAAATTTCCCCTATTAGGGAAATTTCCCTATTAGGGGAACTTCCCCTATCAGGAAAATTTTCCCTATTAGGGAAACATCCCCTACTAGGAAAATTTCCCAAGATTTCCCCTATTAGGGAGAACATACCCTATTAGGAGAATTTCCCCTATTAGGGGAACTTCCCCTATTAGGAAAAATTCCCCTACTAAGGAAACTTCTCCTTTTAGGAAGCTTCTCCTTTTAGGAAAATTTCCCCCATTAGGGAAACTTGCCCTATCAGAAAAATTTCCCCTATTACGAAAATCAACTGTTTTTTAAATTTATATTCTCATTTTTCTATATCGTCACATTAGAAATAAAGTGGCGTAAGTGCTATTCATATACATAGCACTTATGCCACTTTGTTTCTACGAGTTACAGGCAATAATATCGTCACCTTAGCGTGAAAGGGGCGTAATTGCTATGCTTATACACAGCACTTACGCTTTTTTAACTCCAAGGTGACGATCTAATACAAGTACATCGATAAAAGTATTGGTTTATCAACATTTTAGTCCCGAGGGCACCTGGTTGCTGATATTGACCCCCTTGGAATCCAAAATCCTGATTCTGCGAAACTCCAAGGAACGGCTCAACTAGCACCAACAGTTGTGGTTCGTCAGCACTTGAAGGGCCTGACTGAAGCTGATTTAGGTCGGGAATTTCCGTTATCAAGATCGTTGACGGTGCTGGGTGGTGAAAAAAGGAGTCTACCATTGAAGGACATCTTGGCGAGGCTCAACAAAATTTACTGTGGACACCTGGGACTGGAGTACACATTTATCCCAGACTTTGAACAGGTGAATTCTGAAATTACTTCTTGTCACAGAAATAAATGATCATAATCTGCTTAGGAACAGAAGGGCACAAGTGCTATGGACAATAATAGCACTTATGCCCCTTCGACTCTAAAGTGAAGAAATTATTTCCACGAACAGTTGGACTGGCTGAGGCACAAATTTGAAGTACCTGGTGCTTGGGACCTTCAGCCTGATCATCGAAAGTGGATTTGGACGAATGTAATGAAGGCAGTGACGTTCGAAGCGTATTTAGCTAAAAAATATGGTACAGAGAAGAGATTCGGCCTCGAGGGATGTGAGGCATTTATTCCAGCGATGGTCCAGTGCTTCGAGACATCAGCAGAGCTTGGTACTTTTTAGAAATAAATATTTCCTTGATCTAATCTGATAAACATGTCAGATACTATTAGGTTTAGGAGAATTTGGCGAAAGAGTTTTTTTTTTGTAGGAAATCAAATTGTCTGCAAAAAAAGGTTTCTTGATATTTTCTTATTGAATCTTACGGCCTTTGAGATATTCATAGAACAATGTAAATATGAATTCTCAAAAAAATGTTTCTTTTATATTTGATGTGAAAGAAACATTTAGAGAATTCTTTCTAATAACATAGGGGAGAGTGGGGCAAAATGGACACTGTTGTTAAACGGTTAGAGATGGATTTTTTTTGATGATTCTATTGAAAAGCTGAGAAAATTTTAGTTGGAAAACAAGTCTCAGATGTATTTTTTTCGATTTTTTTGAAAATTCGATATTTTTTGGCATCTTTGAAGGGAGCTTTTCTTTTTTCAAAAATCTTCAGTTTTTTGCCAATATCTCTGGTTCTATTGGTCGTAACAACTCGGGGTTAGTCTTAAATTAAAGGTGAGCTCATTTTCCATCGATTCATGAGGTTTTGAATTAAAAAATATCAATTTCTGGGATAATTATAGGCCAAAAACGGTTTTACAAAACTGTTCCACGAAAATGCCCATAAATACCTTAAAAATCGATGTTTTCGAATTAAAAACCCTATGAATCGATGGCAAATGATCTCACCTTTCACCTCCCATTGGAATTTCTACGCTACGACAGATAGAACCGGAGATATTCCCAAAAAACTGAAAATTTTCAAAAAAAAGGGAGGGTCTCACCCCTCTAAAATGCTCTAAAAAGTCAAAATCGCCAAAAATTCAAAAAAATCAATGCCGGCACTTATTTCCCGCCTAAAATTTTCTCAGCTTTTCAATGAAATCATTAGAAACAATCTACAGCCAATATTTCTATTGATTTCAAAAGTTTTTCATAATATTTGCCTGAAAATGTAGATGTGTCCATTTTACCTCTGATGTCCATTTTGCCCCACCTTTCCCTATTGTAATAACTATCTTTTTTGCACGAAAGGATTTCAATGCGATTCTAATTGATAATTATATTGCAGACTTAGAAAAAAAAAGAAGATATTGCAGACTTAGAAACAAAGAGACGTAAGTGCTATGTATAAGGATAACACTTACTCCCCTTTGAATCTAAGGCGGCGATATATATCTTGTATTATTGGCTCCGATGGGCAGATTAGCTTGGAGTCTTAGTCAAATGAACATTGAACATTAAACATTGAATCCCACCGTTCTGGAAATTTTCCAGAACTGTTCTGGAAATTTTCAGACGATCCAAATATGGGAAATATAAACCGATTTTTGAGAAGACATCAGGCAAAAAAGTGTTATCGGATCTCAATTTCGGCAAAATCTTCAAAAAAATTCCAGAAATGCTTCGGAACTGTTCTGGAAATTTTTAGAACGTTCCAAATTCGAAAATATAAATTGATTTTTTTTTTCTATGATTTTTTACGATTTAAATTTTGGATAAAAAGGAGTGGATAGTGCAGTCATTGGCATGGCTCATCGTGGTCGTCTCAATACTCTGATCAACGTCTGCGGTAAACCAATGCACCAACTCTTCACTCAGTTCAATCCAATTCCAATGGAAGGACTTGGCTCTGGTGATGTCAAGTATCATCTTGGTACACATGCAGAGAGACTTATGGAGCGTTCGGGCAAGAAAATAAGGATCGCGATGCTGGGTAATCCGTCTCATTTGGAGGCTGTTGCACCGTCCGTTGTTGGTCGAGTCAGAGCTGAAATGATAGCACGCAAGGATTTTAAAAGTGACAAGTCATTGGCTGTTATTGTGCATGGAGATGCTGCTTATGCTGGACAGGGAGTCTGTTATGAGACAATGCATCTGACGAATTTACCAGATTATACTACTGGCGGTGTCATTCATGTGGTTACCAACAATCAAGTAAGATGAATTGATGAAGAAATGTTGAGTTCTCGAGATATTCTTCAAGAAAGAATTAAATTTTTCATTTACCGTCAATGATCCAAGTAATGCCACCAAGAGACTTATTCTGCCACATATCTTTCATAGAAAAATGATATCTTATCATAAATTCAAATTTGATTTTTCCTCGAGAGAATTTAGAGTCTGGACTATCATTTACATCAATTATTTTCCTGAATTAATGATAAAAATTATTTAATTTATATTTTTGAAAATATTTTGCCCATGGCCCGATTCATGCCACCATGGCCCGATTTCTGCCATAGAGGATCCCAATAATTGCCATCAATTAATTTCCATCACTGGTCGTTATTTTTAAATTATTCGTCAATTTATATGAAAGTCCAATGATTTTGCTAACAATCAATACAATTTTTGATTTATTAAATACTTGAATTTTCTCAATATCACACATTGAACTGATGAGGCACTCTAACTCCACATGAAGAGCTTTAGGGCTTTATCTTGCTGAGCATGCTGGTCGCATTTAACGAATTAATTTTAGAAATATATCTATTAGAGAAATATCAGATATTTTGATTGTCCGGTGTCCTCAGAATATTTTTCTAGCCACTGTTATCAATTACTGAGAGTTGAGAATTCAAATAAGTTCAATAATCACGAAAACGTATGAAAAGTGGCATTAATTGGGCCATTGACGGTATTTATTGAAAAAAAAAAATGTTTTTTTTTTTCATTACTCAAGAAAAATGTGTTTTTTTCTCATTAATCAAAGAAAAACATATTTTTTTCAATTCATTAAAGAGAATGTTTTTTTTTTATTTATTAAAAAAAATATTCTTTCATTTATTTATTAAAAAAAAATGTTTTTTCTTATTTATATTTTTTTTTCTTATTTTGTTGTCTATTTGCCTCAAAATATCTCGGAAACTATTGAATTTAAAGGAATTTACCGAAAAACCTTTTGAAAAATGTTTTTTGATAAATTCTCTTGATCCTCATGATTTTCAAGATTTTTTTGAAATAATTCGCATTTAATTATCATTTTTTTTTCATTTAGATTGGATTTACAACGGATCCAAGATACTCCAGATCATCTGCCCATTGCACAGACGTGGCGCGAGTCGTTAATGCCCCGATTTTCCACATTCACGCGGATGATCCTGACCTAGTGGCCTACTGCAGCCATGTTGCTGCTGAATATCGTTCGATTTATCACAATGATGTTGTCCTGGATGTCGTCGGTTATCGCCGCAATGGACACAATGAAATGGACGAACCGATGCTGACGCAACCGCTCATGTATAAGCGGATCAAGGCGCATCCCAATGTTTTGACGATTTACAGCGAGAGACTGATCAAGGATGGAGTCATTGACGAGGCCTTCGTCAAGCAGGAAAGTTTCAATATATTTTTCAATGGAAAATCATTGAAATTTACAAAAAAATCTGGAAATCTCAAATGTTCGAGATTTTTGGGGAAATCTCAATTTTTTTAAAATAAAACTAATTTTCAAAATATAGATGGGCGAGGAAGATTGCCAAGGGGCAGATTTTAGAGGAATTCGAAAAAAATTTAAAGAAATATAAAATTTCCCAAAAATGTTCAAAAATTTCGAAATCCGCAAATTTCAAAAAATATAGAATTTATCAAAAATTTTAAAATTTTAAAATTTCGAGATATTTGGGTAAATCCCATTTTTTTTTTTTTATAAAAATAATTTTGAAGCTATAGATGTGCGAAGAAAGTGGGGGGGGGGGGGGGGGGGAGAGTCGAGAGAAAGCCGAGAAAAATTTGAAAAAACATACAATTTACTAAAAATCTCGAAAAAAATTCGGAATCCTAAAATTTTGAGATTTCTTGTGAAATCTCAATATTTTTTCCAATAAAACTAATTTTCAAGTTATAGATAGCAACGGAAAGTAGCCGGGAGAAAATTTTATACAAATTCAAGAAGCATTTGAAAAAAAAAAAAATCCATTTCAATTCAATTTTTTTGCTTATTCAAATTTTTCAATTAAATTATATTAAAATTACAGGAAACGGAAAAATTCCAGCAACTCTGTGAATCAGAGTTCAAAAAGGCACAGACCATTGAGACAATGCAGATGAAGGATTGGCACGACGTTCCCTGGACCGAATTTTTTGCCAATCAGAGCCCAACAAATAAAATTGGAGAGACAGGAATTGATAAAGACACGATTAAAACAATCTGCGAAGCTTTTTCGTCAAGACCCGAGGATATTGAGCCACACAATCAGGTTTTCAGGGTTTTGGATAGAAGAAAGAAGCTCATGCAAGCTCGACAATTCGATTGGGCCATGGCTGAAGCACTGGCATTTGCCAGTTTACTCAAAGAGGGACATCCCGTTAGATTATCGGGTGAAGATGTTGAGAGAGGAACTTTTTCCCATAGAATACACATTGTTCATGATCAGAATAAGGATAAAACTTGGAAAAATGTGCTTAATGGCATTTTTCCAGGACAGGCACTGTATACTGTCAGTAATTCGCCACTCTCTGAATTTGGAGTTCTAGGTGAAAATTCAGTTTTTTCAGTAAAAAAAAAGAAAAAAATTGAAATCATTGCTTTTCTTATTTTTTTTTTTAAACTTGAAATCAGCTTTATTTCAAAAGATTTTAAATTTCATTTATTATTATTATTATTGTTTGAGCTTTCGTAAGGGGTTACATGGAATCCTTATTAATTAATTTGAAATTGATCAAAAATCTGGAAATTTGCAGATTTCAATTTTTTTTTTAGATTTCTTGAGATTTTTGGTAAATTCAATATTTTTAGAAATTTTCCTCGGAATTTCTCTGGGATTCAACTTCGACGACCTTCCTTTGCCTACTTGAGTCATTCATATCTTTGGGGCGAGTGGGTTTAGAAGAAATTGTGAGGAGACTTTTTTTGTAGAGAATTTAACGAGCTACAAAAAAGGTTTCCTGGTGAATTCTTGTGGAATCAACGGTTTCAGAGATATTTTAAAGTCAAAAGAAGAAAATCATATTTTTTTCTGTTCCAGGCTTTGAATTGGGGTATTCCTCGTACGACCACAATACTCTGACGATCTGGGAGGCTCAGTTTGGCGATTTCGCTAATAGTTGTCAGGTAAATACAGAAAAACGATTTTTAAATGTAAAAAAACAATTTTTTACCCCTTTCTCACTTTTTTCGATTTAATAGGAAAAATTCTAAAAATTCGTTCAGAATTACTTTGTAGATATTTCTGAAACGAGTGAGTCTATGAAAAACTGTAAGGAATTCTTTTGTGTAGAGAATTTTATGAGCTACAAAAAAGATTTCTTGACAAATTCTCTGGAACCTAATAGTTTCCGAGATATTCTAAAAATAATAGAAATATTATTTTTATATTTTCCTTTTTTTTTCTTTTCTAAATCATTTTTAAATAATTTTTTTTTGTAATTTCAGGTGGTAATAGATTCACTTCTGTGTTCAGGCCAATCTAAATGGGGCAGACAAGTGGGTTTAGTTTTGCTATTGCCCCATGGAATGGAGGGTCAAGGTCCAGAGCATTCATCAGCAAGACTCGAAAGATTTCTACAATTGTGCGATGATGATTGTACTCACGTTCCCGGCGATGCTACTGAGAGCCCCGATGACATTATGACCCGTCAACTCTTTGAGATTAATTGGATTGTCTGTAATCTCACGACACCTGCTAATCTTTGTCATGCTCTTAGACGACAAATTCACATGCCATTCAGAAAACCATTGGTACTAATTTCCTTGATTAATTTCCTTGCTGCTTAATGATACTAAAAATAGTAGATACTTGACCATTTTTAGTGGCGTTTTTTTTTCTCAGCGTTTTTCTATCTATGCAGTCAGAAAAAAAGTTAAATTTTTGTATAAAATCGTTAATAACAATTTATCCGAAATAAAATCCTCAAATTTGATGAAGTGCATCTGTGAAGAATGTAATGAGGAATGAAATAAGTCTTGGAAACAAAAAATTAACTGAAAATTGGTAAATTTCCTGTGTTTTTTACATTCCTTCATTTTTTCAAATTCTGGAGAAATTTTTAAAACCACTGGGAATTTTACAGTTTTCAATGATTTTCTTGTTTTTAGGACTTACTTCATTTTTCATTACATTCTTTACAGATTTACTTCATCAAATTTGATAATTTTATTTCGAATAAATTGTTATTAACGATTTTATACAAAAATAAAATTTTTTCTTTACTGTACAGACAGAAACACCTTAAGGAGGATTGACAGGTATAATAAGGAAAAAATAGGCTTTTCTTTGGCATGAAATCGTTAATAACAATGTAAACAAGATAAATGTCTCAAAATTAATTCAGTAAGTATTTAAAGAATGTAATAACGAACGAAGTAAGCTCTGGAACCAAAAAATTAATTGAAAGATTTTTAATATTTTTTACATTTCTTTAGACCTTGAGAAATTTGAAGAAATGTGAAAAATAATGAAAATTTTGTAATTTTCAATAATTTTTTGTTTCCAAGGCTTATTTTATTCCTTATTACATTCTCTACAGATTCCTTGAATCAGATTTGAGAATTTTATCTTGAATAAATTTTTATTAACAATTTTATGCATAAAATTGAATTTTTTTCTCGATTTTACCGTCCAAACATTCTTAAAAAATGAATTATTTTCAAAAAAAAAAATTAAAAAAATATGCACATATAGAAAATTTGAAAAATCTACAAGTGCGAATTTTTCGATGTTTTTTTTTGTAATAATTTAATTTGTTTTTTAATTTCTAAAAATTGTCACATGTTTGATATCTTCAGTATCATTTTTCTAGATTAATTCCTCTTTGCACTTGCACTTTCTTGAGTAAAGAAAAATTCGCTATTTCGCCCACTCACTGTCTCTTTGTTCACGTTACAACGTTATCTTGTCGTCGAATGTGACACAAACGATAAGAATTGTTGCTAATAGCAATAGTTTATACGGTAAAATTTGCATTATCATAGGTGGAAGTATTAAATAATATGACCTTCATTATTTTCATTTCGCTTCAGAGAAAAAAAAAACTGTGAATTTATATGAAGATTTTACACGACTGATTCAACTACTTATTCAATGAATATCTCATATTTACATTTTAATTCAACTTTTTTCATTGCTTCATTATTGCTCAATGTGGGAAATTGATCAGATCTTGAATTATAAATTATTCTCGCACAAATAGGGATTCTCTATTAAACTTTAACTTTTAGACTTTACTCTTTAAAGGATGATTTTTTTCATCGAATTGATCAATGAAAAATTTTATTACACATTTTTGTCTGTAAAAAAATTAAATTATTTGCAAAAAAAAAAATCACTATTAATGTTTTTTGCCGGATTTTTATTTTTAATTTCAGGTCATTTTGTTGTTTTTACGCTCTGTCATTTTCATAAATTCTCTTATACATCTTCATTTTTCAAAACTGTTGAAAATGTTTCATTTGAATCTTTTTTAAAACAATTTTCTGTTAATGATACTGAAAATAGCAAATATCTGACAATTTTTGGTCTTTTTTTTCCTTTTTTCAATGAATTATTAAAAAAAAAAAATTAAAAAAATATGAGCATTTATAAAATTCGAAAAACTGTAAATTCAAATTTTTTAAATATTTTTTTTGGAATAATTGGCTTTTTTAAAAAATCTAACAAAAATTTCAGAAATTTGCTATCTTCAGTATCATTTTTTCGATGAATTCTTTTAAATTCAATAATTTCGAAAATATTTTCAGATTAATCTTCAAGAAAATACTATTTTTCAGGTGATAATGACTCCAAAATCTCTGTTAAGACATCCAATGGCTCAATCAAGCCTCGACGATATCGAGACAGGCACAAAATTTTCACCAATTTATCCAGACAAAACACAGCAGCCAGATAAAATAAAAAAAGTACTAGTCTGCAGTGGAAAAGTTTATTACGATCTTGTTGCTGAGAGAATGGAGAAAAAAATGGAGGAACAAATTGCAATTATCAGGATTGAACAGATATGTCCTTTTCCATATAATTTATTTGCCAAGGAGATCTCAAGGTTTACCAATGCCAAGGTGAGACAATCCTAGTGAATGGATTGGAATTGTTGGCTATTTCAATCATTTGAAAAATTGCTTATTTAACATACCAATGACATGTCGCGTCATTGCATTATCATTGTCAACATTACTGGAGTAATGGTGATTTTTCAAATAACAGGGAACATTAGAAAATATCATTCATCCGCATTTCTTTCAATTTTCCTATTTTTTTTTTTTCTAAGAAAAAATGGGAAAAGTCATATTTTTATTTTAAATATGGTGGCGTCTAAGCGAGATAGCGTGATTTTTGTGGAGCCCTTTTTTTCTACAGAAAAAGACTATTAAGAACTCGAAAAAAGATCTCCACAAAAATTAATTCGCATTTTTTGTAAATTTTCGTGTTCTTTTTTTCTCTAATCAAAATGAAAAAATCAACCCTTTCTTTTAAATATGTCGGGAACTTATAGAAATAGCGCGATTTTTTCGAAAAATGATGTGCCTTTTCTGTGGAGACAATTGAGAAATCCAAAAAAGGTCTTCACAAAAATTAAGTCTCATTTCCTTCAATTTTCCTATATTTTTCTTTTTTTTCTAAGTGAAAACTACAAAAATCCACTGTTTTCTTTTTTAATTATATCGGAAACTTATTGAGATAGCGCGATTTTTTCAAAAAATGATGTGCCTCTTCTGTGGAGACAATTGAGAACTCGAAAAAAGGTCTTCACAAAGATTAATTCTTATTTCTTCCAATTTTTCCTATATTTTTTTTTTTTTCTAACTAAAAATGGCAAAAATTTACTGTTTTCTTTCTTAAATATCTCGGAATCTTATCGAGATAGTGGGATTTCTGTGGAAATTCCTGCGCCTTTTCTGCAGAGACAATTGAAAGCCCTAAAAAAAACGGTTTGCACAAAAAAATTGTGCTATCTCGCTTAGATTCCGAGTATTTTCTAAAAAAAAACGTAAATTTCCGTTTTTTTCAATGAACAATTCTCTGTTTCCCACCAGGAAGACACTAACGAGTTAGATAATAATACTTTTGTTTAAAAAAATGCTACTGATTCCTCATTAACGTTAATTAGCATTAGCATTCGAGAAGCCTGTGTATTTTATTGTCGAGAAAAATATTCCACAATGATTTTCATTTATTTTATATTCTTTGTTAATTGAATCGTGAAATACCAACAATTCCATAAAAACTACAATTTTCACCGTATTTCCCGTAATTAATAAAAATAAGAAATCACTTCATTCTCTTGGAAATAATTTTATCACCAAAAATCTGTGATAATATCTTTCCCGGAATTGATAAGAATTTATTGTAGAGTGTTTTTGTTTCCGAATGGAAGCTATGTAATCATCAGAATTTTTGATTGTAATTTTTTTAATAGAAGATACTTAAAATGATATAAATAGAGAGAAAATTATATTTTTAGCACATGTCTGTGTGTATGTCTCTGCGTGCATAAAAGTCTCAATTACAGCAAAACGGTTTTATAGAGAAATTTCATATTTTGTGGAAAACTTCCTCTCGACGGAATCTATTTTTTAAGCTTTATTTGAAGAGAATCCGATCTACACTTTTTGAGATATGTCCATTTTTCGAAAATCAGTTTTTAATGGAATTTCCGGAAACTATGCAACTGATGTTATTTATAGGGAAAGGTGGGGCAAAATGGACACATTAAAATTTTCAGGCAAATATTATAGAAAATTCTCGAAATTAATAGAAATATTGGCGGTAGATTGTTTTTGATGATTTCATTGGAAAGCTGAGGAAATTTTAGGAGGGCAACAAGTGCCGGAATTAATTTTTTTGAATTTTTTGCAATTTTTCTTGAAAATTTTCAGTTTTTTGAGAATATCTTCGGTTCTATTTGTCGTAGCGTAGAAATTCCAACGGGAGGTGAAAGGTGAGATCATTTGCCATCGATTCATAGGGTTTTTAATTGAAAAATATCGATTTTTAAGGTATTTATGGGCATTTTTGTGCAACAGTTTTGTAAAACAGCTTTTGGTCTATAACTATCCCAAAAATTGATACTTTTTGATTCAAAACCCCATAAATCGATGGGGAATGAGCTCACCTTTCACTTGAGATAAACCCTGAATTGCTGCGACCAATAGAACCAGAGATATTTCCAAAAAATTGAAAATTCCCAAAAAAAGAAAGGTTTTTACCTTTCAAAAGTGCCGAAAAATATCGAATTCTCCAAAAAATCGAAAAAAATACATCTGGCACTCGTTTTCCAGCTAAAATTTCCTCAACTTTTCAATAGAATCATCAAAAAAAAATCCATCTCTCTTATTTGCATGATTAGTCCTCGAGTTATTGGCGTTTTAATGAATTTCTCCCAAATTTGATATTTTGATGATGACTTGAAAAAAATTGTATCACTTCCATTTGGAAGCATATTGCTAAAGTATCAGCAGAAAAATCTATATCAGTTGGAAAGCAATACTATTATCCACTTGTTTTTTTCTTTTTTTTTCTGGGTAATTTCAAGATAATGTGGTTCCAAGAAGAACACAAGAATCAAGGTGCCTACCATTACATTCGTGATCGTTTGGCAACGGCCCTCAAATTGCCCTTGGAAGCGATTAGATATGGAGGAAGACCAGTTTCGTCAGCACCAGCAACTGGCAGCAAAGTCATTTTCAAAGAAGAACTACACTCAATGATGAAGACAGCAATGTCCCTCGACTAATTTTTCAATTGAATAAAAAACGAAAAAAAACTACGAAATCAGAAGTGAAAATCACTTTTCTTGGATTATCAGATTATCTCGGAAGTTAAACGAGATAGAAAAATTTTGATGAAACCTTTTTTGTAGAGAATTTTGAGAGCTAAAAAAAAGGGTTCTTCATAAATTTTCCTATCTCCCTTATTTTACCGAGATATCTAATGATAAAAATCGAAAATCGCATTTTTCTTTGGACACTGAAGAAAAAACACTTCACTTCTTCAGGTACTTCGACTCACCGCGATGCACAGATATCTGCTGCGTCTTCTGAAAAAGGTGAGAGACGATCTCTTCTTCATCAGAATTTTTTTTTCAATTTTTTCGGAATTAATTCATTTAATTTGGAGGATTTTTTAAAAAATTGAATTAATAAGTTAATTAAATTTAAGGGATTTAAAAGAATTAATTCGAAAAATTAATTATATTTAAAGGATTTTAAAAAATTGAATTAGAAAATTGATTAAATTTAGAGGATTTTGAAAAAATTGAATCAAAAAATGAATTAAATTTAAGGGATTTAAAAAAATCAAATTAGAAAATTCGTTCAATTGAAGGATTTAAAAAAATTGAATTCAAATAAATTAATTAAATTTAAAGTATTTTAAAAAATTGAATTAAAAAATTCATTGAATTTAAGGGATTTTAAAAAATTGAATTAAAAAGTCAATAAAATTGGAAGGATTTTTAAAAATTCAATCAAAAATTGATTTAATTAAAAAAAAAATTATGTTTTTCAGAATTCGAGCACAAGAGCACTTCTTGCAATGTTCCATTGACAGTGAATGAAGAAAAACTGAAGAAAAATTGCCGGAGCGTTAATGATTGACGCAACATCAGGCATCGCAATATACCACTACAACACACATTTAAATTCATCCTAATGAGTTATTCGCACTTGAAAGGAGAAGAAATATAATAATTACGAGTCACTTATAGGCTTGAAACACACAAAACCAGTGTCTATTGTCCATGAAATTGTGTTTTTTTTTCTCTCTTCGTTTCCATAATCAGTGAATTGCCGATGAAACACAGAAAGAGACTAAATTTTTTTATTTTTTTACAATTTTTTAATTAATTTTTCTCCAAGGATTTATCGAATCGATTGTCGATCCGGCGATTTTTCCATCTGATGACTGATAAATCCAGATTTTCTCGATGATCAAGCACAAAGTGACTCATTAAAACCGGATGTCCTTCGATTTCTGCGTTAATTATCATTATAATTTTTTTTTTATTAAAAAAAAAGTGTACTCACCATTTTTGAAAAGTGCGGGCTTTTTTTCCCTACGAAAAAAATGAAAAAAACTATTATTTCGATTTTTTTTTGAGTTAAAAAAGTGCAAATCTGTTCGAAATGAGAACTGCCACTTTGAACTGTCGTGTAAAATGAAATTCTTTATCTTTTGGATTATTAAAGGCGGTTTGTTTTGTTAAAAAAAAAAGAGAGGTGGGTGACAGAATTATCTATAATCGAAGCGCAAGAGATAAGAGAATTACTAGGAAAATGGATAAAGCACGAATTTTACGGTATTATCTAGAAAATTGTGAATTGTAAAGTGGATTTTTAGAAAAAACCATTTTTTTTTTTAATCTGTACTTATCTTTTAGCTTTTGATTTTGTCCTGATTGGTTGGCGATTTTTCTGTTGATTCAATGATGAATTGATGGTAACGATAGTAACTATAGTTCTATAGATCGAAAGATTATTTTGAGATTATCTCGAAAATCAATGGGCTTTGGAGCATTTGGTTGCGATTAAAAGTGCGCATGCATCAATTTCTATTGAAAAAAAATAAAAAATAAAAAAAAATTAATTTTGAAAAATTTTAAGATGTGAAAAATAATGGACATTTATAAGTGAATTAATTTTTATATTAATGATTAATATTTCTCAGTTTCATGGAAAATTGGAAAGTGGCGAATAACAATACTAAATGATTGTCAATTTGTCGATTGTCAATTTGCAAATTGACAATCATTTAGTATTGTTATTTGCCATCTTCTAATTTTTCATAAAATTGAAAAATAGTAATAATGTAAATTTTTCAATTTTCAATTAATCTTTTATTTATACTTATTTTATTCATCATTATATTCTTCACAGATTCACTGAATCACATTTGAGAATCACATTTTGTAGGGGAAAGTGGGGTAAAATGGACCTGTTTGTTCGAATGATTTGGGATTTTTTAGAGAATAGGCAGCTCTATGAAAAAATTTCAAAAAATTATACAAAAATGGAGACATATTGCAGAATCTTCTCAAATTTTTTCAGATTTTTCCTTCGTGTTCTTAACATCGAAGAAAAATCCTGAATCATGTTGTTGGAGAGGTCCATTTTACCCCATTCTCCCTTACAATTTTTTTTATTGTAAAAAATCGTAATTTTTCCCTAGAAAAAAAGAGATTTTAATTCAAACTTTCCCGCCTCAAGTGACGCAGCATGCGCGCATGCGCTCTATAGCTGCGCACTAGTACTGTGTCCCGGTTTCTGACTCTAGTAGTCATCGAAAACAGCTCGCTGTGCATCTCCATTGTGTGTCGACGACGAGAAATCAGTATGGCGGCGTTCGGCGTGCACATTAGATCTGCACTTGCGTAAAAATCCCTCAAAAAAATTCCTGAGTAACGTGTGTGTGTGTGTGATACTCTGCAGAATCCTCTGGAAGTCCTCGAGGAAGAAGGGAAAAATAAGCAGCAAATTAAGAAAAAATAGAAAAATTATTGCAGTAATTTCTAAAAAAGATCAATTAAAATAAGCAAAGTGCCAACAGGAGATACACTGTTATGCCGAAAGGTCTCGGTTGGCTTTAGTGACGTTGACAATAAGGATGAGGCTGGTATCAACGATTTACAATACAACAAAAACGTTAATACGGTAACGACATCTCAAGGATTTCATCAATTCAATAGCGACAATAAGATGACAATGAAGACTAGTGGTACGGCTGCTGGAAGAACATCGTTGCCTGTACTTAGCCACTTCAAGTACGAGCACTTTGTTGCTGGCATTTCTGGTGGTGTTGTTTCTACACTAATGCTGCATCCATTGGATCTTATCAAAATAAGATTTGCTGGTAAAAGCACATTTTTATTCAAAATTAATTTCTATTTTTTTTTTTTTTTTTTTCGGAATTTTTAGTGATGGAGTGAAATCTCTGGGGTTTTTCTAGGAATATCTCTTGAATGAGTGGAGATAGGGAAAAATGTGAGGAAACCTTTTTTGTAGAGAATTTAATTGTCTAAAAAAAATGTCTCTTGGTGAATTCTCGTAAATATCGTTTTTTACAAGATTCTATTGAAATAATGAAAAAAAAAAAAATTAATTTTTTTTTTTGTGGTTCTAAAGAATGAGTTTATCTACTTTTAGGAACACGTGTCTCATGTTGGTTGACCTTGATCATCATTTTCGTCTATCTGTAGAGCTGATAAAAATTATTTCGTGATAATTCAATTGATCAACTGTTGTTTCATGAAAAAATGAAAGAAAATTGAAGAAATTTCCATAAATTGAATTTTTTCATCAGCTTTTTATGAGATTATCTCGGAAACTAAGCGAGATAGAGCAATGTTGCTTCAATCCTTTTTTGTAGCTCTTGAAATTCTCTACAAAAAAAAGATTGAAGCAAAATCACCGTATCTCGCTTAGATTCCGAGATATTTAGAAAAAACTGTTGATTAAGTAAAATGAATTTGTAGAAAAATTTGATTTTTTTTCTTTTATTTACGTTTTTTTTTCATGAAATTGTGAATTAAAAAGAAAAATTTCCCGAAATTTTTGGAGGCTCGACTGTTTGTTCAGATGAAAAACTAAAATGATTGATAAACTCACTTCGAGTATTTTTTAATGGCAAGTGAATGAATATCTTCATTTTAAAAACAAAAAGACGTAAGTGCTCTGTATAAGCATTGGACTTATGCCCTTTTGATTCTAATATGACGATATTTTAAAGTATTGAACTTTGGAGGAAATGATTCATTCCTTCGTAAAAAGGAAAAAAAAATACACAATTCACGTGAATTTTACCGGAGATACATGTGGCTCATTATGTATTACACCTCGTGACGTCAGTAATGTTGAGGGAATCGAAAATAAATCTGGCTAGGCTCCCAGTGTCGACAATTCCAATGTTTTTCCACGTTAAATGTTATTTTACAGTTGAAGGGAAAATAATTCATGAAATAATTAACATTTTAATGGATTTTTTTCCTTTTTATTAATTCTTTCAAACCCTATTAAGGTTTATTCAGAAATAAAATTGTAATGGAATCGAAGGAAAAAAAAGGAAAAATGCAGAAAAATTGGGAGATATATGCTAATTTCATTGTTATGATGAATCATCGACACTCTCTGTTTCACTTTAATACTAAATTTATTCTCTTCTCTTTCTCTAAATGAATTAATGAGAAAAATATTTACTTTTTGTTGCAAAACTTGATATTATCATTGTTAATCAAAAGCCTTGACAATCCAAACAAGCATTGCTACTTCGTTGAAAAAATCAATAATAATAAATTGTTTATCAATGTCGCGAGTTATCCGAGGTTATTTTGAAATTTGTATTTTTATAGTTTTTTTTTAATTCTAATTTCATTGGTTGCAGATCATTGGAAGCAGATATATTTCAAACAAGTGGAGAATAGAATTGCTTTCCAACTGATATAGCTTTTTCTGCTGATACTTTAGCAATATGCTTCCGAATGGAAGTGATACAACTTTTTTCAAACCATCATCGAAATATCAAATTTTGGAAAAATTCATTAAAACGCCAATAACTCGAGAAATAATCATGCAAATGAGCTCTAAATTGACAGGCATCTAACTGATACAATTCTCGAGATAATATAGGGGAGAGTGGGGCAAAATGGACCTAAAAGATGAGATGACTCGAGATTTTTTAAAAAAGCAGCGGTTGCTCCAAAAAATCTGAAAAAATTTACAAACAATAAAGATATATTGGAGGATTCTCTCAAATTTTTTCAGATTTTTTCGTCGAGTCCTTCATCCTGAAAAAAAAATCCTTAATCATATTACTATGAGGGTCCATTTTGCCCCACTCTCCCCTATGAGTATAAATAACATCAGTTGAATAGTTTCCAGAAATTCCATTAAAAACTGATTTTCGAAAAATGGACATATCTCAAAAAGTACCTATCGCATTCTCTTCAAATAAAGCTTAAAAAATAGAGTTCGTCGAGAGGAAGTTTTCCACAAAATATGAAATTTCTCTATAAAACCGTTTTGCTGTAATTGAGACTTTTATGGAAAATATCATTTTCTCTCTATTTAGATCATTTTAACTATATTCTATTAAAAAAATTACAAATTAAAATTCTGATGATTACATAGCTTCCATTCGGAAGCAAAATTCTGTATTTCTTAAGAATTTCAAAAATTTAAGACTAGATTGTTCTTTTTTTTCTCTTTAATTTTTCAAAATCTCTTCTTTTTCTCCAAAAACCTTCCACTAATTCCGAAATTTGATGAGAATTCCTTTCCATGCAGTGGAAAGTTCCAGAGAAACTTAATAACTATTGAATAACTTAATTACTTCTCCGAAGTGATAAATAAGGCTATTGTTTTCATCTCACGAATCATAATAGTGGGCTCGTCTCATTTCAAGTCTTCCTTCACTTTCCGATAAGTTTAATCATTAGCTCAACACTCTTTTGCTCTCATTCCAGCTGTTAGTTACAATCGATATTTCATTATTCCGTGAGTAGGAAGAGATGTTAACAATGTGGAATGCCAAGACGTAATTGTTCAACCCAGATAAAATTTTTTTATCAATAAAAATAAAAAAAGAAAATTTATCACAATTAATTAATTTTGGATGTTCCAACTTCTCTTGAGAGTATCTTTGGTGCGAGTCGAGTTAGGAAAAAATCTCAAGAAACCTTTTTTGTAGAAAATTTAATTCTCTACAAAAAAGGTCTCCTGATGAATTTCTCTAACTCTCATAGTTTTCGAGATCTTTTTAAAATTATGAACATGTGATTTATCCACTGGATTTTTTTTTAATTCAATTTATTCTTGTAATGGAAAATATTTCAGTAAATAATTGAGATAAGATAATTTGTGTAATAACCTTTGTTGTAGCTCTCAATTTCCTCTACAAAAAATGTCTCTACGAAAATTTCCATATCTCAAATATTTCCGGAGATATTGTATTAAATTTAATGAAAAGTGGAATTTAACTTCAATAAATTGAAAATTTGATGAAATCTAGAGAAAAAAATATTCAATCAACTTTTTAAAAAATTGAATGACTTGATCAACACATGCAGGTTGTGATATTTGACTACGAAATCCCCTGAACTTTGTAACATTAATGAAGATAAAATCATCGAGTTATCTGCACGTGTTTAGACTCACATTTGTTTTATATTTAGAAGATCTCTTTTTTGTTGCTAGAAATAGCGAGTCTTCCTACTTAATTAACATCTATTTTCTCTACGTCACTGTCATGTGAAACTGTGAATTATTTTCTAAGACATTGCGAAAAAAAAAAAAAAATAGAAAACTGAATATTTTGTAAGAATTTGATGAACGGAGGATGATTGCAGAGCAATAGGCCTCGGTATTGCGTCAGAAATATTGTCTTGCCTAATTTATGTGCCCAAGGCAAATGCTGATCTATTGGAACGATTCGAAATGAAAGGGAAAGTCCTACTTTTTCTTCTTTTTTTTTAAATTAAACATTAAACAATGGAAAAAAAGAAACAGAGGAGAAAAAAGTCACTTTCACTTGACACTTTCGATAAAAAATTCCTCTAAATATTTTGAATATAAAGTGTTTGCTCCGGTTTCTGACACTTCAGAGCCAATTTGTGACAGCATAAATCAAAGGCAACAACCGATATTTGCTCATTCAATGTTAATTTAATTATATCGTCACCTTAAAAATAAAGGGGCGTAAGTGCTATGCTTATACACAACACTATATACATATTCATCATATAAATATACATTAAATATATCAAATATTATTATTAGTATTTATTAATATTGTTATTATTAATATTTTTAATTTCAACGAAATTTACCAAATTCAACAAATTTTTGGTCACTTGAGAAAAAAATTTAGGAATTATTAAGACAATTAATTATTTCATTTTTACTACTATTTTATTTTTTTTCAGTGTAATTTGCGTTATTTGAAAAAATCTAATTTTTGCGTTTTTCTGTTTCAGTTAATGATGGAATGACAAAATCAATACCCCAGTATTCAGGACTGAGGAATGCAATCAGTG
The DNA here is from genome assembly GCA_963921955.1 of Aleiodes alternator. Lineage (NCBI taxonomy): Eukaryota > Metazoa > Arthropoda > Insecta > Hymenoptera > Braconidae > Aleiodes > Aleiodes alternator. Next base: position 15,724,117 of record OY998098.1, read on the forward strand.
AGATAATAAAAGCGGAAGGACTCAAAGGTCTTTACCGGGGTGTAGCACCAAATGTCCTCGGTTCCGGCAGCTCCTGGGGCTTTTATTTCTTTTTGTGAGTTTTGAAAGACTTTTTTTCTAGCTCTGACCTAGAAGAAATATTTTTCGAATTTATTCCTAAGAAATTTATAATATATATGTGTTTTTGGGTGTCATGACTATCGATTCCACGAAAATTGATCCTAAAATTATAATTATCATGATTTTTAATTAATTATTTATATTAATAATTAATTATATTGATCATTTTGTTCTGGTTAATTTCAAATTGTCTGAAATTAAACTTATTTTTTTTTTCTATAAACAATATTAATGAGATGATTTTTTTGGGATCAATGTTGCCTTTTTCGTGTTTTCGTGTTTTCTACCGATTGAATCGATTATCATGAAGATAATTTGCCTTGAAGTCATTTGATAAAACTCAATTAATTAAAAATTGCCAATAAAAATTCAATAAACAACAAAAATTCAATTTTAATCAAATGAGTTTTATCAAATGACCAATTATTTTTTTTTCTAATGAAAAATGAAAATTATATCCTTAAGAGGTAACGAAAGGCCTTGTATATATATATATATTAAATTTTCTAACTGATTGTTTGACCATATTTATTGATATTTTCATCATAAAAGACTGTGAACGACTGAAGAAAGTAATTAAAAAATCGATTCTTCTGTTATTTCATGAAAAAAATTGATGATTATTGATAAACAATGGACTCGAATAATTGACTATTTATGTATATAATGAAAAAATTTAATTTTCCAGTTACAATAGTATAAAGACATGGATACAAGGTGGAAATGCAAAAAAACCACTTGGACCATCACTTCACATGTTGGCAGCAGCCGATGCTGGTATACTCACATTACTCATGACAAATCCAATTTGGGTTGTTAAAACACGATTGTGTCTTCAATATTCAAGTGACACAACACTATCAGAATCAAAGAGATACACAGGAATGATGGATGCACTTGGAAAGATATACAGGCATGAGGGAATCAGAGGCTTGTACAAAGTACGAATAAAATGAGACAAATGAGAGAATTCAATTAATATAATTCTTGTGGAAAATCAAAAAAAATTTCAACGGTTTGTACGAAAAGTATTTGTAATGATTTTCGTATCTTCAGGGTTTAGTTCCTGGCATGTTTGGGGTTTCGCATGGTGCTATTCAGTTCATGACTTATGAAGAAATGAAAAATGAGTACAATGCATACAGGAAAACACCAATCGACAGCAAATTGGTGAGTATAATTAATGAAACACAATTCATTAATGTTCGATAAGTTGATTTTCATTTTCTCCTCAATTTTTTGCGAGGGGGTGATGATTTTCAAAATCTGTGTACAATAAATGTCTAATTGTGAAAATTCGAAGATTCTCGAATTCTCAGCAGACTTCATGAAAATTCAAGGGATTTCAGGGAATTCTAAGAAATTTCAAGATTTCATTACAGAAACAAAGATGTATAAAAAATGAAAAATTTAATTGAAATAATGTTCAACAAAATTTTATAATTTTCTGTGACTTTTCTCAAGTTCTCAAATCGATTTTTCCGATATTTTTACTATTTATTTTAGATTAAATTTCAAAGACTTCACAGATTTCATGAAATTTCCATCGGTTTTCTCTAATTTTTGGACAATTTCAATACTTCTTTTCAGATTTTATAAGATTACAGAAAAATTCCAAAATTTCAGCAATCTTTGAGAGAATTTTGAAATTTTCTAGGGATTTATGATTTTAATGTACACCAGATTTCACAAGTAATTCCCCCCTCTCTCCCGATTTTTCGTGATTATTTTGGAAAATAAGAGACACCCTTTCTTAAAAAAAAGAAAGGATACTGTCCAAATTTCTCTATTTTCCATGAATTTCGAGATATTCATGAAAAACTCGTCACATGTTCATTTTTTTTTAACAAAAAAATTCATTTTTCCACGTAAGTTCGACACAAAAATTCAAAAATAATTTATTTTCACTAGAGAAATTTGATGCAATTACTCATATTCTATAATTTCATCAATTTCAGACAACAATGGAGTACATATTCTTTGCTGCTGTATCAAAATTAATAGCAGCTGCATCAACTTATCCATATCAAGTTGTTAGAGCACGTCTACAGGATCATCATCATGATTACAGAGGAACATGGCACTGTATTCAAGTAACATGGAGGTCAGAGGGAATTCGTGGTTTTTATAAAGGCTTATCCCCATATCTTGTACACGTTACACCAAATATTTGTCTCATAATAATTATTTACGAGAAATTTACTGGTGGCGTTTAAATTCCACTTCTCAAGTGAAGAAAAGGAAAAAGGAAAGGCTCATTCATTTAAAAAAGAATTTAGAATCAATGATTGACTTGGGGATTTGAAAAGTTAGTGAGGGGAAGAATTTAAAATAATTTTTGTAAATTTTTAAATGCTTCTCACATAATTTTGTCATTTTCCTCTAATTTTTCAATTCTCTTACTCTTCTTTTTCTCCAAAAATGGCAAATAATTATCTCGAGTTCAGTTTATAAGTTTGAGAAATTCTGAATATTACAATTTTGAGAATGACTTTTTTTTTGTCGAGTGAATGAATATAAAAATGAACGATTTTAAATACTTAACTTGTAATTATCTCGATTAGGTTTAATTTAATTTTTTTTTCACATTTTTTTGAGGGAAAAAAAATGAGCATTCGGATTTTTTTTTTAATTCAATTTTCATTTAGGCACAACTAGTTGGCAACTAAAATGCCTGTAAATTTTTGGAAAACCTTGACCTTTATCAATTATTTTCATAATTAATGGGAATGTTCAATTGTAGAACAAGATAAAGAAAAATAATAATGGAAAAAAGGGAAATATCGAAAAAATAAAAAAAATTATAAATAATTACTTTGCCTCGATACTTGGATGAATGAATAGCTCAGGCAATCAACAAAATAAAATTATTTAATTTATCTTTAAGCAATTGAGTTCATTAGTGACGACAGATTTGTAATTGCACTTAAAATTCACGAATTTTTCCGCAAATTGAGTTAATTGTATTTGAATTCAATTATTAATGACTAAAAAAATCATGAAAAAATTGCAATTGTTCTTGATTACCAAGAGATTCTGTCTTCACATGAATTTTTTTTTTGTAAATAATAGGAAAAAGAAAATAGAACTATTTAATTTAAACGAATTTCATTCACTTAGTTGTAAATAAAACAGACTTTTTCTCTCAGAATTCAAAAACAATAAAAAAAAACGCATACAATTGTTCAAAACTTCACGTAAATTTAGTTAAATTAATTATTTAAGAATTAGCACTTTTGAATATTTAATCAGACAATTTTAATTAATTTTACTGAATAAATTAATTAAATAAAACAAAAAAGACAACACGAGGAATAATCGTGCTGGATTTATAAAAATTATAATTGAATTTTGTTTATTGATTAATTATTTGTGGCAGGTCCACGAAAAATTCATGAAAAAAAGGAAAAAATTGATGAAAAAAAGGGAAAAATCATTGAATGAATGTGCGAGTGTGTGCTTACCGTGGAGACTATTTATTGAACCACCAGCAGTACGATTTTTGGCTGATTAATTTATATTTATCGATTTATTTATTAAAAAAAGCGCAATTCTCTTCCGTCAAGAATCGTACGCGGGTCTTAATTTCGAAATTGTTTCCAAAGCGAAAAAAAGAAAATAGTAAAAAAAGTATTGCTGGTGGTTGATTGCAGGGGTGAAGGTTGGCGTGGATTTTACAAGGGTTTGGGTGTCAACTTGACGAGAGTTACACCAGCTACTGTCGTCACATTTGTCGTCTACGAGAACACGTCACATTGGCTATTAGGAAAGGATAGGACAGAAAAGAACAACTTTGACAACAATGGAAAATCAAATTTACCAGTTACCATAGAAAACGTCAAGAATTGAGGTAATTTTTTTTTTCGTAGCAAGAGAACAAAAATCAGGATAATGAAAATAAATACTTTTTTTTTTAATTATTATGAAAATAAATATGTTGATGAAATTAGTAGAGTTCTGTGCATTTTTTCTAAATAAATAAATTGAGTAGATTATTATTGAAAAAATATTTCAAATTAATTCACATTAATAGATTTCTTAATTTTCTACATTTGCATATTTTTTCTCTTTTTTAAAATGATTTTTCTGCTAAAAGAAAAATCTGAAAATCGTCAGATATCTGCAATTTTCGGTATAATGGAATGCAGTCATCTAACAATTTTCAGTTTGTTTTTTTTCTTAAAAAAAAAAAATTATTGAAAAAAAATTAGAAACGTATGCACTTGCTTCTCGAATTTTCTGCAAGTGCAATTTTCTTAAATATTTTTAAAATAATTTTGTCATCGTAGAAACAAAGTGGTGTAAGTGCTACGTATAAGTGTGGTACTTACGCCACTTTGTTTCTACGATGACAAAATTATTTTAAAAATATTTAAGAAAATTGTGGAATTTTTGCTAATTTCATTATCTCAAAAAAATCAAATAATTTTAATTTGAAGCTAATTTTTGGTGAATATCTGTCGATAGATTTCGAGATATTTGAGGAAGAAAAAACAGAAGATTCGGATGCATTCCCCCGTTTTTTTTTCATTTTCTTGCGCATTTTTACTCATTTGTGAATGCATTTTAATCAACGAAAAAAAAAAAGAGAAAGGAGTGGCTCAATCAATTACACGACTGCAGGACTTCAGAGACTGGCTAGACGTTAAATACTTGTAAAACAAAAAAGATTGAGAAGAAATTAATTTTGGATTTTCATTTTTTAAATGTTCACGTACTTAAGATTTTATTGAAAAAAAAAAGTGAAGATAAAGTACCCCATGTTAATTAATCTATGAATATCTCAGAAACTGCAGGATTTAGGAGAATTTATCAAGAGACCTTTTTTGAAAAGAATTAAATTCTCCACAAAAAAGGTCATCTGAAGATTTTCTCTAAATCCGCTCATTTCAGAGGAATTCTCCGATGAATCCCAAAGAAATTTTCACCAGAAATTTCGAAAAATTTTCAAAATTTTCAAAAACTTAAATTATCTTCACTTTTTTCGATTAATTTTTTTTTTTTATTTTTTCTTCTCAATGTACTGAATAGTTTCCACGGAGTGCCATCAACTGCATAAACACGTACTATTAAAAATTAATAATTATTTAATTACATCATTTGAATATTAGAAAAGATGAGACTCTGCTGGCGGTTGAAAATCTTTCTAAAATTCCTCTTTTTTTTCTTTTCTCTCTACTCATTAATCTTCACTTGCGCGTCTTTTCTCAACTTCTTTGTATAACTGATAAGATAATTTATAATATTATTTCTTTTTTTTCATTAAAAATCAATGAGGAAAAAAAATTCTTTCATGTATGAGATTCGAGATCAATGTAACTCGGAAGCGTAGTTGAATAAAAATATGTGGGCTAATGGAAAAAAAAAAAAATTGTGTCATCAACCTGTTGATTCACTCGTAAACCGTGTGATTGCCCCTGTTTCTGACCGAATGCCCCAAAAACTGACTATTTATGCAAATTTTCTCATTTATTTATGTTTGAATGCTCATTTAAATGTAACAAGTTTCGCGCGTTTTTCTAGCGCAACAAATATTCTCGCCTTAGAACCAGAAGAGCGTAAGTTCTATGTTTATGGCTAGGACTTACGCCCTTTTGTTTCTTAGGGGCTTTATACTGTCAGAAACTAGAGTTAAAGTGTCAGAAACTGGAGCAACCAAGTGTACCTCCTGATTTTCCTTTACCTTTTCTAGTATTGCAGTATTAGATATACATATATATATAGTTAAATATATATCCAATTAACATTATCTAAGTGACATACCACTTTGATAAATTTAATTAAAAAAAAACATTTAATCACCTGTAATGTACTTAGATAAAATATCGCAGAAATTGGAATTTTTTGTGATGTGAAGAAATAAATCAACAATTTTCATTTCAAATGGAAAAAAAAAAGTTTATTTTTAATTTCATAAAACTTGAAGAAAAAACCCCTCATACACAATCATCGTTGTTTCATTAAATCTGATTTAAGTTGATTTTTCTCTTTTTTTTTAAAGTTTTCTTTGTTTATTTTTTCATTATTTTTTGTGGTTTTTTATTTTTTTTTTTAGTTAACATTGTTTTACAAAAGTATTCATCTTGTTTATCTGTTACACAGTATTGTTTCATTTTTTCATTTTTTTTTTGTTAATTATTTTTCATTTTTTTCTTTAATCAAATATCCAAATAATAAATCGTGATTTGAACGATTAAAAATGATAAAACGGTACACAAGAGAAACGATTAAATCGCAAAAAAGAAAAGAAAAAGAATAAGAACATTATTATTATTATCATTATTATTATCATCATTTGAATATTCCAGAATCAAGGAATTTACCCGCGAAAAAATTTTTAAATTCTTGAGAGGTAACTTACAGCAAGTATTATTGAATTGAATTAAAAAAAAGGAAAAAAAAAAACAAAATGAATTTAGATTGTATTGAATTTTAGAGAAAAAGAAGAAAAAAAATCACCCGATTCTCGTAAAATAAGAAGGAAAAAAGGAGGATAATAAACCTCAAATGAATATTTTAAAGAAGAAAAAGAAACGAAAAAGCAAAAAAAAAAAAATCGTAACAATTTTCAACGAAGAGAAGAAAAATCAAAATCCCTTCGCTTTTCAATGATAGAAAAAAAAAAAGGAAAAAAAAAAACGAAAATTGGTAAATTAAAGAAATTGGAGTAGAGTAAAAGATGTGTTGCTCGTCGTGAAAGTTCCTTTTTTGTTTTTTCTCTTTTTTTTACGTTTTCTTTTTTTTTTTTTTTTTTTTTTAATCATTTTCTTTTTCATTTTTACTCTTTCTTAACGGCCTGTTTAGCCTGATGTGCCTGTAGTACGGCGACAGCCTCTTCAACTTTAGCCTTGAGTGACTCATTGTGTTCAAGCATATGTAGTAGCTCGGAATTATCAATTTCCAGTAGCATTCCAGTAATTTTACCAGTCAATTGTGGATACATGCACTGTATAAGTGGGAAAAGTCTTTCACCAAGCATTTGTTTTTGTTCCTGTGGTAATGCAGCAGCAAGCATTGATGCAGTTAATGGCTCTTGTCCCTGAATATGAACAGCTTGCTGTACTGGAGCTGGTTGTGGCATTGCCATTGGCTGCGGTGGATTGCGCACATTCAGATTATACTTGTAATTGGATGTGCGATTTTGTTGTGGTGATACACCAACAGCTGAACCTGGCATAGCACGTCCTTGTGCATTGATATTGCCAACTGCCTGTTGTCCAGTTATTGGACGTGCTGAAATGGCATTTCTCATAGCACCAGCCTGTGCTGTTGGTGCTCTTGGTGTTGCACGGAATGGTCCCTGCATTGTGGCAAATCCAGAGCTTCCAGTTTGGGCATTTGGACGTACTTGATTCTGTTGGGCAGTCCAGCGTGGTGCTGCACGTACTTGTGCCATCTGTGCTGGACCATAGAATCTCTGTGGTTGTGGCAATGTCGGCACGAAAAAGCTTCCAGCACCACCAGCCTGATACATTGGTCCCATTTGCTGCATACGAAGATTCGACATTCTCTGAATGTACTGAGATGCCAAATGTGCTTTTCTCTCGTCTTTGCGTTGAGCTAGTGCAACATAAAGTGGCTTTGTACCAACAATACGTCCGTTCATCTCAGTAACGGCTTTTGTTGCTTCTTCTGGTGCTGAGAAACAGACGAAACCGAATCCCTTGCTTCTACCCTCTTCCAGCATCACTTTAGCTGATGTTATTGTACCATAAGGAGTGAATTCCTTGCGCAAACGCTCGTCGTCAATTGTGTCGTCGAGATTTTTAACGTAGAGATTTACACCCTGGTATCTGTTGAGGCGTTCAATCTTCAGCTGCTCAAATTTACGTTTTAGTTCTTGCTGACGCTCGGCCTTCTTCTGGGCACGTCCAACGTACATGTACTTGCCCTCGGCTATTTCTTTGCCATTCAGCTCTTGTACAGCACTCTCGGCTGCCTCGGGATCCTCGAAAGCGACAAAACCAAAACCACGGGATTTACCATCGTCCTTTGACATTACCTTGTAGCTTGTTATTGTACCGTATTTCTCGAACATGTCTTTTAGCTTCTCGTCGGTCATGTCCTCACCGAAATTCTTCACGTACACGTTTGTGAAGAGCTTTGCCTTCTCACCGAGCTCCTTTTCACGCTCTTTGCGGGGAATGAATTTACCGACGTATACCTGTTGATTTAATTAATGAAAAATGAAAAATACTTTTAATTTTTTGTTCTATTGAATTTTGATGAATTGATGTCAATTCATCATCAGTTTTTTTTTTTTTTTTGAAAGGAGATACGCCTTTCTCTTGCAAAATCGCTCTATCTCGCTTAGTTTCCGAGATATTTTTCAAAAAATAACGATGAAAAATGTGTAAGAATTCAAAAGAATTTACTAAAAAGTTCTGAATTATAACAAATTGAAGGGATTTTTTCGCCAGTTTTTTTTTTGAATATTTCGGTAATTAATGAAGATACGCCTTTTTTGCTCGAAGCTATTTTTTCCAGAGAATTTCGAGAACTGCAGAATAGATGTAGGGCAAAAACGCTCTATCTCGCTTAGTTTCCAGAATTAATCTTGAGAAACTGATGATAAAAATTTATTCAATGGTATGTCACCATTGAATTATTTAAGGAGTTTGGGGAGTAAACTCGAAATGACGGGAAAAAATTGATTTTTTTAACAGGGATGAAACAAGTCGTTTCAAATCACCTCAATTTTTTTCAAATTTTTCATCTAATTATTTACGACGAAAAAAAATGATAACAAATGATAAAGTGACATAACCCAACATTTGAAAAAAATTAATTATAGCTTGAAAATTCATTCTATTATGTCAAAGACCCGTTGAAATACTTCTCAGAATCGTCAATATTATAGGAAAAAAATTTTTGCACTGTTTGTTGCACTAAACAATTAAAGAAAAATAATTTAGTAGAAATAGCTTTCTGAGCTCTATTTTTTTAAATTTATAACTGCTCAGAAAACGATGGAAAAACCAAACGAAAATTAAGATTCGATCACTGAATATTTCTTTAATATTCTGGTGGAATTTCCTCTAAACTGTCTAATTTTTTACGAAGATATTTAATTCAATGTTATGAAAAATCGACGAATTTAGACATTTTTCTTCATCCGTGAATGCAAGGCGGCAACGTTGTACCGCATTTATTTGGCGCGTAATTTCAAATGAGCATCCAGGGGTTAAGCGATATACATCAGAAAATTTAGAATAATTTTGAATAAATCAGAATTTTCGAATAAAATCTTTTTCACTTATTAATTTACCGCTCCACCGCTTCATCTTTTTCAATTTCGTTACCCGATCCATTATAAATGTATTGATTTCTACTGAATTATTTAATTATCACATCCCGAAAGTTAGAGAGAGACGAATGCTCTCAGTGCTGTCAACCGGAGAAAAAGGAATAATAATTTGACCACAACGTTGTCGCGGTTATTCTTTCTTTTCGATGTTTTTTGACTTTCAGAAATTGATTGCATTGCTCTATTGCGTTGAATCGTTGATTTAAAGAAAAATTCCCCCATCCTAAAGCAATGAAAACATTATTTCGGAACTTTCGGATCATTTTTCAAAAAATCTTTGAAAAATAATTTTTTTAGTGTTTTACGATTGGATCACTGCTGGAGAACAATAGCCTCCCTTGTCCCCTCACACCCGATTTACAATCACTCCCCAAACTCCTTAAGGTCGTATATCCAAAAATTAAACTGATGATGAAAATTCCGGTTTGTTTGAATATTTGAGTTTTTTTTTACCTTTTTGCCGTTCAACAGCATACCGTTGACCTTGTCAATTGATTTATTAGCAGCCTCCTCAGTTTCAAAATGAACAAACCCATAGCCCTTTGACTCGCCAGTCTCGTCTTGTGCAACTTTACAGCTCAATATATTACCAAATGCAGAGAATGTATCGTACATAGCTTTATTGTCAATGCTACGATCCAAATTTTTGATAAATACATTTCCAACACCAGATTTACGCAATGATGGATCGCGCTGCGACCACATTATGCGAATTGGCCGTCCTTTGAGCATGTCGAAATTCATTGTGTCCAGTGCACGTTCGGCTGTAACAAATCAATTCGAATCCTCATTAATTAGGAATTTATTTAGATTTAAAGACTTTGAAGAAATTTTTGGAGTGAAGGGGCGAATCAGGGGAAAATCCAAGTTTTTTGCTGCTTATTTTTGAAAATATCGCGGTAACTAAACGAGATAGAGCAATTTTCGAAGAGATCTCTCTCGTACAGAATTTCAAATGCTGCAAAGAAGGTAATTGTGAAAATCGCTCTATCTCGCTTAGATTCCGCAATATTTTCAAAAAACTAGTGACAAAATAAAATGAATTTCTGAAAATTCTTAAAATAAAATCAGAAAATTTCAGATCTTCTATTTCTGCTATTTTATTTTTTGAGGATATCTCGGAAACGAAGCGAGATAGCGTAATTTTCGTAGAGACCTTTTTCGTAGAGAATTTCAAAGGCTACAAGACAGGTCTCTACATAAATTTCGATATTTCGCTTATTTCCCGAGATCCTTTTACAAAATTAACAAAAGAAATATGAGAATAGAAATTTTTCAATTTTATTTCGTCACTACTTTTTTTCTCAACATCGGGGAATCTAAGCGAGATAGGGCAAATTTAATAGTGACCTTTTTTTCATAACTCTTAAAATTTTCTACGAAAAGGCCATCTGCATAATGAACATAGCCCTATCTCGCATAAATTCCGAGATATTTCCCAAAAAAAGAAGAAAAATAACCGATGAAATAAAATAAATTATTCAAAAGAAAAAAAATCAATAATCCAATAAATAAAAAAAATAGACTAATCCTATTTCCCTTTCCACCAAAATATCCCTTAAAAACCGAATAAAAATCGATATCCTTGAATTTCAGGAAAAGTTGAATGCCCCTTCGTTCCAAAAAAATTTTCAAAAAAAGGGCAGAGTCCAAAAAAAACGTAATCCAAAAGATTAACAGCCGCAGCCCCGCAACAAAGGAGAATTTCAAGGTTTCCAACTGGAATTTCCCCACGAACATGTGGCCGGGGAAATTCACATCGTGGCCTTAGCATTAAAGAGGCACAAGTGCTGTGCATAAGAATAGCACTTAGGCCCCTTTCCCTCTAACCGACGACATGAATCATGACGGTCACGAAAAACGTCACACAAAGATGGCTGACGTTACATCTCGGCCAGTGCGTCATCAAAAAAAAAACTGCAAAAGCCCAAAAAAAGCGCCTAAAATTTGGAAAAAAAAATAAAGTTAAATTTCAAATAATTCCGAGGTTTCAGGCAAAAAGGGCAGAAATTTTGGAGGTCTCAGGAAGACTATTGGCCACTGCCATGCGTCCAATATGGTGGCTCCAAGGCGCGCACGTGTCTCTCCCTCGAATCGTGTGTGTGCGTAAAATGGCCACGCGTCCATGAAACACGAGGCAAAAAAAAACCTTTAAAAACCTCATTAATACCTCTAACTCAATGTAAAAAAAAGGAGAAAAAATAATTTCTCACCATCAGCAGGCTGCTGAAAATTGACGTAAGCATAGCCAAGTGATCTGCGTGTTATTACATCACGACAGACACGTATTGATAGTACTGGTCCAGCAGATGAGAATTTTTCAAAGAGCATAGCCTCGGTTATGTCCGATTGTAAATCACCAACGTATAATGATGCCATTGGATAGTTGGGAGCACCTGGATTCATTATTTCACAAAAAGCCCTTTTTTAATTCAAGAAGAAAAAAATTCTCAATGAATTTTTTTTTTCTTTCAAAAAAACACCTTCTCTTGGTCCTCTTGAGTTTCTTCTTTTTTTTTTTTTTTTGCTGAGAATAAATGAAAGTTTCTCCTCTGCAGTTGAAGCTTTTCTTTATATTATTTTTAATTAAAATGGCCTCTTTGCCAAAAGACTTTCTGCTTCAATATGGCTGGGGGCGGCTGATTCACCGCGTTTTTTTTTCCAGTTAAATCCAGGCAATTTTTTTTAAATTCCCACTCTTTAAAACCAATTTTTTCTTTCAAATAAGCCGCTCAGACTTTTAATTCTTTACAACAAAAAAAGCTCGTCGTCGCAAAACACACACGGCCTCTTCTTTTACGATTTTTTTGGTATTTTTCTCTTTTATTTTCTCTCTTCAATTAATTATTTTCACTTTTTTTTTTTTTCTCACGTTTTCCTTGTTACTACGCTTTTTTTTTCTCTTTTTTTCTTTTTTTGCTTTATTTTATTGAAAAAATCACCGAAGTTTTCGTGCTTTTTATCAAAAAAATTTTCTTCAATTATTTTCGTTTCACGTGGAGATTTATTTGTAACGTTCCCTACGATTTTTCGATTTTTTTTGTTATTTGGTTTAATGAGTTTTACGTTTTTGTGATTTTTTTTTTTTTAAAGATTTTTTTGTAGGTTTTTTTTTTAAGTTTTTTTAAATTTTTTTAAGTTTTTTAGTTTTTTTGGGTTTTTTTTTGTATTTTTTTTTTTTTTTTAAAGAGTTATTTCACGAATGGAGGTGGGTTGTGTGACCTATTTTTATGGTAAAAAGGAGACACAACCACACGTGAACACAACTCTACTCTTAATGAGGAAGAGGCGTTGAAAATAGTCCGTACGTTGCTTATATACTTGACCGTATTGCAAACACTAATGCGCTGGTTTAAAATAGTTCCAACGGTTTTTTGGAGAAACGTTGGCATAATGTACAGGCAGCGCCACATCTTCAACGGTTTTTTCCCATTCAAAAAATAATTCGTTGGGTTTTCATTTGAATTTCCCGCGGCTTTAATTAGATTTATTAACAGGTTCGTGAAAAAATTGAATTTTTTTCTTAATTAATTTAATTAAAGAAAAAAAAGATCTATCCTTCAAATGTTTCCGTTTTTCATTTTTTTTTTTAAATTGAAATTGACGAATTAAAACGGTGGGTAACTCTCTGTTTTACCGCGCGAATTTTTGAAATTTTCAGGTTTTTGTGACGCGATGGCGCCAGCTGTCATCTGATGTTCTAACCCCAATTTTCAGGATTTTCCGGAGGATCCAGGGCAAATTGGACCCAATTGGACTTCGGATTTAATTCAAAGGATTCGAAGGATTCAAGGAAAAGGATTTCTTGGTAATCGAGAATGGCCGCCAAGAATTTTCTCATAAGTGAGTTTTTTCTGAGATTGATTAAAATTAATTTTACAATTTTCTTGATCGGAAAATTTTATGAATTCGGTTTTTGACGTTCTTATTATATAACATAATAATTTTCAGAGACGAGCTGGAAGGAGTGGGCCTACAATCTCTCCCGTTTCAATCAGTACGGTGAGTATCATTTTTTTAAATTAAAAAAAAAATAACGATTTGACTGTTTGCAGCATTTACACAGATGACGGTTTCGGATCTGCGGGTTATTAGAGACATGAAGAAGATTTCCCGTGACCTCTACATTGACGGGACATATTTCCACAGATTCATAGATTCATAGATTCATTTATTCCTCAGAGTTACAAAAGTTTTTTTGTTTTACATCATTCTCCTGCCTTCTCGTCTTCTCCCTCTATTTCTTACAGTAGTTACATTGGTTATTTATTCTTAAGTTTTATTTTTACATTTATACATTAACTTTGGTAATACTGCACACTTTTTACATCTAGAAGTTTCTCTATTTTGCCTTATTTACACTCTCCCTACTCTCCTCCCTCTGTCTGGAGCTCATGGCTCCTAATACTATAGTTGCATTTCTTCAGTTCAGTTCTTTGGCACAGTAACTAATTTAATCCCGGTCTTAGACCCTTCGCTATAGTAGGACATATTTCCATTTTTTTATTCTGTTTTTAACATGTTTATTAAAGCCATCATTAGTATATTACGCTTGAGTTGTGCCAAAGGATCGTATGCGCACTGTTTGCGATTCTTCATAAATTTTGAGCCGAAAGGTCGTATAAACACTCATTTAGGGAATAGTGAATCTCCACATTTCAGACGATTCTGAATTATCCTAAACCATCGTTGAATGAGGTGTTTATACGACTTTTTAGTTCTAAATCGCAGGAGCTCAACCAAAAAGTCGTTTTGCGTGTATTCTCGTTCTTTGAATATAGAGGAAGATGATTTCATTGGAAAGCTGAGGAAATTTTAGGCGGGAAACAAATGCCGGAATGATTTTTTTTGAATTTTTGGCGATTTTGACTTTTTTGAGTATTTTAGAGGGGTAAAAGCCTTCCCTTCTTTGAAAATTTTCAGTTTTTTGAGAATATCTTGGGTTCTATTTGTCGTAGCGTAAAAATTCCAACGGGAGGTGAAAGGTGAGATCATTTGCCATCGATTCGTGGGGTTTTCAATTTAAAAATATCGATTTTTGAGGTATCTATGGGCATTTTTGTGAAACAGTTTTGTGAAACAGTTTTTGGCCTATAACTATCCCAAAAATTGATATATTTGAAGTCAAAACCCCATAAATCGATGGGAAATGAGCTCACCTTTCATTTGGGACCAACCCCGAATTGCTACGACTAATAGAACCAGAGATATTTACAAAAAACGGAACATTTTCAAAAAAGAAAAGGCTTTTACCCTTCAAAATTGCCGAAAAATATCAAAGTTTCAAAAATATCGAAAAAAAATACATCTGACACTCGTTTTTAGTCTAAAATTTCCTCAGCTTTTCAATAGAATCATCAAAAAAAATCCATCTCTAACCGTTTCATTATAGTGTCCATTTTGCCCCCGTCTCTCCTATGTTAAATTATTTACACTTAAATGACACTTAAAGACACTAAACATTATATACAGTGCAAATTCAATGCATTGATTAAAGGCACTTCTGTACTTCTAGACGTGACATTGTTTGTTTTTTTAACAAATAAATTATTTTTGAAAAAATCTAAAATATGCACCTGTAGAAAATTCAAAAAAGTATAAGTGCAAATTTGAAATAATTTTTTTTTATAATAATTTATTTGTTTAAAAAAATTATAAAAGAAACTAATTTCATTGCCATCCATGAGAATACTTGTCGTTAATCCATAGATCCACATGGAAATTTTCTCGTGTCTCTCATGAGCCATGAACGCATTCAATAATCACACCAAGAAATAAATTGTGTAGCACAAAATTTATGCTTATTCTCATTTTTTTAAAGGATTGAGACACGATGATGTTCTCTATGAAACACCAGAGGTGGAGGAGGCCTTAAGACGTCTCCCTCAGGATCAGGTTGATGAGCGCACCTTCCGTATAGTTCGTGCAATGCAACTCAGCTGCAATAAAGTTGTTTTGCCGAAAGAGCAATGGACCAAATGGGACGAGGTAATTGAATTTAACAAAAAAATCAGTTTTATCTTAATATTTGAAATTTTTCGATTTTTTTTTTGAAAATTTTTTCAAATTTTTTTCGAAATTTGTCACATACTGCTCCACTATATAGTTTTTTTTTGAATATTTGGAAAACTAAGGGAAATGGGCAAATTTTTGTGGAGAATTTCAAAAACTTCGAAGAAGCTTCCTCTGAACATTTCGCTATCTCGTTTAAATTCCGATATATAAGTGGAAAAATTGAATTCAGGGGATTCCCTTTTTCCATCAGTTTTTTTTTTAGAATACGGGAAATTAAGCGAGATAGAGCGATTTTGGCCTAAGCCTTTTTTCGTAATCCTTGAAATTGTCTCGAAAAAAAATTGGAAGAAAAAAGGGAATTTAGAGGAAATTATTAGTTTTTTCCATCAGTTTTTCTCAAATATCATGGAAACTAAGCGAGATAGAACGATATTTTACCCTGATTCTCTTCTTATAGGCCTTGAAATTCTGTTCTAGAAACAATCAGGGCCAACCACTCTATCTCCCTTAATTTTCGAGATATTTCGATATAAAACTGATGACGAAATGTTATAAATGTGTGTCAATCCGTAGATTTTCATGGAGTACCACTCTTCTCATTCTTGAAAAGTATTCGTGAAAGTAGTTGTGCAAAGACATGTTATATGACTGATCGTTAACTATCAAATTCTTTATATCCTGATGAAGATGCTAATATTCATTCCTTTTTTTTTATTTTTGTTAATTTTATATCATTGCTACATCATTTCGCATTCACTGAATTTGATGAAATTTCATGCTCTTTTCTTTTTCTTCACTAATCTTCCATTATCTGGTCAATATTATGTATAATGCTGATTGACGTAAAGTAAATAGAATGGGATCGATTTCGCTGAAAATTCGAATGTTAAAGTTAATCTCTATTTTTTCTTAATTTAATCCCAGAAGCATGAGGATATTGGAGCATTGAAATAATGTTTAGTCACTCAACAATTGTCCCCAATTTTCCGATAATCCTCTTTTGGAACACAGCTTATCTATTTCATCCCTTCACACAATATTCCTCTTACTATTCTTCCCAATAACTGACCTAATTTTATAATTCCAGGACGTTCGCTATCTCCGGCCCTACCTGGACGAGGTCCTGAAGGAGAAGAAGGAGAAGGAGGACTGGGACAAGGAATAAATAAATCTTTTAGAAGAATTACTCTAGAAAAAAAACAAAAAATTGTCTTTAAAATATCTAAAATGTCTGAAATCAATGAGAATTATGTAAACCCATTTTCTCTGAGATAAAAAATCTTGTGTAAATAGAAAACGAAGCTTTTATCTTGAAGAAAACCCTTCACCAGCACTTAATCCCTAAAATAATTACAATAAAAAAAAAAAAATTGAAAATGATTCAAAATTTAAAAAATTCTATCTTATATCACAAATATCTCCAAAACTACGTGGTTTACGAGAATTCATGAAGACACCTTTTTTTTAGAGAATCTAATGCTCCACAAGAAAGGTCTCTTGGAATTTTTCTCTAAACTCAATAGTTTCCGAGATATTCCCAAAATAGTTTTTTCAAAAAATTCAGTACCGAAGAAATGCGATAGAGTAAATAAAAATTTTCTTTCAACCCTTTTTTTAATGATATCTCGGAAAATAAGCGAGATAGAGCAATTTCTGAGGAACCCTTTTTTCTTCTCCTTTTCCTCTTCTACAAAAAAGGTGTCTTGACAAATACCCCTATCTCGCTTAGTTTCCAAGATCCTTTTGCTTTTTTAAGCGCTCGTCAAAAGAAAATCGACTTTTCCTGTTTCGTCTTTTCGCTCCGAAATTCTCTCGAGTTCTTCACTAATTAGAGATAATGAGACCTTCTGAAAATAACTTATTCGCCTCATAACATTGAAAATTGTCCCTCGCACGTGGCTCAAGGATTCCCCATCTGAAATTGCAATAGTGTCAGTCAGTAATTCACAAGTAAAAAAATAAAAAGAGAGAGGGAGAAAAAAATCGAGAAAAAACCTCGACAAACACGAAGTAGAGAATGTAGAGTAGGGGTGCACACAGATGGATCAATATTTTCACCCCCACCACACCCCTGTATCAGTGATTCTAGGCACCCCGTTGTGCATCTTGGTTGAGAATTATTTCACTGGACTAAACCATCCAGTATCATTCTTCCATCCAGAGGAAACGGTGTCTTCTTAAATAAAAGAAAGGAAAAAAATTTGATGAAAAAAGAAAAAAAAATTAATAAAATTTTTGGATCAATTTCGAAGTAATTGAGCAAATTGATTTTTAATGAAAATTTAAGTTAGAACTTGATTAATTAACTGTTATAATTAAATTTATATTAATTAACAAGTGGATGAGATTACGCAGTGTAGAAAACTGGGACATAACGACATTCGAAAAAATATGAAAGCAACAGTACCGGTAATTTTTTCTTTGATTTTCTTGAATAATGAAAAAAAAAATCATTCAAATTTGCGCTTTTTTCGCGATTTTTTTGGGCTTTTTTTCATTGAAAATTGGTGCAATACGAGTGCAATTGCAGTGAGTGGGGTAAAATCGTTATAAAACGACCGTTAGGGCTCTTATGTCCTTCAAACCGGCATCACCCCTAGTTGCCACGCGGTATTGCTCCATTAATTCATTTCCATTTAATAATTAAAAATTTCGAATGAAATCGAAGAAATTTCTTGAATTTTTTGGATTTTTTTTTGAATTAGTTTGAATTTTTTTTTTTCAAATTAAAATTTTTTTTGAATTTTTTTTGAATTTTTTTCTTAAATTAAATTCGGAAATTCATTGGTAATTTCTTTTTTTTTGGGGAGAGGGGGGGAATTGTTTCTGGGGGATGAACCCTTCCTGATTTGCGGAAGAGATATCACGTGCATTCGAGGGCGAATTGCTCTCAATTATATGACTCATGACCTTTTTGAATTTATTGGATTCTTTTGGGAAAGTGAATTTTATTTAATTCAATGGTTTATAGTAATTTAAGAAATATCTTGGAAAGTAAGCGAGATAGAGAAATTTTTCAAGAGACCTTTTTTGTAGAGGAGAAAAAGAGCTACAAAAAACGTTTCTGTACAATAGCTCTATCTCGCTTAGTTTCCGAGATCCTTTTAGAAAATCATAATTTTGTACTTTTTTGAGTTTATTGGATTTTTTTTAGGAAAGTGATTTTTATTTAATTCAATGGTTTATAGTAATTTAAGAAATATCTTGGAAACTAAGCGAGATAGAGAAATTTTTCAAGAGACCTTTTTTGTAGAGGAGAAAAAGAGCTACAAAAAACGTTTTAATATAATAGCTCTATCTCGCTTAGTTTCCGAGATCCTTTCCAAAAACCATAATTTTTCTACTTTTTTTTTTAAAATTAATTTTCAAATTTTCCAGATGCAACAACGAGGAAGAAACTCGTGCCTTTCATCAACAAGGGCGATGCTGAAACTGACGAGTTTCAGGTTTAAAATAAAATCATCCCACCTGATTAATTCAAGTACGATCACCGCAATATCGGTAGATCAATAACGCAATAAATTAGCGTTTAAATCCTCAAAAAAACGAGCAAAGATCAGAATTAAAAAGGCGAAAAAAGAGAAAAAAACACGATTAATTCATGTGAATAATGAAGGAGATGCCAGGTGCTATGACGAATAACTACCTCCCAATTATGTACAAAAAATCATCGAATACCGAATTGAATTTATTATCCTCAAGACATAAAATATAATTTTCAATTAATTTAATTTAATTAAATGAGGATAATTTCCTGAAAAATAAAGAAAGAAAAAAATAAGTGCGGATTGCCAATTTGCATGTACATATTTAATTAATGTACATATGATACATGTATAAATGTGTATATATATCACATGGATTGTATATACACTTGTAAATGAACGAGTGAATTTTCAAACAATTGTATCTTCACTTTTGAAAGCGAAAAGAGGAAATTTTGAGGGAAAAAGTGTGTGAGAGAGAGGAAAAAAGAGGAAAAGAGAGAAAAAAATTTTTTTCTTGTTCAGAATAGTTAAATTAATAAATAAAAAGATAATAGAGAGGGATTAAAAATGACTGAACCGTATGATGAAAGTTTGATATGGCTGGTGGTGGTTGGTTTTATCGTTGCTTTTATATTGGCATTTGGAATTGGGGCTAATGATGTTGCTAATAGTTTTGGTACTAGTGTTGGTGCTGGTGTACTAACTGTTTTTCAGGCATGTGTACTGGCTACGGTTTTTGAAATTGCTGGAGCAGTATTAATTGGATATAAGGTAATAAAACTATTTCAAATTATATTAAGTAAAGAAGAAAAAAAAAATAGTAAAAATAATTAAATTAATTTCTTCAATAATCGTTAAAAAACTATTTTTTCCAGAAATCTTGGATTTTTTTTTCTAATTTAACGAAATTTACCTACTTTATTAGTTTCGAACGAATAATTGTCTTCAATAATTAAAAAATTGGTTGATTTCAATGCATTTAGGAAATTAGAGCAATTTTTTTAAATAATTTGAAAAAAAAATTGTTAAGAACTATTTTTTTCTGTGCAATTAAATTATTATGAAAATAGCAGTTATCTGACAATTTCAAGTTTTTTGAATTTTTTTTCTTGATAAATAAATTATTTTTGAAAAATAAAAATATGCAAATGTGTAGAATTCAAAAAACTACAAGTGCAATTTTTTAAAAATATTTTTTCGAAATAATTCGTTCGTTGAAAAAAAATCCTGGAAATTTCTCAGATTTCTGCTCATTTCCTCTTTGTTTATTCAGAGTATCTCGGAAACTAAGCGAGATAGAGCAGTTTCATAGAAACGTTTTTTGTAGCTCTCGAAATTCTCTACAAAAAAGGTTTCTTGCTAAATTCTTCTAAATCTTCTCGTTTCGGAGATACGAGCGTTTTTCGTTTGTATTTAATGAATTGTTTTTTTATCATTTCTTGCAGGTGTCTGATACAATGAGGAAAGGAATTCTCGATGTGAGCCTTTACGAAGGACACGAAGAGGAATTGATGGTTGGTTCTCTCTCCAGTCTCGCTGGTTCGGGAATTTGGTTGTTGCTAGCAACTGCCCTGAAATTACCAATTTCCGGTACTCATTCGATTGTTGGTGCTACAGTTGGATTTTCACTTGTTTGCCGTGGCACAAAAGGGGTAAATACCTTTAAAAATTCATTAAAACTTCATTTGCATTTGTATGCTCATTGAATTATAAATATTTTCATTCATCAGGTACGATGGATGGCTCTCGCAAATATCGCAGCATCCTGGTTTGCTAGTCCTTTGCTCAGTGGACTAGTTTCAGTTGGGATTTTCTGGATAATTCAGAGATTTATTCTGCGTGCGAGGAAACCAATTGAAGTTGGATTACATTTTTTGCCAGTTATTTATGGTGCAACTGTTGCTGTTAATATTCTATCTGTTCTTCTGGATGGCCCCAAACGTAATTAATTACGTTTATTTTTATTATTTAGTGACATCACTTTTTTTGCGGCAATTTCGGTCATATATAGGCATTCGTTCATGAGAAATTGGAATCAAAACTCTGTAATTAATTTAGTTTTCATTAAATATATTGGAAATTAAGCGAGATAGAAGAACTTTATAGAAACGTTTTTTGTAGAGAATTTGAAGAGCTACAAAAAAGGTTCCTTTGAATTTTTTCCTATCTTGCTTAGTTTCTAAAATAGGGGAAGATGGGGTAAAATGGACAAGTGTTAGTTTTAGTATTTTATACTATGGACAGTACTTGAAATCGATGAAAATATTGGAGATACGTTTTGTCTGATGATTCCATTGAAAAGCTGAGGAAATTTTACATGAAAATCATATGTCACAAGTTATTTTTTTGGATTTTCCAAAAATTTCATTTTTTGCTCAAGATTTGAAGGTGAAACCCTTCTGTTTTTCAAATATTTCAGTTTTTCGGGAATATCTCTGGTTCTATTGGTTTGTAGCGACCTGGGGTTGATCTCAAATGAAAGATGAGCTAATTTCCCATGGATTTATGTGGTAACAAAAAAAATTTATCAATTTTCCAAGTACTTACAGGACAAAAACTGATTTTCAGAAAATAACTAATAAATATTTGAAAAATTGATGTGAAAAAAGATTTAAGCCACTCAAACCAATGACAAACGAGCTCACCTTTCATTTGAAATCAACTCCAGGTCCCTCAGACCAACGGAACTCCATTCATCCCCGAAAAAGTGAATTTTTTCGATTTTCAAAAAGACTCCCCCTTCAAAACTCGTCCCAAAAACCTAAAATCTCCAAAAAAAATTAGTAAAAAAATAATTTAAACCCACATTATACCCTTCAAATTTCCCCAGCATCCCAACGAAATCTCTTCCTCCAATTCTTCAATCAGAATCTCCATTTCTCCCATCTTCCCCAATTCATCAAAAACCACTCTCCCAAAAATTTAACTAAATTTTTTTTTTGTTTATTATCATATTGCCTCCAGCCCTACTTTGGTCCATTCAGCATATCTCAACTCAATTGACACTAAAATCCTTCACTCATTTCAGTTTTAATGCTGGGCACTCAAATTTTTTTTTCTTTCATTACATTCAAAAATTCAACTCAATCAACACTAAAATCCTTATTAATTCATTAATTTGCAGTTTTGATGCTGGACAAAGTGCCCTGGTGGGGAAGCCTCATTGGTGCACTGATAACAGGCCTGACAACCGGAATAATTGTTTATCTCGTTGTTGTGCCGATTCAACGACGTCGTATTCTCCTATCAGATACAGGCGATGGTCCAATAACATTTGGTGCCTGTGATAAAAAAGAAACAACTGCATTGTCTGTAATAACAGAGACAAATATTGCTGTACCAACTGTCAAGATTGATGGAAATGGACAGCAGACAGTATTACGTGGCAACAGTAGTGCAAGTCCTCTATTGATGGTTGGTGGTGGTGCTGACAATTGCGAGGATGAGCTTGACACAGAAAATGCCAGAAGAGATGCTGAAGATAATCCAGAAATGGCAAAATTATTTTCATTTCTTCAAGTACTAACTGCTGCATTTGGCAGCTTTGCACATGGTGGTAATGATGTCAGCAATGCAATTGGACCTTTAATTGGACTTTGGGCTGTTTATGCAGAGGGAAGTGTCAAACAAGAAGCTGAAACACCACTTCTTATTCTACTTTATGGAGGCCTTGGAATTTCTGCTGGTTTGTGGATATGGGGACGCAGAGTCATTCAGACACTTGGACAGGATCTAGCTAAAATTACACCAACCACTGGTTTTACCATCGAGGTAAAAAATTGCAAATCCATTTATTCATGATTCTCTATTTATTTTGTAATCAAGAAAAATTTACAATTCTATTGAGAAATTGAAGGAAAATCCATTTTTTTGTTATTTTTATTGAATAATTTTTCATGAATAATTGAAGAATAAAAAATTTATGATTTTTAGGTCATGAGTAATGTGGAATTATCTCGGAATTGAGTGGGTTTAGAGAAAAATAGGAAGATACCTTTTTTGTAGAGAATTTCAAGAGCTACAAAAAACGTTTCTATATTGATTGTCTATCTCACTTAGTTTCCGAGATCCTTTTTGAAAACAGAAATTTTTTCTGGAAAATCTCTTCTTTTTTCGATTTTCTCGTTCTCTCAGTTTTCCAATAGTTCAAGGATAATAATAAATTAATTTTAATTAATATTCATTAGGTTGGTGCAGCAGTTACAGTACTTCTAGCAAGTAAAGTTGGTCTACCAGTATCTACAACACACTGCAAAGTTGGTTCAGTTGTTTGCGTTGGTTGGGCATCAAGAGGTGGTGAGGGTGTATCCTGGACGCTCTTCCGTAATATTGCATTTGCATGGATAATAACTGTACCAGTTGCTGGACTACTTTCTGCCGGTTGTATGTTCGCAATGAAACAAATTATAGATCTGTGATTTCATTTAAATTGTTTTGAAAAAAAAAAAAACTTAAACCTTAAATGTGAAGATAAAAGCAAAAAATCCATGGATTTGCCTGGATTTTTTGATGTTTTTCTGCTTCGATAATAATTTTTAAGGATTAAAAGAAAAAAGGAATGAACCAACGCCAATTCTAATGAACAGGTGCGCTCAAAAAAAAAATTAAAAAATAAAGCGCCAACAAGTTGTCAATAACGTTTTGAAATGAATAAAAAAAACGTGGAAATAATTAAAAAAAAAAAAAATAATCCAAGATAGACGGATAATTTGTTGACAGTATTTTTTTATAATTTAATTGTATTTTTCATCTGGAAAGCTTAATTTTTTTTCTTCATTTCTTCCTCATTTTGTTACTTAGCAACGATTCTAAGTTAATCGATAAGAAAAATCAGTTGTTTCCGTGTTAAATGGCACGTGTAGTAACTTAAGATTTTATTTATTTAAAAATCATCTATTTTTTTTTTTTAATCTAATCATTTTAATTCTATGATTTTTTTTTTTGCCTTTTTCACGATTTTATTTTGATATGGAAGATCTACCTTTGATACCTGGTTATACTTTTAAAAATCCATGTGTAAGTAGAAATAAAAGAGATTATTGATTAGTCGAATTGTCGATGAATAATTTATTGAATAAATGGGATATAATATAATTTAAAATGAAATTGTTTTAATTTGAAATTTATCCACGAAAAGATTCGCGATCACAAGATTAATCCGAAGTTGGATTATTCTAATGGATGTAGGGTCGTTAGAGACTCATTTTTTGGCAATGCGAGACGTCCTGTTGATGCTGCATCTAGTGCTTATGCTCAGGCAAACTTCAATGATGTCCTCGAGTAAGTTTGATTGATAAAAAAAAGGATTATGAAAATGATTTTTTTGATTTTCTAAAAATTGATTTTATTTTGGAATCAGTTTTCTTAAGATATCTCGGAATCTAAGCGAGATAGAGCAATTTTAGTGATTACATTTTTTATGAAAAATTTTAAGGGCTTCAAAAAAGGTTTCCTCAAAAATTGCTCTATCTCGCTTGGATTCCGAGATATTTCGAAAAAACTGGTGGCAAAATAAAATCAACTTGGAAATTTTTGAATTTTTGGATAATTTGTACGAGTTCATCAGGTTCAATCAATAATATCTTTGAGGCGAGTGAGCTTAGCAAAATTTGTCAGGAGACTTTTTTTGTAGAGAATTTAATTTTCTTCAAAAAAGGTCTCTTGGTAAATTCTCCTAAACCCAATGATTTTTGAGATATTCGTAAAATGAAGAGGAATTTTTTTATTTCGTGCAGATTCCTTCAAATTTTTTTTTTTCATTAATTCGTGAATTTTGAATTTTTCTGTTTTTTCCTCAGGTATGACCCTTCCCTGACGTATGGCAGATCGAAGGGCTATGCCTACAAGCAAGTGATTCCTCATTATGCCCTCTTCGCTCAAAAATGCCTGAATTTTAAGGCTTTTTTTCGTCAAAGTGTCTACAATTCACCAGTCGAACATTTTCGTGTTCGTCACGTTAACATAGTTTACTTCTTGGAAGATGATACGATGTGGGTGATTGAACCTGCAGTGGATAATGCCGGATTTCCCCAGGGGAAGCTCGTTCGTCGTGGAAAAATCCCCAAGGACGATTCCGGAAGATTCTATCATTGGAAGGATCTAAATGTTGGAATCGATATTCGTGAGTTCATTTAATTTATCATTGATAGAAGCTAAAACTAAAGATATCTCAGAAACAATGATATTTAGGGAAATTTATCTGGACACCTTTCTTGTAGGAAATCAAATTCCCTAAAAGAAAGGTCTCTTGCTAAATTCTCCTAAACCTCATCGTTTCAGAGATCCTGTTAAAAAACATCTTGAAGAAATTTTTTCACTCTTTGTTTTCGAAAATTTTTAGAAAACAGTGGTTTCAAGATCTCTTTGAAACGAGTCGGTTTAGGAGGTTTTCCCAGGAGACCTTTTTTGTAGAAAATTGAATTTTCCACAAAAAGGGTATCTTGACATTTTTCGATAAACCCACTCGCATCAAAGTTACAAGTGTTTTACAGTTACAATCCATGAATCTTCAATGATTTTTTTCATTTTTTCTGTAAAAATTGATCAATTTTCCTTTTTTCAGCGATCTATGGAGTTGTTTATCACACAGTCGACTGTGACACCTTCACTGCCGAGTACTTGAGGAGCCAGGGGATCGATCCAGGTGACAGAGAGGAGCCACCACCAGATTCTTACACCCAGGAACGTTTAGCGAAACTCGCAGCCATCAAGTCTCCAGTAAATGCAAAAAAATCGCGATCAATGCAGGACGATCCCCGAAGAAGATTCCTTGAATTCGATGGAATGATTCTAACATTCGATGCCACTTGGAATGAAGACATTTATCAAATTCTCTATTTTCTCACCGATGACACGATTTCGGTTAAGGAAATACAGCAGCCAAATAGTGGAAAGGATCCCAACAGAATGCTGCTAAAAAGAACGAAAATACCGAAAAATTGGACGGATTTACCAGTCTGGTATCCATCGATTTATCTCGAGAGAAGCGATGAAGAAGTCGTCGAATATTACAATCCACGAGATTTCAAGGTATCCAAAAATCATTCGCATTCGTTTCAGCTTTCAAAAAATCTGGAAAAAATATATCATATAGATTGAATTATTTTCAATTTTTGTGTAAATTTCTGCGTTACTTTCGTAATCTTTCACTTTTTTCAAAGGTATCTCGGAAACTAATAGAGTTAGGGAAAAATATCAAGAAACCTTTTTTGTAGAGAATTGAATTCTCCACAGAAAAGGTCTCTTGAGATTTTCCTTTAAACTCATTAGTTTCGGAGATCCCTTTAAAAAGCGCAAAAAAGTGCAAAATTATTTTTTAAAAAATGCTATTTTTCCATTTCTTGTTTTTTTTTTAGATAGGCGAAACAATTTTCATTTTCGGTCGTCGTTTCTTCCTCTACGACTGCGACGCCTTCACCAGAAGATACTACTGCAACATGCTGGGCTTGGAGCAGCCTCCGCGGATTTCCCCAAGTCCCAGCGAAAAAATTAATCGTACCTGCAATAGACCCACGCAAAAGCCCTGCGTTACGTATCCCAACAAGCAAAAGAGTGAAGACGTCATCCGCAAGATCTTCAATCACCCAAAAAAGCTGCGGTAATGTAATATTTATGTTGTAAGGGAGAGTGGGGCAAAATGGACCGTCATAGTAACATGATTAAGGATTTTTCTTCGGAATGAAGGACTTGACGAAAAAATCTGAAAATATTTGAAAAAATCCTCAAACATATCTATATTGTTTGTAAATTTTTTTCGATTTTTTGAAGCACCCGCTGCTTTTTCAAAAAATCTCGAGTCATCTCATCTTCTAGGTCCATTTTGCCCCACTCTCCCCTACAATTATCGCCTAAAAATTGATTAAACTTGGATAATATAGAAATAATTAACGAAAATCGAGGAAAAACTGGAAAATAACTTGAAACCCAATAGTGTGACCCTACACAGAGAAAAATGTTTTCTTAATTTAAGAATGTGCAGTCACTTAAATTAAGTGACTTTTGTCACTCAAATCAAGTGACTTTTTCTTTCTTAATTTAAGGAAGTAAAACTCACTTAAATTAAGTGACTTTTCTCACTTAAATCAAGGAAATTTTTCTTTCTTAATTTAAGAAAGTGAAAATCACTTAAATTAAGTGACTTTTCTCACTTAAATCAAGTAACTTTTTCTTTCTTAATTTAAAAAAGTAAAAGTCACTTAAATTAAGTGACTTTTCTCACTTAAATCAAGTGAGTTTTCTGACTTAAATCAAGTAACTATTTCTTTCTTAATTTAAGAAAGTGAAAGTCACTTAAATTAAGTGAATTTTCTCACTTAAATCAACTAACTTTTTCTTTCTTAATTTAAGAAAGTGAAAATCACTTAAATTAAGTGACTTTTCTCACTTAAATCAACTAACTTTTTCTTTCTTAATTTAAGAAAGTGAAAATCACTTAAATTAAGTGACTTTTCTCACTTAAATCAACTAACTTTTTCTTTCTTAATTTAAGAAAGTGAAAATCACTTAAATTAAGTGACTTTTCTCACTTAAATCAACTAACTTTTCCTTTCTTAATTTAAGAAAGTAAAACTCACTTAAATCAAGTAACTTTTTCTTTCTTAATTTGAGAAAGTAAAAATCACTTAAATTAAGTGACTTTTCTCACTTAAATCAAGTGACTTTTTCTTTCTTAATTTGAGAAAGTAAAATTCACTTAAATCAAGTGATTTTTCTGACTTAAATCAAGTGACTTTTCTTTCTTAATTTAAGTGACTGCAAATTCTTAAATTAAGAAAACATTTCTCTCTGTGTAAGTACAAGATAATATTTTTTTTTTTAGGTACTTGATGTCAATGATAGCAGTGCATCCCGAGGACGAGGGCCGTGAATTTATTCTCGAGTACAGTTTGAGCGATGGAATGATAAAGATAAACGAAGTTGGTAGGACAAATTCAGGAAGAAGAGGTGGATGCTTCTTGAGTTCGATGCTAGTGCCAAAGGAGCGAATAAAACCGTCGAAAGATTGCGACGAGGAAGTCACGATTTACTATACACCCGTTGATTTTTTCATTGGAGCAAAGATAAACGTCTTTAGTCGACGTTTCGTCATCACTGGAGCTGATTTATTTGTTTTGAAATACGTCGAGGCGAATTCTGACAAATTCCCGGAGGAAATTGTCCAGAATATCCGCGAGTTCTTCAACAAAAATCCGCGGGATAGTTGCGGTGATGCTGGAGACGAGGAGGGGGAGGAGAGGGGGGATGAGCCACTTCTGGCAGTGAAGAAAGAGGATGAGGCGGTTGATGCTGAGAAGATCATCTCGAATCTTCCGGAATCGAGGAGCGAAAATCCTTGTGACTATGACAGAGGCAATGAGGGGTTGTTTACACCTAAAAAAATAACTTGGGCTGATCAGGTGCAGGTGCCCTGTACAGTTACCAATAATAATTGTTGATAGATCATGAATGAGTAATTGGGGGAAGGTGGGGGAAAATGGAAATTCTGATTGGAGGGTCGGAGGTAGAGATTTTCTGATGATTGCGTTGGAAAGCTGAGGAAATTTTAGGTGGAAAACGGGGATTGAAATTATTTTTTGGAGATTTTAGGTTTTTAGGGCAAGTTTTGGAGGGGAAATTCTTTTGAAAATCGAAAAAATTCACTTTTTCGGGGGTTAATGGGGTCCTGTTGGTCGGAGTGACCTGGGGTTGTTCTAAAATGGAAGGTGCACTCATTAGTCATTGGTTTGTGTGGTTCAAATTTTTTTTAAGTCAATTTTTTAGATAGTTATTGGTCATTTCCTAAAAATCTGTTTTTGCCCTATAATTACTTGAAAAATGAATAATTTTCTTTTGTTACCACATAAATCCATGGGAAATTAGCTCATCTTTCATTGAAGATCAATCCCAGGTCACTGAGACCAATAGAAACAGAGATATTCCCGAAAAACTGAAATTCCTCAAAAACAGATGGGTTTCACCTTTAAATTTTGAGAAAAAAATTGAATTTTTGGAAAATTGCAATAAAATAACTCTTGAGATATGATTTTCATGGGAAATTTCCTCAGCTTTTCAATGGAATCATCAGGAAAAACCTATCTCCAATATTTCCATTGATTTCAACTAATTTCCATAGTATAAAATCCTAAAACTAACACGTGTCCATTTTACCCCACCTTCCCCCTATTTTAAATGAAAACTGTCAATAATTCTTCCTCATTTCCCTTTTTTTTATGGAAAAAATTAATGAAAATAATGAGAAATTCATGATTAAACAAGTAATTCAACAGTAAGAATGATTCTCATTAAAAATTACAATAACATTAATAATAATGTTCGCCCATTTCATATTTTTTTCCTTTTTTTTTTTCATTTTCATCTACATTCCTTCTTTCTTCCATTTTACAATTACAATCTATTCAATATTTTTTTCTTTAGTCCATGGTTTATCCTTTCATTCCGCATATATAATTGTAATAATTTTTTTTTTCATTTTTTCCTTCTTCATTCCACTCATTTAATTTTACTCTTCACGAGTATATAGACAATTTAAAAAGAAAAAAAAAATTGATTCAACTGAAGTGAAAAAGATCAAGAGAAAGAAAAAATTGATTATTTTAATCGACAGAAATAGTAAAATTCTGCTTAATTTTTGCTTAATCTTGCTTGCATTCGTATCTCTTTTTAATTACACATGATAACATAAAAAATTTTTTCATTTTCTTTTCATTCGCATTTCATTTTCTTTCTTGTATTTTTTTTTCTTCATTCTTTTTTTTTTTTTTTTTCATTTAATTGTTTCCCCTCCCCGTTGTGAGGCCGCAGGCACTGAATTTTTCAATTGTCCACTGGGTGGCGATTATTATTATTATTATTAATATTATTATTTTTTTTGTCTTCTTTCAAGCGTCTATTATTCTTTAAATTCATTTAAAGGACACACTCAATCAATAATTATTTTGTATCAATTGAACAAACAGTTTTTGCATACTGAGAAAAATAATTTTAAGCTGAATTTTTTTTCTTTTTCCTTTTTTTTTTTTTTCTCATCATTTGTCTTCATTTGCAATGTATTTTCTTTTTTTGTTTCATCATCTTCTTCATCATTCCAATTTGTGTTGATATTGATTGATGTCTTTTTCTTCATTGTCGTCAAATAGTTTTTATCATCAATCTTTTTCTTCTCGTCTCGTCAAAAAATGGAGTGCTCACACATGCAGAGTTTAATCGAATTAATTTTTTTTTGCTTTTTTTTCATGATTTTATCTTTTTTTCTGGGTAGATAAGTAATAGGTCCTTTTTTATTTATCCTCTCCATTGTTATTTTCTTCTTCTTCTTCTTCTCCTTTTTTTTTCTCCCCAAACTATCAGTTCATCTTATTCTTTCATTATCAACAGTAGTAGTATCGATGCATCCATTTAACCATTGCTACTGACGTGGAGCACCACGTCCTCTTCCACGAATGTCACGTACATCCTTAAAATAACGAAAAAATATACAAAAATTAATGAAGAAGTAAATTACATGATTACTATAGTAGAAACGAGTTTTTCTTGAATATCACAGGATCTGAAGGAGACAGGAAATATTTCATAGAATTTTTTTTTTCTTCTGGAAATCATTTAGACCTACAAAACAGGTTAATACTGAAAAAATTTCCTATCTCGTTGAATTTCCGAGAGTATTTAAAAAAAACTTGATTTAAAAAAATCGGAGCAAAACGAAAAAACAAAAACTTTTCCATTATTTTAACAATAACTCGAAATCCATGAGATTCCGAGAAAATCATCAAGAAACCTTTTTTGTAGAGAATTAAATTCTCCACAAAAAAGGTCTCTTGCAAAATTCTTCCAACTCTCACAGTTTCCGAGATCCTTTTCAATCCATGATAATAAAATGAGCACACTTCTCCCAAGTTTTTTTTTGTCATTTCAATGAAAAGTAAAAATTTCGAAACTTGAACTTTAAAAAATCTAAAAAAATTATTTAACTAAAAATTCCTTACCCGACGATGATGAGGCTGATGATGTGGATGATGCCTAGACATATCACCACCATGAGCTCTTCCCCTGTGTCCAGATGATGGTGGTGGTGAATGTGACTGATGATGCATCTGCTGATGCTGTATAACCGGTACTTTTCTCTGATCCTCCTCAGCCTGTCTCTTCTCATAGTGTCCAAAATCATCAAAAATACTTGTTGAATGACGATAAGAATGTAGTATACGTAATACATGTATACCCTTGGCATGCGGTACCTCCTGTGCATCACGTGAATTTGTAACTGGTTTATTCTCATTATTTTCTAATTTAATATGACGTAATTGTATATTGGGTACGTCTTTAACATAGATCCAGCGTACACGAAATTGTCCCTTCCACTTGTCCTGTGACCATACAGAACTGTTCGAATGATAATCAACAGACGATACCATTTGTGCCATACCACAAAAATGTCCAGATCCATTTACCGAAAAAAATAGATAAAGTGGTGCACCATCACGTGTTGCCTCTCTGTAAGCCTGATCAAGTCTCTTATTACCATGCTCAGTGCTGCACCATATTTCATACTTTATTGATCTATGTATATCATCCTCTGAATATGATTTAATAACAAAAAATTTAGCACCTGGTGCTGTTTGATCGAAATCAATTGGATTGTAGTCATTTTTGACTTTTAATTCATCTAAAACTGGATGAGACAAATTTCCAGCTGGAGGTGGAAGAGGCGGTGGTTGCTGCTGCTGCTGCTGTTGTTGTTGCTGTTGTTGTGATTGATACTGTGGAGTTGAGGATTGATAACTCGTTGATTGCGACTGATGCTGAGAGGAAGATGGGTGCTGGTGCTGATTTTGATTGCTGTGATTTTGGGGGTGATTCTGCTGGTGAGGAGCCTGGGACGAGTGGGAATGGTGTCCTTGATGTCCTTGGTGTCCTGGATGGGTTGGACGATGTTGTGGAGCAGGTGGAGCTGATTGCTGCTGCTGTTGCGGGGGCGAATGCTGCTGCTGTTGTTGTTGTTGGTGTTGAGGTTGTGGCGGCGACTGCTGGTGTTGATGTTGATGCTGTTGCTGCTGTTGTTGCTGTTGTTGGGGAGATTGGGCCTGATGATGAGCACTCGAAGGCGGTTGATTCTGTGCTGGACCACTGGCAGCACTTGGTGGCGTTGCAGGTGAGCCTGGATGCTTCCAGCTTGGTGGAGGCGTTGGTCTTTGCCTCTGAATAGGTGGAGCTGGTGATGGCATTGGCATCTGTATTTGCGGTGGAAGTGGCGCTTTTGGTGGGGGTGGAGCCGATGATTTACCCTCACCCCATGTACCAATGTCCATGTTGTGTTTACCTGGTACTATCGGCGGTGGTGGCATACCTGCTTTCTTCTTCATTCCTTGATTTGATGATACAGGAGGAATTGGCTTTGCTGGCTGACTTGCTACACTTGCCCATGTTATTTTACGTTGCTCCTTGGGCTCATTTTTTGATGACTGGCTGGAAGACATGCTCTGGTCATGACGTGGTAATTCACCGATTGATAGACCCTGGACACTTTGCTCGATGTTTTTCATGTCATTGCTCTGATAATTACCATCTTGGCCACGGGGCTGAGGATAGTAGTCCTCGTATCGGGCTTTTCGAGGGGTACCCCATGCATTGAAATCCCCATTGCCTGGAAATACGTGCAATTTTATAATTCGGGGTATTGAGAATGAAAATGAGGCGAGTGATCCAGTGGTTGAACGAATAAAATTCGTTAGACACCAGTGATTGAACATTAGAAAATCGATAATTATCATTCATCAACCTTCAGAGACTATATTTTAGTAGATTACCAATGTTTTCAAGGATAAATACGTTAAATAGTTCAATCACTGGACCAACACTGGTTCAAACACTGGTCACCTCATTGACCCCCTAGACAAATTCATTCTTCTACAATTTCCGGCAATTATTTTCAATATATGTGGAATATTTCAGAGCATTTTAATGAATTTTATTCTGAAATTTCCATCACTGAAAAATAAATTTACCTGGAAAATAATTAGTAAATGCCGGCTGTCCAAAACCCCCAAATCCACCACCAGCACCAGTTGAAAACATCTGATCCATACCGTATGCGTCGTGGCCAATTTGTCCACCATAACCAGATAAAAAAGCTACTGATTCAGTACCATTTGACCATGTACCATCCCCAGCACCAAATGTCTGATATTGAAATGATGTACCAGCATAATATGGATATGGTTCACCAGTACCAATTGGATAGCTTGAATGATGCTGTGTATTGTTACCACCTCTCCATGAATCAAATGATGTATCGTCCCCAGCATGTTCTCCACCCTGTTGCTGCTGTGCCTGATGTTCCTTGGGACCATTGCTCGCTGTTGAAAAATAGAAGGTAAATTTAATGATACTTTTTTTTTCTTCAGATAAAACTGAGTTTAATATTGGAAATAGGAAAATGAAGATTAGAGGGTAAATATGAGAGAAATTTCAAAAAAAATTGGCAGAATATTGAATTTATCAAAAATCTCGAAGAATCTCAAAAAAAAAAATAAAAAAAATAAAAAACTCCAGATTTCTGGTTGATCTCGAATTTTTTTTAGATAAAACTGATTTTTTTGGTTCTGTGATTCTCCTATTCTGCTATTTAACAGGAAAATTTGGCAATTTTCACATTTTCTTCAATTTCAACAAATAAATTATTGAAAAAAAAAGGTAATGAACAATATGTACATGTAGATAATTTAAAGGTCTATGAGTACGATTTTTTTTTTTAATATTTCCTTTCATAATAACTTATTGTTCGAAGAAAATGTGCAAAATTATCGGATTTCTGCTCATTTCATTATCATAAAATTGAATCACACTAAAAATAGTAGACATTTGACAACTTTTACTTTTTTTTTTTCATTCAACAGATGAATTACAGAAAAAAGAGAAAAATATGCACCTGTGAAACGTTTAAAAGCCTACGACTGCGAATTTTTCAAATACTTTTTCAAAAACAACTAATTTCTTCAAAAAAAAATGCACGAAATTGTCAGATTTCTGCTAATTTCACCATTATAAAATTTATTTCATCTCATCACCAGTTTTTTGAGAATATCTCGGACTCCAAGCGAGATAGAGCACTTTTCATCGTGGCCTTTTTTCTAGGCAATTTCAAGAGCTGCAAAAAAACTTCATGAAACCTGCTCTATCTCGCTTGAGCTCCGATCTCTCCTCAAAAAGCTGATCCAAAAAAACTGCTCCATCTAAAAAACACAATTCCATCAATTTCGGAGTAAATAATGAATACCAATGAAAAAAAGACAAAAAAAAGAACTCACCCTGACTATTGGCCTGTCCTTTCATCCGCTGCATTCCCGTAGCATGTAAAAACAGATTTTCAATCTTAAATCACAGATATAAAATTCTGTTTGTGTCTTCGTAGACGCCGGAGAAATATATATATATATATTCGTGAGAGACTCAGGGCGTCAACAGTATATTACCAAAAACTAACCTGATCCGGTACAGCACCTGCCAATCCAGCTGACATAACCTGACGAATTTACAATTGCTCAAAAACTCACCCACCCCCTCCCCCCCTCACTTTGAAAGAAAAAAAGTTTTTTAAAAAAAAATGATAAATTCAATCACAGAGTTATTAATTTAATTCGAATTTTGGGGGTCTCTTTACTCCCTCAAAACACACGCACACAAACGAAGAGAAGAGGCACCTCTCCCCTCTCCCTCTTTCTCTCCTTCTCTCTCTCTCTCTCTTCCAAAATTCCCCAAAGTCCTAAAAAAAAAATCAAGTCTGTGACACTAGCCACAACACTGCAAAAAAATTCAGACACTTTTCTCAGAGAAATCGACAATAAATTGACGAAAATTCACTGTTTGAATGTGTGTGTGTGTTTGTGTGTGTTTTCACTTTTGCCGAATAGAAGCTTTTTTTAATGTTATTTCTTGTTTTTAATGACGTAGACGTGTTGAGACACGTCCACGAGGACGTTTTTTCGATTCGTTGCAAAAAAACTGAAAATTTTTGAAAATTAAATTCACTTTTTTCCAATTAAATTATTTATTTTGGGAGAGAATTAACTCCCTGTACGTCTAATCTTCATTCGACTCTCTCTCACACACACACACACACACATGCGAAAAAGTATCAACGTTCTCACACACACACATACACACACACAAGCACTTGGAAACGTTCCTCACTTTGACTTCTTTTTTTTTCTTCTTCTTCTCACTCTGTCTTTTTTTCTCTTTGTCTTTTTCTCTTTCTCTCTCGCACAATTTTCTTTTTTTTGCCGAAATAAAAAATCTTTTGTCTCACTCCAAAACTCCAAATTGTCCCGGCTTTTTGGTGGACTAGCACTGATTTACAATTGTCGTATTTAATATTTTTTCTTGATAAATAAGAGAACAATGAATTTTCACATTCACTGTTATTCATTCGAAATTAGCAATTTTTTGGGGGGAAATTGTTTTTTGGAGTGTTTTTATGCAATTTTTATTTTTTTTTTTTGCCTTTTTTCTTGGGTTTGGATGAATTTATATTGCGGCTTATGTGGGAGACCCGAGACAGAGATATTGTAGACGGAGAGGGTATATATATTGTAATTGCGTGACGTACACTGACCCCTCCCCCCTTTTTTCCTGTGTATCTGTGGGTTTCTACCTATAGTCATACTAAGGAAAGCTTTGACACGGGGAACAAAGCTTTCCTTAGTACGACTATAATTATATATCACAGAAATAAATAATAAATAAAATTAAAAAGTATTACTCTACTCATCGTTGCCCAAAATTTTTGAATTAATCCCGCCAAACACTGGCGAGTGAGAAAGTGAAAGAAAGATGGCGCAGTTTGGCGACTTTTTATTGGTAGTTGAATTCAACGGTTTTTTGAGGTATATGTGGTTGGAGGACACACTGTCCAACTGCCAACTGTAGCTCACTGTAAATGCTGTAAATCCACTTATGGAGTTTCTCGAGGAAAAAAGACACTGAAAATAGCAGAAATTTAAAAAATTTTGGAACTTTTTTTTGTTAACAAATTAATTATGAACTATTAGGGGAAAATTAATTTTTTAAATTTGCATTTATAGTTTTTTAAACTTTTTTCTTGTGCATATTTTTAATTTTTTTTTTTTTTTTCAGTTCATTCATTTTTTGAGATGAAAAGAATTCAAAATTGTCGAAGAGGTGCGCGCGTATATTTTGCGGTTGACACAAGGAACGGAGTGGAACAGAAATTTGGTATTATTCTTATGAATTTCTTTGGAGCGAGTGAGTTTTTCGCTTTGAAAAAAATGGCGGGAAACTGTTTTTTTTTAAGAATTTGATTTTATACAAAAAAGATATCTTGATAAATTCACTGAAATTCAATGATTTTTGAGATATTTTCGAAATAATTGTCAATTGTGGATTTTGTAAATTGTGCTTATGGAAAGTGAGGAACAACACCCATTGCGCTGAGTTCAAACAGTTTTTTGAAATATTTTTCCATAGAGCGATTCGAAAAGTGCAAAAAAGAAAGGGAAAAGACTCATGTCTTTATGACACTGCCATCGATGATTCTGCGGATGTGTCAATAAATTTCGATTATTTTATAACAATACTCTTTTAGTGAGATGAAAATTAAATGTTTTATTTACGTATTAAAAGCACATAAAAAGTATAACAAATATTATTTATCAATAATAAAAACAAAGTGGCATGTACATAAATCCTTGAATTCTCAATCAACTATTATCTTCATTTATTTTAATTTTATCTATCCAATAAAAATAGTTTTTTTTTTTCTTCTTTTTCATTTATTTTTCATTTAAACTCTATTGCATTTGGTTTGATGCTGATTTTAATTTCTATATATCAGCACTGCGGCTGTTTACACGCTATCATTAACAAGATTTTATAATTTTTCTCCTCATATTCTCAATAATTCTTCTGAACAATGCAATTGTTCCTCTGTAGTTCACAAAAAAAAAAAAATCTTTGTACCTTTGTACCTCAATTTTTTTCAAATTTTAGTGCTAGTAAATACACGTATCTACAAACACTCACAGTAAATATATATCTTATTTTATGAATTAATTAATCATTATTTTTATCGAAAAAGAATTTTTACGACTCCGTGATGAGAGTGACAAGTTTGATAGAAGCCTCTAATTTTTTTTCAAAAATGAAATATCAAATTTTGTGGTCAAATACCAAATTTGATTCAACATTAGGCTAATTAAGTACATGACTACTTATCTACAATATTTGTTCGTTAATTTTCTCCCATTCTTCATTACGAAATTAAATTTCCTCTTTAGGTGATTCTGATTTACATCAATTATGCGATTTAAATCTGCTTTTTAATTAAATTACATTTTTCCTCAATTTTTTGTACTTTTTCGACTGATTTTTCCTCTTTTCATTGAGGTACAAATATTTGTGTCATTGAAAATATGATTAAAAAAAAAAAAGTAATTCTCCAATATACCATTTAGAGAATATACAAATAAATTCTCGACAAAATTCATGATTATCCTGATTATTGTAAAATCAGTTTAAAAAATCTCACAAATTTTAATATTTTTGTCGATTCACAATGTTCAAAGGCCTTTAGTCATCTGGGGTTTCATGATAATTCACCAATTGGAGCATTCTGCACCCAGAGATCGTGAATGTACGTGTACAAGTCATCACTGACTGCCACCTGCATCAAAAAAATTGAAAAAATAAGGAATTTTCCATGATTCCAAAAATATCAGACATCTGCCAATTATTCTTCTTTTTTCTTAACAAATAAAATGTTTAAAAAAAAATATGCAAACATAGAAAATTTAAAAAAACTGCAATTGAAAGTCTTTCAAATATTAGTTTTCTAATAATTTATTTATCCAAAAAAATCTCAAAAAGTGCCAGATGCCTGGTAATTTCATTATCATAACTTTTCTTCTCTTCAAATCTTTTTTTTTTCAATCAAAAATAATTACCTTGTACGGAGTTGGATTCAAACTGCGTTTGATATCGGTTCTCAGTGTTTTTAATGACTCCTGCACACGATTTCGTGTCTCGAGAAGGGTGGGAATGGGATGAACGATTTGACCTCCTTTCCAGGACACCTTTAACAAAAAAAAACAGCGAAAATGATAATTTTCCAAATTCTCTCATGATTATTTCTAAATTTAGTTGTTTTGGAGGTAAATATGAAGAAACCTTTTTTGTAGCTCCTTTTTGTCCCTCTACAAAAAAGATCTCCCCCAAAATTCCTCCATTCCCCTCAGGTTTATCTCAGATGATCTTCGAAAAAACCATGATAATAAAATTAGCACACATCCGACAATTCATTTAATTTTTTCAGACACAAGTTATTAAAAACAAAATATTAAAAAAATTATCACTTGTATTTTTTTGTATTTTTCACAAGCGCATATATTTAATTATTTAAACACAATTCATTTATTAAGAAAAAATAACATACTAAAATTGTCAGATGTGCGCTATTTTTAGAATCTCAAAAAAGCCCGCGAAAATCCCCGAAATTTCAAAAATAAAAAACCGTAAATTCTCACCCTGTGAAGTGTTTCAACCCTCGTTGGTATGACATACGCTCTTTTTGATTCTTGAAATGGATGTCTGCATAGCACCCTTTTGCCAACCTGAGGAGCAGGCTCAGTAGATCTCTGTAGTAAATCAATAAGCGCATGTCCATCAGCACCATACAGTCTATAAGCATTTTTTCTTCCTGGAATCGTGACTTTATCAACTTCTTGACTCAACTTTATCCTCGGTTGATTATTAATTTCCACCATTTTGTAGACACAACCAAGTGCTGGTTGTCTCTGACACGTAACCAGATGTGTACCAACTCCAAAACAATCAATTTGATGATCCTGCTCATTTAAACTCATTATTGTCTCTTCATTAATATCATTTGATGCAACAATTGTTAATTTTGAAAACCAAGGTAGATTAAATTTTTCAGCCAATCTTTGAAATGTCTCTCTTGCTGCCTGACTCAAATATGCAAGATCACCACTGTCAATTCTTATTCCAATTGCTTTGTAACCCAAATCAGACAATGCAAGTGCCACTGCACAAAAGTTCAAAAGTCCACTCCTATTATTGAACAAAAAAAAAAGGCATAAAAAAAAAATTAGATTATCTCGAGAAAAATTGGGAGAGCTCATGCTGATAAATGCTGGGTGTGAATAAAGATTTTTTTAATTATTAATAATTTTTTTTCTATTGAATTTTTGATGTATTTTTTACTGATTTTTCAGGTAAAACGAAATGAGATTATTTTATTCTGCGAGTTTTTTTCAATTATTTCGGAAAGTAAGGGAGATAGGGAAATTTTTGTGGAAACCTTTTTTCTAGATAAAGAAAAGAGCTACAAAAAAGGTTTTCATGAAAATATTCCAGCTCCAATACATTCGGAGATATTTAAAAAAAAGCTGACATGAAAAATAGCTTCATTTCATTTTCCCACTTTCCCACGAACTTTAATAAAAGCTCTAAAAAAGCGAACATTCGCTGTTTCCTCGAGAATGTTCTCACTGTTCAATCTACCCTCTATATCCCCATAGTTTTTTTTTTTTACAAAAGCATGCACAACATTTATTATAGTTTTATTAATCCTTTAGGGCAGAATTGGGAAAGGCACTATATAAGGCGATAATGTATCAATAAATTTATCTCATTAAAACTGAAAAAATATATGAAAATTTACGCACGAGAGTAAAGCAAACTTCATTATGTCTCCAGAAGTTAACAGCGAGTAATAAATACAATTAAAAAAATCAGTGAATAAGTAGAAATAGAAGAGTTTTCCTTTTTTTTTAGATTTCCATGAATATGTCGAAAAACTAAAGGAAATAGAGGAATTTTTGGTGAAGAACTTTTTCTAGAGCAGAAAGAAAGCTAAAAAAAAAATCGTCTCCAAAAAAATTCCATTAGTTTCCACACTGAGAAGAAAAAAGTAGTAGAAATGATGAAATAAATTAGAAATTTTCAATAGTCCTTAAAAAATAATTTTTTCCAGCAACTAATTTTGTTTTTATTCCAACCAAATTGATATAAGTCCTCATTTAATTAATGGCTACCAAAAAAAAAATATTTGATTCAACAATTAAACAATTTGTGGATTTCCATAAATTGACCGAATTCAACAATTTTTTTAATTGCTCGAGACAAATATTTGTTAAGAATCATTGAAAAAATCAATTTCGTCATCTTAGAAACAAAGGGGCATAAGTGCTATGCTTAAATACAGCACTTACACCCCTTTGTCTTTCCAAGGCTACGATTTTATCATTGTTATTACTAGAAAAGAGTGGGGCAGAATGGACCTCTGCGGACAAACTCAATTCAGGATTTTTTTTCTTCAGAATAAAGGACTTTATGAAAAAATCTGAAAAAATTTGAGAAAATCTACAGAAATATGAATATTGTTGTTGATTTTTTTCAGAATTTCCTGATGGAGGCTTTCACTCTCAAAGAATATTCTATATTATTTCGATGAACAGGTCGCTTTTGCCCCTTTCTCCCCTTATTTTTTTCTCAGTACAGAAAATTCCGAAAAAACAAAGGAAAAACTCTTCTTTTTTTTCCTGATGTGACTAAAGCCGTTTTGTTTCCAAGAAAAAAGAATCTCATCCAGTCCCTCGTGAGATGAGTCGTCTCCATGATTTATGAATGAATAAATAAGAGAGAAAAAAATTAATAAATAAAAAATGATTTAATCAATGAAACGAATAAAAGACCCTGCATCAAGCAAATGGACAAATTGTGTTCTTCATTTTTCGTTGATAAAATTTTTTCTTTTTGTTTTTATCGAAGAAACAATTTAATCTTATGTAATTTGAGACAACACGAAATCCTACCTCACACAGAGCTCGCCCAATTCGCCTGGTTTTAAATAGTCATTGTTGTGTGAAGGTGTTCTTGTGAGGCTCTTGCGAGGCCAATCTCGTTGCATGGCATGATAGCCATTCTTGTGGGTATCAGTTTTAAACATCTCATTATTCACATAATTTCCGTCATTAACACTGACCGTATTCTCGGTATTAGTGTCATTAGAATTAACATTTGAGCTGCTTATGCGTACCTGCCGCTCGAACGATGATTTAATGCTACAAATACACTAGCGTTAGAACCCAAAGAATAAAAGAACAAGACGTGAAAGAAGAAAAAAAAAGAAACTCTAAATTAATAAAAAAAACATTAAATTAAATTATCTACGTGTATTGTCAGCAGCAGTCTTCTTGTCGTTTCACTAATTATTTTGCTATTTTTTTTTTGGGATCTTATTGGAGGATTGAGAACCAATTTCTATGAAATAAATCACCGATTTGCATTAGCGATAGAGAGAGAGACAGAAAAAAATAGAAATAGGAGAGTAAAGCAAGATAAATCAAGAAAATTATGTCAGAAAAAAGAGGAGATCGAGAAATTTTGGGTAAAAAGCCTTTTTTTCTAAAAAAAAGGTTTGCAGCGAAATTTCTCTATTTTAATTTTTTTTTTTTCAATATTAGGCGAAAATCAATTACACAATTCAGTAGTGATTACCAGAAATTCAATTATTTCGAGCTATTTTTGGGGAATATTTCGGAAATTAAGCGAGACAGCAGGATTTTGTTTGGAAGGACCTTTTCGTAGAAGACAATTAGAGCTACAAAAAAAGCTTTTACAAAAAAAATTGCCCTATCTCACCTAGTTTCCGAGATATTCAACTGAGAATAAGCACAAAAATAGCTCGATTTGTCTCATTTTACCTTTTTTACTGCTAGAATTGATTTATTTTATTTTGCCACTTCACTTCTGAATTATTCATCGAGTTCCATCACCCAATATGACCCCGAGAACAACTTAGCGTGCTGAGAAATACTGGTGCCACACGTTTTAACATAATAAAATAGTAAAAAAATATGAATATTATTCATGCACTTAAAATAAATACACTTCAATATTCTAAAATATTCACATAAAAATCTAAGCCTCAAGAAAATAACAGATTTTTAAACAATAAATTGATAAAAAAGAAGCAGTTTGTCTTCTAATGCGTGAGATAAAGTAATTGAAGACACATTTTGCTGATAAATATTACCTTTTGACGTCATAAGTATCGACGAGTGCCATGAAACCGTCTGGAAAGGCAATGGCAAAGCCAACCAGTGCAGCAAGTTCACTGTCAGATGCCTCCATCACTAGTGCACCAAGATCGGGTGCTATTATCTCACGATACTCGCACGCAAGCTGGAGGAGGTCGATCTCTTCGGCGCAGTCTTTGTGCATCAGTGTCTGGATCATGAAAATATGGAGATTAAAGAAGAGAAAAATGGGGTAAAACGGTGATTCTGATGAAATGGGTCGAGATAAATTTTTTTCGACGATTCCACTGAAAAGCTGAGGGAATTTGGGGTGGAAAAACGTTTCAGAATTGATTTTCCTGATTTTTTTTTGAAAATTCTACTTTTTTTGGGAAGATTTAGAGACCAAACTCTTTCCATTTTTGATTTTTTTTCACTTTTTCGAAGATATCTCCGGTTCTAGGTATCGCAGAGACTTGGAGTCAGTCTTAAATGAGAGGTGAGATCATTTGCCATCCATTTATGCGGTTTCGAATCAATATTAAACAATTTTCAAGGTAAATACAGAGGAAAATCCTATTTTCAACGAAATTAGCTTGTACTTCTTCTTAAAATAGTGAAAAATCAATTAAAAATTGGATAAATAATTGGTAAATGATCTCAGCTTCCATTTGAGAACAATTGCGAGTCGCTATAACGAATAAAACTAGAAAAATCTCAAAAAAGTAGAATTTTTCAATTTTATAAACAGTTAAAGC
This sequence comes from Aleiodes alternator, assembly GCA_963921955.1. Taxonomy (NCBI): domain Eukaryota; kingdom Metazoa; phylum Arthropoda; class Insecta; order Hymenoptera; family Braconidae; genus Aleiodes; species Aleiodes alternator. The sequence goes on from OY998098.1 coordinate 15,766,859, forward strand.
TCTAATTTTCCTCTAGAAACGTTGAATTTTCAAAAAAAAATCTCAAATAAAAATTTTAAAATACATTTTCCAACCGAAATTTTCTCATTCTCTCAATGCAATTATCAGAAAAAAACTATCTCAACTATTTCCCCCAATTTCTCCTAATTATCACAATAAAAAAACCTTGAAAATAAAATAATCAATTATCAAATTACTCGAAGCTTCAGTTCGTCCATTCCCGCAAATGAGCTAATATAGGCGTGTGCATGAGTTCCTCTTACTGGTATATCAAATAATTTACCAGCAAGTACATTACTTGTCCCATCAAATCCACCTGAAACAATTATTATCGATTATTAAATTATTCCATCAATTCTTCAATTACAGGTTGAAAACAGCGTTTATCATAAACTCAATCCCCCCCCCCCCCCCCCCCCAAAAAAAAGAAAAACAATTTTTGAAACAATAAATTCACGGAAATTACCATCACGTGCCAAAACGTAATTCACCCAAAGTTCTTATCTATTACGCCGATTAAACCGTCTAATTATAATTATGAAAATCATTAAGCAGTGCCTAGGATCAGAATGACACAAGATTCCAGACAATAAATTAATTTCAAGTTTTGTAAAAAAAGAAAAACTTTTTACAAGATAATTGAGACATTAGAGCATTGATCACAATCCAAGAAAGAAAAAGAGAAAGAGAGAAACGAAAAAAAGCATTAAAAAGTTCAAACAATGCCCATTTATTTGACTGATAAAAAAAATTTCTTCTCAAGGTCATGCTCCAATTTTCCTTGAGAATTCACCTCCCCCCAAAAGTCAATCGATTAACTAGGTAATTAAACTCAGTTGAGCCTCAAATTTGTCGATCAAGTTTTGGAGTTAAGTGGAGAAATAGTTTTTGTGTGTGTGTTTGTGTGCGATCGCATTGGTACGGTAACTGGTACCAATAACTGGGCTCTATCGACTACAAAAAAGCAAAGAAGAATAAAGTAGAGAAATAAAAAAAAATCGAAAATTGATGGTATGCATGACTGGTTGTCATGGAGAGAGTTCTGCATTTATTGGTAAAGGGCCAAAATACATAATTACCTTAGAATCAAAGGGGCGCAAGTGTTGTCCTTATACACATCACTTGTGCCACTTTGTTTCTGATAAGGCGACAAATGTATTCAGTAAAAATTTATGAAACCCTCTGATTTATAGACTCTCTCGTTTATCAAAAAAAGCCAAACGTAAACTTGAACTTGACGAGTAAATAAATATCAAGTTTTTTTCTTTTTTTTTTTCAGAAAATATAATCTCACCTATGTAGCTGTACCTTGAGGCACTGAGACCACCGTCAGGACCTTGTGCACGACGTAAACCAAATTCAAGGAGTGACACATTATTACCAGCAACCATGCGATATCTTGCTGCATTTGTTGCCATTAGGCTTGCATAATTTACGAGTGTTAGGAGAGTTGTTTCCATCAGTTGGACCATTATTAATGGACCCTCTACCCTCAACAATGGAACTCTGAAATTAATTTAACAGAAACTTAATTTTAATTGAAGAAGAATTTTACGGAAATTAAAAAAGACGTAGAGTTTTGGAGTTTTTTAAAGATATCTCGGAATCTGGAGGAGATAGGGAAATTTTTGTGGAGACCTTTTTTGTAGAGGAGAACGAGAGCTACAAAAAAGGTCTCCATAAAATTTCTGTATCTCTCTTCGTTTCTGCATGCGCTTCAAAAAACAAAATTACTCCGGAATAAAATAGTGTAAATTAAATTAACCTGGGAAAAACGACAGAGCCTTCTTCAATAGCGTAAATCGTGACGTCTTTAGGTGTTATATTTTTCAGGTACTCAAAAAATTCAGGCTCAACCGAGCCTGGCATTGTCGTCTTCAAGTACTCGATATCTGGAAAATTAAAAAAAAAATATTAAATTCCTTTAAAATTACTTTTTTAAATCAATGTTTAATTGATTTCCTATCAATAATTACCACTGTCCGAGTACTGGAATTTTTCCATGAACTTCAGGCACTCTCCAAGGCCCGCAAAAATTGTGAATTCTCCCCTGAATGGATTTTTCCTGAAGAACAAATCGAATGTAGCAAAATCATCCATTTTACCACATTTCCAGTATGCATAAGCCATCGTAATTTGATAGAGATCTGCAAAAAAAATAAAATGATTAGCTTAAATTATAGAAGAAAATGTCGTGATTCGACAATGTTTTAGTATTTTTTCTTTCCATTTTTCCAATTTTCCCCTACATGACAAAATTATTAATAAAAATCATGGAAATGAATCCAATAGTTAAAATTGAAAAAATAAGTTTTTTTTTTTAAATAAAAAGGCAAAATTAATTAATTTATGGTCTTCCTCTTTTACGCGTTAATTCAATCATTTTTCAAGGTTGTGCAAACATGCTTAATGCATCTCTATAATTAATCTTAAACGAGAGACACGGAATGCATGATGTAATGTGTCGAATCATGTGAAGTTGATGATAACTTATCATGACCGGTTATTTAATTTTTTTTTTTTAATAAAAAAAAAATAAATCATTAAAAATCTGCAAAAAAAAGAAGCAAGTCATAAATTGGCTCCGAAATGAAAAAAGGATTTTTCGAGCGAAAAAAAAGGGTTTTACTTTTAATTAAATTAATTTCATGAATTAAATCAATTTCATTCATCTTCCAAGTCACTCAATAAATTCCATTAAAAATAAAGAATAAATCATCTTTGAAAATCTGCATGAAAAAAGGGAAAATCATGAATTGGCTCCAAAATAAAAAAATGAATTTTTTGATAAAAAAAGGGTTTTACTGACAATTAAATGAATTTTATGAATTAAATCAAATTTCATTCATCTTCGAGGTTACTCAATGAATTCTATTGAAAAAAGACCAATAATCATTGAAAATCTGCAAAAAAAACTGAAAAATCATAAATTTGCTCCAAAATAAAAAAATGTATTTTTTGAGAAAAAAAATGGTTTTCCTCTCAATTAAATTAATTATATGAATTAAATGAAGTTTCATTCATCTTCGAGGCTGCCCAATAAATTCATTAACAAAAAAAAAACAATAATCATTGAAAATCTGCAAAAAAAGGAAAAATCATAAATTGGCTCCAAAATAAAAAAATGTATTTTTTAGAGAAAAAAAAGTGTTTTACTCTAAATTTAATCAATTTCATGAATTAAATAAATTTCATTCATCTTCGAGGTTACTCAACACATTTTCCATAAAAAAAAAAAAAAAAATTTAAAAAATAACTCACCAGTGAGTAAAGGCTGTACGACGCCATTTTGTTGCGTACCACCGGATAATCTCTCACTGTCATTCGGCATTGTCAATCAAAAAAAAAATAATTATCTTAATCTAAACAATGAACTGCAGTGAAAAAAAAAAGTAATTAACAACAATGAACGTAAATTTTTAAATTCAAATCCAAAAATGAATTGTAATTGTTGTGCTTCGGCCTTTTTACGACTCATGTGAGTCGCTAGATGGCGGTTTACTTCGGTCAATTCACCGAGTTTTATTTTTTTTTTTTTTATTATTTATTTGTTATTTTTTTTTTTCAAATTGTCTGTCGGAACTCGCGCGCCAAAGATGAAATCGAGAGTACGGCTGTCACGAGCAAACTAACGTGCTTCGTACGTGCCACTCCGTTATATGGCGAAGAGTATCTATATATATATATGTGTGTTTTAGACACACTCGTGCTCTTCTACTCACCACCACCACCCCTGCCCCCTCCTCCTCTCCCCCTTCTCCACCCGGTGAATCGCTCAACCCCTCTGCTTCTTTCTTTGCTCATTCTTTTAATTTCTTAATGTTATTATTGTTATGATGATGAATGTAATGCGAAAAAGTCAGGAAACACTGAGTTGAAGGAAGAATTGTTGGTAAAGTAAAATTATTGGTAATTTTAACTTTTTTCTTTCCTTTTCGCTAGCTTCCGAATGGAAGCTATGGAATCATCAGAATTTTAATTTGTAATTTTTTTAATAGAAGATACCGTCAATGACCTAATTAATGCCACCAAGAGACCCATTCTGCCACATATCTTTTATAGAAAAATTATATCTTATCATAAATTCAAATTTGATTTTTCCTCGAAAGAATTTAGGATCTGGACTATCATTTACATTAATTATTTCCCTGAATTAATGATAAAAATTATTTAATTTATATTTTTGAAAATATTTTGCCCATGGCCCGATTCATGCCACCATGGCCCGATTTCTGCCATAGAGGGTGCCAATAATTGCCATCAATTAATTTCCATCACTGGTCGTTATTTTTTAATTATTCGTCAATTTATATGAAAGTCCAATGATTTTGCTAACAATCAATACAATTTTCGATTTATTAAATACTTAAATTTTCTCAATATCACACATTGAACTGATGAGGCACTCTAACTCCACATGAAGAGCTTTAGGGCTTTATTTTGCTGAGCACGCTGGTCGCATTCAATGGATTAATTTTAGGAATATATCTAGTAGAGAAATATCGGATATTTTGATTGTCCGGTGTCCTCAGAATTTTTTTCTAGCCACTGTTATCAATTCCTTACAATTGAAAATTCGAATAAGTTCAATAATCACGAAAATGTATGAAGAGTCGCATTAATTGGGCCGATGGCACTAATTGGGCCATTGACGGTATGTAAAAACTTATGTATTTTACAAAGTAAACATACTTATTATGTAAAAAAATTTCGACCATAGGTGGTGTTTTTCTGAGCTTAAATCTAATGGAAACGTCGTATTTTTGCTTTGTTCTTTTTGTTCATAATGTAAAATGTTGTAGTTATAATGTAAATTGATGATGTAAATGAAAAATTATTATGTGACCCTATTATTGACCCCTGAGGCTGTTGGGTCTTGAATAAAAGGTGAAATACAAATTACAGCAAAACGGTTTTGTAGAAAAATTTCATATTTTTTGGATGACTTTCTCTCGACGAACTCTATTTTTTAAGCTTCATTTGAAGAGAATGCGATCGGTACTTTTTGAGATATGTCCATTCTTTGAAAATCAGTTTTTAATGGAATTTCTGGAAACTATTCAACTGATGTTATTTATACTCATAGGGGAGAGTGGGGCAAAATGGACCCTCATAGTAATATGATTAAGGATTTTTTTCCAGGATGAAGGACTCGACGAAAAAATCTGAAAAAATTTGAGAGAATCCTCCAATATATCTTTATTGTTTGTAAATTTTTTCAGATTTTTTGGAGCAACCGCTGCTTTTTTAAAAAATCTCGAGTCATCTCATCTTTTAGGTCCATTTTGCCCCAATCTCCCCTATATTATCTCGAGAGTTGTATCAGTTAGATGCCTGTGAATTTTGAGCTCATTTGCATGATTAGTTCTCGAGTTATTGGCGTTTTAATGAATTTTTCCAAAATTTGATATTCCGATGATGGTTTGAAAAAAATGTATCACTTCCATTCGGAAGCATACTGCTAAAGTATCAGCAGAAAAAGCTATATCAGTTGGGAAGTAATACTATTTATTGTTTTTGTTGATATTTGAAATTATACGATTTTTCTGGCAATTTTTTTTACAAATAATTGAATGAAATTGGTGTGTGTTTTTCAGATATTTCAGAAACTATTGGGTTTATGAGAATTTATGAAGAGACCTTTTTATTAGTGCTTTAAATTCTGTACAAAAAAGGTTCTGTGACGTTTTCTCATAAATCGACTCATTTTGAAGATCATTTTAATGGAAATCTTTTGATTGTATCTTCTGATGAAAAATTAATGTTTTTATTAATTTCAACTTTTTCTCGGTCTAGTATTTTTTTTTTATTATTAAAGATATAATTCATAATTCTCATTATCAAAACTTTAGAAAGTTGAAGAAAACTTCCATTCGGAAGCATATTGCTAAAGTATCAGCAGAAAAAGCTATATAAGTTGTAAAACAATAATATTATCCACTTGTTTTTTTTTTTTTATTTAATATAGCTTGATTCATAGATTCATTCCGCTGCATATATATCTATATATAAGGGTGAATGGGGCAAAATGGACCTCTGCAACAACATAATTCAGGGATTTTTTTCGGAGTTAAGGACTCGATTGAAAAATCTGAAAAAATTGAGAAAATGCATCAATATGTCTTCATTGTTGTATAATTTTTTTGGAATTTTTTCATGAAGCTGCCTATTCTCTAGGGAATTCCAAATGATTTTAACAAACAGGTCCATTTTTCCCCACTTTCCCCTATACATACATATATATATTTTAGTAGTACCATAGTTTAGCAAACTTTAACTGTCTTGAATTCTTTAACACAATCGATTGGTTGATTTCAAGGACGAGATTTATGTTTGTTGATAAAAACGAATGATTTTAGGGTCATTTTGGAATCATGGATCAATGGATGGGCTTGATGATGAGTTCGTGATTGGTTGATGAAGAGAATTTTGAAAAAAAAATTCAAAATTCTGAAGTGATTTGAAAAAATAAAAATTTCTCATCAGTTTTTCTCGAATATCTTGGTAAATTATGGAGATACGCTCTTAGTATCTCAGAATGATTTTTTAGAGAATTTCGAGGGCTACAAAAAAGGATTGAGGTAAAATCGCTTTATCTCGGTTAGATTCCGAGATATTTGAGAAACTGGTGGAATGAAGTCGATTATTCAGAGAATTTCGAAATCACGATTAGAGGGGATTTTTCGGAGTTTTTTGAGAATAAAAAAAAATAGAGGAATTTTTGTTGAGACTTTTCTTATATCTCTCGTTTTTCTCTTCAAAAAAAGTTTCTGTAAAAATTCATCTCTGTCTCCTTTTGTTTTCAAGATATTTTTCGAACAATTGGAATCGAAACGGACTAGATTCAACCTTTTTCACAAAAATCAGGGGTTTGTCCTTCTTGTCTTGGATATATCGCAAAGGCAGTGCGATTTAAGAGGAAATGTCAAGATACCTAATTTGTAGAGAATTAAATTTTCTACAAAAAAGGTTTCCTAACATTTTTCTCTAACTCTACTCGCTTTAAAGATATTCTTTGTAGAATGCTTGAATCATTTTTTTTTGTTTTTTTTTCACTTCACTGCTCAATTTTTTCTGCTGATAGTGTTTTTCTTGTTGATTAGTCTCAGATGATGTCATGTTAGTTAAATCTGCAAACGTAGGGGATTTTGATTGAAGGAGGAGGGAGAGGGGCAGGAGGGAGGGAGGGGGATTCCGTATTTTCAAGTGCAGTTGCGGTTTTTCTACATTTTTTCCATTTTTTTCTCAATTAATTTACTAAAAAATTTCGAATTTCCTCTGATTTTCCTGTTTATCGTACGGATAATATTGAATCCTTCGATAAAATTCAAGAAAAAACGATTTTTCTCGTATCAATGAGTGCTGCGAGTTCATCGAGTATTCAAATAACTTGAAAAAGTCATAAAAAAACCAATCACGTAATAATTTCGATAAAAATTCATTTTTTCCATTATATAATTTACTGATTAATCCGTTATATAAAATTATTAATCAATGATGATAAATGAATGTGCTCATGTGAATAATTATTAAATAAATGTAATTGTGAAATTTTCTAGGTAATTCCTCTGCAGATATCTTTCGGTGGGGTCAAATGTTCGATTAAACAAAAACGAGTTGTTCAGGGCAACACACTGCCGCATTATCGTTTTATTATTTTTATAACACTCACCGTATTTATGCGAATTGTTTGATAACGAGAGAAGAAAAAAATTAGATTGAGGGAAACACTTTGTATGGTGCATTGAACGCATCACTTTATCTTGACTTGTTGACAATTTATTGAAGGACAGAAATGAAAATTGATGAAAGTTGATAGAAAAATTGAAAATTTTCGATTATTTTATTAATGTTTTTAAAATTATTGAAATTAGGAAAATTTAGGAGGAATTTTTTTTTTTTGGGAGAGGCGAGATCATTTTATGAGCCTCAAAGGAAAGTCCTCTTCATAAAATTGTGAAAATTTAAGTCTTTATCAGAAAACGAAAAAAAATATTATAATGAGACTATTTTCCAAGAGGAAAAGCACTTGCGAAATCTGGTGTACATTAAAATCGAAAATCTCAAGAAAATTTCAGAATTCTTCCAAAGATTTTCCTGAAATTTTGGAATTTTTGAAATCTTATAAAATCTGGAAAAACTAGAGAAATCCGATGGAAATCTCATGAAATCTGTGAAGTCTTTGAAATTTAAACTGAGATAAATAGTAAAAATATCGGAAGAATTGATCTGAGGACTTGAGAAAAGTTACAGAAGATTTTGAATTTTTTTGAACATTATTTTAATCAAATTTGTCATTTTTCATAGATTTTTGTTTCTGCAATGAAATCTTGAAATGTCTCAGAATTCCCTGAAATCTATGAAATCTTCAGAAATTCGTTCAATTTTCATGAATTTCAAGAAATCTCGTGAATTTTCATAAAGTCTACTGAGAATTCAAGAATCTGTGAAATTTTTGCAATTTGAACTTTAATTTACACAGATTTAAGAAATCATTATCTCCTCGCTATTTCCAATTATTTCAATAATTAAAATGTTTATTTTCACAATTGCGCTAAAATACAATCGTCATACAATTCATTCACTCGAAATTCTATTTTTCAAATTTTTATAGAGAAATTTTTATTCGGACGTTGATCATGATTTCAATTCTTCTCGTGATTCAATTAAAATTCATCATTAAAATAACAAAATCGATCGAAAAAAAAAAAATATCACGTAATTGTATTTCTCAGATATCTCAAAAGCCGCAAAGTTTAGAAAAAATTCATCGAAGAACCTTTTTTTTTTAAATCAAATTTTCCACAAAAAAGGTTTTCTGTTAATTTCCCCCAAACCCAATATTTTCAGAGATATTTATCAACTAAATGACCACAAATTCATCCAATTAAATTCAATTAATTTCTAATCATCTACAAAACTATTCAGACTTATTTCCTTAACAAGTGATTCCTAGTCATTTCTTTCTTTTTCATTTTTAAAATTTTAATTTCTACATTTTCTTCCTAATTACATGATCGATATGCTACTGAAGTACTTCATTGTTTCGCAGTGCAGTATTATTTTTTATTATTTATAATTATTTTTTTTTCCGTTTAAATCTACTTTGACACTTATTTTTCTCGTACAGTCTTGTTAACATCGTTTACATTGACATTGATTATTGTTTCGATTATCTAAAAATTTTTTATCGACTTCGTGTTATTTTCTCTATTATCTATTTTAATCTAATAAAAAATGTTCTAAACCGTGTATGTCCATTACTCTCCAGGAAAAAATTAATTTATCGCTAAAAAAATCGTCTTAAAATTAAAGAGGCGTAAAAAGTTTCCAGATTCCTGGTTAAATGACGAATTAATTGAGATTAAACTGATTTTCTTTCTTTGACGATACTTATACACTAGCACTTACGCCAATTTGTTTCTAAGACGACGAAACGTAAATTCAATCAATTAAATACAGTTCAGAGATCCCTGATTTATCACAGACCTATTTTTTTTACAATTATCTACTATTACAATAATTATTAATCTATCTTCAACCTCAAGAATCAATGAAATTAATCAATTAATTAATTTTTTTTATAATTTACAAATTAATTAGTGCTTAACACAATTTTGAAATAAACATCGATAATTCGTTTAATTATATTATTTTTTTAGAACACAACAATGTGAAAATTCACTTTGATATGATTTAATCTTTAGGGTCTATTATTGTCGTAGGATTAAATTAAAAAAAAATAATTAAATACTTGGTTGAGAGAAAAAAGATTATCCAATTATTTTTTCTCGTAATTATGAATCAAAATTTTCTTAAATTCTCTAAAATTCTAAAAATATACCCTCTTCATTTAAATTCATGAATTTGCCTATTTTTTATCACCTAGTTAATACGTTTTTATCACCTGGGACATTACAAAAACTTAAAAAAAAATTATTTCTATTTTAATTCGTGGAATTTAGTGGAGAATGCATTAAAAAATCGTTTCTTCTTAATTTGAATGGGATCTCGGAAACGAGTGGATTTAGGAGAATTTTTCAGGAGATCTTTTTTGTAGAGAATTGAATTTTCTACAAAAAAGGTCTCTTGTGAAATTCTTCTGGAAACACTCGCCTCTAAGATAATCACCAATGAACAATTTTTTTCGATTTACACTTTAGAAATGACGTTTTTTTCTCTCATTTCTTCATTCACCTCATCAAATCAGCAGCACGCTGTCTATCACGATTCACTTCACGTGGATGCATTCTTTTGCGATGTGAAAAACAATTTCCAGAACTTGCAAATGCCTTTGGACAATAGGGACACTGATATGGTCTTGCTCCAGTGTGTTGATTAATGTGAAATTTTAGATCCTGATTACGTTTAAATGTTTTGTCACAAAGTGGACATGCATGGGGTCTTAAATCAGAGTGCGTTATACTGTGGGCACGTAGGGTTGAATTTGTTGGATAGACACGTCCGCATACACTGCAGGGAAATTGTACACCACCGTGATACTCTTTGTGACGGAATAAATTCGATTGGGTCTTGAATCTGAAAAAAAAAATTTAAGAAAATTTAATATTCTTCGATTTTCAAATAATCATTTTGACTGATAATTCGAATCGGTGACTTAGAAAAAAAAGTGGCGTAAGTGCTATGGATAAGCATAGCACTTAAGCCACTTTGTTCCTTGGATGACGCAATGATAAGCACACATCGAACACAATTTTTAAAATTTTTTTGTTAAATAAATTATTTTTAAAAAAATTATTTAAAAAAATTGCACTTCGATTTCTGAATTTTCTATGTATCGCAGAATTGGAAACAAAGTGGCGTAAGTGCACGGTATAAGTATAGCACTTACGCCACTTTGTTTCTAAGGCAACGCAATAATAAGCACATATCTAAGACAATTTATCAAAAAATTTTGAATATAAATTATTTACAAAAAAAAACTATTTGAAAAATTTGCACTTAGTTTTTCGAAGTTTCTATGTATCTTGGTCTTGAAAACAAAGTGGCGTAAGTGCTATGGATAAGCATAGCACTTAAGCCACTTTTTTCCTAAACTGACGCTATGCATTTTTTTCATTTAGTCAAAAATAATTTATTAAGAAAAAAAAAAAGACTAAAAATTGTCAGATTTTTGCTATTTTCATTAAAATTAAAGAGAAAAAAAAGGAAAAATTTATACTCACATTCTTCCACAAATATCGCACCCATATTTCCCCTTAGGCCTGTGTGTCTCCAAGTGTACCTTCAAATTTCCTTTCGTTGATATTTTTTTATTACAAATTGGACACACAAAACATGAATTACCAAAACCATTATCCGAATTATCTGAATCCTGGTTGATTATAAGTACTCCATCGTTCGTATTGTCTCGTGAAATTGCATCGTCAATTTTCTTTTCATCTCCATAGTCTCTTCGTAAATGAAACCACAAATGATTTTGCAGTGCCATTTGTGTATTGAATGTGCGAGGACATATGGTGCAATTGTATGGCTTCTCATGTGAACCATTTGACGGATTTTCGTCCTCTGGAGATCTTGCTGGAGGACTGCTACTGCACTTGAGGCGAGTGTCTTCATTTCCACTTGATTCCCTGAATAAAAAAGAAAATTGAGTGATGCTGAAGCGATTCAGGCGAAAAATTGCAGTTTTTCCTGGGATTTTTCGAAAATTTACAAATAAAGACATGACACTGAAAATAGCAGACATCTAATAATTTTCAGTCTTTCTTTCTTAACAGATAAATTATTTTAAAAAAAAATAAAAAAAATTTGTCTATGTGGGAAATTCGAAAAATTATAAGCGGATTTTTGAAATATTTCTTCCTTCTCATCTTTCTCTACGAAAAAAAAGAATTCCACGAAAATTCCATTACCATAAAGGCACCAATTACCGGACGGTTGAGGCAATGGTACCAGTTTCCGGACAGCTTAGAATTAATTTATTAAAATACTAAAAAATTTCAATTAAATGAATCAATAAATTTACTTGACTGTTACTTTGAGATTTTGCAAATATTGAAAAACTAGATTTTTTTACTTGAATATTGATTATTAGTATATTTTGCTGCTGCATCCAGAAACTGGGATTCGTCCGGTAACCGGGTCTACCATGGTATCCCAATTATTTCCAAAGAAATCGGCGAAAAATCGAAACAAAAAATTGCAATTTCTGAGAAAAAGAGAATTTTGATACGAACTCTATATGAAGCGTCTTCTCATCGCAATCAGAATCATCATCAGACACTTCAGGTGATGCTGAGCACTCCAGGCCACACTGGAGAAACACCATTGGATCCACTTTGACCTCCATTTCCTCAGTAATAGACGGAGTTTCTTCAAAATCTTGAAAACCATTTGGTCCAATCGATGAGTCTGGTGAGCTCGGAACTTCCGAGATATCTGCTCCATCCTAAAATCAAAATCCCCTTAATTTCTTCGTATGTCCCGACCCTTTCTTCAAATTATCAAACTTACTTTACTGCTTAAAATCGTTCTTAACAGTCCTTTATAATTATTTTTACTGTCTCCATAGAAATCATCGTTCTCTTCTTTGGAATCAGCAGAATTGCAGTAAAATTGGGACTTCAATCTCTCCTGTGCCCTGTGTGCCATAGTGGCGAACCTGTGTATACCATCCAGTCGTTTAACACAATTACCACAAACCATCTTCGGTAATCGATCCTCCGAGGAAACCTAGATGCAGAAATAATCAATTATACAGAGTTGCAGCAGAATGTCAAGACTATTTCTGGATTATCTCAGAGGCAATAAGTTTTAGGAGAATTTATGAAGAGACCTTTTTTTTTAGGAAATTAAATTTTCTACAAAAAATGTCTCTTGGTTTTTTTCCCTAAACCCACTCATTTCGAAGATCCTCTTCAAATAATCTCCAAATAATTTTTTAAAGTGTTTCTTTCTAAATTTACTCCATCAATCACTTTTTTTTGAATATCTAAAAGGCGAAGAGAGATACGAAATTTTGTAAAGAGACCTTTCTTGTAAAGCGCAAAAAGACCCACAAAAAAGGTCTCTACCAAAAATTTCGTATCTCCTTTCGCCTTTAAGATACTCTAAAAAAACAAGAAAATTCTGAAATAATAATGAAACTTATCTCGTTTCATATCTCCACTACACTATATTGGTGTCAATGTAATTTTAATTGCAACGGTCGATTTTTGCCATCGAACGTCACCAATTCCCAGGATATTTTGCTGACGCTATTTCATCCCCCACCCCCTTTGTTTCTCTATCCAATACATACAATGGCAAACGACAATTATATTTATAGAACGACCGATAGTTATAATACAACAGTTGAGCTAGCGCGAAAACGAGGGAGTCAACGAAAAAAAAAAAAAAAAAAAGAAGAGGGGATTAAAAGGTATGAAGAAAAGAGGTATCGAATCGATAAAATGTTAATTTTTCATTCCCACCAAATCAAGCCGTCCCCCCTCCAATTAATGAATTAATCAACTCAATTAATTAATTAATTGATTAAAAATCCGGAAAAAAACGGAATTTAATGGATTTTTGAATAATTCAAATTCGCAAAAAAAACTCACCAAAACATAGAGATACTTTCTTATTTTCGTTTGCAGAAAATTTCTCCTTGCATTCTCCTCAAATATATTAATTCTCTCATTCTCATCACCAACATAATTAGCACATATTCTGCACTGTAATTCTTCATTTCCGTTGATATTCATAATTTCGTTAAAAAACTCGAAAAAAAAATTTCGTAGTAATTTTTAAAAAATCGCGATTTAATTGACTCGAATTTCAATGATCTATCGATTTTTCACTCGTAGATCATTTCGATATTTATCACTGTTCGTGTGTCATCGACCCGAATCGCACGCATTTTCCTACCCCCTCGCCGCTCTTTTTTAAAAACTGATTTATATCGATCACAAAGCGCACGTGGTCCACGTGCGTTTTGATGTCTTCACGCTGCAAATTATTATCCTTTAATCTTCAAAAAAAAGGAATTTTACTGCCCTTTTATCACGTGTTTAACGCTAATTATAAATTTTTTTTTTTTTATTGCAGTCGTTATGGAGCCTTATGGCCACTGGGATTGGTGAGATTACTCTGAGCGCGGTCTCGCTTTTTTGCTTCAAAAAAGTGGTAAAAAAATGGAAAAAAAGGAAGAGAGAGAGTGGAAAAAAAGTACGTCGGCGCCGGGCGTCGGCGTCTACCCCCGAAACGAGTGCTCAATACAAAATATATAATAGCATTCGTCGATTTGAAAAAGGCAAGTTTGTGTGTATATGTGTATCTGTATTTTAGTGTATATATATATGTATTTAAAACAGTGGGATGCGATCTTGCGCGCAACTTTCCCAAGCGTTTGTGTATTTGCCCGAACGAATGGCTTTTCCGCGCAACCTCTTCCATCTCTTCCTCTTTCTCTTTTCCTCTGGCTTTTCCTCTCATTTGGCCCGCTTTTTCACCCCTAAAAAACGATACATTACGCTGATTTTAGCATTGGGAAAATTTTTGGAGATTAACTTTAATCTGCGATTTAAATATACGCGGTTTGTCCTTTTTTTAAATTTTTTTTGTGTGAGGGGGAGGGGGGAGGGGAAAGATAGATAGATAAATTTATTCAGTCTTAAACTTATGAGCCCATCAGACCAAGATAATACAAAAAAGATTGTATGCAGATTGTATGTGGTTTTTGCATAATAAAAAATTAAATTTTTTAATTCCAAATTGAAAGAAAATTGAAAAAAAAAGGAGAAAATAATACAAAATAATTAAATTTTTGCAAAAAAAGTGGCGAAAGAAAACGAAAGAGGAGGGGGAAGGGGGAGAGTGACTAAGGGATGAAGGGTTGGGGGATGTGAAATAATAAATCACTCTGCAATTTTTAATTTCTGTCAATTAATTAAATTTAAATTTTATGATGAATTGAATTTTTTTTCTCATTTTTCTTATTATAAATTTTCTTTCATGGTTAAATTGGGGATTTTGTTAATTGATTGGGTGATTAATAAATTATTTGGTTTAAAGATCAAGGACGAACTCAATTATTTTAATTTGCGGTTTTATAGTCGAGGTCCTCGATAGGAACTGTACTAAGGATTTGAAAAGAGGATGAGGATTTTTTTTAAACTTTTTTTTTAATAATCTGCGCTTCCGTTGATATTCTGCAAGAGACGATTCAACTGAAAAAAAACAGGGGATTTAGCGAGGGAGATAACGTTAATTGGGGATTTAAATGCAGAGCCCTGGGATGTATTGAAAAAAATCATTTGTGCTTGCAGTTGGATACCACCCACTGGCTTAAAAAAAAAATAAAAAATCAATACGTAATAATTACCAATTAATATGATCTGCACATGCGTGTGTGCAGATGTGTGACATGGTTTATTCGTCAATCGTCTGGTGCACTCTGGAGCAATTAAAATTCTGGATAGAAAAAAGGAATGAATTATTAATTAATTTTACTTAATTCTTTAGTATTTTGCGCTATGTCAATGAGGTTGAATTAGTAATTGTTGTTGTTGCTTGATGATTGTTGTTATATTTGTATTCTAATTGGATAAAGACTTCTACTCCGATTACGTCGATAGTAGTGAAATTATCTTCAATTCATTTCTGATAGGGCAAGATAGGGTGAAAAGGAAATTGAGGGTAAAATGGATAGATTTGTGTGAAAATATTGGAGATAGATTTTTTCTGATGATTCCATTGAAAAGCTGAGGAAATTTGCATTGGAAAGCATACGTTAGAAGTACTTTTTGAGAATTTTTTGAAAATTCGAATTTTTCGCGGGGAAAATTCGAGAAATTCGAAAATTTGGCTTTTTTGGGGATATCTCAGGTTCTATTGGTCGTAGCGATTTGCGGTTGGTCTTGAATGAAAGGTGAGATCATTTACCATCGATTGATGTGTTTTTTCGAAGAAAAAAAATTATCGATTAATTATCTAAACATTATTTATACAAAAAAAAATGATTTTCACGAAAATTCACATAAATACCTCAAGAATCGGTATTTTTTTCTTCGAAACCCCATAATCGATGGCAAATGATCTCACTTGAGATCCACCCCAAGGTGCTACGACGCATAGAGTCGAAGATATCCCTGAAAAAGTGATAAGAATCAAAAAGCGAAAGGAGTTTCATCCCTAAATCATCCCTCAAAAAAAAAATTTCAAAAAATGCATAAAAATCAATTGCAACACATGTTTTCCATCGTAAATTTCCTCAACTTTCCCATGGAATCATTAAAGAAAATTCATCACTGAACCACTTGTTCGTGAGTTGAAAATAAAAAAAAAAAAAAATTCCCTTGAAGTATCATTTTCTAATCTTTCAGACCTATTCAGGAGAGTATTCGCATGCAGATAATACTTCGCGCTTCTTCGTCCCATTTTTTTCCAAATAAATCAACGGAAAACAGGAGAAAATCGGAATTTAACCTTTTAAATGAATCAATTATTTCGAAAATTTTTATAAATTGAATTAAGAATTAAATTCTCCGTGATGTTCCACATCGAGGGCTTCGAATCTCTCCTCAGCAGCGTTAGTGACAGACCACTGGGCCTCTGGTCCAAAAATATAGCACTAGAAGGAAGTATCAAGAGAATAGACGACGAGACATTCGGTGATAAAGTAATCGAAATAACCGGAAAAATTGATAGCAACATCAGAGATCCTCTTGCCACTTGCATCAGTTGTCCATCCGACTCATCAGATTTCCTGCAGACGAAACTCCCGATTCTCGTATTCGTAATTAAAAATCTCAAGCGAGAGGGAAAAATCGAATTTCAGGTGGACCATTGATTTTTTAAGATTATCTCGGAATTGAAGAGAGATAACGGATTATTTGTGGAGACCTTTTTTTTAGTTCTCGATGCGCTCTACAAAAAAGGTCTTCTTCAACATTCTCGTATATCGCTTCATTTCCGAGATCCTTTCACTTTTAATTAAATAAGATTACATTTCTTCAAAATTTGTTAAATTTTTGAAATTAAATTAATTAGAAAAATCATTTCTCCAATCAGATAATCGACAAATTGAAGTTCAAGAGGCGATTTGTACTCATTACAAATGCAATGAGAGAAAAAATACCAAAAATCACATCAATTACCGCATTAATTCCATTTGTTCTTGATGAAGGCTGGAACATGCTGGAAATTGACCTAAGAACATTGTGCAGAGACACTTATCTCACTGATTATCACTCATTAAATCGTCTCATAATTTATCCAAATTTTCGATTACGCCGGATTTATCTGCAGGATCGTCACTACGATAAAAATGAGACGCCAAAAGAAATTATTGATACATTATCGGAATTTTATAATTTGAGAAGAAAATGCGTAAAGGTGGAGGATAAAAATTGCCAGACGCAAATGTTAACGAGAAGAATAGCAGCTAAACCTTTCAAAAAGAAGAGAAAAAAGAAAATTGATGAATTAACTTTATAAATAAATTTTTTTTTGGTGAAAATAAATAAATAAATGATTTTTTTTCACATTAAAAAAAAAAACATTTATTCAAAATTGATTGATTTGCAGAAAAATTACACTTACAAGTTTCTAACATTTAGCTTTATTCTGAATCGGTAAAAATAGCTTAAATTCAGCCGGCAATTCGTCCTCGGAATAAAGACGATCGGAGAAATAAACTCTACGTATTCTACAATTAGCATGAATTTGTACTCTCAATGTTTCAACGTAATTAGTTCCATAAGCACGTCTTGTAAAATCAGCTAGATTAAATTGTATTTGATTCCATCCATCGTCAAGTCTCATTGGCATTGTGCAGATAAATGGCTTTACACGTGTTGTTGATTGATAATTACTTGCACGAAATCGTCTCCGCACGTTTTTGTCATCGATTACCTGAAAAAATGAAAAAAAAAATGATTTAATTCAAAGAATTCCAATTACGATTCTTCAATTCATTAATTTTTAAAAACTCGAGGCTAATAAGCTCATCGGAGCTAATTCATGAATATTTATTACATTTTAGAATGATGTACTTGCAACATTTTCTCATTAATTAATCATCTCATTAAATATCATTCTTATTCTATTTCGTTTTCTCACGAAAATTGCAGGTATATTTTTGATTTTATAATCTTTTAATATTCAATATTTTCTTATTTTTTTAAATTGCAAAATTACCATCAATATCGATAACGATCGCTGTTTTTCTTGAATATCTTGGGAATCAAGTGAGATAGAGTAATTTTACCCGAATCCTTCATCGTAGCTCTTGAAATTCTCTACAAAACAAGATTCGGGTAAAATCACTCTTTCTCGCTTAGTTTCCGAGATATTCTAAAAAAACTAATGAAGAAAAAAGTCATTTACTTTTTTTTTAATTTTACTACAAAATTTTTAATCAGTTTTTTTGGAATATCTCGGAAACTAAACGAGATAGGGCAATTTTGCTGGAATCCTTTTTGGTAGCTCTCGAAATTCTCTAAAAAAACAGTATGAAGGCAAAATCACTCTATCTCGCTTAGTTTCCGAGATACTCTAAAAAAACTAATGAAGAAAAAAGGCACTTATTTTTTTAAAAAAATTTGCTACCGAATTTTTTCATCAGTTTTTTTGGAATATCTCGGAAACTAAACGAGATAGGGCAAATACTCTGGAATCCTTTATTGTAGTTCTCGAAATCCTCTAAAAAATAATGTTCAGGCAAAATCGTTCTATCTCCTTTAGTTTCCAAGATATTTTCAAAAAACTAATAACAGAACAATTTGCTTGAAAATTCCATATTTTTGAACAATTTTCTAAAAATAAAATTTCGAGTAAATTAATTAATACCTGAACTTCAAACGTGAAGTACTTCTTCAAATTTTTAATAATCATAACAAGAAAAGGCAGTTTAATTCCCAGAGTCTTCCTCGGATCAGCTGGACAAGTGATATATGTTGTGCTAACATTGCTTCCAAGTATTTCCAGCACTAAACTCTGTATATCATTGTCTGTTATACGTTTGATATGTCCATTTCTGACTTTTTTGTCCCAAATTTGAAGTGGCTTACTTCCAATACTGTACAATATCGACAGAAACCCACTTTGAAATGTATTTTTAAACATTGTTAACTGTTTTCCTTTCTGTCAATCGTAAAAAAAAGTGGAGATTATTCAATTTAAAGTCATCAATTGCCACTTGAATCTTCACTTTTACTCCAACAAATTATGAATTATTTATTCAGGCCAGTGAATATCGATGTGTTTCCCAGCCCTTTGATGACTCAAACCCCCAAACCCACAAAATTTCAACCCTCAACACACCAATACCCTCATAGTAACAACAATAACAATGAATTTAATTTAATTAACTTCACTTTTTCACTTTTTCATTTGATAAACTCCTTGATTTATAAAATTTTCCTTCGAAATAAAAAAGAATTTCCATGAATAATTCAATTAATTGAGGTTAATTAATTTAATAATTAATTTAAATTGATGTAAAAATTTAGATTTTCATCGGTAATTAGTTTATTTGGTCGATCTAGCCTATAAATTCACTCTCGAATTTCCATTTTGCCGAAATTTTTGTGTCTGTGTGTGTATTATGCGTGTGTGTGTATATATATGTGTGTGTGAGTTGTGTACATGTATGTATATGTATGTATGGTGTGAGTAAACAAATGTTTTTTTTTTATTCACAAGATGGCAGCAGTCTAAAATATTAAATTTCTGTAAAACTGCAGGCTGGAAGCAGAGAGGCGTAAGTGTGTATATATGTATAGGACTTACGCCTCTTTGTTTGTGAGGCAATGGAAAAAAAAGAAAATGTCTGATGTCTTCTCTCTGCTCTGTCGGTAAATTGTGACGTCAACAAAGAAAAAAAAGGAAATTATGTGAAAATTGCGGGTTGAGAGGAAGGAAACAAGTTTGCTTTGTTGTTTGATTATTATTATTATTTTTTTTTCATTTAAATTAATTAATTATTCATGAGAATTCAAAGAATTGAGTGACGAGAATATTTCATGCATTAAATTATAAATTATTTTTTAATAATTGTTGATTCTTCACTGGAGTTCTTTGAGTTGATTGTTGATGAAAGGTAATTGGTGGGAAATTTTTTGACACGTATCTTTAATTTTTAGTGAATTAGTTCTTTAATTTAGGTAATGAATGATTGCGAATTTATTTGAGGGAATGATTAATTTGATTTTGTCATTATTTTTTCAAAATTTCAGTTGAAAATGGAATTTTTCTATTTTTTTTCTAATTTTTTTTTTGGAGTAGAGGTTAAACCTTTGGGTATAACGAGTAATTTTTGTTGCAGGAAATGGAAAATTGGCGGTTTTTTTGAATTTAAAGAAGGAAATATTGTTGAGACAATGCCAACGAATGGTGGAATGGTAAATAATCACATTTTTTTTCATGTTTTACAACATTATTTCGTGAATATTTCGAAAACTATCAATTTTATCGAAAAAAACTCGAGAGACTTTCTTTATGAAGAATTAGTTTCTCCATGAAAAAGGTCTCTTTACATTTTTTCCTAAACCTAATCGTTTCATCACACTGAAAATAGAAGAAATCTGCCAGTTCTCTTTTTTAAATTTTTTTTAACAAATAAATTTTCTTTAAAACATTTAAAAAAATATGCACATGTATAAAATTGGAAAAACAAGTGCAATTAAATTATTTTTTTTTCCTTTAATAATGATTTACTTGTTAAAAAAATCAAAAATTCAGAGATGAATACTAATTCCATTATCGTATATGCAATAATCTATAAACTCTTAAATTAACCAAAATTTTCAGGAAGAAACCATAACAAATGAAGCACTGAAGGAAGAGCCAAGTGACCGTATGATTGCATCCTGTTACATCGACGAAATATGTTCATCCACATTCGGAAAAGTATTTTTTCCAATCGAGAGCAACGAGGTGGACTTCACCGATGAAATGGTGATGATAAAATAGAGTATGAGAGTTTTATAATTACAAAAAAATCAGAAAACTTTCGTAAAAATCGCCCCATAATCTCCCTATAAATCACTCTCTTTAATTCTATTAAATATCCCAAAAGGTAAAACTGGATTTGGAGGGTCAGAATCAGCCTCATCACTCGTGGCCGCACCTCGTCAGTCCCAGTTCTTCAAACTTCAGAAGTCCCCAAAACATCGTAAGTCCCCCAGAAACATCTCCTCAACAATCCAAAGACCCTGAGGTAATAAATCAGTTAAAATCAAAAATAATCGTACCAGCAACAACAATAGAAGAGGCACTAGCCCACCAAGACTACACCTCCATCAGTCCATCTCCAAAATTCTACAAAATCCAGTGTTCAATCTGCAAGAAGTGGTTTTTAAACAACGACTCGATGATAACCCACTTGCAAACTCACTCGAGCACCTGCCAAATTTACCAGGACCATCAAAACATTCCAAGTCCATCAACATCGTCATCACTGGACTGTGAATTATGTGACAAATCATTTTTTTACAAGTACTGCCTGACCAATCACCTTCATGCCCACGTGTCCGAGCTTCCCACTGACTCATGCACCTGTTGTGGTGCCAATTATCCTTTAATCAAGAGTCCAACTGGTAAAATAGCCTGTGAAGTCTGCAGAATAAAGTGCAGAGATGAAATTATTGACAACAACAAGCTGGATTTCAGGGAAATGAATAATTTGAGTAGTCACGTGACTTCAGGATTAAAGGCTTTTTGTTGTGACCTTTGCCCCCGATCATTCGCCCAAAAAACAGCGCTGAACAATCACATGCTCTCGCACAGTGGAGAAAAGCCACATGCCTGCAGTATCTGCGAAAAAACGTACAAAAGAAAATCTGAATTGATTAGACACACAATGGTACATACTGGTGAACGTCCCTACGAGTGCAAAGAATGTTTAATGACATTTCGTGAAAAGGCTAAATTGAATTCGCACATGCTCGTACATACTGGTGAAAAAAAATATGAATGCAATTTATGCAATAAAGCATGTGCGCGAAAATCTGATTTAAATAGCCACATGTTATCGCACACTGGCGGACAGTATGATTGTAAAATATGTGAGAAAATATTTACACGTAAATCTGATTTAAATAGGCATATTTTGATACATACTGGTGAAAAACCATTTGCATGTGATTTATGTGATATGGCATTTAGAGAGAGAACAAGACTTAATTCACACATGATAATACATACTGGTGATAAGAGGCATGTTTGTCATATTTGTGGTAAAAAATTTGGGGACAAATCGAGTTTGAAGAAACACATGATTATACATACGGGTGATAGGCCTTATGAGTGTTTTATTTGTAAAAAAAGCTTTACACAGAAGAGTACACTTGATAGTCATGTACTTGTTCATACGGGGGATAGATCACTTGGGGCTTATGATTGTGGCAATTGTACGGAAAGCTTTGGGGATAAAGATGCGTTGAGAAAACACTGGATGGTCCATATTAGTGAGATGGATGATGAGGGGGTGGCTGAGATCAATAAGAGTGGTACGAGTGAAGTTTATGGGGAGAGAACTGAATGAAAATAATTTTAATCTGCGAATTGTTTCGATTCGTGAATTATTCTGCGGATATCTTAGAAATTATTGGAAGGGCGTGATTTATAGATAAATTGTTAACATTTTGGAAGTTCCCTTTTTCTTTTAGAATCAATGGGAAATTTTCGTTAATTTAGGTTTTTCTTAAGAAATGCAAGAGAAAAAGCTTTTTTTAACGAGATTTCCTTTTTTTTGCACTTGAAATATTCTACACTGAGAAAAAAAATTCTTGTAGCAAGAAAATTGCCTTTTACGAATTTTCATCCAAAATTTTTATATCTATATATATTGAAAATTCCTGGAGTGAAGTAAATTTTGTTCAACTAAATAAATTTTCTTCAAAATAATTTTTTTTTTCTCAGTCTACGAGATAAGAAAGTTCTCTTGATTAATCCTTGCATTTTTAATAATTTCTGAGATATTCGTGGATTATGAGGAATGATAGTTTTTATACAAAATTTTTCAGAGACTTTTATATTGCGTGATGAAGAAATTCATTGAAGTTATTTTGTATAAAAGTTTAATTGACGTCGAAAAAAATGTACAAATACGTGATTTTTTCTTAAAAATTTCAATAAATGCAGATATCAGTCAGTGATGCGGATTATTGAGGCTTTGTTGTAGCCCTGGAGTGACAGAATTTCGCCTCTTGGGTTCCATTTGCAGTTCAGTATCTTCATGGCTTTGGGGGATTCCAGACAGACTGCTGGATCACCTGGTTTCCACTCGAAAATTAGAGGAGACTCGGAGAAAACTAGGAGACGAGTTCTTGTTGGGTCCCAGGAAACCCCTGGAATTTTTCAAAATTCATTTTCTGCTGTATAAAAAAGGCGCACATTAATATAGGGCTCTTTCACTCACCCGAAACTGGATTCTTTAATAAGAGATAATCAACACAATCGTCCAGAAGATTCCAGATCCATAAAGTCTTCGGGTAAAGTTGATGTCTCACTGCTAAAAATTTACCGCAACAACTGAACTCTAAAATATCAGTTGCAGCGATTGTGACGTCCCAGTTTATTGGTTTCACATCGATCTCGATGTTCAGGGGCCTCTCATTAACTTCCTGCACTGTAGAACAAGGTTTTTAGTGTCTTGGTGTTATTTTTTTTTTTACATTTTTTGAGCAATTTAATTGAGATTTTCACGTACTTTTGTATCTCACGTGACAATCCGGAATTGAATCCGCATTAAAATCACTCGACCAGTCTCGTTTCTTTATTTCAATCTCCTTGAAGACTTTACCAAGATAATTATTCTCTCTTATAACAGGATCGCAGTAGAGAGAGAGACTTATTGTCCATGTAATGTGATTGATGATCGCGATCTAAATTAGGAGAATTATTAATTTTACTTAATTTTGAAGAGTATCTCGAAATTGATGAAGTTTAGGCGATTTCAGTAAGAGACCTTTTTTGTTGCTCATAAAATTCTCTACAAAAAAGGTCTCTTGACATTTGCCCCTAAACTCACTCGCTTCAAAGATATTCGCTTAGGAAATCCAACAAAAAATTCCGATTTCCCTTTTTTTTATGATTTTACTATTGAATTTATGAATTTTTATTATTAAAAAAAATGTTAGACCGTTTCATTGCATCCAGCGATGGCCAGTAATTGTCCACTGGGACTCCAAATGACCTTGTCAATCCCTTTAACCCGTTTTTCATCAAAAGCCTTGAGAATTCCATTAAAATTCCCCTTTTTCTCCTCTTCTTCTCCACTAAAAGCTCCAATATGAGAATCCGTCAGCAAGGAATAGACAAGTAGTCTCGATCTTCCTATTGTCGAGCACCAAATCGCCAACAATTCACCATTGGGTGACCAGCAGATCCCATCAATCCCAAATAATTTATCGCACATGAGTTTCTAAAAAAAAACAAGAAAAACAAAAAATTAAAGCACTTTACTCCAATTCAGATAATTCAAATAATTCAAATTTCCCGCCCGTTTCTTCGAGCCCATCACGCGCCCACGTGACCAACGTCAGTCTTCGCCACGCGGTTTCTCGCGCAGGTTATTCCCAGTCCCCCAGACTCCAAAACAAACATATAAACTCCAAATGTTCAAAACAAACCAAATTTTTAAAAAATTGTGAAAAAAATGACGAGTTACGTTTCCTGCTCGTGCAATTGTCAGCCAAGAGCAGTAGACTGGGGTAAGAATGGCCTAATATGCTACGGTTACTCTCATTCCCTAGCAATTTACGATCCAAACCACGAGGAAACCGGCAAAGTCCTCCAGACACTCCACCAGCACAAGTCCCAAGTGAAAGTGGTCCAGTGGATCGAAACTGAAGCAAATCACCCGGAAACAGAGATTTTATCCGGTTCGTTAGACGGCAGCATCATCGTCTGGAGCAAAACCTTGGATTCCTGGTCACCCAGCATAACCCTGACCCTCGGAGACCAGTTGACAACGACCCATGCAGCTTACCTGAACCCAAACCCCAAAGAAGAGGCCCTCAGGACCAAATCTCTTCTCATCTGTGGCTCTTCCTTCAAAGAAATCTTCACAATATGGCACAGAACAGACGCAGGAAGTGCAGAAGACAAGCAGACGCTGGACCTAAAAGGAAAAATCCCAACAGAAGCAAGGATCACTCGTCTCCCAGCTTCAGCTGCTCCAATGCTCGTCATCGTCATGGACGACGCAACGATCTATCTCTTCACCTGGAACCTCGAAATGTCATCTCCAGCAGCATCAACCCCTAATTTCCAGTATTCCCGTCACTTAACGGGTCATCAGGACTGGATCCAGTGCCTCGACGTCATCCTGACGGAAGGAGCCGCACTTCTTGCGTCAGGCTCGCAGGACGGAACCATAAGACTCTGGAAGATCTCAGCCTCCGATGCGGAAAAACCACAGGAGGACCGGATTAATCCGTTCAAAGTTGGTGATCAGGACTTTGAAGTTGTTCTTGAGTCGGTTTTGAGTGGCCATGAGCACTGGGTCTACGGCGTCCACTGGCATCCACCGGTTCTCGTTGACGGAGAGTGGAGAAGACCCAATAAATTGCTCTCAAGTGCTCTCGACAAAACGATGATCATCTGGGAGCCAAATTCTGCGGGAATCTGGGAGGAAACTGTTAGATTGGGAAGAGTAGGTGGGAATAGTCTCGGATTTTACAGTGGAAAGTTCGATAAAAAGGGGACGAGTGTACTGGCACATGGGTATCAAGGCACTTTTCACATGTGGAGCTATGACGAGGAGACGAAACGGTGGAGCCCAAGATCAGCGCCCAGTGGACACTTCTCCGATGTCAATGATCTTCATTGGGATGCTGAGGGAAAGTACCTGATTACTACGAGTGCGGATCAAACGACGAGGATCCATGTTCCCTGGAGATCAGCCGCTCATTCCGCGGATTCATCTGAAACGTGGCATGAAGTGGCAAGACCGCAGATTCATGGCTACGACATCAATTGCTTGACGATTTTGACGTCAACGTTATTCGCGTCTGGTGCTGATGAAAAAGTGGTGAGAATTTTTGAGGCTCCAGAGAATTTTAAGAAGGGGTTGGTTAATGGGGAATGGAAAAATCCGAGGAGCTTCGGGGATAGAGCAGCAGTTCCTGCTCTTGGATTGACCAATAAGATGCTGGAGGATTATGATCTTCATGATGATGGCGATGATGGTGGAGTGGACGAGCACAGACCACCTACTGAAGAAGAAATTATTAGGTATACGCGTTTTTTTTTCATATTATTCGAGTATTTAACTCTTTTTTTCAAGCTCTATTTGTTTTAATTATT
Organism: Aleiodes alternator; assembly: GCA_963921955.1. NCBI lineage: Eukaryota > Metazoa > Arthropoda > Insecta > Hymenoptera > Braconidae > Aleiodes > Aleiodes alternator. Next base: position 15,793,118 of record OY998098.1, read on the forward strand.
TGAGTTTTTTATGAAAATGTTATTGATATTATGGATTTTGAATAGGGGAATACGAATAATTTGAATTCAGGGATTATTCGTATCAGTTCGAATATTAACATTCGATTCGAATAATTCGAATTCTCGAATTATTTGAAGCTTTTGGATTGTTCGAAGTTTTTGAATTATTCGAAATTTTCTAATTATTCGAAAAATTTCAAATAATTTGCAGGTTTTGAATAATTCGAGAATTTCCGAATGATTCGAAAACTTTGAATTATTCAAAAACTTCGAATTGTTCGAAAATTTGAATTATTCAATTCGAATCGAACAGTGATATTCAATTTGATTCAAACACTATTCGCACATCGCCCATGTAAAAAAATCAATCTAACACCAAAAAAATAAAATTCTATTCTATTAGGTACACGCTCTGGCCAGAATTGGAGAAACTTTACGGACATGGTTACGAGATTTTCGCTATGGCTGCGAGGCACGACGGAAAGATCCTCGCAACCTCATGCAAGTCGTCTTCTCCTGAACATTCCAGGATCATCCTTTGGAGCACGAAGACCTGGGCTCAGGTGCAGAAGCTTTCCGCGCACAGATTAACCGTTACACAGATGGAATTCTCGCCAGACGACAGATTTTTGGTTTCCGTGTCGAGGGACAGGAGATGGGCGCTCTTCAGGACGCTGGATGCTCCTGACGACACGAAAATAAGGTATGAAGTGGTCCTGGTCAGTCCAGCTGCCAATGCACTTCACAGCAGGATCATCTGGTGTTGCTGCTGGACCCCAGACTCCAAGTACTTCGCAACTGGCTCCAGAGAAGGAAAAATCGGAGTCTGGAGGGCTGAAGCTCTCTTGGAAAACGCAAATCCTCAACCTGCAGCGAGTTTGGATCTAAATGGAAGCTCAGTAACAGCTCTCGGCTTTTGCCACCAGATTCTGAACGACAATTATGTTCTTGCGGTTGGTCTTGAGGAGGGGAGGATCGAAATTAAGAAGATCATCTTCAAGATTGATGATGGAACGTTCGTAGATTGCCTGGAATACGATACCTCGACCGCCCACCACAAAACCGTTAAAAGACTCTCGTTCAGACCCCGGTCGAGGGAAGGAATCATCCAATTAGCAAGCTGCAGCTCTGATAGAGCAGTGAAAATCTATGATATCGAGATTTCGAGGATTGTTAATGCTAAGAATTCTTAGTGAATAAAATTATTTTTGATTTAATTACTCGGCTCAATTTCCAATTGGTCATCTCGTAAATTTCTACCCAGTCTCTTCCTGCCTTTGATACTATCAGTGCTAACTGCTGTTGAGGTGAATTCAGGGATAAATTCTGAGGAGTTGATGATTTTAGAGACCAGATGTGGGTGAGACTGTGATTGTCCAGGGTCCAAATTGATAAGTGGATCTGGAATCAATCATTCAGAATAAATTAGGATGTAAATTGTTTGTGAATGAAGGAAGAGTGCATATCTGATGATGAAATGAAATTAGCATACATCTGACAATTTTCTAGATTTTTTTTTAAAAAGAAATTCTTGTAGAAAAAAATATTTAAGACAAACTACGATTAGTGGAGACAGAGGCAAAATGGACTAGTTTCCTCAGCATCATTTGGTTTTTTTTTTAAAAGCAACGGAGTCTTCAAATTTTTTTGAAAAAATTCATCAACAATGATTATATTTTGGAGCATCTTCTCAATTTTTTCAGATTTTTCCATAAAGTCCTTCGCTCCGAAAAAATTCATGAATCATATTGCTCCAGGTGTCCGTTTTGCCCCACTCTCTCCACTAGTTTGTTTTAAATTCTCTCCATATATATATATATATATAAATTATATTTGAAAAAAATGGAAAATACATATATTTTCCATTTTTTGAAATCTAATTTATAAAAAAAAAAAAAAACGAATGATTGTCAAATGTCTATTAATTTTCAGCATCAGGTGCATTTAATTCTCTCTAATTTACGTTTAATTCTGATGTAATTAATATTGAGCGATTGTCCGGTGCCCAGAGCACTCTCTCCATTCCAGCACTTCCTTCTGTAAGTGTACATTTCCACTTTGGATGTCTCACAGAATAAACCTGAATAATTCCTTTTTTGATATTGGCGCAGAGGATCAATTGTCCTTCTGGAGACCACTCAATGCACTGCAAGTAGAAAAATGACATGATCTCAAAAATGAGTGGGTTTAGAGGAAAATGCCAAGAAACCTTTTTTCTAGAGAATTTCAAGGGCTACAAAAAAGATCTCATGATAAATTCTGTTAAGTCCAATAGTTTTCGAGATATCTTTGAAATAACAGAGTATCCTCAAAATAATTACTTCGAATTTTTGAAATATTCTCAAAACAATTGGTACAAAAATAGAGAATAGATAGAAAAATAGAAAATCAACAGATGAGGAATTGTTTTCAACAATGAAAACAGTCCTTCCTCATTCATTATAATTTCAAAAATCAAATTGCCTCATTTACCTCAATTACATCCTGAAAACAAAACACTTGAACAGATTCCAGTGTTTTACTGTTTCTAACAGTTAATTCTTGCTGATGTCCAGTAGCAAAGTGCTTTCCACTTGGTGAAAAGCAGCAGAGGTCTCGATTGACCCGGAACATGTCCAAATACTTGATCAACACATCATCATAAATAAATCCTCAAAATCCTCTTCTCTTCTCGTGAAAAATCCTTTTGTTACTCCAAAGAAAACCAAATTCTACAATCTTTTTTTGGGATTATCTTGGAATCTAAGAGAGATACACAAAAATTTCATCGATGCTTTCTTGTAGATCTCGATTCAATCTCCAAAAAAGATCTCCACACAAAATCTCCTATCTTCAACGGATTCCAAGATATTTGAATAAAACCATCAACTCCTCAAATGTATTTACAATTCTGAAAAAAAAAAAAACAAAAAACGTTTCACTTTTTTGTTTCTTTCAACAAATAAATTATTTAAAAAATAGAAGAAAAAATGCAAATGTTGAATATTCAAAGAACACTCTAAGTGCAAATTTTCAAAACAATTTTTTTATATCAATTGTAAAAAATATATTTATATTTTAACTAGATAATTTTAGTATTATGTCGTCATATTAGAGTCAAAAAGGCGTAAGTGCTATGAAATGAGCATAGCATTTACGCCCCTTTAACTCTAAGAAAACGAGAAAAAAAACGAAATTATTTGATTTTTTTTCTTTTTTTAACAAGTATAATGATATAAAAAAAACTATTAAAAAAATTCATACTCACAGTTTTTTGAATTTTCTATGCTATGCAATAAGAATAGTACTTACGCCCCTTTAACTCTAAGAAAAAAAAAATATAAAAATGAAAATATCTGATTTTTTTCGTCTTCTTAAAGAGTAAATTGATATAAAAAAAATCATTGAAAAAATTCTATGTAAAGAGCTGAGAGACTATGCAAGGAGCAAATAAATAATAATAATAATAAGAATAATTATTAAAAAAATTCGTACTTATAGTTTTTTGAATTCTCTATGCTATGTATAAAAATAGCACTTTCGCCCCTTTAACTCTGAGAAAACGATATAAAATTGAGATTATTCGATTTTTTTTTCTTTCTAACAAGTAAATTGATATAAAAAAATCATTCAAAAAATTCGTACTCACAGTTTTTTGAATTTTCTATGCTATGCAATAAGAATAGTACTTACGCCCCTTTAACTCTAAGAAAAAAAATATAAAAATGAAGATATCTGATTTTTTTCGTCTTCTTAAAGAGTAAATTGATATAAAAAAATCATTAAAAAAATTAAATGTGAAAAGCCGAGAGACTATACAAGCAACAAATAAATAATAATAATAATCATTAAAAAAATTCGTACTTACAGTTTTTTGAATTCTCTATGCTATATATAAAAATAGCACTTTCGCCCCTTTAACTCTGAGAAAACGATATAAAATTGAGATTATTTGATTTTTTTTTCTTTCTAACAAGTAAATTGATATAAAAAAATCATTTAAAAAATTCGTACTCACAGTTTTTTAAATTCTCTGCCTATGTAATAATAATAGCACTTACGCCCCTTTAACTCCAAGGCAATATATATATGCAGATATGTTTATTTACCCTTGAAAAAACAACAGGAGTGTACTGCATTACCGTTAACTGGACGAGCAGCTGCTTATTTCTCTAAATTTTCATCGACACATAAAAATCCACCCATTATTTTATGATGATTCTCTTTAAAAAAAAAAAATTCCAACCAATTGTGGATCAGCACGCAAGTCAGCTGACCTGTGTCTTGTGATAGCTCTCTTGCCAGGCTCTACTCGTTGGGTGGAATCCTCGAATCAGTCCAACTTGGACGTCTTCAGTAAGTTTTGAAGCAAAAATTTATTTTTTTATTAATTATAATTTTTTTAAAAAATCAATAAAAACGTTTAATTTTCATTTGATACAGTAGATGCAGTAGTGTCGGCGATTGTCAGTGTTTGAGGAGAGTAATAATGAGAACAAGTGAATTTAATTTGAATTCTTTCTTTTTTTTTTTTTCTTGGTGGATTGAAAATTGGATATTCCGGGCTATCGATCGAACCTGCACCATCCACCTTTGATTGAAGAGTTTCATACGATTTTTAATTGTCATTTGGTCATTAATTTTGCTGCAGACTAGTTGCGAAACATTTGCTCATTGATTTTTGGGGAAATTGGAGAATTTTTAAGACGTTTTTGGTGGAAAAATGAGGATTTTTCGTCGTTATTACTTTGACCACTTTGCGCTGAATACTCTGGCGCACTCTGAGAGGGCTACGCCTACTTCTTTTCGAACTGCTCACGTGAATTACCGCGAGACTGATTATTGTTTTTTACGTGGAGATGTAATATCGTAAATCACAAGAGAATTGAATAATTTTTTAAAGAGTTTTTATAGTAATAATGGAATTAGCACATATTTTTCAATTTTTTCTGCATTTTTTTTACTATTAAAAAAATGGAAATATTGAAAAAATTTCTTAAGAAAATATTTTAAAAAATTTCTTAAGACAATATTAAAAATAATTTCTCAAAGAAATATTGAGGAAAGTTCGTTAGAAAAATATTCAAAAAATTTTCGCAAAAAAGTTTTCAAAATTTTCTAATAGTGCACTTTTTTTTCAATTCATTTGTTGAGAAAATTAAAAATAGAAACAATTGTCAAAAGTGATTTTGAGTTTTTTTTTGGGTTTTAAAAATGAGTTAGAGGGGATTTTTAGAGGCAAAGTGGATTTAATTGGAGTTCTAGCCTTGGGGATGAGTTGATGAAAGCGCAGAAGGGATCAGATGATTTTTAGATTTTTGATATTGATGTTTTTGGAATGAAAAGCGAGTTTAAATGATTTTTGGGGGAGAAAGGGAATGTGGAAGAATTTTGTTGCTTTTGATGAAGATATCTTTAAAGCGATGAGGTTTAAAGGAAAATTTCAAGAGACCTTTTTTGTAGAGAATTTCAAGAGCTACAAAAAAGGTCTCTTCCGATTTTTCCATAAATCTCGTTCTTTTCGAGATATCTTTGGGTGAACTCTAAAATCTCTAAATCGTTGATAGTTTTTTTTGGTTTTTAATTTTTTTTGGAGTTTAATCATGAATTCCTTTTTAGACTGTTTCAGATAATTCATAATTAAAATGGCAGCACGCAACCTGGCAAAAATTGCTCATGAGGATCGTGAGGGAAAGTTTGGATATGTGTACGCAGTATCCGGACCTGGTAATTCATTCATTGAATAAAAATTTTGATAGTAACGAGGCAAAAGGAGAAGAATCAGTTTTTCTTCAATGGATTTTGTGGTTTATCTTGGCAAAATTAGAAGCGATATGGAGTTTTTTCTGAGGGTCTTCCTTGTGAAGGCCTTTTTCCTGCTTCGCAAAGAAGGTCTTCCCCAAAAACTTCGTCACTCCTTGAATTTCCAAGATAAGAGAAACCAGGGTAAAATGATCCTGCAGCACAAAATAATCCAAATTTTTTTATTTTCGAGAAGCCTTCTGCAAAAAAAATTGGAGAACAATATAGACATATTGTAGCATCTTCTCGATTTTTTTATTGCCTTAGAAAGAAAGGGGCGTAAGTGCTATGCTAATATCCAGGACTTACGCCCCTTTGCCTCTAATGCAAAGATCTCATCAAGAACTTGCATCTAACAGAACTTTTGTATCTCAAAAAAAAAACCATAAAAATCAAAATTTTCTCCTCAACAGTCGTTACGGCAGAGAGAATGTCCGGATCAGCCATGTACGAGTTGGTTCGTGTGGGTTACTACGAGCTGGTAGGTGAGATAATTCGTCTAGAAGGTGACATGGCAACGATTCAAGTATACGAGGAGACAAGTGGAGTAACAGTTGGTGATCCAGTGCTGCGTACTGGCAAGCCCCTCTCTGTCGAGCTTGGTCCAGGAATATTGGGCAGCATCTTCGACGGTATTCAGCGTCCTTTGAAGGACATTCACGAGCTAACTGGCTCCATTTACATCCCAAAAGGTGTCAACATCCCTGCCCTATCTCGCACAGCATCTTGGGAGTTCAATCCCATGCACATCAAGAATGGAAGCCACATCACAGGCGGTGATCTCTATGGTATCGTACACGAGAACACTCTCGTCAAGCACAAGATGATGGTGCCACCAAAGTGCAAGGGCACAGTCACCTATGTTGCACCAGCTGGCAACTATACAGTTGATGACGTCATCTTAGAGACTGAATTTGATGGCGAACGTTCGAAGTACACGATGCTGCAAGTGTGGCCAGTCCGTCAGCCAAGACCCGTCACCGAGAAATTACCAGCGAATCATCCGTTGCTGACGGGTCAACGTGTTCTCGACTCGCTTTTCCCATGTGTTCAAGGAGGAACCACAGCCATTCCTGGGGCTTTTGGCTGCGGAAAGACCGTCATCTCTCAAGCGTTGTCCAAATATTCAAACTCGGACGTCATTATCTACGTCGGTTGCGGTGAACGTGGTAACGAGATGTCCGAGGTACTTCAAGATTTCCCGGAACTGACGGTGGAAATTGACGGTGTCACTGAGTCCATTATGAAACGTACTGCACTTGTTGCCAATACCTCAAACATGCCTGTCGCTGCTCGTGAAGCTTCCATCTACACTGGTATCACACTTTCCGAGTATTTCAGGGATATGGGCTACAATGTCTCCATGATGGCTGATTCTACCTCACGTTGGGCTGAGGCACTTCGTGAAATCTCAGGACGTCTCGCTGAAATGCCTGCTGACTCTGGTTATCCTGCTTATCTTGGTGCTAGACTGGCCAGTTTTTATGAACGTGCTGGAAGGTTTGTGTTGAAGGGTTTTTTTATGATACTAAAAATAGCAGACATCTAACAATTTTTTGAAATTTTTCTTGAACAAGTAAATTATTATGAAAAGAATATTCAAAAAATTTACACTCATAGTCTTTTTAATTTTCTACACATTCATATTTCCAATTTTTATTTTTTAAGATAACTTATTTTGTGAGAAAAAAAATTACTAAAAATTGTGAGATGTCTTCTATTTTCAGTATCATAAAATAGCAGACATTTGACACAATTCTTATAATTTTCACTTTCTTTAAGCAAATAAATTATTAAAAATCGAATAAAAAATAGGCAGTTATTGTGAATTTGAAGAACTAGAGATGCAAATTATTAAAAAAAAATTTTCTCAATAATTTATTTGTTTAAAAAAATGCGAACAAAATATTGAGATGTATGTTAATTCCATTATCATAATTTTATCATTATCTTATTCGTTTTTTTTTTTCATTTTTAGGATCAAGTGTCTTGGTAATCCTGATCGTGAGGGATCCGTCAGTATCGTAGGTGCTGTATCACCACCTGGTGGTGATTTCTCTGATCCCGTTACCAGTGCCACTCTTGGTATTGTCCAGGTAACTAAATTAATTTCTCATTTTCCAGGGAAAAACGTGAAAAAAAATGGATTTCGGAAAATATCTCGAAATCAGAGACAAATAGGGAAATTTCTCATTCAGACTTCTTTTGTAGCTCTTGTTTTGAGCCAAAAAAAGGTCCCTCCAGAAATTTTCCTCATCTCTATATCGTCCTCAAGATATTCTGCAAAAACGTCTTTTTTGCCTCTTTTCCCCAAAATAATTAATTTAATTAATTACTTAAATTTTTTTTTCGCTCAGGTCTTCTGGGGTCTCGACAAAAAACTCGCCCAACGAAAACACTTTCCGTCAATTAACTGGCTCATCTCCTACAGCAAATATCTACGTGCACTAGATGATTTTTACGACAAAAACTACCAGGAATTCGTTCCATTGCGTACAAAAGTCAAAGAAATTCTTCAAGAAGAAGAGGATCTTTCAGAAATTGTGCAATTAGTTGGTAAAGCATCACTTGCTGAAACTGACAAAATTACTCTCGAGGTTGCCAAACTGTTGAAGGATGATTTCTTGCAGCAGAACAGGTAATTGCTGATTTTTAGGACTTTCGTGGTGGCGATCGACCAGGCAAAGTCAGGGAATTCGAATTTTTTTGGAAAAGCCAGGGAATTTTTATCTTAGTCAGGAAATTTTGTAGTTCATTTCCCATTATTTCCCTATTTTTGAAAGTTATAGATATTTAATGGAAAAAAATTGAACTTTTTGATTAGTCGGAAATCCGCAAAAAGATAAAAGAAAATCACAATTGTAAAAATTCAACGTGATTTCGGGTATTATTGTTGAATTCTAGTAAGAAAAATTATTTTCAGGAATAATTAAAAATTTTAACGAGTAATATTTCTTTTGTAGGCCTTGAAATTTCATTTTTAGTCAGGAAAAAGTCAGGGAATTTTAAAATTCATTTTCAATCGCCATCCTGGACTCTTCATCCTCATTCCATTCTATCAATTAACAAAATCTCAATTAATGCAACATTTTCCACGTTTATTTTTCTTTCAGTTATTCGCCTTATGATCGATTCTGTCCATTCTACAAAACCGTTGGTATGCTGCGCAATATGATTGCTTTCTACGATATGGCAAGACACGCAGTCGAATCAACAGCACAATCAGACAACAAAATCACCTGGAACGTTATTCGTGACAGCATGGGCAACATTCTGTATCAATTGAGCTCCATGAAATTCAAGGTAATTGTCCAAAAAAAAGACGATAATTAAACAATTCAAAAAAGTTCTTGCGAATTGTTTTAATATCTGCGAAACGAGTGGACTAATGAAAAATTATGAGGAGATCTTTTTTGTAGCCCATAAAATTCTCTATAAAAAAGGTTTCTTCAAAAATTCTCCTAAACCTCATAGTTTCGGAGATCCCATCCAAAAACGAACTTTTCCAATAAAATACTTGATTTATCTGAATTAATTCACTTTTTTTCTCTTTTTCTCTAGGATCCAGTAAAAGATGGTGAAGCAAAAATACGAGGAGACTTCGATCAGCTTCACGAGGACATCCAACAGGCATTCAGGAATCTTGAGGATTAAATAATTTAATGAATATTAAAAAAAAAATTACTTTTTCCGCACAGAGTCCTTTATTGATCGTTAAAACGATGAAAAAAGGTGTTTAGGGTCGTCTTCTTTCAGTGCAGAGGCAGAAATTTTTAACGAGGTAATTTAATTTTTGAAAGAGCATGAAATTATTCCATTGATAATTTAAAAAAAAAACCGTTTATTGGTTGCATTCCTAATTAATGTAGACATTAATTTCTCATTTTGCCAGAATTCCTCAGAATTTAAAAGAAAAATTGTACATAAATACAATTGTTAATTAAATTAAAATTCGAGAAAATTCCCTAAGACAATAAAGAATGGCCCTAAATTAACCGGAAAATTACAACTTCCTGCGGGATTTAAAGAAAAGAAAGAAATTATATGAAAAAAAATTTATTAAGATAATGAAAAATGTGTTTCCAATCATTGTAAACTATTCCTTGTACTTCAAAAGTGAATTTTGATTTTTTTTTTTTTAAACATTAATTGTTTCTCGTGTCGATCCAACGTAAAAATGAATAATTTTCCATTAGTCCTGTTTTATTTTGCACATTTTTAGAGTAATTAAGAAAAACAAGATAATTAACGAGTTTCATGTAAAATATTGGTGAAAGAAAAAAAAAACTGTCACTTGGAGAGTTTAATTGTGTGCTATTAATAATTCTGAAAGTAATTTTATTCCAATTATTATTAAAATTAATTGAATAAAAATCGAAGAAGAAGAAGAATAGAAGAACAAACACTTTTTGCCTTTAATGTGTTAATCAAGTGAACAAAAAAAAAAAAATGATAATGAAAATAATGTTTTTTTCGCGGACGACAGATATTTTTTTCGTGGAGATTGAGGAATATCAATTACGAATCATCAAGTATTAGTTATTGTATCATATTATATGTTAACGTGATTAAAGTTTAATGAGAGAATAAAGAAAAAAAAATGAAAACAATTAAGGAAAATTACATATAAGCGTTGAGTAGATTTAAAGTTGGTATTATTTTAACGTTGATGCGTTAAAATAAAGTAAAAATTGAAAAAGCATAATTATTAATGAACAATTGAGAGTTTGTTAGGCATATGCTGGATAACAAATTTCCCTCTAAAAAAAAAAAAAATTAACAATTTCTTCAATTGTCCAGTGGCTCCAGCAGCTCCAGTATCATTTCCATTGTACGATATGTAAAAAAATGAGAATAAAAATGAAAATTATGCACAATTTTGACTTTGGTGTTTTTATTTTTATAAAATTCAATTGCATCAACAATTTTTTTTCTTCTTTTAAATTCGAGAGTTTTCAAATTAGGCAAAAAAAAATCGTAGATTTCTTTTTTTCATTGTAAATTTACTTTTTTTAATAATAATATAACAATAACCCCGGTATATACATTAACGATATATTACAGTTTTGATAATGAATCAATTACATTTTTTTTTCACATTCTACTTCGATCTATCGACAGTGTACATGAAGAAAAATTGGAAAGAAGTAATAAGTCTTAAAATTGCAGTTAATTTTAAAAGGATCTCCCAAACGCTGAGATTTAGGGAAATTTATCAAAAAACCTTTTATTTAGCTCTTGAAATTCTCTACAAAAAAGGTTTTCTTATATTTTTCTCTAAATCCACTCCATTCAGAAATATTCGCAATAGAAATTTGTTTTTTTTTTATGTTCGCAATAGAAATGACACGAAATTTTTTCTAATTATCTGAATTTTCACGATTTGTCAATTAAACAACCGCAATGTTGAAATTATAATTTTTTAATGAAATTCGATGAAATTATTGAGTTTCTATAAATTAAAAAAAGTGAATTTCATTAAATAGCATAATTAATAGGGACTGAGGTGATCTCCAATGGCATACGTCATTCACAGCCTTTTGCCAGACCGAATAATAGCTCCGGAGTCTCTATCAGGATTCTCAACAAAGATTGAAAAATTTCCTCCTCTTTTTTTCTTCATATACACAAGTCGTAGAGATTTTCCAAGACCACATCTTCCAAAGAACGATAAATTATGAATTAAAAAAAATAATAATTAACATGAATATTTTTTTTTCACTGTTTCCTCTCTGCTGTCGCTATCCAGAGATAAGCTCTCTATAGGTGGGTGACATTATTTACACAAAAGTGACTGATTTTCCATTCATCACTTTATCAAAATTGGATTAAGGATCCAATTCATTGTTACTAACACCCCCCGTTCTCAATTGTACATTTTCACGTTTCAATTGATTAACCATTTGCTTCAATGCCGTCACTTCCTGTCTTAATTTCTCATTTTCCCTTAGACACTGGGATAATCCTTGATTTGCAGTACGCAATTCGGTTATATATTCACATGCTTTAGCTAGGATTCCTCCTTTACTCTGAAAAATAGTAAGAAAAAATTGATCAGGATTAGACGAAAGAGTGGGAGAAAGATGTGGAAAAAAAATATGGTCAATTAATCAAGGGAAGATGGGGCAAAATGGACACATTTGGGTTTTGATGTCTCTCGATATATTGAAACACTTGGAATCTGTGAAAATATTGGAGATGGGTTTTCTTTCATCATTCTATTGAAAAGCTGAGCGAATTTGCGATGGAAATCATGTGTCAGAAATTATTTTTTGCAATTTTTGAGAAATTTTGAACTTTTTGAGCAAGATTTGGAGGGTTCATCCTCCTAATTTTTAGGAAAAATTCAGTTTTTTTTTTAAATCTGTTCAGTTCTCTAGATTTGAGTTCAACAATTGTGATTGGCGGTGAGAGATGAGATCATTTTCCATCGATTTATGCATCTGTTAATTCAAAAAATATGTTTTTTAAAAATTGTTATTGAAAAAGAACTGATTTCCACGAAAGATCCCTGAATGCGTTAAAAAATCAATATTTTTGAATTAAAAACCCCACGAATTGATGGAAAATGATCTGACTTTTCACCTCCGGTCGGAATTTCCACGCTATGACCAACAAAACCGAAGATATTTCGAAAAAAGTGAATTTTTTCAAAAATGAAAAGGAGTAGCGTTTCAAATATTACCCGAAGAAATCGAGTTCTCAAAAAAATTCAAAAAAATTAATTCTGGCACTTGTTTTTCCCATAAAATTTCTTCAGTATTTCAATGGAATCATTAAAAAAAATATATCTTCGACCACTCTATTCTAGTCTCCATTTTACTCCGCCTTCACCTATAAAAAAAAAAAAAAAATTTTCAATCAAATTCCAATACCTGCGTCTCATAGTTAACTTTTCCCTCGCCGCTACTATTACCATTCCCACTACCATTAGTATTAGTATTGCATTCTGGTATTATTTTCCCCAATTTAGCTATCCAATTATTAATTTTGTCTCTACGTCGACGTTCAACTTCATTATGAGTTGCTCTTCTCCTATCGTCTCTCTGAAAAAAAAGAAGAAAATCATTAGATTTCCCGAAAAAGTGCTTCAAAAAGAGATGAAAATGATTTCATTTTTCCATCAGTATTTTTTTTACAGAAATCCCGAAAACTAAACGAGATAAATCAATTTTTCCCCATTTTTCCCTTTTTTTTGTAGAAAAAGGGCAAATTTCAAGTGCTAATAACAGAGGATGTGGACCAAAAACACTCTTATCTCGCTTAGTTTCCAAACGATTCTCCACAAAAAAAACTGATAAAATTTGTCAATTCGTCTAAAAACGTATTTTACTTAAAATAATAAAATAAAAACCTTTTTTAATCCAGGTGTTGAATTTCTCGGTGTTTCAATTTGCACTGATCTTGGTGTTAGTGATCTTGCTGCTGGTGATGTTGTAAAAACCTCATTAGCATTACCAATAACATAGAATTGTCCATTAATTGGTGATGTCAATACTTGTACAGCATTATTACCCTGTTGTGTAACTGGTAATTCAATTTCATTAGAAACACTATTACCATTAACTTGTACAACTCTGTATGCTAGTGTCTCTTGATAACGCATACCATCATCAGCATCAACAGTATCACCTGCAAGTGGATCCAATGCTTCATCAGCGATGAAACATATGTCACTGATATTACGTATCTTTTTTTTTAATCCTGAGAGTGAGAGAATAAATTGAAATGTTTCATGAAATTTTACATTGTGGGAAAAAATGATTTCTAAAGGGATTGAGTTTAATTTAAGGAAAAAAAAAAGAAAACAATCAAGTTTATTTCAATTTAAAAATAAAACAATCATCAGTTTTTTCAATGATATCTCGATAACTAAGCGAGATAGAGCGATTTTACAGATTTTTATCCCAATCCATTTCTGCAGATCTTCAAATTCTCTACAAAAATAAAGGGTCAGGGTAATATTGCTCTATCTCGCTTATATTCCAAGATTAAAAAAAACAGACACAAAATGATCCTCAAAGAAATTAAATAAATCAATTTAAGAAAAATAAAAAACAATAAAATTCTTCGAACAAATGATTTTTACCATATCATTTTTTTTTTTATATTTCGGTAACTAAACGAGATAGAGCGATTTTTTAAAATCCAATTTTGTACTCTTGCAAATTCTTTACAAAAGAAGAGGGTCAGGACAACATTGCTCTATCTCGTTTATATTCCGAGACATTAAAAAAAAAAAGAAGAAAAACTGGCGACACAATAAACTCAGTTTGTCCAAAAATTTCATAATCTCAATTTTTAGCCAAATAAAATTATCGATAAGGCTGAAGGTACAAAAGTGCCTTTTGCTTGTATTTAACATGCCCTCTGAGTAAATGCTAAATTACTCATACTTTACGTACACTTAAGGGGTAACGAAACTCCTTGTGTATATATTGAATTTTTGAACTAATTGTTCGACGATATTTATCAATATTTTCATGATAGAAAAGTGAAAATGACTGGGGAAGAACATGCTTGTGATATTTAATGCGAAAAATCAAAATTATGACTAAACAATGGGTTTGAAAATTCGAAATTTAAGGGGTAACGGAAGAGCCAGTAAATTGGCGATTTTTGAACCCATTGTTTAGCAATAATTATCAATTTTTTCATGAAACAACAGAAGCATCGACTTTTTAATTGCATTATTCATTCGTTTACAGTCTTTTATGATGAAAATGTTAACAAATATGATCAAACCATTAATTAAAAAATTTAATATATACAAAGAGGTTCTGTTACCCCATAAATGGGTTTTTGAACCCATTGTTTAGCGATAATTATCAATTTTTTCATGAAACAACAGAAGCATCGACTTTTTAATTACATTATTCATTCGTTTACAGTCTTTTATGATGAAAATGTTAACAAATATGACCAAACAATTAGTTTAAAAATTTAATATATACAAAGGGGTACTGTTACCCCTTAAATGGGTTTTTGAACCCATTGTTTAGCGATAATTATCAATTTTTTCATGAAATAACAGAAGCATCGACTTTTTAATTACATTATTCATTCGTTTACAGTCTTTTATGATAAAAATGTCAATAAATATGATCAAACGATTAGTTTAAAAATTTAATATATATAAAGAGGTTCTGTTACCCCATAAATGGGTTTTTGAACCCATTGTTTAGCGATAATTATCAATTTTTTAATGAAATAACAGAAGCATCGACTTTTAATTACATTATTCATTCGTTTACAGTCTTTTATGATGAAAATATTAATAAATATGATCAAACGATTAGTTTGAAAATTTAATATATACAAAGGGGTTCTTTTACCCCTTAAATGACACTTGAAGATACTAAAATTAAATACAGAATTAAATGGATTTATTAAAAGTACTTCTGTCCCTCTAGCCTTCTCGTAAAATTATGTGAGATGTTAATTGATTAGAATTCACGTTAAATAAATAATTCATGCGATAATTAACACGTGAAAATTGTTATGCCAGGTTTTAATTTACAGAGGAGAAGGGGAAACGAGAACGCATGTTGAATCTTACCATCGCAATCAACAATTTCAGCTTCCTCGATAACGATGCCTGTGCCATCCTCAACTTTTGACGAAGTACCACTGTGTAATAATAATAAATTTTTCATTAATTCAATTAAATTCATTAAAATAAATTAATTAAAGTGAATATTTCGATTATTCAAGAATTTGTTTTTTATGCAACCATCAAAATAAATAAAAGAAACAAGGAAATACTTTGCACTTGTTTTTATATATTGTAACTAAATGCGCATTGGTCACTGTACGATGACCTTGACAAGGCTCCTGTTAATACGTAATAATTGTTAATATTTAAATAAAATATTATAATTATAATAAATAATTGAAGACAAACCTGACATCCTGTTGTTCAAGATGCTGCTCCAAAATATCCATTATTTAATATTTAAAAAAACGTTTGAATTTGTCAAAATTCACGTGAGCTGGTCACGGGACACGGCAACGAGGTCATGTGGTGTACAAAATGGCGGCTCTATGATGCGCGCGCATCCATCTATCTTCGTCATTATGATGTGCCGCCAATTTCAAACGTAAGAGGACGCCACGAGGCTAAAAAAGTGTCAACAATGATTGTGATTATGGTTATGATTGTTGTTGTTTGAAATTGGGGCTTTTTTGAGGGATGAGGGAGAGAAGAAGGTGTTAATGAGGAATATTAATTATGGCGTTTATCTTGGATAATGGTGCGTACACTGTTAAAGCAGGATTCTCGACAGATTCGCCACGGTGAGTATCTATATAAGGGAGAGTGGGGCAAAATGGGCACTGTAATGGAACGGTTAGAGATGGATTTTTTTTGATGATTCTATTGAAAAGCTGAGGAGATTTCAGCCGGAAAACGAGTGTCAGACGTATTTTTTCGATTTTTTTGGAAATTCGATTTTTCTAGGCATTCTTGAAAGGTGAAAAGCCTTTGTTTTTTTGAGAATTTTCAGTTTTTTGCAAATATCTCTGGTTTTGTTGGTCGTAGCAATTCGAGGTTGGTCTCAAATGCAAGGTGAGCTCATTTCCCATCGATTCATGGGGTTTTGACTCCAAAAATATTCATTTTTGGAATAGTTATAGGCTAAAAACTGTTTCCCAAAACTCTTTCACAAAAATGCCCATAAATACCTTAAAAATTGATATTTTTTAATTGAAAACCCTATGAATCGATGGCAAATGATCTCACCTTTCACCTCGATTCAGAATTTTTACGCTACGACAAATAGAACCGAAGATATTCCCAAAAAACTGAAAATTTCCAGAAAAAGGTACGCTTTTACCCCTCTAAAATGCTCAAAAAAATCAAAATCCCCAAAAATTCAAAAAAATTAATTCCAGCGCTTGTTTCCCGCCTAAAGTTCCCTCAATTCTCCAATAAAATCATCGAAAACAATCTACCGCCAATATTCCTATTAATTTCAAGAGTTTTCCATAATATTTGACTAAAAATTTCGATGTTTCCATTTTACCCCTGATGTCCATTTTGCCCCACCACATAGGAAATCTTTCGTTACTCCTTAAGTTGGAGTTACATAGAAAATCGCATCTACTCTTTGATTTCTTATCATAATCCTCATTAGGATGAATAACTATTAATTTAATACCTTGAAACATATCATAATCAATACCACTTGATTATTAATTCGACTCATTTTGTAATAATGCAATTTTTACTTAAAACCTCCATAATCTTCAGAATAAACCTTTCAGGATCATTCCTAACTGCATCATGAAAGCCAAGAGCGAGCGCCGGCGACCCTTTATAGGCAACCAGATAGAGGACTGTCGAGATGCATCGGGCCTTTTCTACATGCTGCCCTTCCAAAAAGGCTACCTCATCAACTGGGACGTGCAGAAGACCGTATGGGACCACATCATGTCCAAAGAGTGTTGTTCAGCATCTCTGAATCACTGTCCAACCATCATCACAGAGCCACTCTTCAATTTTGCGCCTATTCAGGAGGCAATTGTCGAGATATTCTTCGAGGAGTACGAGTGTCAGAGTCTCGTCCTGGTAAATGCAACGAGTCTCGCCTATTACCACTACAAGAGCCTGCATCCCGAGTGCAAAGCCTGTCTCGTAGTGGATTCTGGCTACAGTTTCACGCACATTGTTCCTTATATCAATGGAGTGAAGATGAAGGAGGGCATCAGGAGGGTCGACGTGGGCGGTAAACTATTGACCAATCATCTCAAAGAAATCATCTCCTATCGGCAGCTCCACGTGATGGACGAAACGTACGTTATAAATCAGGTAAAAGAGGACTCTTGCTTCGTTTCCCAGGACTTCTACAAGGACATGGAGAGAGCAAAACACAGAGTGGAGAGCAATCCCATAGTCAAGGACTATGTCCTCCCGGATTATACGACACTGAGAAGAGGATTTTTGAAGGATCCTGAACCTCAGAGCGAACATCAGACACTTAGACTCAACAACGAACGCTTTGCCATTCCGGAAATCCTGTTCAATCCTTCGGATGTTGGCATTAGGCAGATGGGAATCCCTGAGGCCATTGTGGATGCTGTTAAAGCTTGTGACGAGGAAGTCTGGCCGCATTTGTTAGCCAATATCATTCTTATTGGAGGAAACTGTAAATTTGCAGGTTTCAGGGAGAGAGTTTACAAGGATTTGAGGAGTTTGTCTCCGGATGAATTTACGATTAATGTCAATTTGGCGGATAATCCGGAGACTTATGCGTGGCAAGGTGGTAAATTTTTCGCCGCTGATCCATCGTTGAAGGGCCTTTTGACGAGCAGGGACGAGTATGAAGAGGCTGGACCAGCGGTTTGCTGCGAAAAATTTGCTAATTGTATCTAATTTTATATCGTTGCTTCAGGGTCAAAGGGGGGTAAGTGATATGTGTATGAGGATAGCACTTAGCCCCCTTTGGTGTTAAAGCGATTTTTTTTTTAGGTATGATAAGAAATTTTTAGGGTAATTGGAGATTTAATAAAATAAGTTTTTTAATAAAATATTCTCGTTTATTTTTAATTTTTTTAGAGTTTCATATGGATTTTTGTGAATTTTTGAGAACTTAACTACTTTGTAGTGCAGAAATTAGGGCTTTTGGGTCCTCGTCTTGAATCGCCATTCTGCAGCGACTCACAGCATTTGTCGAGGCTCTACCAACTGAAAATCGAAGAGAATGGAGGGATCAGGAATTAAAAGAAGACGATTCTTTACAAGAAATATGTAATTTACCTCTCAATCTTGAAGCATATCGAACACCAACATTCAACTCCTTCAAAGTAGCCGCAAGCTCTCGACTACTGTTCATTCTGATCTCATGTTCCCTCATCAAGTCGCCGTTGATTGTCTTCAACTGGAGGAGTCTCTTCCTCATTCCATCCACGTCTTCGAGAATCCTTGCGTCTTCCAACCGTATCACGAGGTTCTTCAGCAGCGTTGAACCGCCCGCAGCATCAGCCTGCAGCCTCGCCTCCACTTCTCTCAAACCTGAGAAACAAAAGAATCCATGCAGGCGAAAAATCCAAGAGTTATCCAGAATCATCGACGAAACTCACCTTTTACTCGCTCCAAAGCGCCACTCAACTTCCGCTCCTCTGCCGGAAATCGAGCCTCTGAGCTCAGCTCTTGGATTCCCAAATAAGCCGCAAGTGACTGAATAATGTCACCGGCAAAGTTAGGATCCTTCGTTTGAATACTCGCTCTTCCATCAGCACTCGCACGTAAACAGTGAATTTCATTGTCTCTCATGCCCCTCACCCAGACCTCAATGAATTTAGCACCAGGATTGTCTTCAGCAACCTCCAATTCTTGTGTCAGCAGCAAACTTTGATTCAGCCAAAGAGCAACTCGTTGTGGCCTCTCAACGATCTGCAAAAATTTAAAAAATTTATGAATTTGACTATTTGCACAATACATTTCAAAACAATTTCAGAAAAAATTAGATAGTCCTGTACTCGGAGTCGAACTCAGGATTTTCCGATTTCGCAACGGGCCCTCTAAAATGGACCTGTTTGTATAAATCATTGGGTATTTTTCAGAGAATAGGCAACTTTATAGAGAAATTTGAAAAAATTATACAAAAATGAAGACATATTGGAGCATCTTCTCAATTTTTCTCAGATTTTTTTATCCAGTCCTTAACTTTGAAAAAAAATCGTAAACTATGTTGTTGCAGAGGTCCATTTTACCCCTTTCTCCCCTATATATTTTTTTCATTTATTTTTAGTGTGGTATAATTTTTCCTACTTGTTCTGCATAGAAATAAAAAACCACACTAGCCGACAGGCGCTCTACCGATTAAGCTATCCAGTTCTATACCAAATTTCCATTCGAATTGCCTCGATAAGTCGCTCGCTCAGTATATACCCCTACCTCTGCCCTTCATGCAGTAATTTAAATTAAATTTTAATCATATTTTTGGTATATTATATTTTGCGTGATTTTTGCGTGCATTGTGCAAATAGCGTGATCCAAAAATTATTTCTCGGATTCACTTCCATTTTTTTCAAAATTAATACCCTAATTGTTCATAGAGATATTGGAAAAGTCATTAACAATATTGAATTCATTGTCAATACGTGATTCAACAATAATTTGATGCTGTTTCTGACTTTTCCTATATTTCTATGAACGATTAGAGTATTAAATTAAATAATTGTGCTAATTTTTGTGAGAATTCTTGAGTAAATTCATTGTTTCTTGCCTCGAAGATAACTCCGCAGCTTCTCAAATCATCAGGAATATTATCTGGCTTTGGAATTATTTCGTACATACAAAATTTTGGCAACTGCTGCATGATTTCAACCACCTGTTGATCAGAAAAAATGAGTGATTCACTATAATTTCATGCCTCCCTAAAATATAAAATCATCTCATACTTGAAATAAATCCGTATTAGCAGTGCCTAGACAGACTTTGACATGAAGATCAACGGCACAATTATTTTCCGGCCTTAATTCAATCTCCAATTCTCCAACTGGTCTCTTGGGATGAGCTACGAGAGTTTCACCGTCAAAAACACCCTCGGCAAAAACAATTGCACAGTGCAGCAGCAAACCTGGACCGGAAGCAAGAGCAAGATGAACTGCTCCACCACCAGCGAACAAATTAACCAGTAATTTTGTGCCTAAATGACTCTGAATTGATGCTTCACGATGCCGCATTTCAGTTAAGAGTACTTGCTTCCTTGCCAGTAATTTTCTCATCTGTTCGCCGGGTTCTGGAGCCTCCACAATCGATCCAGATGCGTAGCCCCTCACTAAATCATGAAAATATGAATTTATTGTATATTAAATATCTATTTAAAAAATATAATTTTCACGAATTTGAGCCAAATGGAAGGTTTGTTGGCAAACTTTATAGGGTAGAGTGGGGCAAAATGGACCCTCACAGCAACATGATTAAGGAATTTTTTTCGGAATGAAGGACTCGATGAAAAAATCTGAAAAAATTTGAGAAAATCCTCCAACATATCTATATTGTTTGTAAATTTTTTCAGATTTTTTGGAGCAACCGCTGCTTTTTTTAAAAAACTCGAATCATCTCATCTTCTAGGTCCATTTTGCCCCACTCTCCCCTATAGTTGTCTTAAGAAAAAAAGAGCATAAGTTTTATGCTCATACATAGCACTTGCGTCCCTTTACTTCTAAGGTGCTATATGACATCCACTATATAACTATGCATTCAATGTATTAAATAGTATGAAAAGAAATTTTTTTCTGCCCTCCAGTAATGTTTGAAAACCCGACAAATCGCTTTTTTTTTTTATAAAAGTATATCGGAAATGACAGGTGAGCAAAATTTTAGTGGTGATATTTTTTGTAGAGGACAATTAGCACTATGAAAAAGGGTCTGACTGAAAATCTAGTTATTCACTGCTAAAATCATTGAGTTACCTTCACCAGCCACTGAAACTATCACTAAATCCGGTCTTCCAGTTCTTCTGTAATCAGCTTCAACGAGTCCAGCAATACCAGCGCCCATCTGAATCTTGAATAGTACATCTCCATTGATGCAAGATCTGGCATCGACTTTCCCATTGCTCCATCCAGTTACAAGTTCTATTGTTCCATCTCCATTAACATCGTAACTTCTGACGCAGATGACTTTGTGCTTTGACTGAAATTATGAATAAGTCTAGAAAAACAATTTTACTTCAAATAATTTGAGATTTGATTAGAACTTTGAAAATTTTAAGGTTTCGAGATTTTTTGAGACTTTTCGAGATTTTTGGTAGATTTTACAGTGTGAGTGGAAAGTGGGGCAAAATGGACACATCTAAATTTTTAGGCAAATATCATGGAAAACTCTTGAAATTGATAGAAATATTGGGGGTAGATTGTTTTTGATGATTCCATTGGAAAGCTAAGGAAATTTCAGACGGGAAACAAGTACCGGAATCGATTTTTTCGAATGTTTGGCAATTTTGACTTTTCTGAGCATTTTTGAGGCGTAAAACCCTTCCTTTTTACAAAATTTTCAGTTTTTTGAGAATATCTTTGGTTCTATTGGTCATAGCGTAAAAATTTCGGATGGAGGTGAAAGGTGAGGTCATTTGCCATCGATTCATAGGGTTTTCAATTCAAAAATATCGATTTTTAAGGTATTTATGGGCATTTCTGTGAAGCAGTTTTGTGGAACAGTTTTTGGTCTATAACTATCCCAGAAATTGATATTTTTGAATTCAAAACCCCATAAATCGATGGGAAATGAGCTCACCTTTCATTAGAGAACAACCCCGAATTGCTACGACCAATAGAACCAGAGATATTTGCAAAAAACTGAAGATTTTCGAAAATTCAAAGGTTTTTACCCTTCAAAAATGCCGAAAAATATCGAATTCTCAAAAAAATCGAAGAAAATACATCTGACACTCGTTTTCCAGCTAAAACTCCCTCAGCTTTCCAATAGAATCATCGAAAAAAATCCATCTCTAACCGTTTCATTACAGTGTCCATTTTGCCCCACTCTCCCCTATAAACACATAATTAACAAAAAGCAAGGATTAATAGAAAGACTATTGTCTTTCTATTCATTCCTGATCTTTGTTGATAGGCTTACTTTGATCCTCCAGAGTCTCTGGTCTCCCTCGTAAATTCCGACAATTCCACTGCCAACGACGTAAGCAAATTGCCTTCCAGGGAGTGGAATCAGGGATAAAACTGGTCCAGTCTCTTTCGTCTCCCACAGAACTGAGTCTTCCTTCAATACCCTTATCTCGTAGTCTTCAGTTCCAACCAGTAACTGAACAAAATTAAAAAAATGAAAAATTTAAAACAATATGATTTTATCTCCTCGGAACTTAAGCGAGATAGAGCGTAAGAGGAGTCAAGTGATGATTGCTCTGTACTGCTCAGTCTCTGAGATATCCAAAAAAGAAAAAAAAGTAGGTGGACATTGAAATACCTCATTTTCTCCATCTCCATCAAAATCGGTGATGGCTACTGACGTAACGACGTCTCCCATAACTGTCCAGAATACCTCTGTACCTTCTGCATTCAAAACGGTAATCGAACAATTACCACCGACTATTGCCACTTGATTTGGCAGCCAACTGAGTTTACCAATTGCCAGAGAAAATGCTCCATCAGGCATCTATCATGAAAATTATAATAAAATACCGGAAAAAGTGCAGAACCGATGTTCTATATGATAATGAAATTAGCAGAAATCTGACAATATTTAGTTTCTTTTACAAGGAATAGATTACTATAAAAGAAGATTTGAAAAAATTGCACTTGAAGTGTTTTGAATTTTCTGCACAAGCATATTTTTCATTTTTCTGTTTTTATAACTTATTTTCCAAGAAAAGAAAAAGGTGAAAATTGTCAGATTTTTGCTATTGTTAGTATCATTCTTTTATACCTCCTTGTTGAATAAATCGGCATTGTCCTCAACTTGATACGCAAGAACATGGGTCAGGGTTCCTATAAGCAGAATATCTCTTTCATCTTCGGTTAAACGTCCAGTGCACAGAGATGTCACCTAAAATGGAAATTTTAATGAAGAAATGAGGGATCAAGAAGCGAATAATGATAATAATGAATTATTATCAGCATTATTTGAATATTTTGAATCATTCGAATATTTTTAATTATTCCAATAATTCGAATACTTTAAATTATTTGAATATATCGGATATTTCGCATCGAATTATTCAAATTTGACTCGACGTGAATTTTTCGAAATTTCGAATATTCGCAAATTTATAATTATAATCACCTGACGTCCAATTTGAAGTTCTGCAATTTCTCCATTCCACTCGAGTCTTCTCTCCAAATTTTCATGACTTCCAGTTACATTAGCTGGTGGCTGTCTATGTGGACTATGTACAAATATATTTCCTGCTGAAGTCGCAAAAACAAGACATGCATGTGATCCATCGAATTTACCGCATGTGA
The DNA here is from genome assembly GCA_963921955.1 of Aleiodes alternator. NCBI lineage: Eukaryota > Metazoa > Arthropoda > Insecta > Hymenoptera > Braconidae > Aleiodes > Aleiodes alternator. The sequence goes on from OY998098.1 coordinate 15,816,824, forward strand.
CTAGACCCGGTTCAATTTTTCTCTGCAAATTCAATGAAAATGCTGCCATTTCATTGAATTTTATTCGGAGACTATATTTTATATGTATTATAAATACGAAGAAAAACTAGTAACACCTGTTTCACCTGCGTGTGCCCATTATTGATTATTTTCTTGCCCACCCCTGCGCTGAATGAAGGTACACGTGTTCTTGTTCAAAAATTTATTCCATGCATTTGGTACAATTCATATTGGACGTACGGGGAAAATGAGTACAATGAAATGACAAGAAAAAATTCAGCAGTGAAGCGGTAAAACGAGATAAGTCTCTTTTTTTTCATTAAGTTTTTTGAAAATTCCTTAGAAAATAACCGAGAAACAGCAATTTTGCCCTTAAATTCTTTTGCAACTATTGAAATTCTCTACAATAACAGATGAGTAATATCATCTTATCTCGCTTAGTTTCCGAGATATTTCCTTCGGAATGACCTCGAAGATCAGTCGATTTATCCTGTTTTACCTCTTCACTACTGAATTGTTTTAATGGAATTAATTAGATTAATTCTACTGTCTTTGACCATTGCCAGCAGCACCTGTTTCTGGATTAGCTGCTGATGTCAAAACGACGAAAATGAGGGCAGGAACTATGTACATCCACTGGAAAAGAAATTGTTCATCAAAAAAATTGAATTTCAGGCAGAATTTCTTGTTTATAAAATAATGCTAAAAACAGCAGACACCTGATATTTTTAAATTTTTTTTACGTTATTAAACGAATGATTGAAAAAAATATAGACATGTAGAAAATTCGAAAAACTATGAGTTTAAATTTTTCAAATATTTTTAAAAATAATAATTTGATTGCTTGAAAAAATCCAAGAAATTGTAAAATGTGTGCGAATTTCGTTATCATCCTAAAATGATGTTGAAAATAGCAAATACTTGACATTTTCTCAAAATTCTCTCCATCAAAAATAAATGATTAGAAAAAAAGATAAAAAAATATGGACATGTAGAAAATTCAAAAAAAGCTATTAGTGCAATTTTTAAAAATATTTTTTTAGTAAGGATTTGATGATTTGAAAAAATCCGAAAAATTGTCAGATGTATGCTAATTTCGTCATGATTAAGGAAAAAATAAAAAATTGAAAGAAAGAGCTTTACATATTTAGCGAGGAATGATCTATTGTCTTTGGTTTCTCCTCTCTCTCTAGCCTCTTTCTCTCGTTCCAGCTTATAAATATAAGAGGCTGTATCTGGAACAGGTCCACCATCTGGATATCTAACTTGAACGTTACTCGTCCACATTGTCGTTGCAGGTAGCTCGTAGCTGCAAGGACCAGGTGCTACTTGCGTTATAGAAGCAGGTTCTGCCGCTGCATCCAACCAAATCGTGAGGATGTCTTCGAATTCAGTTCCCAATAAATGGCACTGCAATAAAATTGAAAAAATGTAGAGGACAACACACATTCGGCTCCACATTCCTCTACTGTCAATGGCCCAATTAATGCCACTTTTCATATATTTTCGTGATTATTGAACTTATTCGAATTCTCAACTCTAAGTAATTGATAACAGTGGCTAGAAAAAAATTCTGAGAACACCGGACAATCAAAATATCCGATATTTCTCTACTAGATATATTTCTAAAATTAATTCGTTGAATGCGACCAGCGTACTCAGTAAGATAAAGCCCTAAAGCTCTTCATGTGGAGTTAGAATGCCTCATCAGTTTAATGTGTGATATTGAGGAAATTTAAGTATTTAATAAATCGAAAATCGTATTGATTGTTAGCAAAATAATTGGACTTTCATATAAATTGACGAATAATTTAAAAATAACGACCAGTGATGGAAATTAATTGATGGCAATTATTAGAACCCTCTATGGCAGAAATCGGGCCATGGTGGCATGAATCGGACCATGGGCAAAATATTTTCAAAAATATAAATAAAATAATTTTTATCATCAATTCAGGAAAATAATTAATGAAAATGATAGTCCAGACCTTAAATTCTTCCGAGGAAAAATCAAATTTGAATTTATGATAAGATATAATTTTTCTATGAAAGATATGTGGCAGAATAGGTCTCTCGGTGGCATTAATTGGGTCATTGACGGTATTTTGTGAACTACAAGATCGTTTTCTCAAAAAAAAAAAGAAAAAAAAATGACAAGATAAGGAATTGTCATACACAATTTAATTTTATTATATCAGCATTTCCTTGCAAATATTTCGAAATGTGAAACGAGATAGAGCAATTTTCATTAACTTTATTCTGAGCTCTGAAGTTCTGTCTACAATAAAGTAATCATGAAAATAGCTCTATCTCGCTTAATATCCGAGATATCGTTGAAAAAAAAAAGAAATATGATAATGAAATTAAATGGATTTTCCCCAAAATTTCATAGTCATCGATATAGAATGATGTACCGCTGGAACTGATGTGTAGAGGGTCGTTTCACTGCCAGATGAGCTCTTGATGACAACTTTAAGACGATATTGCCTGTTATTTTGTGCGAGCTTCATCATGCCAGCCAATTGCGACTGCTGAAGACCCATTTGGCCAATTGTAGAAGCACCGGTACGTATGCTGGTTACTGTGACATTTCCTCTTTCAGTGAAATGAGGCACTGGATCGTCATTAAGGGCATGGTACAGTCGTACCTGTAACCAGCCATCGTAGTCCAGCTCACTCTGCAAAATTAAATAAACATTTTTTATTGATAATTTACAGATTTCAGAAGAAGTGCTATAAAAAGTGAAAAAAAAGAGGTAGTTTGTGTTGAAGATATCTCTGAATTGAGTGAGTTTAAGGGAAAATCTTAGGAAACCTCTTCTGTGGAGAATTTGAAGAACTACAAAAAAGGTTTCTTGACAAAATCCTCAAAGTCTCATTGCCTATTAGATATTTTGAAAAATGAGGTATACGTGATTTTTGCACTTCAATGCAATACTTTATTAGTAGAATTTTAGGAGTGTAGAAAAGATGAGTTTTTTTTTTTTTTTCAATGACAATAAGTTTTATGATTTTATGATAATGTTACAATATTTTACTAACCCCAATGACACATGAAGATATGTACAATACGCCGATTACTGACAATAATAACTTCATTTTGATAAATTATTAATAACGTTGGTTCCTAAATTATAATTTTTACAGATTATTTGAATAGGCTAACTGCTCTATAACATTATTAGGGCATTGAGTGTAATTATTGTTGACATAGAGACTATTTTTTCATTGAATGATCTCTGCCATCTTGTAAAATCCATCGAATTCTCCCGGTAGAACTCTAGTTTATCCGGAATTTTATATGAACACTATCTAACGGAACTTTGATAAATTGAGATGTGAAAATCAGCTTGCCGACCTCCGTATACTTAGCAGATAGAAAGATTATTTTTCATTCTAACTAATCCTAAATGTTTGGGAATAGTTTAGGGAAGTTTAGGAAATCATTTTCATAATTTGGGAAAAATTCATTAATTTGTTATTAATTGGAACTTCTTTTATTTATAGATAGCATAAATAAATTTGAAACTGGGAATTCAAGAGCTTCAACACCTAGAGAAGGGAAACCATTGATTTTGCGTGGAAAAATCAGAACCCATAGCTCGCGTTGCCCCAAATAGAATAATATGAGGTTTCCCCTTCAAAAATATCGTGGGTAGTGGTTCAATTTCACTTCTTACGAAGCTTTTTCATAGAAAATCATAATAAATTGTTATTTTCTCTTCACTTCGAGGACCTCCAGGACCTAGAGAAGGGGTATCAATCGATTTTTCATGTAAAAAATCAAAACCCGTGGTTCGCGTTGCCCCAATTAGAATAATATGTGGTCCCCCCTTCAAAAATATCGTGGGCAGTGGTTCAATTTCACTTCTTACCATGCTATTTTATGGAAAATCATTATAAATCGTAATTTCCTCTTCACTTTGAGGATCACCAGGATCTAGAGAAGGAGAATCCATCGATTTTGCATGAAAAAATCAAAATCCGTAGCTCGTGTTGCCCCAATATAGAAAATATGAGGTCCCTCTTCCAAAATAACATGGGTAGTGGTTCAATTTCGCTTCTTACAGAGCTTTTTCATAGAAAATCATAATAAATTGTTATTTTCTCTTCACTTCGAGCACCTCCAGGACCTAGAGAAGGGGTATCAATCGATTTTTCATGTAAAAATCAAAACCCGTGGTTCGCGTTGCCCCAATTAGAATAATATAAGGTCCTCCCTTCAAAAATATCGTGGGTAGTGGTTCAATTTCACTTCTTATGGAGCTTTTTCATAGAAAATCATAATAAATTGTTATTTTCTCTTCACTTCGAGGACCTCCAGGATCTAGAGAAGAAGAATCCATCGATTTTGCATGAAAAAATCAAAATCCGTAGCTCGTGTTGCCCCAATATAGAAAATATGATGTCCCTCTTCTAAAATAACATGGGCAGTGGTTTAATTTCACTTCTTTCCGGGCTTTGTCATGGAAAATCATTATGAATAGCTATTTCCTCTTTACTTTGAGGATCTCCAGGACCCGGACAAGTAGAATCTATTGATTTTTCATGGAAAAATTGAAACCCATAGCTCGCATTGCCTCAATGTCAAGAATATATTCTATATCTTGGATCTGATCAGTTCTGAGGAACTCAGATCTAATTTGATCCGATCACATTTAAACATATTTTCTCGGATTACTATACCGTCAATGAACCAATTAATGCCACCAAGAGACCTATTCTGCCACATATCTTTCATAGAAAAATTATATCTTATCATAAATTCAAATTCGATTTTTCTTCGAAAGAATTTAGGCTCTGGACTATCATTTACATTAATTATTTTCTTGAATTAATGATAAAAATTATTTAATTTATATTTTTGAAAATATTTTGCCCATGGCCCGATTCATGCCACCATGGCCCGATTTCTGCCATAGAGGGTCCCAATAATTGCCATCAATTAATTTCCATCACTGATCGTTATTTGTAAATTATTCGTCAATTTGTATGAAAGTCCAATGATTTTGCTAACAATCAATACAATTTTCGCTTTATTAAATACTTAAATTTTCTCAATATCACACATTGAACTGATGAGGCACTCTAACTCCACATGAAGAGCTCTAGGGCTTTATTTTGCTGAGCACACTGGTCGCATTCAACGGATTAATTTTAGAAATATATCTAGTAGAGAAATATCGGATATTTTGATTGTCCGGTGTCTTCAGAATTTTTTTCTAGCCACTGTTATCAATTACTTAGAGTTGAGAATTCGAATAAGTTCAATAATCACGAAAATGTATGAAAAGTGGCATTAATTGGGCCGATGGCCTTAATTGGGCCATTGACGGTAATTTGAGCCAAAAAACGAAGCAGGAGAAGAAGAAACCTACGAAATTCATGTTTAACCCCTTAAAAATTCTGCATAATACAAATATCTCCGTAACTATCAATTCGGATCATTTCTAACAACAATTTTAAAAAAGCGCGCTCAAATCCCTTCAAAAACCCATTCTAGCGCCATCTGTCATAATTTCTCCTGACCCACCCTTTAAAATCAACTGTATCGACATGGCGCTATTTCTTCAAAATGGCGGCAACAACCTCAAGCCTCCCCGCCCCCTCCTAACCTAAAATTCAAAGTATTTCCGAAAAAACCACCACTGAAGATCGCCTCCAACAAATTTATGTGATTTTTCATCATAAAAAACTCCATTAACCAGTATCAAAGCCAAAATTATCTGAAAAAAACAACATTTCAACATTTGAAAATTCAAAAATGTTCAAATCACAAAGATTTATTCGTAATGAGTGAGGAAACATTGCGAAAATACTATACATAAAGTGGCAAATCGGTGAATTCGTTTATTTTATCATTTAATTTAACAATTTTCATCACTGAAGATCCTGAAAAATTGCCTTGTAATCAACAATGCTTCTTGTAAATTGAAACAGCCTCTCTACTGAAAATTTTTTTACAATCTCATTTATATCAACAAAACCATTATTAACCCCCAAAAAATGTACTTTTTTCCTCTTATTTTCCCAATGATTTTTTAATTTTTACAAAAATCATACAATATTATAATTAAAAGTCATTAATAATTAGTTTTAAAAATGAGTGGTAAGGTAGGTGAAACTTCCAGTGGAGAGGTTGTTAATGGGTTTAGAAGCTGCAGGGATTTGAGTGACATTGTATCATTGTATACAGCAAAGGGCCTTTATTTAAAGCCAATTGCTCGAATTAATGTGTCAGTTAATCTTCCTCAACTAAAAACCCCAGGTAAAATAGCCAAATCATTGAAAACACTTTTCTAAATTCAATTTTTTTTCTATGATTTCTCATGCAGGGTGGCAATTGACCTGAAAAACCTGGAAATGTCAGGGAATTCAAAATTTCTGGAAGAGTCAGAGAAAAGTCAAGAAATTCAAAATTTCTGGAATAGTCAGAGAAAAGTCAGGAAATTCAAAATTTCTGGAAGAGTCAGAGAAAAGTCAAGAAATTCAAAATTTCTGGAAGAGTCAGAGAAAAGTCAAGAAATTCAAAATTTCGGGAATAGTCAGAGAAAAGTCAGGAAATTCAAAATTTCGGGAAGAGTCAGAAAAAAGTCAGAAAACTTCAATCCTAGTCAGGGAAATTTGTATTTTGATTTTTTGTTATCTCGATATTTTAAGAAATTATAGATATTCAATGGAATAAAAATAGAATTTTTCGATTAATCGAAAATCTGCAAAGAGTTCAACAAAAAACTCACATTTCTCAAAATTTAACAAAATTCCGGTTATTATTTGTTAAATTCTAATAAAAAAATTATTTTCAGGAATAATATTATTTAATTGATTTTATTTATTTTAATTTCGCATTACATTCTATGGAGGTGCAGTTAACACTTGTATATATAGAGACATAGATCGGAATAACAAAAAAAACTTTTTTTTTTATGTTACAAAGTTTATTTATCGTAAAAAATAAGCATTGACATAGAAAATACAATGATAAGCTCACAATATTTATATATCATTTTTTTCTTCTTTTTTTTCTAGTTTAAACGAATATTATCACTTATCCAGTGGTTGAGCTTATTTTTGATTGTTTTATTATTTGATTGAAGTTTTTAATCGCGATATAATATGCGATATTATTGTTATATATAATATTATCATAATATTATTAAATTGATTATTTTTTTGTAGGTTTAGGAATTTTATTCATATTCATGGAAAAAGTCCGGGAATTTTGAAATTAGTTTTCAGTCGCCACCCTGTCATGCACACTTGATTGAATGTTTTTTTTTTATTCTCATTATATTGTCTCCAGGCCTATTATGGTCCATTCAACGAAATTTAATTGAATTGAAATGAAATAATCATCTTTATTTTTCACCAAAGTATGTCGAATTACAAACAGGGACTTCTGGGTTTAAATTCCATAAATTTCCTTTCTCTGGGTTATTCTAAATGATAATGTTCCCTAGGAATAGCAGGTTTTACAGCACATTACTACAATATAAACAGGAAAAACAATATCAACATGGGAGGTTATGGAGAAAATACGTTTGCTGATACGTCCAGACGAATTTGCCTCTCTAAAAGTAACAAAAAGTACACTGGAATTTGTCAGACTGGAGGGTGAACTTACTGACAGAAGCAGACTTCAAAGGATATTGGCGAGACTCGAGGGACAACGACTGAATCTTGCTGGTTTTTCAAGTGCACTCAAAGTACGTGCAGTTGAGGCAAAGGAGGATTTTCCAACTAAACACAGTTGGGACTCGTATTTTCGAGATGCCAAACACATGAACGAGCTCAAAGCTGGAGAAAGACCAGATACTATTCATATCAGTGGACTTCCGGTTAAATGGTTCAGTGAGGATGGTGGAAATACACCGAGCGAATCTCTGATCATGAGGATCTTCAAGAAGTGGGGCACGATCAGGAGGATCGATGTACCAGCAGCTGATCCTTACAGGACGAGAATGAGACTTGGAAATAATATTCAGAAATGCAGTTTTGGAGAGGGAATATTCTTTGAGGCTTATATTCAGTATATTGAGTATATGGATTTTGTTAAGGTCATGGATTCACTGAGGGGCATGAAAATCATGAAAAAGGATGGACAAAATTGCCTCACTGCTATCATAAAGGTGAGATTTATTTTAATAGGAGATTTTTAAATTTTGGGGTCTTTCGATTCTATTTTGTGGGTTTTTTTTTGGGGATTTGAGGAGATCAAGCGAGATGGAGCAGTTTGGAAGGGAGAATAAGGCAAAATGGAGCTCTGCAACTGCACAATTCAGGATTTTTTTTCGAAGTTAAGGACTCGATGGGGAAAAATCTGAAAAAAAATAGAGAAGATGCTCCGAAATGTCTTCATTGTTGTATAATTTTTTCAAATTTTTTCATGAAGCTGCCTATTCTCTAAAAAAGTTCGAAATTATTCTAACAAACATGTCCATTTTGCTCCACTTTCCCCTATAGTTATCTTTTTTTTTATTTATCTTTTTCTTTTTATAATTATATCTTTCTTAAAGAGAATTCCAAGAGCTAAGAGGGAAAAGTCAGCATCAAAATTCGCTTTGTCTTGCCTAGATTTCGAGATTTTCTTAAAAAAGAATTGGTGGGACAAGAAAATCGATCTTTGGGAAATTTTACATAGATTTTCTTAATGTTAATAATTAGTTTCCTCTGCAAATATTTCGGTAGTTAAGCGAGATGGAGCAAATTGTGTTATCATGACCTTTTTTTGTCTAGAATTTTGGGGAGCTTCAAAAAAAGATAATTATCAAAATAACTCTATCTCGTTTAGATTCCAAGATATTTCTCAAACAACTGGTGGAAAAATCAAACCACTTTGTTTGAAAAATTCAATTTCCTCTTTGATCTCATTACTTGGAGGACTATTTTTAGAAATTTTTGTAATTCCGTTTCAATTATTTGTAAAGGTTGATTTTGATAAGACAAAACACATGAGTGACTCTGTTGTGGCACACCGGGAGTTCGAAAGAAAGAGGCTGATTGCACAAGATAGTTTAGCTGCTGAGAAATTACGGAGAAAGGAGGAGGCTGAGGCACAAAAAAAAGAAGAACTCAAGTATGTTGTTAACTTTATCATTACCCTTTATTAACGTTTAATTTCCGTACAATTCTTATCTAAGATTGTTTTTTTTCTCAAGGAAAAAAGAGGCAGCCGACAAAGAGTCCAAAGAGATGAGAAGAAAAAGGCGAGAAGAAAAGAGGAAACGCAAAGCTTTGACAGTGTTTAGGAAACAGGAGGAGGACAAAGTTTCCATGAAAATAGCACGTGAAGAAAGGAAATTAATAAAAGCACAGAGACAATTGGAGAGCATTCGTTTGCTCGATGAACTATTTGATCGAATTAAAGTACGTATCTATTCACCTTAAACACTTTCATCTTCTCCTGATAATGAAAAATAATAATAATGACAAGAAATCTTTTCTTTTATAAAAATTTCAGACTAAAGTTGAGAAAAAAGAGATAGTAATTAATGAATTGAAGCCAGAGGATCAAAAGATGCTCGATAGAAAGTTGGATAAGTTGGAAGAAGGTTCAAGCAAGGGAACTAGCAGAGATGATAAAAAGTCCGATAAAAAGGGTAAAAAATTAAAGAAGAAAAAATCAAAGAAAGAAAAAAAACGAAAGGTAAATATTTTTCTTCTCTCAAATACTCCTTTTTTTTTATTCTCTTCTTCTCAACTTTATAAAACTATTAAATTTCAGAAAAAAGACAAGAAGAACTCGGAGAGCTCGAGCGAAGACACCGACGAAGAAACTGATAGGAAAAAATTAAAGAGTGCCTTAGGTGCTAGTAATACAAATCCACAAGTTGAAGTAGATCCTGGACTTGGTATGCCAACGATGTATCCACGTTTTCCACAGCCCTGGTTCTACGATGCAGCAGCTATGCTCTATCCAGCTATAGGTACTTTCAGTCAGGAAAATCTTCTTTCTATCCCCTAAATAGAAAATCCCCCCTAATAGGGAAATATATCTAAATTCTTCTTTACAAAAAGAAAAAAAAAATTTTCTTATATTTAATACATTAAATATAAGGTTTAATAGGTTTAAGTGTTATGCTTATACGCCTCTTTGACTCTAAGGCAACGATATATATATATATATATATATATATATATATATATATATATATATATATATATATATATATATATATATATATATAATGAATATCATAAAATTTCGTTAGCAAAATTTTCATTTTGTCTTAACTCGTGAAAATGATATTTTCTAATCTTTACCACATCAAATGTACATTTTCATTGTTGCCTCAGAAACAAAGGGGCGTAAGTGCTATACTTATACACAGCATTTAAGGCCTTTTTATTTCTGAAGCGACGATACGACGAATATTCATATAAACTTCGTCACAAAACCTTTTTTTTATAAATCGTAAAAATAATATTTTCTCATATTTGATACATTAAACATATATTTATATGATTTTTATTTTAAAAGGTCGTGGTGGAGGTCCGATGAATCGATATCAGCGTGGAAGAGGCAGAGGTTTTCCCCGAAGAGGTGGCAGAAATGCCAGATCAATGCGTGCATTCAATCCTCACATGTACAACGAACAATATTACAAATATTTTGCGAATCTCGCTGGCATTGACTACTACGAGAGTGATTACAACTCAAAATCACGTTCACGTAGTCGTGGAAGATCACGATCGAGGAGCAAGTCGAGATCGCGGAGGAAAAGCAAGAGTAGGAGCCATTCGAGATCCAGATCGAGATCGAGATCGAGATCAAGATCGAGATCTCGCAGGTATAGGAGAAGATCAAAATCACGATCGAGATCTCACTCCAGGTCCAGATCACGTAATTCAAGGGGGAGAAGAGATGATAGATCTTCATCACATTCACGATCACGATCTAGAGACAGTGGCAAACAACCACGTAATCGCAGAAAAAGAAGCAGATCTAAAATTAAAGTGACACGTGCTAAATCAAGATCAAATACACCGAAAAAAAGATCGAGAAGTAAGTCATGGTCATTGCCAAAATCACCAAGGCAACGTAGCTGTTCATGGTCAAAATGTGTTGATGAAGCAGAAAAAAAAACTGACGATGTTAATATCACTAGTAATCAATTAAAGACTGCTGACTCTGCTGATAATGGTTGATGGGTGTGTTTAGCCTTGTAATATAAAGTTGATTTATTACGCTTTTTTGAAATACTAGCCACAATACTTCCAGAAATTATTTTTTTTTTGGACCAATTGAGTAAACTTTGATTTATACTTATCTCAGTGGACTTTTCCTTGGATTCTTCAGAGTTTTTTTTTTTTTCGATTTTCATTGTACTCAAATAGTGATTAAGAATATAATTTGTCTTTTGATGAAAAAAATCACTACTTGTTTTTTTTTTATTATTGACTTTGATCCAACTGATTGAACGTGCACATGCAGAGGAATAGGGCTCGTACAAATTTTCTAAAGAAAAAAAAAAGAAACTTAGTTTAATTTATTGTTAAAATTTTTTTCGTTTTTCTCATGAAAAACTCGAAAGAGTCTTTTAAACTAACTTTTTATAATATTTTTTTTTCTTCTTTCTAAATTTAATAACTTTGATGAAAGTTTAGGTTTGTGGGACGATATTATTCATTCAAATTAGAATAAATTATTTATGATTTTTTTTTTTTTCATTTTGGTCCCCTATTCTCGAGTTTATTCTTTTATTTGAAGTTTTTTTTTTCATTTGTACTACTCACTAGATTCTTTTATTAAGGAAGCATCGAATTCCTCTATTTTAATTTTTTCATTTATCCAAGAAGAAATAATTTAGGTGTGAAAGAGAGAAAAATTTCTCTTACTGCCTTTTTATTTTACTGAGGATTATTTAATAAAATGTCATCTCCCAATATGTCAATCGAAACAATTTCACAGAGAATTAAAAAAAAAAAATCAATAAAAAAAATGAGTATTTTCTTCTTCGATTACTTCGATATATAGCAGTCATCCCAGGCACTTCACGCAAGTAGTATTTTTATTTTTTGTATTTAACTATTATTAGAAATTAGGCGGACTAAATTTTCAAATTTTACATAAAATGCGCATTATGAAATTTACGTGTAGGCATTAATTATAATATTTTTTTTTTCCATTTTTTTCTCCGATAATTTTTATTTATTTAGACTAGTAGGAAATCAGTATTGAGTATTAAATCTTCTTTTTGGATAATTTTTATCAATTTTTTTTTTTTTTTTTCATTTCTTTCTGTTATCGTGTTAATTTAACGTTCATTACATTATTCTGTTTGTTTTTATTCGTCACTTAAAACTACGTAACAATATATACAAACATAATATGTTTACATCAACACTTATTTACAAATTTCTTCTTTGAGAAGATTTTTTTTTTTTTTTTTTCATTATTACATAGACTAGAAGAGGTTTTATCTTTGAATATAACAGACTAGCTTTGTTCTTTTTCAATAATTGTAATTAATTATTTCTTTTTTTTTTCCTTTTCCTTCAAATACTTCGTTAGGTATTCAGTTTAAATGAATCGAATATGCAAATTGACACTATAGTCAATTAATTTGGGTTTTTTCAATTTTTCATTAAATTCAAATTTGAAAGATTTTATATTATATTATTATTTGATAAGTGAATCTAAATTTTGAAATATCATTCATTTTAAAAATCGAATCTACAATTTTTTTTTTTGGCTTTAATTTAAATTTTTCCATCACTGACAAAATTCATCGTCAATTTTTTTTTTTTCTAATCAAATGATTAATCTTTTATTTACGGAAGTTTTTTTTCTTCTTATTTTCAATGCTTCTATGTTCTCTTTTTTTAATTCAAATTTGAAGGATTCTCTTTTATTTTTTACTTTTTTTTTTTTTTTTCATTTAAATCTGAATATTCAGTTACATATGAATATTTTGTGCGAAATCGTGCTTACAAATGATACTCGAGAATGAGCTTTTTATTTATTATATCGAATAATTTTTTTCATTTTTTACTATTTTATTTTATTTTTTTACATTAAAACTGTTCGAATATCTCCATTACTTAATGGCTATTTAATTTATATACGTGAAAGACGTTTCAGTGGTTGTTTTTTTTTTTTATCTAAAAATTTACAATTCCAAGAGAATGAGAGGCAAATAATCGAACAGTATTGATGTGTTTAATTTCGATAGTTTTTTTTTTTATTCTCTTTTTTTTTGGGTTGAGAGATCGTTAGTCTTGTGTCTGTTGGAGCAGTGTACAAAAAGATTTGGAGCTTAACGAGCCTCATTATTATGATTATTATGATTAGTAATTTTTTTTTTCTCATTTAATGAATTTTTTTTTATGACAGCGCTAATGTTGAATTAAATTAATCTATTGCAATTAATCCATTGTTTCAATTATTTGTTTTTTTTTTTCATATTTAATATATCTTATAATTAAACATGGGCCCCGTATCACCATACATTACACGCAACACACAATTACTCATGAATAAAGGAATGTGATTAGCTTGATGTAATTTTCTTTTTTTTTTTCTGCGATTTCCTCATTAGATTTATTTGTTTTTTTCTTCGTTTTTCATTAATTAAAAATGCAGATGATAAATAAAATTTTAATATCACTGCCAGGACGTCTTTCTTCATGTGTTATAAATGTTTTACAAATAAAATTAATTTGGGAGGGGGGGGGGGGGGGTAAAAGGGACGAAAGGGGTAAAATGGACACATCTTAGTTTTGATGTTTTTTTTAATTTTTTAAAAATTAGTTTTGATGTTTTATGGCATGAAAATCACTCGAAATTGATGAAAATATTGGAGATAGGTTTTTTCTGATGATTCCATCGAAAAGCTGAGGAAATTTGGCGTGGAAATCATATGTCAGAATTTATTTTTTGAATTTTTCGAAAATTCGATTTTTTTCGATCGAAATTTGAAGGCGAAATCCCTTTCGTTTTCGAAAAAAATTACTTTTTTGGGGATATCTCGGTTTCTATTGGTCGTAGCGATCTGCGATTGGTCTCAAATGAAAGCTGAGCTCATTTTCCATCGATTTATATGGCTGTCAATGAAAAATTGGGGATTTTTGAAAAAATAGAGAGTGAAAATTGATTCACAGAAAATAGGAATCAGTACTATGAGTACAATAAGTAATTGAAAAATTGATTTTAAAAAATGGAAAACTATATGAGACGATGGCAAATGAGCTCACCTTTCATTTAAGATCAACCCCAGGTCGCTACGACCAATAGAACCAGAGATATTCCCAAAAAAGTGAATTTTTTCGATTTTTGAAGAAATTCAAATATTGATAAAAACAGTTAAATTATCAAAAAATTCCGAAAAATTAATTTCGATACATGTTTTTCGCCTAAAATTTCCTCAGCTTTTCAATGCAATCATCAGAAAATCTCTATCCCAAACCGTTTAATAAGAATCTCTATTTTACCCCACTTTTCCCTAATTAAATTGAATTAAAATTTCAAAAAAATTGAAAATGTATAATCGGGTATTATCGTGTGCTATGAATCACTGATGATACCACAATTTCCATGAATAATACATAGATAATAATCATTTTTCATCTTACAAAATGTTTGTTGGCAGTATAGATGAAAATATGCGTTAATACCGAATCATGTTGATAGATTCAATTGTGAATGATTATTCAAGAAAATTGAATTTTATCATATTATTGAAAAAAAAAAGAAATCATCTCTAATTAAGATTTTATTAAAATACTGCAAAAAGTCTAGTCGTGAATATAAGGCCGTTCGTAACTTTAGGCTTAAATTTTCCCTTTTTCTTAACATTTTCCGCAATTTCACTTCTAAGATTGGAGGAAAAAAAAAGGAGGAAAAAAAAAAATAACGCATCTACGTTTTATTGTTCGCTGGATCGACAGTGTGTGTTATCTCTTTCTTTCTCCCAGAGTGGAGACTTGGACAATTACAGACCAAATGGAAACAGTAAATTTTCATTAAGACAATGCGGGGAAAAATCGTGCCAAGATTCTCCCAATGTATTGCATCAAGTGGCCATTTATATATTAGTGCTTTCAAGTCTTTACTTTTTTTTTTTACCTTCACAATTTATTGAGTTCAGTTGTAAATAAATTTTTTTTGTTAATCGAAAAAGAGGTAATGGTACTCTTGGCTTTTGGTTTATCTCTGTTTTTTTTTTTCAAGTTTTTTTTTTGTGCTAATGCAACACTGTGATTATCATTGATAATTCACTGATTACAAATTATAATTCTATCATCAATGAAATTTCTTGTTGTTCTATTTGACGAGTCAAGTGGTCCCAGTATTGCATGATAAATCAAATATTCAACAAAAAAAAAAAGGGAATTTTTTTTTTTTTTTTTATTAAAAAATGCAATTAATTCGGTAATATCAATCACCATGCAATTTAGCTTTTGTTGGATTCATTATTTGAATTTCGTATCGACTACTTTCAAGATTCGTTGCGTAGGAAATGTCGATCTACAGACTGAACAGTAGACCAATAGTATTTATTTAATTTCTATGATTTTTTAATTAAAACTGTGAAATTTTAAGAAAAATCGAATTTATTCCATCATCAGTTTTATTTGAATATCTTGCAAACTAAGCGAGATAGAGCGATTTTTCATGAATCCTTTTTTTTAGCTCTTGAAATTCTCTACAAGACCATGTTAGGACGAAAAGGGCGTATCTCCATTGTTTCCTAAGATATAAAAAAAACTAAAAAAAAAATAAAATCAATTTTTCTCAAAATTTAATTTTTTTTTTCTTTTGGAAACGCATTCATTTTTTGATTGAAATAAATTTTTCACTGGACTATTTTATCGAAATTTCTGAAATTTATAATATCCCTCGATAATTGGCACAACGTAATGGCCCAAAAAAATAATAATAATAATTTTAAGTGGAAAATTCGTTCTCAGCGTTTTTTTTATTAGGTGAAACGCTGTATTTTTTTTTTTTAATTATTCATTTAATCAATTCGGATTAATATTATCTAAATGGATAAACCTCTTCAAGCCTATTGTCGGCGCCATCTAATTATTATGCATCATTTTAATTCATCCCCCTCATTTTTTTTATCCCGTTGATAGTAATTAACGATGAACGGAGAAGATCGTGTCGCTAATTTAATTCTCTTTTTTCACGTTTTTTCATTAGAATTTTTTTTTTGCATCTATTGATTTAATTCTTTTTATTTTTATCTAGATAAAGATAATAAATCTACTTTTTACGGAGGCTTTTTATAATTCGTGCTGAAAATTATACACAAATCTTTGTATCAAAGATCAATATGTAATCAATTTTCTTTTTTTTTTCTAATAAAAAACGGGAAAATCATTTTATTTCGTTCAATATTCTTACTCACTCCAATTCCTACTTTTTCAAATCGGTATTTATCAATTTTTTCCTTTTTTTAAATTTTTTTGGTCATTCGACATAATAATTAGACGACTTTTTCGTGTGTGTTGGAATAATATCGATAAAGTTTCTTTATAAGGACTTTTTTTTTTTCATTACGAGTTAAAATTGTAAAACTCTACGATTCATACGGTTTTTTATTTAATTTTATTTCAAATTTATTCGTTTAATTGTTTTTTTTAAATAGGAGTAACAGTGAATGTTAATGAATTTTTCATGTGTATAGGAATAGTAACAATTTCTTTTTTTTTTTTTTTTTTAGGGGGGGGGGATTTTTGGTAGTATAAACTGTTGAAAGGTATCGTTATATTCGAAATTATGAAATTCCATTCTATTTTCTTTGAAAACTGTGTAAAAATTTCTGGCATTTCACTTTTTTTTTTTTTTTTCGATTTGTACAGAAGTTCATTGATTTTATAGTATTTCCATTTTTAGTCTCCATTTTTTTTAATTCAATGGCTTTTTATCTTTCGTACACTCTGTAAACTATTCGCAGTGTCGAGGAACTCATTCAAAGACGTTTATTTAATTATTTCAATCTTTAAGGATCTTTCGCTTAATTTTTTAAATTCTTGAAAACTTTTAATTTTTAATTCTTCTTAATTACTTGGAGGAAGATTAAATAGGAAGAGTGAGAAAATTAGATTATTACATAGTGCCAATAATAGCCATAACTTGTTCCCACTCTATTAATACAGTTTCATCGATTTTTTTCATCATGAATTGCATTTATCAAATGCTAAAATAAATCAATAATCACTTTTTCATTTATTGAAATTCTTCCTCTGTCGAATTTTTCTACACAATTTTCCTATTCTTCAAATGCTGAAATTGGCCATGGCTCCATTGCTCTTGTCAGTTTCAATTTAAGGTAGTATCCCAGCGAACTCGAGTACAGTTAATTTTTTATATTTTTGATGCCATATGAAAGATCATATTTTTTTACATTTTTCTGAATTTTTTTATGATTTTTGACCGTGCAGTTTATGACATATGAATTATCGAAGTTACTGAAAATAGCGGTGGTGGGGATAAAACGCCCTAAATCGGACGGAAATATCGAAATTACTAAAAAACCACAGGGTTGACCCATTATTTAAAAACAATTGGCGGAGAGAACAGCATTTTAACTAAATAATAGAAGAAAAAAATATTCAATTCACCGTATAGTTATTGAGAAATTTTAATTAGAAGGTAGTCGTAACTATTTGCCTCTCTCTCTATCTCATGCATGTGATAGGAGATTGGATGTAAAAAAAAGAATTCGAAAAAAAAAAAATTAGGGGAGAGTGGGGCAAAATGGACACTGTAATGCAACGGTTAGAGATGGATTTTTTTTGATGATTCTATTGAAAAGCTGAGAGAATTTTAGCTGGAGAATTTTAGAACGAGTGTCAGATGTATTTTTTCGATTTTTTTGAAAATTCGATATCTTTCGGCATTTTTGAGTGGTAAAAGCCTTTCTTTTTTAAAAAATTTGCAGTTTTCTGCAAATATCTCTGGTCCTATTGGTCGTAGCAATTCGGGGTTGGTCTCAAATGACAGGTGAGCTCATTTCCCATCGATTGATGGGGTTTTGAATTCAAAAATATTAATTTTGGGGATAGTTATAGGCCAAAAAATGTTTAACAAAACTGTTTCACAAAAATACCCATAAATACCTTAAAAACCGATATTTTCAAATTGAAAACCCCATGAATCGATGGAAAATGATCTCACCTTTCACCTCCCGTCGGAATTTTCACGTTACGAGAAGTAGAACCGAAGATATGCTCAAAAAACTGAAAATTTTCAAAAAAAGTAAGGGTTGTTACTTCTCTAAAATGCTCAAAAAAGTCAAAATCGCCGGAAAATCAAAAAAATTAATTCCAGCACTTGTTTCCTGCCTAAAATTTCCTCAGCTTTCCAATGAAATCATCAAAAACCATCTACCACCAATATTTCTATTAATTTCAAGGGTTTTCCATAATATTTGCCTAAAAATTTAGATGTGTCCATTTTACTCCCGATGTCCATTTTGCCCCACCTTCCCCTATATTCACAAGCAGAAGATATGACTTTTGAATAGTTTAATCACTTCTTTCGGGTGAATTAAAGCACTTTTTCCCCCAAATTAACAGCAATTAATTGGATAAAACCTACAAATTCTCCTTTTTTTCCTGTTTTATCCACCGTACTCTGGGATACTACCTTAATCTATGTAGTGTGTCGTTAATCGAACTATAATGTACTTCCAGTTTAATTTTTTTCTCATTTTATTTTTTTTTTTTTATCTATATAAAAATATCTTGTAAGTTGTGTCGTATCCAGTGAGCTTTGAGAGTTTAGATTCAGAGAAGATTTTGTTGAAGTATTTTTATTAAATTTCCTTCATTTTTATTCAATTTTTTTAAACTTTTTAATCTGTTTTATGTTTTGGATGACGATTGTGTCCATTTTTGGTCCCGTAACGCGATGTCGAACCCGAATAGCGAAAGTTAATTAAACCAATAGCAATGCAGACACAAGTAAATGATTATAAAAAATGATAAAAAAATTCCCAATATTATTCATTCAACATTCAATTATTTTTCCTCATTATTTATCTCCCCTTTTATTTATGTTCCTCTTTACTCCACTTTTTTTCACATGAAATAAAATATAATTTCGAAAAATTCTCACGTTTCTAGTTGATGACAATTAAATTTACTTAATCTAATTTGCTCGCACTATATGCCCGACTATCTGTCTTTAATAAAAAACTTATTATTTTCTGTCTATATATTTTTTTTTTTTTTTTAATTTCATTTCATTTAGATAAGTGAAAACTATACGTCCCTGCACTGTCCCTGTACACGTGCGTTTCTTCCTTTTTTTTTTTACACACCTAATGTGATAAATACTATAAATAATCTACGGACGTTAAAGCAGATAAGATCACTTTGCATTCTTTCTCCTATAATTCATTTTACTTAAATTTTCACTTGAATTAAGCACTTCATTCTAATAATCACGATTAATTAATTCATTTTTTCGTAGTTTACCACCGTCAATTCGTCACCTCACTAACTCTTTTTTTTTCCTTTTAAAAAAAAAAAAAAAAATCACAAATAAAAATAATTCACATCGTCGAACATTCATTTTTTCGTGCTGCTCTTTGCTGTAAATTACCCGTTTCGCCAAAATATTGCGTCGAGGTAAGAGTACTAACTGTTATAACCAACTCCTTAAGGCCATCGTTTTTATATTGAATTCTTATTGTGCATAAAACTAGTCAATGACTAAATTTTTACGCAGATAAAAGAAGTCTTAGTAGATCCAAGTCAGCGCAATGTTGAAGAAACGGAGAGTTCAGAGGAGATAAAGAGAGAGAAAGAGAAACATTTTTAGAAATAGAGAAAGATTAGGAGAAGAGAGAGAAAGAGCGAAATTTCGAAATTTCGAAATTTCGAAGTTTTGAAATTGATAGATAAACAGGATTCTTTGATATTGAACTTGGAAGAATCGTGAGATGACGTAAAAATTTCATTAATTTATCTATTTCCTCATTATCCATTTTTACGATGAAATATTCCTCCTCAATCGCCTCTTTTTAATCTCATCTCGTGAGAAATTTTATTTAATTTATTATTATTTTTTTCTTCTCTAAAGTATACTCGAAAGATTGATAAACGTATTTAATAACTTTAATAGAGACAGTATGGAACAGTTAGGATAAAAAGATTGGATCGAAATCGAGTACCTTAATGATTAAGATATAGATTTTGAGGCACGCAAGAATGGGCAAAGGGGGGGGGGGGGGTGGGAGGGGGGAGCAGTCCGCAGCTATTGGAAGAATCCGCATTTTTATTAATCCAGTACTTTTTTTTTCCTTCATTTTCTTCACTCTCATTATTCTTCCATTTCGTCCAGTCTCTCAAATTACATTGATACAAATAATCCTTGGGAAATTGCGATTCGAACTTTGGCATTTCTCTATGCAGTCGTTAAACATAAAGCTCATTTTGCTTTGCATCAGGAAAATTCATGATCGATCGAGTGTGTGTGTGTGTGTCACAAACACACAGTGCCAGCTGTGTTATTTCACTCAAAATCAATCATAATTGATTGGAGCACGAGTCTCTATTACAAATGAGCAACTATTAATTACGTAATGGTACGTAATGGAAGAAGAACGTGTTTATAAAAATGAAGAAAATGCAAAAAAAAAATGGATTTTCTCCTTTTTTTTTCCATTTTTTTTTTGGATAAATATGCAGATTTAACTAGAGGCCCAATCGAATTCGAGTTTCGAATTAATAGAAAAAAATACGGTTTTTCATGAAAATTTTAATAGGAATGCTGCGGCTGCAAGGACGAGGCTCAGCTGTGTGGAGATGTATCTGAACCTTGACTAGTACCAAGTCCACCCATTCCAGCTTGTGCTGTAAGTCTTGTTGCTGACTGTGATGATGTTGGTAATGAATTTTGCTGCAATTGACGAGGATTAATACCACCACCACCACCACCACCTCCAGTGTCTGGTATCAAGTGTGGTGTTCTACTTGATACTGGTGGCAGTACTGGACTAGCTGGCCATGGATGTAGAGACATTGTACTTGGTGCACTTGGTACACTTCTTGAATGTGGCAGTAATGGTGAATTCGATAGACTAGCAAGTGGATGATGAGCTGCTGAGCTCATGTTACTTATACCTACTGTCAGTGTATTACCAATACCACTTGTTGTAACACAGCCACCGCTTGGTGTTGCTGCCAATGCAACTGCTGCATCTGGATGTAAAAAATTACGTCTTTGCTCCATTCTTTCGGCATGCTGGGCCAAACAACGGGTTAGTGCCTCGGGCAACATCTCAAGCTGCTCTTGCAATGATGTCAGCTTTTCTTCGAGACTAACCAAACGTTCTTCGAAGGTATCCTGACGTGTACTCATGTCTGATACTATCTCGTACACTGTATTTTGCGTCTGTTTGGAGGGGGGAAAAGAGAGAAAAAATTGTTTTAATTCATGGGCGAATTTTTATAACTATTTTTAAGGGTTTTTATGAAGGTTTGAGGTGGGGATTTTAGAGAAATTTCGAGAAAAATTTGGAAAAATATAATATATATATATATTTTACCTAAAATCTCGATAAATTTTGAAATTACGAAATTTTGAGATTTTTAGCTAATTTCAAATTGTTTCAAATGAAACTGATATTAATGGTACAGATGGATGGAGAAAGGTCGCTAGAGGTAGAGTTTAGAGAAAATTTAAGAAAAATTTGGAAAATTGAATATTTCACCTAAAATTTCGGATATTATTGAAAAATTTCGATATCACTAAATCTCGAGATTTTTAGTTAATTTCAAATTTTTTGGGAGGAAATTCATTTTGAGGTGACATGAGAGGGAACAGAAAGGTTTTCGGAGGTAGAATTGAGAGAAATTTCGATAAAAATTAGGAAAAATCTAAAATTTACCACAAAATTTCGAGAATTGTCAAAAAATCTGGAATTCTTCAAATTTCAAGATTTCCCTTTAATTTCAAATTTTTTTGCAATAAAAATTGAATTTAATGTTATAAATGGGCAAAGAGAGGTTGCTGGAGGTAGATTTGATAGAAATTCAAAAAAAATTAGAAAAGCATGAAATTCACCAAAAATTTCGAAAATTCTTAAAAAATTTCGAAATCATCAAATTTTCAGATTTTTAATTAATTTCAAATTATTCGAAATAAGAGTGTTCTTTTTATTTTTCTGTAAATCAGAGGAAAATGTCTTTCTGGAGAAGGGGGGGGGGGGGCTTGATATTCACCTTTGCCATATCCGTTATGGTGTTAGCATTATCCATCAATTTCCGCTGATCCATTTTCACTTTTCTCAGTCTGAAATCATTAATTTGAACTTTGTTATAATATTATTTTATTGGAAAATTTTTTGAAATTCTGAAGTTTTACTCACGCGTAAATTGCAAGGAGAAATTTCCGCTGATGTGTTCGTACACGACCTGGATTGACTCGTTTTACCAAACGCGTGTGCTTGTATATGAGCCATGTTTCACGTAATACATTGGCCGCTGCATTTTTCAACTAGAAAAAATCATCAAAAAAAAAAAAAAAATACAGAAAAAAAATTGAATCATTTCTGCAGCGAATGAAGAGAATGTGTAACGCCAAAATTCGATTAAAATGATTGAAAAAATTTCTCTCACTCGTTTCGTCAACTGGGTGTCCATCATGAAATTGTGTACGTGCTTTTCTGCCCTTGTCAGTTCTAATTTTCTCGAGACTACTGCAACCAGCAATGCTGTACATCCAGCACCCTGAAACACGTGGGAATGATTTTAAAAAGTGTTGGCATAATTATTTTTGGCTTTGTGATAAAAAAAAAGTGTTTTTTTAATGAAAAAAAGGAGTTTTTATGCAGCAAAAAAAGGTTTTCCCATGTAAAAAAAGTTTTTTTTCATGTAAAAAACAAGGTTTTTTCATGTAAAAAACAATTTTTTTTTCATTTGAGAAAAACGTTATTTAAATGTGAAAAAACGTTTTTTTTGTAATTTAAAGAAAGGCTTTTTAACGTAAAAAAGGTCTTTTCCATGTGAAAAGAGGCTTCATTATGTAAAAAAGAAAGGTTTTTTAAATGTAAAAAAAGGCTTTATTATGTAAAAAAAAATCAAAGTTTTTCAAATGCAAAAAATTAAGTTTTTTCGAAAAAGAAGGTTTTTTTAATCTAAAAAAAGTTGTTTTTTTTTACCATCATCCCCGTGGATACGGCAATGCCACGGCCACAGTAGGTGTTGGGTACAATGTCACCAAAACCCACACTCAGAAATGTTATGGCAACCAGCCACATTGCGTTGAGCAGGTTTGCATGTTCCTCGTCATGGAACCTGGATGATAGTAATCATATTGTGCTGATAATTCCTTATCTACGTAAATTTTTTTTATTTTTTTTTTTCTAATTGAGTGCAAATGGGGAAAAAGATGAAATAAATGGGTAGAGATAAAATTTTCGATTTTCAGTTATCGAATTCGAGTTTGGCCCACTTTGGAAATATGTAATTTTAGAGAATTGACAAAAAAAACATAAAAAAATGAAGGGGATCTATATTGTTTTAATTGGATTAACAGAATATATTTTTTCATAGTCCACTCGTTTTTTTTTTATTGTTCCAAAATTATCTCTCTCTTTTATTCTCACTCGTGGCAATTTGTGTGTGCGGATGTGTTTTATCCACTGTTGAACCTCACTGCCAAGTGATAAAACCATGAACATTATTTTTCATGGAGAATGGGAGTTGGCTTAACAGATGGCTTTTTTTTGTTACTTTTTCAAGCGAAATAGTGCCTTTTCTCTTGTTCTCTCGAAAAATCGCTGGGTTTGTAAGTTGAGGTGAAACATCGATTCTAAACTCGATAATCCTTGGCAATCTATCTGCAGATACTGTCGAAATCTCTGTCGTGTTTTCACTAGTGTGTGCAGCAAGCTTGACTTTTTCGGAAAATTGGGGATAGGATGCAGATGGGCGTGAAAAGATCATTTATAAGAATAAAAAGGGATGGTTTTAGAGAAGCCTTCGATTTTGGAGCCAATATTCAAAAAACAAGAGTGAAAAAAAAAATTGAAAGAAAAAGTGACAAGTGCACAAATTCCGAACTTTATAATTCCGCAATTGTCTTAGCAAAACACAAAATTTTTGCTGTAAGAAAATTTACTTAGTTGAAGAAAATTTACTTCACTCCAGAAAATTTAAATATATATAGATGTGAAAATTGTGAAGGAGAATTTTGTTAGAATGGCAATTTTCTTGCGTTTTCACGTTTTCTATCTTCTTACACCCTTTTAAATTTAGAACCACAAAATGTTTATTGTTTGTATTCTAAATTTCTGCATTGAGAAAAAAAATAGTGGTAAAATCATTCGAATATTGAGGCGAATAGTCCTTGGCAAAGATTTTTTTTTTTATAATTAAAAAAGTTGTTGAATTTAGTTAAACCGAACTCATTAACTAGTTAAATTGTCTGGATTCAGTCAATTCAAGACCTATTTTTTAATTATTTAATGATTTATTTATTCATTTTATGCCAATCGGCATTATACACAATATTAATCATGTAATGAAAAAGTAAAGAAAAAAAAAAAAGAAAATAGCATGAAATTTCACAAAATTCAGTAAATGCGAAATGATATAGTAATATAAAGTTAATAGAAGCAAAGGAGAAGAAATAAACATTAGCATCTTCAACAAGATATGAAGAATTTGATAGTTAACCATCAGTCATATGGCATTTCTCTGCACAAATACTTCCTGGATACTTTTAGATTATTTCAAAAAAATCTTTGCCAAGGACCAATGGCATCAATATTTTATTTTTTTTACCATTACTTTTTTCTCAGTGTACACTGCACTCTCTATAGCTCCTATTGAATGAGTACTATCTAAAAAAAAAGAAGATCATGAAAAAATAAAAGAAGAAATATGGATGTAATTGAGGAGATGAGGATAAAGAAAGCCACAAAGAGTCAAGAATTGCGAGTGAAAAAAAAAATTACACTGCAAAAATCGTTGGGGCTTTCAATAGAGCCTTTCTTTGAAGTGCATTTGTCTTTCAAATGTTCCCAAGGAATCTCCATCAATTTCTCTCTGTAACTCCTCCACTTTTCCATTATTCTCGCCAGTTGAAATGTAGAGAATAGTTTCTTTAGAGTAGTTGAAAATAAATTGGGCAAATGTTCTGAATTACTTTTTTCTCCTCATTCTTTTTTCCATTTTTTTTTGCAGGAGCACAATTCAACTACCTGTGTGACCAAAGGGGGAGAGTGGAAAATTGTCACTGGAGCATCCACCCAGTTATTACATTTTTACAAGGGCCATTAGTCAGATGAGTATAAAGTTGAGTTAATTTTGGTGCCTCAAGCTATGAATAACATAGTGGAAATTTTTTTTGCTTCCGAATGGAAGCTATGTAATCATCAGAAGTCTGTGTCTGTGTGTATGTCTGTGTGTGCATAAAAGTCACAACTATAGCAAAACGGTTTTATAGAAAAATTTCATATTTTGTGGAAAACTTTTTTTCGACAAACTCTAATTTTGAGCTTCATTTCAAGAGAATCCGATCGGTACTTTTTGAGATATGTCCATTTTTCGAAAATCAGTTTTTAATAGAATTTCTGGAAACTATTCAACTGATGTTATTCATACTCATATATTATCTCGAGAGTATACGACCATGAAAAAGTGAAAAGTGAAAAGTCTTATTAGATAAAAAAATTTAAAAAACTGCCCAACGAAACAGATAAATTATAATATGAAATAGAAAATTCTCGCTTTTTTTCTATTCGTTATTTCTAATTCATAGCAACTCAATAATAATATAGAAAGATATAGCCATGTAAATTTTTACATCACCAAAAATGTACAAAAAAACAAAAATTATGTAGTAAAACTAACTATCTCGGGAGTTGTATCAGTTAGATGTCTGTCAATTTTGAGCTTATTTGCATGATTACACTGAGAGAAAAACTGACTTGTGCCTAAACAAAATAATTTCACCAGAAGGAAGCTTATTGAGCAGACGAAAACTTAATAATCGTTAGAAAAAATCGGTTTACACGAAATAAACTGAATTGGTCAGAAAACTTCTCTATTTTTCGTCAGTGCTAAACGCATTATAGGAATCCATTGCATATTGTAGAACTATTTTCACATTATTCCATAAAACATAAAACATTTTAACAAGTAAAATTCTGATTGGCGTTAAATTTCATCTTTTCTTTTGGCAAGAATTTTTTTTTTTTAGGCAGTGAATTTTTTTCTCAGTGTAGTTCTCGAATTATTGGCGTTTCAATGAATTTCTTCAAAATTTGATATTTTGATGATGGTTTGAAAAAAATTGTATCACTTTCATTTGGAAGCCGAGTGCTAAAGTATCAGCGGAAAAAGCTACGTCAGTTGGAAGGGAATACCTCATCCACTTTTTTATAACAATAATTAAAATATTTAATTACCTCTCACACTGTCTAAGTGTCCATGATGCAATTATCCATAGTGATACCATGAAAACGAGAAGTACAGTACCAGGACAGATGGTCATTAGTGTTTTTAATACGAATCTTGTATTGAAGTTTATACGATTCAAGGCACCTATGCTTCTTGATGATGCATCAGTGAATAATTTTGAGTGCAATAACATTACACGACATATTAAGTATAATCGTAGAAACATTGGTAATGATAGTGTTACGTCATATGGTACCCATTGTGAGCCCATATCACCGCCTTTATTGGCTAATTTTGTTGTCCATAGGAAGTAGTATTCACCGGGTATTGGATGAATTGCACATATCAGAAGTTCTATTGATATCTGGGATATTCGTTGCCAAGTCATTGCAATTCGCCAATCATCTGCACAGTTATCAATCATGAACAACTGGAACAGAAAATGAATGAATTCACATTAAATTAATTGTTTAATTATTGATGATTCATTGGAATATTTGTTATTTTCATGAGTTTTATATTGTGGAGTATTATATATATGACCCGAATATGTTTATGAACACATATATGTAGGGGAGAGTGGGGCAAAATGGACACTATTATGGAATGGTTAGAGGTGGATTTTTTTTGATGATTCGATTGAAAAGCTGAGAAAATTTTAGCCGGAAAACAAGTCTCAGATGTATTTTTGTCGATTTTTTGAAAATTCTATATTTTTCGGAATTTTTAAGGGGTAAATTTTAAAAAGCCTTTTTTTTTTTGAAAATTTTTAGTTTTCTGCAAATATCTCTGGTTCTATTGGTCGTATCAATTCGGGGTTAGTCTTAAATGAAAGGTGATCCCATTTCCCATCGATTTATGGGGTTTTGAATTCAAAAATATCAATTTTTCAGATTGTTATAGGCCAAAAACTGTTTCACAAAACTATTTCACAAAAATGCTCATAAATACTTTGAAAATCGATATTTTTAAATTGAAAACCCTATGAATCGATGGCAAATGATCTCACCTTTCACCTCCCATCGGAATTTTTACGTTACGACAAATAGAACCGAAGATATTCTCAAAAAACTGAAAATTTTCATGAAAAGAAAGGGTCTTACCCCTCTAAAATGCTCCAAAAAGTCAAAATCGCTAAAAATTCAAAAAAATCAATGCCGGCACTTGTTTCCCGCCCAAAATTTTCTCAGCTTTCCAATGGAATCATCAAAAACAATCTACAGCCAATATTTCTATTGATTTCAAAAGCTTTTCATAATATTTGCCTGAAAATTTAAATGTGTTCATTTTACCCCTGATGTCCATTTTGCCCCACCTTCCCCTATGTGGTATGTATAAGCATAGGGGCACTTACGCCCCTTCGTTCCTAAGGTGACCATATATATACTGAAATGTAATAAATATCCAATTTACAGTAAAATCAATAGCTATAAGGGGCAATGGGAGAGAGGGGGGAGGTACCAATTTAAAAGATGGAAAGCCGATGCATTTAGAAATAAAATAGTATTATTATTACTTTTAGAAACAACTTTTGGGGTAAAATGGGCATTTGTAAAATGCAAATTCTCTTGGAAAATTCTCCATTTTTTTTAAACCAAATTTGAAGATCAAACCTTTCTTTCTTAGAAAATTTTGTATTTTTTTGGGGGAAAAACTCATAAAATTTTTGACAAAAAATCAAAAAAATTATTTTTTTTATATATGTTCTACTGCAATTTTCCGCACATTTTCAACGGAATTCCTTTAATAATTTTACCTCAACCTATTTTATGAAAATGTCTATTCCACCACATCTTTCTCATCTGGATGAAATTGATGATAGATCGGGGGGAGAAAAAGAAGGCGCCACAGAAAGAGGCGTTGAGGTAACAGTCTGTGTGAGCATTTAGACATGAATACTGAAAGCTGACTTATGTCCAAAACTTTTCGAATAATTTTGCTTTCTTCTCCTCCCCCCTTCCATTTATTCTGGCCTTCTATCATCCCCCATTCTTTGAAATTTTTCGTTAAATGAGAAGAAGAAGAAAAAAAGAGGCAAAAAGAGATAAGAACTCATATATTCTCCAGAGAGTGTGGAATTTAGTAATGCAAGAAAAGTCGTAAAATTTTAGCCCACGAGAGAGGAAAAACGTTTGTGCTATTCCTTTCTCCTGTAACACAACTGGGAAAAGCATTTTTCCCTGAGGCTTTTCTTTATTTCTCTCTCGAGTTCTTTTTTTTTTTTTTTTTTCAAGTTTCAACTTCTCTTTCCACTTTTCGCTTCAGCGTAATCCGATGAAACTTTTTGTTTTACGTATTACATGAGACGCATTCGCTACATTTGACTGGAAAGAAAAAAAAAATGACCAAACATGGTGAGCCACTTTTATTTAAGTACGTACGCTTGGACGAATACTGATACGCAGTCACGGATATTTCATGGGGAAAAGAGGGGAATACCACATGATTTTGTTGATTCACTTGTCAACTTACATGTTTCCCTCCAGGCGCAATTTTCTGCCTTTCTGTTATATCGTTTCTTTCTTTTATTCCCAGTTTACTACTTAAATCAATGAAGCCAGAGGGGAAAAATGGAAGAAAGTTGTACGGAATTCTGGGGATTAGTTGGAATTTGAGTGGAAGTAGATTGAGACAAGATTTTTCTCATGATTTCGGTGGACAGTTGATGAAATTGATTTTCGAGGAATTCTTGTGGAAGTAAGGAAAAAAGTGGATGAATGTTATTTCTGTCATTTTTTTTCGAAGATGGGGAAGATGGAGATAAGGGGTAAAACGGAGACGTGTTAGTTTTAGTATTTTTTACTGTGAAAATTGGCTGAAATTGATGGAAATATTGGAGATAGGTTTTTTCTGATGATTCCATTGGAAAGCTGAGAAAATTTGACATGAAAATCATATGTCTAAAGATATTTTTTTTTTAATTTTTCAAAATTTTTATTTTTTCCTCAAGATTTGAAGGTGAAAACCTTCTGTTTTTGAAAAATTTCAGACTTTTGGGAATATCTCTGGTTCTATTGGTCGTAGCGACCTGGGGTTGATCTTAAATGAAAGGTGAGCTCATTTCCCATCGATTCGTGTGGTTTATAAAGAAAAATATCGATTTCTTCAAGTACTTATAGGGCGAAAACTGTTTTTTTAGCAAATGTCCTATAAGTATTTGAAAAATTAATTAAAAAAGAAATTGAACGACATAAATCGATGAGAAATGAGCTCACCTTTCATCTGAGATCAACCCCAGGTCGTTACAACCAACAGAACCAGATTTATCCCCGAAAAAGTGGATTTTTTCGATTTTCAAAAAAAACTTCCCCTTCAAAAATGGCCCCAAAATAGCAAAATTTTACAAAAAATTGAGAAAAAAAAAGTTTTTACACATGTTTTCTACTTAAAATTTTCTCAGCCTCCCAATGGAATTATCATGAATTCTCTATCTTAAACCCCTCAATCGAAATGCCTATTTTACCCCATCCTCCCCTACTTTATCCCCCAGAAATATATGTGGCTTTATATCTCATGAGTAAAAAGTCTTTGGATGGCTTTTTTCCCCCAGTTTTTAGGTCAAATGAACCACCTAATTCAATGGGAATTGTGGATACAGCCTCTCCCTGTGCATGTGAGCAATAAGTTGATGACAAAAGATAACAGTCAGATAAAACGGCGGGAGGGGAGGGGGGAGGAGGCTGGAGGAGTAGAAAACAAAACGGAAATGACTTTGTTTGACCCGTAATATTGTTCTCGTGAGACAAAGTTATCTTCTACGCACAGATATATATCCTCCTGAGGTTTTCATATCATCACTCCACTTCTCCCCCCCCCTCCCTCCCCACTTTTCCAGTGAATTTTCAGTGCATTCACTTTATTCACTCTACTCTTTGAGTTTCTTAAAAGAGTTCTTAAAAAAAAAGCACCACGAATGTAACGAAAGGAAATAAAAGGCGAACAGTCTAGACTTTATGAAGAGTTTGTATAACTATATATAATAAAGTATGAGAAATTGCAGTGGTGGCAATGGTGACGTTTCAGAAATGGAATTAGTTCTGAAACTTCTATTTTATTCTCTCTCTCTCTCATTTTTTTCTGGGGTCTTTCAAGTTTATAGATAAGAATCTTTTAAAAAGATTTTTATTTTTTTTTTGGAATAATAAAAATGATCGTGGACCGTAACATAGTGACAATGGGATTTTTATGATTTTTTTTTACCCTTTCAGGAGTCATTGCTGATTCATTTTGACTATTGAATTCGTGTTTATCCAGGGAATTTCATCAATAATGTTAAATTTCGTGGGGAAAATAATGGATAGTAGATGCAAAGAGAATACTTTATGAAGCTCAAAGAGCATGAGGAATTATTCAATGAAAAAGCGGAAATAAAGTTATTTAAAAGCTCTTTGTCATCATTCTTTGATGAAATATCTTTACTTGGAATTTGAACGAAATAGGGGCATTTTTGTTTTTACAGTAAAAAGATCGAGATAAAGTGAATTTGCAGAGTCAAAAGTATTCGGATTTTTTTTTGAGGGTGAAGGAGTTGACGAAAAAATTTGAAAAAATTCACGAATGATTTCCACATATTGGAGCATTTTCTCAAATTTTTTCAGATTTTTTCATGAATTCCTTCACTTGAAAAAAAAATCCTGAATCGTGTTACCTTGCTGGTCGATTTTGCCCCATTCTCCCCTCAAAATTACGCTATCTCGCTTAATTGCCAGAATATTTAGAAAAAAAGGGGGAAATCCGAATTTATGATGCATTCCGCTTCTCCAAAAATGCAAAAAAAACCTAAAAGATAATTTCCGGCAGTAATTACTTTTTTTAATTACATTTTTAAAATCTCGTGAAATTGAAAATTCTCAAGTTAATGAAAAATTGAGAAGTACTTGAAGTCACGTAGAATTAATACCTCAGTGAAAAGTCACGAGAAAAAGGTCAGGATTCACTTGGAATATTCAGTACTGAAAACCACGTACTTATCTCTTCTATCCTTTTAACCTCCCTAAATTTCCTCTAATAAGCTCATAAAAATTCAAAACCCCCTTCATCCTCTGAAAATAGCCCAGGGCACGCGCTCACACAATTCCCCTTTTTCCTACGGACGAGTGAAGAGAGGATTTTAGCTGGTGTTACCAGGTCTGACACATCTCGTATCACTACTACTTGCTTCGGTTCCACAAATGCCCAACCCACAGTTTAGAGTGATTTAGTAGCACATCGGACATGTCGACAAGCGAAAAAAAAAAGAATATAATATAAATCAGAGGGCCAATTTCATAATTCACTGAGCTCCAACACCATCGATGAGCATTATTATCGTTGAAAAAGGAAAAAAAAAAAGATAAATGGTGATAGAAAAATATGCAGTTTGCTGATAAAACACATTTCCTCTTTTCGGTTCATCGATTTTCACGTCTTGTCACTGTTACCTTGACCATCAGTTAAACAGGAAAAAAAAAAAATCAATCGTCGTGTCTCATAAGATTAATAATTCAAATGAGAAATAGAAAAAAATTACAATGTTGAAGATAAAAAGACGCTTTTTTGCCTATTTTTCTGGGATTTTGGAAATTTGACTTTGGGAATTTAGCGGTTAATTCTTTTTTTTTTTTTGGGGGGGGGGGGGGTCATCACTTTGACCATTGGCTGCTTTTCATGGCCGTCGACAACAACGCGGCTTATTAATATTGTCCACTGGATGAGATTAAAGGTTGCTCTATTGATAGTATAGTTCATACTGTAGAGATACTGAGGATAAATCGATAGTCTCGTAGCTATGAAAATAAATATATAACAACCCATGCACATGTATCTGCACTGTAATAGCCACGAGTGGACGTACGATACATCGGATAATGTAGAACCTTTTTTTTTCAAAGCTTATAACTAGTTTCTTCGTAAATTTGTTTTTCTCCTTTTTTTGGTTAATTTATGGGGAAATTTTTTTATTGTTTTTTTTTTATTTCGTTTGAAATTTGAAAATATGAGAAATTAATGCACAGATATTCTCAAAGAAAGGGAAATTCTCTAAATAAGGAAAAATTAGCATTGAATGTATGCTAAAAAGTGTAATTTTAAAAAAAAGGTGCGAAACAGAATTTTATGAAAATTTTAAAAAATTCTGGAAAATACAAAAATGAAGAAAATGTATTTTTTTTCGATCTCCAATTTTATGAAAAATCTTTTGTGTTATATTTCCTCAATATCGTTGAGAATCTCCGAGAAAAAAGAAAAATAATATTATTTTTTTTTATGCTAAACTTCATTTTCTAAACATTTCATGTAAATTCCATAAAAATTGGATAAAATCATTAAATTATCTGGCGGAAGAACATTACAATTGGAGCTCGAGAGCACGTAGAGCACGTAAAAAAAATGATTTACGATATAAAATATATATACATATATAGATATGTCTGTAACAAACCTGTACTAAGATTCTGTAGCAATAATTTAATGGCTCTTTGGTAAATGATTTATGAATTCCCTTGAGAGTTCCTTGAGACTCTCTCTCTTTCTTTCTTTCTCTCTCTTTTCCTTTCTTTTTATTCTCCCGATATGAGTCTCTTGGCGAGTGTTCAATCCTGTGACACGAGAATCGTGTGGCTGGACTACAAAATACACGCTGCGATTGTGAGAAAAAGAGTGAGAATAGTAAAAAAAAAACACAAAAAAATGGAGAAAAAAAAATAATGGCTTATGAAAGTGGAGCTAGTTTTGTGCATTGAACGAAAATCAATGACATACATGGTGACACTACCAATGAAATAAAACCCTCGAGTTTTCTGAGGCCAATATTTGAATAGGATGCTTAACATTATTGCAGGCATGAGAGAAACGATTGGAGGTGAGAAAAAAAAGTGATGAGCTCAACATTTGACGTATTTTCCTGCAAAAATTCCCACGAAATTGTCTCGCGCTTAAGACACAGAGAAAATCCGGGGCAAAATGGACCCCCAAGTCGAAATTTTTGACGATGTTTTTTTTTCATTATGACGGAGTTTTCGTAAAAATCTGAAAAAATTTGAGAAAATGATCCGAAATGTCTACAATTTAGGTGAATTTTTTCAAATTTTTTTATAGACTCCTTCACCCGGAAAAAAAATCCTGAATCATATCGACTCGGTTGGATCCATTTTGCCCCGGTTTCCTCTCCCCCCTCCCCTATAACAATGGCGCTACGTGATTGGAAATAATATTTTATGCACAATCGAGACAGTATTAAGAAGTTGGCAAGAATAAGAGCAACGAGACACTGAGAATATGGATTTTGGCAGAGTACTTGGAATTCTTATTTATTTTTTAAATATTTTTTTCTGTGAAAATTCCTCTATTCTCTAGTTTTGCACAAATTCCCAGGACTCTAGAAATTTTTTGGTGAGCATTGATTGGTCGTCATTTCATTAAAAGCTCTTGGCTTGATACTCTGCCAAGTTCGTTAGATCCTTTTTCTATTTTTTTTTTTTTCGAGGTAGAGGAATTAAAAAAAATTGTTTTATTCTGTTGGCTTCCGTTAAATTAATTCCCCCCTCCAATTCGAGTAATTTCGGTAATTTGAAAGTGGTAATTGGAGTAAATAAAAAGTGCCTCACTTCAGAGGTACATAGAATTGATAAAAAATGGGGCTTTGACGAGGTCATAAAGTAGTCTGTAACAACATTTTCCCTTTTTCAAAGTTTTTCTTTCAATTTTTTTCACTTTTTTTCTGCTAAAGCCCTTTGGGACTCTTGCCAAGGTTTCTTTTGAGAAATAAAAAAAAAAAGGTCTCAGACCGATGAGAGGGAATTCCTCATTTTTATTATTTTCTCTTCTCTGTTGTGTATTCGGCAGAAAAAGAAATTTAACGATAAACCGGAGGCGAGGATGTGGAAAGTAGAGGCACGAGAGTCTGCATATTGTAAATACTGTTAGAAAAAAATGGGAATTTCATAGACAATTTGATGAGAATTTTCATAAACGTGATATTGAATTTTTTTAATGAGAAGCTGGTTGTGAAATCTGTGAGTTTGAGAGAAAATTCAAAGGAATGCATGAGTTTTAAGTAGAATTGAGACGGAAATTCTACAGCTTACTTTAGTTTTCAACTGAACATGAATATTCAGAGGAAAAATGACGAATTTTCAATTTTCATTTGAATTCTCCTATTTTCTACTAAGTTTTCATGAAATAATTAAACTGAAATTTACAAATTTCATTGATATCCAGGCGTGAAATTATTTTAAAATCGATGATGTGTTCATTTTTCAATGACGTAATTATCTGAAATTCTAGTAGACCCCCATGAAAATAAGATAAAAATAAAATATATATTGAAATTTGAAAAATCTATATAAAAAATGTAGTAAAAGTATATAATATATATAAAATATCTAAAAAAAATGTATTTTCCATAGACAACTTTTGGCCGTTGTTCGTATATATTTTATATATTTAAAATATATTCCCAATGAATCTCAGAATATATAAAAAATAATATTTCTGTTCTTGCTATCCATCTTAATTCATTCCTATTCACTCAAGTCTTTTGGGAGATATCTTGAGACCAACCTGTTCAAATAATTTGTCACAATATATAAAAAATATATTTTTTATATATTCTGAGATATATTCTAAATATATAAAATATCTGCGACAATCGGCCAAAAGTTGTACATTGGAAATTTATTTTTTTAATATATTTCATAAATAATTATATACTTTTTCTACATTTTTTATATGTTTTTTTTATATCCCAATATATGTTTTATTGATATTCTATTTCGGATGTGTTGAAAATTTTCCGGATTTTGCTTGGAAAATTCAGACGGAAATTTTTAACAGGAAGGATGAAAGAGTTTGGTACATGTTGGCATGAAGAACATGGTCTTGCACCTGTTTGGTTCAACCGCTGCTTCATTCCAAAGTGCGAAAACCACAAATACACACAGCCAAAGTGGTCGAATCACGTTCCGCAAAATTTCAAATTGCCTTTTTTTTTGAGCTAATTTGACGGATTAAATTTAAGACACACATACAGTTGGTTAAAGTGAATTTTGCGAAGACTAATTAAATACTAGTAAGAAGCTCTTGCTATAATCAATTTAAGACGTGATGAGAATACCAATTTTATAAAGTAGAGGAGTTACATTAAAATGGCTTCTAGAAGACTGTATAACTAAACTTGTAAAAGTCTTTGGGAAAGTTTGGAAATTGTGGCGTTGGAGTGGGACATTGATGGTCCTAACTGCTTCTAGTTTAATCCCTAGTGATTGTTACTGACAGTTGTCATTGGGGAGTCCACTGACAATGGACTTTTTGATGGATTAAGTTGCCAGGTCATTAATGATTTAATAAAAAACTGAAAATTTTGGAGGATTTGCAGAAACTTAAAAGGCCATACATTAACAAGGGTTAAACCTTCATTTTTTAATTCAAAATTTTCCATTCTTTGAATTTTTTTATTAGACCCAACCAAAAAAAAATCAGTTTTATTTTCTAATATATTTGAGACTTTTCAGAATTTTTTGGAATTTTTTGTAATTTTTTTGAAATTTTCATGAAACTTTTTATGAAATTTTTCTGAAATTTTTTCTGATAATTTCTCAAATTAAACTCCGGCAACCTTTTTTTGCCCATACATATTTCAAAAATCAGTTTTATTTTCTAATATATTTGAGATTTTTCAGAATTTTTTTGAATTTTTCTGAAATTTTCATGAAACTTATTATTTATTTATTTATTTGAAACTTATTACTATGAAATAATTTTTTTTTCATTTATTTGAATTATGAAATAATCATACCCAAAACAAGATTAAATCTTCCAGGCACTTAAACTCAACTGAATATTGGATCTACAAGATGAAGATAGACATGAGGTGCCCAGATAGTACGAAACTGTCCAGCTTTAACTTTTCCCCACAATAAACTCAGTGTCAAGTGATGTTAAAGATGTATAAACTAAGATCCATGGACTTCTAGAGTTTCCACGATAAGCATTTGTCATTGAAATAACATCCCTGAAGCTGACAGATTAAGTAGAATTCATCAGTAACTGCTGATGTTACCACACAAAAGCCAAAATTTTAACACAGTTGAGACTCTATAGAAACTGTGTGCAAACTTAACACACCCCCTCATCATCTGCCATTCTCTCCACGTGTCTGTAACACAATTCTTGTACGTGAGAGTAACTAAGGGATCATATCAAGTGTCCTCTTGCTTTGTGGGTTATAATACGAGACTGGAATAATAATTTTTCTTAAATTTCAGATGAAGTCAACAGAGCACCTGTGGACAACAGCACACAAAAGCGAGTGATAAGACAAAAGATGAGTATATTCATGATGAAACATACACAATTCAACTGCATAAAATGAATTAACAAGTCCTGCAAAAAGCCTCAAAACTTTTTGGAGAGTAAAAAATGTGCGGGTTAAATGTCGGCGTCAGAGAAGTTTTGTAAATGAAAGATTGTGACAGGACAGCTTGGCATGCACACTGAATAGGAAAATCTAAACTAGACAGAAAAGAGAAGTAATGGAAGCGTAATTCTGAGTGAGTGTTGGTTAGAGACAAAATATGGACCACGAGGATAGTCAATCTCTGGGCTAAATGAAAGAAGTGCAAAATCCAGGATTATCATCAGCTATGCAGGAGTATAATGCACGCGAGTTTAAGGGGAGATTAACAGAGCAAATCAGGATATACTGTGCAGTTATATCGTGATATTTACGTTTTCAAGGTATATATATAGGTGAGTTTAGTAATCCTCGTGGGTACGCTTCCGGTAATTTAAGCTGTTATTCGGCTAAGCGTGACGATAGTTATGGCATTGCCTCGCACTTTTGACTCGTACAATATATCGCTATGGACTGCTTGAATTGGAAATTTCGTCATTTCTTTTATTTTAAGGAGATTCTACAATGGCCGCATTGCAAGTGTAACGAGAGGTGATAAAAATGCAGCACGGCAATAAATTCGCTCCAACTGTCAAGAAATAAGCGCAACCCTTAATTTTTGTGGGATTTTCATTTTTATCAATTCTCGGAATTTATTGAACGATTAATCTCTCACTCTTATTCTTGTTATTGTTGGTTAAGGAAATGATATGATTTCCGGTGGATTACAAATGAGATTACGAATTTTTTTTTGAGATTTGGAACGAAATTTGCAATAAAATATGTTATTTTTGAAATTTAAAAACAAGGAAATCTATTTTAATTAATCACAACAACATTATAATCGATAGAATAAGTTCGTTTTTCTCATTTTTTGCATATTTTTTTCTTATAAGTCTAGTCCTATAGCAAATTGAGAGACAATCCTCTTTAGGGTGAAAGGCAAAGGTATTTGAAAGCCCTAGGAACCGGAAATTTGAGGGATGTCATATTTGGACGAAAGATGGATTTTTTCTAAGTAAAAAATTTCTCATTTTTCGCGTTTTTTTCTTCGTTTCCCAAATTTCCGGTTTCGAGGGCTCCCCAATATCCTCCAGTCTTGCACCATAAAAAAAAAATTGTCTCTCAATTCACCACAAAGTTGGACTTATAAGAAAAAAAATATGCAAAATATCGAAAATTTTAAATTAAAAAAAATTCTATCTTCCCTCCGAATATGACGGTCCCTCAAATTTCCAGTACCTAGAGCTCCCAAATACACTTGTCCTCTACCTTAGGAAAGTCCTCTACCCTAGATTGTTTCTCAATTCGCCATAGGACCGGACTTATAAAAAAAATATGCAAAAAAATTAGAAATTTTTAACTTAAAAAAATTCCGTCTTCCTTCCAAATATGACGTTCCTCAAATTTCCCAAGGGCTTCCCAATATCATCGTCTTGCACTACAAAGAAAATTGTCTCTCAATTTGCCATAGGGTCGGACTTATAGGATTAATCTTCCACAGTCTCTCAAGTACATTAATCTAAGATCCATAAAAACATCGATTTTTTCGTCAGTCAATCTTGTTTTTCCTATTTTATAAAATCTCTTCGAATAAAAACAGAGATGAACGGTTTTTATTACGAGAAATACCCTTGAATCAGTGAAAATGAGTAGATGTTGTGGATTTCATCATTGACATGAGGTCCAAAACGCGCAAAACTTTCATCAATTAATGCGGATTTGTTACCGTAATTATTTGGTAAAAAAACTGACCAAAATAACTGAAATAATGGGGAAAAATGCGGTAATTTTACCATATAACTACCATATTTTTTCTGCATTTCCAAAACCGTTAGGGAAACTTCAGCAACATTCATGAATGTAAATAACGAATATAAGCCATTTGATTGGGATGATTATGGAGATATTTTTGAATTATTTGCAAGAATCAATGCTGAAACCATTTTTTAATCATAAATTTCTTCATACTTTCAACAAAATTACCAACTAAATAACTAGTTCCTTCTCTAAATTTATTTGTTCTCATGAAGACATCTTTTGATCCAAGTTATTATATTCGCAGCGTCATGGCTGTTTGGATAGAGATATATGCCTCCAGGTAAACGACCAAAGACGCAATATATTCTCACAATAACGTTATACCAGTGAAAATGAGCAGGTTTGTTGGCTTTGACCTGCTATTACACAGAATAGAAAAGCCATCCCCCGACATTATAACGACCAGGATAAACTAGAATAGGCGGGACTCCCAGAAGAATTGCTACTTTTACAAGCCTACAGAAAACACAACCCAACCGAAAATCTCTTACGTATTTCTACTTTTTTTTACGAGGAATAGACAAAGATGAGGATACAAGATAAGATACAGATCGAGTCATCACTTTTGTGTGTGGGAGTAAAAGGCACGTTCTCATCCTCCAGCTTCCTTCAGTCCCTGGAGTGCTAAAGAGTAGTGGATCTTGTCCACAATTTACCAATAGAAAGCTCCGGATCTATTCGACATTGACAAGAAATGAGGGGCCAAAAGAGCAAAGGCAACATAGAATGAATAGGAAAAAAACCTACACGAAGAGAAATTCTAACGAAAGTATAATGAGAGACATGAGTAAAAATTACTGAACCTTCCGCCATCATGAGACATTTCATGACGTACACGAAATATTGAAAAATTAGGTGATAATTTATCACAAGAGTTCATCAGCAAGTCACTGGAGTACAGTGAATTTTGCGTAAATTCATGAATTTTTCATCTGTGCAAATTAGTTTTTCGCTGATTCTTATAATTGTTAAGTCCAAGGGAGAATAAATGTGACACAAACACTTTTGTTTAATTATCAAATAATTGGGGTGGTTTATTTATTATATAATTTTCCGCGTTTGATAGAAAAGTTCGGTACTTTTTGGTGGAAATTTCTTTCCGTGTATAGAATAAAACAATAAATAAAGAATCTTTGCGGTAAAAATTGATTTCTTTTCTTTCTTTTTTATTTGCTGAATTATGTACACTTTGAGAGAACGAAATAAACGAGGAAACAGTGGCAAAACGGAACATACAACTCCAGTGAACTTCAGATTTATACGAATCTTGATGCTATCAATGGAATCATTGGAGCAAACGATTCTTCCCAAACTTTACTATTCACTATGAATCGAGGTTTTGCCTCTTGCCTTAAAAGTTATTTCACTTACAAACAAATTGTTAGGTTACTTTCTGTAAATTGAATGTTAGTTATTCTCAATTTACGATGCTACTTTTTCTTGTCTTGGAGTTTTCCATTCAAACTGTTTCTAGGATTTTTTCAAGATAAAGTGAAGGAAAAAAGACAAAAAATATGCAGAAAAAAAAAAAACAGGGAAGAAAGGAGAATAAATTTTTCTTGTTGCAGAGAATTACATGAACCGAGGTTAGATGAAACCGCGTAATAATATTCTGTTTTCTGCTGATGTTGCACTTTTTCGTTGAATAATGATTCTGCATAGTTTGCAAGAATGTCATCTTCCAGTGAAGAAAATGAGCTGGAATTCGATGGAGAAGATGGGGGGGAAGGGGGGGGGGAGGGAGGAGGTTGAGATGGGGAGGTTGATTGGTGTGGACATTTAACAGACG
This sequence comes from Aleiodes alternator, assembly GCA_963921955.1. Taxonomy (NCBI): domain Eukaryota; kingdom Metazoa; phylum Arthropoda; class Insecta; order Hymenoptera; family Braconidae; genus Aleiodes; species Aleiodes alternator. The sequence continues at coordinate 15,857,173 of OY998098.1, forward strand.
AAGTAAGAATTGAAAGGTAAAGCAGAAATGGAAAATAAGAAAGAGTCACAGTACATGAGAGAAAATAGGTTCCTTTCCGCATGCTTAGTCTCGCCTCGTCGCTTTTGTGAACTATATTCTGTAGCGCTACGTTGATGCCTTTTAGCTTCTATTTTTTTTTAATGCATCCTAGAATAGCTAGAAGGTGACCCAGTGGTTGAAATAGTGAAAAACCAGCAAATTTCCATAATTCCTTTCCTTTTTCTGCATTATCTTTTTTAATTTTTTTTTTTCATGTTTTCAGTTTTATTCACAACGCACTTTGGATAATAAATTTAAGTTACTAGTTACTTGTTGGTTGGTTATAAAAATGAATATCTTGTTGGTTGGTTTTCATCCAAAACTCTTCAAAAAAATTTCCTTTTCTTCTTTTTTAGTTGGCCAATTTGTGTTTTTTTCTCTCTGTATTCATCCTTCGCCTTCATTCACAACGCACTCTGTATAATAAATTCTTGGCATGTTGTAAGTTACTCTTCGTCTGGTACTTCTCTGGTATTTCCATAATGGAGAAACTGCGAGAGACGAATTTTCAGATAAATTTTGCTTCTGCCCACAGTATGAAAGTAAAGGAAGAAAAAAGACGACAGTAGGAGTATCTTCAAAATGTGTATACGTATGTTTATTTATCTACTCCAAGGGAATAGACGAATATTTTCGTTGGGTGTAGGGAAAAGGGAGAGGGTTTGTCGGATTTTCCGACATTCAACGCCTAAAAGGTTTTCTATGCCTCAGCCTTTTTTTTTGGACAATATATATGCTCCTTTGTCCTTTCGGTTATATATTCTCTCGGGTTACATTGCTCGAAGAAAAAAAAAAAAAATACAGTGACTTGAGAAAAGAAGGGAGAACTATAATCAGGGATACTAGCATGAGCTAGAAACAGCTGACCTCGTAAACTATCCACGATTTCATCCCTCCCCTTCACATGGCTTAGACTATTTTACGATCGACTACCAGCATCCAGTATCTGTGCGGTTCGTAATAAAGTATATATACCCGATTACTTCTCTCCCCCAAGTTTTAAATCCAACAGCGTTTCCGGTTTAGTGCAGACACAATTCTCCTGCTGTTTGTCATAAAATCCGGAGAGTAGTTTCCGCATGAATAAGATTATGAGACAGGTAGAATCAGTTGTGCACAGTGTCTTCGCATTATTTCATCTGCAAGTTCTCTGATAATCTTATTCGGCTATAACACTGAGAAAGTGATTCGTTTGACTGAAACGAGCCTCTTTTACTGTTAACGAATGGTAGTTAGAATAGTAAGCAAACTGATATTCGTTGATATTCAACGAATGGTTCGTTTAGGAGGCTTTGATCGAGGCATGTGGACTCACACTGCTAAAAGAAGTGTCTTACCAAGTTTCTTAGACTCAGACGTCCAATTTTTACACGAATTACACTTTGAATATCAATCCAAGAATTTTCTAGGACAGTCCGATGATGACTGATACTTCAAATTCTTCGTGAAGCTGAAGATAATGCGGATGCATCAGAATTATCTCGTTCGTAGGTTAGGAATGCCACAGAAAAATCATGGCTGCCTAGCTACTCCGGAAGACGCATTGAGTGTCTTGGAAAAAGACACATGAAGCGTCTCAAAAGTTACTATCGAAACGTCTTATAAGTGACTATCGAATTGTCTCAAATTCAGACACTTATTTTTGCAGTGCAATAATTCGAATTACCCGAAACGTACCGTTTTTGACGAAAAAAATTAATTTTCATGAGAATAATTAAAATAAATTACTTCAACGAGGAAAAACACATTCAAGCAAAAATGACGATTGTATTTGTCCATCGTAGTGCCTCAACTGCGGATTCGTTAATATTTAACGAATGCGCTGTTGAGTGAACTGGTTCAAGTATTTGAGGGCATCTAATATTCGTTCAATGCAACTAAATCCATGAGTTAACTGTCAACTAATCCTCTTCCCAGTGTATTCTGTGTGATGTTTGTCGATAAACAAAGAGGGAAAAGAAAAGAATTATGACAAATAGTCCATCGATTCTTTTCTGAGTGCAGTTCCAAATCGAGTACAGTCATCTGCAGGTGTCGTGTCGTCCCTTCACGTTCAACGGAGAATGAAAACTTCTGTTTTCTCCATTTTTCCTATAAATATTCTTCTTTTTTCGTTTCTCACTGAATCTCATTGTGCCGTGAACGGGAGCCGAGGACAAAAGGAAATTTCCAATGTAAAATTCCACTTTTTGACCCAAAAAATTCATGCCCCGAAGGATCAAGATGAATCACTATTATCCCTTCACATATATATACATATATATATATTCACTCCTTTTAACTTGTTTACAAACTGACATAAGGATAACCATGGAAGAACTTTGTGGCTCAATGACAGGCTCTCGTGTGTCCTTTCTCATGTCCCTCAAGGCTCTGTGAAGTTCAGCGAGACAAACTGATTCCACTGGGGAATCTGGGGGCTTCACAATCATCTGGAGAAAATAAAAAATAAAAAGGAAATAAATAGAGAAAAATTGGATGGAGGGCTAATGAAGAAAACGAATACAATTTGGCACCATGGAAATAGAATATACACTTTTAGGAATTTCCGTCTGAATTTTCCGTGCAGGATTCCCAAGATTTCATATGAGTCACAATTTCTACTGAAATTTCAGATAATTACGTCATTAAAAAATGAACACATCGTTTTTGAAATAATTTCATGCCTGCATATCAATGAAATTTGTAAATTTCAGTTTAATTGTTCCTCTAAAATTTAGTAAAAATAAGAAAAATTCAAAAAAAAAAAATTGAAAATTTAAGTCATTTCCATTCTGAATATTCATGTTCAGTTTAAAATTCAAGTAAGTTGTAGAATTTCCGTCTCAATTCTGCTTAAGACTCATAGATTCCTTTGAATTTCTTCTGAAGCTCACAGATTTCATAACCATCCCATTAAAAATAATTAAATATCACATTTATGAAAATATCCATCAAATTATCTATGAAATTTCCATTTTCGTCTAACAATCCCTCGAAAAAAATCCGCCTTTTTTTAAATTCTCATATTAATCCTCTGAGTTAAGTGAAGACCTCATAATCGATATATAATAAATATATATTTTTTATATTTTTCCATATTCATATATGTATTTTATGTATTTCGAGATATATTTTTATATGAATTTTACATATAGCAATATATCTTCATACATTTTTTCATATATTTTTCGATACATTTACATTTTTCATATTCTAATATATAAAAATCATTATCTTCTACATGGACATAAAATTATTATATATCATATATTTTATTGACTTCCCTTTGTTTTTTTAGCATTGTCCATTCTATTCCAGTCTCTATTTTTCGGCCCAAACTGATGAAATTGCACCTGAATAAACACACACGTTTTGCCACACGATTTAATTTAATTCTCGCTAGAGTCGTTCCATTCATTACATAAGCTAATTATCCAGATTATGATTTTCATACGTTCCAATTTCACCTCATCATTAAAGAGAAAAATAATCCAGAGAATCCAGTGACCATGAATGAGCCCATTGAATTCCTCGAGTTCATCAATAAATTCGTGAAATTTCTCTGACGTCATTACTATGACCCATGAGATTATTGAGAAAAATATGAGATACGAAGAGAGAAACAGACTCATATTATGTTGACAATTATGAATGAATACTGTTTCCCCTTATTGCCATTGAGATATATGAAACTTCGTAATGATCTCTGAAGAAGGAGCATGTTACATTGGGGGGATTGTATTTGATGAAAGGGAGAACAGCTAAATATGAGAGGAAAACCATGTTAATACAGCATATCTCCCCTACATGTCTGTTAGACACAAAGCATAACTTTTTTTTTTTTACGAAAAAAAAAAAGTGATGTTCCCCTTTTATGTGCGAGGAGAATTCCAGTGCAGAATGAGAGAATATACTGTATTTCTAGATAGATATTCAATGATTTCATATGAAACAAAACTTGAAACTACTAGTTTTCACAGTGATATCCAATAGTTTTCAACTGCAGTATTGGAAAGTACGACTTGTGTATCAACGAAATTTACACATGTTACCAATAACTTTTCTCGTTTTTGCTTCTGAATGGAAGCTTTTTTAGTTATAGAGAGAGAGAGAGAGAGAGAAATACACATATATATATATATATAGTCGAATCAATAACGGACGTTTCTTCACTTTAACTGTACATGAAAAAAAAAAGTTTCTGTAACTTGTGACAGCCACTGTCAGATTTTAATGGAGGGGAATTGTTGGACAATTGAAGTTTAAATTTATGTAGAGACATTGTTACAATTACTGGGATGTAATAAGTGGATGAAGGGAGGGGGGGTATTTTGAAGTGGACCACTTTTTCATTTTTTTTATTTGAAAAAACGAAGTCGCGTATGGTTTTTTTTGCTGCAATAGATTTTCCGCGACATTTTATGCAATAATGGTGAAAAAATAATGATAATAATAATAATAATTCAATATGCATAGAAAAAACATATATAATTGCCTTAGAATTAAAGGGAGGTGAGTGCTATGCTTATACACAGGACTTACGCCTTTTTCATTCTGAGCTGATGATATATATCGCATGGAAAAAATCAATATTTCTCGGGAATTTCAAAATTCGAGATTAAATTGTCATTTTGAAATACTGCTATTGAGAAGGTGTACTGGAGAGAGAGATTGATTGATTGAATAGTTTATTATTGTTCAGATGCTGAACAAATGTACAGAGATGATTATTACAGAGAGAGAGACATCTTCAACGGAATTGTGAAATAAATATTTTTCTTGATGAATATGAGATAATATGCATATAATATATATAGATATACCGCATAGAAAAAAATAACACTAATTAATAAAATAATAATAATAATAATAATATATGGATGTGAGTACCACTTACTACGAAACAAAGAGACGTATCTCCAACACTTATGTCTTTTTATTTTTTTTTATCGAATTTTTCGTAATTACCGAAAAAAATACTAATAACAAAAAATCACATGTATCTTTTTGTAATTTCTAAATTCATAATAAATAAAGAGGCATGATCCTCAAAAATATAATTGAATAAAAAAATCAATAAAGACAAAAGGACATAAGTGGAATTAACGACATATAGTCGAACCAATAACAGGCATTTCTTCGGTTTAACTGTTGAAAGAAAAAAAAGTTATTGTAACTTGTGACAGGCGTTGTCAGATATTAATGGAGGGGAATTGTGTTGGACAATTGGAGTTTGAATTTATATAGAGAGACATTGTTACAATTATTGGGATGTAATAAGCGGATGAAGTGCCTGTGGATGAGGGACGGCATGGAGGGATATGGGGGGGAGGGGGTTGTTTGGAGTGGACTGGAACGTGGAGATTAAACGATCAACTGGAGAATAGAGGATTTAAGAGTGAGGGAAGGGGGGAGGAAGCCATTCGGTGGTGGATCCAGTGAGAAAGTCGGAGGATAAAAAGGATGTGACCTCGCTTCCTTTTTTTTTTTTTTCTTCTTAGCCAATGAAAAAGATACGGAAGAAATAAGAGATAAAAATCAATTCTCAACAACTGAACATACGATTCTGTATACAGTTCGTGTAGCTATATCCGGTTCTTTTCTGCAAGTGTTTCAGGACTGGTCCAGCATGGAGATAGTTTCAGGGGGAGGGGGGGGGGAAGCGCTTGGAAATCAACCAAGTAAAGGAATACACGCAGAATTTTGTTTCCAGAGCGATAAATGATTCATCGAGTCTTCGATTATTCGATGAAAGAGTTTCTTTTATTCATATGTCAATGAATAATGTATACTTGGCAATGGCAAATACGGGAAGAAATTTTTTTTTTTTTTAGGAGGGAAGATTCTTATCGTGTAGAGGAGCTTTGTTTTATTCACTTTACCTGAACTTCTAAGGCATGGTAAGCAAATATGAGGCCAAGCAGTATCACAGTAGAGACAGAGATCAGGGTTTTCAGTGCAGTCGAGTAGAACGAGGCCTGTAACACAAAAAAACAGACAATGAGTTTTTTTTTTTTGTTGTAAAATACTCATTATGAGAAGGGAGAGAATGGAATAAAATGGAGCTTTGAAGAAATATGATGCAGGATTTTTTCTCGGAGTGGAGGAGGGTGCAAAAAAAATATGAAACAACATCAGAAGATACTCCAGCATGTTCATATTGTTAAGGAATTTTTGCAAACATTTTTCGTTGAGGTCTTCACTCCTGGAAAAAATCCCAGTTCAATTAGCCTTGCAAAACCATTTTGCCCCAGTTTCTCCTATAATTTGAATATTGAAATAGAGGCAGGTGAGGTAAAACGAGCCGCTCCACTTGAAGAAGCTGAGTTTATTGAAAACCTGTGTTAGAATTAATTTTAAGGAATTTTTTGAAAAATTTTTTTTTTGAAAAAGTCGAATTAATAAAAAAATCCTGAAAAATAATTGTAATACATGTTTTTCATCTAAAATTTTCCTAGTTTTTCAATGGAATCACCGAAAAAAATCTATTTCGATCAGTTTGACAGAAATAACCATTCTGCCCCACTTACTCCTACACATACGAGCATAAATGAACATTTTTTGCAATAAAAATTGAGAATCACATAGGAGCAATGGAAATAGAATGGAAAATTGAATTTCCCCAAAGTCTTCTTCAGCTATATATATATACATCGTGATGAAGCATCGAAAAGAGGGGAAATCTCAGTGAAATTGTCTTTCCTTCATAGGAATATAAATGAACTTTGTTAAAACGAATAAGTATGAATATCCACAGGACATAAACGCAAGATTTCTCTACAAGAGATTGAGTTGCCACGACAACTGCGAATATCCTGACAATGCGCATGTCAGTTTCGACCAGGGCATAGCGTTGGTCACGCCCTTTTGAAAATTGATAATAAGGATCCATCATTTTCTCCCCCATGAATTATTAATTCATGCATTCACGTGTTAATGTTCCACAATTTCACTTGTCGTAAAATAAATTTTACGGAAATTTTCTATCCGTGAAAAATTCTTCATTTCACGGTCACGTAAATTTTTCCTTAATTTTTTTTTACCCCACAATTTTTTTTTTTTTACCATTTCCCCCTTTTTGTAGAGGACTGCTTGGAGCAAGGGTTACACCCAGGGATATTCATCAATGTTGATCGAGCACTACGATGTGCCTGTTCAACTAACCGTGACAAGAGTAATTGGACCCGGTTGAAGTATACGAAAAAAGGAAAATACCCTGTGGTGTCGGGAAAAAAATCAATTTTAACACGTGTCCACGATTCTTTCACCTGTCCAATCGTCCCAGGTATCATTCCCTCATATGACATCAGATGTAATTGCACAATTGTAATAATAAAAGTGGCGGAAGCTTCATGGAAAAAATATAAAGTCAATATTTTTATTTCATTTGCAAAAAAGAGAATAATTTGATTATAGAACTTTTGGTGGAAATTAATATGTTGTCACCTTATTTATCATTTCGAATTCTATGCATTCACAGAAAACATAAAATATGCTCAATTAGTGCATATTTTATGTACTAATAGTGCATGTTTCATACAAAAAACAGAAAGTTCATATTTTATGCTCAGCTTTTTCTGTTTGTAAAGATAGAATACTTTATATACGTCGAATATACAATTATTATTGTATGGAATTGATGAAATTATATTATTCATTGTTTTTAGACTTTTTTTTTATATTTCCTAAATATTCCTTTTTCATGTGGAATTTCATCAATTTTTCATGATCATAATTGTAATTATATATTCGTCGTGTATTAATTTTCTGCCTTCATTTGTGAATTTCGTGCATTAAATATCGTCACCCTAGTAACGAAAAGGCCTAAGTCTTCTTAGAAAATAATTTATCATAAAAATTATGAAGACAAAGACGTAAGTACCATAATTTAGATAAAAAATTGTAAAAAATGGAAAGATATAACTCTAAATATTCTCATATCAGATGAAGAAATCACAAAAACAAAAAGGCATAAGTGCCAAATTAGGACTTTTTTAAATAAATATTCAAAAAACAAAATGACGTAAGTCCAAGACGTAACATGGAAAATGAATAAAATTAAGTGACGTAAATGCGGAGATACGTCTCTTTCACTTCGACATTAGCAATTACGCCACTTTATTATTTTGATTTTCAATTACTCAAATAATGTTTAGGACATCATAAAAAACATTTTGGCATGATTTTTGGAGATACGCCTTTTTCACTGTAAAATTTAGCGTTTTTAGCACTTACGCCATTCTGTTACTAATTTCTATGATCCAATTTAGATTTTTTTTTTGCAAAAAAATCTACAAAACATATATTATTTTACATTTATTATACATTTTTCATGAATATTTGATGCTTAATTTTTATATTTTACTATATATTTCCTTCATATTGTTAATATATAATATATAATATAGATATATATATATTTTTCAGGGAGCAAGTAAAAGAAAAATGCACATAATTTTCCACATTTGAGTGAAGCGTGCGGAAAATGGGTTAATTGAGCTGCATTTAGTAGACACGAGTGAAATATACAAAGAGTTGACGAACCGTGGAATTTCAAACACTCAATGCCAAGTAATAGGTAAATTAATAGCCAAAGTGAATTCAAGTACCAGACGGGCTAGGCATTTGTCGGTAACTAGGTACAACTGAACTCTACAGTTTCGACTCGTGATAGTTTCAAGTTTCTCTACTTCATTTACTTTGACTCCTACTCTGGCCCAGCATCCTTCCTTCAACAATAGTTTGTGAATTCCTATGTCCACACACATTGGGTGAAAATTTTCGATGATATGAACGAACTTATAATTTACCACTTCAAGAAGTCTGATAACTGAACTCATCATATTCAAGTGTATTTTGACGAATAAACTTTTCTATTAGATACCAAAATTTTTTTTTGCATAATTCGATAAAGATGAGAATGGATAAAGTTTATTTTTCATGTCTTTCAATTTTCACAATTTAATGAGTTTCGGAAATTTCATTCATTTCATAATAATAATTGCATACAAAAAAAATTTATGAAAGCTATTTTTTTTTTCCTCTTTTTCTTTTTCTTTCCATGAAAACTTTACGGAATACCGTATTCTGAGTCTCCGAGAAAATAAACAAGTATTACGATAAAAAGGCGTTTTAGAGGTTTTATGTATATAGTGAAAATAGAGGAGAAAAAAATCTTGGAAGTTACCGTCGAGATTAATATTTAAAACGAGAATTTTTTGTCTATTTTCTTTTGGTCTAGGAGCTCAGGAGACCGATGGTTCTTTGAGAAAAATGAATAAATAAATAAAAGACTGAGAAAAATTTCGGTGTAATGAAGGGGAAAAACTTTCAATGAGCTTATTTTTTACCATGAAAATTGTGACAAAAGAAAAATTGAGGATTACCAAGTAGCAGGTTTAAATGACTCCTTTTTTCCTTTCCTTTTTTCTAAGTTGTCACAAATATTCTAATTATTTCGATTTTTGTAACATTTTACCGATGTTGAAACGATGTCTACGATGATAAATTGTTATTGAATAATATTATAAATATCAAATATTGTTTCGAATTTGACTGACGCTGTTCCAGCATCTAGGACTGTGATTGGAGGATCCCAGGATTTTAAATACCAATATTGCCGCTATTTATGTTTTCATGTAATTAATTGGATTAATCGTCGCTATCTGTCCGGTAACAGGTGTTTTTTATGATTTGAAAAATTAATAGACATTCTGATGAACAAGAATATATATAGTTATGGAAGAAAAAAAAAAGAGGTCTGTAACCATGAATTGTTCAGTGAAACTGATACTGAATTTCACTTATGGAGTTTTAATGTGAATTTAATTTTTTTCAACAATTATTTTTGGCTCAATTTGTGGCCGGTACACAGAAAAAATGTTTTCTTAATTTAAGAATGTGCAGGTCACTTAAATTAAGAAAGAAAAGTCAGATTTAAGTGAGTTTTACTTTCTTAAATTAAGAAAGAAAAAGTTACTTGATTTAAGCGAGAAAAGTCACTTGATTTAAGCGAGAAAAGTCACTTGATTTAAGTGACAAAAGTCACTTAATTTAAGTGAGTTTTACTTTCTTAGATTAAAAAGAAAAATCCACTTGATTTAAGTGAGGAAAGTCACTTAATTTGAGTGACCTGCCATTCTTAAATTAAGTGACTGCACATTCTTAAATTAAGAAAACATTTTTCACTGTGTAACATGGTGTAAAGTGAATTTCAGAAAAATCTCCTCATGCTACTCTATCGAAAGAGACCAAAATTGAAAAAAAAAAGATAGATTATCGGAACTACTTGGATATATCCTTGAGGAAGTTTATCCAGTAACTGAATCAATAGACCAATAATTATGAAAAAATTTGCATATACTTCTGAAAATATGAAAAGTCACCTGTTAAAATTCCAAACTCTTCGGATTTTTTGAATTAACACGGTCCTTTATGGGTTTTTGTCTAGAAACATAAAATTTGTGGCAATTAACAGATTTTCTGAGAAGAAACTTCCATAATGGATAAATCAATTTTTCATGGTATAAAGTGAATTTAAAAAAAAATCTTCTCATGCAACTCTATCAAAAGTGTCAAAAATTGAAAAGGAAAGATGAATCCTCAGAACTACTTGGATATATCCCTGAATGATCTTCCATATGCTCATTCAAACGACTGTTATTTCTCATGATTATCATCCACCGATTTCTTCCAAAAAAAAAGTCAGCAAAATTTCTAGTGCAATAATTTTGAGTATGATCCAAGTATCGGACATTGAGTTAGCTAAGGAGACAGTGTACTTGACCGCCTTTCATCGGGCAAAAGTGGTGAAGAAAGAGGAGTAACAGTGGTATAGTATCGATATAGTCAAAGTGTCTACTTGAGTGAGTTCTACTCCATCGAAAGTGTGCATTGAACGTGGAAACAAGTGTTCGAGTGGTTTTCCTCCCCCCTCCCCCTCCTCATCGTTGTCATATTCATGCCTATCAGTTTATCACAGTGGCCAATCGATGAATTATATCCATCGAATTATTCGCAGCACTTATTAGTCCAATGGAAAATTTTCTCATTCACTGTATTTTCCAATTGCAGTTAAAATCAGCGGAAAACCACTGGATAATGAAATTAAACATAGCGAGAGAAATTGATTGGGAATTGATTCCACTGTAATAGCTAAAATCAATTAGTGGTTCAGTGTCTAGCTACTGGGATACTATGCTGATGAGGTGTTAAATTTCCTGCTCTTGCTATAGATTCTAAATGCTTTTAACCGAGAAAATTTCGTGTATATATTCCAGAGTCACCCGCATTCGATAGGTAAAATCGTATTCTACCCTTCACGCATCGAGACACTGAGTCGGTCTGGTGGGTTTGATGCAATAAATCCACACACATGAACACACAAACGCGTACACACTCTGTGCTGCTTGTGCTCTCACGGTAATCAAGCTCGAGTCAATAGCATCCTGATTATTTTTTATTTTTTATTGAGGTGATTTACCTCAATCCTCGGTGGTGTGAAATCGTCCTCAAGATAAAATGAAAAATTTCGTAAATACAATGGAAATCAACGAAACTACGTACAATCACTTCTATCAATGCATAGGGGAAAGGTGGGGTAAAATGCATAATAGGGATAAAACGAAGACATTTTTAGTTTTTATGTTTCGTGTTATGAAAATTGATGAAAATATTGGAGATAGGCTTTTTCTGATGATTCCATGGGAAAGCTGAGGAAATTTCTGATGGAAATCACGTGTCAGAATTAATTTTTTTGAATTTTTCTAAAATTCTTTTTTTTTAATGAAAATTTGAAGATTTCAGTCTTTTGAGAATATCTCCGATTCTATTGGTCGTAACGACCTGGGGTTGATCTCAAATGAATGATGAGCTTATTTGCCATCGATTATCATAATTACAAAGAAGAAATTATCAATTTTTCAGATAGATTTAGAGAAAAAACTGATTTTTCGATAATAAAATTCGGATAATTGAAAAATTACTTTAAAAAAAAGGTAAAGCTACATAAATCGATGGGAAATGAGCTCATTTTTCATTTAAGATAAAACTCTAAGTCACTATGACCAATAGAACCAGGATATCTCCAAGAAAAAGCGAAAATTTTCAAAAATAAAAGGATTTCACCTTCGATTTTTGACAGAAAAGCGCATTTTTTTGATTTTGAAAAGAGACATTCTTTCAAAATTTGACCAAAAATGTAAAAATTTTAAAAAAAGTTGGAAAAAAAATCCTCTTTTTTTTAATGAAATCATCAAAAAATCTCCATCTTGATCTATTTAATTGAAATATCCATTCAACCCCATTCTTCCTCTATTCCATTTAAATCAATGAATTACCTTTGTATAAACTCCAGCACTCGATAGTTCATTTTCAATAACCATAACAATGATTCCAAACATTCCCATGACCAGTGCATAATCACTGATGCGTTTACGTTTTTCAAACAATGCCTTTCTTCTACCAAGTCTGTAGCCAACATTGGGCTTGTGTTTTGAGCCTGGTCCAATGCTGCCCGATGGCGCTAGTTTCATTGGTCCACCACCTAATCCACGTTCATCCATGTAACGTGGATATTCTGAATGTACACCAACCAATGCAATACCAGCATCATCGCCCCCAGCTCCACTGCTCAAGACACCCACGCCACTTGCACATCCACTTCCACCTCCACCTTGTCCAATTCCTGTCCCACTGCTGCTTCTCATCGCCCCGGGGATCGAGAGTGTCGACACTGGCTTACGCAGCTGGAAAAAAAAAGGAAAAAAATAAAGAAATTTTTTTAGTTATTTATTCGTCATTAAAAAGAAATTGGGGCAAAATGAAGTGGAATTGTTTCTTTTCGAGTGAAGACAGTTACGGAAATGTTTGAAGATGTCTTTCTTCACTCTTCCCAAGAGAAAATTTCACCCAATTTCATTTAAAAAATATAAAAAAATCTATAGTAAAAGAAAATTTCATTCAAAAATCGTTCATTTTGCCCCGATTTCTCCTGTTTATCTTTAATTGCTCATGCCTAATTGAATTAACATGCACTCATGAAAATCCGATCAATTAATCAATCGTATTTCGTAAAATTAGAATGGGGAGTGAGAATCGTGATAAAAAAAAAAGTTTCCTGATTAATTCCACTTGTCGGCGCTTTTTTTTCGTTTTGTTTATCAGAATATGAATTATCCTGAGGCGTCAAGTGCTGTCTGAATTCATTACACGACCAACCGCCTCGTTTGGCTTTGAAGATTCACCTATTTGGCTTTGCACGTTAATAGAAGCATGAATAACGTAGTATATGAGGTATTCAAAAGCGGGGGAAAAAGGAATAGAAATTCAAGCTGAGGGAATATTTGCTTGAGAAATTGAGGGGAGGGGAGAGAAATCGGGGAAAGAGGTCCTGAGATCAATGGTTCAATGAAGAAAAAAATAGAAAAATGAAGAGATATTATCTTACAAGGATTAAAATTTGAAAATACTGCCAAAATTGAAGGAAACCCTTGTGGTTTTGAAAATGTGGTATTAATGCTGTGTGAACATGGTTTAAGTGTGAAAACCGTATTTATGCTGAATATGTACATTATATATAGCGTTTGTGAAATTTTAACTCGACGATTTCACAAAATTAAAAAATAAGTCATTCATTTATAATTTATTACATTTTGAGGTGAAGGGGAAGGAGTGAACTCAATAAATTAAGGAAAATAGTTCTTTTTTTACCAGTTTTCAGGTTTTTATTTTACTGAACAATTTTTACATTACAGAGGAGTATTGATAATTGCACTTTGTGTGGTGATATTTCATTCCTGCCTCAAGGGCTCAACACAATTTTTTATTTTTTATTTCAACTCAAATTTGATAATTCAATTAGTTGGTGTTTACAATAGATTCCTTTTTGCTCAGTGAATTTATGTGAATTTTTAGGAAAAGACTTAACACTGAAAACCTAATGAGTAATTTTAAGGAAAATAATTGACATTTTATTCTAGAATTTCCTGGTTTATATAGACTTCAGGAATCGTGTCAGTGTTTTTACGACCAAATAGTAGATGTTTCTGCGTTTATGCTGTTGAGAATTCGCTGGCAAATTTCCTGAGGCTCTTTCCAATTTCGTAAAGATGGACATTAAAAAAATGTGAACTATCGATATTTTCATATGATTACCATCATTAATATTTTAAAAATTATTTATTGTTTCTCTATGTCGAGGCCCTAACTGGACGATACATTAACACAGGATAGCAGGATTTTCGTACAGAGAGCTTTTTTATAGCTCTTGTTCTGTGCAAAAAAGATCTCAACAATGATTTTGCTATTTTGAAATTTTTATTGCTTCTGAATGGAAGCTATATAATTATCAGAATTTTTAATTGTAATTTTTTTGATGGAAGATCTTTAAAATGATCTAAATAGAGAGAAAATGATATTTTTAGCGCATGTCTGTGTGTGTATGTCTGTATGTGCATGAAAGTCTCACTTGCAGCAAAACGGTTTTATAGAAAAATTTCAGATTTTGTGGAAAACTTGCTCTCGACGAACTCTATTTTTCAAGCTTTATTTTAAGAGAATCCGATCGGTATTTTTGGAGATATGTCCATTTTTCAAAAATCATTTTTTAATGGAATTTCTGGAAACTATTCAACTGATGTTATTTATACTCATATATTATCTTGAGAGTTGTATCAGTTAAATGCCTGTCAATTTTGAGCTCATTTGCATGATTAGTTCTCGAGTTATTGTCGTTTTAATGAATTTCTCCAAAATTCGATATTTTGCTGATGGTTTGAAAAAAGTTGTATCACTTCTATTCGGAGGCATATTGCTAAAATATTAACAGAAAAACTTACATCAGTTGAGAAGCAATACTATTATCAACTTGTTTTTCAAGATATTGTTCATCCAAACCCATGAAAAATCCAATATCTCTATTTTACCTTCAATGTACATCTCCACTCCATTTCGTTCTACATTTATTATCCTTCTGTTTGCCCTAGACGACGTCTGCAAGTCTCAGACATTGAGACGAGTCATGCCAAAATTCGAGAAATGAGGGTTAAATGAAGAGGAAATAACGATGATGGAGGATAGATGATGGACTGATTGATGTTTTGCAATTAGGAAATGTCATATTGATGAAACGCTTTTTTCTTTCAAGGATTCGTAAGACATGTGATTGATTTACCATCACAGAATTCACTTAGATTGAATAAAGTTCTATCATTTTATTAGTATTTTGGTATTAATTAAACTGCATGCATGTAGATCGAGTGATTTTGGAGTACATGCGTGTGTATTTCGCTGAAAGAGGTGGTGCAAAGGAGGAGAACTACGCTTCACTTGATCGTTCAATATAACAAAGGGCGTTTGCCTGCAGAACAACCATGGACTACGCTTCGAAATCCGTGTGCCCTAGTTTCCATGGGAATTCAATAGAAATTGCTTCCTGATGATTACAATGTTAACGTTAACGATTATTTTCATTTGTTCAAGGGGAATTATGCATTTTATGCTGTTGCATAATTGTTTCACATGAATTGTGAAATATTTCAAGGGTGGATTGTCAATTTCCAGGATTTGGAAAATTGGAATTGTTGGAAATCGGTTGAAGTACTGCTTCATACTTGGAATGGGATATTTTCAATGATTTTTGTGGAAAAATGAGGAAATTTCAGGTGGAAAAGATTGGATAAATGTGGATTTTTTTAGTTTTTTAAAAAAATTCTGTTGTTTTTGTCGAAATTAAACGAAAATTTTGGGACTTGCAAAAATTTAGGGTTTTCTGACATTAATTTGGGTCGTTTTGAGTGAATTTTTCAACGAATTCAGAGGGAATTATGAAGCTTTTCATGAAAATGACCTTTTTTTCGCAGTAATTCGATAAAAAATGTGTTTAAATTCATTAAAAATCACACAAATCGATGGAAAATGTGCTGACCTTTCACCTCTTTCTCTCTAATTTTTACCCTACGACCTTTAAAACTAGAGATATTAAAAAAAGAGTAAAAATTGTCAGTTAAAAACAATTTATTCACCTAAAAATTTAATTAATGCCAATTATAACATGTGCTTTTCATCGAAAATTTCCTCGACTTTTCAATAGAATCACTGAAAAAAATTCATCTTCACTAGTTTAACTGAAATATCCATTTCACTCCACTTTCCTCCAACTATTTCTTTTTTCTCTTGTTCATTCTCCTGCTGAACAGTACAAGATTCTCTCTCTGTGATACGTGTCAATGCGTCCTTATTAAAAAGGTCAGGCCATTCACTGTACTGCTGTGTCATAAAGTTTTACGTAAGTATTTTCTTTGTTGGCGTGTTTCATAAAATTCCCGTTGATTTTACTGATCCAAGTCTTTTTGTATGGTGCGTTTATCAGTTCAACGTGCAGCCCCATCGTCATGAGAGTAAAGTAGATATTGTATTTATTTTCTTTACTATTTTTCTCATTTTTTTTTTTTCGTTTTCTTTTCTTCTTTTTTTAATGCTTTTTCTTGTGTAGAAAAGCGTGATTCGTTTTCTAAGCACCACTTGGAACACGCTTGTTATTTTTTTTCTTCTCATTTTCGTTGGGAGGAGAAACTATTAAAAGATATTGGTTTATATAAACTTAGAAGTGATAAAAAAAACAGCAACCAAGTCATCCTATGGATGAGGCTGCATTGTACTTTGATAAAGTTCCATCCATGGAAATTGCAAAATATTTATCATCTAATTCGAGAATTTTAAGAGACTTAATGGGATTTTTTTTTTTTTAAACAGTTTTTATCATCGCTAAGTTCAATAAATCACTCACACTTCTCTATGGAATAAAACAATGAAAATCACCTAAATATATGTGAAAAGCCTTTTGTAAAAGCCAAGGAATTGGAAAACTGAACAATAAAAAAAAAAAAAGTTGGGAAAAACAAGCGAATATTTGTTCCATTGGTTCTTAACAATTTTTTTTTTGCTAATTAAAAAAATTGTTGAAATGACTGAATTTTGTTCATTCAAACAAATCAACTGTTTGAATTTACTGAATTTCGTTCATTCAAACTAATCTAATTAACTGTTTGAATAAACAGGAAATTCAGTAAATTCACCAACTTTTTTAATTATTTCAAAAAAATATTTGCTAAGAACTAATCAAATGAATATTTGATTATTTTCACTACTTTTTCTTTATTGTATATATATCTACTGTACTTATGCTATATATTATGTTAATGAAAATCTTGGAACTTAAGAATGATTGAGAGGTATGATCGGAGAAAAAGTCTATTTTTTGTATAAAATCGTTAATAGCAATTTATACAAGCTGAAATTTTCAAATTTGATTCAGTGAATCTGTGAAGAATGTAATGAGCAATAAAATGAGCTCTGGAAACAAGAAACTCATTGAAAATTGAAAAAATTTCAATTTTTTAAATATTTTTCTAAATCTTGAAAAATTTGAAAAAATGTCAAAAATAATGAAAAATTTTGAATTTTCAATTAATTCTTTGTTTCTGGGGCTTATTTCATTCCTCAGTACATTCTTCACAGATTCACTGAATCAGATCTGAAAATTTCATCTTGTATAAATTGTTATCAATGATTTTACACAAAAATTTCATTTTTTTCCCCATTGCACCTCCCAATTACCCTAAAACTAAACTTTAGTGACTTCTTATGTCACTTCAACCCTTGGAAAAAATAGGGAAAAATTTCTGAATGAAATCTATGCACAGAGTATTGATCCTAGAGTATCTTGGTTTGCTTTTTTTTCGTTGTAGAGTAGAGCTGAGGCTGAGAGACACAAAGTGACAGGATACCTCCGTGGGATATGAAATTTCAGAGTGAGGCAAACGAAGGAAAATTCCAACATTTTTTGTCCCTCCAATTCTGCCAAAAAAAAAAAAAAAAAAATGACGTATATTCTTCCTTTAGCCTTTCAACTCTACAGTTTACTTTGTTACCACATTTCAAATGAGGTGGAAGACCTGATTTTTGTGATGGATGGGCAGTCTCATTCTGCTAGCTGTTAAAATGTGAAAAAATGATGGAGAATGAAAAATTTTTGATTCTCAATTACTCAAGTGTTTATCAGATTTAATGGAAAATGAGATTTTCCTTTTTTCAATATCCTGAATTTTTTAGATAATCAGATTATTTCAAAAATTTAATGACACTGAAAAAAAAACAGAAATCTGAAATTTTTCAGATTTCCTCTTCTTTTAGAAAACGATTTATTAGAAAAAAAATATATCGTCACCTTGGAGTCAAAGTGGCGTAAGTTTTGTGCATGAGCATATCACTGGCGCCCCTTCATTTCTAAGGCGATAATATATATTATATTGATATATTGATATTTAATATCAATTCTCTCAAATTTTGTTCTTAATTCATGTTTTCTTCTTGTTGTTAATCAAAAAATCTTCGGTTCCATGAGCATATGAGTGTATATATATAGAAGAAGAATTCATCATACCAATCCCCCCAAAGATATTCGTACATTTCATTCCAATTGTTATTTCTACTTGAGTTATAGCAGAGTTAAACGTTTTATTATTATTATTATTTCGAAAAAATTGATTTTATTTTAGCTATGGTTTGTAAAAAAGGTTTGGGACTGTCCTCGACTGATCAGCCTCATTAATCCATGTTTCGTACTTTCATTGTAAAAAACCGAAAAGGCTATATATGGAAAAATAAGAGAATAATAGACGAGGAATTCCCCACAATATCCTGAATTTATTATTTTGACTTCTTTTTTCTCGAATAAAATGAGAAGAGAGTGATAAGTGGGGATCGAAATGGAGTGAAGAAATCAGGAGAAAAAAGGAGAAACTACAATCTGCACGATAGTAAGATAGACTGTGTTATTGCTTTGAAGAATAGTAGAAGAAGAAAAAGAGGAAGAAGAAGAAGACAAGGGTAAATTCAATGGTAGCCATGGCAACGTTCTTGCTACTGTGTGTTTCCCTCTGATTTCATGATTTTTCTCTTTTCTCTTTTGTGTTCTCATCCGCCTCTTTAATCCAGTTGCTTCCATTGATCAAGATTGAAATCGTCGACTTATCAGACTGCACTAGATCATTCGAAAAGTGTGTGTGTATGTGTGTTTGTGGGATTCCATATGAATAGAGTCCAGCAAAAAATTCAATCACGTGCACGCGAAAAAAGAACCACAATCATTTGATCAATTTAACTGAATCAGAAAAGAAATATGGAAAGAGAATATGTTAAAAAAAAAAAAAACAAATGCATCTGTACAATCATCACATGCTGCTCTCTCAAACAACCTGTTCAATCAAAAAAACGACGTGAGTCCACGTGAGTATCCGGGAAAAATCAATAAACTCAAACGAGAAAGGGGGAAAATACACATCTATTGAATGTGGAAAGGGGTGAGAAACGAGTGAGTAACGCATTCAAACTAAAAACAAAAAAAATCGCATGCTTTTATATACATATGTATATATATATGGGTATGGATATATACTAACAGGGTATTCGAATTCTATGAGGACTATGGGCAACGAAATCAGAGCGCGTTGATTGCAAAATGTAAACTGGCGTTTAGTCAGACGATTAAATCGATTCGCTTTGGCGACCTGAGATTGAATTCCTGTATAAAATTGAAAAATGAAAAAAATAAAAAAGAGGAGGCAAGTAAATGGGTAAAAAAAGTGAAGGGGGGGAGTAGGATTATTGATGAATCTAATAAAACAGAATGTGCAGAAAATTCAAGTATTAGAAGAAAAAATGGAAATTTCATAGACAATTTGATGGGAATTTCCATAAACGTGATACTGAATTTTTTTTTAACTGAGAAGATGGTTATTAAATCTGGAAGTTTCAGAGGAAATTCAAAGGAATCTACGACAGTGATAGGCAAAAAAAATTTATGTATTTTCATTACCTAATTTTTCTAAGAAATTAGTAATTAGCCGGAAAAAAATTCTTAATTCTTCTGAAGAATCAGTAATTCTTCTGAAAGATTAGTAATTAGCCGACAAAAACTACTAATTCTTCAAATAAATTAATGATGTTTGTCAGCTGATTACTTATTTTTCCAAATAATTAATAATGTTGTTGACCCTAGTTGATTGACTTCGAGTACGATCGATTGCTTAATCTCACTATTTATATCAATTTTCAAAACATTTTACTCAATTTAACTAGAGGGAAAAAGGGCACAATAAAGAAATCCGAAAGTAGAATGAAAGGAAAAAGGAAATGTCACATTGACAACTTTTCCGGTAAAAATAATTAATAATAACAAATTGTTTAGGAAAATTATTGATTTCCCTTGTCCAATTACTAGTTTTGAGGAATTTTCGAGAGCAATTAGTAATTATTCTCTCCAATTACTAATTTTTTAGGGAAATCAATATTTTTCCCGACTAATTATTAATTTTCTATGAAAATTAATATATTTTTTCGGCTAATTACTAATTTTCATGAAAAATCAGTAATATAATCGAAATTGTTGACAAAAAAATCGGTGATGCCGATCATTGATCTATGATTCTTGAGTAGAATTGAGACGTAAATTCTACTACTTGAACTTTCAATTTTTTTTCTGAATTTTTTCTATTTTTACTAAATTTCCAAGAAACAATTAAACTAAAATTTACAAATTTCATTGATATTTAGACATGAAATTATTTGAAAATCGATGATGTGTTCATTCTTTAATGACTCAATTATCTGAAATTTCAGCAGAAACGTGAGTCATTTGAAATTTTCGGGATTCTGCACGGAAAATTCAGACAGAAATTATTTTTAAGTGTAAGTTGTGATTTTATTCAATGAATCCATCATACAAGGGGCATCACTTGTATTCTCGTTAGAATGCTTCTGCTCTTGTTGCCCCTTTTTTCTGTCTTCTTTTACATGCGTCTGTTATGTGCCTTTCAGATAGATTGGAGTTGCTAGTGGAGTGTGTGTTTGTTTTATGCCAATTACGGGGAGTGGGGAAGGCAACTTCTATTGGAGCTTGTGACCACATGTTCTGTATTTCCTAACGAATGCTCCAGGCATAGGTAAATTTACAGGAACAAAGTGGCAGTCAGATGCGCCATGTGGAGACAGAAGGCATTGCACACACAAACATAAACAAACACACGCACACATACACACAAACACACATACACAAACATACAATGCACTCTGGAGAAATCTATGATTAAAAAGAGACAAGATACAGGCAACTATTTGTGTGTATTATACATATGTTGCAGGGGCGACAGTTCAATTTTCTTCGTTTCTTCCTATGTATCTTTCTCTTTCTCTCTCTTGGTGTGCAACCTATCCCATGGGGCGTTTCTCTTGATTAGAGAACCAGAATTCCACTGTATTTGTAATTACAGTACTCGCCTCACCTTCAGGAAAGAGATCTCAGTCCTATTTTCACTTGAGATTTTTTTTTACTTTACCTCTTTTTTTTTTACTACTCAAGTGCTTCTAATTTAATTTTTCATTCCACTTTTAATTACTCCATTTCAGACACTCTGGCAATTTATGTTTGGCAATTCATATATTTTTTATTTCTTGCAGTTTCACGAGGTATTTGAGGAGGGGGGGAGAATGAAGGGGGAATTTGTGCCTCAGGGGAAGGAACAGAGTTTTTTTTTTGTACTCTTGGGCTGAAAATTTTTTCGAAGCTCTTGAATTAAAAATTGAGGAATTGTTGTTATTAATTATGTATGGAAAACAAAAGTTTTTTGTTTATTCAGCAACTTTTGGCTTATTTGTGAAACAGGGAAGCAGGCAAAATCGCCCGGAGCACGAGGATCATCACTGGAAATAAGCAGAAATATACGGACATAATATGTGCTCTATAGCTATAGTTATAGCCTTATCTCTCTCTCTCTCTCTCTCTCGTGTTTTCTCTTAGTGTTTAGCTTTATGCTTCGGGATATTGCAACAGTCGACATTGCATTATACAGAGGTTCCTTGTGGTAGACTGCTAACTTGTTTCATTTGTAAAATACAAAGAGTTTACTTAATCGTATCCATTGCTTTCTCCATATATTCATGTATATATACATGATATATGTATATAGGAAGAAGTGGAGAAAAATGGAATTTCTAGGCAGCATGATTCAGAAATTTTTTTTTTTTAATGAAGAACTTGACAGAAAAATTTGAAAAAAATTGAGAAGATGCTCCAATATGTCAACATTTTTGGTGAATTTTTCTAATTTTTTTTGTGGAGGACTTCACTCTCAGAAAAAAATTCAAATCATTTTTAACGAACTGGTTCATTTCATCCTGTCTCCTCTATTATTTAAACAGCTGCGGCTTCTTTCCTGATGAATTGCATCATTTGTTAAGGAAGAAACTCCATTTTCCGACAAAAAAAGTGCA
Organism: Aleiodes alternator; assembly: GCA_963921955.1. Classification (NCBI taxonomy): domain Eukaryota; kingdom Metazoa; phylum Arthropoda; class Insecta; order Hymenoptera; family Braconidae; genus Aleiodes; species Aleiodes alternator. The sequence continues at coordinate 15,879,544 of OY998098.1, forward strand.
GCGATTTTTCGCAGTTTCTTGCGCATTACCCCCCGGCTTCTCAATGTTTAAAGTCCAATTTTACGTGAGAAAATGCCGCATCCAAAAAATCCACTGCATATTTTATCCTCAGGTGAGATTGTAATATCATCACCATGGGGGATTTGGGTCAATGCAAAAGTTTAGTGATACTGCACAAACACACACACACATATATACAGAATCCTTATATTTCCAAATCTCCTGTTCTCCGATGCCATTGTCCACCTCTCGGTTCTTTCTATTCCTCTTCCCATTTTTCCTCTTTTTCACATATCCACTTTTCTCTCTATTTGTACTTCATTGGCAACGAAAGCTCTCATCATCATGATATTTGGCAACGATATCGTTCTTGACCCGAATAACTCGACACTGTGTAACACAAGATGATACCATGTATTGCAAAATTTTAATTCAATTATGAATTCATTAATAAGTTCACTTTAAACCAAAAAAAAATTTGGAAATTTTTTTTTAGGTTGAAGATGTTCTCCGAAAAATCTGAAAAAATTCGACGATATTTTAGATATGTCACAGTATCTTCATGAATTTTTTCAGATTTTTATCACAATTTGCCTATTTTTCTCAGCGTGATATATGCCCATAACTCTATTTGCTGCGAGTAAAATCTCGTAAATCAGAGAATGTCGATAAATGGAGGACAATGTTTTTTTTTTTTCATGATAACAGATAAAAGTATTAAATCGATGTAATTCATCTGCTGAGTCTACCCTCTCTATCATTCCATTGCATATAACAAAAAACTTTCTGAACAAGTGCCTATTTCCATAACCACAATTCTCCGAAGTATCTCCAACATTTCTGATTTTCTCCATTCACTTGCAGTTCTGATGAGAAATTGGAACTTGGTGTTACCGTTCACGATTTTTTTCCATTCCAACGAGTCCACGATTTTTCCGAACGGCATCGAAGACTGATGATAAATACCTAGAGGGCTGCCAATGAAGTGCAATATATCATAGAAAAATAGCCGTTCTCTCTTTCTGTGTGACTCTGGCATTGTGATAGCAGTGAAAAAAAAAAGGAAAAAAAAAGAGTTCAAGAGAGAAAAAATGAAAAAAAATGTGGAAATAAATTGGAAAAAGGAATTAGCTGGGAAAAATTGAAGAAAAATAGAGAGAAAGTTTATGCACGAGTTGCTGTGATCTTCATTTCTTCAGATATTTAACATTTTTTTTTACTTTAACAAAGTTTAACACTCAGAGAAACATGAACGCAAATTCTGTCTCTCTCTCTCTTTCTCATTCATTCCATTGGAGTCTTTGGTGTATTTCTCGAGAGAAGTTCTTTACTTTTGAGCAAAATCATTTAAATAAATATGTAAAATTCATCGTCTCGAGCCCAAGAGCTTTTTCCTCGATATGCAAAGAAAAAAAGAGAAAAATGAGCAGATAAAAATTGTAATTTATACGTTCTTCAAATAAGAAAAAGAGTATTTTTCTTCTATTTGAAATTCATAAAAATGATAAATAAAAAAAAAAAGAGGCAGACAGACACATAAATGAAATATCCAGTATTTTCACCTTCTTGATAACGAGATATTCATTTCCCATTGGAGGGACATCGAATGTATTTTTGAAAAGGCAAATCAAGTGGTAACTACTGTATTCACGTAGACTACTCTGAATTCGATCTATGTTTATATCTCGTGGGAAATACTTGCATGATCTTTTTTTTTATAGGCAAGTACTTTCTCATGAGAAACTAACGTAATTTTCAGGTTTTTTTCCACCTTCTTTTTTTTTCAATCATTCATATATATATATACATATGTGGTATTTTATTCATGAGTTTGGTTGAGAGATTGGGGGATGATAATGCAAATATATTCCTGAGTACTTCATGAGTTGATAAAGTTGGAGCTTTTGTGAACTCGAAACTCAAGTGGTATTAAAAACATAAAACTTATGTGTCAGTTTATTCATGGCGTCTTTAATACTGAGAATAACTAGAGATGTAATGTCTTCTGCATTTTGATAAAGAGGAGGCAATTGAATGGAAAAGGTGATGAATAAAAAGTAAGGGATAGTGAGGGGAGGGGGGGGGGGGGGAGTGGCTCAAAATTTCCAAAGACAATCCACTTTATTCTCAGAAGACTGATGATAACATAAAATCGATTTTTTTTGAAAATTTCGGGAATGTGGATTTTTTAAAAAATGGCGGCTCTATACAGCAATTTGAAAAAATTACCCAACAATGTAGACATGTTAAAGCATCTTCTCAAATTTTTTCTGATTTTTTTGAAAATTCTTTCATACCAAAAAAAATTTGTTAAGTACAATGTTTTATTGCTGGATGTTGAACATTACCTTTTGAGCATCATCTGAGTCAATTATGACTTTTTCAGGTGAAATCGGTGGAATTAGGGGCTGCGTTGCCATATCTTGTTATTAAAAATTGTACATTGAAACAATATAAAACACCGTGTTCATCACTGTCTCTTAATTTTAACACGTAACAACTCACCGAACACTTTTTATTATTCATTTTTAACATAAAAAAAATAATTGATTATTGTTTTCTTTTTTCTCTGGAATTTATTTAATATCTATGGAGCATTAGTTTTGAAATTTTTTTCTTCGTTTTTCATACTTGAATACTGGCTTTTGTATTGTACACACTATTGTTCATGACACTTGCAATGAAAATGGCTTGATACAGTGGCTACCTTTGACATTGTACATTTAGCAGTTAGAATACTCTCTCTCTGTGTTGTAGAGTTTGTAATTACAATTTGTTGACTATTAGTCACTTGAAATTCTGTACGAGATGTGTCTCTCAGTGAATTTCACCACTTGATATATCATTCTGTGTATTATGCCAATACCGGCGATTATTCGAATATCTGTACACTCATTGCTCTTCTCATTGCACATAATGGATAAAGTTATACGTCAAGCTATTACTGAAGGATTTATTATTTCCGGAGAGTTGATAGAGTATTGATGGAACTATGAATTAATGATTCATTGCCTTTTTTTTAATGAATTCTGGATAATGACATTGTGATGGTTTTATTTGATTTTTTTCGAATTGATGGGCTTCATAGAAAAATCTGAAAAAAATCACTGATAATGGAGACAAACTGGAGCATTTTCCTGAATTTTTTCAGATTTTTTGGTAAAGCCGCGAGAAAAATATGAGCTATTCCATACTCATTGTCTTTTTCGAATAAATTTCGGATCGAGCTTCTTTTTACTTAATTTTAGAGTGAAGAGCTTTATAAAAAAATCTGAAAAAATTTGGTGATGATGGGGACATACTGGAGGACTCTTCTGAATTTTTTAAGATTTTTTAGTGGAGCCACGAGAAGATGGTGAGCTATAGTCACATATTCAGTGTCTTTTCCGGATGAATTGGGGATTAAAAAATTATCATAGCGTTCACTTGATTTTTTTCAGTGTGTAGAGCTTTAGAAAAAAATATGAGAAAATTTGATGATAATGGGGACACGCTGGAGGACTCTTATGAATTTTTTCAGATTTTTTCATGAAGCTGTCTCTTGTGACCTATCACTCAGTGTCTCTTTCGAATAAATTTCGGACTAAGCTATCTTTTATTTTTTTTTAAAGTGGAGAGCTTTATAAAAAAAATTTGAAAAAATTTGGTGATGATGAAAACATGTTACAGGACTTTTCTGAATTTTTTCACATTTTTTCGTGAAGCCACAAGAAAAATAAGAGCTACCACAACCCCTCAAGCTGTTAAAAATCACGAATAATTTAATTTCAGTGAGAATATATCTCAGTAATATCAAGAAAAGTTAATGACATTAGGCAAATATCAATATTCGTAATCGCCTTAACGGATTACCAATATCTCCCTGAGTTTTCTTTTCCTTCGATTCTCTCGTGTCCTACTTTTTTAACTCCTCTTTTTCACCATCCCAAGTATATACGCTTGAACTCAAATTTTCTCATTTTCCCCATTTCATCTAGATATCACAGGGCCAATATTAAACATATTTCGGAATTTTTTTTTTGTTATTTCGTCTATGAATAAATTGACGCGCATATCGATTTAGTGAGATATTTTGTCTCTGAAACTGGGTCAAATGATAAATTTCCATAATTATGGAAATGCTATTATTATTTTTTTGCACTTTAATTGTGCGTATTCATTCGTGCTTGAACAAATTGTTTTGTTTGGTATTTTTGTTCTCTTTTTCTCTCTCTCAAGCCACTGTAATTCAATAGAAAATTCACAACAATGCAGTCACATTTGAATCATTCGTCCGAAGAATGCGGGAATAATGCTTGAGAGCTTTTTTTTCTTTCTTTCAATTCTCCTTTATTGAACGGATATTATTAATTCATTTTTAAAATTATTTAACGAATAATTACTCAGCAGTTATTCGATATTAATTATTCAATGTGAAAATAACTTTATGAATATTCATGAATTAAATTATCACGTGAATCATATATATGTGAGTGATTTTGTCAGTCTTGTGTGTTTAACTGTAATAATAAAAAAAAAAATTCAGTTTCATTTGTGTCTAGTGTCAATTCAAAAAAATAAATTAAATATTTAATTCTAATCACTTTTAGTAAAAATAAAGGGGAGATAGCCTGGGCATTTCCGGCAGAATTGACACGTGAAAGTTTGTCAGTGTCAAACAAAATAACTGGGAATTCAAGAGGCCGTATGTTTACCACGCATCGTATTCTACGTTAACACGAAATATCTCAGGTCATGCTGTGAGGTAACTAAATGGTACTTATTAACGTTTAAGGGGTAAAAAAGAGGCTTTTGAGGGGGAAACAGGGTGAAATGGACATTTCAATTAAACGGTTTGAAACAGAGATTTTTTTAATGATTTCAGTGAAAAGCTGATGGAATTCTAAATGGAAAACATGTAATAAAATTAATTTTTCTTTATTTTTTTTTGAAAATTTGAGGTTTTTGGTCGAAATTCAAAAAATGCACTTTTCTGGAGGATATCTCTGGTTCTATTGGTCGTAGCGACCTGGGGCTGATCTTAAATGCAAGGTGAGCTCATTTTCCATCGATTTATGTAGTTAAAACTTTTTTAACTATCGACCTTTAAATTACCTATTGCCGATTTCTTGGAAATCAATTTTTTCTCTATATCTATTGAAAAAAATTGATAATTCTTTTCCATTATTTTTGTTCAGAATTAGTTAAATCGATGGAAAATGAGCTCAACTTTCATCTAAAACCAACTCCAGATCGCTATGACCAATAGAACCAAAGATATCCTTGAAAATGTGAAATTTTTCGAAAATAAAAATGTTTTGACCTCCGAAACTTGATTTAAAAAAATTAAATTATCGAATAAATCCGAAAAAAAACCTGGCGTATGGTTTTCATCGTAAATTTGCTCAGTTTTTCAATGGAATTGCCAGAAAAATCTTATTTCAAATATTACCTTTAATTTCCAGTGATTTTTATAGCATAAAACATCAAAATTAGAATTTAATCATTTCGTCCCTTAAATTCTTCAAAAAGAATTCAATTTTTCCCTGAATTTTTTTTTTCCTCATATTCCGGAAACTAATGGAGATACGCTTTATTCCGAGATATCCTCAGAAAACTATCGAAGGAAGAAAAAAATGATATTTATCGATATTTTCATTAGAAAAAAATGTCCAATTAAAAAATTGATGTTTCTTATTTATTTTGAAAAATGATAATTATTTTTAAACAATGAGCTTAAAAGTTTCCGATTAGTCACTGGGAAAAAACGCCTCCAGCCCCCTCTCAACTCCTTTTATTCTTATTATTATTATTAATGATTTAGTTCGATTATTCCGTCGAGTAAACTCGGAATCTCGTTAGTATTTCTCTCGGTTTATTAATGCTCGACTATAACTACTTTAGTCTCGTTAATGTCAACAGCCACTAGTGCACCAGCAAGATGCAGGACTCGAGTATAAAAACTGTTAAGGAACAATGAATTTTAAAAATACCATTAATTAAAATTGTCATTTCAATGATCTTGATGAAAATTCTCATTTGCACGTGTGTTCGCTCTATTTCAATGCAAATAATTCGGAGAATTCGAGTGAAAAAAACTAATATGCATTGCAATCACTGCCTCAATTTCTAGATTTAAAAAAAACTCACTTTTTTCGAATGAATTCTGAATTGAGCTTCCATTTAATTTTTTTCAGAGTGAAGAACTTGACAAAAAAATTTGAAAAAATTCGGCGATTGTGGAGACATACTGGAGCACTTTCATGAATTATTCCAGATTTTTTAGTGAAGTCGCGAGCAAATGGTAAGCTATCATGACATATTCAGTGCTTTTTTTTTTAATGAATTCCGGATTAAATCATTGTCATAGGTTTCACTCGATTTTTTCATAATGAAGAGCTCTACAAAAAAATCTGAAAAAATTTGGTGATAATGGAGATATGCTGGAGGACTTTCCTGATTTTTTTTAGATTTTTTGGTGAAGCCGCGAGAAAAATGTGAGCTATCACAACCCCTCAAGCTGATGAAGATCAGGAATAATTTAATTAATTTTTTGATTAGTTAAATTATTATTAAATTTAATTTTTTTTCTTTTATTTTAAATAATTCAATTCCAGTGACAATTATCGCTCTAAAATATCAAGAAAGTTAATAATAATAGGCGAATATCAAAAACAGGTGAATAAAAATTCTCATTCGCACGTGTTCTACCCCATTTCGATGCGAATAATTCGAAAAATTCAAGTGAAAAAATTGAATTAATTATGTATTGCAATCACTGCCTCAATTTTTTTAAACAAAAAAAAACCCACGGCATGAGACAAGCGACATTCCATTTCTCTTCTCTCGCCCCTCGTGCCTCTATCAAAATGGATTTACGTTTAAAAATTGACGAGGTGACAATGGAAAGTGAGAGAATGAGGGGAATAGACAATTGGATTTGCATCGAAATCACGTCTAGGCGCTTTTTGCCTTAATGAATACGTCCGTTCTTATGTCTGTGAATTCGTGGATAAGACCAATTGCTCTTTTTTTTTAAATTTTTCACTTTAACCAATGGAATTTAATTCCAACAGATTAACACGAGCATTTTATGACCATGAAATTAGCAAAAATTTGACAATTTTTGGAATTTTTTTAAACAAAAAAATAAATTATTAGAAAAAAAAATCGCATTTGCAGTTTTTTTTTAATTTATTGAATCCGCATATTTTCCTTTTTTTTCAAATAAATCATTAATTTTTTTTTAATTAAAAAAATCTAAAAATCGTCAGATTATAGCCATTTTCAGTGTCATAAAATTTCCAGGCACTCCAGAAATAAATAGAAAAGGCCCCAGACCTTTAAATCACAATTATTCATATAATTCGTCTCATTTCTCAGTGTCAAAGGAATAGAAGAAGAGATGAAGATAAAGAGAGAAAGAGCAAAAAAAAAAACTACCCTCATTATCACTTACTCTTGCCCCTCCCCAGTGTTTTTTTTTTTTTTTTTATCACTGAACTCGAAAATTTGGCAACATCACTATTAAATAGAAAAAAAAAAACTTCACTCAATAAAACCTAGAGCACTTCTTTTCTTTTTTCTCAAAGTTTCAATTATCTCATATTTGCACATCAATGATGAATGAGTACAATCACAATACGTATTACTCATTAATGGACCAAGGTGGTCCTTCCCAATTGTTTGGACCACTGTCCACGAGGTACATTCCTCCGATGGTACCTCGTTCATCAGCATCATAACACATTAATTATATGCTATAATAATATTAAAAGTAAATAGTACACAGAATTAACATAAATCACACGAAACATCACGTCCATTGTGAATAACACGAGAAACTCAAGTCCATCTCGATTTTTGTTATTTTTTTTTTGTGTTTAATGGCTTATTCCAACGTTTTAAACTGTTCCTGAAAGGTTCAAACTAGTCTTGAGACTTTGCCTTTTTTTTTTATCAGAGTCTTCAGACTTATATTCAGGGAATAATCGTAATTTCGGGGAAAACACACAATTTGGAGTGAATTCTTATCTTTTATCGACGAATGTTTTGTGGGAAGAGCAGCTGTGGCGAGCGTCCGCAAGCTGCGACGCTCCCGACAGGACTGCGCTGCTGTCACTTCTTTCCTCTTTCCCTTACCCCACACCGTGGAAAACCCTCCCCCCTCACCCCCCTTTTCACCCCCTCAATCCACCCCGCACGAGTCGATCTCGCTTGCACCCTCGCCCACAGTGCCACCGCATACTTCCTACAGCCCCGAGACTATATATATATATATATATATATATATATATATATATATATATATATATATATATATACATGTATATATATATAGAATATATATTCTCTCTTCTTCAAAGACCATTTTACCCCCGCTAGCGATCAAAAATAAGGCGAAAAAAAGAAGCGTACAGGTAGGATGAAATCCATGTGAATTTTGCATTTTTATGGGGGATGCCGAGATGCCATGGGTTGATAGGGATTGAGTCGAAATTATCGCTTGGATTTCTAGTCACAGGGGAATCATGAAAATTTAATTTTACAGAGGAGAGGTGGAAGTATGGTAATTCGGGGGTTTAATTGGTTTTCAATGAATTTGAGGGGAAACAGTGGAGAATTTTTCGTGGATAGGAAATTTTTAATTAGATAAAAAAAAAAGACGAAGGAAATTTTTAATGATATTGATAGTAGCAGGCATTTGACAGTTGTTTATTTAACGAATAAATTGCTGAAAAAAAAGATGAAAAATGTGAAAATGTAGGAAATTTGAAATACTATGAGTGGAAAATTTTTCAAATATTTTTTTATAATTATTTTTTCGTTCAAAAAAATGCAAAGAATGTGCAATAGGAAAGACCGGGGCAAAATGGGGCATGTGCTTTAACGTACACCATTATAAAATCGAGTGTGTATTCCTTTCTCCTCTGATTTTCGAAAATCCTCTTCAAACAAGAAATTGCTTCGTTTCCACGATTTTGAAAAAAAAAAAGGAATAATTCCATAATTTTTTTATTTTTTAATGAATTTTTTGGAAATTAATGGAGAGATGCCTTTTCAACACTAATTCTTTTTTGTAGAGAATTTCAAAAGCTAAAAGAAAATTTTATAGAAAGATTGTCCTATCTCGCTTAATTTCCAAGATGTTGTAAAAAAAATGATGATGAAATAAAATCGATTTGTCCAAAAATTTAATATTTCTAATTTTCTTTGAGTAACTTGAAAAGTCATTTAAGTTCGTTGGAAGGGGAGACTTTGATATTCATTACGAACTTCATCGGGAAATTGTGTATCACGTAATCGTGCGTTACTCAGAAGAAAGGGGAGGGGAGGAGACAAGGGGGAGTTCAAAGGGAGAAAATAAAAGTTATAATGGGGTGAAGTGTACGAGACAGAAGAGTACAGTTGTGTGTAATTATTCTGACCGAAATTGCGAGCAACTGTTGAGCCGTAATACTTTTTTACAAAAGAAGCCACCGGGGATAACAACTGGAGTTGAGTGGAAAAAAGTAAATAGAGGACTGTAGAGTGAAATGGAACACCTGCGATAAAATAAATTCCCATTGAAAATTGCAGGGGGAAAAATGCACCCTCTGGATTAATAAATTTATTTTCAGAAGGGGTAAAACGGATACGCTCTACTTTTAGTGGGAAAACACCAATTTGATGTTTTACTTGAGATGGACATTTAAAAAAATGATTTTATTGATTTCCCCCTTTTTTCCAATGAAAATTCTGTTAATCCAGAGGTTAATGAGGGATTAAATTCAGATTACAATGAAACGGTTGGAGATAGATTTTTTTTGATGATTCCATTGAAAAGCTGAGGAAATTTTGGCTGGAAAACATGTGCAAGAATTAAGTTTTTGGAATTTATTAAAAATTTTGACTTTTTTTTAGCAAGAATTGAGAGTCAAAGCCCTTTACACTTTCACTTTTTTCACATTTTCGGGGATATTTCCGGTTCTATTAATTGTAGTGACTTGGTGTTGATCTCAAATGAAAGATAAGATCATTTGCCATCGATTCATGTGGTTTCGAATAAAAAATCATCGATTTTTGAACTAATTATGCGCACTTTCGTGAAATTTAATTTTTTTTTTCTATGAATGCCTCCTTTAATTCTCCCTCACCCTCTCTGGTTTTACATTTTTCCCAAACATCTAATTAAATATATGTAAAAGCCTAAGGGCAGACGCTATATGCCTTGTTACTTACCTTTACAAGGTTTAAATATTATGAAGTTGTTTGTATTCATGATAAAATTCTCAAAATCGTACATTTTATTCATAAAAACCTCAAGAATTAATGATTTTCCTCTTCAAACCCCCATAAATTGGTGGCAAATGATTTCACTTCCATTCAAGACCCTCCCCAAATCGCTCCAACCAATAAAACCTAAAATATCCCAAAAAAGTGAAGTTTTTCGATTTCCCAAAGGATTAAACCTCCAATTTTTCCCTAAAAAATCCCAATTTTTGAAAAAATTCTCAAAAAATTAATGTAAAAATATGTTTTTCAACACAAATTTTCTCACATTTCCAATGAAATCATCAGAAAAAACTCATTCCGAATATTTCCACTGATTTCTAATGTTTTAACCCCACCTTCACCCTATTTATGACACTCTCCATAAAGAGGTGAGGTTCGTTAAAGGGAGTGAGAGTTATCCAATTCCTACAATAGTAGGTCAACGTCTAATTGCGTGAGCTCGTGACCACTGTCAGTAGCTAAAACATAAATATTTAAATCAATAACACTGAGCACCTCTTATCACAGGGGCAACAACCATTTCTATTAATTTATTACACAATGTCAAAGACTCACCCTCACCAAAAAAGAATCATTAACACCAAGATTATATCACTGCTTTCAGTTTGAACTCAAATTTTTTTACCCTGAACTGCACGAAAATATTGTTGGCATCATTAGAATCTATAGACAGGCATCAATACTTGTTTATTCGATTCAGCACGCAATTACCTTTTTATCCTCGATATTTATTTGATCCTCGAGCTGCCTCCTTTTTCCTAAACTCTCGTTATTCGCAGAGTTAACTTATAGAATGGGATAAAATTCAACATTAAAGCGAAATTTTTGCACTGAGTATTTTTCATTAAAATCCTGAGTATCAGCTTCATTGCAGGCAATAATATAATAGTGGAAGTGGGTAAAAGTGCTATGTATCTATTTTAATTAAGGGATAACGGAACCCCTTGTATATATTTAATTTTTGAGCTAATTGTTTAACTTTATTTATCAATATTTTTATGATAGAAAAGTGGTGACGACTGGGAAAAGACATTAGGAAGTCGATGCTTCTAATATTCAATGGAAAAAATCATAATTATTTTTAACCAATGGGTTTGAAAATTTTGCAAATTTACTGGGTCTTCTGTTACCTCTTAAGGATATCCAAGTAAGTCCGATAATCAATTTTTTTCTTCAATTTTAGTCACTTTCGATAGAGTAGTATTAGATTTTTTAAAAATTCACTTTACACCATGTTCCCGGACCCAAATTGAGTCAAAAAGAATTTTTGAAAAAAATTAAATTACATAGAGAAAAATGCTTTTTTAATTTAAGTGAGAACACTCACTTGATTTAAGTGAGTTTTACTTCCTTAAATTAAGTGAGAAAAAGTCACTTGATTCAAGTGAGAAAACTCACTTGATTTAAGTGAGTTTTCTCACTTAAATCAAGTGACTTTTTCTCACTTAATTTAAAAAAGTAAAACTCACTTAAATCAAGTGAGTTTTCTCACTTAAATCAAGTGACTTTTTCTTTCTTAATTTAAGAAAGTAAAACTCACTTGAATCAAGTGAGTTTTCTAAGTTAAATCAAGTGACTTTTTCTCACTTAATTTAAAAAAGTAAAACTCACTTAAATCAAATGAGTTTTCTCACTTAAATCAAGTGACTTTTTCTCACTTAATTTAAAAAAGTAAAACTCACTTAAATCAAGTGAGTTTTCTAACTTAAATCAAGTGACTTTTTCTCACTTAATTTAAGAAAGTAAAACTCACTTAAATCAAGTGAGTTTTCTCACTTAAATTAAGAAAACATTTTTCTCTGTGTAACATTAAAACTCTATAAACGAGATTCAATTCCAGTTTCACTGCAACAATTCATGGTTACAGACCTATTTTTTCTTGTATATCTATATATATTCTTGTTCATCAGAATGTCTATTAATTTTTCAAATCATAAAAAACACCTGTTACCGAACAAATAGCGACGATTAATGCAATTAATTACATGAAAACATAAATGGCGGCAATATTGGTATTAAAAATCCTAGGATTCTCCAATCACAGTCCTAGATGCTAGAATAGCGTGAGTCAAATTCGCAAAAATATTTAATATTTATAGCATTATTTAACAACAATTTATTATCGTGGACATCATTTTAATATCGGTAAAATGTTACAAAATCAAAATAATTAAAATATTCATGATAACTTAAGAAAAAAGCAGAACATTGAGACCTGCTATATTTGGTAATCCTCAATTTTTCTTTTGTCACAATTTTCATGGTGAAAAAAATCCTATTTGGATTTTCTTAATTGGAAAAAATTCACGCAAGTAGACACACAATTGAGTGCATTTGGTGTCTGGATGAGTTTGGATAGTCAAGAAATGGCCAGAGTAGCGATAGTATTCCCCACAGGATATGGTAATATTCCAGACACCATCTTCCTACACACAGAAAAAGCTGAGCAGAGAATATGCACTGAGCATTTCATAAAATATGATTTGACTTTTCGCAGAAAATATGCTCTGATTATCCATGTTTTATGCACATGACCTTAGCATAAAATATGTACTACTGTACATATAATATGTACTACTGTACATATAATATGCACTACTGTACATATAATATGTACTACTGTACATATAATATGTACTACTGTACATATAATATGTACTACTGTACATATAATATGTACTACTGTACATATAATATGTACTACTGTACATATAATATGTACTACTGTACATATAATATGTACTACTGTACATATAATATGTACTACTGCACATATAATATGTACTACTGTACATATAATATGTACTACTGTACATATCGTCGCCTTAGAGTAAAAGGGGCGTAAGTGCCAAAAACACGAAATTATGGAGTGAAACTGGCGTATGTCCACGCATCACTCCAAAATGTTTTTTATGTCCTCTGGAACATTATTTGGATAAATGAAAATTAAAATAACAAAGTGGCGTAACTATCAATTTTAAAATGAAAGGGACGTATCTCCACACTTACGCCCCTTTGTTATTTCCTCTTTAATCGCTATATAATTGGTAAAGTTAAAGTGAAAAGGACGTATCTCCGCACTTACGCCTCTTTGTTTTTATAAATTTTTCTATCTCAGGAGAATTTTTGGAGTTACGCCCTTTTGTTTTTAGGATTTTTTATTCCAATTTTGACACTTACGCCTTTTTGTTTTTACACGGAGAGAAATAGAATAGTAACCAGCTTATCACGATTATCTTGGTGAATAAGCAAGATAGAGCGACATGGATGTTAATTCTAGAGAAGGAGGAGGTTTTTCCAATTTTTCGTGATTATCTTGGCGAATAAGCGAGATAGAGCGGAATGGACGTTAATGTGAGATCATTGAGGAGTTTTTTCAGTTTTTCGCCATCATCTCGGTAAATAAGCGAGATAGAGCGAAATGGACGTTAATATGGGATCATCGGCAAGTTTTTCTAGTTTTTCGTAAGTATCTTGGCGAATAATCGAGATAGAGCGGAGTGGACGTTAATTTGAGATCAGGGGGGAGTTGATTCGATATTTGCGACTATAGCGGCAAAGAAGTGAAATAGAGCGAAATGGACTTTTTATTTGGGGTCAAGGATATTATTTCATCTGGAAACTTCCTCATAATTCCATATGTGTGCTTCGCTCTATCTCGTTTATTCCACCGATACTGGCGAAAAACTGAAAAAACTCTCTCCTGATAACGTCCATTTTACCTTCTCTCACTTAATTACAGAGATGATTGTAAAAGGTGAGGAGACTACCTGCTGATCCCATATTAACGTCCATTTCGCTCCATCTCGCTTATTCACCGAGATAGTTATGAAAAACTGGAAAAACTCCCTCCTGCTCCCATATTAATGTCCATTCCGCTCTAACTCACTTATTCGTCAAGATAATCACGAAAAACTGAAAAAACCCCCTCCTTCTCCAGAATTAACGTCCATTTCGCTCTATCTCGCTTATTCACCAAGGTAATCGAAATAAGCTGGAAGAACTCCCTCCTGCTCCCATATTAATGTCCATTCCGCTCTATCTCGCTTATTTACCAAGATAATCGTGATAAGCTGGAGAAACTCCCTCCTGATCCCGAATTACCCTCCATTTCGCTCTATCTTGCTTATTTACCGAGATGATAGCGAAAAATTGAAAAAACTCTCTCCCGATTCAATATTGATATCTATTTCGCTCTATCTCGCTTATTCACCGAGATATTCACGAAAAGCTGGGAAACAGAACAATTAAATCATTTATCGTATAATGGTTCTTTTTTCATCATATTTTATGTTTATTTAGAACATATTTTATGTTCATTTAGAACATATTTTATGTTCACTTTGAACATATTCTATGTTATTTATAAGTTCGTATTCTATGCATTCCCAGAACGCATGAAATATGCGCATCATGAGCATATTTTATGCGGAAAAAATTTAACATAAAATATGCTCAAATAGTGCATATTTTATGTACTAATAGCGCATGTTCTATGCAAAAAACGATAGTTCATATTATATGTACTGCACAGTGCATATAATATGAACAGAAAAAACATATTCTCTGCTCAGCTTTTTCTGTGTGTAGCTTAAAATTTAATGGGCAAAATTACTGGTGCCTTGTATTCAGATGTACAATCATTGCACTTCTCCATTAACTTTTGATGTAAAATAAAGGAATCACTGAAATTCTACGTGCGAGAAATGTCTTGATTTCTCCTCGTGAAATTCATTGTCTAATTTTTCGGCTGCACGTAGTCGATACCTGTAAAACTTTACAGTCGACTATTTTACACGAACGTAAATGCATCTGCACAAATGCACCTGGGCTTGGATGTGCATGTGAATGGAAATTTTATGGTGGTAAAAAAATGGAGGGGGGGACAATTCATTTTAGAATCTGCCTTTTCCATTCGACGATTTCAAGTGGAAAGTAATTCTCGTGCAGTCCAATAGATAGTGCAGGACAAATTCGAATATTATACGATCTGCAATATACAATTGAGCTTTGGACACAATCTTCAATTTATTATTTTCTGTATAGTTGAAACAAAAAATCAGTTCTAGGGGGAAATGGGAAAAATGTACACCCAAATCGAGATGATTTACGATTTTTTTTTTTTCGGAATGACGGAGTTTGCGAAAAAATCTGGGAAAATCTGAGAAGATGCATCAACATGTCTACTCTGTGAGTAAATTTTTTCAAATTTTTTTGAAGGAAGCCTTAGCTAAAAAAAAAAAAAACCTGGGTAATATCGAATCGGGGGTCCATTTTGCCCCGGTGTCTCCTATTAGAAACAATTCAAGATTAGCCAGAAATTTTGAGATTTCGCGATTTTTTTTTTGGAAATTCGATATTTTTTCAAATTTCCCTCGAATTTCTCTCAATTCTATTTTTTTTTTTTAAGTTTATTTATTACAAAAACATCTCTCCATGTACGGAATTTACAGATTTACAAATAAACTGACTTAAGAAAAAAACTATATGCTTAAGGAGCTATTGATGTCAGTACTTATGAGGGCATCGTATGCTGTGCACAATCTCTTGCTTTGAATGTTATTGTGTTTGGTGAATTATTGACGAAATGCAGTTATATATTATCATATGCTATATGTGAAAATTTTGATGATTGTGTGTCATGTTTTTTTTTTATTACAAAATTATCAAAAACTTTTACATTCTGCAGTAAATAGAAGTAAATGAAAAAACACCATAGCTTTTTCTATGCATTATGGTATGTCATTTGATATTTCGATGATAATACTATGGCAAATCTGTTTTTCAACTCTTAGATATGAATAGAAGTAGTCTCTAGCCACCAATATGTGCTTAAAAGTCGCGCCTTATCGTTCTTATCAATTTCAGGGATGACCCTGGAATAATTTAATTCTGCGCTACTGTTGAGGATTTTTTCTGCCGAAATTTACTTATTATTCATGTGTCTTTCTACATGATAAATTATGGGGATGTTGTTTGCATCCTGGATTAACCCCATTCTATCGAAGTGTGTGAAGTGTTGTGGTTGTGGGTAGCCTTTGTTCGCAGCGTAATTGGCCAAAATGGGGTCTATTTTGCTGAATGAGTTTATTGATTTATTATTACTATTTTTAACTTCTCCATAATAATCACGTGTTTGTTTGAGGATGAAATTGTCGATTCTCGCGATTTCTGCGGTGTCATATGAAACCTCGTATTGCTAACCGTTCGTTTATAATCGGAGTGGGCTGATCTATGTAGAATCTACATTGCAGATGTAAATATCGTAAGTTCGTAGGAATTTTCCTTCGAATGCCCTCAGTTTTTCCATTTGTGCCACGCCTATGTTCCACCAAATTGGTGCCATGTACGTCTCCCATGGAAATAAAATATAAATAAATATATATTGGGATATAAAAAATTCATATACAAAATGTAAGAAAAGTATATATATATAGATAAAATATATTTAAAAATAGATATTTTCAATTCACATTTTTTGGCCGATTTCCGAATATATTTTATATATTTAATTAAAAATTTGAAATCTATCTCAGAATATATTTTTTTCTATATTGAGCCGAATTATTAGAACTTGGTAGTCTTAAGATATCTCTCGAAGGACTTGAATGAATAAGCGTGAATGAAGATGGATGAGCGGAAACAGAAATATTATTTTTTATATCTTCTGAGATATATTCTGAATATATTTCGTCTATATATTTTATATATAATTACAGACTTTTCCAATATTTTTTCTACATTTTTTATATAGATTTTTCATATCTCAATATATGTTTTATTTATATTGTATTTCCATGGGGGTTGTCAAAGTACAGGCCTTATTAGTAACAGATAGCATATGAGTCTCGCTTCTTTTTCAATGTTTTAATTATGGAATAGGTTCCCCAGTGCCCTAAGCCTTCTTCTCTCAAGTCTATCTCTGGCAATCTTTATTTGCCCATCTATGCTATAAAATCAGTTTTATTTCAAACAATTTGAGATTAACCGGAAATTTTAAAATTTGAAAATTGCAAGATTTTCGAGATTTTTACACAGAGAAAAATGTTTTCTTAATTTAAGAATGTGCAGTCACTTAATTTAAGTGATCTGCTATTCTTAAATCAAGTGAGTTTTGTCACTTAAATCAAGTGACTTTACTTTCTTAATTTAAGAAAGTAAAAGTCACTTAAATCAAGTGAGTTTTCTCACTTAAATTAAGTGACTTGTTTCACTTAAATCAAGTAACTATTTCTTCCTTAATTTAAGAAAGTAAAAGTCACTTAAATTAAGTGAGTTTTCTCACTTAAATCAAGTGACTTTTCTTTCTTAATTTAAGTGACCTGCACATTCTTAAATTAAGTGACTTTTTTCACTTAAATCAAGTAACTATTCCTTTCTTAATTTAAGAAAGCAAAAGTCACTTAAATTAAGTGACTCTTCTCACTTAAATCAAGTGACTTTTCTTTCTTAATTTAAGTGACCTGCACATTCTTAAATTAAGTGACTGCACATTTTTAAATTAAGAAAACATTTTTCTCTGTGTAGTGAATTTAATATTCCTCTAAATTTTCCTTGAATTTCATGCACTATGGAATTTATGGGATAAATGCTTTTCACTGGATTCGGAAATGAAAAAAAATAATAATTTGAATGCTTTTCTTCTCCATAAACTCGCGGATCAGTCGCAGAGGTATTCATCGGATGTAGAAACGGTTTTCATGAGGTATTAACCATCCAATATCCTGGAAGTTTGAAGTTGCGTAAATCATGAGAATATTCAGTGAGTTTTAAGTTTTTTTTAATTTTTATTTCTCGTAATACCAGAACTTTTACGGTTTCATCATATTGCTCGAGCTGTTTAAACGCTTTTTTTATTTTATTTTTTACACGTACTCCATTGTCATACATTTCGGATAAATTTGTGCATTGTTGAATACTCGGGAACGATATGAACACGTGGAGGAAAATATATGGTCACGATGAAATGTGTTCGGGAGAAAGTGTAATAAGTTTGAAATATGTGCATGCATTTTTATACAGCATTTTTTCCCCCTGTTTTTCTGATACATATACTCGGGAAAACTTCATCTCTCGTGTATTCCGAATTGATGCACTTTTCAGGGACAATATTTTTATCCTCGAGTTAAAAAAAAATCACATATTTTACATTGTTTCCGGAAATATGCATTTATTAATCGCGTGTGATCGTGATTAAATTGGGGGCGATTATTTATTTGTCTCATTGTTGAGTATTAAAATGTTTTTACAGAGATTTTATTGTCTCTAATTGAATTGTCGGTTGTACAATAAATTCACAGGGGTATTTTATTGTGCTCTCAGTTTTTTTTCGGGGGTGAATGAATATTTCAGTAAAATACTGGGAGATAGATTTTAGCTTTGAAAAAATAAAGCGGTACAATGGATTTAAAAATCAATTCCACGTATTTTTCACCTGAAATGTTTTCAGGATTACGTTGAACTCCAAAAATTTTCTGTTCATCGATAAGATACAAATCCAAAAAAATGAAAACAAGAAAAATTATCGATTTTTTTACCTAATTATGTTCATTTTTGTGAATATTCGTTATTGTTCAATAAATACCTCAAAAATCAATTTAAAAAAATTCAAAAATCCCATAAATCGATGACAAATGATCTCACCTTTCATTCAAGACCAACTCCAAGTCTCTCCAACCAATAGAACCAGAAATATTCCCAAAAAGGTAAAAAAAAAATCTAATTTCACTGAGAAAATTAATTAAAAAGTTCGATTTTTCTCTCTCAAAAAATTCTAATTTTCAAAAAATTATAAAAAAAATAAAAACACAATACATGAACTGTTTTCCATAACATGTAACAGCATATTTAGTATCCACATGACTTCAACAGCATATGTTCTACTATATATACTGTCTCATTTGAAATACAATCTCGTTACTATTATCGTTAGAGCTCGTTTGCACATTTACGGAAGTATGCAGACGGAAGAATCGTCATGCTCATTTTATCGTCAAGAATACCTTAATTCCACGATAATATTCCATACACTTATTATATTTACGTGCACAACGACATAATTGAATTTATTCAGATAAATCCACGAAAATTAGATTATCCCCTCAAAATTCATGACAACCACGGTATGTGTCGACATTCAACAGATTCAAATGAAATACTCCTAATGAATATTCATCAAATAATTCCTCCCCCCAAAAATTCCCCAAATATTAATTCAATTAAATGAAAAGATTGACGTAATTAACACAGTACATTTATCTTCATCTCCCTCTTGTCCAGATCCCTTCAGTCTTTATTCCACCTACTCATTAGGTAATTTAACGAAAGAAAATGTTCACTGGTCCATGAGCAGGGTTTTAGCGAAAAGGCCACGTAACAGGATCTGTTCTTACCTAATCCATGGACCCTCTGTGTGTATCTGTCAGCCCCGAAGCCATTCCACGAAAATGTTTCTCCCTTCTTTACAAATTGACGTAAAACACATAAAATAACGCGAAAATTTATAAAAATAGAAAAAAAATTTACTTGTCTTCTACGAATATTTCGAGCTTCAATTCCCCGAGTTTCCTGGGGGCAATAGGAATTCATTGATTTTCTCCAGGGTCATCGTAAATACTTGATGAAGTACAAATAGAAGATGATCATCCTTTATTTTTTTGCAATTAGCTGCTGATGGACGAAATCGAATATTCCACTGACATCTAGACTGTCAGAGTCTCGACAAGACTCAATGCTTGACGTTGATGCAGCTCTCCATGTGACATGAAACTCTAACGTTAATGTCATTATAGGGGTCGAATAATCTTGCTGATACATAGTAGATTGTGTTACTATGAGTTGGTGCAGTTGGCACAGGTCAGCAGGCATACACCAGTGTCGAAACTATTTCACTCACTTGCTCTCTGGATATCTCTCTTCCTCTTTCTCTTTGGATCACTCACAAAGTCCAAAATGTGCATATGTCTATTACCATATATGCATGTTTTGTGTGTCACTATAATGCCAGTTGATAGTTGTGGATCGTGGCGATTGTGATAAAGCATGGAGAATATCACGATGAACAGAGAGCGAAAGAGAGATAGAGACATGGCGTGACGTGCTTCAAATGGTGAAGATATGTATCGACAGTTACTGTTTATGTCGAATTGTGTGTGTACATGGAAATTGTACATGAAGTGGCTCTGAGTGTAGCGTTTTTTGGATTGATTCTTTTTTCCGTTCACATTGTGCACTTTACATGTGTCTCTGAAGTTGTATATTACGTAACTAGGAAGTAAGGAAGTTCATCGTAAAAACAAATTTTTGAATTTTTTTTTATTTGAAAAATAATATACTTTTTTACCCTAGGGACTGGAAAAATGGATTTCTAACCTCACTTTGCTTGGTTCGAAACGCATTTTTCTAGCACCCTTGGGCAAAAAAATACCATACACACCATGGGTGGATAAACAATTAATTTCGACACAATTTTCCTCTCGAGCGAAGCGAAACATTAACTTTTTTCTGCCCTAGGTGCGTAATGTGCTATTCTCTCACAGATATCTCAAGTTAGAATACTTGTTTTTACAGTGTTAATTGCGACAAAAATTGCCAATTTTTTGTCGCAGTTGACGTTTTTATTTCTATGGTGTTTACAATATTTTTTGTACCGAAGGAAGGAAAAAACGATGCTTTTAACCGAGTGGAGCGAGGTTAGAAACGTCGTTTTTTACTGTCTAGGTCAAAGAAAATAGAGAAAATAGGGTAATGAAGCGGTTATTTTTGAGATGGTTCTTGTGGAATTATTTGACTTCAGTTATTGTGGAGTTTTAGGGGCTTTAGGAGAGGATCGATTCTTTTATTGGTGAAGGCACATGGGACGTGAGCCAACATTGCAGAGAAGAGACGAGTCAACTCGATGGATGGACAGGAGAATAAAGTGCCTTGGACTTCGGAGGCAAAGCTTATTCTCCACTTCTCTTCCTTTCGTCCCTTCGTCTCCATCTTCTTTAGTTCTCAGAGCCTCGCGGAAATTGGACGGTGTATTGGCATTCAGTCGCATCTCTCATTTTTCATTCTCCAGTGATTTTGAGAGTTTTCAAAGTTTTAGAATACAGACATACACACACACAAGTCTTCGGCTCTTTACCTCACAGATCATCGGGGGCTTTATGCCTGTTTGATGCCTCATCGAAATTCATAAACAGCAGCTTTTGTGATGGAGGGCAATTTCACGTACATTTGTAGGAAAAAAACGATAAATCTTTTGTATTTTCTGATGAAGTAGAAGGTTTTAGAGTTTATCCAGAGATTTTGCGACTCCCATCAACTTTTTAATTCCGCTTGTACTTATCTCTGTCTTTCTGCTTTGAACAGAGTGGTTGAAAGCACTTGGAATTGTCAGAATCAAGTTCTCTTCACTTCTTCAGTAGCTATTAATTCATGAAAATTATATGCACCAATGAAATCACACAAAGTCAAAAGCTCGTGGGAAATATATTACCCTTTTGCAATTTACACTGTTCACAGATTTGCAGAGTTCATGTACTACTAGTGTAATCAGTACTCAGCAGTATGAACATCATTCAATGAGCCCGAGTATCTGCGTACGAGAATTCAAGCATTAATGCCGTGGAAATTCCCGAGTTTATTTTTTTTCACACACTTGTTGTTTTTTTAATGTTTATTAGTTTGTGATGTTCTTGAAGCTCGTTTTTTTCTCCTTTTTTCAAATAAAACTCCCGGAAAAAAGCGATTTCTCCGGAAGTCGATGAAATTACCTCTAAATAAGGATAGAACAAATAAAGAGGAAATAAAAGAGAAAATAAAGGGCAAAAATCATGATTTGATTTCTCTTTTTTTTTTCTCCTTTTTTTTTTTGTCTATTTCCTCAACAGTACTGAGAAATGTTTTGTGGGCTTTAAAAAACTTGTGTGTCAGTAAATCGTTGAATGGTGGTAACGCTATATAAAAAAGTTAAAATGCACTAAAAAAAAAATTCACTAGATTGCCACTACAGTTGTGCACTTGCTACGAAAGGAGAAGCTCATGACACTTATGCTGTACTTAAATGTACACTAGGTTAAAAGAATAAAAAAGTTGACAAAAAAAAAACTTGCCAGTGGGAATTCTGTGGTGTAATGAGAGAATTCAAGGTTTACTCAGGTCTCTGAATTTTATTCACATTTTCGCGTAATTCCAAGCTCATCAGCAAAAAAAAACACACGCTCACTCCATAAATTTTACGATTCGATTAAATTCTTTTTTTTTTTTACATTTTTTTTTACTCATCAGATGATAGATCTGGGATCAGTCCTCGCATCATTACACTTTATCCGGACACTTGTGTGTGACGTGACGAAAGGGGAATTGGGCTTACTCTGGGAACGATTCGATCATCGGATATCGAGAGAGAGCCCCAAGTACTTGAGGAAAAAAAAAAAAAAACCCGGCAAACGGATTGGAAAAGTTTTTTTCACTTCATCGATGAAAAAGTTATTTACTCTCAAGTGCGACACAATTGAAAATAGTAATGCAAACAGGAGAAATGAGTAACAAAAAAATAAAAAAAATACAGTATTTACCAGAAATTGGATGGAAATACTGAGAGAGATTTGTGCAATTGTGTTTTTCTTGGGGATTAACTAAATAATCGTAAATTTCTCTAATCATTCGTGAATTACTTGTGATGTGAACTACGAAAAACTCAAGTGTGAATAACTAAAAAAAAAAAAAGATAGTAAAAATAGCGAAAATCTGACAATTTTTTTCTTTAACGAATAAATTATTTTAAAAAATTGAAAAATATGCATATGTAGAGAATTCAAAGAATTACAAAAGCAAATCTTTCAATTTTTTTTTACAATTTATTTGTTTAAAAAAAAATCTAAAAAATTATCAGATATGTGCTGATTTTCATTATCATGAAAAAAAATTGGTTTTTAACATAATTTTAATTCCCCACCGTCTTGACGTAGGTGACGGTCTCAGAAGTGGCCTCGGTGAGGGCTCTCCGCAGCTTGGAACGACGAACCTGCGACAGCGTACGAGGGCAGAGAACAACACCCTGGGCCCCAGAACCAGAAGCAGATGCTGAGCCAAGACCTGACGATGGCAGAGGTGACGTCGCAGCAATCGACGATTTGCACCACCACCAAGGAAACTGAGTGTTTTTTTTTATATATATAACGCTCAAGTTATTTGTCAAATCTTGAAATAAGTAGTTTAGTTTAATTCTTTTCAATGCACGTTTTTTGATGAATTAGTTCATCAAAATCCGGCTGATGTTTTGACAAGTTTTTTTTGCTCAATCAGAGGCAAATTTTAAAGTAGTTTGGTCATAAATCGTATTAGTCATTGAGTTTCTAGAAAAAATACTAATTTATGATTAAGAACCTATTTTTTGATATTAGAAGTGAATTCGGAAAAGAATCAGTAAATTTTATTAATTATATTATCACGAAATTATCCCACATTCGACAATTTTGTGGACCTTTTTTAAACAAATAAATAATTATTAATAAATATTTTTAAAAAATGCACTTGTAGTTTTTCAAATTTTCTACATGCGCATATTTTTTATTTTTTTTAAATTAATTTATTTGTTAAAAAAATAAAATTGATAAAAATTATCAGATCTGCTATTTTTAATGCGATTTAATTATTTATTATTTATTACTGAAAGTCAAGAGTATATCATTTGACCAACTATTAATTTCTCATATTAAATGTTAAATTTTTGGTTTTCCCCTTTTTTAGGACATTTTACAGATTTTGATCTTTTGCCCAACCTAAAAGCGCAAAAATCTTGCATTTGTCCATAAGACACTGTGTTATGTCTATTTATTATTGACCATAGAAGACGGTCACCTGATCAAAAAATTTCACAAAATAGTTCAGATTCCTATGAATTTTCACTCGAAATTCTTTTTCTATTTAAATCTCTAAATTCGTGTATTGACCAAACTACTTTAGAGGTTCAAATGAACTCATTCTGTATCTTGTCGAAACATCATTGAAAAGAGACGAAAGATGTCTTGAGTCCTACAGAGCCACTACGTTTTCTCTAAGTTTCTACAAGTGCAGAAGAGTTTCTTGTGTGTTTTAATCCTTCAAAATTCGAATTAATTCCCACAAATCTAATAGTCCAGATAAGATGATCGAGTAGAATTCACGTTAACAGACGGATGAGCCACAGCTGCATAAACACAAAGTGATATGGATAGATAAAATGAAGGTAAAAGCTTTAACTCTCTGATCGAGAGAGAATCGGGTCGTAATGTCGTTGTTTGAAACGATAAATACAACAAGGGTTTGCGTGTATCGTGAAAATACACATTTCTCTCTTTCCACTTCCTATCTTTCTGTTCTAGTCGTTCAATAACGACCCCAATGTACTCGGAATCTCTACGAAAAACGGTCAACCCACCACCACCACCACCACCAGTCCCCATCCAATTTTGTGCAAAACCTATAGGACTGATTTGTTATCGTGTCCTTGGTTTCGGTTATCGGGCCAACTCTCATTGTTCCACTTTGTGCATTTAAATCGATCGAAAGACAAACGAAAAACCAATCAGATTTTCACGTCATCACCAGCGGTTACAATGAGAATATTCCCATTTTATTTTTAGTCTCAGTGAAGTGCATGGAGGAACATGACGTCTGACATAATGTAATTGGATTTAATGAAGTATGGAATATGACGTAGAGAGTGACAGCAATTAGGGAAAATGGAAATAATTACAATTAATTCATCTAGAGTGCTTTCTCTCTGGCAAAGAAAGGATTTCATTCAAGATTCAAGCTGTCAACAATATGGAAATATCAACTGAGACATTAATCATGTCGTAGAGAAGTGTACTGCCTATACAGTGGTGAAGAGAAGAGATGAAACGGAAACTGTTGAATTTTTAATCAATTTCTTGCAAAGTATTCAATCCTTAATTGCTCTATTAAATATGAGAGTTCTAACAATACTGCGTCGAACAATGCTTTTTCACGGTGAACAATGCGTTTTTACGTTGCATAAGTAGCGAGCTGTGTTTCTTTTTGTTTACCAGGGAACGAAAAGACTTTTCGTTCACTCGTTAACAAAAAGGCACTTTTCGTAACGAAGTGGACGTGGCAGCAACGTCGAAATGGTCTATTACCTAACGAGTGCGGTAAAGTACTTTTGAGGACTTGCAGTATTTATATATTTAGACAATCAATATATATATCGTCAGCTCAGAAACAAAAGGGTGCAAGTGCTATGCTTATACACAGGATTTACGCTTTTTTATACACATTGTTGAATATTCAATTCTCGTTTATGAATAATTGATCGTTTGCCAATGGTATGATAAATATTTAATTCACAAGATGAAAGTAATCTAAACATAAAATAAGAACTTGACATTCTTATTTCTCAACTAACTTCAGAAATGAATTGATCGATCAATAGTCTTCTTTTTTTTACAGTCCGTTCCATAACAATATATCTATTTACAGTCCTTTTGTATTTGCAGTCATACGAGTCAGAAAATACTTTCCGTACATGGAAGTTACAGTATTTTACTGTACACCGTGCGAAAAGTGCCAGTCAGCGCATGCGTAGCGTGCGTAAAGTGGCACTTTTATGCATAGCATGCGATAAAAGTCTGAGCCCCTCCTATTTTCAATTGTATCATAATTTTGTGTTCATTTCATTTATTCTTCGTATTCTTTTGATTTCTTTCTGTCAAATAGGCCGAAATAGGCCTAATAATAACAGAATTCAGAGAAAAGAATCATCCAAAGCTGCGGTAATACATTGACTAATTTATGAACTTACACCAACTTAGAAATTTCAGAAATCCCAACAATAATAATGATCAATGAACACTTAATTCTTGCAGTAAGGGCGTGTCGTCTTACAGACAAAGCCACAGTCATGATTGCACAAGTTTGGACCCATGCCAAAAGCTGACAGGAAGACACTTCCATATCTCTTCTTTCAAATACCATTTTTGAGGGCCCTTTTCTCTCTCTCTCTCTCTCCCTCAACTTTATGCATCTCTTCCTTCTTGTGTTCCTATAAACTCAACCTACTGAAACTGTCGGCGCTAATGACCTTTCTTACTCGTCCGTTACATTTTATGTATATATCTATATGATACTGACTGCTCTTTTCCACGTGAAAATTCGAAAAGATAACACAGTGAAGCTAACTGACAACTCGACGCTTTCATTGATCCTCTGGCACTCATTAAATTCCTTATCCGGATTGTTTAACCTCAGAAACCTTTTGTTCCCTCAATCTCGGTTTTTCATTAGCTTTTGACGTTTTTTCTGAGGTTCATTAAGTCTCTCTAGATTTGACCTATTGATTAATTTAGGCTTTTTCAGAATATAACGAACTGATTTAACCATGAAAATTTACATTCACTCTCTCTCTTTCTCAATTGTGGAAAACCGTGAATATTCCACTGAGGGGACGCGCATTCCGATTCCCAGAGGTTTAATGGATGTTCATTCACTCCTCAATGAACCTCCAACAGCAGTGCGAAAATTATCTCGATGGGCTTTCATTCCTCTCGTTTAAATATATTACGGTGTTTTTCATCGTGTTTTAATGCTCGCGATTTCAATTCTCAATTTCATTTGATTTTGAAACGATCATTTCTATTGAAAAGAGTTTGGTATTCATTGAAGAATCTGGATGTTCAATCAGTGGATGATTTAATGGGTTTTTGCGATTTTAATGGTGAGAAAATTGTGTGGGGCGAAATATTTCATTTGCAATTCGATAAATCAGAGGAAATATTTGAGAAGTTTTTTTTTTCGATATTTCCATCGAAAAGTTAAAGAAATTTTTGGTGAAAAACATGTCTCAGAGTTTGTTTTTGAGTTTTTTTTTGAAAATTCGAATTTTTCAGGGGAAATTGGGGGTCTAAACCTGTAAAAAATGGGAAAATTCCACTTTTTTGAGAATATCTTCGGTTCTATTGGTCGTAGCGACTTGCGGTTGATCTTAAATGAAAGGTGAGATCATTTTCCATTGACTTATGGGGTTTTGAAGAGAAAATTCGCAATTTTTGAGGTATTCAAAGGGTGAAAACCTGATCTTCATGAAAGTGTCCATAAATACTTCAAAAAATCGATCATTTTTCCTTCCAAACCCCATAAACTGATGGCAGATGATCTCACCTTTTCTCTGAAACCAATCTCGAGTCGCTGTGACGAATAGAACCGGAGATATTCTCGAAAAAGGGAAAAAAATTGAAAAACAGAAGGATTTGATCCTGAATTCATGCTCAAAAGATGGAATTTTCAGAAAAAAAATAGAAAAATAAATTCTGATCAATGTTTTTCATCGCGAATTTCCTCAGCTTTTCAACAGAATCATTAAAAAAATTCTATCTCAAACCGTTCCATCAGAATCCTCTTTATACTCCCCACCCTCCTCTCGCCCCTAAAAATCGCTGTTTACTGACGTGTCAATGATTTATCGGTGTTTCTCGCTCTCCATAAAAAAATATGAAGACTTTATTCTCAGGCTTGAAATCCGTGTGTTTTCTCACTCCGTAAATATACGAAGAATTAAGTAGGGAAAAATGAATGACGGGAGTATGAGAGACGAGAGGAATAGAGATTAGAGAAGTGAGTGCTGAAGAGTTTGTAAAGCACGTACATGAAGTAAGGGGCGGAGGAGGGGTAGGGGGGAAGGAAAGTGCCTTGAAAACAGAAGAGGAATAAAAAAGAAAAAAAATGGAGAATTGAGAAAAATGAAAGGTGAAAACTATTCACGAATGCGAGAGAGTGAGAGATACGAAGACAGAGAATCTTGTCGTATATGTACATAAATGATGTGATCTTCAATCCCTGCCAGCTAGTTCCTATCATTTTATTCCTCCCTTCTATTTTTTTCCCCTATTTTCATCGTTATTATTTATGATCTTTCTTTTATCATATTTTTTTCATATCTTTCATGCGTTTTTTTCAATGAGAAATAGAAGAGAAATTGGAGCAAAAAATGAACTTCCGGGGTAAAATGATCCAGGAATTTTTTTCAGAGTGAAGGAGTCCGTAAAAAAATCTGAAAAAATTTGAAAAGATGCTCTGATATGTAAACATTGTTGGTGAATTTTTTTCAATTTTTTTTGTATAGTCCTTCATTCTCAGAAAAAATCGTGAATCATTCTGATTCTAAGCTCCTTTTTGCCCCGGTTTTCCCTATATTTTTTTTCCTAATTTTTAACACAGATTCATCAGCCAATTCGTTAAACGAAATTCACGCGCTGATTATTCATTGTTTAATTGATTGTTATTTTCCATAATACAACGGTGGAATTGTATTATCAGTGATAAAACATTAAATTCAATTGTTTTCTCTTCTCTGACAAGCACTATGTTTCGTTATCTGATTATCATTTGGTGTTACGAGCAATTTAATTGTATGAAATTACATTTGAAAACTGATTTGATGTATAAACTTAAAAGCAATTGAAATTTGATTTATATGAGGTAAATTTCCTATCTGCAGTATAAATTTCCAAAAAATTTCACATTTACAAAGAGTGAAATTAATAATTTTAGTTGTTGAAGTTTTCGACTTCATTTCTGCATGAGAGAATTAAATTTATTTAATCCTGTCAAGCTGAAAGAACGATGGTGAAGTGCTGGTAATAAATTCTGAACTCCTAGTCATCTCTTCCGTTTGGCCCTGGTGCGTCCTCTCTCGACAGTCGAGAAATCTTCCCTTGACCCGTTTGTGCCGACTGTAGTGAGCTTGCTACATCACACAAATACACAAGCATACATCACTCCTCTCTATCTGCTATAAAAGTCGGTAAAAACATCCCTTACCCTCGACACTGACAATAAAGCAGATTTCTGCATGAAAATTACCTCGAGTTTTTTCCTCTTTTACTTGATAACGATAATGATATACTGGCCAAAGCTAAATTTCTTCTGTTTCTATTGCCATATTGGTCCTTTGAATTCTTCGAAAATTCAAAAAAGTACATCCTGCACTAGATTTTGACATGCGCTTCGCAGTTATCTCATGAATTGAGACTCCAAGGGGTAGCGGACACCCTTGTATATGTACAATATATATATATTCTGAATTTTTGAACTAATTTTTGACAATATCCATCAATATTTTCATCATTAAAGACTGTAAATGAATGAAGAAGACAATTAAGAATTCGATGCTTTTATTGTTTAATGAAAAAATTGATAATTATTGCTGAACATGTTCAAAAATTCACTATTCACTGGCTCTTCCGTTATCCCTTAGGATAGTAAGTACCGCTGATGCTCGAATTACCGTTCAGTATTTACTGAAATTTGGCACATTCGTAGATTATGATAAGATAATGATCCAATCAAATTTTTGAAGAGTTTTAATGAGAAAAAAAATTCTGGTCTCAAAGAAATGTATTTTTTCCAAGAAAATATTGATCATCTATATCTACATCTACAAAAATTTATTATATCTACTAGTATAAAATACATTTTTTTGAGACCAGAAAATTTTTCTCCCAGTGTACAGAGAACCAGTAAAAACATATTGACATTGCTTTTTTCATTTATCTGCGTTTCGGGAATTAACCCTTGGAATACACACCTCCGAACGAAATTTTGGAGCACACACGGAATCAAATTGACTCCATTACATTTTCTGAGTGCTACATCTCGAAAACTATGCATTTTTTTTCGGAATTTATGTTATGAGGTTTTTTGAATTTATGTTATGAGTAGATAAACCCCAGACTTTAGTTACTATTGCGTCCAGTATAGTTGTGAGGTAATCGTTCGCACAATTCCAAATGTGTAGAATCAAATTCGTCAGAATGTTGAAAATCTTAGGGGGAATCGCAGGAGATCCTGGGGAGAATTGAAGGATAATCTCAGAAGGAATTCTCATTTTAATTACTTAAATGTGTGAAACAGTCTGATGACTTAAAATTTAACACATTTGGAATCCGAACGGTTGCCTAGTAACTTGACGTAGTACCGCCGATACTGCCCTAGTCAGTGGTTATAGTATCTCGTTTAATCATGCAGTGTTGACACACTAGATAGCATTCCGAATGAGAAAAATAGAGAAAGAAAATATAAAAAGTACAGTTTTCATAGTTATTTACTAATCACTACTATTATATGCTCTGAATCTGCATTTTCAAGAGTTTAAAATGTTTCATACATCATTTTCTATCATTTTCCTTTCTTTTTATCCGAATCGGAACGGTCAATTTTGAAGAATATGATAAAATGCGCGATTTTCCATAAAGCTGAATGTTAAACTCGTGAAACTTTAAAGGTCAATATCTTTTGACTCGTTGTTGATAGCCCTTCAAAAAATTTAACTGGATTATTATCTTATCATAATCTACGAATGTGCCTAATTTCAGAATTTTGGGAACGGTCAATCGAGTACTGGCGGTACTACCTTAAACCGACGAAATAATAACTAAAATCTGGGGCCTTGATTATGAGTACAATGTACTTTCGAATACGATCATCGTTAATTTTTTATTTAACTCGTTTTTAATGGTAAAAAAATTAATCGAAGTTGTACCTATCTTCTCTAGTCAGCCAATTTTTTTAAATAAAATAGCTTACGAGCATCCGAGCCGAGTATTTCAAATATTTCTATCCATTCCAGTATATTGTGGGGTAAAAAAATTTTGGGGTCAAAATGACTTCCAGCGTTCGCCGAAGGCTACACCTCAAATGTGCTGCGGGAGGGTAAATCATACTGTTCCTGCCAACAGATATTTTGTATTTTGAATATCTCGCGCAAGTCACCAACCAATAAAATTCAAGCGTTAAGGAATTTCCATATTCGTTATCGGAGTTCTATAAAATCTCGCAATGTGTTCTTCTTTAGAAAGAGAAAATTATTGATTAAAATTAAATCTAGTTACGGTCAGTAGTCGAGCAAGTTTAGAGGTAACAATCCCGGTGCAACTCTAATTCCAATTTAATTTCATGCACATACCTATGGTTCCGTTTAAACTCGGAATAACCAATGATATGTACCTCTAAATACACGAAATTGCATAGAGAAATGCAGTGCCCCTTAATCACACAAATACCTGAATAACTACTGCATTAAGTATTGCAAAAGCCAACAGCATTGGAGGAAGCTACCGCAGAGAATTGAGATGTGGAAAAATTCCGGAAAATCTATATATATTGAAAGAGAGAGATGAAAAAACCAATTACCACGATTTTTTTGGTTCACAAGCCAATCAGATTATATTTTTTGCTCTCTGTTTTTTTTACTATTCTTTTCCATATCTCAATTTCACTAGTTTGTTATTGTTTGCCTCTTTCATCACAGTTTTTTGGAAATTGATTCTTTTTTTCTGCATCCGGAGAATGCACTCTCGCCAAAGTTCTATCTTTTACTGGCATTCATCCATTTCGAGATGCTCTACACAGAATCTTTGACGTTTGCCAAATTTTTCATGCGTAAATTCAATTACTCTCAAAACAGAATTTCTCTACTCATTTCCTTAATGCAAATAGTATTTGGATATTTTTTTTCTGACCTCAAGCTATTTGAATTTAGATTATTTGATTTTTTCATTATATTTGAATGGTTAAAAGAACAATTGAAGAACAGAGGATTCTTTGTTACTTTGAAAGACTCAACTATTATGAGATTTTCATGATTTTCATGTTCTTTTGATTCACATCGTGTTTTACATGAAAATAGGCATTATCCTTTGTTACAATTTTCTTTGTTACTGTTGGAAAAAGCTGTACATGATGAAATATGAAATTACGTATTTATAAGGTATTATTATAATTTTTATTTTTCTTCTGATTTCACTAATTAAAATTAACTATTGCTCCGAAATGAACTCCAATCAACTTCATTCATTTATTTTGCTTCAAAAATTTAATTTGCGAGAATTCTTTGCTACATACTAAAAAAAGAGTTCCAAATTGAATATATCAAGATGTCTAATAGTAAAAAAAAAACCATTTTGGGGTTTTCCTCTGAGAATGAAAGTAGTAAAAATGGAGAAACTAATGATTTCATTAATCTTTAACAAAAAATGTTTTCCACCAACCTATTTTTTTATTTTTTCGAAACAAAATCTACTAAATTTACCATTTGTTTCTTTGGCCCCAAACAAATATGAGTTTTCAACAGTCAAAAAATTTATAAATTTTAATGAGTTCACTAAATCTATTTATATTTTTATATAATAATAAAAAATAATTAATAATATATTTATATTATTTTAATAAATTGACTAAATCGAACAAATTTTTGATCACTTAAGAAAAATATTTGCTGAGGACTATTGAAACAATTCATTTTACCATTTTTACAACTTTTTTTCTCAGTGTCGGAAACTCGATCCTGATATATATATCAGGCATGCAATTCAGGTCTCTTGTGGAAATAATCTTCCATGAAGTAATTATTTGAGCCCCAACGAAATACTCGAATTGAGTTTAACACGAAAAACCTAAATCGAATTTTTTTTAATACTCAATTTGAAATTCTTTTTTTTTCATGTAATAATGCAAATCATCATGAAAATTTCAATCATTATCAGTAGTAAAAGATGACAAGCCTATTTTATATTGAACAATTATAATACATTCTGTCCTCGACTACTGGTGGAGTCATTACTTTAACGTTGTTAAAATCGATTGACTCATGGTCAACACAACTATGCAGTAAATCGATACTGTATTGCCAATCTTCATTACTGTCATTTTTATATTCTCCCTCAAAGTTTACTCACTGTAAAAATTATTCATTGCGCTTGACTTATCATTATTTTCCATGAATTTCATGATATTCAATGAAAGTTTTGACATTAATCCTTTTTTACAATTCGTATATTGGATTTCTCTATGTTGTACAAGAGAGCACAGAGTCAATAAGAATTTCACCAATTTCAAGCGATATTCTCTGGAAATCTTTTCTCCAGTCTCTTCCCCCTACCCCTTGCGAGATCAATATATGCGGATTATGAGATCGTGCGACGTGTGTAAATGTTTCTGGAGAGGAGGATAGACAGTTGCATTCGGTTTTTGCACTGTTTGCTGGAATCTGGATGCGTAGGAATTCGTCAACGTGGCAGTTTGCATAAATTTAGGGAATGTATTCAACGTATTAGTATTTGAAAAGGAGGGGGGGGGGGAATGGATATTGCGGTGGAGCGATTTGAGGCAGATTTTTTTCGATGATTCCATCAGAAAATTGACAACATTTTAGGTAAAAAACGTGTGTTGCAATGTATCTTTGGAAATTCGTTTGAGTTTTTGGGGAATATTTCCTTTTATAATTATCACAGTGCAGAAATTTAAAAAGAAGATCATAAGTGAGCTCATTCGCGTTCTTTTTATGTGATCTCGCATCAATTTTTGACGATTTTCGAAGGAATTGCTAGTAATTACTATTATTACCTCAAAAATCAATAAAAATTGATTCAGAACCCCATAAATCGATGGTAAATGATCCCTTTTTCACTCCGCTCAGAAATTTTCACGCTACAGCAATTAGAACCGAGGATATTCTCAATAAAGAACTTTCGATTCCCAAAAGATCCTCTAAAAAACTATTCAAACACATAATCTTCAATGTAATCATCTAAAATGTCCTATCTCAAGTGCATTCACGAATTTCAATCAATTTTCATTGCAAAAGACATAAAATTCCATTTTACCCCATCCTATTATTCCATTGGATTCATAGCAAATACCTAATGATTCTCCTCAATAAAACTGCAGTACTCCACAGCCACAAAATTATATAGGAATCTAATCATCCCAATCCAACCATGAAATTCCCATATTCCCCTCTTTTTCATTATACTACCGATACTTGGAAGAAATTTAATTTAAGTAAGTGAATGGTCTTAAAATCCCATTGAATGCATCACTCTGCAAAGCTACATGTTTATTCTCTTGCGACTCTGCATTCAGCTTGAAGACTGTCATCAGGTGGATGAGCAAGTAAATGCGGAGATATAAATGAGTCATGACGAGATAATAGCCCTCCCCAGAGAAAATTCAGAGAATCGACCAGAGGAAGAAATGCACCAGTGCATATAATCAAAGCGTCATTCGAAGTGCACAAGCAAAATAAAAGCGATTATTTTGAATTTTCAACAGAGAAATATTATGTTCATATTAATAAATTTAACTATGCCCGAGGAATTGATGCAGTGAACTGTAAAATACGAATGAAAATAGATATATAAATAAATGATTATTTCATTAATTATAAAATTATATACGATTATTTCAGTCAAATTTACAATTCAAATTTAATGGAAATTATTTATTTATTCAACTTGGACTCGAAAGCCTGTGAAAATTCAACTTGCTGTAGAACATAATTTGAATATCATCAGAAAAAAAATTTAACTACTGTCTCATTAGCGAATGATTAAACCAAACGAATTCAACGTGATCTCGAGATTGAATATGTATATGTAGATAGAACTACTGCAAGTAATCTCAAATACAAAGTAATTGGACCTCGTTCTTCTGCAGAATAATGTGCACCTAATCAGGTACCAGAGTGGAAGCGAAAGAACTCAGATAATTGAGTAATGCTGATTTAAGGACCAAGAGAAACAGCGAATTCACGAAAAAACAAAGCAGAATTTTTTAGAATTAAAGAGAACTCTTGTGGATAGTTATGTAAGAAAAATTGGAATATTTGAAGGAAAAAAAGGATCATCTATTACCTGCCGAAACTGCCGTATTCCACCATTGATTCTGAGTGAGTCAGCAGCAATACCAGCAATTCCATCACCTGGTTCACGTAATTGTCTCAGTGATGCACTTGGTGCAGCACCAGAATGTAGTGGACAGCAAGAACCAGAACATGAGCATGCTGATGCCTCGGGTTGTGAGCTCTGTCGTATTATCCGGGCACTGGGTGATGTTGTTACGAGTACTGGTGGTGGTGGTGCTTGACATGGACAGCAATGATGCCCACTCTTGACACTTTCCCTTTAAAACAATGTCGTTTGCTTTGGTTATGAAATATTCGCTTTAATGTATATTTTCAAGGCGAAAGCCTGGATGAGAAGAATCTTTCATTCTTCCTCTATTCTACTGTATAATTCTTGTATCTCTACTGTATTTGGTATTCCGTTGAATTGCGCACTTTGATTAAATTATAATTAGAATTTTCTATGGAATAACAAGAGTTAAGATGAAGACAAAACGTTTCTCTTTACTGACACTAGCAGATGCTGTTTCAAATTATTTGTTATTTTCCTGGATTCTCTTTATTAGTTTTCTTCAGAAATATTCTTTATTTCATAGGTCTTAAATGGAATGATACTTATATCCTACACGAGATGTTAACGTTGTGAAATCGATAATTCCAACAAGTAGTTGATTGTTTTTCATTCACCTTTCCAAAAGTACTTCTCTTTTTTTAGACATTACTCCATAAATATTTATCTTCCATATGTGACGTTACCCTGAATATGAAGAGAAAAAAAAAGCCTAACAGTCCCACTAGCAAAACGCTTATCTCCCTGTCGATTCCAGGGGATAAAATTGATTTCCCCAAGGATATCCCATGGCCCATGCCTCCTTGTATAACAGCAACACTACATGAAATTTTCAACTACTCTCAGAGAGCACTCAGCTAGCTTGTGTATTTCGACTATGAGATACAGATATAAACTTTTGTTTATCTAATGCCTGTTATTATTATTATTATCATCCCCAGTAATTACCGCTTGTTAGATGAAACTAGTGATGCAACCACGGTGAAACAATAGACTACTCAAACGTCAAGAAGCGTTCCCATTTTGTCTCAAATAAACTTCAAGAAATCTACAGACAGTAGCAAGGAGTATGTACACGTGTACGTTAGTGAAACTGTGTATGATGTGACCTTTTCCAGATAACCTTCTAAACTCAATTCCCGAGGAGCTCCTAAACTCGATTCATCATTCTTTTATGGTTCGAGTTAAAAAGTTAGTGGAATTAGTTTAATATCGAGAATGGGATCATGTATGGATCTGATATTTAGTTATGATTCAATTTCGACAATGATGGTTCATCATGTTCTTATGACACGAGTTAAAAAATTAGGAGAATAGGGAACTTGCATATTTTTTTAAAATTTTCCTTTCTCAATATTTACTGATAATGATAAACAGAAAAGGCAAGAAGAAATTTTTTTACTCTATTAATTAATTCATAAACATTAATTAAAAAATCATTTTTCTGAACGTCTCCAAATCGGACATGACGTCAGAATACCAAAATCTTTGTGTGCGCCACCTGTAGTCACCATTGTTACTCATTGACAGGCGTATGAAGGTTATGCTGATTGGCAAAAAATGCGTATTTCTTTATTTTCCTCGATTTTACTTCAAACATTGTTTAGAGAATTTCAATCAAAAACGTGTTTCCTTCCAAAGAAATTTATACACATAACCTCTTTATGAGTATCGCGCATCGAAAATTCAAATATCCTTCAGCCGCGCCATCACTGGCCACAACTTGCATTACGCATGTGGTATGATGACGTCAGATCGTTATTGGAGCGGTATGAAATTTGAAGATTTTTAATTATAAATTTCTCCATAATTAACAATTTAAAAACAAAAAAAATCCCTCATCTCAGACAATACTGTAGAATGCATAGAAATGAAAAAAAAAATAAAAAAAATATGCAAGTTCCCTATTCGTTGAATATCGAAAATAAGATCATGTATAGATCTGGTATTTAGTCATGATTCAATTTCGACAATGATGGTTCATCACGTTCTTGATGACTCGAATTGAAAAGTTGGTGTAATTTGTTAAATATCGAGAATAGGATCATGTATGGATCTGATATTTACTTATGATTCTCTTTTGACAATGATGGATCAATGAATTTAATGAAATAACCTACCTCGATACACTGCGTGCCAGATGAAGCGCAGATGAGGGTGCGAGGGAATCTCGTCTATCACAACGGCAACGGTTGTACTGATGGGACGGCTGTCTGGTACGATAGAGAGTGGTTGTGGGATGATAGGATGTGCATTGCTGCTGTATCTCACCATCAAGACGACAGTGCAATTCGATGTCTGGAACTGATCTTGTTGATGGATCATCATTGTTAGCACTTTCTTCAGAACCACCTAGACCAGATACTGAAAGTTGTGGTGATGCAACTAAGTATGTTGCACGATCCTGTCGTGTTAATACGGGTTTTCCTTGTGATCCAGCAGCAACAACAACTGGCGGTGGTGGTCCACGTGTCAGAAGTGCTGCAGTCTCCTCAGAACTACCGTACTCAGTGCCATTAGCAGCGTCCTGTGAACCGGCATTTCCATTTGTGTTCATGGCTAATACCGGTGGTCCACTTCTTCTTTTAATCAGTCCCGTCACGTCGCCATTTCCTACAATACCACAAGAGGCAGATGCATATACATTAGACTCCAACAATACACAAGATGATCTTCAAGATGTTGTTAAGTTAAGTTTTTATTTATTTATTTTTGTTGAGAATTAAACTTGATTGAAATGTTTCTTCTACAAACTTCACCGAAATTGGAGAACAATATTTATTGTTGATATAGAATTTCAACTGAAGTTAGATAAACATTGGTGACAATTCTTGGTGAAAGATTCTGGAGAAATGTGGATTTAGGACCACAAACTTAATTTCGACTTTTCAACTTAAAGTGAGATGAGTGAATACCAGAAATACAGAATCTTCAAAGTACAGATGGGATAAAAAAAAGTTTATATACTTTTTCTACAGAGAATGTGAATGTGCAAATTTTTTTCACCATTACTTTTGTAAAATAAATTCAAATTCATTCCTTGCCACTTCACAGACATTGTGGAAGAGAATAGAGGTAAAAAGAGAGAAAAGAAAAGGAAACCCGTATAGAAGTGAAAGCTTATTCGTGGATATAAAATTGTGTGCATAAAATAAAAGGTCTCTCTCCCTTTTTACTTTAGTGTTACCGTATTCAATTTTTTATAGTCTTGTTTTATAAAATCCAGCATCTGCGATTCAGGAGACACGTACATGTTCGTTTGTCTATTTTCATGAATCTCTGGGCATCGTGTGTGTGTTTATATGTGTGTGTGGTAAAAATGTATTCATAGACCGTGAAAAAATAAAAATTCAGAGTTCACCTTTTCTCTCTTTCAAATTCTGGCATTTCAGAATATAAATTAATCGGATTAATTCAACTGCAGTAAAAGCTCGTCAAAATAATCAAGATTCTCACTTCGCCGACTTTTCCAATTCCTTGGATTAATGAAATGAACAATGGGATCCATTGAAACTATTGTTTCCATAAATTCAATTTAGTCAGAAGATTTGATAGGCATGATTGAAGCAAAGCAAGAGAACTCCAATTCTCAGTGACAAGTAGACCGAATTACTGAAGCTGGATGTCGATAGGTGGTTTTCAAACGTTAACCGTTTATGCATTCACCAACACTAAAGCACCTTTGGTTTATATAGGAAGAGCAAGGAAAACTGGTGGATCACATCTTCGTACCGTCTCTTTTCATAAAGCTCATACGTGCAGAAATTTGCAAAAAAAGAAGTCTACTCGGTCACTCGAGCAAGCTCATCGCTTTGGAATCGTGCGAGTGGGAATTGCACTGTGACCGCTTTTGTGTATTGGATACTGTGGGATCCTCTTGAGCATGATACGTGTGTGTCGATGACACGATTTTTTTTTTTGAAATATGGGATATCACAGGATGAATAGATTCGACAGAGCGTTATTTATAGTGATAGACATCAGTAAGAATTCAAAATGACGGTCAATTTTGAATTCAAAACAATCGACAATTGACTGTTTTTTTGATCATTTTTGAATAGACTGCATTGATTTTTTTCATCATCACTCGATTTTTTCCAGATCAATCACATTTAGTTATAATTTATCGTTAGCACAAAGACTTGAAGAAATATATAAAGGCACAAAATGTGCTATATTAAAAACGGGGGCTGTACTCAAACTACACAATTTCATAATAAATATAAAAAATCGATATTGAAATACAACTATTTAGATGGAAAATTTTCGTCAATTTCTACTTTGGTCACTTTTCCTTGCAATTTCTCAATTGAGTGTTATCTTTAGCAACAGAAATCTGAAAATTCAATCAAAAAAAAAAAATTAGTCTACACTGTTGAAGATTTCCGTCTGAATTTTCCGTGCCAAATCGCGGAAATTTCTAGCAAGTCACATTCCTACTGAAATTTCCGATAATCACGTTATTGAAAAATTAATACATCATTGACTTTCAAATAATTTTACGCCTGAATATCAATGAAATTTGTAAATTCCAGTTCAATTGTTTCTTGAAAATTCAGTAAAAATAGGAAAATTAAAAAAAAAAATTGACAATTCCAGTCATTTCGATTCTGAATATTCATGTTCAATTGGAAATTCGAGTGAATTGTAGAATATTCATCACAATTCTACTTAAGACTCATAGATACCTTCGGATTTCCACTGAAATTCACGAATTTCATAACAATCTTCCCTTAAAAAAAATTCAATATCACGTTTATGAAAATTCTCATCAAATTGTTTATGAAATTTTTATATTTTTCTAACAGTGTATATAGATGAAAATTGACCATCGAGACCATGTCCATTCAATTTTCTGGCTTTCACGTTCCAGTTATGATTTTTCGATGAAAATCATTACTCATCACCATTCGGTCAATTGAAATGTACATATTTACGCATTACATATTTTTTCCGAAATTTGATTCTCTTAAAAATTTATTAATAAAAATTAATTTATTAATAAATTTATTTGTTTTATGAAATATGTACATATTTTTTTCACTCAATCCCTAGACATGAGTTCAAACTATACTGATTCATGTCGTTATATATAGAACGATTAAAGCTGCTTTACGACTTTAAGAGTGTACGATAAAGCTGTGCATGCAACTGTTATATGGAACAGAGACCTCCCATCGTGTCTATATTTCAACGGAGGGGTTCTTCCTGATATCTAAAAGTTGTTTCAGAAGAGCCTCGTCTAATGAGAAGACACGGAAGAATGTTAATCAAGTCAGTGAATAAAATTCCATGAATAAACATCCAAATGCACTTGACAATTGTTGAAGTGGATTGGACGCACAAGTCTGGGATTTGAGGGTAAATAAAACATGAAGATAAACCTGATGCCAACGAAGCAGTCAAACAGCATTAGTTAATGAAAAACAGCAGCAATAAAAAATGGAATTAAAAATTCTTCTTTTGCTTCAACTATTAGGAGTGTATTAGCATCTGATAGACAGGGTTTCCAGTT
Organism: Aleiodes alternator; assembly: GCA_963921955.1. NCBI lineage: Eukaryota > Metazoa > Arthropoda > Insecta > Hymenoptera > Braconidae > Aleiodes > Aleiodes alternator. Next base: position 15,920,050 of record OY998098.1, read on the forward strand.
CGTGTCATGTTATGCAGAAACGGTGAGATTTTTATAGCCGAAACGGATCGATGGCGGAGGTCTGATAGGCTCAGGAAACACAAAGTGCATTGAGAGCATTTTGATAACTAGGACGATAGTCACTGCATTTTTAACTTGATTTCGATCAGAATGGATCATATGATGAATTATTTTCTTGTTTTTCGGTGAACGCATTTGATTGGTTATTCAATATTTCAAGCTGTTTTATCATCAGAATCATGATGAAAATTACTGGTCGTCTTTCTTTTTTTTTTTTCATGCGGATTACCTTAGTTCGAGCAAACAAGAATCAGGAAAGTTAATGCTCTACTAATTGATACAAAGTACAGGACAAGAAACTTTTGAGATAGCTTAATTTTAATTGGCTGTGATGGCTAATTTTCTGCTGAAATATTGGATAACATCGTGTACAACACGAAGCACGTCTATACATCTGAGTACTTCGTTCTATTTAATCAAAGATACTGGGGAGAAGCTGTCTGAGCTTCTTTCCCCTACGTTTTTAGAAAAAAAAATCAGAATTCCACCCTTGAGCCAGTATTCAAGCACGAGGAAAAAATATCTGAGGCGATAATAAGATCGAGATTCTTTACGCACGTTTTTTTATTGGCAATTTTCACGACGTTGAATTTCATTCCAAATGTCTGGTTTCATGATATTAAACATTACTTTCACTGATCTTGGCTGAGTTTTGTTACTATCGAAAAGTGTGGGGGGGAAATGAAGGAAAAAATCAATATTGGGAACATCGGAGAATACAAAAAAAGGGGGAAAAGAGGAATTTATAGCCTGAAGGGGTGATTGCAGAAGAGATTCTGCAAAGGTTTTATCGTATCCTGCCTACTGCCTTATTTATCCTACCTCAGGTATCACCGGTTATTAATTGCCTCATTTCGTCTTTCCTGTTCTCATTATTCTCGGTAGAAGGTTCTTCTTGCTATTTTCACTGCCAGCACGAAACAGTAGTCAAGACTCAGTGAACACGTAATAAAATTCTTATCTTGTAATTCAGGATAAATTATTTGAGTAAGAAAAAAAAAAACCTCTTCTCACTTTTCTTTTTTTCACCCTAAATGAGCCGTGAAATTGACTAATTAATACACTTTCTTCTTTGAAATTTAATTTATTAAGAGATGTGAATGTTCAAAGGATCATTTCAAATTCATTTGAATTGTTTCATTCTTCTTTCATGACTTTGTGAATGCGAATTTTCCCGAGGAAACTTTTTTCACTCTTTAATTAGTGAACTTGAGAACTAACCTAATGCAAAACGACGATTTTCAAGCGTAATTGGATTAAGATCGGTCAATTGCTGTCCAGTTGAGTTCCTCATTGCATTTGAGAAGATAGTCAGGAGTATTTGTCTGAGTCAGAGATTATCTCCAGGCTACTTCTATCAAGAAGATTAACCTGCTCCTCTCCGCCTTCAATTTAATATCAGATGGAACCGAGAAAGATAAAAAAAAAAAAAAGAGGAAATGAATTGGAGGAAAAGGTAACCAGAGAAATACAAAAAGGGAGCCATCGTTAAAATCGAGAGGGTCATAGTAGAAATGACCGAGAAGCCTTTACACAGCCAAACAGCTTTGACCCTCATTTTTGTACACTGCCTCAAGGGCAAATCCATACAGTTGATTCAACAAACAAAAAAACTTTATGGCAAATATTTTGCCAATCAACTAAATTTTCTCACACCTACCGAGAGCAAAAATTCTTTCTAATTGAGAAAAAAATAATAGAACAACGGTAGAGTACATTAATCACTGAGTCAAACAGCTCTGAATAATTCATCGTCTCAATCATATTTTTTTTCTCTTTTCTTGAAGCTTTTTACGTGGCAATTTTGTTTTTTTTTAAAGCAAAGTGGAATTAAAAAATTCATAGATGCCCGAGGAAGTTATATCACCTGAGGCCTTTCCTCCTGTCGTCGAAAAATCCAGTTCCCTTGGTACATAAGAGAATATGTATCAAGAATACAAAGTGTTGCGTGACTCTGACACTTTGTAACGGAGAATTTGGGTCAACTCAATGAAATTCATTGTGTATCTACCTGTATACCATCTTTTAGCTATTGAGATCATTGATCAAAAACATATATTGAAGTTTACGAGAAATATCCATTTATATTGTGATGGTTCAAATTTATTTGCTTTTAGTTATGTGTATTTTTCCAACTCCCATAGATCAGATACCTTCAGCTACATTATCGAGAAACAATGTGTACTCATTGTCGTATGTGTTTTTTTTTCTATTCACCTTTCTGTCAAATATTATCATTGTTTGCTCGAGTATCCCGGGGCTCTTTAATGATGTATTTACAAATAAAATTCAGTGTATGTTGATGAAGCTCATAAATTTATGGATTGATGGGTCATTCAGTACGAGGGTGTGTTTGCATGAATACGAAAGCTCCTCGAATATGCTGTCAGCCGTGAGACCCACATAACCAAGGAAAATTGATTAACACCGTTACTCCATCAGCCCTGAATATATATTTAAAAAAAGTGGACTTAATCTCAGTTTCTCGAAATTTACATATTTATGATGAGCTCGAGTTGATGTAGTTCTAGTACTACACGAATTTGGAGATTAATATCTGAAATAAATTTTAAATGAATGCTTCTATAATTCTGAATCTCGTAGAATTTCTGATCTAATGACCGTTTTGTTTGGTTAAGAATAAATAAAAGAGAAATGAAAATATCACGATGACTAAAGGGTCGATGCAGTGGTGTGTGACTCAACATTTTTATCATTTTCTAAGACTTAGTTCACTACAATATTAATATATAAACAATGTAAAAGTTATTGTTCAATGTTCTTTAAGATAAAGTGTCCCACGTCCGCTGGTCTTTTCCATGAGAATTTCAAACAACTCCCGAATCATCAATGAACAAACTAACCCTTGGACCCAGCCATTTCTACTCCAAAAATCCTAGTTCTAGAAAATTCCAAATACAGAGAACGTTCGAGAAAAATCTTCTCTCTCCAAATCCAAGATAGTGATAAATACCCTGCAATTGAAAAATTGCAGACAGTCTTGGAAATTTCTCAGTCATGAAAAATCCTGTTCTTTAAATGTTCAAGTCAAGTTTTTGTCGAGAATACAACACAGTACAAGTTTGTAAATTCCAATAAGCTGTTAATTAATAAATAATTTAGTACTAAAAAGTGAGTTCTTCATTTCGGTACACAACAGCAGATTTTCACACTTTTAAGTTAGTTAAAAGGTTAAAATCTAGAAAATGTCTTCAAAAAAAATAACAGAATGAACAAAAATTTACGATCTAATATGTCGTCGGCTTAGATACAAAGAGGCGTAAGTGCTGTGTACGAGCATAGCACTTATGCCCCTTTGTTTCTATGGTGACGATGTGATAAATTATTGTTTTTTCTGCATGGGGAAATACGCGAATATGCTAGTCAAATGGAATACTATTTTTTGAGGAATGAATGATAAATAATTATCATTCCTAAAGCTTCCTTCGAATTTCCTTTAAATATATAAAAAAAAAATAGGTTTTTAATCATGAATATTAATTTTTTTGGGTGTTTTTTCTGTTTGTTTCTTGCTTGACACTCAACAACAAGTGTGAAAAACGATAGAACTACTTTACTATAGCCACTTCCTTCTTTTCATAATCCAACGAAATCAACTGATTTATCGATAAATTCATAGCTCTCTTCTGCTTCTTATCCTCGTATTCTTCTCCCTTTAAACAAACTCACTTGTGCTCCAGAAATGTCAGTTTGCCATGTCTTTATCGCTTCTCAGCACGAACTAACAAAAGCAAGCCATCTTCTAGGCACGTGACAGGGAGACGTAAAAACCGGTGAGAAAAAAGCATTCAGGCTTATACCAATACCATGTTTTCTTTTCGTTAGAGCTTCAAAAAATTATACGTAAAAGAATAAATAATAATTAAATTGGAGCAATTCCTTTGAGAAATTGGTATAATGAGAGGAATAACTTCTGCTCAAAGTGGAGTGGAATAAAACAGAGCATTCTAACTTTCCGCACCTTCTTTTCATTCACAAATTCAGTATATATATTTATATATATTAAAGAGAAATACAAAATGAAATTGCGTATGTACATGTATAATGAATACCACTGGGGAACTATTCGTGTGTTCACCAGAAAGTAAGAATATTCAGAATAGTGCGAGTAATATACAGTGATGGTGAACCACACGAATTCTTTACGAAAGAAGTATCAGGCGCCTCTGAGGTAGACAATAAAATTAAATAAGAATGTACCATGTTTTCTTCAAAAATAGGATAAGAACCGTCTTGGGAAACATCACGTGTTATTCTTGAATCTATCATTAGTGAATGAAGCAGAAAAAAAAATTGAAAATAAAAAAATAAGAAAAAATAGAGGTAAAAAAAGAGCTTAAATGGATGCTAAACTAGGTCTGATTATCCTATTGTCTTTTGTGTTATTTGAGTGTCGATATTGTGTACTGCACTTTACATGAGGGTCACTGGATTTCATGCTATAGCTCTGAATATTATATAATATACACATTTTCAAGGGTGCGAATAGAGTATTCAATAGCACAATGTTTTCCATGTGACCTCATATTTTCTTCGGGTATTGGAATAACGATTTGTCAACTTGTTCTACATATAACTCAATTATCACTTGAAAAACTAAATTATTCCTCAGAACGACATGGTTTTTCATTAAAATCAGTTTTATCAGTTCATATCAAGAGCATGAATATTCTGTTTGGAGGCGTTGATGTTGGCTGGGTTAAAACGATGATATTATTCGTGTTTTCAAAGTTGAGTAATTGTTGTAGGGTAGAATAACATGAGTCATGTATCACTGAGAATCAAATGATACATTGAGGAACCCTGGAGAGACGTATGAATCTGTTACTTGCTTGTTAGAGGGAAATTCAGGATCTAGTTTTGCCGTTGACACTTGGATCTTGTCTAGTAGAAGATGCGCAATTGGCGCAACTAACTTTTTGGTTTTATTTTGTTAAGGTAGTATTCCAGAAAAAGGTAAATAAAACAGAAAAAAATGAGATTTTGTAGGTTACACAGGAAAAAATGTTTTCTTGATTTAAGAATGTGCAGTCACTTAATTTAAGAATGGCAGGTCACTTAAATTAAGTGACTTTGTCTTTCTTAATTTAAGAAAGTAAAACTCACTTAAATTAAGTAACTTTTCTCACTTAAATCAAGTGACTTTTCTCACTTAAATCAAGTAACTTTTTCTTTCTTAATTTAAGAAAGTAAAAGTCACTTAAATTAAGTGACTTTTCTCACTTAAATTAAGTGACTTTTCTTTCTTAATTCAAGAAAGTAAAACTCACTTAAATCAAGTGAGTTTTCTCACTTAAGTCAAGTGAATTGTCTTTCTTAATTTAAGTGACTGCACATTCTTAAACTAAGAAAACATTTTTCTCTGTGTAGTTTTCAATTAATTGCAGATAATTCGAGAGAACGTGCTTTAATTTACTTGGAAAAGTGATTGAACTATTTGAAAGTCATATCTTCAGCTTGTGAATATAATTTTCTTTTCTCGAATTTTTTTTTTACATTAATCTCCCATCACATGAATGAGATAGAGAGAGAGGCAAATAGTTACGACTACCTTCTAATTAAAATTTCTCAATAACTTTCCGGTGAATTGAATATTTTTTTCTTCTATTATTTAGTTAAAATGCTGTTCTCTTCGCCAATTGTTCTTAAATAATGGGTCAACCCTGTGGTTTTTTTAGTAATTTCGTTATTTTCGTCCAATTTAGGACGTTTCCTCTTCACCACGGCTATTTTCAGGAACTCTGATAATTCATATCTCATAAATTGGATGGACAAAAATTATGAAAAGGTTCAAGAAAATGTAAAAAAATATCATCATTAAAAAAATAAGGAATTAACTGTACTCGAGTTTGCTGGAATACTACTTTAACGACATTAATTAGCCCCATTGGGACGACTTACATTAACTCTTCAGATCTTCAAAAGGGAATGAAGTCATGCACAAAGTCGATAAATGCCTGATGCCTTTCATTTCAACTACATCAAACAGTTTTCGCCCATTGAATTCAACTTCCTTCTCAATGTTTAGTGTTTTACTCGTTTTTTTCCGTGCTCTGTCAAGTATCGTTGTAATAGCCGAGAGGGAAAATAGATACTTCTAATTAATCGTGAGTCGCACTTCCACGGGGATCTGCTATTCTCAATCAATTAAGCTAATTGGATGCAGAGAGACGTGAGACAAGACGAAAAACAAGAAGAGAATTTAAAGCGTTGAAAGGGCAGGGATGCATGACATTGAAGTCTCGGCGCGATGACATGCGTCAACACCGGTTGGATCAACAGAGATTTGCTTACGTTCTCAAAAAAAAAAAAAAAAAAAAAGGAAATGGGAAAAGTTCGACCTGCAATTGCTGTCCAAAACTGAAGTTTCTCCGTTTTGCATCTTATATCCTCTTGAACCCCAACTCCTCTAATAGATAAAAGATATCAGCTGATTATCAAGAGAACCGATACTTTTTTTATCGACCGTTACAGGATTAACTGTTACAACATGTCGTAAGCCCTGTGTCATAATTAATTTAATCCCCTCCTCCTCCTCTTTTATTGATGTCCAGCATGCTAATCGAATTTAATCCTCAGAAACTTTCCGAAAACCGTAAAACTACATGGAAAAAATATTGTTAGGAGAATTACTACACAGAGGAAAATGTTTTCTTAATTTAAGAATGTGCAGTCACTTAATTTAAGAATGTGCAGGTCACTTAAATTAAGAAAGAAAAGTCACTTGATTTAAGTGAGAAAAGTCACTTAATTTAAGTGACGTTCACTTTACTAAATTAAGAAAAAAATAGTTACTTGATTTAAGTGAAAAAAGTCACTTGATTTAAGTAAGGAAAGTCACTTAATTTAAGTGAGTTTTACTTTCTTAAATTAAAAAAGAAAAAGTCACTTGATTTAAGTAAGGAAAGTCACTTAATTTAAGTGAGTTTTACTTTCTTAAATTAAGAAAGAAAAAGTCACTTGATTTAAGTGAGAAAAGTCACTTAATTTAAGTGACTTTCACTTTACTGAATTAAGAAAAAAATAGTTACTTGATTTAAGTGAAAAAAGTCACTTGATTTAAGTGAGGAAAGTCACTTAATTTAAGTGAGTTTTACTTTCTTAAATTAAGAAAGAAAAAGTCACTTGATTTAAGTGAGAAAAGTCACTTAATTTAAGAATGGCAGGTCACTTAAAGTAAGTGACTACACATTCTTAAATTAAGAAAACATTTTTCTCTGTGTATGGTCGCAAAATACTGATGGACCATACTGGTATTATGATGGTTTTTCTTCTGATAATTTTTTCAATCACTTCGTTTTTCATTCTCTCTCACATTGGGTATAGTAAATTTTGATTTGCTTAATAAAAAAATCTCTGATTTTCGGTTCCTGTTTTGTTGAAATTTGAGAAAAACTACGGACAATAGGAAAAATGTATTGAGTCGAAAGAGATATATTGCATCACAACATTTGTTATACGATATTTTAATTTTTTTTCATAACATCATATATGTATGAGTATATTTACAATTGATGAATTAAAGCAATGGTTTGTTTCATTTTTTGTTTGCGGGGAGTTGAAAAATCACTCGGAATAAAAATAACAATCTACTGCTGCCGAATAAAAATAACTATGTTCAATATAAAAACAAGTAAAAACAATAAGAACTGCTAGAGTGTGTAGAAATTTTTATTTTTACAAAAAATGAAAATTAGACTGAAGAAATTTTACTACGTGTGATGAGAATATTTCTTAATGTGTTGCCGACTTAAATGTAAATTTACTAAAAAAAAAATTATAATATTCTTTCCTCGTTGTAGCTAGCACCTTCAAGTTCATCGACTTCTCAAGAAATTATTTTACGTACAACTTATTATAAGTCGATGTGCTTAAAGAAGCCAATAAAACTCAAGTATTTTCGAGCAAAAAGCCAGAGTATTCCAAAGTTTTCATAAAACTTTTTGGTTTATTTATCTGTTAGTATGCGAAAATAGCTTGAAAAATTACATTAAAAATGTTTTTACATTCTCAGTTACGACCTTATAACAACAGAGTATTACATAAGAAACTATATATCATCGTAAAGCTATAGCACTTGATATTTGGAGTGTCTACGTGAAAAGAACAAAGACCAGGAAATCAATAAAATTGATTAAAATCAATATAGAAATATCACAGTTCAGTTGCCCTTATCTATTCCTTTCTTTTAAAGTGAACTCAAGAAGTTTGACCTTTTAATGTGAAATTTAAAATAGGATTACCGTCTAACAATTGTTAAATTATGACGAATTAAGTGAATAAAACACAGTGACAAAGAAACATCATACTGAAGTGTATCTTCTGCTTGAGTTGATAAATGCCGAGTTAATGGTAAAAAGAAGAAATAATGGAAATCTCCAGTGATATTTCTGGCTTTTTTTCTTTGCTTTTTCTCTCTCTCTCCCTAGATTTTAACATTTTTTTCTACTCAAGAAAAGAAGAAAGGTGGAGCTGCTTCTTTTCTTTCTGCTATTTCTCCCCTCAGTGGGTTGGTCTTGGCATTAACAAACTTGGAAGGACAGAGATATACGTGACCAATTCATTCGAGAAGCTTCATGAAGTAGTGGAGTGACTCTCCCCAAAAAGTCCATCAGTAAATTTTGAATACAAGCTGTAGAGTAATGAGAAGAGCCCGGAACTTGGTGTAACTAAAAGTATTATCGGCCTAGCTGAAACATTGATTACGGGAGTAAATAAATAATAGGAAATGTCAAATTTCATAGAAATTCGCCATTTTTATTTGTAATATTTAAAATTTAATTTGTGAACGATGAAATCAGTAATGTGCGAGAAAAAAAGTGTTCTGGTTTGATCAAACATGATACAGTGAGCCAAGACCGAGAAAAAATGTTTTTATAATCTGAATTTTTGGTTTTTTGTAATTGGAAAGATACTTCAGGGATAATAGAAAAAAAGGCATAATTGAGATCTCATGAAAGACTCTTCATTATGTCTTTTTTTATTGTATCCAAAGAGTATTTCGTGAGCCTACTCCAGATCTCTTGAGAGAATTTCGAAGAAGACTGAAAGAAAATTCCAATAAGACTCGGAGAAAATTTGAAAAATACTCAGAGAAGAATAAAATAACACATGAGGAGGATGTAAGAAATACTTGGGAGAGATCTGGAGACAGCTCGAAGAACACACTTTGGGTCCAATGGAAAAACACATAATGACGGGATTTTCATAAAATCTCATGTAAATATACATTTAATGTATTAAGTATAAGAAAATATTATTTTAACGAATGAAGTCAATATGAGGGTTTGATGGCGAAATTTACTTGATATTCATCATGAAAATATTCATTTAATATATTGAGTATAAGAAAATGTTATTATTATTTTTTTTTATGTTTTTTAAATATTTTTTTTTAATTATCGCATTTAAGTATTTTCGCAATTATGGAAAAGTCAAAATTCAGGTTACAAGTACCTTTTTTCTTGGTCTTGGCTCACTTCATTATATTCCATCGATTCAGAACATAAATTAAATTTCAAATAGTACAAATGTAAATGAAGAATTTGTATGAAATTTGACATTTTCTATTATTCATTTGTTCACTTTCGTAACCAAGTTATCAGCTGTGCCAATAATACTTTTACTTATGCCAAGTTCCGGACCCTGCTAATGAGTATTCACTTCGTAGACTTCATTTTATTACTGCGCTCTTCTCTATCTTTTGCTTTCATTTCCTCACAGCTACAAAGCAATTTGTTGATCATCAATTTGCCAGAACGGAAATCGATTTTACTCAAGTGCCCCGGATCGCCGTAAAAATATTTATCGTTGACATAAAATTTTCCCCCGATTGACACCTCCCCTGAGAAATCGTTGGCCATAGTTGGTGAATTTTGCCTTTTTTTTTCCTGTCAGACGAGAAGAGCCCCCTAAAGCTTAGACTTTTTTATGTTCCTCGAAGCCGTAAACATGTTTGTGAAGTAGTGTACTACGTGTACTATATACATTGAAGTGAGAATGATGATTTTTCCTAAGACTCGACCCGCAATTTCACGCGTTTTATCACTCAGCAAAATTTTTGGGTCATGATTTTTTTTTTCAATTATAAAAAATATATCAAGAATGATTGAGAGGTAAAATCGAAAAAAAAGTTGAATTTTCGTATAAAATCGTTAATAACAATTTATACAAGATGCAATTCTCAAATCTGATTCAGTGAATCTGTAAAAATGTAATGAGGAATAGAATAAGCCCTAGAAAGAAAAAATTAATTGAAAATTGAAGAATTTTCATTATTTTTTACATTTTTTCATTATTTTTAAGATTTAAAGTATTGTAAAAAATAATGAAAATTTTTGAATTTTCAATGGATTTTTCGTTTTTAGGACTTATTTCATTCCCCATTACATTCTTCACAGATTCACCGAATCAGATTTGGGAATTTCATCTTGTATAAATTGTTATTAACTTTTTTAAACAAAAAATTTAACTTTCTCTCCGATTTTACCTCTCAATCATCCTTAAGATTACATGTTCATGCATATCTATAGATCATGGAAGAACGAAGAGAAATACTCAGTGTGTATGAGAATAAATTTTGCATTCTTGGAATTCTGCCAATTCGTACAGAAGAAATACGTTTATAAATAGATATTAATAATTATAAACACGTCGAATCGTCCAATAATTCAACTCAGCCGCAGAAAAGAGAGTCTTCACTACTGGTAAAATTTTGCACTCATTTCATACTCACATTCAGAATCTGATATCAAGAAGATCCTCGATAAATTTCAACCAATATCAGGAAACCCTCAAATTATAACCCACAAAAACTTTGAGGAACATATGTTCCATCGAGATAAATTACGAGCGGTTGAAGCAAAAAAAAAGTGTAGGAGAGGGGAGGAAATGTGAGAGGATCGATACACCGACGTTCAATGAGCTTCACCCCATCGGCTTGACTCTTGACCGAGTTTTTTTTTGTCCACTATACATTGTACTTTATAATTCAATGAGAATTGAAGAATAGAAGAGAAAATCATATACACACATACACAAAATCACTCGAGACGAGTTCAGTTGTTGAGAGGAGAAAACAAGACTTATTCTTATCAAAATATTCTGAGAATCTTAAAGAATAAATCTTGGAAAGTAAGCGAGATAGCGCGATTTTGCTCTTTTTTCCTGGTGACGAGAATTTCAAGAGATAGAAAAGAGATATTACACACAGAAAAAAATGAGCATAGAATATGAAATTTCTGTTCATATTATATGCACTATGTAGTGCATAAAATATGCACTAATTGAGTATATTTTATGTGGAGTTTTTAACCCATAGAATATAGTGATAATGCGCATATTTTGTTTACAATAGTACGTACACTATATTTTATGTACAATAGCACATATTTTATGGACAATACTATATATTTCATCCAAACTTGAGTACATGAACCGTGCATAATTAGAGTATATTGTATGTCAAAGGCCAAATCATATTGTATGAAATACTCCGTTCATATTCTATGCTCAGCTTTTTCTGTGTGTAGTCTTGGCAAAAATCAGAGATTTTTAACAGAGTTAAAAAAAAAACTGACAGAAAAAATCGAGTCATTCTTTTTGTTCTATTCACCACTGAATTGCGCTCCTCCAATCACTTTGGAGTGGCCAATGCCCAATCAAGTGGAGATTCATGCTCAATGGTTTTCCCAAGTGAACAACAAATTCTTTAAAGTTTTGCTTTGAAGTGCCTCTTATTTAAGCTGTTTATGCATCCAATTCATTGATTGTCATCGTTTCAATGCAATGGATACTTTGAATTTACTCAGACACAGGGGTATTGGACTGAGAAGCAAACGTTGTCGTTTGGTTAACTATAAGACGAGTTCGAGGAGTTCTATGAATAGAAGTTGGCTCCAAGTTTACGTCCCTCTGTGACCCCAAGAAAATAAACTCAACGTTTGCTTTGAACGTTATTTGTCATGCGAAATTTTTTTCATAAAAAAAAGAGAGAAAAATGAAAAAAATTTAGTCTTTCACAAAAAGTTTATTAAATTTTTTAATACTCATTCCTTCGAGCATTCTTCAGCTCGAAGAATTTTTCAATCATGTATTATTTTTCAAGATTGTCAGAGACAAACAAACTTGAAATTAGATGGGGATGCTTCAAAGGTCATACTTTAATCGAGAAAAGACAGGAGTTTGATGCACGAGGAAAGAAAACTCTTCTTGTGGCAACTTTTCAGATAGTAATTATAGAGTATGATCGATAAAACAGTAAAAAATGAGGATTTGTAGGTTAGTTTCCAATTAATTGCTGATAACTCGGGGAAAATGTGCTTCAATTTACCCGAAAAAAGTGATTAAACTATTGGAAAGTCATATCTTCAGCTTGTGAATATAATTTTTTTTCTTGAACTTATTTTTTCATTAATCTCTTATCACATGCATAAAATAGAAAGAGAGGCAAATAGTTACGACTACCTTCTAATTGAAATTTCTCAATAACTATACGGTGAATCGAATATTTTTTTCTTTTATTATTTAGTTAAAATGCTGTTCTTTTCGCCAATTGTTTTCAAATAATGTGTCAATCCTGTGGTTTTTTTGTAATTTCGTTATTTCCAATTTAGGGCGTTTCATCCCCACCACCGCTATTCTCAGTAACTCTGATAATTCATATCTCATAAACAGCACGGGCAAAAATTATGAAAAAATTCAGGAAAATGTAAAAAAATATCATCTTTGATACGGCAACAAAAAATAGGAACTCAACTGCACTCGAGTTCGCTGGAATACAACTTTAAAGGGTTTCTTCAATCATCCTCTCGCTTTCATAACTTCATTGTTGTTTGGAAAACCACGAGAATTGCTGCAGACTCTTGTAACTTTTTTCTCATCTCACAGCATCAATATTATTCCATTTTATTATTTTATTTTCATTATTATTCTATTCACAAGAAACCGAATATTCCAACTCTCTCGTGAAGTCGTTCATCTTCATGTAAATTTATGCTCTCTCAGCCTACCATTGAAATTTGTCTGTAAACTAAAATAGAAAAATAGCGAGAAACACACACAATTCACCAGTTATTTCCGGTTTTTTTTGCATTTTATTTTCTCCGATGATTCCATCGAGAGAGTAACTAAGACATCTCGAAAATTATCCTCGTTTATTTAAATGCCAAACTTTTCACAGCAAAAATTTCCAATTATTTAATTATCCTTCAATTAATACTGATGACTCCGTGTATTGAGAATAATTAATAAATCACCAGCACAATTGAGATATTAATCTAACCCAAGTACTGAATTATTGAAGTTCCGATAAAATAATAATGAGAGTCCACTCTTTAAAGCAATAAATCCCCTGATAAATTCTGAAATCCTTTAATCCAATTTTTCTCTGCACACAGATATAGTATACCGCGACATGCCAAACGAATTCCATTTTTCTCTCTCAATTCACTCCGTATTATGAACCGAACGACTCGAAAGAAAAAAAAATTCTTCACCAAAAAAAAAAATTGAAAAAAAAACCTTCAGATTTTATCATAAAACTCTTTGAATATCCTTTTTTTCCCATTAATCCGCGTAAAAATTTCATTTTCTCCTCTGGCCAATACCATCTGCTTGGTTTTCCACGATATTTTATGGCTCCATTATCCCCAGACCGTCGTGCAAACACGTAGAAATACAAGAAATTTACTTTTCCCTGAATTTATTCTCAGCAAAAAAAAAAAACAAGTAAAAGCAACAAAAAAAAAATGATATGGGGGCGTTAGGTGGTGATGTTGACAGACCATTGTGTGTCCATGTGTACGAGAGTCTTTAACGAGATATATTTTTTTTGTCTTCCCTTCTTACTCTACATAACACATGTGGCCCTTGAAAGTGAAGAAAATGCCAGGCCCTCGAGTGCACGAGTGCAAAAGAGAGAAACGACAATCTCTCACTCCTATTTTTTTCTCTCCCACGAAAGAGAAGCCAAGGAATTTGTCATTGTCACACTCAAGAGTTTCCGGGGTTGTCTATTCTCTTCTTTTTTTTTTACCTCCTCTCCCTGTGTGTTCTTGTCTCTCAATCTTGACCTACAACTCTTGTCAAAAGTTAACATCACTCACAATCAGCCCTGCGGATAGATGAGCACAATAATATATATCATCACCTCAGACTCAAAAAGGCACAAGTGCCCATAAATAATCGTAGCACTTGCGCCTTTTTGTTTCTGAGCCATTGACAAAGCTCCCTCTACATTTGACCATAACACTTATATATAACACGTATATCTGTTTTCATTGGCTCACCGCCGAAACGTGAGTTGCATTTTTTTCGTCCCTTTCCTTGTCAATGATACCACACTCGTTTCTCTTATCAGTCCATTCTACACCCACCAAATGCCAAAAAAAGGGCGGATTTAATCTTGATACACACACACACACATACACAACTGAGCCCTCTTTTCTCATCGCTTTTTTTTTCCTATCACTCCGTTTTCCCCTAATTACAACGAATTCTACAACCACCAATTTTTTACATCCACTCTTTCATTAATTTCAATTCCAATTGATGCAAAAAAAAATGAAAAAAGAAATGAATCATCGCGAGTTTATTCATCATCAGTCAGGCAAGATCGCAGGTAATTCATTAATCTTAATTCACGTGCATTGTGAATCAGGCAATCGTAAATTTCAACTTCTCGAGATATCAAGGGACACAAGTAGAGCATTACTCCATCTCTATTTCTCTCTCTCTCTCCTTTCCCTTCCTCTTCCTCTTCCGTTTTCGCTCTTATGAACGAAGAGAGGGAGAGAGAGAGGTTTCTCTCAGTAATAAGTAACAACGGGAATTCGGCTTCCATGGAAACGCTGCACTGGTTGTATAAAAAATTAAGAGTCCATGAGTACCTCCCCCTCCCTCCCCCCTCTTTTCCCCTCCCACTAAGACGAGAATAGAGAAAAATCGAATTGCACGAGAATACCTATTAAATCCTTTTTCCATTATTTTTTTTTACTCTATTTTCCGGAAAATTACTCTGTTTTCCCCCTTTTTTTCCTATTCTAGTTAATCTCGAATTTTCAATGACTCCATCAGAATTATTTCATCTCATTACGATTGGAAGAAAGATAATGGAAATGACGAGCTTTTGTGGGTTAGGGAAAAAAAGGAGCAGATGAGGCGCAACAATGTTGCACATTGACCGATACATTTGGAATTCAACAGGCTAAAAACTCTCATTAAATTCGCTTATCCGTGGGTTGTGACCTTATTACAAGGAAAATTCAATAGTGTGTGTCATCCAAGAATAGACCCAATGTAGACGACTAAAGACACATCTATGGCCACAAAACGTGTGTTTAACAGTTGGAAGAAGGTAGACAAATTTATGACGAATTATTAATTCAGAGAATGAGAAATAATTGTAGTTTGATGATGAATTCATTAAAAAAGGAAATTTTTTGAAGGACTTTTCATGAAAAGTTTGTTTCAAAAAAGCATTGTTCATTTATATCTATATCTATAGAAAATTAGTATATCTACTTGTATAAAATACATCTTTTTGAGAGCAGAAATCTTTCCTCTCAGTGTAGACAGCTCAAATTTTTATTTTTTAAAACAAGTAAATCATTATAGAAAAATTATTAAAAATTATTCTATATTTACATATTTTTTCTTCTCCAAATAATTCATTTGCTGAGGAAAACAAGTGGATAATAGTATTGTTTTTCAACTCATATAGCTCTTTCTGTTGATACTTCAGAAATATGCTTCCGAGTGGAAGTAATACAACTTTTTTCAAACCATCATCGAAATACGAAATTTGGAAAAATTCATCAAAATGCCAATAACTCGAGAACTAATCATGCAAATAAGATCAAAATTCACAGGCATCTAACTGATACAACTCTCGAGATAATGTATGAGTATAAATAACATCAGTCGAATAGTTCCCAGAAATTCCATTAAAAACTGATTTTCAAAAAATGAATATATCTCAAAAAGTATCGTTCGAATTCTCTTCAAATAAAGCTTAAAAAATAGAGTTCGTCGAAAAGAAAATTTCCACAAAATATGAATTTTTTCTGTAAAACCGTTTCGCTGTAATTGAGACTTTTATGCACACACAGACATACGCTGAGAATATGCATTTTAAGTATATTCTATTAAAAAAATTACAATCGAAAATTCTGATGATTACATAGCTTCCATTTGGAAGCAAAAAAAAATGAAAACTCAAATGACTGCTATTTTCAGTATCACGAAAAAAATGGACAAACTCATTATTCCAATTAGTTCGATTTTCAAAAAGTGCCGATACAGACAATAATTAGATGCTTTGTATTGTAATACTTTATCACAATTTACGACTTTTTATCACTATGTATCGCAAGTGCAAACCGGCGTCTAGACTCCACGTGGATAAATATTCATTCCTTCGCTTGTATATGTATCGAGAAGATAAGAAAAATGGAGTGCAGAGGTAAGAGTATTCGGGTTAAATAGACTCTGGCAGTTGCTAGAAAATTTCACGTAGCATAAATAAATTGTAGACTATGAAATCACGAAGAAAAAAATAAAAAAATGTAGAATCAATTGAATATATATCCGAGAAAAAATTTCAACATTGCAACTGCCTTTGAAAAGGTCGAATGTAAAAATTTAAATTGCTGCAGCAATTTAATTTAATGAATTTTCATCTATATGTGTGTGTATGTGTTTCCAATAAAAAAGCCACATATTTAAAAAAAAAAAAAATATATGTATATTCTTTACCTCATGAAGGCACCACGCCATTGAGTCTTCTTTTCATTCCTTTTGTCTTGCCTTTATATTTTCTCAATTAACACTCAATAATTCCACCACATCAATGTTGTTATCACCACCTACACGCATTGCATTATCCTTTACACTGAGTTAATTCCAATTAACAATAAAAAAAAAGTAACATTTAAAAAAAAAAATGATGTTTCCCGCAGTTCAACGTATCAATAAAAAAAAAACCGTTTTTTCTCTGTTCTTCCACTAACAAATTAAGAATAAGTTCGAACCGAAAGCAATAATAAAAATTGATTAATTAATTAATTTAAAGAGGATGCATGTGTGTGTGTATGTCTCCGTATGAAATTAACATATAACAGGAAGTTAATAATAATAATAATAATAATAATAATAGCGATTTCAGAAAATAAATGTAAAGATTGCCTTCAAATTTTCATTAATCAGTCCAATATCCCAATTAATCTCTAAATTAATAATAACAATAATATTATTCGTTTTTTTTTCTTTAAATACGTGTAAAAAGGTGTGTGTGTATTTATGGAGCGCAGATGAGACACGCCGGGCGCGTCTTTAAAACGCGTTCGCAGTGCAACTCACCCGCACAACACACTGAGGGTAGAAACGTGGTTGCCCTCGCGACGCAATCGTACTGACTCGGGAGAACCCGGCTATTTCCGGTGAAACGAGGCGCTCAACTTTGTTAAGCTCTGAGTAAGAGAGACAAAGAGGGAGAGAGAGAGAGGGGCAGAATTAAGGGGGAAAGAGAGACGCAAAGTGGAGGAATGGCCAGCATGCCTATATGTATGTATATATATATATATGTGTATGTGTATTATGTAGTAGGTAAAACCTGTGTAGAAATTTATACGTACTCATGTGTATTCTGTTATAGACAGAGAACAGAAGGAAAGGTAACTGTAATCGTGCACTTCTAACGACCACTGTTAGACTCTTTTTGGTATAGTGTGTGTTAGTGTACCCATCCACGTTGTCATGACAACGTTAATTCAAAAATATACTCCTGTGTACACAAAATGGATTATCACTTATGACTTACTCATCCCTCTTGCCGGCTACTCAAACATACATATATACATGCAAACATACATACACACACACACACGCACGCACTGAAAGAGAGTTCATGCCTTTTAATTTTATGCTTGTACATTTAAATTAGATGTTTTTCTGTAGTAATTTGAAGGCTGTAAAGTCCTTTGGAAAGGGGAAAATTGTGAGGGGGTAAGGGGGAGAAAGAGTGATGGATCACTAACGGTGAATTAATTAGTCAAATCCAATGGGACATGACCAATGAGCTATTTTGTTTGGTGCATCACAAAACTGGAGTGACGCTGGGGCTTACAACGACTGTCAGAAGGTCGGCGAACTCTGTCGCGCTGGCGCGTTACCCCCTCTACTTGCAACATATTCTCTCTCTTTCTCTCTCTTGCAAAAGGCACACTTTAGCTGTACTACTGCCGCCGTCACGCCACGGGTGTCCTCCCTTTTTATTACTTTTTCTCTGTTTTTTTTTTCTAAAGGTCTCTCTTTCTCTCTCTTTCTCACTGTTGCAAGCGCTCTGTGGGTCGTCGGCACAGTCTTTTCGTACTACGCGCCACCACTCTCTTATAGTCTTCCCTGTTTTATAGATGTTGCGCCACATGCACTACCACGATTCAGAGCTTTTGGTTCAACAGACGAAATATCGATTCTCGGCGGAATTGGAAATGCCGAAATTATGGGGGTTAAGGGGGTGAGGGACTGCAGTGGGTCAGGTGCATGGGAAATTTGGAGATTGATAATTTAATGGGGTAAATGGTGAATTCATGGTTGAGGGATCATCTGATGATTGGAAGGTAGTGACGCATTATACTCGAGGATAGTTAATTCCTTATTTTTTTGATGCCGTATCAAAGATGATATTTTTTTACATTTTTCTGAATTTTTTCATAATTTTTGACCGTGCAATTTATGAGATATGAATTATCAAAGTTACTGGAAATTGCGGTGGTGAGGATGAAACGCCCTTAATCGGAGAGAAATAACAAAATTGCTAAAAAACCACAGGATTGACCCATTATTTAAAAACTATTCGCAAAGAGAACAGCATTTTAACTGAATAGTAGAACAAAAAAATATTCAATTCACCGTATAGTTATTGAGAAATTTTAATTAGAAGGCAGTCGTAACTATTTGCCTCTCTCTCTGTCTCATGTATGTGATAGATAATTGATGTAAAAAAAAATTCGAGGAAAAAAAATTATATTCACAAGCTCGCGATATGATTTTCGAGTAGTTTAATCAGTTTTTTCGGGTAAATTAAAGCACGTTTACCCTTAATTATCAGCAATTAATTGAAAACAAACCTAAAAATCCTCATTTTTCTCTGTCTTATCAACCCCTTCTCTAGGATTCTACCTTAATTGAATTTTCAGAAAATTAAAAAAAAATCTAACTCACCGTTTCTTGGGACTGCACATAAATTGAATAATCTGAGGAGATCGAGGAAAGCCCCCAACTAAAAGGGAAAACGAGAGCGACGTGCAGAACTGGACGCAAAGTTCTAAAAAAAAAAAAAAAAGTAGAAATGGAAAAGATAGAAAGACATAAAAGTAGTAGTAAAAGGAGGAAACTTCTGAGAGAAGTGTTTGAGCGTCAGATAAAATGGAAATGCTGTTTTTTTTGTGTTTATAGTTTCTTTGGCATTTTGTCAAAGTGAAAAACTGAAAAATAGTCAAAGAACGAGAGAGCACTAGAATGTCAGGTGCCTGATATGTACAATTGGCGGATGAAGAGGAAAAAGAGTGTCTTGAAAATGCACGGATAGTTCGAGCATACGTTGGTCATTCTACTGAAAATAGAGAGCACGAAAAACTTGCCCACTATTCTATTTTAACATTCCTTTTTTCCCGTTTCTTTATAATGAAGTATTATCTAGATTCAGGCGATTTTTCAATTCAAGCGATTTTATTAACATATAATACAAAACTGGATAATAAATATTATTTACAGCTACAATGAGACAAGTATTTACATAGTTTCAGCCCTTGGGCTTTCATTTATATTCAAGTGATTTTGTGGTTTTTTGTGAGGCTAGTGTGGGATTTCGAGAAGCAGGAAATTTGGAATAGGGAAAACTTTAAAAAAAGGAAAAAAAACCCTATGATCATATACTGGGGAAAAAAAATATTTTCTAGGCATATTTATGTTAAATGTATATAAATGAATATAATTAATGTTTTGGCTTATTCCTCAAGTCTGATTAGAATGAATTTGAACATGTTCGCATCAATAACCGTCAATGACCCAATTAATGCCACCAAGAGACCTATTCTGCCCCATATCTTTCATAGAAAAATTATATCTTATCATAATTTCAAATTTGATTTTTCCTCGAAAGAATTAAGGGTCTGGACTATCATTTACATTAATTATTTTCATGAATTAATGATAAAAATTATTTAATTTATATTTTTGAAAATATTTTGTCCATGGCCCGATTCATGCCACCATGGCCCGATTTCTGCCATAGAGGGTCCCAATAATTGCCATCAATTAATGTCCATCACTGGTCGTTATTTTTAAATTATTCGTCAATTTATATGAAAGTCCAATGATTTTGCTAACAATCAATACAATTTTCGATTTATTAAATACTTAAATTTTCTCAATAACACACATCGAACTGATGAGGCACTCTAACCCCACATGAAGAGCTTTAGGGCTTTATCTTGCTGAGCACGCTGGTCGCATTTAACGAATTAATTTTAGAAATATATCGAGTAGAGAAATATTGGATATTTCGATTGTCCGGTGTCCTCAGAATTTTTTTCTAGCCACTGTTATCAATTACTTAGAGTTGAGAATTCGAATAAGTTCAATAATCACGAAAATGTATGAAAAGTGGCATTAATTGGGCCGATGGCATTAATTGGGCCATTGACGGTAATAAGATGAGTTTTTCGGAGGTAAGTTCCTGGGAAATCCATTTCGGTTTTGATCCAAAGTCAGTGATGTTTGGACCAAAATTTCATATTTCACGCAAATACATCATTATTTGATGAAGATTCCACATGAAAATATTAATGGCAAATATGATCGAGATTGAACTAATGCAGAAGGATATTTCGGACGAATTTGTTTATCGTTATCAATTAACGAAAGATAATAACGAAAAATTAGTACTGATTTGCTGTTATTTCGAACTAAAATAAATTAATATCGAGAGAAATAGGTATTGATTTCTCTCAATTAGATCCTCTAATTTCGTTGTACAGTTTATCGCAAATAAGATAGAAGTCTTGTCTTAAAATCATTTTTATTCCTAGAACACACAGAAAAAGCTGAACATAGATTATGAACGGAGCATTTCATACAATATGATTTGGCCTTTGACATACAATATGCTCTAATTATGCATGTTTTATGTACTCGACTTTTGCATAAAATATGTATCACTGTGCCATAAAATATGTATTATTGTCCAGAAAATATTTACTATTGTGCATAAAATATGTACTAACAGGAGTAAAATGTGTACTAAAATGTTCACCTTCAACATATTTTATATTATTTATCATTTTGTATTCTATGCATTTAAAGAAAACAAAATATGCGCATTATCACCATGTTTTATGCGCTAAAAATTTAACATAAAATAAAACGGTGCATATAATCTGAACAGAAAGTTCATATTCTATGCTCAGCTTTTTCTGTGTGTATTATCCAGATTATTCATGACACTCTTCCATATATATATCTTCATTTTCGTTGATAATTTTCCAGATTCTGCAATTGACATAGCCCGCAGTGAGAATAATTTTGCTCTCAAAGAGTTACAAAGGGTCCAATTTCCACGTGGATTAAAAAAATTCATTTAAATCCTCTCGATTCACCGCAACGAGAAAGTGCAAAAGTTGAACGAAGATTTGGGGCAAAAAATCTCTGCTTGCAAATTCTCATTCCCTTTTTTTTTCTTTCTTTTTATCAAAGTTTTACTGTTCATTTTTATTAAAAGTGTAAATTCCTTGATTTTATCGGTCTTCTCCTTCATTCACGTTACAATCACACGAATAAGCCCCTATTGCAAGGATTTAGATAAGAACACCCAAGTTTCGGAATTTTCCGTTCACTTTTCATGCTTTTCTCCTCTCTGCACGTAGTCTTTACAATGGATACGTGAGAAACACAGGAGGAGCATCAAGTTTCAAACTCGTTTCTTCGAGATTCTCGGATTTTCTCAGATTTCCTGAGATTTCGGAGAATCTTCAGTAAAAATGTCCTTCACGTCTCTTAATTGATGAAGGAATTGAGTTATCATTGAGCTAATGGGTAATTTGATGCATTTAATGAACGATTGAGTTGTTTTGAAGCTCAAAAAATCCGATAAAAACACAAAAAATAGGCGACATTAGAAAAAAATCGAAAATTGGAAGGATCAAATCCTTAATTCATGCCCAAAAAAATGAAATTTTCAAGAAACTAAAAGAAAATCATTTCTGAAACATAATTTTCATCGAAAATTTTTCCAGCTTTCCAATGGAATCATAAAAAAAGAATTCACTTCATACCATTTCATCGAAATTTCCATTTTCCCTATATTTTTTGAGAGAAATCTGTCAATTGATGAAAGAATTGAGTTACCATTGAGCTAATGGGCAATTCGATACATTGAATGAACAATTGAACTATTTTGGTGTTCGGAAAACCCAATAAAAACAGACAAAACCGGAGATATTCTCAATAAAAGTGGAAAAAATTTGAAATTGAAATGGTTCAATCCCTCATTTATGCAAAAAAAAATAGAAATAAAAAAAAATACTGAAAAATCATTTCTGAAACGTGTTTTTCACCAGAAAGACACTCAGCAGAATCTTCCCGATGAGATCCTACACTGAGAGAGAAAATAAGGATAAAAACAATCAAATATTGATGCCATTAGACCTTAGCAAATATTTTTTTTTAATAATTTAAAAAATTGTTTAATTCACCGACTTATTCCAAAAAAATATTTGCTGAGGACCAATGGCATCAATATCTGATTCTTTTTATCACAACTATTTTTCTAAGCGTAAAAAAAAATTCACCAAACAATTTCATCATATTTTCCATTTATTCTCCAAGTGAAATCCCTCAATTGATGAAAGAATTGAGCTAATGTGTAATTCGATGCACCAAATGAATAATTGAGTCGTTTCATGGCTCAAAAAAGCCCAGGGATCCTTTCATAATTGATTATTCGAATGATCCGAGGGTCAGAAGATGAATGTGATGACGTTTTCCTTGATCCCTTCATGGAAAATCCCAGCCACTTTCTCATGCTACGTGAGACGAAAGAGATACAGAAAATTGAGAAAGGAAAAGCTCTTTAGACGTAGGGGCGTAGAAAAGAGAAATTGGAGTCATTCGTGGTTGTTACACAAACTTATTCTTCTTTCAAACGCCCCCTTGCTTCGTGCTTCTACCCAAATATTATCTATTTGGGCCACTCCAAGGATCGATGACAGCAAAAACACTTCCATCTCTGCTAACAAAATAATTTATAAAAATAAAAGTTTTTCAACAACAAAGTTTAACTTTTTTTCCTATTTTTCACGCCAATTTATTGGAACATCCAGTCATTATAAATTCGTGAAATAATCGAAACTCGTTACCTGGTATAGGAATTCGTTATCGCAAGGCCTCTGGGCAACTCACTCCTCATAGTTGGATACTTGCCAATGTATTTCCTATTTTTTTTTTTTCCGTTATTTTCACTTCTCGTTTCACGAATTTTTTTTTCATTTCTCTTTCATTTTATTTTATTCTATTGCTCACAGAGAAGCACAATATAGGCTTCGGGACAGGGAACAATGGCGAATCATTAGCTTCGATGCTCTGTGGATTTACCCTATTTTTTTTTCATGAACATTAATCATTTAAATACCATCCAGTTTGCCTTGCACAATTTTTATTAACGCGAAAAAAAAAGTTCAACAAAAAAATATTTTTTTTTTTCAGCCAATTTACCTCATCTCAATTTTAAAATTGGAATAATTTGTGGCAAAAATAGAAGTTTTTTTTTTTTTTACTTAAAAAAAAATCTATGTGGAGTTTAGCCAAGAGTAAATATATTTCATCAAGACACGCAAATGCGGAGAGTGATGAAAGACATACGGGAAAAATATTTTAAAAAGTTTGGCAATTTTTTTTGAGGCTAGTACTGGGATCCTGTTTG
Source organism: Aleiodes alternator (assembly GCA_963921955.1). Classification (NCBI taxonomy): domain Eukaryota; kingdom Metazoa; phylum Arthropoda; class Insecta; order Hymenoptera; family Braconidae; genus Aleiodes; species Aleiodes alternator. The sequence continues at coordinate 15,944,108 of OY998098.1, forward strand.
AAAAATATCGAACATATGCTAAACTTTTAGATTGGATGGTTTGAAAAAATAGGGAAAAAGGGGGAGTAGAGAATGGGGCTTGTGGTATAACAATTGTAATCTGAATCTCTCTCTCGTCGCTTCACTATAATTGGAATTTTGCCAAGCAATTCAGTTTCTGCATGAAGAAAAAAGGGGGGAATTGCATGCTAGAGACATCAAAAAATAATGAAATTTTCCAGAGTTTTAAAGTTTTAGTATCGAAAGTCTGTTCATTTCAGTTCATTTTATATTTTCTTAATGAGGGAAATTTATAAATTTCCAGGTTTTTGCACAGTTGGAGGATTTGATAGACAAGTGAAGATGATAAATTATGAAGGGGTTCTTGGAGATTTCGAGTCATTGGTTCATGGGGGCAGACAGTTTTACTCGAATCGAACTCACCAGATCTGCCTGCACACCATTTTAAGTTGTTTTTCATCTTCTTTTTTCTCATTCATTCTTGGTAATCGGCTTCAGGTCCATTCAGTGGAAATAAGAGGAGTCTTGAGTCTTCTGAAGAAAGTTGGAATGAATAAAGTTGTACCGTAATTCCTTTTGGCTTTGTTAATCTCTCTGAGTTTTCTGCAGGAGATTCATGCAGCAAATGCCGTTCGTCTTTTTTTTTTTTTTAAATAAAATGAATTAATTCGATTTTTTGATAGTGGTTGAAAAAATAATTTGATTTGGTGGGGATTAAATGATGAAAATTGATGGAAATAAGTGGAAATATTTGAGATAAATTTTTTTTGATGATTCCATTGAGAAGCTGAGGAAATTTCGATTAAAAAACATGAGTCGAAATTAATTTTTGAGATTTTTTTGAACATTCACATTTTTTTAGGAGAAAATTAGGGCTCGAACCCTTCAAAAAATGGGAAAATTCAACTTTTTCGAGGATACCTCTGGTTTTATTGATGGTAGGGACTTGCCATTGGTCTCAAATGAAAGGCAAGATCATTTCCCATCAATTGATGTGGTTTTAAAATAGAAATAATCGATTTTTGGGGTATTCATTTCAGTTTTCAAGTTCTTACTGACATGAATCAGTCCATTTATAGGGTTTTTTCGCCAATAAAAATTTTCCCTATCCCAAATTCTCCGTCAGACTACCTCCATCTTCGTTGGTCATACTAAAACCCCATAGGACTACTTAAATACATGTAAAAGCCTAAGGGCATTCGCTATGTACCTTGTATTTAGTCTATAAACTCGTAAATATTATAAAATTAAATGTACACAGAGAAAAATGTTTTTTTAGTTTAAGAAAGTGCAGTCACTTAAATTAAGAAAGAGAAAGCCACTTAATTCAACATAGAAAATTCACTTAACTTAAGTGACTTTTTTCACTCAAATCAAGTGACTTTTTCTTTCTTAACTTGAGAATGTGAAAATCACTTAAATCAAGTGACTTTTTGTTTCTTAATTTAAGAAAGTGAAAATCACTTAAATTAATTGACTTTTCTCACTTGAAACAAGTGACTTTTTGTTTCTTAATTTAAGAAAGTTAAATTCACTTAAATTAAGTGACCTTTCTCACTTAAATCAAGTGACTTTTTGTTCCTTAATTTAAGAAAGTGAAAGTCACTTAAATTAAGTGATTTTTCTATCTTAAATTAAGTGACTTTTTGTTTCTTAATTTAAGAAAGTGAAAATCACTTGAATTAATTGACTTTTCTCACTTGAAACAAGTGACTTCTTGTTTCTTAATTTGAGAAAGTGAAAATCACTTAAATTAAGTGACTTTTCTCACTTAAATCAAGTGACTTTTTGTTTCTTAATTTAAGAAAGTGAAAGTCACTTAAATTAAGTGATTTTTCTATCTTAAATTAAGTGACTCTCTCTTTCTTAATTTAAGTGACCTGCGCGTTCTTAAATTAAGAAAACATTTTCCTCTGTGTATTCATAAGTGGATTCATTCACATATTAACGATTAATATTTCTCAGTTTCATGGGAAATTAGAAGGTGGTAAATAATAATACTAAATGATTGTGAATTCGCAAAGTTTCGTTTATTATTCAAGCTTTCCCAGGCTCTTGACGTTTCTAGTATTCCGTCATATTAATCCTCAATAAATTCATGGTGAGTACCAATGACATTGTAAAAGGCATTGGATAGATTCATGTTAATAAAACTCTTTAAATCGGAAAATCGCGAGTCCACTATATACAATTATTTATGAAGCTTACACAGAAGCTTAGAAGGCTAAGACTACAGTAATAGCTCGGAGGCTTTAATGCATATTCATAATGAGGATTTGGTGCTTGTGCTATGATAAAAGTGAAAATGAAAGGGATCATATAGGGAAAATAATTAATTTTAAGAAGATAATAAATAAATAAATAAATTTTAATCTATTTCAGAGGTATTTATAAGCAAAAAACTGATTTCCCCCAAAAATTCTCATAAATACCTTAAAAATCGATGTTTTTCAATTTGAAACCCCATAAATGAGCGAAAAATTATTTCACCTATCATTTGAGACTGATTTCAAGTCGTTGCGACAAATAAAATCGGAATTATCCTGGAAAGAGTGGGAAAAAAATCGAAAATCAAAAGGATTTGTTTAAAAAAATAGAATTATGAAAATAATTCAAAAAAATCATTTCCAAAAACATATTTTTCATCAGAAATTTTCTCAGCTTCCCAACAGAATCCTTAAAAAAAAATCACCTCAAACCATTTCATAAAAATTTCCATTATCTCCTATATTTTCCATTTATTTTCCGAGATAAATCCCCGGATTTATTTTTTAAAGTTAAAAACAACAACTGTGAAAGGAATGGTACTTGCAGGCATATCTGTAATCCGCCAGCTTCCTTTATATCCCTTCTTTTTTTTTCTCACCAAGTACCTTTTAATGGCTTTCACCGTACACTAAGAGTAATGAGTAGTGAATCTAGATTATCATGCCTTTTTCTCCAGGTGTAAAACGTAGGAGTTATTGATTTCTTGAGGTTCTGGGGTCACGTTATATTTCCCACTACGAACACATTTTGTTTCTCTCTTTATCCTCCCTACTTGACAACGTCTCATCCTCTCTCTATCTCTATCTCTTTCTCATCTACCCCTCAAAACTGATAACACCTATATATTATTCAGTACAGTGTTGAATCCTCGGTGGTTAAACTGCAGGTGAAACACCCCAGTGGACTCGGTGTTTTGGCCCACTGCATTTTCCTATATGTACTGTAGCTATTCACGTATATAAGTGAATCGTTCAAGCGATCCTGTAAGCCCCGTTGGACGGTTTGACACATGGCGAAGCCAGAATCAAAATCTATGCATCTACACACAGAGTATCAGATTCGATATACACGCATATATAGTATACTGTATGCAGGCCATTCTCTGACACCTCCCAGTGAATTTGCATTTTCTGTATATATATGTGTATATATATGTGTCGTAAAGCTGTGGGATGTATGTTCAAACCTTTTTTTTTTTTTTTCAATACAAGTGCAACTGCAAACAGAATACAGGCAGAGTACAGCCACAATGCCTATATATATAGTGTGCATAAATTTCAATTTATAAACACTGGATATTTTGTCATTTTCCCTTTTATCCTGGGAAAAACACGATTCAATAAAATTGAAAGTCATGTCAAATCAAATTGATATCTCCATATTTCGTGTAAAATTGCGACTATTTCGCATGAAGTGTCCAAATTTAATACAATCATTTGTGTGTTTATGTTGTTTTATGAACATATACTTGTCACGATTATTCACATATATTTTGTACTCAATTTTATGGAAATTCTTTGATATATTGTATTTCAAAAAAATTTCTATGCACCATATCTTTGGGAGATTTTCCTAGACCGACATGAACTGTGCATATTTCACATTCTTACTCGAGGCTAGGCATTATAAATTCAACGTTTAGTGGATAGAATGAGTATGATCCTGAAATGGGAGAGGAGGGGGGGGAAGTTTATACATCATTTCTGGATGAATAAATGATGCTGAGATCTTTTTTAAGGGAATTTTATGGATATAGCGGGGAGGGGTGGGGGAAAGGTTAAATGGACTTTGAGGGGAAGTGGGAATATCGGATTTTAGAGGGAAATCTATGGAATAGGATTTTTTTTCAATGGTCTTATTGGAAAACATGCATTCGAATTGATTTGAATAAAATCATTTCCTAGACTCTTCTTTTTGAAAATTGACCGGATTAACGACTTTCTAAAATACGAGTCAATATTCATGAAAATTCCAAAAAATTGGATTTTTTTTTGAACAATTTATAACTTTATTCTCTTTTAATCAACAATTACAAGAATTTTTCTGCAACAATGTGGATTTAATGCTGATAATCCTTTGAGATCATTGTAAAAGGGAAAAATAAAATGTATAATTTTCGCCTGAAGACTAAAAACAATTGAGAAAAAAATGGTAGAAAAATTGAAAATTGGAAAATTACTTGTGATTTTCATCATCATTTATTCATAAATAAAGTAAAAATTAATATTATTTTAATATCTATGTTCAATGTAAAGTGATTTCAAATTGTTGAATCATTTTTCTAGAATAAATATTAACGCCCTGAGGAAATCTGCACAAAGCAGACAAAATAATAGTGAAATTTTTTCAAAATTTTAAATTTTGAATTTTTTTTTTTGCAATTGTCGATTACAGCCGCTTTTTTAAAAAATAAAATTATTGAAGCTTTATCCCATTTTACCCCATCAAATGCTCATTGTTGTTGAAGAAAAATCTTCTGCTTATCATACCTCTAAATGTCGGAATTTCATCGCTATATCAGCATTTTTTTTCCTTTTTTTTCCTGAATTTAATTAGGCTCCAACTAGTTTTTTGACGAGATAACCAGGCAACGCTAAGATAGCACTCAACACCATCATAATAATGAGTAGTACAGCAAAAATGCAAGCAATACGCCATCTCTGATAGCGACAGACAACGAAGCAACAAGCTTTCCAGGGATTACGAAACCAAGAGAATGAAGTGTCTGGACGTCTGAAATTAAAGGAAAAAAAAAGAGAGAGAAAATAAGATTTCCTTATAACTCAATTGTCTGCTAATTGTATTATTTTTCTTTCACTCCATCGCGTGTATAGCTACAGCTATCTCGTCACGCTTTGGAAACTGAGAAAGGATATAAGCACATGCTGACAAGAATAGAATTAAGCATTTTACTTTTTTGTCAAGATAGAGTGAAGGAACTTTATTGATTTCCTCATAATCTCATGAATCTGTTCTCTTATCTAAAATTGAGATGAGATGAATAAAATGACAATTTTTAATTCACTCGTGTCGGAAAATTCTGAACCAAATGGAAATGTTCATTTTTCGAATATTCATTTCCGCAGCAATTTCAATTTCTTTTTTTCTCACGTACGTCTCAATTTCTTCCTCCACTGTTTTTTTTTCTTTTTTAATCTACATGGCATGTGCATGAAATCGTTAGGCACGCAAAGCCATTACGTTCTCGATAACAATCGGCGTTGCAGAAACTTCAGTTTCACCTTCAAAAATTCAACTACTCGAAATGCAAAATGTCATCGTGCTTCAAAAAGTTCAAGCAACTTTGTTCATACTTTTAATTTTAGTGTATAATTTTTTTTATTTTTCATATAAGTTGCAATTTATCGTCGAGATATGGAGGAAAAAAAATAATAATAAAGCTGATTAGACGATAGTTGGACTTTAAAAAATTGTTGTTTAACTAGTCTCGTGATGTAGCGTTATTCCGCAGAATAATCAACCTAAAGGGCAAGCCTTTTAATAATTTAATTACATTATTCTATGCATTTTGCTTATTAATATTTCTCCTGTATTCATACTTACTCTGGTAGTGGTAGAGGGCTGGGTCCATCCCTCCCCTTTCCTACAGGCTGTTCATCTGCCTCAGTTGCTGGAACTAAAATCATTTCCATTTCTACTTTTCCCTGAAATTTGAAAAAAAAAATAACTCGATATCAACATTTTTCAAACTGAAATGATTTTTTTTTAATTGAATTTCTCAACCAAAAAATCTGAAAAAATTTGACAAATATGTAGACATGCTGGACCATCTTCTCAAATTTTTTCAGATTTTTTCCTTGATTCGCCTATTTTTTAAAATTGAATTTATTCATAAAACTCGATGCGATCAATCTCCAAGCTCTTTCGATAACCTCAGGGATAGTTTCTCCCTCCCCCCCCCCCTCCCCCCAACTACCCATAGATTTAGAGAAGAGGCATTATGGGTCTAAAACGGAAAAGCATGGTACACCGGTAATGAGCTTCTACCACGGCTGCACCCGATGGACTCCACTAGGCCTGAGTCTAGTAATCAACGTTACCAGAGGCTTACACATTCAGGTAAGTAGCAAAGCCACGGGATTTTCCAATTGAGCCCCATACCGTTGCTGACTGGTCACGAACACAAAACGAATGAAAGTGCTTGAAGCACGCACATAATTTTCCCGTTGATTATACACTAATTCTAATAGCTGAAAGCCCTGCAACCTGTAATTTCATGAATTAATAAATATATCCACAGGATTTTTTTTTTTTCGTCGTTGTTGTTATGCGTTGGAGATAAGCCCACGTTATCATCGTTTGATACAAACATAGGTCGGGTCATGTCCATTGGGAGAAGACAATACTGCGAACACTTGTCTGAGTAAATACTAGACATATATATCTGGAAGCAATCCATCCTCCGATTGATGCTCCACATTTGTGCAACTGGATAATACCAATTTGAGTTCTGTATTGTGGGCATTATGATTGGCTCCTATTATTATTGAATAATATCACGACAGTAATTTCTGTAAATTAGTTTTAACGATCGTCCTACTGTCCCACTTTTCAGTGAATATATATATGTATATGTAAAATTAATTAATCGTGTTTATCCAATTAGCGGCAAATGCACTCGCAATGAATCTCCAATACCGAAAAAAAAGTGCTAATGACATTTCCACCGGAATTTTTCATATTTCAGTTGATTTTACCACTAATCTGATGATTCGTTTGATGTTATGGAGAATATGGCATGGTCAATGAAAGTTCTTCGTAGTGAAAATGTATTTACCGCTTGCATGAACTTTCCGTCTAAGGCAGTGCAGCTGAATGGCCACCAACCTCTTGTTCTCATGACTTTGAACAAATTTATAGTTGGTGATTTCGGATCTGTGACCCTCAGAGTACAATTTCTCGAGGTTTTACTACCACGGGGCATTCGGGACAAATCCATTGTCAGAGAGCCTGAAATTTTGATGAAATTATGGGGTTAAACTTTTATCGTACTACTCTAGGGGAAAGAGGGGGAGAGGAGGGAAGGGTTTTTCAGTGGAATGGCTTGAAATTGAATTTTTTGAAGGATTCTATTAAAAAAATGTGGAATTTTCAGGTGAAAACGTGTGTCAAAATTTTTACTTCTTTGAAAATTCGATTTTTTTAAAGATGAATCCTATTTTTTTTTCACTTTTCCAAAAATATCTTCGTCTGAACGACTTGACGTCGATTTCAAATGAAAGATGAGATTATTTTCCATCGAATCATGTGGTTCTGAAAAAAAAAATAGATTTTTGAGGTACTTATGGGCTTTTTTACACGAAAATTAGTTTTTGCCACATAAGTGGCTCGAAAAACGATCATTTTCTCGTCAAAAGCACATAAATTGATGGAAAATGATAGAACCGAAGATATTCCCAAAAAAGTAAAATTTCCCTGAATTTTTCCTGAAAAAAACGAATATTCCAAGAATTCACAAAAAGGACTTTTAATGGATGTTTTCTGCCTAAAATTCTTTCAGCACTTCAATGAAATCATCAAGAAAGCTCTATCTCCAATATTTCCATTAATTTCTCATAATTTCCACAATATAAAAACCACAACACTAAAAATGTGTCAATTTCACTCCACCCACCCCTAAAATGAAAATATGCAGCATTTTATTCATGACAATAATTCTTCGGAATGTAATGTGTTAGCATCAGTCTCAGCAGTTTGATAAGACGAGATGGGCGGTAGTTTTGGTCGCGTACCAGTACTTTGATATGGACCCTTGAGGCGAAGAAAAGCCGCTTTGTCAGCGGGCAATCACACCACTCCAAGATCCTTCGCTTTTCTTCCACAGAATTACAACAACCATAAAAGAAAAAAAGAGGAAGTAGCAAAATGAGAGGAAAAAAGGAAGAAGAAGAAAAAAAAGAAGGAAGTTCGATAAAGAGAAAGAAACGAGCAAACATATCTTCATTTTTCCATACGACATACTTCTGGATGAAACATATTTTTTTATCTCCTAAATATATATATATATATATAACTCTATAACAGTATCGAGATGAAAATAGTAGAAAACATTGGCTTATCGATCCGCAAAGTTTGTCCAACTGAACGATCCGTTTTCTAATACCACTGAGGATTGAAAGAAAAAAGAAAAAAAAAAGAAGAAAAGAAAAATCCCTCACTAAAGTTTCCCTTTGTCCAAGTGACTTCCAGTTTATCCGGCGACTAACTTTAGTGTAACGGGAAAATTCTGATTCGAATTTCATTCTATGTTCATGTGTGTGTGTTTGTAATATCATTTTACCAAGAAAATCGTCTGGAGAAAAGTGATCGCTGTCCCACACTTGTAAATTCAGTTGACACGGTATTTTTTGTACAGTCTCATCACGTGCAAGAAGTGAATTTTTTTTTCTCACAATCATAAGATTTTCAGGACGTGAATAAGTGAAACGAAATACGAGTCTCCAGTTGAAATTTCCCTCGCCATTCAGTGAATTATAGTGGACGTCAGTTCTCTGATTGTCTTCATAGAGAATCCATCTGTAAAAACACATATTTTTCTGATTGTTCACAAGGATATTCAAGAATTTATTGAAAAGATCAAATTATTGTCAAATTGCTGAATTACACAGAGAAAAATGTTTTCTTAATTTAAGAATGTGCAGTCACTTAAATTAAGAAAGAAAACTCACTTAATTTAAGTGAGTTTTACTTTCTTAAATTAAGAAAGTAAAAGTCACTTGATTTAAGTGAGAAAAGTCACTTAATTCAATTTTTTACAGCATGATATAAGTAAGTTGATATTATTCCACGTGAAGCATTCGAGTTATTGACTTTTACTTTCTTAAATTAAGAAAGAAATAGCTACTTGATTTAAGTCAGAAAAGTCACTTGATGTAAGTGAGAAAATTCACTTAATTTAAGTGAGTTTTACTTTCTTAAATTAAGAAAGAAAAAGTCACTTGATTTAAGTGAGGAAAGTCACTTAATTTAAGAATGGCAGGTAACTTAAATTAAGTGACTGCACATTCTTAAACTAAGAAAACATTTTTCTCTGTGTATTACCAAAAATCACGATTTGACAATAATTTGATGTTGTTAATGAATTTTCCAATATCTTTACGAAGAATCAAAATATTAAAAAAAAGGTGGAGATGAATCGGATAGAATAAATTTTTGATATACTATAGTTAAATGAAATTTTTTGATGTATTTTGATTGTGCAGGGGTCAGTCACAACAATTCAAAACATTGAAATATACTGGTAAAAACTGACTCTATTTTTCATGTGTTGAATTAAAAATTTCAAATTATTTGATTTACTTTGATTAAATATGTTATAAAATATGAAAATTGATTATAAAAACTTGAATTAATGGTAAATTTTATTGATAAATGTCCATAGCTAGATATTATATACATCTTATATGAATTTAAGTTATTATTTTATTGCGAAGTGGGGCAATTTCGTCATAATAACCATTTAAGCCTTCTCCTGATCAGTGAGTTTTCTGTGTTCTGCTGTGTTACAACTAGACAGTGAAAAAAAGAAATAGTGTTGGGTCTCAATTCAAAACCATCTGATCGTTCATTCAAAATAAGTATTTTTGAAATTCTTTTAATCCGTATTGAATTTATAAAGGTTGTCAATTTTCTCTCGCAATTTTCTACAGCATGATATAAGTAAGTTGATATTATTCTACATGAAGCATTTGATTTATTGATTAGGAAGAAAGGACGATTTTTGGTGCACTTTGTAAACAAAGTACTTGTTTTCATAACAAATTGAAAGTAATTTTTTTCTGTACGCATTTTTTCAAGTTGACCTCACTCCATTTTCTGAGTGCTACATCTCAAGAACTGTGCATTTTTTCAGAATTCATGTTATGAGGTTTTTTGTAGATAAAACAATGTCCTTTCGAATAACAATCATCATTAGTTTGATTCAACTATTTTTTGATGGTGAAAAAATTAATCGTAATCGAACCTCTTTTCTAAAGTTGGCTAATTTGAATAAAAAAGCTTATAAGGGTCAGAGCCGAGTATTAAAAACATATTTACTCATTTCATCATATTTTAGGGCAAAAATTTCCGGGTGCGTACTCTGAAGGTTAAAACACATATTTGTCACCTCAGAATTAAAGGGGCGTAAGTACTATGCTTACAGCACTTACGTCATTTTGTTACTGAGACGAGGATATCTAACTTCATAACCACAACAGATTACGTTTTGAGGATTTTCGTACAAGTTTAAATATAGCTAGAGGTATTTTCAGAGAATTCAGTAGAAACTTACGGTCACTGGTAAACTACTGGCTTTTCTCTACCAAGCTAAATTTATCATGAAACATAGTTATACCGTCGTTTTAGAGTGAAAAGGGCCTAACAAGATAGGAAATGTGAAGGATTTACGCCCTTTTCGCTCTAAAATGATCATCATATCGTCACGTTAGAAGCACAAAGTGGCGTAAGTGCTGTGTAAAGACAAATTTATTCTTACCCTTTAACATATATGTCCGAGCACTTTTCACCAGTTAATACCTGATTGTCAACCATTGGCACATCCTCTGTATTCCATATTATAACACGTAACTCGTATTCCTCGGGAGACTGGGGTGTAATGTCAACGGGTGGCTTTGGTGGAAGCTCATCGACGTGAAACATGTCTATCCAAAGCTCCAATTTACCCTACATCAACGGTAGATCCATTAGCTCAGCTAGATGACAAGCTAAATCTCAATTTGATCAATCGTTTTCCCACTAATTTACCAATCCAGTGAGAGGGATCGCGAGAACGCAGGCGAAATGCCGAGCTTTTTCAGCGTAATTTTATGTAGTTTCTAAAGAGACGGGGGGGGGGGATCACCAACCTGTTCGAGTCCTGGTTTTTTAACGTTGAAAAGTGCTCTTCTTTCTACATGTTCAGGAACGAGAGATGTGCCGCAGACAGGGAAGGTTTTCCATTGGTGGAGGACATTGAGAGCCATACATTCATTCTTGTCTTAAGGTAGTTTCGTAGCGAAAGGTCGGTTAAACAGAAAATATAAGGATTTGTAGGTTAGTTTTCAATTAATTGCTGAGAATTCGAGGGAAACGTGCTTTAATTTAGCCGAAAAACGTGATTAAACTATTAGGAAATTATTTCTTCAGCTTGTGAATATAATTTTTTTTTCTCGAATTTTTTTTGCATTAATCTCCTATTACATGCATGAAATAGAGAGAGGGGCAAATAGTTACGACCACCTTCTAATTAAAATTTCTCAATGAATATACGGTGAATTGAATATTTTTTTGTTCTATTATTTAGTTAAAATGCTGTTCTCTTTGCCAATAGTTTTTAAATAATGGGTCAACCCTGTAGTTTTCTAGTAATTTCGTTATTTCTGTTCAATTTAGGGCATTTCATCTCCATCACCGCTATTTTCAGTAACTCTGATAATTGATATCCTATAAACTACACGAACTAAAATTATGAAAAAGGTGAAACATATCATTTTTCCTGAAAACAAAAGCCATCAACTAACAGCCTGTTAATTGCAAATTCTCTGGAGTTTGCAAATTACAACAAGCTTTCACATAAACTCCAAGATTTGCATCGAAAGTTTATATATTTCATGACAATTTAGTTTAAAACTTTAAGCTCGCTCAATTCCGGCATGTTACCTTGTTCATTCGTAGCACTCAGTGACGCAGTAAACAGAAATTTTTGTTTTCCAATTTTCACAGCTGAATTTGAGTACTCGGGTGAAGGTAAATTATTTCTCTTGCAGAGCAACTGAAGAATTTGTGTTGGTCTTTCACGATCACGCCAAGCATTGTATCCTGTTTTGCTGTATGTCTTTGATATGCCACAGTGACCTCGATGATTACTGTAGTAACGATTCTCGATATCGATTTTAGTTTCGCCAATTAGATCGTCCGAGCTTGTGGCATCATAGTCCCACACTTGAATCGTCAGTGTGTAGTCTTTCGGTAATTGAGCAGGGATCTCAAAGCACCTGGAAAATCGTGATATTAGGGAGAATGAACAATCCATTAGGATTGGGGAAGCTTACTTTCCGAATACAGGATTCGATTGATTGGGTATGTAGTTTTTCTTATCATTGATGATGGTTTTTCCTAACTTAAGGTAGTATCCCAGAGTACGGTCGATGAAACAGAAAAAAATGAGGATTTGCAGATTAGTTTCCAATTAATTGCTGATACTTCGGGGGAAAATGTGCTTTAATTTACACAAAAAAGTGATTAAACTATTCGAAAGTCATATCTTCAGCTTGTGAATATAATTTTTTTTTCTCGAATTTTTTTTACATCAATCTCCTATCACATGCATGAGATAGAGAGAGAGAGAGGCAAATAGTTACGACTACCTTCTAATTAAAATTTCTCAATAACTATACGGTGAATTGAATATTTATTTCTTCTATTGTTTAGTTAAAATGCTGTTCTCTTCGCCAATAGTTTTTAAATAATGGGTCAACCCTGTGGTTTTTTAGTAATTTCGTTATTTTCGTCCGATTTAGGGCATTTCATCCCCACCACCGCTATTTTCAGTAACTTTGATAACTCATATCTCATAAACTACACGGTTAAAAATTATGAAAAATTCAGGAAAATGTAAAAAAATATCATCTTTGATACAGCATAAAAAAAAAGCGGTCAACTGTACTGAAATCCGCTGGGATACTACCTTAATGCGCAGATATGGATCAGAAGTGCCGGTGACTGCGTCACTGGGATGTAAATTGATTGCTGAAAATTAAAAATAACGATTCATTGAAACAGCATTAATTATCAGTAATCCGAGAATCTATGGTTCATCAATGCAATCAATGAAATTTCCCGAGTAAATCAATTTGAATTAATGCTACGTTAGCCTGCATTCAACACAAGCAATGCATGGCATCTCATATATCAAAGAGATTTGCCCGGGTGAAGCCTCGCATCTACCCAGTACAAATTAAATGAAAATGTAAAATTAGAGCTACACTCGAATTTCAGCAATTTCATTTGAAAATTACGTAATAACTAATGAAGATAATGGATTATCAAACATTTTACCCTTCACTATATACACTCGAACGAGTAATTTAACTGATGCCTGAGATGGATAATCTGCGAGTAATCCATGCGATGCATCATGTCCATTCGTTGCTGTGCAGACAAGTTTTTCCGGATGAGGCCAGGGATAAATTGCAATTTGAGCCTGTAAAGACGTTATATATATATATATACATTTGTTTATCCATTATCTATCCCAAACGATGGAGATCAGTTAAATTGGTAATATAAAATTCCAATTGTTTGGAAGTAACGATTGAAGCAGTGAATCCATGCGGCTTGATTGGATTTAATGGTACAATTTAATGATTGTAACATGAAACAATTGGATAATCCATATGTCATGGAAAGCAAATCTTTAAAGTAGTCATAAAATCAATCACACAATTGGCATGTCTAAAATAAGACGAATGTTTCACTCGTTTGGCAATTGTCCAAGTGTTTAACACTACAATATCGTAGTTTTAGAAACAAAGTGGCATAAGTGCTATATATAAGCATAGGATTTACGCTCCTTTGATTCTAAGTCGACTATATATTTGAGAGAAGGGGAATACGATTCTTAGGAAGACAGATGGTGGAGTTAAACGAAGAAGCATTTAGCTGATAAAAGCGGAAGCAGATGAAACTGATGTGTATTAAGCTGAAGACTGAAAGGAAAACAGTTTATGAGGGCAGAAAAAAAAAAGAAGAAGGAGATAACAGAAAAAAAAAATTTAACCTTTAATGTTCCAGAATTATTCTTCTCGTCGTTATCCAGATCACCGGATTTTTTACCTCTTGACAATTTAAATGTCATCAGTCTGTCTTGAAACTCTTGGAATTCTGGTATTAGCTCCAATTCCATTGGATAAATCTTTTTTACAGAGAAATAATGTCTCATTTGCATATTATTGAATTTTATTAATTTATAAATTACTTTGAATGTTGCTATTGGCTTCTGTCGTGGCAATAAAATACGCTTAATACCCAATTGCTCGTATCTCTCTTCCTTGATAAATGAAACGAGAAAATAAATAAATGCTTGTTTCATTTTTAACATAATCGTGGGAAATTTTGTGAAAAACAGTGTCATGCTTATTCTTCAGGAAAAATAGAAAAATATGAAGCAAGTGTCATATCCTGAGGGTGTAAAATATACGAGTAATAAATATTTTATGATATTTCTGTGCAAAGTACCTCCAGGGAGGCAAAATATTTGCTCCACCAGTCGTGACTCTCATCCTCGTCATTTCCATACTTTACTTCCTCATTTTTTCTATTTTTTTCATTACCAAATATAAATGGCTTAATAATGGTCAGGAATTTTTCCATTTTCAAGTTAATATCACTGTTAGTTTTTTTATAATTTATTTCTCGGTTTTCCTCTTCTCTTTTGGCATCATAATCGACAGGTGGTGGAACTAGAAGTACAATGTTATTCAGATTTTCAAGATTTTTTCACTGACCATTTGTTAATAATTTTGCAACGAGGAAAAAAACAAATCTGCTTTCAAAAAAAAAAATTAAAAATCAAATTTCGAAAATTTGAGTAAATAAAAGAATTTGTAGTGACCGAAATAAAAAACATTAGTTAATATTTTGGTTTTCGCCTAACTTGACCTAATTCGACCTAATTAGACCCTTTTTGAGCCGGCGAAATCAGTTGGAATGACCGTTTTCCTCGTTTCTAAATTAAATCCATTCAACTTTCTGTTAAATTCATGTGTCACATCAAAAATTTACAGAAAACAGGATCCTGTCTCTTTGATGTTGAATCAATCTCGTCTCCGTATATTCTAGAAATGTAATCTCTCTGAGGAATCAATTTTCTCAAGAAAATGTGTGCCGTAGGAATTATATGAACGCCCACGAATTTCAAGCAGCCAAATCCACCCGAATCAAATGCTTTGATAGTGATTGGTGGATAGTAAATATGATTTACTGGTAAATCCTGCGAAAACATGAGAAAAAAAAAAAAGTTTCATGAAAAAAATCACAGACAAATTGGATTATCTTATTGTACCAAATCTATCATGATATGATTTTCCTCAAAGTTCGTGAATTTCTTCATATTATCGATAGTCCCAGATTTCACATGAATTCCACCACATTCCAGTATTATCCTGGGTTTATGTACCTTCATGCAATTGATTTTTCTCATGCCTCTGACACCCCAAAAGATTACTTCCATCCGATGGCTCTTCATTGTTGGCCTTATATCATCCGGCAGATTATATATATTATATTCAGTTGATGCATTCAGTGGAATATCTACAATTTCATCATCTTCTGTCTATAGAGTACGTAATTTAGAAGAAGAAAAAGATAGTTCAAGGAAAGAATTTTAAATCAGAATCCTTAATCATCAAGAATTCGTTCAATGTGCTATATAATATAATTCAAATAAAATATTTCAACTTTCATCGTCCTTTATCATATAGTTATGATCTTTTTTCTCGTATTGCAATAAAATGCGAAAAACTTCCATCATATGTCATAAAGTGAGATGTCCAATTTCACATAGCGGAAAGGCAATGAGTATAATACAAATAGAGAATTAAAATTCTCACACAATTGAATAAAACAGATATGAAAAATAAATTGATGCATGAGATTATGCATATGAAACATTTGCATTTGAAAAGGGAATAATTAAAAGTGAGGCGAGGAGAGCAATTCTGAGAGAAATGGAAGAGTAGTTCTAAGCTGACATTTCTGATGGCAATTGATCCTGGTGATTATTGTGTATTAAAAGATATATATCATCGAAGAATCCAAAAAATGGAAATAATTAAATGAAGTTTATCTTCAAGCCTGTATATCGTCACTTTAGTAACAAAAGGGCGTAAGTGCTATTCTTATATATGACACTTACGCCACTTTATTACTAAAGCGACGATATCATGGTCCTAGAGTGAAAAAAGCGTAATAATATACAAAACTGGTACCATTTGAGCCGTTCTCCCTCTAGAATTACGATTTAATGTAAATAGAACGCTATAAATAATTTAGAATAAAAAAAAAGTCTTGAGCCAAAAAAACGCACGTAATCATTTCAAAGAGTACGTACCATGTAAATTCACAATTATAACAGAATATCAAAGGTAACTTCTCACCTCGATGAGTTCAAAAGCAGCTAGTACATTCCCTTGAAAATTCCCCTGGGTTTCAAACTTGTGCCACTTAAGTGTAGGTGGAAATTGTGGAAATGAGTACGTCTCATCTTTGAGCTTAACAAGTGGTACTGCAATACATCTTCCACAATACTCCTTTGTGCCCTAATCAATAACAGAATTCACTGCAAATTAATAAATTCAATAAATTTTAGTTTAACCTATTTACACATAGATCCAGATCAAAGGCCTCCATAACGACTTTTGGTGGACGTGTTTTTATGTCCTCTGTCGATCCATATAATTCAATCGGTGGAAAAACGAGAGTCTCATCCCAAACTGGCGCTAGACTCTGTTTAACAGCCTGTGAACAGAGAGAAAATCTATTTTACGCTTGTTCATTTGATTCATACAGAATAGGAATATTCGTTCATTCAGAATCCCAATTTACTCTAGTCATTGCAGTATATCCGTGGAAAATTACACGAATGCATGGATCCATGAGACCCGAGGAGTCCATTCCCGGATCAAAACAGCCTTGAAATAAATGTGCACGTAATTGAAATTTCTGCGGAAATAATGAAAGTAATGAGAAAGACTATTTTTTAGTGATTTTCTTCAAATTATTTCACGTCAGTCAATACGAACATTACCGATATTAAATTGTATTTCAGAAAACGCGGAAATGCTTCGGTACTTGTGCTATAGTCAACTTCATATCCTGAGGGTATTGAGCTCCAGCAAGCCGAAGAAAACTTGGCATTTCCTAACCAGAGAAATATTTCTATTTTACAAGCACTATAGTCACTGCTTTCAGTCTCATTTCCTCTATTCTTCATGAAAAAATTGATTCTATGTCCGCATTTTGAGCCACGGCATTTTTCTATCTCTGAATAAATAATTTTAGATGCTGGTAAACGGGCCATTGCCACTCTCCTTGTACCAGCAATCATCCAAATGAAAACATCCGGAAATGCATGCTGTGGCTGATGAATAAATTTCTATCATAAGCACCACAAATGTTTGAAGGTTTTTTTTTCTCTTTTTCCTTCTTGTCAAGTCATAAAATTTTTTTTCTTTAAAACGTTTTTTGATTATTTTTAACTTGAGAATTATTCTGTTATGGTTGGGGGAAGGTGGGGTAAAATGGATACAAGAGGGAAAACGGACACATGTTAGTTTTGGTATTTTGTCCTATGAAAATTAATTGAAATCGATGGAAATATCGGAGATAAGCTTTTTTTGATGATTCTATTGAAAAGCTGAGGGAATTTCTCATGGAAATCATATGTCAGAAGTTATTATTTAGAATTTTTTTTTAATTTCTTTTTTTTTTCTCAGAATTCTTTTCATCATATTTAATTTCTGTTTAAGTTCATTTCAACAGAAGCAAATTTATCAAAGATTTGTAGAGAAAATTAAAAAATTAATTATTTAAATGCAACATAATTCAATGCGATATCTCCCAGACAACTGGATACAATTCTATAAATGCATTAATCAATTACAGGAAAATTAAAATGCTTCAAAATTTTTTTTTCCATATTTTCACGTTATGTGCATGGCAATGCAGGTATTCAATAATATAATTTGTTGCATCAGAATTCTGTACTATTTTTTTTTTTTTTTTCATTTTTTCGTCATAATTTTGGTACTTTTTTTCTTTTTCTTTTTTCGATTTGCCTTCCTGCAATGAATCGTTCAATTAATCCTACTGTTACCGACTGTTCATTTTTCAATACATTCATGAATTTCCTCAATTATGAATGTGCTGCCTGCAATTTACTCGTAATCCAAAATGCCATCCCTCCACAGCATTATTTGTACGTGCATCATCAATCAGAGCTGCGTCATGAAAATTCCATGTATCGATAGAGTATCGTGGCTCACAAATACGTCCTCTTTTTTTTCTCTTCTACAAACCCAATTTTCCTTAATTTGTGCTCATTAAATTTGTGTTGAATTGATGTTGTGCTGTACAAACATGTGAGTAATTCGAGCAGCAAAAATTTCCAAAAAATTGAGGAAAAAACATTTTACACATATATTCTATCTAAAATTTTCCCAGCTTTTCAATGGAATCATTGGAAAAATTCTATCTCGAACCGTTCAATAGGAAAATACCCATTTAACCCCTTTTCTCCAATTCAAGGGGAAAACTCACGTCTTCTGAAATTTTCCGGAGTTTATGGAGGTATTTGTAGGCATGAATAACGGCTATACGGAGGAAATTATTATTGGATAGTTTCCCATTGATTTTGATGATCCTGAGAATATCCTCGATGCATTGACGGCAAAGATTAATGCGATGCCTATCCAATTTCGTGGTTCCTCCATGTTCATCGTATTTTCCAGTATCCAGTACATGAAGATACTGCATGCAGTAATGTTTCAATGACCCAATTATGCCATTATAAGTCTGATACGCAGCACTATTCTCAACTGCAATGAGCGACTCCAATTTCGCTAACTCCTCTTCCTGAAATACCTCTTTCATTAGTCTCTAAATCTCTCCACAATCATAGTGTCATGAAAAGTCAATGGAGTAAAGCACAAAAAAGAGGAGAAAAGTCGACTGCATTATAATGAATTTTTCGAGAAACAACTGGGGAAATAATGAGAGATACTTTAATTACAAGTGCATCGACTTTTTAGTGAATTTAAAAATGTAAATTATAGAGGTCTTAAGTGAGACGACGAAATTAAACTATTGTTGGCATTATTCGTCCCAAATGTCTCGTTGAATTTCAGGATAATGCAGTGAGTCAAATAATCTCGAGAGATCATCCGAGATACATTATATTCAAGTTTATCTGGGTTTCTATCTCTGTGAGTTATTTTGTTTGAATGCATCAGAAGTCGAGGTAGTATTCCAGAGTAGGGTCGATAAAACAGAAAGAAATGAGGATTTGCAGATCAGTTTCCTATTAATTGCTGATAATTCGGGGGAAAAGTGCTTCAATTTACCCGAAAAAAGTGATTAAACTATTCGAAAGTCATATCTTTTGCTTGTGAATTTAACTTTTTTTTCTTGAATTTTTTTTTTACATTAATCTCCTATCACATGCATGAGATAGAGAGAGAGGCAAATAGTTACGACTACCTTCTAATTAAAATTTTTCAATAACTATATGGTGAATTGAAGATTTTTTTCTTCTATTATTTAGTTAAAATGCTGTTCTCTTCGCCAATTGTCTTTAAATAATGGGTCAACCCTGTGGTTTTTTAGTAATTTCGTTATTTCCGTCCGATTTAGGGCGTTTCATCCCCACCACCGCTATTTTCAGTAACTCTGATAATTTATATCTCATGAACTATAAAAATTATCGAGTCAAAAATTATGAAAAAATTCAGAAAAATTAAAAAAAAATATCATCTTTAATACGACATAAAAAAAAGGGGTTGTCATTAATACTCGAATATTTCGGAAACTGAGAGACATATAAATCTGATTTTTCTCTATAAAAAAAATTCCTCCAAAAATCCGTCGATATTTCCAATATTCTGTTCTATCTTCTCTTCTCCTGTTAAACTAAAAAAATATTTTCGTTTTTTTTTAATTACCATGCATGAAGTACTCACTAAAAAATCAGCAATAAATGTGAGACTGTTGGTATTTAGAACCCTCCATTCCAGTTCTGGCCACCAGGATTTAACATACATGCAGGGCTTATTGGATCCTAATGGTAGATAATTAAATTTGCCGTCTGTTGTGCTCGTTAATTGTGGTTCGGTGTGGCTTTCAAAGTCCGGGCGCTTCTCAAGTATCACTTCATCTAGAAAAATCATGACCACTATGAATTCTCACGTTAAAAACACAACGTACTGAGATAATGCACATGTTCCACAGACACACATAAAGAGGATAGGATTTCATGAAATATCATGAATAGACCCTTAATTTTACTTGAAAAAAAAAATATTATGCCTCTATTATCTCAGATAAAACCATGAGAATTCACTCGGGAGCGTTAGTGCATTTCCTTTTGATGAGCTTTAATTCAAGATTTTCACCGCTCACAGAATCCAGCAAACTTCTCCAAATCCCAAGCTCATTCTGTTGAGTCTTGCCTGGAGATTAAACTCCGCATGTACTTACCGGTGCACACACGCACACACACGCGCACACTGAAGTGTATTACCTCTAGACACATAATGTTTGCTCATTTTTCAATGAGGACAGCTCATCCTCTCCTCAATACAGCAGTACTGTAGAACTATTAATAACACTAATTACTAAAAGAATGATTTACTCACCAACAATACCATTATCATTTACAATATTGTGAGGAAATATTTGACTGCCAGCATTTCCAAAATTTATTTCAAAACTAATAGACTTCATCATGAATCTGCATCGATCTATCATGCATACATCGTAAATTATTCCAACAAGCAAGTACTCTTCAATTGACCAAAAGTTCTTCTGAAATACATTAAAATTGTAATTATGACGAGAGTCGAGGACTTGGTATGGAAAAGGCGTTACTAATATACACCCAGCAAAAAAATTAAGGGAACGGTAAATTTTGTCAGTTTTTTGCTTGATTTTCAAATGGCTGTAACTTCGCCAAAAATGATCGTATCAGAATAAAAAAAAAATCGTTGGAAAGCTTGAAGTCTCTACTCTTGAAATCTTGAGATGAAAATTTTTTATGACCGTTTGTTATAACGAGATAGGAGAGTTGAAAGTGGAAAATTTTTTTTTCTTTTTTTTTCGTTTTTTTAACTTGTTCCATGGACTCCAAAAAAATTTTCTCGACTCAACCCTTATGAGGATCATGTAGCCTGGTCTTTCAGCTTCAATTTCTTTTTTTTTTTTTTTCTCTACGACCCTTTGTTGCTGAGATATTGTCGATTGAATCGAAAAACACCCTTTTGTCTTTAATCGTTGATATCTCAGGAACTACTGATCGCACAGCGAGCGGATGATGAGATTCGTAAATTTGAATGAATTTCCTGTAAGATTCTTGCACTGTTTGATTGAAAAAAAATTTTCTTCCAATTTTAAAATTGGTTCGAAAAAGTACCAAAAAATTGCGTTTTTTTCCTTTTTTGAAAATTGCCCTGCATTTTGCGAATTTTGCGAAAATTGAAAATGTTTCAACGTTTTTCTTTAGTTTAATGTGTGCTGGAACACCCCCTAAATTTTCAAGCCAATCGGTTCGACCGTTTTTTTTTCCCGAACAAACAAAGTTTCAGCAAAAATTAAAGGAACACTTTTTTGTGCGTAAACACCAATTAATGATGATTAGGGCCGAAAATGTTTTTTCTCCATTATTTTTCCGTGATTTTTTGTGCAAAATTTGTTGAATTTCATCGTAAAATGAGAACAATGAAAAAAACAAAAAAACAATAAAGAAATTGAAATTTTGTTTTTCATTAATCAATAAAAAATTCAATTTTTTTTTTTTAATCAATGGAAAATTAGAAATTTTCTCTTCTTTTAAAAATCAATGGAAAAATCAATTTTTGTTCTCAAAGAACCAGTAGAAAACTCGGAAAAAAATTTGAAAAATGAAAAAAAAAACACCGGAATCGCATTTGATTTGGAGAGATAGTGACTCAGCAGATTTTTTCAAACAATTTTTTTTTTGATTTTTTTCGTTTAAAAAAATTGTTTTTTTGATTTTTTTATTGATTTTTCTTCATTTTTTCATTGTTCTCATTTTTCGATGGAATTCAACAAATTTTGCACGAAAAATCACGGAAAAATAACGGATAAAAAACATTTTCGGCCCTAATCATCATTAATTGGTGTTTAGGGCACAAAAAAGTGTTCCTTTAATTTTTGCTGAAACTTTGTTCGTTCGGGAAAAAAAAACGGTCGAACCGATTGGCTTGAAAATTTAGGGGGTGTCCCAGCACACATTAAACTAAAGAAAAACGTTGAAACATTTTCAATTTTCGCAAAATTCGCAAAATGCAGGGCAATTTTCAAAAAAGGAAAAAAACGCAATTTTTTGGTGCTTTTTCGAACCAATTTTAAAATTGGAAGAAAATTTTTTTTCAATCAAACAGTACAAGAATCTTACAGGAAATTCATTCAAGTTTACGAATCTCATCATCCGCTCGCTGTGCGATCAGTAGTTCCTGAGATATCGACGATTAAAGACAAAAGGATGTTTTTTGATTCAATCGACAATATCTCAGCAACAAAGGGTCGTAGAGAAAGAAAAAAAAAAAGAAACTGAAGCTGAAAGACCAGGCTACATGATCGTCATAAGGGTTGAGTCGAGAAAATTTTTTTGGAGTCCGTGGAACAAGTTAAAAAAATGAAGAAAAAAGAAAAAAAATTTTTCCACTTTCAACTCTCCTATCTCGTTATAACAAACGGTCATAAAAAATTTTCATCTCAAGATTTCAAGAGTAGAGACTTCAAGCTTTCCAACGATTTTTTTTAAATTCTGATACGATCATTTTTGGCGAAGTTACAGCCATTTGAAAATCAAGCAAAAAACTGACAAAATTTACCGTTCCCTTAATTTTTTTGCTGGGTGTATATGTAAAAAAAAGAACAATACGAGTAATGGGTAGTATTCGATAATCGTTTTTGTCTTTTTTTCGTTTTTTATCTTGAATTCTGTCTCATTTCTAGTGTTAAGAACACTGAGAAAAAAAAAATTCAACAAAATTTTCCTTCACAATTTTTAGATCTATATATATTCAAATTTTCTGGAGTGATGTAAATTTTCATCAACTATAAATTTTCTTAAAAAAAAATTTCTTTTTCTCACTGGATAATTGCGAGATACAATCTGAAAAAAAGTTAAATTATTGTATGAAATCGTTAATAAAAAATTATCCAAGATGAAATACTCAAATTTGATTCAGTGAATCTGTGAAGAATGTGATCAGCAATAAAATAAGCCCTAGAAACAAAAAATTAATTGAAAAATGAAAAATTTTCATTATTTTTTACATTTCTTCAAATTTTTCAAGATTCAAAGAAATGCAAAAAATAATGAAAATTCTTCAATTTTCAATTAATTTTCTGTTTCTAGGGCTTATTTTATTCGTCATTACATTCTTCACAGATTCACTGAATCACATTTGAGAATTTCATCTCATATAAATTGTTATTATTGATTTTATACAAAAATTTGAATTTTCTTCCTTATACCTCTCAATCATCGTAAAAAAGAGAAGACAAAAGAATTAACCCCATGCAAAATACATATCTATATATATCAATACAGGTCAAACCCCACACGTATATCTCTTCTTTTTTTTCTTACATATATTACTATTTCCTCTTCCATACCAAGTTCTTAGCCTTAATTATGACCAATTTTCTCAAATCTTTTGGATCTTCGGTAGAATTGAATTTAAATAAACGCAGTAATTATTAATCCGAAGATTGTGTTTGTTTCATTCCAACTCCTGTTCGAACATAGTATCTGTCAGTGGTCTATTCAGAATCGCGTGACGCACCAACAGACCGTTTATTCTACCTGATAAGAAGCTATTACGTTAATGTAATTATATACCCGTGAATTTTAAATTTTTTTATTTTATTTAAAGAATGAGAGAATAGAAATCGACGAGTAGTCGTAATTTTTCAGCCTACTTTCCACTGCTGTCTTCATAAATTTAACAATAGAATAACCGTAGAATGTACCGTGTAACAGGAAATTGTGAGGAATGTAAAAAAAATATACTCGTTTCAAATAATAAAGAATTGATTTATGTCTATCTTTCGATAATCCAGGGTTTTCCCTTTTTTTTTTTGTTGAATATCTCATGCCTCAATAATTGCTGTAGTCGGCTCAATATCCACCCCAATGCCCATGGACCCTGCTGGATCATCAATTTCCGTTCTCAAGGAAAGAAGCACTCTGCCTCGATAAATGGATCGTATGCTCTGACACTTGCTACTGCAGCAACACTCGCTACCCCTCGTATCGTTTTGATAGAAGTGAATAAATGATGGTCCATAAGTCGGGAGGAATCCTGTTAGCAGATTTTCACTAAATTAATAACATTTTTCTCGAACAAAAAAAGGAAAAACAGAAAAAAAAAAGAAGTTTACTCTCATCTCCGCTTTTTTTTCCACATAAATTTCAATTTTCTCGAGCCATTTTTCAAATCAGATTATTCCTCTTTTTTTTTTACTAGCCTTTATCCCTCAACGCTCTTTCATTTTTCATATGCTCTACAATTTTTATTAGCAAGTGGACGAAAAAAATGGAGAATGCATAAAAAAAAAAGCGAATGACTCACCGTATTCACCAGAATTTGATAGCCTAGCCAGGTTGAGCATGTGAGTAGCGAATGTTGGAGAATTGCACCCGTGAACTTTGTCTTTTATGGCAATTCTAACACGATGGGATAGTGGTGGAAACATTTCCCTGAATACGAGCCTCTCGTTGAAACGTGGAGAATACGTGTTCTTGAAAGAGCTCGTCTCAGCCTCAATAAGAAGGGAAAAAAAATAAAAGGGTGAAGAGAAAAAGTGCTTCAATCTCTTAGAAAGATTGCTATGAACATTTTTTTATATTTTTTTTTAGTATTTATGGTGCTTTTAATTTTGTGAAATTAGTGAAAAATGTCTGATTTATCGGGGAATTGTAATTATTCATTTTTAAATGAAGATGGGGTGGTGTTTTTTTTTTTTTTTTTCAAAGGATCATGATAGAATCGATTTGTCTCGAAAACATTTCGTGACTTTGGGTTGACGGATGACACATCGAAATGAGAAATAATGTATTTCTGGCTGGCCAGAGAGCGTCATACTAAAAATTAAAGGAAATTCGTGCCGACAGATATTTATAGTCTGAAGTAAAAAAAAAAAATTATTCAATAAAGTAATAAATCAAGGGGTGATAGCACATGACAGGGAGGGGGGTGAAAAAAAAGGGAGAAAAAAGATGCTTGATGACTTTTAGAGCTCTACTTTGACAGTAGTTACCTTCATTCCAGCGAATGATATCTGAATATATGGATTTATGGGTTTTTTTAAATTTCTGTGACAAAACATTGACTCTCTGTTTGGTAAACCATCAGCTCTGTATACTGTGAATATGTATCGGGCTCTTTGTCTGCTGATCGATAAGAAATTTCCAATTGGCAATAGTAAATTCCTGGAAACAATAAATTGTCAATTTCAGGTGTAATTTGAGGCTTTTAAATGATAAAAATCGCGGAAATTTAACGGAAATAGTTGAAATTGAAAATTATCTCGATGATTTCATTGAAAATTAGGGAAATTTAGTGGAAAATAGAAGGGATAATACCTTCAATTTCTCTGAAAAATGATTTTTTTTAAATTTCAATTCTCAAAAATAAGATTTTGACACAAGTTTTAATTTCAAAAAAGTCATAAAAAAAATTGCAACAATAAAAATAAATAAAAGTTGCATCTTCATCCGTTCCCCTGAAAATCTCAATTTTCCATAAGATCAAACAAACTCTTCTAAAACCATCAAACATTCCATTAGATTGAGTAAATGATGAGTTTTATGTGTTATTCCATTTATTGCGGATGAAACAAAGAAAGGGAATGTAACAATAAACTCAAATGAAGAGCATCTGGAAAATTTTGAACCTCACCCCTCAATGTTGTCTTCGCCATCTGTTTCCGGATGTGCTTGCAGCTTCTCGCCTTTAGCAATCACCGATATACTGCACTTTACGTATCCCTTGGCTTGTCCGGTCGAGTCGTTGGGATCCGTGAGCATTGCCCATTTATGATAATACTCGTGATCTGCAGGGATACATGAGAAGAGAATTTTAGTCGGAGACAACTGCTTTACCAACTGGCAGTCATTGAATAGTGGAACTACCGCTCGAGTCTAGCTTCTTAGTACAAATTTCCGGTAACAGATGCTGCAAGCATTCGCTTTGCACCGAGGATGAATTACTAATTAAGATGATATCCCAGTGAACTTGAGGACAGTTAACTAATTTTTCTGATGCCGTATCAAAGATGATATTTTTTTACATTTTTCTGAATTTTTTCATAATTTTTGACCGTGCAGTTTATGAGATATGATTTATCAGAGTTACTGAAAATAGCGGTGGTGGGGATGAAACGCCCTAAATCGGACGGAAATAACGAAATTACTACAAAACCACAGGGTTGACCCATTATTTAAAAACTATTGGCGAAGAGAACAGCATTTTAACAAAATAATAGAAGAAAAAAATCTTCAATTCATCGTATAGTTATTGAGAAGTTTCAATTAGAAGGTAGTCGCAACTATTTGCCTCTCTCTCTCTATGTCATCCATGTGATAGGAGATTGATGTGGAAAAAAATTGGAGAAAAAAAATTATATTCACAAGCTGAAGATATGACTTTCGAATAGGTTAATCACTTTTTCGGGTAAACTAAAGAACATTTTCCCCGAATTATCATCTAATTAATCAATTTAATTAATTAATTAATGATTTAATTAGAAACTAACCTACAAATCCTAATCATTCCCTGTCTTATCAACTTTACTCTAATATACTACCTTAAATTCAAGAATAAATTATAATTACCAGGCTGATCCCAAACAGTCGCAACCTCAAAGAAAATCGCTCCATGAAACTTCAACCTTAAAGACCTCTTCAAGTACACGGAAATCGAGATTCTCGTACTCAGAAGTACATCAAAATCCCCAGTAAAGTCAAAAACGAAATACTGTAAATAACACAAATCATTAAATAACCCAACCTCTCAGAAATGTGAAAAAACCATTACCTCGTTGTAAAATGGGCAATCAGTTTTCTCCCGAACCCCTGTTCTCTTCTTCTCATCTCCAACCTTGACCACCACCAGTGGATTTGCATTTGGCACTAAATGTTGGGCCTTCAGGATTGTGATCGCTATTTGATAAGCACCAAACTCGCCTTTGCTCCTCTTCGCAAGCATAATTTTTATTATTAATCATTAATTCTGTTGCAGCAAACTTCTCGTCATGGAATCCTCAATTTCATCGATTCTAACGCGGTAACAAAGAACAAAAAAGAAAAAAAAAACAAGTGGATAATAGTGTTGCTTTCCAACTGACATAGCTTTCTCTGCTGATACTTTAGCAATATGCTTCCACATGGAAGTGATACAAATTTTCTGAAACCATCATAAAAATATCAAATTTTTAAGAAATTCATTAAAACGCTAATAACTCGAAAACTAATCATGCAAATAAGCTCGAGATTCACAGGCATCTAACTGATACAACTCTCAAGATAATATATGAGTAAAAAATAACATCAGTTCAATAGTTTCCAGAAATTCCATTAAAAACTGATTTTCGAAAAATGGACATATCTCAAAAAGTACTGATCGGAAAAACAAAAAAAAAATATTTTCTTATACTTAATACATTAAATGTATATTTACATAATGAATATAATGTAAATTTCGCCACCAAACCCTCATTTTGGCATAATTCTCTTCAAATGAAGCTTAAAAAATAGAGTTCGTCAAAAGGAAGTTTTCCACAGAATCTAAAACTTTTCTATAAAACCGTTTTGCAGTAATTGAGACTTTCATGCACATACAGACATACACACACACACAGACATACGCTAAAAATATCCTTTTCTCTCTATTCAGATCATTTAAAATATCTTTTATTAAATAAATTACAATTGAAAATTCTGATGATTACATAGCTTTCATTGGGAAGCAAAAAGGCCAATGGATTTGAGAGAGCACCAAGAACCAAAGAAATTCGGGAGTGTCAGCACAATGTGTAGAAAGTCAAAAGAAGGAATGAAATCTTACGACGTCTTTGGATTTATTTCACCAATTTGTTGAGACGGGCCGCGCGCAGGTGCGAGCACACGAACAGTTTGTAGCATTCTCTCTTTCGACTTTACACACTCAGATCGATTTCAGTGGTATGTCTAAATTGGTAGTGCCTTGCAGGTCCACCAAATCTAGATCCAATGCGAAAAATTTAAAGGAGAAGAAAAGGTGGCCGACGATCGAACTACGGATTATATTGACACAAACACACACATACACACACACAGAGACAAAAAATACTATTTCTTTTTTATCGTTCTTTATTTTAATTGTAAAGAGGAGTAGTCCTTTTTCCCCCTTTTTTTATGTCCACTTGCGACAAGTATGTTGAATGATAATATTTTGTGTTGATGGAACTCTTGACGTATCAACACACAAAAGTCTGAAGTGTCAGGTTGTGTAACTGCATTGGGGGTTGAGCTATTCCGTAATTTGACAGTCACAAGTGTGAAACTTCTCATGTCAATCTCTTTGAATGAGAGTACAGAAAAAAGAACACTTATCACCTGTATTTTCCAAAAAGTATATCCATTCAATGTGTGTTTGTATTTCTGGTAAATCAGATAATAGCCACTTTTTTCTACCAAATTAGAAAATGACACATGTTTTCCACCTTGAATTTCCCGCGCTTTCCAATGGAATCATTGGAAAAATTGGTAAATATGCAGAATAGCGGCCTACATAAAATATAATAATTATCAAAGTGAAATCTTCGGAAAAAATATGGAATGCGTAAGTGAGGTTTGAACTTACAGCCATCTGATTACATGTCAGGTGCTCTACCAATTGAGCTATTGCGAGTTCCTATACTTTCCTTCAAATTTTTGACCAAAATATGTTACATGATTTTCTCCACCTTCCTTTTTGAGGCAAATTTAAATTAAATTATTTTATTTATTTTTAGTACTCTATTCTGCATATTTACTGGAAATTTCTATCTCCAACCGTTCAATTGAAGTGTCCATTGCACCCCACCTTCCCTAATATTTCTACACAATTTTAAAATGTTCTTAATTACATGAACATGATGAATCTAATTTCTAATTTTACTATGCTTATGAAATGGTTCATATTTGAATTTGGCCAAAAAAATTGAAGTGGTGACAAACGCTACTTCAATGACTACAATAGGATGGTTTTTGTAATGCTAGGGTGAAGGTATCATTTTTTCCATTCATTATTCCCCACAACAGAAATTAATAGAATCTTATAACTTAATGAAAAATCCCATATGAATATAAACATTAAATCCCTGATTAATATTATGTATTCACGAGAGCTTCATAAGCCATTTGACTAGCAGTCATAACTGATACATATTTAAAAAAAATTGTTTCAAACATGTTCATTTTAATTAAGACATCCTGTACATACTTGTAAATGCTGTAATCTATTCTGAAAATAAGTTTTCTTTAAAAAAAAGTACTTCAATGACTCAATGTCACATGAACTTCCAATCCATGATCTCCAAAAATCGATCAATCGATTCGATACCTCGCATTAAATCTGAAATATCGCATATGACTCGAATAGTTACATTTTCACCACTTTTATTATTTTCAGAGGCTCCATAATGCAATTGAAGGAATTCTTGAGTGATATAGGTTATATATTAAAGAAGGAATGGAATTTATACTGGGCACTTTTAGGTACGTGACTCGATGAAAACTAATCGATCCACATCGAGGCATTCGAGAGAAGCTTGAAGAAAATGCCGAAAGATCCCAGCCAAGAGAGATCCGCTATCTTCATCTATCTTCTCTCTCTGTCATAGGCATGAGACATGATCAACGCTATCATCTTGGTTTTATTAACAAAAAAAAGAAAAACACATGTAGAAGGGATGCTGGAGGTAAAAGAGAATGATAGGGTATGTAGTGTAGATGAAGCTTGGGACACCTGGGGAATGCAGACTCGTAATGTTGGTAGCTTGACATTCTTCGTTTGAAATAAATCGGCACATTTAAAGAATTTACGAAGTAGTATTGCCGGTGCGTTTTGTGCCCGTTAGTCGGCACACAAATTATACCCATCAGTCACTAATCTACTTCGTCTCCATGAATTGATATTTTCCATTTCTGTTTTGAAGGCAGAAAAAAAAGGCATGGATAAATACATTATTTTGGGAATGTGGGAGAAATGGAGAAAGATGTTTTGGTAATTCATGAGTTTTATTCTGCTAAATATTATAAATTTTTTACATAATTTCCCCAAATTTTTCAAATCAGATTGAAGTGTTTTGATGTAGCAGAGGTCGGTGGCAAGATTTTGAGGCAGACAGACGGAATTCTAATTAAATTTTCTTGAAAAACAACGAAATTTTGTTGAAAGTCAATAACCAATTGAACAAAAAAAAAGAAAAAACAATTAAATGAAATTGAGATTAAACCACGTATTATTACCGATATTCCTCTGGTTATTCCATGATTTTCTCGATTTTTTCTACGTTCTTTTCCATTTTTTTAGACAACAGGGGTGAATGCAGGGAACTGGTGTCAATAGTTGGACAGTCATTAATACCGTGTCAAATAGTCCACGTTTTTGGGCTCTATTCCCTATTGCACGGTTGGGGGGCTTTTGTTAAGGCGGGGAATAAAGAGTGGCCAATGGCACGGAAATGGTAGAATATCCAGAAACTATTACAGGCAAATATATGCGGTTCATTTGGACACGTGTCAACACAAGTGG
Source organism: Aleiodes alternator (assembly GCA_963921955.1). Lineage (NCBI taxonomy): Eukaryota > Metazoa > Arthropoda > Insecta > Hymenoptera > Braconidae > Aleiodes > Aleiodes alternator. The sequence continues at coordinate 15,974,959 of OY998098.1, forward strand.
TGAATTAACGTCATTTGCTTCTTTGAGAGGATCAAGAAAAATCGTGAAAAATGAGGAGGAAAAAAGAAACGTGAATTCAAGCAGATCTTTTTAGGTATAGGACAATTTGAATTGGTGAATATTTCTTTTGGCCTCGAGGTAAATTAAATTTCTGACTTTTCAACGCGTTCCCACGTGGTCCAGTGAGATGTGAAGGAAAAAACAATGAGCTCTTTCTCTCAATTCGTGGCGCCATTGTGTTTCCACAGTATAATGCAGCAGAAAACAAGTGCGCGGCGAGAGAAAAAAAAACGAAAGAAAAAAATAAAAACTGGACAGAGATGGAATGAAACCAGAGGGAATGAAATACTGAAGAGAGAAATGAAAACAAAGAGGTTTGGAAGGAAAAACACACAAACACAACGTATTGCAGATTTGGATGAGGTATCGAGTGCGTGTCGTACAAATACGATATAGGCTGAAGGGGGTCGAATTCATAGAGACACGTGACCCCATTCAGCTATGGAATAGAAGGCATGAGGTGGAACGTGGCAGTGCAACCGTTGTAAAAAAAAAGAAAAAAAATATATATATATAATGAACACCCCCGACAGTGGAGAAAGGACCCCCTGCAGGGTGGCTCTATGAGCTTCGAGAGTTAGTACAGGGTTAACTTACGTGCTAATGCGACCTAACGCATCTCGTTGCCGCCCACACTTGAAGAAGAAAGACATGAAAAGGAAAAAATGCAAGATCCTTGACTCATTTGAAAAAATAATATTAAAAGATAAAAAAAAATTTAATGGCTCAATCATGCGGTTTTTTTCCATTTTTTACAGGTGAAAAAAAATGCATTCATCGGAAATGCAGAATTTTATTGAGGAAGAATCATCCATCGGCGTCCACGCCCTCACCTCAATGAAATCGTGGGAGGAATCTCTCGTGGGAACCCCTAGTGGCTTTAGAGCTTCAGTCCACTCAACAATTTTTACTCTTTAAAAAATTGAACTCCAATCACACGCAGACCTACCACCTTACCTTTGGTGCGGTACCTTCAAGCTAACAAATTAATATCACTCGAATAATTGACGAACATTCAATGCATTATTTTGTCTTATTTGCATCGTCACCTTAGAAACAAACAGGTGTAAGTGCCGTGCCTTTACTCCTAGAGCGACAATATATTTGGTTTCCCCCATGAAAATAAAATATAAATAAAATATATATTGAGATATAAAAAATATATTTGTTATATATCAAGTCAAATTATGAAAACTGGGCCCAGCTCTCATAATTTGACTTGATATATAAAAAATATATTATTTTTTTATATTTACACATTGCCATTTTCAATATCTTTCTTATATATTCTGAGATATATTTTTAATATATAGTATATTTTCAACATATTTTTTATATATAATTTTTATATCCCAATATATATTTTATTTTCATGGGGGTTATTAACTTAACAAACCTTCATATGATAAGTTTTATATCCTTCATATGATAAGTTTTATGACTGTATGCTAAGTTTTAGTTTTATACAGTTCAAATTGAAGTTTTTTGATAGAATGGATGAAGAATTGTTCGTTTGTCATCAAATTTTTATTAATCTCACGAATCCGCACCTTCAGACCTCGACGGGTTGTTCTAAGGATTAGGTTCAGAGAACGATCGACTATCAATAGTTCAAAGTTCTTCCAAGTTGAGGATTTAGAAAATTAGAAAATGTGAATTGTAAATCTTCAGTAGGCTTATGATTGCATTCATGGAAACTCGGAAAATTCTAGAAGCGTTTATGATGAATTGTAAAGAGACAAATTATGGAAAAACCCAAAACTTTCAAATATTGAAATCAATGAGTAAGAGATGTGTCTATGAAATTCACAATTATTGCTGGATCAATGATAGTGATGAAACAACACATTCCTTCACACTCTGTAAAAACAGGTAAAATATTTAAAATTAATTAATTCTCCTCTAAATTAATTTCCAATTAATTTTTAATAACTCGCAATTTTTCCCCACAATTTCCTGAACTTTTTAATGAAGAGACTGCATAAAAAATCCCGCCACTTCATTTAGTTACATCACAATTATCGCCTGATCATGCTTCAAGAGGCCAGGATTCCATTAATGACGTATCAATTACGTCTAATGGCAGTACTTTTAATTTGACTCATTACATGAGTATTAAAACTCCATACATTACTTGAGAGCCAAAGTGAAAGAAATTGATTCAGTCAAGTAGTACATAAACAGTTTGATACATTGTCTCTTTTACTTAGCTGTGTCTCTCTCTCTCTCTCTTTCACTCTCGTTGGGACTGGTAGGTGACCAGTTTACTTCCTTCATTCTACGTCTTTAACAAGTCGACCTGTGGCCCCTCGAGGGTGGTCAGTCTACGGGAGGTCCCTCGATCACGCGCTTCGTATCGGCTACTCTCGGACACACCCGCATGGTTCATCATACCATCCATACAAGAAAATACTTTACACGACACAAGTCCTCACGAAGAGATCCATCCATACACCTGAAGTGATATGACTCCAGCAAATATGAATGAGCCATCGTCGCTAATCAGTGTTGCCACCGCTGGAAAATTTTTCCTCTCAACAGTGACGTAAAAAACTCCTAAAATTGGTACAAAAAACCCCAAACTGGTATTTTGTGAAATGGAGGGTATTTGATTTTTTTTTAATATGAATGCTGTCATTTGAATGAAAATCATCTACAAACTCATTTAGTGGAAATGAAAAAAATGAAATATTTTGGTTGTAAAAATTCGAAAAATACACGGCAAAAATTTTATGACATTTTTACTGACATTTTTTCATATAGTCATATAGTCATGCTAGAAATTATCAAAAGTCAACTATTTTCAATATCATGAATAGGATTACTAATCAAGTTATGATTTAATCACAAAATCCATACTGTCTGCTATGGCCTCCATCATTGCACAATCCTTTTCAGACTCTTTACTATTCTTAAAGTCATACATTGTGTTGTTAAGTCTCTTCAGAGCTCAAATTTTTTTAGTATTTCTCAAATTAAAATTTTCTCCCTAAAAAAAACCCGAACGTTAATAATTAACAAGACCGATCACGCAATACGCGTGCAGAATTCATATCTGATGATTTGAATATATAAGAGAAAAAATGTGAAGATCTGCGATATGCATTTGTCGAAGTCCTGCCGATGGGGTAAATGATTTTTTTTTTTTCGAATTGACCAATGAGAAATCGGTTTCACGCATTTCGATCATTTTCGACTCTCGACTACGCCCATTTGTTTGTATGCTGTATAAAAATAGGAAAAACGGAAAGAACTCCCCTCAAAGTTAATTCAAGGTCACTGCAAAAAAGAAAAGAGGGAAAGTCAATGGCCACTGCAAAAGTGTGCCAGGAGTCTGTTGGGTTATGCGAGAAAACACAACCCGCCGGCGAACTTGAATTGAGATTAGCGACGCTCCAACGAGGAGAGAAGGTGGAGGCTCTGGTTGGAGTAGGATGCCAGTTAACGAGCTCTCTTTCACAGAGAGAAGAGGTCGGTAGCCTCTGTTAATTAATGAACGGACGAATACTCTCATTTTCTTCTCATTCCATTCGATCTTTCCTCCTTGTGTATTTCCCTTCTTCCTTCTTTCTCTCTTGCTTTGATTCTCTAACTGTGCATGGTGCTTGAGGAGTCCTCTTTTAAATTTGTCCCCCTTTTTTGTTTTACAACAGCAGAAGAGATGAGGAAGGAACGAGAAGGATTCCAATTAAGAGGAGAGTATGCCGGTGCACATCACAAATGTCTTGGCCTGGTGACCTGATTCCAAAACTGCAGGAGGAATCTAAATTCTTGCTTCAAACTCGAGGGATTCGGACAAATTTCGATCAATCAGCCAGAGAGACGGGTATGGAAGGAATTAAATATGATTTCCCCTTTTTTTTGTTTCAGGTTCATCTTAATCATTCATCCAGCCTCTCTCTCTCTCTCTTTTTCTCTTCAAGCACACCGAAAAGCCAGGAGTCTGCGCGCGGCTGAATAGGAAGCATCATCCTTCTTTCTCTCTCTCTTCGCTTCTCTCTCATGAAAAAAGGTTAAACTCGTTTTCGTTTTCGTCGCTAATTAGACTCGTTAAGCGCCACGGTGTAGCCATAACCGGGCAACTTCAGAGCGAAGGAGAACCCAGTTGTGTGCCAAGAGAGGAACGACTAAATCCAATGGTATACAGACACGATAGTTCCTTCCCGTCATCCAGCCTTCTAGGGTGCGTTTTAGTGATTCTTTCCCTTTTGATTTTAAGACCCCCAATAAATCCAATTTTTCCCCTCGAAAGGGAATTGTCCGCCAGGAAATGGAAATCATTGTTTTTTTTTCTAATGATTCAGTGGTCAGTGATGTTTCGAGGTTGAATTATTCAAGTGCAGTTTGATAATGTGAATATAGAGAATTCTGGGTGGTTATTGGGTGGGTGTAATTTGAATTAAGAGAGTGGTATTGATATCCCACGATGATTCCGTAACGTGTGCTATATATATGTATATATAAATAAAAGCTATAGAGAATACACATTGGAGTGGATACAGAGGAGGGCGCGCACACACGAGAGAAGAACGTAGGTCTAACCTCAGTTCTCGCTCTGTTGCTTCAGTGCCTCAGTGGGCGGCCATATTGAATCGTGATATGGGCCCGCAATTAAGGCCGAGTAGGCCACCCGGACGAAGCGCACCTCAGATAAGGTGAGTTCTGCCGTATAAGACTATGGTCTCTCGCTTGTGGAGAGACCCTATGCCTGACCTCGTGCAGGGAATTCTCTTTCTCTCTTTTTCTTGAGTCGAAAAATAAGTCGTTCTAAGTTGTACTTATGTCGTCGTTCTCTTCAAGTTCTTTTGTTCACACACATGTTTTTTCATCGATTTCACAGGACAATTTCTGTCCTCGAAGTCTCTCTATCACTATATTCACTTTTTGGTGAATACAAATGTTGGACTTTTCTCATTTTCGGTTGCTCTTGAACTTCCTTTCCGTGATGACTTATCTCTTATCTTTTCTGAAAAACAATTCATTGCAAGATTTTATCACAATGCGATAATGAATATCGAATATATCGAAAACCAGTAACGCCTAAATTTCATTGGTTGACGAGTTGTGTGGGATATTCAAAATACAAAATATCTGTTGGCAAGAACAATCAGTGTTAACCTCTTGCAGAACATTTGAGGTTTAATTACCTAAGCGCAGAAAAACATAATATGCATAATATGTTACATTTCTCTCTATTAATAGAAACAACCATTTATGTTTTGGGAGAAGCAGAATTTTCTTTTTTAGTTCCGAAAAATCATGAGACATGAAAATCTGGATAAGTATTGGTTCAGTTAAAGCAACACTTTGCAAAGTCATAATCTAGTAATCTAGTGATGAGAAAAGATAGACTCGTCTCATGAATTCAAATTTGATAAAAAAAAGTTCTGCACAAGATGTCATCAGTCGTCATAGAAATGGGTTTTGAGTCAGTTATAAAGATCAAAGGGCAGTATTCATAAAATAGTACATTAGGAACCTAGAGCGGAAGAAAGTTCCTTCGTTTCGCTCAGGAGAAAATTTTTGTCGAAATTAACTTTTATCCACCCATGGTGCGTATAGTATTTCTCTGCTCAAGGGTGCTGGGAAAATGCGTTTCAAACCAAGCAAAGTGAGGTTAGAAACCCATTTTTCCAGCCCCATGGGTAAAAAAATAGTTTATTACTCAACCATACTGCAGAAGCAAATGTTTGAACTTGAAACACTTTCGTAGACATTTTCAAAACTCTTTGGAGACACTTTGTTGCTAGTGAATGACAATTTCAAGATATCTTTTGATTTTAAGATATTTTTCTCTGACTGATATCTTTACGTTAAGATACTTCTTTTTAAGCTGCAGTATGTCCAATTCGACACAAACTGGACGTCCTGGTTGCGTAAAATTTGAACAACGAGATGAACGATTAGAACAACCGATTTTTCGACTCAGGTCCTCCTCTTTCTAAAGAATCATCTCTCGACATGGACCAACATTCTAAAATCCACAATAATCATCTCGCATATGTCTTCATTAATTCCCATCCACGATTCTCACGGTAGCTAATTCCATATCAATAATTCCAAATTAAAATATCTCCCAGCATAACTCCGTAGTCCAAAAAAATTCTCAGGAAACACAAGCACAAGAAGGCCACCACAATCGGTTTCAGAATGAATGACTACCCGATGAAGAACTTTGGCTCTTCTTTTTCGTTTTTTTCCGAATAAAATCAACAAAGTATCTCTCCTCGCTATTGAATATAATAGTATGAGGAGGAGTTTGAAACACAGTAAAACAAAAGGCGTATTCTTTTCACCTGTTGTCTTTGGTCGTATTGCTCCACTACGATCAGATAAAATAACCACACAGTTGCAAAGTTGTGTGTTGTGTGGGGGGCTTTAGGTTCCCCACGGTATGCAAATTCTCACTCTTCTGAACGAACTAATGAAGATTAAGAATCCACTGCCGGAGAATTGAAAAGACAAAACGGGAAGAAGAAGTTTCGAGAAATAAAGCAAGCGATTGAGAAAGGAATAAATAAAAAAAAAAAAGAGGAAGAAAAAGACGAAAAAATAGAGTCTAAAAAGAAAAGAAAAATGTTGGAAAGAGAGAGAGAGAAGCAATGGGTATTTTGCCTCATTTCAAAAACATCTTCCTAACGAGTTGACGATACCAAAGATTCCAAACAGGATGAATTGTTCTTTATAATAGTTAAATGGTTCTGGGTGTAGTTTGAAGGAAGAGGGGCAAGACCTCCCGGGATGCTGATTTCATTCAAGTGAATCAGTAGCACTTTTGCGGTAGCTGTGAGAACATTCTTTTTGTTTTCTACCAAAAAAATAAAGAACCGTCAATTCTTATAACCCTTTAACCCTCATCTAAAATTTTGACCGCCCGAACACTGTTCCTTTTCAACGCCCCGGACACTTTCATGATTCCGGGATACAGGTGGAATGTGTCTACGATAATGCCGCCAATTTAAAAATATCTGTGTCCCTACAAATCATTAAAACAAACCAGAAAGACTTCCAAAAAAATTTTGATATTCCACGTTATATATTTTCACCGTTTGGTAACACAGAGAATACAAACACACATATATGCGTATAGAGAGAGAGGAGGTAAAACGGTTAAATGGCCATTCGAAATCCCTCAAAATCGCATAACGAAGCCAATTAAAATTATCCAACGATGCGAAAGATTCTCAACTTCCTATTATTGCTTGGGAGACCACAGTATTACGTAACACGATGAATGTGTTACAAGTATGCTTCTGCTCCTGTTATTGACTGGAACAAGAGAATGAAGCAGTCCATTGAAATATTCCAACAAAAAAAATAAAAATAAAAACCTATTGATTATTTTTGCATGAATCGTGTGTATGCTTCGAAGGAAGCTGCTGAGCAAGTATAAACTATCGTGACGTTTCACGTTTATACGACATTATACGACTGTGAAACTGTCCCTTTTTTTTTTGTTGTGTTTTAGCCATGTATTTATATCTTATCGGATCTCTCTGCAACTGATCTATTACTCGCAAGTTGAATTGTCTCTTTACCATTGAATCGGTATTCCTCAATTATTCCACGATCTTCATAATTCAAGACGTATTCTCGTTGGAATAACATTGTTAGAAGAGGAGAAAGAGGGGGGGGGGACTGGAACTCATCATTTTCAAACGTCGAACATCAACTCTGGAAGAAGACTGTAGACTATATAGTCTTCTTCCAGTTGCCTCAGAAACAAAGGGGCGTAAGTGCTATATATAAGCATAACATTTACGCCATTTTATCACTGACCCAACGATATATGCTTCAAACTCCCCCGCAAGTTAAATCACGCTCATCCTCGACGCTTCTTTCTTTTCTCTCTCTCTCTCTCTCTTCTCTTTTTCTTGAAATGGACTCTCTCATGCTGGACGCGCGCGCGAAAGGAGATAAATCACTGTGCCATAAACAACCGATATTTCTCTCCGAATGTTTACCGAGTGCGCTTTAAATGCCTTGTTAAAACAAACCTACGCCTGGCATTTTTGGTTTGTTTGCATGTGCGTGAGGATAGGCTTGTATATTTGCCGCATTGGCTCTTTTGCATTATTGCTCGATTCGATACTTTGGCTCTGAGCTTTTACTCATCATGGAGAGATTCATCAACTTGCACTTTTACTCGCGAGGAATTATGCAGTTTTTTTTTTTTTCATTTATTTATTGATTCTTTTTGGCTTTTTTTTTCTTTCTTCTTTTTTTTTTTTTTTTGCTCATTTTCCATCGATTTATTACGAATATGTTAATGTTTTAACGTCGTAAATTTATGGAGACCTAGGTCAGGCACCTTTCTGAAGTGTGTTATAGGAAGAGACGTGGGAGTGGGCGGTTCGCATCGTATTTGACCCGTTTCAAAAATTGAGTTATGAGGGTTTTTAAACTAAAAACTCATTCAACCGAGTACAGTGTAGAAGGATGAGTGGATTTTAGGGGAAGGAGAAATGAGCTATTTATTTACTATCGGTGATAAATTCTTGATCTATCACATTTCAATGGATCGATGAGGCATTGCAAGCCTGAAAACATGAAAATTAAATGTGCATGGGGGGAGGGGGAAACCGTGGCAAAATGGACCTGTAGTCAAAGATTATTCAGGATTTTTTTTTTAGTGAAGGAGTCTTTGAAAAATTTTGAAAAAATTCAACAACAATGTACACCTACTGGACTATCTTCTCAAATTTTTTCAGAATTTTTTATCGAGTCCTTCACTTTGAAAATAATTCCTGAATCGTTTTCCCATAAAGCTCCATTTTGCCCTACTCTTCCCCTATTTATACAGAATTTCTTGTAATGGCTTTCTCATCTCCAGCACCTGCGTCTTGTCTCTACCAACGGAATCCCATCGATTTCATTCGCAATGTAGTTACCAATAAATAACGAAACTTTCAAATGTGCACTCGTTTATTATATATTCCACATTTTGATAAACTGAAAAAATTCAATTAATTTCGTTTAAAAAAGAAGAAAGGGGAGTATTTTGTATTAGCATAAAAATTTAACTCGTTCAATTTTAATTATTTTAATTTCACCTGAAATGCACATTCGATCGCACATTTTCAATTGAAATACACGAGAAATTAAAGAAAAAAAAAGCATAAATAAGTATTTTTTGAAAAAAGGGAGTAATAAAAGGAAAGGAGAATGGAAACTTGGTAAACGGTCAGAAGCACTTCAATTAGCATAAATCGCCATTTTCGTGTTCCCCTTTGAATTCCGTCGCTATGGCGACCTTTGTCCAGATCGTGCTACAATGGCCACTATCTTTCTCCTCCCTCCACCCTTGCTCCTCTCTCATTCTCCTGGCCCCATCTCCCCCCTTTTTTTTTCAACAATTTTTTTTATTATTCCTTTAAACCAACAGAGAAAGGCGCGCCTCTTCCTGGAGAGCGACCATCGCAAACAAAGAATCTTCCTCTTCTCTGCGCGTCCTCGCCCCGCAAGAGAGAGAATGAAAAAAAAAAGCGTGGAACGAAAGAAAAAAAAAGGCGCCTGATACACGAATAAGCGATGTGGCGGTTGGATAATCCTGGAGAGTCGAAGAAAAGAAAAAAAAAAGAGAGGAATAACGCATGTGTATACGAGAGAACGTGAACTCTCACTGCATCCGAGGTCCCCAAGATGCTGGTCTGACTCTTTCCCCTTATTCAGCGACCGTATCTACTTCTTCTTCCTCTGGCGTCTGGCTCAAGAGAGTTTTGCCACAGATAGCCCAGGTCTGCACACACCAGAAGCAGCAGAGTAAAGGGTGGTTCATCTAAAATGTATCGGATGCACTCCACTGAATTAACCATCAGCAGTACTCAAAATACCCGATAACAGAGATTCAATCAGGCAATTGAAGGAATCGGAACCGATACAGTTCGTTCAATTCCAATTGGTCCAATGACTGTCGGTTTAATGCTAATGTGTCTAGCAAGATGATTTGTTTAATGTTAATGAGCAGGGTGACCAGATTGGGCTATTTATAGTTGAAGAAATGGTTTTATGGAGTTTTTCATTTCGAATCGTACAAAAAAAAGATAGAAATAAAAACACCCAGTCAATTCTCAGTTAATTATTTGGAAAAAAAACCATAAATGTCTTAACAATGCATGTCAGACACACGACTTTTTTTTGGTAAAACCTCAACTTATTAATGTTATCGTTCGTTTATTGATGAAATGCAATACGCAATACTGTACTCAGGCTTTATCAAACAAATAAACATTATAAAACAAAAAAAAAATAGCCAATTGGGCTATCTGGGATGGATTCTGGCAGGTTGATGTTCGGTAAGAGCTACTACTCGCCATTTGGGCTATATATTACCGACATTTGATTTTTTTTTTCGATTGAGAAAATAAATTTGAAGGTGGTTGAACTGATCATGATAAAAACCACAATTCTTGATATGCCATCTTTTTTCATAACACTCGTTGGTTCATCCGTTCGAGTTCGTTTTTTGAGTTCTGTCACTTCCTATTAGTAACGCTGAAGTAGAGAGAGTTTTCAGCATAATGACAGATACTAAATGCTGTAAGACACATGAACCAACAAAAGATATGATTTCTCGTCTCAATAAAACTATGTATGGAGAGGAAACACTGAATGATTCAGAACCTGATCAGTCTCTTGGAGGTATTTGAGATATTTGAAGGTGAATCCGTACCCATATGCTTAATTTCATCTCGTGTTATGATTTAACTGGCGAAAAAATGATAAAATAAGTCTTTATCATCCTTTAAAATGTACTAAAGTTGATTATACCTTCAATTGAATGACATCTAATTCGAAAATCATGGATTCATGATTCGGAAACGATTATTTTTTTTCAATTCATCTGGTGGTAACAGGAGTTTCAAAAAAAAATTGCCAGTGACGAGCTGAAGCTTAGCCCATCTGGTCAACCTGTTAATGAGTCCAACAGTATGATTCGTCTAATGTTAATTGTTCCGAGAGTTTGTTATTTTTTTCTGCAATAGAGAAAATAGACAATGAGCCAATAATATTCCTTTTTCAAATTTCATTTGTTGTTTAAATCCTTCATTACGTTGGAATTATTACTGAATTATATATGAATGAATGAGAGATAATTGGGAAATAATAATATAATATGAAGAAATAATAATAATTTCTCATCCTCTGTTGTTATGGTTGTTCTATGTGAGAAGGCTCTGTCGACATATGATAATACCTGTATGTATGTGCTCGTTAAATTCATAATTATAGGAAATTTTGTAATTCAACTTTTGGATCAATTGAATATTGGACCATTCCATTGATCAGACGAATTCATTTTGGACGAATTGGCATTACACCAATAGTCATTGGACCAATTGAAATTGAACGAACTGTATCAGATCCGAAGAAATCGGAAGAAAAACAAGGAGAGAAGAGAAAAACTGGAGAGCAAGATGCTACTTTTGGAGCCGAAAATTTTTCAGATTTTGCTTCTCGTGAGAATGGCGATTACGGTATATTTTGCAAGAATTGGGTGAAACACAAAGTTGTTGGGACCCTGTGGGGCATGAGCATTCGACCAATGGGCATGGTCCATGTGTGTTAAAGGCTTTACAGGAAGGGACATCGGGACCGAATCAGTTTATGCGCGACAGGTTCGTAGGGGGACACGAGAAGAGAATGGGGCTTTCCAACCGCGGCTTCACCTCTTTCTCTTTTTCTCTCTCCTGAGTAGTGTATGTTAGGTTTGTGATTCTCCATGGTGTATACCCAAGTGGAGGAGACATTATTTACAACACACAGCAGAGAGAAACGGTAGACAATGCACACACACCGCTCGTCCAAGAGAAGACCAGGTTCGGGATGCTCGCACGGCCATCTTCTTTTTTTTTTTATCCTTCCTTTTCTGTTCTCCATATGCAACACACAACATCTGCCCACGAATGCGATATTCCACCTTACCTCTTCAGTTTTCTGTTTGGTTTAGCCAACGAAGAGAGAATTCACTATCGCCACGTTAACTCCCGCAGCAATTTCCAAGTATGCACTCGCACCCTATCGTTATCGTAAACTTTCCATGAACATGGAATTGGGCTTTGTCCTCTTCGTCCTTCCCCCCCTTCAACGTACCCATTCTCCCCCTTTTTCTCTTTCCTTTTCTTTTATTTTCTATTTCTTCCTGGGTGTTTTGTCCAATCCATGATTCTTCTTCTTTTTAGGGCTGTTTGGAAGGAAAAAAACGCGCAGAAACAAGATGGCGGCTTTTTGGAGAGGCCAGCTCTTCGACAGCTGTGTAGTCCTTCTTCTTCCAATTCCTCGTGAATAGGTTATCACAAGTGCAAGTGCATGTATGCATGTGTGTGTGTGTGTGTCTGTTAAGGTGAGTCGGGTTTATACAGAGAAAGAGGCAAAGATTGAGGCAAAAGACGAGGGCTAAAGAAGAGGAGGAGAGGACGAGAAGTGGAAGCAGCCAGCAGCCGCCCCAATAAAAACTCACGTTTGCCTGCCGTCTCCATCGTCGCACACACATATATATATATACATATATATATATGTCGTATCGTTTCCCCCAAGAGAGCCAAAGAAACACAAGAGGGCCGGGGAGGGCGGCTAGCTGGGAGACAGGGGGAGAATAAAGAAAAATAAATAAAGAATTGAGAGGAGAGAAGAGCGAGTTGGATCGATAAAGGAAGAAGTTGAAGAAAGAGAGAGAGACCAGGCGCGGTCCACCTTCCGACGTTTGACAGAACAAAAGACTGTGGAACGGATCTCCTCTCAGTCTCCCTCCTCCGCAATACCCCTCTTCACCCCCCCCCTCCCTGGAATAATGCCGGAGATGTCTACGCATGCGTATGATATACTCCTCTCCCTCCTCCGGTTCATACACCAAGTCTGCACAACTACAGCTACCAAAAGTGATGCTGCGGAGGATTCGCGTTGAGGTCTTCGCGTACAAATTACTGAAAATTGCTCCACTTTTTTAATGCCATCGTCATTCGCAAAAGATCCCACCGTCTCGTGCTGTCTTTACTCCCTTCTCCCATCCCTCCTCCTTCTCTCTCGCTTCCACCATTGTTTTATGGGTGTTCCACCAGCTCACATGGTGGATGACTACTGTTGAGGATGAAGAGGGGGGAGGGGGTAGGAACATTGAAAATACCGATGCGCGCTTTCTTGCGCGGTACATCAAACGGAGAGACGCTGACGAATCGATCCGGGAGGTTTAGGGAGCCAAGGTTTTATCTCACGACCAACAACTTCCATGGTCTCGGGTGGGATTTATGATTCTGCCAAAGGGGATTGAAAGACAAGTTCAGATTCTCAAGAAGTCTCAAGAGAGGCCATTCGTGGGAAAAACACAGGGAGCTTTGGATATTGTTAAATTCAATGAAATACGGAGATTATTGGTGATTTTTTTGGGGTAAGAGAATGTGGGGTAAAATGGATACATTTTGAGTTTTGATGTCTATATTAAGGAAAATAGGTGGAATTATTGAGAAAGTTAGAGATACGTTTTTTCTCATCGTTTTATTGAAAAGCTGAGGAAATTTGCGGTGGAAATCATGTGTGAGAAATGATTTTTCGCTATTTTCTGGAAATTTTACGTTTTTGGTCGAACACAGACACAAGACAATTGTGCTGCAAAAAGTGATATTCACCAAACTGCCATTGAAAACCTTAAAATCGATATTTTTCAATTGGAAACCCCATAAATCGATGGCCGATGATCTTACCTTCCACCTCCATTCCGATTTTTCACGCTATGACCGCTAGAACCGAAGATATTTTGAAAAACGTGAATTTTCAAAAAATAAAAATCTCAAAAAAATTAAAACAGCACTTATGTTTCACCTGAAATTGTCTTATCTCCTTAATAGGATCATCCAAAAAAAAGTAAATCTCCAACCGTTTCATTTTAATCTCCATTTTACCCCACTTTCCCCTCCATATCGTTGCTTCAAAACCAAAGTGGCATAAGTGCTATATATATACATAGCACTTACGCCACATTCTGCCTAAGACAACCCTATGATTTTTTTTTGCAGGATTAATTCGTGACTGGAGAGACAGTCAGGCGCCATTGAGTTTAACGATCCTTGACTAATTCATGTAAAATTCAATCAGTCACGGAAGAACGAGCCGAGCAAGTGATACACGTGGATTTTAACATGACTCAGCATTTAATTGAGATCCTCAAATTAATCAGGATTAGATAAAAATTTCAAATGACATCGAAAATATCGGCAAAAATTGTTTCAGTATCGAATTTATCCAAGTCCGTCTTGTGAGTATTGTGGCTCTTTCAAGTTCATTAAATATTAACGAGAGTCTCAATTTCTTCATTTCGTTGATGAGTCGTCGAGAGCCTGGCCATTCGAAACCTGCATATAGATTGAAAATTAACTTATATGAGCACGGCCACAATATATATGTATATATATATATACGGCTCATATCGGTTCCTTTACGCCTAGTTTTTAAAGCCTAATGTACACACTATTATTTACATGGCACGTCTCTGAGGGCAAATAATAGTGGTAAATGTTTCCTTTCACGCGCGTGTATCAGCTCATTTATATTAAACGACTGTAGACAACAATTTACACGGATTTTTGTACATTCGTCATGATCATCTAAGTAGGCTAAATCAAAATTTAAAAAAAAGAGAGTCACGCCTTCTTGTATTTTGCAAATTGTCTCTTGCCTCTATCTCATAAAATTTTTGCATACCTAATGCGATGCTAATGAGAATTTTTGAGCCACAAAATCTGATAACCACCGAGGATTTTTTCTTCCTTACCAAAACCACAAGATGTTCGTAACTTCAATAGAATAATTGTGCAGCTAAAAAAAAAAAATGAACATTAAAATGTCAAGAGATTGAAGATAGTACAATTATTCATCTATACATTACACATTTTACATAATTCGTTTGTCTTTTACAATTTACAAATCAACATGATCATCAATATGTTGTGAACAATAAAAAAAAAAAATTGGAAAATTTGGAAATTCAAATAAATACAGTATGTAATTTTAAATTAAATTGTAAAGGAAATGACTACAATTGTCCTTTTACACCATAAAATCACTCACTTTCAGACACTTTTTAATTAAAAACTATTGTCTAGAAATTTTGGTAATTATTTTTGCATAAAACTACAATTATTATCACTGGTTATGTCTTAATAAATGAATTTAAATTGAAGAAACTAAAGAATGTCATTAGTTATCTTCTAATGACTAGAAGAATAGTATTTCTGCGTTAAAACTACAAGATTTTTATATCTATCCTCGAAACATCTCTCTCTCTCTCTCTCCCATCCTAAACAGTTTTCTCAAAATAAATAAAATAAACTAAAAAAAAATCTTAAACACTTAGCACCGTTTCATAATCTGTCTGCATATTCATTCAACTTGACCACCATAGAATTTATCATTTTCCACTTTTATCCGCTGTCAATAGATATCTGAGAATGAAACCTGCGATGATACACCAGAATGAAGATGATGTAGTGCATGAATTTCTTCCATTGAAGTAGTTGGCTGACTGTTACTGTCACCCAGGAATGCTGAATTTGGACCCATACCAGGCGAATTAGCAGTTGATGATGAGACTGGAGTGCCTGGACAGCCTGGATTTACACCATTGTTACCCTCCTGTCGCATCATGTTGCGGCGCCACTTTGCACGAGCATTTTGGAACCAGACCTAATAACATTGAGGTCTTACAGAATCTAGTGAAGATGATGGAACATTAGCGGAACTTAGCTATTCATAAATTAGGTAAGGCAGGTTTTTGTAGTTAATTCGATCCCCCCCTCCCCCCCCCCCATGTTGTAAGATATCGTAAGATTTTGATTATTCCCCCCTCCTGCCCCTTAGTAATGAATTTTCGTAATAAATCAAGGTAATTACACAATCAAAGATCATTGATTCCGAAAATCACGCCCGGATGATCAAATCATCGCCTTAGAAACAGAGCGGGGTAAGTGCTATGCCTGTACACAGGACTTACGCCTCTTTGACTCTAACGCAACGAAATCATCAGAGCTATAAAAAATAAGAAAGATTCGAAAATGTTCTTTATTGTGACTCCACTAGTATCAATCATATTAGTACTCCTTCATTGCTAAATTGAATTACTTGTATCCAAGTTTTGAATAGTAGTGGATATAAATGGACATGTTGTATTGAATGTATTGTGCTATGATGATGAAATAGTACTTTATGAACCTAGAACGGAAAAAAGTTAATTTCGACAAAATGATTCTCTCGAGCGAAGCAAAGTTGACGATCTTCTATCCGTTCATGATTCACAATGTACTATTTTAGATCAAGGATTCTGGAAAAATGCGTTTTAACAAGCGAAATGAGGTTAGGAACTCATTTTCCAGCATCCTGAGCAGAAAACTGTTTTCCAAAATGCAAGCCATATGGAAATCTCTAGTCATCAGCAAGACAATTGAGTGAAACAACATGTAGGAGTGTCAAGATCCATTTGATTTTTTGAAAATTCGATACTGATTACCAAAGCTGAGGGCAGATTACGTTTTCAACCAACGCTATTTTTTGCCCGGCAATAGTCAATGTTGAATCTCAAAAACCTACGTAAGATCAGATTCTCTCTACCCCTTTCCTGTCCATCGTAAGAATCGATAATATGATTCATGAATGAAGAATTCGCTCCTTACCTGAAGAACTCGCTTGGACAGGCCCGTCTTTTGAGCCAGTTGCTTGAGGTCCTTGGCATCTGGGTTCTGATTGATGGCAAAGTAGCTTTTCATCGTTCTCAGCTGATGATGCTTGAAGCTCGTCCTCATGCGTTTTGTTCTCTGACTCTGGTGGACAGGTCCAGGAGAACCAACGGACGTGTCATATGCAGTCAGAGACTCCATGGATGACGATAGTTCATTCGGATGCAGAAGTTCTGAAGAAAAGAAGAGCATAATTTCGTGCAGATGCATGAGTTGAGGATTGTGTCAGTGTTCTTGGCTCATTTGTAATCCATGTACGTACGAAACAGCAGTTAGCACGTGCTCTGGATGAACCGGGCTTTCCAAAGGACAAAAAAAGAACGAGGCAAGGGGTAAAAAAATGAGAGGACAAGAAAAAACGAGCAGGAGGTACGTATGAGCTGAAGAAGAAGCAGCTGCACGGTTGAAGAAAGTCCACTGCATTGAGAAGAGTGGAATCAATTTCGTATGTTTTTTCGGTGTTTTGTATTAACGGTAAATAATCGATTCGTCGGTTTGTATCGAAAAAGAGAATCGTCAACGACTCAGTCAAAACACTTTGCCACAGACCATTTTAGGATTGACAACAACATTTGGGACACCTCAATTGGGAACTGGAGTGTTTGAACGTTGCTTGCGCACTGATGAAACCTCGAAAGAAGAACAGTATTTGATAAAAAAAACGAAGATTCGGAGAATTCACGAATCCAGCCGGGTTATGGAGGAGTTTCAATATTTATGACACATCAAAAAGCTGATGAGTCCAACGAGAAAATATTTGTCGCAAGGTGTATCGGCTTCCGGTTTAAGTCAAGACAATGCTGCTGCATTGAGTGAGTGAATAAAACGAGTTTGTGTGGGGGAAAAAAAAAATTTAGTCATCTGCTCGTGACCTATTCAGTAATCGATTCAGCTAAAAAAAACTTAACGACCTGGAAATGCCTAATTAAGCTCAATGCTATTTTTGTGATCGGCATCGAGGGAACGCTGGCATGAAACACACACTGGCTACGAGACACAGGACTCGAGAAGAGGGAGTTTGCCATGATCAGGGGGCAAAATCCAGAGAAATTGGATGCTTTAAGAATGAGGTCACAATTTGTCACGTGGTAGAACGAAAAATCGGCAAGAAGAACAGTCCACTTTTGGGGTTGCCGATTTTAGATAGAGAGAAAGGGGCTGGATTAAAATTTTTTTGAGAAAAAAAGAATAATAATAAGAAGAAGAAGCTAAATGAAGGAAGAAAATAAAGGAAGATGAAATGAATAAAATGCGGTATATTGCTCTTCTCTGAGTGAGATAAACGCAAAATGCGAGAAGGTGGAAGAAGCAAGTAAGGGAATGTAGGTATCAGTGTTCGCCGGCCATTCTGATCGCAGTGGCTGGGTATTGGTCAACGGCGGCATTCTTTTCCGGGAGGGAGCGGCCAATCGATGCATCTCAGCGTCGATACCCATCTGTCACTGTCCCCTACGGGTCCGTGTATACCTTTCTTTTTTTTTTTTTATTTGCCCCTTTTGTCTCATTCTTTATACCATTTATCCTACCATGTAACCTCACCATGAACTTATCCCCAATCCAGTCTTAAATTTAAATTCGAGAGAGGTTGAAAAAAAAAACAAAAAAAATCTATTAAAAAAAAATGTGCAGAGATTCTTTCGGGTTTTATTGACGATAGCCCGAAACTGGAAATGTGCTTTGGAGAAAAAAATGTCCTTTCGAAAAATATCAATTTGGTGGGAAAAAAATATATACACGTGTATTGAGGATGCTTATAGCCAAACGAGAAGACAATAAAACTTGCCCATGACTTTTGAGCATAGTCATTGGGCATTATGTGTTTGTGTATGTGTGTGTGTGTGGGACCGAATATCGCTCTCCTGAAGGATCGTTTCAGAATGAGAAACAGAACTCAAAGGGGGCGAGACTGCGATTTTATAGCTCCTGGATCGTAAATTCCAAAGCTCTCCGCGAGATCTCTCAGCGGTTTCTTTCAGTGTAAAACTTCTTTTCCTTTAATTGTCCAACGATTATAAAATAACTGAGAATGACGTGATCGGTCTTTTCATCTTGACCATTCGCGGTGGGTAAGAGATACTGCGAAAAATACTCGTCTTAACTGGTTCAACTTAACGTTCATTGTCAACATCCATAATCTTTCCTTTTTTTTTTTTTTTAAACTTTATTTTATTTACTTTTATTCTTCTCCATCAGAAAGGTTCAAGGAAACCATTCATATTTCCTTTACTACTAAATGTTTATTGTCATTACAAGATTGCCGTATAATCCTCGTTTAAAGTGTGTGTTTTTACTTCCAAGTGCTAGTCGATTAGACAGAACTATTAGAGACATTTAGTTTAAGGATATATGAGCAAAAAAATGGGAAAACTGTGATTTCTGATGGGTGGACTCCAACAGTTGCTGGGTGAATAGAAGGAAATGATCACGTGACGTGTACTGTGAATCTGGCCAATCATGACGAGAAATGAATGATTAAATGGAGTAATTTGAATTTTATTTTTTCCTTCATGATAAAGGAATACCTAGTATTCTGAAATAGTGCCGAATTACTAGAATATCCATCTTTTAATGAATATTTGTTCTTCTTACTACGGAAGCTCGAAAATTTGATATTTATCAATTCATGATCATAACCTTGATTTCTCCATAAAAATCCATGTATTTCATGTCAATTTTCAGTAATTTTGTTCTTCAAAATATGAACACTCACCTACTCCCAACTCTTCACAGTCAAATTCTTTGAAAAAAAATCTAACTAAAAAAAAATCTTGAAACCTCAAATCGAAATTTTTTACCAAGCTCATATGAAGCATTCCTCGCTATTTCATTTATTTTCCATTTTTTTTTGATTCTGTTCATTTTTGGATATGTTGTTGGAATCACTTGGGAAAGTCATTTCCCATGGGAACAAAAAAAAATATTGTTTTCCCAGGAAATATGACCATTTAAAATTGTAAAAAAACGATGAAGACGTCCATTTCTCTCCAGCTTTGAATGCTTCTATCTCGTTAAATATCAATTCAATATCAGTTTCACGAAGAAAATGCAGGAATCCCTCATATACATCTTTAGAGGCTGATGATTGTGTTTAGGGTGAATGTGTAATTGGCCAGTTGGTAACTGCAACGGTTTCATTTCTATTTATTCTCATTCACTCGATAATTCCCTCGTCCGAATGTACAAAACAATTTGCTCTGCACTTAGACGCAAAACCCCAATGCTTTATTTGTACATCAACAAGTCTCATTTGAAACGAGTGTAAATAAGTCTTGAACTCTGATGTAAAACACCGAGAACAAGCTGCTACTGCTTATGTGCTTTAAGCGTATGTGTGTATGTATGTGTGGTTGTATGTTCGACACAAATTAAAAAGAAAAAAAATGAAAAATAATTACCAAGTGCACCGGCTGCTAGTCTCATCGTAACCGGCATCTCAGATCCAGTAACTTCTGATAATTTACGTTTTCTTGGACGTCCTTTTTGTGCATTACCGATTGAAGCAACTGGACTCTGTTCTGGTGCACTGTAGTAAGAGGGTAGTGGTGATACACCAGGTGATCCAAGATCCTCAACACTTCCAGGGGTACTGCCGTAATCGGCATTACCACATATCACCTCGTAATGTGGTCTAAATGATCATCAATCATCAATTAGACTCGAAGTGAAGTCAAAAGAATTTTTGGAATTTTAAAGTATTCACCTGCAGTAAATGAGGCCATCTCTCTGTCCAAAATGATCGCCTTTATTCAAAGGTACACCGCAGGAGGTGCAAACGAAACAGGCAACGTGATAAACAAGTTCTCTTGCTCTCATCACCAACTCTGATGCAGATATTCCAGCGCGACATCTCGAGCACCTCGAAACTGCAAATAGCCTGCAAGAGACAATAGTACTTTAGTTGGTGATCTTGATAAAGACACACACATACACACGGTGACACATGTTTTTGTCTCGGACAAAAATATCTAGGGAATTATATCTCACGGTATAACATCTCATGACAAAATGATCTCAAACTATAATATCTCGAGTAACATGTTTCAACCACTTTGTCTTAAGAATTAATATCTCATTTTGAATATCTGATGATAATATCACTATTTATGTTGGTAATTGATGGATTTGAGTGGAGTTGAGATTCAATAATTAGTAGCAGGTAATCAGGCTGTTCAACGTCGTCACAGGTACAGAAATGGTGATGAAAAAAATTTCCAGGAATGTGCTTTATTCAATTTTATTTCATTTTATCAATAAACAAGTGACAATGCCTGAAAGACACTCGTTGTGTCATTCCTAATGATAGCTCATGCGATAAAAATTCTCGGGAGTTACTGAAATATGAACGATAAGAACAAAGGTAGTCTTTGCTCCTTTGTTTTATCTTTTTGAACCAAAAAAAAAAGAGAGAGAAATAAGCGTTTTCTCTCATTTTTTTAAACTTCTTTTCTTTCTTCGACTCCTTTCTATTCATTCCACTGGCTCCAAAGCCGGCAGTCGTATTCACATTGTTGCATATTGCATGGAGTGACGTTGTTTTCTACCCTAACGAACCAGAACCACGTAGATATATACTTGAAGAGCATTCTCTTCCTTGCACATCTATATATCGACTCCATCCACATATACAGACACATACATAGACACACACATAAAACCTCTCGATTTTTCTCTCCTTTTTTTATTATTTTTTTAATAAATGAAAGAAGAAAACTGCTTTATACAGACTCAATATTGTTTCAGACATCTCTAATAAGAATTGTGGAGTAAAATTCGAAGCAAGGAGCTCAAATATGTCCTGAGGAAGATCAACGGTCGTCCTGAATACAATGGGACAATCGAAATATCAAACTTTCACCTGGAAAGTCTTTTGAGAAATAAAAAGAGGAATATTGTGTGTGAGAGAGAAAGAAAAAAGAGGAAAAAAAATACGCTCGAACAGATAAAGCTTTTCCTCTGCATCTCTGTTAAGGACCTGCTACGAAACGTGCGATTGTAAAACGTAATAATAAATCAACGTGTAACGAGCCTTCTGTATTTTCACGTCTTACCAAAAACCAACTTGTGTCAATCACATGATTTTTTTTTCTTTTTTTTATTTTACTTCTTTTTTTTACACTCGTTTTTCCTCTATTTTCTAATCTTTCATCGTGGTATGATGATATTCATGCAGTAGAAAAGATGTTTCACTGGTTTTTTAAAGAAAATGTGAGAGACAGAGATAGCCATTAGTAGGCATTTTGTGTGGTCCAAAGTGTACACAAGTGACGCTCCTATGCAAATTCACCACTACCGCAATAAATACCGAGATGGCCGACCGATGAGTGTCTGTGTGTGTGTTTTTACTTTTTTTTAGCCTTTTTTTTGGAGGTACAAAGACGGTGAACGGGAGCACGAGTTTTGCATTAACTCTTATTTTTTCATGAAAAATCCAGGATTCAGGTAATTCTAGGAATTATTTTACGCTATTCTTCGATTTTTTTTTGAAATATTTCGAGTGATAAAAATCAGTAATCAGCATATATATTCACTTTTTTGGAATTTCCTAGAAGAACAAAATTATTATTTAAAAAATATTTAGAAAATTTTTTTTCCAATTTTTTTTCAAATAATTTATTTTTTTAAACAATAAAAATGATAAGAATCGTCAAATGTCTGCTATTTTTAGTCTCATTCATAATATGAATATTTTATGATTTTTACTTCTTTTTTTTCCCAGTGCAATAATTTAAAAAAATGCCCAAACCAATTTTTGAATTTTCAAAACCCCTTCAAATTAACAACTAACCGATAATAATCTTCTTTGCAATAAATATTTCCATCTCTAGAGAAGCACGTGAGTTCAGCAGCAAGTGGTACTCGACAATGACAGCATCGTAGGCATCCACAGTGCCAGGCACGATCAGCAGCCCTCAAGTACCATCTCTCGGCAATGTCCCGACCGCAGCCACCGCAAGCGAGTCCACCACTGCCACCCTCAGAATTCCCAGAATCGTTCTGATTCTCTCTCCGACCGCCTGATGTCACATCCCCAGGTAGGGGTGTACTGCTACCGCAACCAACTTCCTTCAGCATCACGAAAAAAACTGGCACCTCTACATCCTGAAACAATTGATGCATTACCAGATGATTATCACCTTTCCTTTTGTTTTTTTTTATTTGATCAGCTTCGGAATCACTCTCAGGTGACATTTTTCTGTTCAAATTCATATATATATATATACATATAATAAAAAATTTTTAATTGTAGCAATATTGCAGTTATTCACATTTCCCATTCAATTATATATTACAATTATATATATATATTTTTTTATAACATTTTTTGGGGAAACCATGAAGATGAACTAAAGCTCTCATACAATCAACCGCCCCTCACGTAAACTCTCTTTGTTTCAACTTCTCCTCATCTCCTTCATCCCCACTCCTAACTCTAAGGTTTAGTGCGCAACGTATTGCGCATCGATACATCAATGTTCATAACCTCATTTCGCTTCCACATTTGAACTCCTCAAAATTCAGATTTTCGACAGTATATAATCTAAAAAGAGCGGTAAATTATTTCCTGACAAGTGCGAGTTGCAATCACACGAATCAGACTAGGATAATTACACATCTTGGCTGGGAAGAAGCTAACTTCGACAAAAATTTGCCTTCCAAGCGAAGTAAGGCCGCCAAATTTTTGTGGAGGCTGACTTCTTTCCGTCCATGGTATATATACTATTTTTGTATCGAGTAAGCGGAAAACAGAAGTTTTTAACCAAGCAAAGTGCGGTTACACAGAGAAAAATGTTTTCTTAATTTGAGAATGTGCAGTCACTTAATTTAAGAATGTGCAGGTCACTTAAATTAAGAAAGAAAAGTCACTTGATTTAAGTGAGAAAAATCACTTGATTTAAGTGAGTTCTACTTTCTTAAATTAAGAAAAAAAAAGTCACTTAATTTAAGTGAGAAAAGTCACTTAATTTAAGTGAGAAAACTCACTTAATTTAAGTGAGAAAAGTCACTCAATTTAAGTGACTTTTACTTTCTTAAATTAAGAAAGAAAAAGTTACTTGATTCAAGTAAGAAAAGCCACTTGATTTAAGTGAAAAAAGTCACTTAATTTAATTGAGTTTTACTTTCTTAAATTAAGAAAACATTTTTTTCTGTGTAGAAACGTCTTTTTCAGTTCCTAGATGCGAAAAATCTTTGGCGCACGGGTAAGTTACAGTTTCTTTATGTACAACGTGCGAAAAATCGCTACTTTTCGCACGACATGATAAAAATTATTATTTGCGTTTACCTTGAAACTCAAATCAACTGAAGACAAACTGAACTAAGTACATGAAAAGTCCTTTGTTAAACGGCCCATATTCCTAATTTTGAGATTGCTTGCACGGAGAGAAATAACATAGTAACCATTACTATGTTCAACATAGTAATGGTTTTTTCGCGTCGGGCCACATAGTGATACTTGCTATGTTAACATGGTAATCATTACTATGTTGTACATAGTAATGGTTGCTATGTTCAACATGGTAAGCATTGCTATGTTGTACATAGTAATGGTTGCTATGTCCAACATAGCAATGATTACTATGTTAAAATAGCAATCATTACTATGTTAACATAGTAATCATTACTATGTTAACATAGCAATAATTGCTATGTTAACATAGCAACCATTACTATGTTAACATAGTAATCATTACTATGTTAACATAGTAACCATTACTATGTTAACATAGCAATCATTACTATGTTAACATAGTAATCAGTATTATGTTAAAATAATTCAAATTACTAAGTTTATAGTACATATACACAGTTAATACCGGATCAGGAGAGAGTTGCTCCAGTTTTCTGTCAATATTGCGGTAACTAAGCGAGATAGAGCGAAATGGGCGTCAATTTGGGATCACTAGGGGATTCCCCTGGTTTTTGCCGATTATAGAGGAAAATAAGCGAGATAGAGCCAAATAGATATTGATATGGGATCAGGAGGAAATTTCTCCAGGTTATCGTGATTATCTCTGTGAATAAGCGAGATAGAGCGAAATGGACGTTATATGGGATCAAGAGGGAGTTCTTCCAGCTCTTCGTGATTATCTCGGTGAATAAGCGAGATAGAGCGAAATATATATCAATATTGAATGAGGAGAGATTTTTTCAGTTTTTCGCTAACATCTCGGTAAATAAGAGAGATAGAGCGAAATGGACATTAATATGGGAGCAGGAAGGAGTTTCTTCAGTTTATTACGATTATTTCGGTGAATAGGGGAGATAGAGCGAAATAGATATCAATATTGAATCAAGAGAGAGTTTTTCAGTTTTTCGCTAACAGCTCGGTAAATAAGCGAGATAGGGCGAAATATATATCAATATTGAATCAGGAGAGAGGTTTTTCAGTTTTTCGCTAACATCTCGGTGAATAAGTGAGATAGAGCGAAATGGACATCAATATGGGATCACCGGGGAGTTTTTTCAGTTCTTTGTGATTATCTCGGTGAATAAGCGAGATGCAGCGAAATGAACGTTAATATGAGATCACCAGGGAGTTACTCCACTTCTTCGCGATTATCTTGGTGAATAAGCGAGATAGAGTGGAGTGGACGTTAATTTGAGATCAAGAGGATATTTTTTCATCTGAAAACTTCCTCATAATTCCATATGTGTACTTTGCTTTATCTCGTTTATTCACCGATATAGTGGCGAAAAACTGAAAAAACTCCCTCCTGATACTAAATTAACGTCCATTTCACCTTCTCTCGCTTGATTACAGAAATGATTGTGAAAGTTGAGGAGACTATCTCCTGATCCCATTTTAACGTCTATTTCGCTACATCTCACTTATTCACCGAGATAATCACGAAAAACTGGCAAGACTCCCCGGTGATCCCATATTAATGTCCATTTCGCTCTATCTCGCTTATTCGCCAAGATAATCACGGAAAACTGGAAAAAATCTCTGGTCATCTCATATTATCGTCCATTTCGCCGCATCTCGCTTATTCACCGAGATAATCACGATAAATTGGAAAAACTCCCTCCTTCTCCAGAATCAACGCCCATTTCACTCTATCTCGCCTATTCACCGAGATAATAGCGAAAAACTAAAAAAACTCCCCGGTGATCCCATATTAATAGGTATTGAATGTCCATTCCGCTCTATCTCACTTATTCATCGAGATATTGGCGAAAAATTGAAAAAACTCTCTCCTTTTCCAGAATTAACGTTCATTTCGCTCTATCTCGCTTATTCACCGAGATAATCGTGATAAGCTGGAGAATCTCCCTCCTGATACCATATGAACGTCCATTTCGCTCTATCTCGCTTATTCACCGAAATAATCACGAAGAGCTAAAAAACTCCCTCTTGATCCCATAGTAACGTCCATTCCGCTCTATCTTGTTGATTCACCGAGATAATCAAGGAAAACTGGAAAAACTCCTTCTTGATCCCATATTAACGTCTATTTCGCTTATTTACCGTGTGTGGACATCACGCACCGAGTGTGCGTAAATCACGTTCGATTGTGAGAACGTGAAGTACGCACACATGTTAATTACGCACACATATGCAGAGATTACGCACTTCTGTGCGTGTTCTACACTCAGTGCATTCTGTGTGCAGAAACTCCCTGCTGATCCCAAATTAACGCCCATTTCGCTCTATCTCGCTTATTTACCGTAATATTGACAAAAAACTGGGGAAACTTCCTGGTGATCCCATATTAATGACCATTTCGCTTTATCTCGCTCATTTACTGAGATAATAGCAAAAAAATGAAAAAATTCCCTGCTGATCCGGTATTAACTGTGTGTATGTATTATGAACATAGTCATTTGAATTATTTTAACACAGTAATGATTACTATGTTAACATAGCAATGGTTACTATGTTAACATAGCAATGATTACTATGTTAACATAGCAATGGTTACTATGTTAACATAGCAATGGTTACTATGTTAACATAGCAATGGTTACTATGTTAACATAGCAATGGTTACTATGTTAACATAGCAATGGTTACTATGTTAACATAGCAATGGTTACTATGTTAACATAGCAATGGTTACTATGTTAACATAGCAATGATTACTATGTTAACATAGCAATGGTTACTATGTTAACATAGCAATGGTTACTATGTTAACATAGCAATGGTTACTATGTTAACATAGCAATGGTTACTATGTTAACATAGCAATGGTTACTATGTTAACATAGCAATGGTTACTATGTTAACATAGCAATGGTTACTATGTTAACATAGCAATGGTTACTATGTTAACATAGCAATGATTACTATGTTAACATAGCAATGGTTACTATGTTAACATAGCAATGGTTACTATGTTAACATAGTAACCATTGCTATGTTAACATAGTAATCATTACTATGTTCATAGTACTCATTGCTATGTAGTGTGTACTATGTTGGCATAGCACTCAGTACTATGTGATATAGTAACCATTGCTATAACATAGTAACCATTACTATTCCATTTCTCTCCGTGTGGTAGGAGATTGAGGAGAAGTTGAGACAAGGGGAGTTGCGTGATCCCGAAGAGTTGAAACAAGGGGAGTTCTACTGCATTACAAGCATTCAGTACACAATCTAAGCTAATCGGTAGAGGTCCGAGTTCCATTTTAAACAATTTATTCATGAGAACAGCTTTTTGGTCCTGAAAAAGAGGATACTGCTTCAAACTGCGTAGTTATCACCTGATCTTCAAGCGAAAAAGAAAGAAAAGAAGGAGACAAATAAAACACGAAAAAAAGCAGTAATTAATCAATGAAAAATTACGATAATTAAACACCAATTAACTTCTGCAAATGTTTTATTCAAGTGGATTGTACATATGAGATATATCGGCAAAGGTGATTTTACTTCTGAGTCAGCCAACTGCGTTTGTGTGTTTGTGTGTGTGCTTCATACTAGAGCAAAGAAACGCTCGCGCAGGAATAGACGGGGGCAAACCGAGACTATGAGATATCCTCGCGATTGAAATCATCGGGCGTATCGTCGCGCCTTAGGAACAAAGTCATTCGCATTAATGTCTACCAAGTGCCTAATGGCTCAGCCAAGGATAAAAAATATAGAATAAATAAATTGAAGTTAAATATTCAGAGTGAGACAGATAAATACGGAATGATGAGGTGGAGAAGAAGACGAGGGGGAGGGGGAGGAGGAGGCATATGTCGGTCTCGTTCATTCAGGACACGCTCAGGAGGCGCGTGCTCGCGCCTATACTATATACGCACGAGAATCCATGAATGAAAACAATTCGTGACCGGCGTCCCGTTAATGAATGGATTCCGGAGTAGTAGCTCAGTTTCGAATCGTCGGAGCTTGCTAATTGGTATAGCCAAGGCGAATGTCTCATTCGCGATAACTCAATGTCGTATTTCTCTGTCTCTCCTTTTTATCTCTGTCTTTTCCCTCTCTATCTTTCTGTGTCTCATCCTCGAGGGGCACAGGTTGTGCTTTACTGCTTCTGGTAATTTAAAAAAATGGGATTTTATTAATTGCTGGAGATAAGGAGAAAAGATGTGAAATTATGGGCTATTTTGAAATTGCTAGCTGAAAATTGACCGTTTCGGGAGTTTTTCTCAGTTGACCGCAAGGTTTGTTGGAAATTGACCGTCAGAAATTTAATTTGTCAGTTACACTGAGAAGAAATAATGGTAAAAACTATGGAATATTGAGGCCATTGGTCCTTAGCAATTAATTTTTTTTTGATAATTGAAAAAGTTGTGGAATTCACTGAATTATGTTAATTGAAACAGATTAACTAGTTCAATTGATTAAATTCAGTGAATTCAATAGCTTTCTCAATTATTTTGAAGAAATATTTGCTCAGGACCAATAGCATCAATATTCGATAGTTTTTACCACTATTCTTTGGTCAATATAGAAATAATAAACTTTTGATTTTTTCTTATGACTATAATGTTCATTTAATGTAGAGTGAATGGCTTCATCGGTCTTGCTTCCTCAGCTTTTTTATATATTCAAAAAAACATGATAAGACGCCCAACGTTCCGGTCTAGATTCTGAGACCATCTTCAGGAACTACACTGAGAAGAAAAAATTCTTGTAGCAAGAAAATTGCCTTTTTACAAAATTTCCCTTTACAATTTTTATATCTGTATATATTTAAATTTTTTAGAATGAAGTAAATTTTCTTACAACAAAGTTTTTTCTTCTCAGTTTATAATTTTCATTGAATTTTTCATCACAAATTTGCTATTTACAAATTCTAAGACGACGATATAATTAAATTAGATTCAATCAGTAAATATTTGTTGCCTTTGATTTATACTGTCAGAAACTAGCCCTAAATTATTAAAAACTGGGGCCACTGATGTGATTGTGTCCTGGAAATACAAAAATTCAACCACAAAAAAAATCGTCAATCTATTTAAACGAAAATTGACCATAAAAACGTGAGAATCATCATTTTTTTTTATCAAAATGGTCAGACATTGAAATTCGATCAATGACGATCAATTGACCGGTCAAACGACAGTCAAATGACCGTCACATTTTTTCTCATTCCATCCCTAGAAAAGAAGCACTTGGATTCTTTCCGCTCCTTTTTTTTGAACTTTCCCCCCCTCCCTCCCACATTCTTCCTGATGCTTGAAAACATTTTAATGATCTCTTCACGCAGTCCTTCAACTACCTGAGACCCGTGTCTTTACCGTTTTCTAAATAGGGGAGAGTTGCCGGTAAATTCAGACGCGTCTACCGACGGTCAAAAGATCCAAAATTTCCCAATTCCTGGATTTTGTTTTATTGGATTATGGGATGGAGGATTCCGAAATGATACAAGTTCTTTTATTTAATTTTTCATTTATTAATTACTGCACACCAAAGGTATATTTCCACTTCTCGAAATCTCCTCTAGAATTGAACTTTCCGTCCCCTAACCGATACGTATGACACATCAGATTCTGTGCTCTTCTTACGTCATTTTTCAAGCATAAACTGTTAATGTGAAAATTTTATTATTCAGTTCTTTCTTTTCTGAAGTTATAACATGATAAAGAAGTGCGAGAATGAACAGAGATTGGTTTTTGAATACGGCGCCACACGCGCCTCATATAGGGTAACATGACCAATAAATGGACGGTTAAGGAAATATCAGACTTTATTAATTCATTTGAAATAGGCAAATCACGTTAAAAAGTTGCAGAAAAGAATGATGCACAGAAAAATACACAGTGAATCGACTAAAAATCAATTAAACTTGAATAATACAGAAATAATTTTTTAAAAACAAGAAAAAACTGGAAAATAACTTGAACCCCCAACAGATGGACCGTTGCGTATTTCCAGAGATATGATTTTAAATTTTGATCAATCGGTATGTAATAAATAGTTTATGAATCTGTATGAATGAAATAATCAGGAATTGACGTGAAAAGTATAAGAATCATCCATTTATTTATGCAAATCCGCGATAATAGGGACCGTCCATCATTTGGTCAGTATCAAGCTATTGGTGGTGTGGCCCTAGTCATAATAATTCGACATGTTTTAATTTAAAAAAAAAAGGGATTGAATTTGCATTTGCGTTTATTTTAATTAGGAAATTATAACGATGTATTATGAAAACGGGTTAATGGCCGCTCATGCAAATATCCCGGATAAATCACTTAATTATATTTTATTATTGTGCGTATATACTGAAATTAACAAAAAAAATCAGCTAACCAAACATGGATGGATGACTCACGACACAATTGCACAGTATTAAATTATATAACGTCATAATTTCATCATTTATCTCGAATTTTTCCTCGTCGATTGAACAGATAAGATTTTTACGACCGAAGGCGGCTCTGCGCTTTTTTTTTAGAAAAAAATACAGTATTGTCTCTTAAAATTACGTGGGGAGTTAATAATTTCCAACTAAACGCATGTATTTAATAATAATTTAAAAAAAACGAGATGTATTGTATATATTCTGGAATATTGATTTCAACGTAAAAAAATATTTAAATTATATTTTTTGATTATTTCATATATAAAGTAAGTACATTTAGCATATATTTCCATTCGAAAAGTGGCATATATGTTGCCTATATGTGACTTATTACATTTTTGGTCGCACATGTATTTCTTATATCTCACATATATCGAAAATGTAATTTCGAATATATTTTATATGGAGCACTCATCAAATTGAATTCTAGATTTCTGATTTTCTTGTCGTCCATGATGATAATTAATCACATAATTAATTTTGAGGTTAATTGGGATCTTGGACTAATAAATGAAATATTAGAAGTCAATCTTGACATTTATCTTTTTAAATTGCAGCATTTCGCTTTTGATTAGAAGCGTCTTCAGGCCCTTTAGATCGATGTGAATTGTCATTATAATCCTCGATTTAAAGATAAGCTCCTGCAGTTTATCACTTTTCATGGTTTTTTCCACGATCTAACAATATAACATCTGATGAAACACTCAACAAATTGATAAATCTAAATGAAATATTTAATAACAGAGAGATCAATGGCTAGATCAACTTCTAGAGTCAAAAAATAAGAGGTTAAAGCTAATTCAATTCCAATTATCTTACATACACTCTTTTTTTTGTTTTTTCTTGAAAATTTCAGGATTCCAGTGTAGTAACTGTTGGCTCACTCGTAAATTTTCTTCTCCAACATTCCAAAAAAGTGCACAAATAAATCAACCAAAATCCCGTACTATCACACATTTCCACAATCACAAATCATCAATTTTTTTATTAATTTTTTAAAATTAAAATCATCGATTTAATTCCCATGAAATTCAAGGAAGCCTCGTAAAATACACTTTAATCTTCAATCACCCACTTCTCCATGATCTCAACTGTCAATCTTTAATTCCCACACACACATATATATACATACACAGAAGACGCCGTTTCACCACGTGTGTTATATCCACTCCTAAACCATCAGCTCTATTCCAAGAGCATTTACCCCAACTCCTCTCAAAAATAACAATAAAAGCGTTAATTTTCGCCCCAAAGAAAAGTATTACACAAAAAAAAAACTATTCTCACTTCTATAGAGGAAAAAAAAAATTTCGTCTTGTCTAGTTGTGGACCGTATAACCGAAGTTTATAGCTAGAACTCGCCGGCGGCGGCAGAGAGACACGTCACGAAGAAAAGAAGAGAAGAAAAGAAGAGGGGTTGGCAGTTGTAGAGAAGTGTATCCAACAGATTCAGGATAGGGAGGGGTCTCTTTCTACAAACAGGGGTTGCCCAGTGTAGAAAGAGGAGTATGATGACGAGAAAGCCCCCAAAACGTGGAATAACGGCGTCCCCGACGCCTATGCGTTTGCGCATTTACTACCTTCAGTATATCCAGCAATTTTACTCACCCCTTTTCCCCTCTTTCCCCTATTCCCCTTTTCCTCCCTTTTTTCTGCTCTCGATGAAAATTAAATTAAATTAATTTAATTCCGATCGAACGCGCAATTCGAGTATAATTCAACATTTTTATTCTAATAATAATAATGATAATAATAATCATGGAATTATGAGTATGCATCTATAGGAGAGGGGGGGGGTGGAAGCTGCGGATGTAATTGTGTTCGTAAAGTCTAGCCCTTTCTCTCGTTCATTTTTAAGAATCGAGTGTGAAAGAATTGAAGCAAAAAAAAGGTGTCAAAGACTTCTTCGAAGAATGAATTTTCTGAAGGGTTGTGAAAAATTTTCCGAGGGTATTCTATGTGAGAGCAAAGGGCAATTGACGAAAAGAAGAGTGGAAGAAGAAAGCTAGGCGCGGCCTGTGTTGGCAGTCGCTCGATAGGGAGTAACAGGAACGGACCAATGGAGCGAATGCTACACGATAAAGCATACTTGCCATTGGACGAGGCGAGGCTATTTCCACTTCGTTTTAAAAAAGGACAGGCAATATATACATTGTAAGTGAGACAGAGAGAGAGAGAGAGAGTGGCTGTGTTTTGTGTGTGTGTTGCTACTGCTGAGGCTGCAGCATCCGGGGCTCGATAGATGCCAGCAAGCGGAGACATCTGACGGGATTTTGGATGATTCCAGATTTAAAAAAATGAAAATTTAGGTTTTTTTTTGGAGATCAGTTTTTTTTTAATTTTTTTTTTATTTTTTTAAATTGAACATACGCGTTTTTAAGGAGATGGGAAATTAGGGGGGGGGGGGAAGGGGTAACGGGTGGGTTTGGATAAGCTATCTCGACCGGGACGAGTGTAAATAAGTGCAAAGATATAACGGTTAATTTCCGCATTAACCACGTTTATCGCTAGCGTCTATCCGAGTGAACACCACAATGCATGTGTATATATATATGTGCACAATCTGAAGCGCAATGTTTCGAGTGTAATAAAAAAAATACTGGTAAATTGTGCGGGTGCGCGTGCGCACATTCCCCGTTGCACACGCACACACACAAGTATAATGTAATAAGGTATGTTAAACCGCATTATTCTTGTGAATGAGTTGAAGAAATAGAGTAAAAATGAATTAGTCTTCCAGAAAAAAAAGAAAAAAAATTTCTAATTTAATTTCTTTTTTTTTAATTGTATTTTGCAGTAAACTGCTGATTATGTGGACGGACAGAATCACTTGTATCGTGGTAGATAGAAAGACGAGGAGTAAAAGAATATAATATATATGCGGAGACGCCTTGCGCCAGTGTCGGCGAACGAGGCTGACATGGATAAATGGTACGTTTCACTGCGGGAGACGCGAGCGCTAGCGCAAATACACAGAGAAGTCGAGAAAACCGATCTTCCGGGGGAGCCTTTGGAGCCGATCTTGTATTCCGCATCTTTGTTAGATGCTATTGGAATGAGCAAAATTATTAATTTAATTATTTTTCAATGTATGACTGAAGGTATTGGGGTTGTATGTGTGGTCTCCTTTGTGACCAATGCATAGGCTCCAATATCTGTTTGTGTTACGAATGACGTCATGTAAATCATGGGAATAAAGGGAACCATGGCAATCAAATTTGTTCGTTAAAAAAGGCGACACTTCGTATCGACAAGTGTACACTGTAAAAACAAGTGTTTGAAATTATGATACTTTTGTAGTCACTTTGAAAACACTTCGAGAACACTGCTGTTAGTGAATGGCAGTTTTGAGACATTTTTCGATCTTAAGATATTTTTTTTCAACTGATATCTTGAATTAAGATACTTGTTATTACAGTGTATAAAATAAATGCTCAGTTTCCAACTTAATAATTTTTAAGTTATTTTTATGCCTTGCCTTTCTTCTATATTCCAACAGATGCATATTCTGAATGAGAATATAAAACGGCACTGTCTAAATCTGAATCAAATAGAAAAGACCGAGAAGTGCAAAAACACACGACGGAGCTGGAAAAATTGGAGCATATTTTTTTTTCAGAGAGAAGGGGTTGACGAAAAAATTTGAAAAAATTGGGGAACAATATAGATATATTGGGCCATATTCTCAAATTTTTTCAGAATTTTCCTTGCAAGCCTTCCCACCGAAAAAAATTCTGCAATCCAGCCGGTTCATTTTTTCTCATTATTGAATGTTACGCCCTTATCATACTAAGTTTCCCTTATCAACTGGAAATAAGCTAGTGACAATATGCACTCGCACAGTGGACTTGCAGAATACCTTGCGATCACGAGATCGTATCAGCGGCTAAGAATTGCGTATCTCTCGTTGAATCTACCAGTTGTATTTAACTCGAATACTGGAGGAAACTGCAGTGGATACAGGATGAATAAAATTAACGGCTCATCCGTACAGAGAGCCACATGTGAATTTTTGCTTTACTCCAGATTCTTCTTATTATAATGAATTTATTGAGAAAAAAATTGGATCCACGAAATGATAATAATCTTTTTTTTTCTGTTATTTTAGTTACTGTTATTATTATTGTATTGTGAAAGAGGAAAAAGGCGGAGGGGTTTTTTTTTGTCTCATTTGGTCGAGGGAGGTTCGAGAGGAGTAGGAGACTCGCTCGGGTCAGACTGAACGAGGGGCTTATCTGATGCGAGCGCGCGAATATCTTGCTACAGTTTCCGGCGCCCGATCCAGTGATTATGAAGCCTCGAAAAAGTGGAAAAATGCAAATAATGGATGTGAATTTCTCGAATTTTCAATATTTGATGTTAGAGTCACGTGAAATTTCATCGAAAAATTGACACAATATCTTTGGGATTAGAGAATCCGATTATTGCACCCCTTATTATTTATCCTCATGGGGATTTACGTTCCCCCCCAGAAGTGCCCCGAGGGAATAGATCTCAAGTATCAGTAAACTGATCCCGTGAATAAGCTGTTTAACCCACAAATTTGTCGCGGAAATTTTGACTTGAATAGATTAAACAAACATGTATTTTAGTGGCCGAATTTGAAGTGAAGAGGGAGGAGGGGAGGGAGAGAAAAGTGGGGGGATATGGGGGTTTCAATAAAATTATGGAAAATCGAATTTTTTTGAGGGGAAAATGGGTGTCAAGATTGATTTTTGGGAGAATCTCTGAAAATTCAATTATTTTGGGTAGAAATTTGAGATTTTTGAAGCATATTTTGAAAGCTAATGGCCGTAACGGAGAAATTCCATGATTAGTAGAAAGATGAGCTTATTTCCCATCAATTCATAGGATTTTTAATTTATTTTTTTGAATTTTTGAAATTTTCACCATGAATTTTATTTAAAAAATCACTTATTTCTCTCTATCGTCTCTAAAAATTAATGGAGAGGGCTCAAAGTCACATGAATTGATAGCGAATGAGCTGAGTTTTCACCCCTTCTTCCAATTTTTGGGCTACGCCAATTGAAACCGGAAATATTCCCAAAAAACTGAAAATATCTCCAATTTTTTTGAATATTGCTCTTGAAAAATGGATTTTTCCACAATTCAAAAATATGTGTTCCATCTCAAATCTTCCATGCTTCTCAATGAAATGATTGAACCTCCCCTCCCCCCCCCCCCCCTCGCTCCCCCCTCCTATATTCCCACTAAATCCATCAATCTCAACTCCGCAAAACCTCAAAAAAAAATAACAATAATAATAAGAAAAAATCAAAGCTGAAAAATTCCACTTTGAAATCCAATTGAAAATTCTCCACGAGAAATTGAATTGCATTACAGCATTGATGGTTACGGAACATTGCACATAGTCCATCGTAGACGTGCACCACTGAGACCTTGACGTGACGACGACATGCACCATGGAAAGAAACGTTGGAGATACCATCTTGAGGTAACTGTGCGGAAGCCTAGCGATCCTGTCTTCCAAAAGATCTTATCATCTCTTTTTTCTTCCCTCCCCCTCTCGCCCCCCATGACTCCAGAATCAATTCTCGTATCCTGTCTCCCTCCAATTTCCCAACTTTTTTCTTCCCCCCCCCCCTCCCCCACCCCCCGCAATAACTCGAGCACTCAGAAAATTAAAATAACGATATTGCCGCACTTTATGAATGAAAAAACAGACGATAAATTTGTTAATGCAAAGAGAAAAAAAAAGAAATTAGCAAAAAAAGGCAACCTCACTATTTCCTTCATTTTTTATTTATTCACAATGATATTTATGATGCCGTATGCCCCCGTGAGCGTGTAACTCAAGGAATGAAATCCTCATTATTCTTGGAGAAGTTCGCTTCGTGGTGAGCATCCGGCGGCAGAGAGCGATTTATTTGAGCTTCCGTCTCTATCGTTAACCAGGATCGCAAGTCGGAGTGGAAAGAAAGAAAGAAAGAGCGAGAGAGAAAGAGATTGCGAGTAGAGAAGTATAACCAGTTTACGTTTCTTGACATGGCAGTTGCCTTGGCAACTCAAATTTCCGAAATTAGTCTCCAATAAAATTAGCATTAAATGATAATGTGGAGACAATTAAACACAATTGATTTAACCCCTTATTTTTTTTGATGCCACATCAAAGATGATTTTTTTTTACATTTTTCTGAATTTTTTCTGAATTTTTGACCGTACAGTTTATGAGATATGAATTATCAAAGTTACTGAAAATGGCAGGGGGGATGAAACGCCCTAAATCGAACGGAAACAACGAAATTACTAAAAAACCACAGGATTGACCCATTATTTAAAAACAATTGGCGAAGAGAACAGCATTTTAACTAAATAATAGACGAAAAAAATTCTCAATTCACCGTACAGTTATTGAGAAATTTTAATTAGAAGGTATTCGTAACTATTTGCATCTCTCTCTGTCTCATGCATGTGATAAGAGATTGATATAAAAGAAATTTCGAGAAAAAAAATTATATTCACAAGCCGAAGATATGACTTTCGAACGTAATCACTTTTTTCGGGTAAATCAGAGCACATTTTTCCTCTAATTAACAGCAATTAATTCAAAACTAACCTAAAAATCCTCATTCTTCCCTGTTTTATCGACCCTACACCGAAATAACAACCTCAAACCAACCAAAAATTCTCCCCCTCCCCCTGATTAAAATAATAAAGCATTGTTTATTCATGAAACAATCCGGAAATAAACTTTTTGTTTACCAAGATGTAAAATGTGAGACGCACGAGTTATTGTGAGACAGTGAGAGAAACATCAGAAGAAGCCGACCATTGGGGTATTATTTCCCCTCTTCTTCGTCTTCTTCACTACCGTTTGTGTCGTGTATGTGTGTGTGTATACGCTGATGCTTCCTCACCGGATAACTACCGGGCATTCTTGTCTATCCCTCCCTAAACCATTATATGCATCGATGTATTCGTTTCCATGGACAGCGGAACGAAGAGGGAAAGGGGAGGGGGGGGGAATGAGGATGGGAAAAAAAAGAGACGTAACGGGTGGGTTCCACGAGTGTTTATCTAGAGGGTGAAGTCGGTGTCTTTGAGTCGTATAAGTTTTCCAATTTGTGGACGAAGAGTGTCACAACGGTTATTGTGTAATAAATAAAGCGTTGAAGCTACACGAATTAATTGCATCCAACAGATAAGGAAGGAACTGTTTGGGGGTGAAAAATAAAA
This sequence comes from Aleiodes alternator, assembly GCA_963921955.1. Classification (NCBI taxonomy): domain Eukaryota; kingdom Metazoa; phylum Arthropoda; class Insecta; order Hymenoptera; family Braconidae; genus Aleiodes; species Aleiodes alternator. The sequence goes on from OY998098.1 coordinate 16,012,697, forward strand.
AATGTGAGCCAAAGTGACTGGTTAAGTGACTGCCTACTAATGACTCTATCTACTGATAGGTGAATGAACTCTAGTTTCAAACGGAATTTCGATTTTTCATTCATTCTTTTGGTGGTAACAATTAACGGAGATTATGGAATTTTTCTTTTTTTTGGGGGGGGGGGGGGAGGGATCTTCCTTTTTTGGATGAAATCAGTTTGTGTAGAGAATTTAAAGAGACGCAGCAGAGACTTTGTTGGAAAAAGGGCGTATCTCCATTAAAATTGGAAAAGGAATTTTTTGAAGAATTTCTCGGAAAATAAGCGAGATAGGCCGATTTTGCTGAAATGCTTTTTTTTGTGGAGAATTTCACGAGCTGAAACGAGAATCAAGGTGAAACTGCCTTATCTCATTTAATTTCTGAGATATTATGAGGAAAAAATGATTAAAAATTGATGTTTAAATTTTTTTTTGTCAACTGTTTTGAAGAATAATTCGGAAAATAAACGAGATAGAGCGATATTGCTCTTATCCATATATGGAAAGGAAGATTAGTACGAAAAAGGCGTATCTCCATCAATTTTCCAGAAAACTGACCGAAAAAATGGATTTTTCGAGGAATTTCCTGGAAGTGAATGGAGATACGTCTTTTTTTTTATCCTAATCTTTTTTTGTAAAGAATTTTGAAAGTTAGATGAAGGATTACTATACATTTGCGCTATCTCCCTAAATTTCCTAGAAATTCTGCAGGAAAAAATGAAAAAAAAAAAAACACTTTTTTTCTCTGCATTTGGGTCGATTTTTTCGGAGAATATCTCGGAAAATAAGCGAGATAGAGCAATTCTGCCCTCACCCTTTCTGCAAAAAAGGATTAAAACAAAAAAGTCGTAAGTCCATTATTTCCCGAAATAAATGGGAAAAAAAATAATCAGAAAAAAAGATCGGTAGCATAAAAATGACGTTTTACAGGTAATAGTGAGGAGTGAGAATGAGACGTTTCGATGTGCAAGCTCCTTGTAGCAGAAATCCTGATAAGTACGATGAGAAGAGGAGACACTCAACGGGGCTCCCCCACTTAAGATTAAGTACATGTTTGAGAACTAGCTGAGAATTTTCTTATTTTGTTTTTTTTTTTCTCTTTAATTTAAGTGAGGCGGCGTTCTATGCTCATCATAAAATCTACGGTTTTATGGTAATGCCCAAGGTATCCATGACGGCGATATGGAACGTGTCAGGTAGGAGGGCGTTCTTCGGTATGAAACGTGTTTCCGAAAAGTCAGAATTTTTTTCTTTTTTTTAGTCTTTTGCGGCCTGTGATACCCAGTGTCATCAACACATGGCGTATATATACTTATAATACATTCCACTGTGAGCAGTCGAATAAAATCGAATGAGGCTGAGAACGTGAATATTCAGTGTTGCTCGTAGCAGACGTGAAGTTCACACGCTTTACCAACTTCATTCAATCCCGAAATCGATAAAAAAAAAAAAAAGGTAGGGCGAACATTGGAATTAGTCGAATTTGACTTGAATTTATTTTGCCTGAATTTTTGGGGAAAAAAATCGTGAAAAAAAAAGAAGAATCATTTTAATAAAAGGAAAAATCATAAAAAAAGGGAAAATTATGAAAAATAAAGGAAAAAATTGAGAAAAAAATCCTGAAAAAAGGAAAAAATTATGGATAATGAAGAAAAAAAATCCTATAAAAAAGAAAAATCGTTCAAGAAAAAGGACTTTTTCTTTGCGAAAAAAGGGTTGATGCACTCGCCATTGACCCAAGATACTCAGACAAATGTCAGGGGAATGACACTCATAATTTCAACGTTTGTATCGATAACAATCTTCCAACTGTACTGTTGCTGTATTTCCACGCTTGGAAAAGACGTGGTACACACGTTTATATTGCTCGGGTATCTTTATCATCAGTTAGCACGACAAGACGTCCTCGACAAGGTCTATCTCGCCTTCAACGATGACGCGATAACATTCATTTACTTCGTTTTACTTTATTTCCATTTTTTTTTCTCAAAGAAAAAAAGGTCACTGAGTTTACAAAATTTTCCGTAAATCACGAAGAGGAAAAAAATCATGGGAAATTGAGGGAAATAGTGAAGATGAGTCTTTTCTGATGATTTCATTAGAAAGCTGAGAAAATTTCCGATGAAAATCATATGTCTAAGGTAATATTTTAGATTTTTTTTAAAATTCGATTTTTTGATCGTTTTTTGGAAATTTCACTTTTTTCGGAATATCTCCGGTTCTATTGGTCGTAACGACCTGGGGTCGATCTCAAATGAAAGGTGAGCTCATTTCCCATCGATTCATATGATCGTAACATAAAAATTATCGATTTTTCAAATAAAAATAACACAAAAACTGATTTTTTGGAAAAATGGGCTATAAGTAATCGAAAAATCATTTAAAAAAAATTTGAACTACATAAATCGATGGGAAATGAGCTCACCTTTCATTCAAGATTAACTCCAGATTGCTACGACTAATAGAACCAGAGATATTTTCTAAAAAAACAATTTTTTCGATTCTGGACCAAAAAACTCAAATTTTTCAAAATATTCCAAAAAATTAATTTTTATAGACGTTTTCCATCTAAAATTTTCTCAGCTTTCCAACGGAATCATCAGAAAATCTCTATCTCCTATGGCTCAATTAAAATACCCATTTTACCCCACTTTCCTTTATGTGTCAGTTGAGTCGAAATATACGGCCATTTCCCACATGTCCAATCATCATTGATAAATAGGCCTTCGGGCACTTCCGTTGACCGTAAAAAAAAGGGAAAAAAGATCAACTAGTGGCACTCCATTCATGCCCAACCGGGACCACGTGTGTTAAGCCGTTTCATATAAGGCCCCACACACTCTACCCATCTCTCTTCTTTTTTTTCCTCTTCATGGGGCGGAGAGCTGGGCGAAAAAGAGGCGCCATATATCCTGCAATCTAATACGTATCGTTAAAAAAAAATCCGAAAAGTCGCACATTTCGACGGTTATTTATGTTTTGACACGGCGCCACGAGATCCTCCCCCTTCGGGGGATCTTGCATCGTTTTCTAGATGTATATATATGCATAACGGATAATTGCCTTCTCCTTCGAATGCAGGAAATATGATTTTTTCGGACTGTCTCCTATGGGAGAGACTGGAGATATAAATTTTAAAGACTCACAGTCAAATGATTCTCGGCTTCATATTTATTTGTTTGGAAAAAAATTACATAATGATAGATGCCTCTATTTTTTTTTATGTCGGGGCAAATAAAGTGGGAGATGAGTGGATTGGAAAAAAATGAGGACCCGCTGAGAAATAATTAACATGCACTGGAGATATAAAATTTTGAGGTAGTTTCTTAGAGTAGGGTCGATAAAACAGAAAAAAATGAGGATTTGCAGGTTAGTTTTCAATTAATTCATGATAATTCGGGGGAAAATGTGCTTTAATTGACCCGAAAAAGGTGATTAAACTATTCGAATATAATTCTTTTTCTCGAATTTTTTTTACATCAATCTCCTATCAGATGCATGAGACAGAGAGAGAGACAAATAGTTACGACTACCTTCTAATTAAAATTTCTCAATAACTATACGGTGAATTGAATATTTTTTTCTTCTATTATTTAGTTAAAATGCTGTTCTCTTCGCCAATAGTTTTTAAATAATGCGTCAACCCTGTGGTTTTCTAGTAATTTCGTTATTTCCGCCCGATTTAGGGCGTTTCATCCCCACCACCGCTATTTTCAGTAACTTTGATAGTTCATATCTCATAAACTGCGCGGTCAAAAATTATGAAAAAATTCGGAAAAATGTAAAAAAATATCATCTTTGATGTGGCATGAAAAAAATAAGGGTTCAACTGTACCCGAGTTCCCCAGGCATACTGCCTTAAGGCTGGAATTTTTTTATTCCCAAAAATCGAGGATTCCCAAACATTTTTTCAAGCAAAGAGCCAAGTCAATAATTAATTACTGCGGATTTTTTGTCTGTGGGGAGAAGAAACGATGCAAGAAATGCGTGCCACCCACGCTGTCTCCCATTCGCAAAGAGGACTGAGGGCAAAAGGTTGCTTATTCACGCGTCGAGGCGCCACTGCGAGTGGTTATTTGCACCAGACCATGATGTGACCCTCCTCCCTCCCCCCCCCCCCTCCTCCTCCCAATGTACCCAAAGAGTTCATCATCGTGCACAATCAATATTTAGAATATAATTTCGATAATCTGCCGAAAGCCCTGAATTTATTTATTTTTTCGTACCTCATGAATAATTAATTTGACCTCTAATATGAAAATATGGCATAAAAATATTGGAAATGCTGGAGCCTCTAGGCTCCCTGGGGTCAGTGAGAGAGAGAGAAAAAAAAAGGCAAAATTCTCGAATAATAAAGTATCAATAGCGTTATCTAATCAACAGCCTGTCTCGAGAATCAAATTACAGCTGGCTAATAAAAAATAAAATCTCGTAGAATATTATGTCGTGAGTGTGATATTTTAATAGACCAATACAGCATAAATCATTGAAGAGAGGGGGGGACCACCTCAACTACTTTACCAACAAAAACCTATACCTGGGATTTTTTTTTTTTTTTTTTAAGGGATGAGATATTGTAAGGCCCATAGTAAATTGAAATAATTCTTTTTTCGTGAATGGGGGCCTCGAGGGTCGCGAGAGAAGTCGAGACGAACGACCTGGGCGCGAGGCAAAGTGCATACATCCCATAAAAAGAGAAAAGAGAGAGGGGGAGAGAGGGTTCGTGACGACGCAGTCGTAAATCGAGGCGAGTTGATGGCACATTGATTGCCTCCAATCTCGTAGCATTTGAAAACGGGAAAAACTGAAATTGGAAATTTGAATTTCTGATTTTTCTTCAAATTTAATGTTTAAATTTTAAATGAAAAATTGCTTATGTTTTCTTTGGAAAAATCTCGGAAATTAATGGATATACGCCTTTTCTGTGATGATTCTTTCTTTGTAGCCCTTAAAATTTGCTGCAAAGTACGTTCAGAGTAAAAATTTGTGTATCTTCGATATTTTTGAAAGATATTTCATTGAAAATGATCACAAAAATGAGTTAATTTCTTATGTTTTACATTTTCACTAAAAGAAAATCAAGAGAAATTCATGAAAATGTCTGAGTTAGACTTTTTCTGATGATTCCATTGAAAAGCTGAGGAAATTTTTGTTGGAAAACATATGGCACAATTTATTTTTAGGAATTCTTTGAAAATTCGACTTTTTCAGAGGAACATTACGGCTTCAATCTTTTACAAAATCGAAAAATTTCACTTTTTCAGGGATATTCCTGGTTTTATTGGTGGTAGTGACTTGGGGTTGATCTTGGATGGAAGGTGAGATCATCTGCCATCAATTTATGGATTTTTAAACGAAAGAATTATCAACTTTTGGAGTATTTGTGGGGCTTCAACTGATTTTTATAAAAGCGCCTATAAATACATAAAAAATCGATAATTCTTCAGATATTTATAGGCAAAACAGCCATAAATCAATGGCAAAAGATCTCACCTCTCGTTTAAGATTGACCTCAAGTCACCTCGATCAATAGAACCAGCGATATCCTCGAAAAAGAGAAAAAAAATCGAAAATATGGAGAATTGACCCCCAATTTATGTCCAAAAAAATAAAAATTTTCCAAAAATTACAAAAAATCTATTCTAAAACATGGTTTTCATCAAAAATTTCCTCAGTTTTCGAATGAAATCCTCCGAAAAAAAATCGATCTCAAGCCATTCCCTCAAAATCTCCATTTTGCCTCACTTTAAAAAAATCCATATCCCCCAATATTATTCATAAAATCAAATAAATTAATCATCCGAAATAATAAAATTGTTAATTTCCTATGTGCCCTCGTGAATGGTGTTTCAAGAGGGCGTGCCAGGTCCCTCTGGTCCATTAGTTGGCGACTGTAATTTACGTATTTGTTCTACGGCTTGTAAATCTCTCTCGGCCGGGAGGCAAAAAAAAATTCACTCTAAAAAAAAAATAAAAAATAAAAAAGTCGCGGTTGAAATGAGAGAAATGAAGATGAAAGATCATACGAAAATATAAGAATGAAAGGAAAGATAGGCGCACGGAAGAGAAAGAAGAGAAAAAAAGAGAAAAAGAGGTGAAGGTGTGCGAGGAGCCAATATGGATAGGAATGCGTGACGTTACCATAATATTAATAGTTTATTTACTGAGGCCCATACGTCACACAGGGTTGGCCGAAGCCAATGGGTTAGGCTCAACTCTAAACGTGAGATGGCTATGGCAATATCTTCCTTACCCCCCCCCCCCCCTCCCCCTCCCTCCCGTTTCTTATGGGGCTTGGGTTATATCGTGGATGCTCCAGGCTAGTATCACTAAATATTCTCGAACCTCTGCAAGAGCACTACTCCTGACAGGGTGAAAAAAGGAGAGAAAAAGAGGGGTGGGGGGAGAGAGAAAGAGAGGCGAGTCCACCAAACACCATGAGCCTAGCTCCGAGTTGTCAAACGGACAATATTGATGGCAGGATGTGCCAAGCTATCCTCGGTAACTTCGTAAAATTCAACGTTTGAATCTATATAACACTTAACCTCGCGGGCATTGGCCATTATTCCAAACAGTTAAAATGTTAACGAGAAATCAAAACTCCAATGTATATAAGTAAGATTAAGTGCAATTGATTCGTGTGATCAGCCTCGTCAATTCTACCCTCCAAGCACAAGTGCGTGGGTTGATTCTCCTTTTATCTTAACTTTTTTTTAAGCTTTGCTTTATTCGTAGATCGCTGGAGGTTGAGGAGGGAGGGGGGAGGGTCACTTGTGAGATGTGATTTGTACATTGAAATGGGAAATCTTAAGAAAATTTTTTTAATGATTTTTTGGAACTTTTGAACTCTTGAAATTTTATTAAATATGGAAAAAAAGTCTTGGAATCACCTGCAAAATAGAGAAATCCAATGAAAATTTCATGAAAGCTGGGAAATCTTTGAAATTCCATTAAAAAAATAGTGTAAATATCTAAAAAATCGATTTTAGTACTTGAGAACAGTTACAGAATTTTGTTGAACATTATTTTAATCAGAATTTTCATTTTTTATGCATTTTTGTTTTTGCCATAGAGCCTTGAAATTTTTATAATTTCCTGAAATTTCTTGAATTCTCATAGAAATCTATGTAATCTTCAAAAAACCGTTAAATTTTCATAGATTTCGAGAAATTTCATGAATTTTCATCAAGTCCGCTCAGAATTCGAGAGTCCTCAAATTTTTGCAATTTGAAGTTCAGCGTACACAGATTATCAGAAGTTGAGTCCCACCTCTCGTTGGAGGCTGTGTGTTGAGCAACAGGAAATAAACATTGTTTTATGATGAAAAAAATTATCACAAATTATACTTGCGTGATTGACACACAGAAGAGGCCAATTTTTCACCGAAACTCTTGTATTTCCCAGAACACAAGGTGAGATACTTTTGACGGGGAAAAAAGGGGAAGTACGTTATTATTATGGGTCCAGGAATCGCGCGATAGTGTATTAAAGGCGGTGCGTTGCGTGTTTGAGTAAAATGTGTCGCATTACGAAGAACAGGAAGTTGCAAATCTTACGGAGTGATTTTCTTTCGTAATTCTCACCGGATGCTAGTTAAATGGCCCAGGCTTGGATCAAGCTTGATTCAAGCCTGGAAATGCCTAACCCAGGCTTGCGAGCCAGGCCTGGCGAAACCCTGGAATGATAACGCTTGATAAGGCTTGAGAGCCGAGCCATGAACTAGAATTGTCACTCAACCTTGGGCCAAGATTGGAGCCCAGTCTTGGGCCAGGATTGGCGCCCAGCGTTGAGCCGAGGTACATTTCACTGATTGTTGTAGTGTTTTACGAGCGAAGTTAAACTCAGAGGCTCTAATGTTTTATTGTTTTTATTTATTTATTATTTTTAAAATCAGTAAATTATTCGTAATTTCTGTCTTTCAGAGCATGATAAAGCTTAAATCATGAGCGAAACGTCGAAAATTGACGATATTTTAGTATTGAATTCATAACCTTCCATCTTCCATGACACTTATTCAATTGATTACTACATGGAAATGAATCCGATTGTCAATAGAAAACGAAAATTGTCCCAACCTGGATTCGAACCTAGAACCATCAATTATTCGTTTGAATTATATATTTATTGTTTCTGTAGAGACTCGCGCTATTGATTTTGATTGATGATCTCTTGCACGAGGATGCAACACCTCGGACAAATAAATCGTGAGAAGCAGGGAGACATTGAGAACTATGAAGAGGTCACCTTTTACTCGAAGATAGAGGAATTTGCCGAGTAATAGGTGAATCAGATATTAAATACCCTTCCGTTTTTGATGGGACCATTTTAAGCCCAGGTAGTCGATCTTCTGTCTCACTCGGGCGGCCTCTGTCACCTCTCTTCCATGATCGCACATCCTTTCGGAGATATTAAAAAGCAGTTTCTGAGATGACTGGTAACTCGGATGCTTCTTTTTATTCATTTTATTCTTTCGTTTGGATTTTTTTTATATTTTATTTCCTTTTACTTGTTCTTTTGCTGGGTTGTGTCTGTGTGTTGTGCGTCTGACGAGCCGAAACCGCTTGGATACGCGTCCACTATTTATCCGTTGACACTGCCGTGAGACTTCTGGCGAGTCACTATTTCCCCCCCTCCGGAACGCCGAAAAACTTCTTCAGAGTCCTTTATAACCAGAGGGACCACGAGGTGACGACGTTACCGTGACAAGAAAATTATACGACGTGGGAGAAATATTTTCGACGGGTGTGACTGATTCATGCGTTTAACGTCCAAAGCACTGGACGTCTGAGTAGTTATTTCTTTTATTTTTTGGGTAGGTAAAGTATAATTATGTATTTATGATTTGAAATTCTTTGGGAATATTCAGGAGAAAGCGAGTGAACATTAATTTTTGATTTTTTTTTTTATAATTAGAATTTTTTGATAGAAAAAAAAACATAATAGGCATTAATGTTTCTCATTTATTCGATTTTTTAATTTTTTTAGGAACTTTTTTAATTTCAATGATTGCAAAACATGAAATCCTGAAGTACGCAATGAAGGGAAGGGTCGCCCTTTTAATGTTCCATTAAGAAAAAGTGAAATTTTCAGGAAATTCAAAGAAGTTTCCTTCAATTTACGTATTTTATCTCTAATTTCGCCAAATTTACACCTAAATCATCGGAAATGTGCTATTCCAAGTGCTTTCACCAAATGCAGGCAATTTTAATCCTGAAATTCCATAAAAATCCAATGCATCTTGACCAGCAAGAATTCAGAAATAGCATAAAACTCATGAAGATTGAAATAACGTTTGATAATCCACTGAGGATGACTGTTAAACACAAATAAAATGGTGATTGCAGGCGTCGCATTCATGGGGGGGCAACGGACTCAAAGAAAATGCCGACGACATCCTTATCTTCGACTGAGACCACAGCGGGCCCCTCACCCCGGGATGTCTTGAAGCGCACCCAGATGCGATATTGCCCACATAGCGGGGCCACTGTGCTATTGTGCTTTGTATAACTGTTCTGTTTACTTCTTATTTTTTTTTTTTTGACTCATCCAAATAACTCGTCGATTTAATCATCCATGAGTTACATGAAAATAATGGAATAAATTTTGTTCAATGCTTCTCATCATTGGCCATCAAGAAATTCAGATTCTCTCTTATCTCCATTAAACATCAGAGACAATTCTATTTATGTGATGTCTCAAACGACCACTCGTAAATGTCAGGAGCTTCTCAAAAAAAAATTCAGATGAGAGCAGAAAATATGGAAAAGTTTGTGTCTTCTAACATTCTCAGATTCTGCTGATAGTCACACACAGAAAAAGCTGAGCAGAGAATATGTTTTTTCTGTTCATATTATATGCACTATGCAGTACATATAATATGAACTATCGTTTTTTGCATAGAACATGCGCTATTAGTACATAAAATATGCACTATTTGAGCATATTTTATGTTACATTTTTTCCGCATAAAATATGCTCATGATGCGCATATTTCATGCGTTCTGGGAATGCATAGAATACGAACTTATAAATAACATAGAATATGTTCAAAGTGAACATAGAATATGTTCTAAATGAACATAAAATATGTTCTAAATAAACATAAAATATAATGAAAAAAGTACCATTATACGATAAATGATTTAATTGTTCTGTTTCCCAGCTTTTCGTGAATATCTCGGTGAATAAGCGAGATAGAGCGAAATAGATATCAATATTGAATCGGGAGAGAGTTTTTTTCAATTTTTCGCTATCATCTCGGTAAATAAGCAAGATAGAGCGAAATGGAGGGTAATTCGGGATCAGGAGGGAGTTTCTCCAGCTTATCACGATTATCTTGGTAAATAAGCGAGATAGAGCGAAATGGACGTTAATCCTGCAGAAGGAGGGGGTTTTTCTAGATTTTCGTGATTAACTTGGCAAATAAGCGAGATAGAGCAGAATGGACATTAATATGGGAGCAGGAGGGAGTTCTTCCAGCTTATTTCGATTATCTTGATGAATAAGCGAGATAGAGCGAAATGGATGTTAATTCTGGAGAAGGAGGGGGTTTTTTCAGTTTTTCGTGATTATCTTGACGAATAAGTGAGATAGAGCGGAATGGACATTAATATGGGAGCAGGAGGGAGTTTTTCCAGTTTTTCATAACTATCTCGGTGAATAAGCGAGATGGAGCGAAATGGACGTTAATATGGGATCAGCAGGTAGTCTCCTCAACTTTTACAATCATCTCTGTAATTAAGCGAGAGAAGGTGAAATGGACGTTATCAGGAGAGAGTTTTTTCAGTTTTTCGCCAGTATCGGTGGAATAAACGAGATAGAGCGAAGCACACATATGGAATTATGAGGAAGTTTCCAGATGAAATAATATCCTTGACCCCAAATAGAAAGTCCATTTCGCTCTATCTCGCTAATTTACAGAGATGATGGCGAAAAACTGAAAAAACTCCTCAATGATCTCACATTAACGTCCATTCTGCTCTATCTCGCTTATTCGCCAAGATAATCACAAAAAACTGGAAAAACCTCCTCCTTCTCTAGAATTAACGTCCATGTCGCTCTATCTTGCTTATTCACCAAGATAATCGTGATAAGCTGGTTACTATTCTATTTCTCTCCGTGTAAAAACAAAAAGGCGTAAGTGTCAAAATTGGAATAAAAAATCCTAAAAACAAAAGGGCGTAACTCCAAAAATTCTCCTGAGATAAAAAAATTTATAAAAACAAAGAGGCGTAAGTGCGGAGATACGTCCTTTTCACTTTAACTTTACCAATTATATAGCGATTAAAAAGGAAATAACAAAGGGGCGTAAGTGTGAAGATACGTCCCTTTCATTTTAAAATTGGTAGTTACGCCACTTTGTTATTTTAATTTTCATTTATCCAAATAATGTTCCAGAGGCCATAAAAAACATTTTGGAGTGATGCGTGGACATACGCCCCTTTCACTCCAGAATTTCGTGTTTTTGGCACTTACGCCCCTTTCACTCTAAGGCGACGATATGTACAGTAGTACATATTATATGTACAGTAGTACATATTATATGTACAGTAGTACATACTATATGTACAGTAGTACATATTATATGTACAGTAGTACATATTATATGTACAGTAGTACATATTATATGTACAGTAGTGCATATTATATGTACAGTAGTACATATTATATGTACAGTAGTACATATTTTATGCTAGGGTCGTGTGCATAAAACATGGATAATCAGAGCATATTTTCTGCGAAAAGTCAAATCATATTTTATGAAATGCTCAGTGCATATTCTCTGCTCAGCTTTTTCTGTGTGCAGTCACCGTTGGAACAAAATCTTATCTCTGTATCGTGCTCGCAATGAGATCTGTCTTTATTGCCACTGGACTCCATTATGAATACACTTGGGGAAGATTTATAAATCCTAGATGGTCATCCAAGTATTCGTCACATTCCAATCCACATTCTTCCTCAAAAAATATGAAAAAAATAACTCTATTTTTCTGGTTATATATCCAAATGACAAAATCAATAATGAGGCTTAGCTAAAATAACGCAGGATCAAAGGATCTATTTCATTAATTAATTTTTCTTAAAATCAAATTTTCCAAATTTTCAGAAAAAAATAAAAAAATTGGAAAAAAAATTGGGGAACGATTCGAAACAAGCATTTGAAGTTTTCAAAGAGTATTTTCACTTCAAAAACAAGGACAAAGACAGAAAAGGATATTTTTTTCAGAAAATTCCGAAAATTTGCGATGAAAATCTATATTTTGTATTTTTTTTTCAATTAGCTACTCACGTCGTTCTTAAGAGAAAATTTTGATGCAAAAATCGAATTTCATTGATTTCTGCTTCGATAGTGGGGCAAAATGGTTTAGAATTTAGGATTCTCTTCATTTTAATGGTTTTAATCGATGAGGACCGAAAAGTCGCCCCTCAAAATTTGAAGCCGAAATTCTATTCGAGAATTGGTGGAATCGCCCATATATATATATTAAATATATGTCAATTATTACATTTTTAGTCACATAAATGTTTTTTGATTTTTCTAAATGTAACATATATGCCTATATATTTTGTTCCATACGGAATTTCTAACAGATTTCCCGAAAACAGAAGACTAAAAAAAAAAGGATTTATCCTGTTTTACCTCTTCACTACTGAATTCTTAAGGCATTTGAATTTGCATTGTTGAGAATTGTACAATTCCTCCGTGACTCCGCAATTGTGATTGTGATTGATGTTTTTAAGATTTATATACAAGTCTTACAACTTAATTCCAACGATATAAACGCCTCTAACGACTCGGTATTTTCCTCAGTAGCTCAAAAGAAACGAGTCTTCGTTAGTCTCCTCTTGTCCAATTTTATCCAACTATTGTCCCCCATACCACAATCACACACACTGATATAACTTTGAAATTCAGTTCAAGCAGTCGTCAAATAGTTTTTGAATACTCTCCAGTTGAAAATTCAAGTTAAAAAAAAAAAGAAGAAAAAAATAAATAAAATCTAAATTCAATTGTAAATTTAAAAGAGGTATGAGATGCCTCTCTTCACCAGGATTGATTTATAGTTTGAGAATGATTAGGCATTAAGGCGGATCGATGAACGATATAAATCGGTATTATCCGTTCATTTGATGGTATAAAACCACCGGCAATGATTTTTACCTGTATCATTAATCAATGAGTCCTTACGATGGTAGAGAGCTTCCCTTTCACGCTGCTTTCATGCATAGCTTCCCTAGAAAGTTTACTCATTCAGATCCTTTGTTGTCATAACATCATCATCCTAGGCCACTGAATTGTAACCGATGGCCCCTGTAAAGAAGCAAACATGTACCTCTTGTCATTGTATCGACGTTAAACATCCCCCTCCCCCTTCCCTTAAAAAAATTTCTATCAAAAAGGATAAAAGATCAACCAGTGCTACCAGATGTCACATAATTATAATATACATAACAGTTGATTTGACAATTATCAATATTGTTAAATTTGATATTTCCAGTATCTTATGATCTTCACATCTCAATTTATGAACATGGAAATGAACATGACAAATAGATACATAACATTATTCTACAATTTTCGCAATTTTGACATCTAAAAGTAGTTATGTGACACAAGTGTTCTATAATTTTTAAATTCGTGTATATATATGTATATGGTTGACTTAGAGTCAAAATGGCATTTTAAATATAAAAGAATCGAATATCTTCTTTTTAATTTCTATTAGAAAATTTCCCTCTTTCATGTGAATAATTGAAAATTAGGTTCATTTCATAAAATAGAGAGACGATTTCGTTTATAGATATGCAAAAAAAAGTTCTGCCTCTATATTTCCTATATATTCACGGATTATTCCTTCTAATTTTCACCAAATAGATCCTATTAAATATATTTAATATAACCTATATTTATATTTTATGTATCCTATTAAATATATTAACTATAGTTGTCAAGAAAATTCTATAATTAAATACCTATTGACTCTGTAATTAATTCCAAAATATATGTTTCATCCACTAAAAAATCCTTATTTGAAAATTTTTGATGCCATCCTATAACTTTTAGGTTTGTCCTACAATTTTAAGGCTCTAATCACATAATTACTTTTGCAAAATCTGTCAATTCTGAGTCCAAAACACGTCTGAACATCAATCTAAAATTCCCTGTTAGTCTCCACTTGTTAAACTGCCTCTGTTCATTCCCAATCTTCTGTTTACCTCAGAGATTAAAATGGCTGTTTGATCAAGTGCTCAGTAGCACCATCCAAAAACCAGTGGATTACATTCATCAAAAGTTGGCCCCAAGTGCTGAAGAGATGCTTTTTCCCCAATGTTTGTACAACTACTTTGTCTCTAAATCCTATGGATCCCCTCGTGATTATCCCAGTAGAGTCATGTTTCATGTTTTTCTGTACATCTTCACACGTTTTGAAACAATAAATTTTAATCTTTTCAGGATCAAGCTATTTTTTGACGACTTTTTCATTTCACGGTTTAAAATTTTTATATTATTATATATGAGTTGCGCAACATGTCTAAATAACACAAAAATATTCAACACACAAATTTCCATTTAAATTTATATTTTAAAAAATGATGCTGCTTCCATCCCACTATAGTGCCTCTCGGTCTGCAACGAAAAATACGAAAATTTTTTCGCGTTTCTCGCAATAAAATCAATAGATATCACAAGAAAAATGATTAGGAGTATATTTTACTGACAATTAACCAAAATATGCCTCATTTATGATGTCATTCTCACAAATTTTATCAAACTCAACGTATTCATGAAAAAAAAAATCCACATTACCGATTTTTTAAAGTTTTTTTAGAGCACCATCACCAACGCCACTCCTTCATGATGCTCAGGAATCCCAAATGAATGCTAATAAACATTTTAAATGCCATTTTCCACATAATTGTTCACTAAGAAACATAAATTGATGTAAAAAATTACAAAAATAGCTGAAATCCACTAAAGTGGCTCCCAGTCCTGAAGAGGTTAACAAATTCATAATTCTCCAAGTTTGCCACTGCATCAAGAGACTCGAAAACAAGGGAAAAAAATTGATTAAACTAACAGATAAACCCCTAATGTAAGCTAATGTGTGTCAGCAGTATTCGCTTCTTTATTGAAGCATAAATCTCTCGTGCAGGTGTCCTATCATCAAAAAACATCGAGATCCATCAACTGTGTTATATATATATTTACATGAGGAAGAAAGGACACAGCTTATGAGCGAAAATCATCAGTCCCTTTCTTCTTTCCTTCCTTTTTTTTTCCTTTTCGGGTACATGTACACTTACTTGAATATTGCCCCCAGGAATGGACTTGAATGGCACCGGCAAAAAGGGAGTTGAAGTGCAAGCGATTCGTCACAGATATTATTTTGGAAGGGTGTATATATGTATATATATGTACAAGAAGAGGTAGGGCCGAGGATAGAACTCACGCAATTCCCCCTTTTTTTTCTCTTTTCTCAATGATCAAGGGGGGGTAGGGGGGCATGATACAATACAAGTCAACACGGCTGTCTGCGTAATGAAGTAGTTTTCGAGGGCTCAAGAGAAGAGCAGGAAGAGCCTGTGTACCAGTATCGAGGGGTGATCCCTAATTGGGGAGTTGCCCACTCGCTTCCCGCAACTATTCACCCCCTCCCCCCTTTTCCACCCCATGATTTTATAGAATCATGTTAGGGGTTGGATCCAAGGGAATACACA
Organism: Aleiodes alternator; assembly: GCA_963921955.1. NCBI lineage: Eukaryota > Metazoa > Arthropoda > Insecta > Hymenoptera > Braconidae > Aleiodes > Aleiodes alternator. The sequence goes on from OY998098.1 coordinate 16,028,435, forward strand.
TATATCCCTGACATATGCTACGCGTAATCCTCGACGATTCGAATCAGTCGTGACGTGTAATAGATAAATAAAACGTCTTTCTCTCGTAACTCCTATGATTATGAGAATTTCAAAGGAAAACGATTTAACAAGGATTTTTTATTAATTTTTTTTACCTTTTGATTAATCTCGGGAAGGGGCAAAAAAAAGGGGAGGAGAAGGGGGGAATTAATCACAATTTTCACTATTGTGTATTTAAATGGTGACAAAAAATTTAACCACCTAATTGCGGTGACAATAAAATTTATGGAAGGGGTAGACTGAAAAACAAAAAAATTATGGTCTCAAATAAATTTATTCTGCACAAATAAATAGAGAGATAGGTGTTTATTATGGCTAGAGCCTTACAAAGCCATATAGTCGAAAAAACCGCGGTTTTGAACAAAACAAAAAATGATGGAGAAATAAAAATGATTTCATTACAAAATGAGAAAAAATAGAAACATAGAAAGTAACGAATTAATGATGATTTCAACATAAAATACAATCTGAGAAAAAATGCTTTGCACATTAATTATTGAGCTTCTGCTTCTTCAACGGTTCAATAACTCTTTTTTGGAAATTTAGAATGATGATGACGTAGTAATTGCAGATGGTAAATTATTCCAAAAAAGAAGTGGCCGTAACAATGAAAGACTTCTGAAACATATAGGTTTCAGAAGTCATATAGTATTGATACACAAAAACTTTAAACAAATATGCGGAAGCATGATAAAATATATATTTTGAACGAGCAATTTTTTTCTATTAAAATATTGTCAAAGAAGTACAGATATACAATTTGTTCCCTGTGTGGTTGCTAATTCCAATACAAAAAACGTATTACTGCCAAGCATGATAATTTTGTAAATATCACAAGCAATTAAAAAATTTCGTCAATTTCCTATTGAAAGCCAGTGATTATTCCTACGAATCTCGGTGTTTTTGTAATAAATCTAACACAAACATTGAAAAAACGCTGGAATATGGAAATTTTTTCTCGTAAAAGCATTGATCATCTATATCTCTATTTATAGAAAATGAATATCGTCGACTTAGATACAAAGGGGCATAAGTGCTAAGATGACGATATATTTGCTTGTGTAAAATGCATTTATTTGAGACCAGAACTTTTTTTTCTCTCAGTTCAAAAGTTCTGGAGGTGGAAAAAAAAATTGAAAAAAAAAAAAAAAAAAAAATTGAAGAAGATGAAGAATAACTCGACAAAACTCATCGACGAACTGTCACGTCCACGTGACTTGAACAGAGTCGTTGGGTCGACAGCGTCCTGTCGTCTTTCCACGTGACTTCCATGGGCCCTCGTTAGCGTCGGCTTTTGGCCTCTCATACTCTTCTTCTCTCTTCAACCAACCTCTTCTAACTCGCGTATAACGGATGAATGGGTGCAGGGGCAAGAGAGGAAACACGAGTGAGGGTGGGCTGAATATGACCTCATGGAAAAGACGTAAAAGGGAGTGAGGAACAGTGAAGGTAGAAGTGTCACGAGTAATTGGGGTGTGACACGAGGGTAAGAGGAATTGTGATCCCTGTAAAATCGATTTTACGTGAATTTAAAAAAGTTTATTTCCCTTTTTTTCCATTTTTCTTCAGCTCTTTTTTCAATTGTACTGCGAAATTTGCGCGATTAATCGATGTATAATCAATCTGTTGCAGGGCAATACACCATTGCTAATTAATCAATTATCAGTGACATCAACTCTCTCTCTGTGCCACTGATGCGCATTTGTTTGTCACGCTCGTTAGCCACCCCAACTGGTATTACACTGGTCAACCAAGTAAATGCATGTTTCGTGTGTCCAACCAAGTGCAAATACATTGGAAAATTAGGTGCTCTATGTCCCCATGTATATGACGTTATCAGCTGAAATATTCAACAATATTAGGTGCCGATGTGCAAGCACTAAATGTATATTCATCACTTCATCCTCAGAATAAAACGATTTTTTTTCCCCGATTTTTGAGAGATAAATTCAATATTTAAGAGATAAATGAGATTATTTCTATTAAAATATTGTTGGAAACTCATGGAGATACGCTCTTTTCAGCCTCATCTTCTTTTGTAGCACTTCAGAAGAAAGAATTCGAGTAAAATCACTTGTTCTCGCTTATTTTCCGGAATATTCTCATTGAAATAAATGTAAAATGCAGAGAAAAATGAACTTTTGCAGTTCTTTTTCACTGAAAATATATCAAAAATTGATGGAGATATGCCCTTTTTACCCAAATCCCTTTTCGTAGCCTTGTAAATCTTTACAAAAGAATCTCAGAATAAAAAGGACGTATCTTCATCAATTTTTTTAAAATATTCTCCTGAGAATTAACGAAAGAAAAATCGACATTTTCACCTTTTTGCTCGTGAATATGAAACATTTGCTTCTCAATGTGATCGAATGGTGGAAATAATCGCATTGGGTCCACGCAGTGTCCACCGCAAAATTTGGTTTTCTCTCCCCTATTGAAAACATTTACATCCCCCCCCTCCCATTAAAAACACTCGAGTAAATAATAACAATTGCTCTGCATCTCATGACAATAGATACATGCTTTAATTTTATAAACACTTGTAAATAATTTCAGAGAAAAAAAAAAAATCAGAAGGAAAAATAAATTCATTATTGTAGTGGGGGGCAATAATGAAACGGTGAAATAGTTGGCTAACAGAATAATAAAACCATTGAATTCTATCGAAACGATGAAGATTATCTCCGGCCCCTGGTTTACGCACAGTGTATTTGGTACATCCCCCAAGTTGAATTCCATGCATCGCATGGCAAATCTGAAATAGCAGTTTTGACAGGGTCCCCGGCTGATCAGACAATAGGTTATTGAGAAGCCCTTGGAGAAGCTCTGGAGCATCAAATCAGGCTATCGTTACACATTCATCTCTGTCTTTCTCTCTCTGGTAAATCCAGATAAAAGAACATTTCAATTTTTTTTATTTATGGGAGTCATTGATGCTTTTCCTTTGTCTTTACAATAGAAACTAATGGAGATACGCCTTTTTTTTGTAACTCTCTGCGAAAAAGGATTGGATCAAAAGTGCTCTATCTCGCTTATTTTTCAAGATGAAATGGAAAAATTAACTTAAGGTGGCACTCAGAGTACGGTCGATAAAACAGAAAAAAATGAGGATTTGTAGGTTAGTTTCCAATTAATTCCTAATAATTCGGGGAAAACGTGCTTTAATTTACCCGAAAAAAGTGAACTATCCGAAAGTCATATCTTCAGCTTGTGAATATAATTTTTTTTGAGTATCTTCTAATTAAAATTTCTCAATAACTATACGGTGAATTGAATATTTTTTTTTTCTATTATTTAGTTAAAATGCTGTTCTCTTCACCAATGGTTTTTAAATAATGGGTAAATCCTGTGGTTTTTTAGTAATTTCGTTATTTCCCCCGATTTGGGGCGTTTCATCCCCACCACCGCTATTTTCAGTAACTTTGATAATTCATATCTCCTAAAGTACACGATCAAAAATTATGAAAAAATTCAGAAAAATGTAGAAAAATATCATGTTTGATACGGCATCAAAAAAATTGAGAGAAATAGTGGAGATACCCCTTTTTCACCCTTATTTTCTCCAGTAAATCCAAATATAAGCCCATTTAAATTTCTATTTATCCGAGTAACTGATACTTTTAACAATATAAAATAGTACAAAAAGCAAAAAAACAATCTCCCTCAACTTTCTACGTAAAAATTCACTCCACTGCGGGAATATCCGCGCAGCAGCAGCAAAAAAAAAGACAATAAAAAAAAAATATATACAGCGTACACTCAGTTTCTCCCTGACTCGGGCTGAGGCACGTTTTCGCGTATAACGAAGGTAATTTCATTCTTCTCTAGACGAAAGGGAGCTCCAGGGATTTTTTGCACTGTAGATAGAGGGTCTAGGCAATGAGTGAGAGCGAATGAACGGGTGGAAAAAGTGAAACGGAAGGGGCGGAAGCTGGGATGATGAGGTGAAAGGAGGCTATTCTAACAACTGCCGTGTCGGGTTTCACAGCTTGAAAAAAAAGCAAAAAAAAAGACTGTCCCTTTTACTCTTTTTTTTTGTTTCTTCTCGTATATTTATTTTTTCGAAAATAATAAACTGCAAGAGGTGTGTATGTGGTCTTCACTAGTATCACACCAACAAACTGTACAATTTGAATTTCAATGGACCAAAAAAAATGAAAATTATGACTATAAAATAAAGTAGTGAATAGGTATTCTGAGAAGATCTCATTTAGTTTTCCTTAGGAGATCGTTTATGCTTTTCCAAGCACAATTTGATGAATGCCCCACGAAAAAACGTCTGTAGCTGCCTCCGAAATAACTCGACATGGCACGCCCATAACCTTCCTCCTTCCTTCCACGCATCATTAGCCGCAACATGCACAGTGCTAGAAAGTTTTTCCTTTTTTTTTAGCCTCTCTGTCTCTTTTCTGATAATTCTGCAACTCCTTCTGCAAAGTATCCCCATTAATCACTGAATTTTCGAAACCGCATGGGTTTTTCTTATGGTTTTTTTTTTTTTTTTTTTTTTTTTGATGATTTCTGCGGTATGGTAACACCCTCATAGACGTATCGCGTGTCAAAATGGGACACAAACTGGCGCCACTGTATCATGTTCAGTGTTTCCTTTTTGAGGAGTCACCCGTGCCGACACTGATGGTAATGCGAAACTTTTACATACTTCAACACACACACAGACAGAAAAACACAAGGCATCTGTGTGTCAAATATTGTATTTTCTAATTTTTTTTTCTATTTTTTCCTTGTGTTTGAATATTGTAGAGCTTATGGATTATTGTTGCCGGATGTATTACGGATGTGGGGAAAAAATAAGGGAAAAAAACTGAGAAACAAGAGTCATAAAGCACTAGAACCGCCCAAATGAGTGGCTAAATTATTATTCATGTGACGCATATGTTTGTGTACTTGTTTTTTTTTCAGAATGTACAACCGAATTGAAGACAAATGATTTATACATCCGTAATTTTTGAAAATTATGAGGCACTAATTGTGCACCGGATAAACTTATTAAGCATGATTGTTATCAAGTTTAGTCAAGTGAAATAAAATAATTTGGCTTATAGTGTTGAGAATTTTCGTCTAAATTTTCCGTGTTAAATCTTGAGAATTTCATAAACGCGTCATATTTTCACTGAAATTTCAGATAATATCGTCATTGGAAAATCAAGTACATCATTGATTTTCAAATTATTCTTTTAATTAGTTTAATTGATTAGGGAAGTCTTTATTATGTTTATTTTTTATTATAATTTTTATATTATTATTATTATTCAATAGACTGTAATGGTAGAGTTAACATTGTAATATTATTTGAAAAGGCTTCGATGGGTTTTTAAAACTGAAGTCTATATATTAATAAAGACAGAAAGAATAATTACACCGGGATATCAATGAAATTTGCAAATTTCTTCTTATTGTTTCTTGAAAATTTGGTGAAATCAGGAAAAATTGAAAATTCACGTAAATTGTAGAATTTTCGTCTTACTTCTACACAAGACTCATATATTCCTTCGAAATTCCTCTAAAACTCAAAATTTCGTAATTATCTTGCCATAAAAAAAAAACTTAAATATCACGCTTATGAAAATTCCCATAAAATTATCTATGAAATGTCAACTTTTTTTATAAGTGTAAGAAAAAAAAAGGGAATAAACATCACAAGAAGTTTAATAAAAAAAAATGTGCTGGGTGTCACTTGCACTTGAAGTGATTCTGCCTGAGCTCATCCGTAGGACAGGCAACATGCAACAGTAATAATTCAAGCAAACGCACACAGACACTAGAGGAGGGGAGGCGAGGGAGTAGTGAGTAATGTAACACCGAGGCCGAAATACACCCCGAGGAGAAACCCTTTTGCTTCTCTTGCGGGTAATAAATTCGAAAACGGAGGAACTATGTTCAAGGGGGAAGGAGGTTGATACACTTGAATATGTCTCCTCTTCTTGCCGCTCCCTCCTCCACCCCCTCCTTCTCCTCCCCCTTTACTACTGGATTAAATGAAAATGTACACTACGCGCGTCTCACAACCCACCAATTTATTCGTTCGCCTCCTCTTACATGCGATCATGTGTCTCAAAGCACATTGGCCCTCTCATGAGATAATACATTAATGTCCGCCATTTTGTGTGTATCAAAAACATGACACGAGACTTTGCAATTTGAAACAGCGGGAAATGTATTGTTGTTTGTGGTTAATAAAGATTTACACTGAGAAAGTGATTCGTTTGGTCGAAACGAGCCTCGTTTACTGTTAACGAATGGTAGTTAGAATGGTAAGCAAACTAATATTCGTTGATATTCAATGAATGGTTCGTTTAGAAAGCTTTGATCGAAGCAAGTGGACTCACACTGCTAAAAGAAGTGTCTTACCAAGTTTCTTAGACTCAGACGTCCAATTTTCACACGAATTACACTTTGAATATCAATCCAAGAATTTTCTAGGACAGTCCGATGATGACTGATACTTCAAATTCTTCGTGAAACTGAAGATAATGCGGATGCATCAGAATTATCTCGTTCGTAGGTTAGGAACGCCACAGAAAAATCATGGCTGCCTAGCTACTCCGGAAGACGCATTGAGTGTCTTGGAAAAAGACACATGAAGCGTCTCAAAAGTTACTATCGAAACGTCTTATAAGTGACTATCGAATTGTCTCAAATTCAGACACTTATTTTTGCAGTGCAATAATTCGAATTACCCAAAACGTACCGTTTTTGACGAAAAAAATTAATTTTCATGAGAATAATTAAAATAAATTACTTCAACGAGGAAAAACACATCCAAGCAAAAATGACGATTGTATTTGTCCATCGTAGTGCCTCAACTGCGGATTCGTTAATATTTAACGAATACGCTGTTGAGTGAACCGGCTCAAGTATTTGAGGGCATCTAATATTCGTTCAATGCAACTAAATTTGTGAGTTAACTGTTAGCGAATTCTTTTTTTAGTTTAGGGAGGATTGAGCATGAAGGCCTGTCTGCCAAAATGAAAAATTGATGCTTCTTACTGGATTGTGTTCGTGAAGCCTTCCTTATTTCACTTGTATGTTCAAATGGTCAGTGAGGGGGCGCGCACGTGGACACGTGGAAACGTGAAAGTGTCGTGTCACTGCAATGGTACATTGAAGATTTGTTTACTTGTATTAATGCCTGAATATTCAACACAATGCGTGTGGTCTTTTATGATGGATGAAGTCTCAGCTTTGGAAAGATGTAATTAAAGATTTTTTTATCAAATTCAATCGCACGGGTTTTGTATTCTCTGCAGGTATTCCCGGGGATCATCGTATATTTCCGAGTGCATGAGCTGTATGAACGCTTTTCTTTGCTCGTTGTTGCGGATCATAAGAACGTCATGGTTCAACGATGGATTTATGGGGTTTTGGGAGAGGAGGGGGGACGATAAAGTGGTGTTTACAAGCCTCAAAACACCAAACAGACGTCCTGCAGAGAAAGACCTCATTTTTAACCCTAGGGTTTCAAGTTTCTATTCCTACCGCATTGTTTTCATATAAAATGATTACGAATCATGATTTTTTTTATTAGGAGGAGTTTCAGAACCCGAATAAAGGAAATCCATGGATTTTCCATGGAAAAATCAAAACCATCTTCATGTGTTGCTTTATAGTCAAGAATATGAGGTGCCCTGTTGCCAAATTTCATGTGCAGTGGTCCAATTCTTAGCCTCGATGGGTTTATATATATAACATCCTCAAGCGGAAAATTCGAACAAAAATTGACTTTAGCAATAACAGACATGGATTCAGATCGCACTTAGAATACTCACAAGCATTAAAAAAATTTCTCATTCTCTAATTCACAATGAGATAGTAATCCACCTCTAAATTCATTGAATTAACTGAAAAAAAAGATAAATTTTTACGCGTAAAAGTGCAAGGTGAAACCGTAGATAACTGAATTCAGTATTGCGGTACTTTCCTGTACTTCCTCCTAAAGATAAGATGGAAAACGGTACACCTTCCGTAGTCTTATGCTAATTTCAATTGTTCCCAAGGTCAGATAGTAGGTAAACCTGACAGGTCTAGTTAGATCCAAGTCAACTGAAGCGAATTAATTTTATTAAAATCGTGAAATGAATTAATAAATATCGTTTTTTTTTTTCCTTTTTCGTGTCATCATCAATCATTCGAAATCTTGAATTTCAATCTCATTTTTCATAACTGAGAAAAATAGAGTTTCTCCGGGGGGGATTTTAGAGTTTGTATCTTGTTGTATGATTTTGCTCCCTGTTACTCCCACGATTGAATGAGCGTGGGCCTACACGAGACAATCGCCACCTACTCGGGATACCCATTCACTGCCTTAGGCGCCGGGATCCTTAAGATTCACGATTTACGCTTTTCACATGAATTATAGGCAATTAATTAAGTCATGAAGCTCAGGTAATGAGGTGCACTGGAGCTGAGACTCTTTTTAGTACGGATTTATCGTAATTTTCTGGGATTTTTTTGCGAAATTCGAGCCACTGACAGCCGATTGTTCAATGGAAAAAAATCGGTACTTCTATTCGCCTATTAATTGAAGCCAGTGGCACGATTTAAAGAGAGTATCACGAGATGTGGGACAATGTAGACAAGTGTCTCTGGGCAAGTTTGTGGAAAGGCAAATATTAAACTGCAAACAGCCACTATATATATGTATGTAGGTGTGTGTGTGTGTATGTGTGTTTCTGTCTGTGTACCATTGGTAACGAGTCTCACGATGATTTACGTATTGCCTCTCTTCTACCCCTGGAGGAAACTAATCCGCATTTGTTTATTTATCCAGACATACTCAACAGTCGAAGCAGACCGTGAGGCACCGGGAGAGGAAAGAACTCTCTCTCTCTCTCTCTCCCACTGGACTCTGTTTGATTTAGGGTTTTGGGTATACCGATACACACTCGCAGTCCCAAGTTCTGAGACTGTGTTTCGCCAGTTGACTGAATTTATTACCATTCGTTTCTTTGCCTTTTATTCTAGCCAGGCTTTGCAAACACTTGAGATTGAGTTCCTACGTTTTCTTCTCTTTTTTTGCTCATCAGAGCGGGGCAAAATGGTGGGGATTTTTTTTCAGGGTGAAGGGGTCTATGAAAAAATCTGAAAAAATTCAACGACAACGGTGACATGCTGCACCATCTTCTCAAATTTTTTCAGATTTTTTTGAAGAGGTCTTCACTCAAAAAAAAAATACGGTAACTTTAGCTCTTTCAGGGCTTCAATATTTCTCCTTAAAATCATTAATTTACGTAATGTGAATGATGATTCTATCCGTAAACCTGGCAGACACATGGTTTCAACTTTAACCCAGTGAACGGTTGCGCCCACATCCTAAAATTCCGTCAGCCCTAACATTCTCGTGATTTCATAATTCATTTTTTTTTTTTCCTTGACTCGTGTCACTGAAAATGGGGCACATGTACTGAAAATAAAAGAGACCACCCAAATATACAGTAAAAAAAAAACTATAAATTCTCGATACTCCTATTTTTTCACAATTTCCACAATTTTCCATCTCTCTCATTCTCTCCTCTCTCTCTCTCTCTCTTTCTCTCCCCGTGATGGCACCTGCGGCACGCAAAAGTACATGAAAGCTCGTTTGTCCGGTGTGTAGTGGTACACTATACTCGGTTTACTAACGAGGGTCGCTCGCCTATAAGCTGCCAATTAACGAGCTATGAGTACCATGCGAGATCGGCCATCAATTAGTTTAAATTCCCTACCCCCTTTTCTCTCCACGTGAATTGTGAAACACATACCCTTTGTAATCAGCAGAGTCCAGCAGGTGGCTTATAGTCCAACGTGAGCCCAGATTTAACGGGACTGTCCCTCGAGCTCTTTCCCTTTTCCCCCTCCCTCCAATGAAAACTCAAAAAATCCGCCCCCCTTATCGAACAGTGGAAGCTGGGGCACAATGGGCCAGTTATATAACATGATTAAAGGGATTTTTTCCGGATAAAGGACTTTGCGGAAAAATCTGAAAAAATTTGGGAAAATGCTGCTTTATATAAACATTTTTAGGGAATTTTTTAAGAATTTTACGAAAATTCCTTCACCTTCAAAAAAAATCTCGAATCATTTTGAACCGCAAGATCCATTCCACACCATTTTGGTGAAGAAGTGCTATTAATGATGGACCATTCCGAGGAATTTCCACTTATTAAGACGAAATAATTAACTGCGATAAGATTCACGCGTTTAGTGCAAAGTATCCGAGATAAAGTTTCTCCTTATTAAATTAATTGAATTCCAATTAATTAGAGATAAAGTGGCGCATTAATGTGTCATCATCATCGTAACATGTCACATATCACATAATTCCATTACCTTTGCAAAATTAATACAATTTAATCTACGAGAGAAAAAAAAAGTGTTAAAAAAAAAAATGAAAAATATTATTCACTCGTGAGCTTCCACGTGGGTGAGCAGAATTGATAAATATGCGGTTGAAAGTAGAGGGTGTAACAACAATGCGTGTCTCCGTAACGCTCCGACTCCGCCTACTGCCTTTGCCCTGCGGTGGTGCGTGCAGTCACGTATCGTTTCCAGATACCAACACCGTGGTACACCAACCGACAAAAATCCTCCAAGACACTCTCTTCGTATGTCCGCAAATGCAGTGCATTTAATCTTTTTTTCTCTCTCTTCCGCGCCTAAACTTGAAAAGTCGTATTGTACGTGGAGAATTAACACAGGGAGAGAGAAAGAAAGAGAGAAAGAGAGGAAAAAAAAGAAGAGTTTTAAAACCTGGCCTACTCAATCCCTCCACTAATTACTTACGAGTTACGATAATGCACGTTGCCCCGCTGCGATTTATCGTTTAACGATGCTGAAATTTCTGGAAATTAGATTCTACCATTTCATATAAACAAAAAATTGCGGCACACAATTACACCTGCTTCCTGCATTATTACTTTTTCACTGTGTATTATTCATACAATTTTAAGTGCATTTTGTTACTTCTGCTTATTCTCTGTTTTAGACAGTAATTAAGGTAGTATCTCAGTGAACACGAGTACAGTTAACCCCTTTTTTTTTTGATGCTACATCAATGATGATGTTTTTTTACGTTTTTCTGGATTTTATCGTAATTTTTTACCGTGCAGTTTATGAGATATGAATTATCAAAGTTACTGAAAATAGCAGTGATGGGGATGAAACGCCCTAAATCGGACAGAAATTACGAAATTACGGAAAAACCACAGGGTTGATCCATTATTTAAAAACTATTGGCGAAGAGAACAGCATTTTAACTAAATAATAGAAGAAAAAAATACTCAATTCACCGTATAGTTATTGAGAAATTTTAATTAGAAGGTATTCGTAACTATTTGCCTCTCTCTCTGTCTCATGCATGTGATAGGAGATTAATGCGAAAAAAAAATTCGAGAAAAAAAATTATATTCACAAGCTGAAGATATGACTTACGAATAGTTAAATCATTCTTTTCGGGTAAATTAAAAGCACGTTTCCCCCGAATTATCAGCAATTAATTCAGTACTGAAGGGGTAAAACAAGATAAGTCTCTTTTTTTCTCATTAACTTTTTTGAAAATACCTTAGAAAATAAAACTTTTTTGTAACTCTTGAAATTCCCTACAAAAACAGATGAGTCATATCACCTCATCTCGCTTAGTTTCCTAGATATTTCCTTCGAAATGACCTCAAAGATGATTCGATTCATCCTGTTTTACCTCTTCACTACTCTGAAAATCCTCATTTCCTCCTGTTTAATCGACCACACTCCAGCCCATTTAATTCCCAATAATTTTTATGCATCAGCCGAATCGAATTCACTCAAATCCCCGCTAGTTAATATTAGCACAACCCAAGATATCCCCCAAAAAAAATCCAATTTTTCACCCAAAAACTTGAAAATTCTAGTCCCACTCTTCACCAACTGACATCTCTCGTGCTATTACACTGATTGAGACAGCAGGTGCAACATCGCTCACTGTCCCCCCCTCCCCCTCCCAAACTATATATTCAAATACACACGACTGCACGTTCTAAACTCTTCATTTTTTTCTTTTTTACCACCAAACGAAAAATATTCCAACTACCTAAAAACTACTAATTAGCTTGGAACCTCTGCGCGCCTCTGCAGATCCGTGGAATCTGCACACAGTTGTTTGTCACCCACGAGAGGGCTTTGTGTCACGATATGCTCTCTTCCTTCGGCATTTCTCGGGATTTTTCTATTTTTTTTTAACACAAAAATTCTTTTTTTTTGTTGCAGTCTCTCGAACACCCTCAAACACTGCAATGCTCTCTCTATACTTTACTCATTCAAGATCTTTTGATTCCTCTTCTCGCCTTGATGTTTGAATTATTAACGGAATAGAAGGTGGCACTTGTTCGTGGGCATCGAAGCATACTGCTGCGACAAGTGCTCTCTGTAAACTTCCTGTCGACGTTATTTGGATCTCTTTCAAATTCCCTGACAACACACGAATCTACGCATCACTTGACACAGTGCTTTTTTTTTTTTTTTAATTTTTTTTTCTACCCCAAGTCAAACGAGCCTGATCGATAACAGCTATGAGAAGAGGAATGAGAAGAGCCAACTCTTTGGATACCAAAAATTGGAGATTTGAGAGAAAAAAAAAAAAACAAGTCGTGGGATATTTATCGTGAGGCGTAAAATCCAATCGCATGTTCGAACCACTTATTCTCCGGTCCAATGAGGCGTGAGGCGAGACTCGAGACTGAAAATAAGTGAAAGAAGGAATAAGGGGGGAGAGGGATCGTTGACAGGGATATCTCATCGGACCTCAACCCCCACGATCGGTCAGGGACGATAACGAAGATGATCGATGCTCCCAGATCAATGACAACGTGAAACACACGAGTGACAACACGCACAGGTATCTAAAAAAAACTTTTGAAAAGTTATTCGGGTCAATATTCATTCAATCATTGAGAGGAGAAGTTTCAGAGAAATAATAATTTCCCCTTTATTTTAAAATAAATGATTGTTTTTTGGGGGGGGGGAGGGAATTTTTTTTTGTGGAGAATAAGCACTTCCACGAAAAAATCTGAAAAAATTTGTTGGAACGTCCCGTGAGGGCTACATTGTTGTCGAATTTTTTCAGATTTTTCCAGGAATTTCTTCATTGCGAAAAAAATTGATGAAGAAGACGAGATGAAACTAATTCACCTCTTTTTAAACAATTTTTTTGGGAATTTTTTAAAATTAATTATTAGTTTTTTCTTACTAGTTACATAATCAAGCACTAAATCTCGACCAATGTATAGGAGAAATGCGTTTTTATAATGCTTTCAGATAAATAATAATAATAATTTTCGGTTTTTCTTCATTATGACAATTTACACTAATTTTTATGATTTTTTGGAAGGTACCAGAAGAAAAAAAGTTAAATTTTTGTATAAAATCCTTAAAAACAATTTATACAAGATGCAATTCTCAAATCTGATTCAGTGAATCCGTGAAGAATTTAATGAGAAATAAAATAAGCCATAGAACCAAAAAATTAATTGAAAATTGAAAAATTCTCATTATTTTTTGCATTTCTTCAAATTTTTTAAGATTCAAAAAGATTAAAAAATAATTAAAATTTTTCAATTTTCAATGAATTTTGGGTTTCTATGGCTTATTTCATTCCTCATGACATTCTCCATAGATTCACTGAATCAGATTTGAGAATTGCATCTTGTATAAATTGTTATCAACGATTTTATCCGAAAATTTAACATTTCCCGATTATACATCTCAATCACCTTCAAGAGCCCGAAGATGCTACCCATCAAAGGCGAAACGTCTCAAAGTTGAAAATAAATGTGAAGATGGCTATTCACTATTTCTTTAATCCCATATCTCAACTAACCCAAAAATTTCAATGACAATAATAATATTAATACAATATAATATAATATACTTAATAATATTTTTAAAAAAATCCGAGACAATCGTCAAAAATAGTAAGAAACTGTGCTTTTTCAATCGAAAAAATAATCTTTTCTCGTAAGAGCAAGTGAATCGCTATTTCCCATTCATGGTGGTTTTCCCTGGCCTCGGCTAATTAAGATCGTTGCAATTGAACAACGTACCGTGTACGTGGGAACATGGGTTTTATATGCGCTATGAGTATAACCGCATTGAATAAAGTAGCGAGAGAAAGACTTCACGTGGACGAAAAGAGAGATGGAGAGTGGGAGAAGAGAGAAATGCAATGGAATGAGGTAAGGAAGAGTCAGTGGTTGAAGCAAATTGTACAACATAAATATCGTACGTACCTTCTTCAACGAATGCCGTACGTAGAAATGCCCTGAGCTATGCGTCTTTGCTCAACATTACACGGGAATTTACCGGTAAAGCATTCTAGCGCTTTGCTGACTCGCGCGCCAATACCACCTCCCATACACACTGTACATACAGGGGAAAATGGGGCAAAATGGACCTGAGGATCAAAATTATTATTTATATTTTTTAAAGTAAAAGCCTCTCAAAAAAATGAAAAAATTCACTAATAAACCAATTTTATGTCAAAAATTGTTGGAGTATAGCAAATAGGTCTTTACAAGTTTTACAAAATTTCTTTAAGGGGTAACGGAACCCCTTGTATGCATTAAATTTTTGAACTAATTATTTGACGATATTTATCAATATTTTCGTTATAAAAAAGTGGCAATGACTGACGAAGGAAATCAGAAAGTTGATGCTGCTGATATTTCATGAAAGAAATCATAATTATTGCTAAATAATGGATTGGAGAATTTGAAATTCAATTGGGTCTTCCGTTACCCCTTAAGTAGAGTGTTGCACAGAGTGTGAAATCGTCAATTGATTCTGTGAAGTGCCGGCAAAATGTATTTTTATACGAAAGTCTATTCTGTGATCATTACGATATGAACAATTACTAGGTAATACTCCATGATTTGGCCACTGCATCTATTTTGAGTCTATTATAATCATTTTCTACGATTGTCAAGATAAACTGTCATATGTATATAATCTTGCAATTCCATTATTGGCTTCGGCTGTTGGATTGGAAAGTAACAAATAAATGAATAAATAACAATCTCCAAATATTGAAGTATATTTCCCAATTTTTCAGATTTTTTCACAAATTTTATTGCACCAAGGAAAAAATAATAAATCATGTTACCTTTGAGGTCCATTTTGCTGCAATTTCCCTTATAATAAATAGCCTTAAGATTAAAGAGGCGTAAATGCTGTGCTTATAACCAGCACTTAAGCCACTTTTTTATTAAGTCATAGAGTTTTTTTCTTATAAATTTTTCCCTATCCCCGAATTCCTACTGTCAACCAAACTCTCAAGTCTCATCAAAATCCACAGCAATCACTTAAATATAAGGAAAAGCCTGAGGGCTGTAACTATGTAAATCGTATTATCTGTGTAAATGTAAATGTTGTGTTCAGTCAATAAACTGTATATTATGTTAATAAAAATCGTTTGAATTTGAATTTTGAATTTTCGCATGAAAAAAAAAGAAAACATGAGAAGAACTACCCGAAGAGATGAAGAGAGTCTGGACCATCAGCTACTGTCACTCCTGGTTTTCATTTATCCCCCCTCTTCTACTCCGTATAACGTGTGTACAGAATGCAGACGCCAG
This sequence comes from Aleiodes alternator, assembly GCA_963921955.1. Classification (NCBI taxonomy): domain Eukaryota; kingdom Metazoa; phylum Arthropoda; class Insecta; order Hymenoptera; family Braconidae; genus Aleiodes; species Aleiodes alternator. The sequence goes on from OY998098.1 coordinate 16,044,094, forward strand.
GAGGAAAATAATCTCAGTTGGAGATCGAAGAGAGCTACTGGGAGAGATATGTGACCATCATCCAAGACACATCTTCTCTAACATAGCTTCTCTCTCTTTCAATGTCCTCTGAGTTATGTGTTAGTGCTGTTTTTTTAAAAGTCATCATTTCTTTGTAATGTACAAACTAAAACTCTCAACTCTCTGCAATCTGTTACGCTACTTTATGGCTGAAAATAAAAAATAAAAGAATAAAAGAGGGAAAAAAGAGGCAAGAGGAAGTGGGAGAAGAAGGTGGAAAAAAATTGAGAACAAAACACAATTCGTGTCTTTTTCCGTGGACAGAGGTGGACAAGTGTAAGGCAAGGAATAAGCAGGCACATAAAAAAAAATGGAAACATTATGCCTTGCTTACTTGCTTTACTTGTGTGATGTTGTGTTGCTGGAGTGCGAAACTCACGTACCCGGACGTATATGTAACACTTCAAACTCAAGTAAAATAGGTACAGAGACTTTCTACTTGCTTCCCCATCGTGATATCCTCCATACTTGGACAACTCGGCTGTTAGTTTCACCTTCTTGTCCCTTTGGGGACTCCAACTGAGAGAGCACGAAAACACACAGCCATACAGTTGGCTTGATTATTGCTAACATTTTTTTCTGTTTTTTTACTTACCTTACTTACTTTTTGTACTTATTTGTTTTTTACAATGTGTGTGTGTGTGTGTTTGTAATTCAGCCGCAAAGCTTACTTTATAGTCAAACGACGTGATTTATTTCTATGAGAAGAAACTGTTTCTTCATTTCGAGAGAGGATTTATCTGTGACACAGTGTTACATGGGAAGGAGGGAGGGGGATTGAGGGGGAAAAAGGTATGAAGGGGAAATGAGTGATTTTTTGCGGTTTTTTTTTCAACAAAGAAAAACTTCAGTGCGAATATTGTCAAAATATATTCAATGAAAAAAGTCATTTTTGTAAAATTATAGGCAATCATTTTGATCGTTTTACAAGGATAATAGATGATAATAGCATTTTTTTTGTTTTTCCTTTTTTTTTTAGTTTTAATAATAATAATATCGATTATTATCACCATCAGCTAAACGACTGCGACCTAATGCAATAGAGAAAGAAATGAGGTAAAATGGAGGTTTCAGATGAATGGTTGGAGATATAACTGTTTTTCTAGCGTTTTTGGTTGAAGCTAAAAGAATTTCTCATCAGGAATTTTCATCAAAAGCATGGACAGATTTGTTTAAATGCATTTCTTTGAAAAATCGACTGGTTTGAGCCCAAAAAGGCTCAAAAATCGATTCTGACTTGTTTTTTTTCACCGGAAATTTTTACAACTCATCAATAAAATCAGCAAAATCATCTTATCTCAAGTATTTCACATCAATTCCAACCGATTTTTCATTGGATAGAACAAAAATTTGCAAACAATCCACATAATCCCAAATCTCCATTCTACCCCATCCCCCCTATTTCCCTAAGACCTCATTAAAATTCTGATGTGTTCTGCTTAATTGTGTACTGCTGAAGGAACGTATTTTCTATTTTTTCCCTATTTTTTTTCCTCAATATTTACAAGAAACGTAAAATTCCTCCAAATTCTCCACGTTATTTAATAATTAAATTTCACTGGCTGTTTAAAATCTTACAAATAAATATATTTGCTGGCCCAAAAGTGCCTCGTCACATAAACGAAAGAGAAAAAAAAAATTCATCTGCAAATTGAAATACGTAATCCCGTGCTTCAATCTACAGATTGCGTGTGTCATTCACAAAATAATTTTTTTTTTCAAGTCAATTTAAATAAAGACAAGTGTGTTTCTTCTTTTTTCTTCATTTTCGTCACAATTATTCAAAATTTCTACAATAAATACATATAACCTTGTGGTTCAATCTATCTATAGTACAGAAGCGATTGATTCGCCATTTTATTATAATAAATTTTTCTCCATATATATATATATATACCTATATATATATAATTTTTTAATATATATAGCTACATATCCGAATGTACAATTACCATACGATTACACGCACGTCTAGTTCTACTGATTTTTTCGGCAGTAATGCGTACGTTTTATATTACAAAAAAAAAAAGTTTCCTCATGCTTTCAATAAATATAAACAATGTCCTTAAAATCTTAGCTCTCCATTGTCCAATCGAACACGCACAATGTCCATGAGGAATTAATTTTTAGACAGCCGTTGAATCCAGGACCACTTCTGACCCTCGAGATTACTCTCTCTCTCTCTTATCATTTTCCCCCAAAAAATTGGGATTCTCAGGATAAAATCCTCCCAAGCAACATGCATCTTTCCAATCACGCACAATCAAGTGATCCAAGTGATGCTGGACTGTGTGGTCCACCCAGCATAAATTGTGGACTCATTGGTGGACCACCGCTTCCTCCGCTGTTACCATAGAGTTCAAGGTCATTCAATGAACCACCATCAACGCCACCGCATTTGTCCGATTTACCCTCTTGCTTAAGTACCATGCGCCGCCATTTTGCGCGTGCGTTCTGGAACCACACCTGCGTAAAACAATGAAGAAAAAAAAAAAATGTTGAGTCAATTGTGATTAACGGGAGGAAAAGCATCAATTTGTCCAGTTTAATGAGAGGCTGAATAAGAAAATGATTATATTTATAGAAAAAAAGGAGCTTTGGAATTGATGAGAACAAGAGAAAGACACACAAACACATACATGTGTGTAGGAACTGTTTCGAACTACTACCGGCAAGTTCGTCAAAGGACTTGACAGTCATTGGCTTTTTTTCGCCTCTTTGCCTCTCTTCTCCTCCACTTTTTTTTTTGCAAATTCTCTTGATACCTGGATAATTAATTAACACCTGAGCTGTCTCTCTCTCTCGTCGCGGCGTCAATCTGACCTTCGGGGCAAAACAGACACAGATTGATGAAAGAGGGAGGGGGGACGCAATGTGAGTTTACCGTCACTTTACCGGTAACTTACACGTAATTGACCAAAGCTGAATTACTGACGGTTTTCGTCAGGAATAAACTGACCAAATCTTGCGTCACGAAAATGACTCATTACTTAAATTACAGTCAGTTTACACCTATATAGCTGAATTCATTTTTTTTCTCTGTTATCTCATTTTGAAGAGCAAAATTCACACGAAATATTGGCGTTCACTCTATTGTATTACATAATACAAATTTCATTGAAATGTAATGCTCGATATTTTTCTTTTCTTTTGAAGCTCCATGCGTCTCAAAAAAAAGAGAAAAGTTAGACAAAAATAACTGAAAAAATGACTGAAATAAAAAATGACCGTCAGTTTCCATTTATATAGATGATTTTCCATCTCAAAACATAATTACTGACGATAAAAAAAAAATTACCGTCATTTTCCAACAGGAATTACAGGTCAGGTCAGAAATCATCAGGAAAACGTCATTTTACGACTGACTTGACACCTCCAAAAAAATTGACGGTAATTTTACATATCTTGGCACAGTTATTAGGTTCACAAGTGTGAATCTACTACCATATACAGGCGTTGATGTGATAAATACTATCAAGCATCCGGTCTACAATGATTTCATTACACCGAGTGTGAAAATAGATTGAAGATACGAAGGAGAATTATGAAGAAAAAAAAAATGATAAGTAGCACCAGTTGGTGTGTGAATAAATATCCATAGATGACCACCATTTTTCTTTTTTTTTTCCCCTAGTGAAATCTTCTGTTGGATTTCTCTCGACCCTCGGTGGAGGAGCTTCCGAGTCTCCACCCCCAAATGGGAGAGAATCTCAAGAGAATCACCCGGGGAGAATTATGTATGGACGAGAAGACAAGCCAACACAAGGGAGAAAGAAAAGAAGAACTTTTTTTTTTTGCTATCGCACAGGCAGTACTAGTGGGCAAGAGAGAGAAGCGAGTATTCGCGCGTCTCTCGCGATCAATATCAACCAAGATGGCGGTACACTTCCCCAAGACCCCTTTAGTTTCTGCGCGACCATACAATAGAAGATATCTCTTCCTCCTTCTCTACCTGCACTATTTCCACTCTCTTCTGAGCTCTTCCCCCTTTTTTCTATCTATCTGTCCCTCTATACCTCCTTCTCAACTCCTCATTTCACCTCTCTATTATCATTTCCTTTTTCATCTTCTTCTTCTTTTTTTCCTCCTTTTCTTTTCATTATCTGCACTCATTCAGCGAGCACCAACTACTGTATATCTTTCAGGCCAAGTGCCTTGATGCTGCTGGTTCTCTTGAAAAATATGATGAAAATCCTTCCGAGTTCAAGGAAAAAAGAAAAGAAAATAATGAAAAAAGAGCCCTTACAACACAAACAATCCCAGTGAATTCAGTATAAAAATTCTTTCACTAGATTCTCAAGAGAATCGTTGCTTGACTGAAAGACTGAAGTACACACACATACAACTAACAATGATTTCAATGCAAATTATGTGGGATTCTAAAAATATATGATTCGAGTGAATGACAAAAATTTACTCGCTACAGACACACATTGTGATAAAAAATAACGGCAAGATTCATCTTCATCTTCTTTTGGAACGTGAATCTCGAAAACTCTCTCTTTCTCTCTTAATGTTTTTTTTTCTCTTCTCTTCTTTTATTTCGTTCCAACAGAATGATTTATATATTGGAGTGTGAATGATTTTTTTGTGTCCTCATAATAAGAGAAATGTGGCAACAGTTACAGGGACACACGTTTTAACGAGGTTTAGAGAAGCTGCGTACACATCTCTCCATCTTTCTCTCTCTCTTTCTCTCATACACATACAAATATACAGGAATAACGGAGAGAAAAGCGCGTTTCAATGCTACTGTGTGCGGGCCATACGCAAGTTGACGTAGAAACGCGGTTAACGAAGGAAAGCAACGGCGTCGACGGAAATATCACGGAGAAGCCAGCCGTTCCTGTGGACCGGGACGCACTAATTGGAAGTGCCTATATACACACATAGTACGCGTGTGCCCAGAGAAAGAGAGAGAAGTCCCTTACCCCGATGACTCTATTTTTTTGCCATAGGGTCTCTCTCTCTCGAGCGAAAAACTATAAAAATTACTGTACAAATCACATTAACTCAGGGATGAAGCGTCAGGTTCATATAAAAATATGCCGGATATCACATTAAATATTGCAGACTATCCGAGATTATTTGCTGCAATAAAAGTTAATTTTTACTGTTGCATCTAGTATTTTTTTGGGATGTCGACTCGGTTCACTGAAATTTATATGAACGATGATTCCAACACTAAAATTTAAAAAAAAACCTATAAATTGATAAGCGATGAACTAAATATTTTCTACACTGAGAAAAAAATAATTGTAAAAACAATGAAATATTGATGCCATTGGTCCTCAGCAAATATTTTTTTGAAATAATTGAAAAAAGCTGTTGAATTCACTGAATTTAGTCAATTCAACCAGTTAATCTGTTCGAATTAACCAAATTCAGTAAATTCAACGATTTCTAAGATTATTTCAAAAAAATATTGGCTAAGGACCATTTGCCTCAATATTTGATTGTTTTTACCACTATTCATTTTCTCAGTGTATATAGCAACGATTTTAATACAATCTACTGAACAAGATATGTTGACTGGAGTTCAAAATTTGCTTATTGGCTTTTTACTTTCCAATTGAAAAACTTAAAAATTCTCCTTGCCAGTAACAATAAAAAAAATTTACTTGATTTACAATATTTTCTACATTTTTTTCTCTTCGTGTACTCCTATCTCTTTTTTTCTCTCCCACTTTTTCATCTTAAAAAAAAAATGACGCAATTGGAGAATCGGTGAAACGTAAAGGAAGCAAACAAATAATAAATGCAGCAAGAAGTCTCAAAGTCTAAAAAGTAATTCCCGACATTCCCGTGGTCGATTCGTCTTGTGGAACGCGTTACGCTTCGACAGTATTTTCATCAAATAATCTGTGTGCAAAACTCCCCAGTTTCTTTTGCTTCGTCCACCAGAAGAGAGACAGGGATTCTCTAATGGAGAATAATTGCTGAGCCACTTCACTGCTGATACCCATAGAGACAGATATAGAACACTTGCTGAAAGTTTGTATCTTCTACTTGATTGGCCAAAGAATTCCAGATAAAATTTTTAATCTTGTCAAAGAGAAAATATGAGATTTCAAAAGAAATAAGAAATTGTATGTTTCGAAAAAAGAAAAAAAAAAAAAAAAGAATTAAAAGAATCACCCAACTTGTATATATCTATGGTTAAAACCTAATGATAAAAATAAGCAGCTCACCTGTAGTACCCTCTTTGGCAATCCGGTCTTCTGGGAAAGCTGCTTGAGATCCTTTGCGTCTGGATTGTGATTGATGGCAAAGTAACTCTTCATAGTCCTCAATTGATGATGCTTGAAGCTCGTTCTCATGCGTTTTGTTCGGCTATTTGATCCAGGCATACCTGGTGTACCAGGACCACCTCTGCCAAATGGCATATCAATGTAATCCGAGTTGAGGTCTATAAATTAGAGTAATGAAAAAGAAGAAAAAAAAACCATTAAACAAACTGATTATTTCCAACTGCAGTTAATAGCTATGAGCTATATATATACGCTATATTCATTAAGACTTATGGTATTAGAATAATTGACACGTGACTGATCAGTTTAACGACATTGAGATGCCCCAACTGTTGGCATTTCTCTTCCCTTACAGTAGTTATATTGCATGCTTACAAACTATTCAACTCTCCAAGCATAGAGTTGTAATTGGTCTTGTATACGCTTACTACTCGTGCATACTACCTTCACTATATTGGCTCTATCCACCCCCTTACTTGTCCTTTTTTTTCTGTACTCTCAAGTAGCTAATGAGCCATGATACGCATCAAACAGCGTTAAGAGTTAAATTTTTATAAAATAAAAAGTATTCTCTGTCTCTTTCTCTTTTCTGCCTACATCCCCACTGAGTGTGTTTGTGTGTGTCTGTACAGAAAGTCCATTCACACGTTATTGTGGTAACACTGATGCAAAAAATAAATCCAAGATTCTTTTTACCAAACTTGACGTCAATTGCATCATATCAAAGTCTATGGTATCTTATATCATTTATCTTCAGTTAATCGATTTTTATTAGCACATAATGATAATTCATCCAATTGATATAGAATTTCAATTTGGATGTCTGCTTTTTCAACTAACCAATGAGAGTAGATGGCAATTACCAAATTGGGCCATCACTCACTTATTCGTATCACGCAAAAAAGAAACTATTTCTATAAACGAAATGTTGATATCTGTGCAGAAATGAGTTGGTAAAATTCATTTATACATTACTGGCTTAAGAGCCGAGTGAAGAAAATCGTTTAGAGAGGTGTGGAAAGCCATTGTGTTTCCCACGGTCAGACAAGAACAGGTTTGAAGATTGAATTTTCGAGTGGCTCACACAACCCACACGTGGACAGCAATATAGTGATAAAATGAGGGGGAAGTGAGAGAGAGATGGGACGAGAATGAGATGGAAGGAGGAATTTTTGAAAAAAAAAAAAAAAAGAAAGAAGAAGTGGAGACAGAATGAAGAGAGCCTTGCAGGATTGTACTCTTGAATTTATGTCGACCGGACAAATTTTATCAGGGTTCGGTGGCAAACGCCGAACGCCCACGCTTCCCGTAAATCACCGCAGCTCTGAGTATATATATATATATACGCAAACTAACACTACATGCTTGTGTACTGACGATGATAGAGAGACTGATACCAATGAAACCAGAGCAGTTGATGTTTCGACCTTGAAAAGAACATTGGAATTGTTGGATAATGCTTGAATTGGATTGAAGGATTTGGTGTCGAGAGAAGTATCTCGCTCTTGTTCCAAGTGTACCTGATTATGATCATCACATGAGAATCATTTGCGTTGAACACAGAAAATGGAGAAGAGTGCTTTATCTTCATATTGCTGGGAAAACGAGGACAAATAGTGATTGGAAAGCGATTAATTGAGGAATAGAACTTAATCCTGTGTTTGATATTTACCGCTGTTTATTTATAAACATTTAAGCGGTTTACCGATGATAAACCGTGACGTCCGTTTTATTCTGAGACAACAAGAGTATCTCTTCCAGTAGCCACGCGACCACCGGACACACAAACAGGCAGTCGAGCGAAAACTATTCCCTCAATTCCAATTGTAAAGGCTAAAGTTCCAAAATAAAAAGTGAGACAAGAAAGACACAAATCGAGGCGAAAGTGTCTTGAGAGCCTTGAAAACAAGAAAATCCTCGGAAATCTTGAATGCCTCTGTATTCTGATAGCAGAAAAAAAAGGGAAGGACAAGTACCGAGAAAGAGAATCCGCTCGAAATACACCGTGGAGCAATTTTACGGACTGCCAAGTACAGAACACACACACACTGACACACAAAAAGAGCCAACATTGCGTTAACCAAGAGACACCTATTTTTTTAGATTCTTTTTGATTCTCCCCAAGTTGCTGCAAAGCACTTCTATTCCCTCCTGTTCCGCTTCCCTTTGTCTTTACATGCCGGCACATGTTCTGAGAGACATGGTAATGATCCGGCTAATGTCACTCCATTTTCATTGACGAACACGTGCGAATGAGTGTGTTGAACTAATCGAACGTAACAACTAACCAGAAAATCATGCATTTTTATAATAAAACAAGTCGAAAACTTACCAAGACTAGCTGTCATCGCCTCGAGATCTTTTGGCTTCCTTTTTCTGGGTCTTCCTTTTTGTCGTGGCGGTGGTACACCAGCAGTTGATCCTACTGTTGATGCAGCACCATTGAAGTACGGTACTTTTGGAGGTGAGCCAGTATCAGGTCCAGATGGTGTTGACGGCTGCAGTGGAACAGGACTGGCATGTGTAAGTTGATGTGGATGCATCGGATGATGCGGATGTGATGGTATATGATGTGGCTGATGATGCAGGAATTCAGGCGATGGAAATGACTGTGCTGGATAGTGTGGTCCAGGTGGATAAACTGGCACTGGTGGACTCTGTGATGGATGCAATTCTGCACCCATTTCATAGTGTAAACGACACAGTACAGCACCGTCTCTCATGCCAAAATGATCGCCCTTTGTCAGTGGTACTGCACAAGCAGCACAGGAAAAACAACGTACATGAAACACAAGTTCACGCGCTCTCATGACCAGTTCCGATGCTAAAATAGCTGCTTGACATCTTGCACATCGTTTCATGCTGCCGAACATTCTGTAAAAAAAAAACCAGAGAATACAAAAGGAGTTAACAATGTTAACTAGCAACAGGGCTACTTTACGTATTTATACTAGTGACATTGAAAATGTGTGTAGGTGGCTTTTCAAGATAACAACACACAGGAGAATCCCAATGTGGATAAGGCACGTTTGAGTGCGAGCATTTCCCACAGATGTTGTTTCGAGAAGAGGTCGACACAGTGAAATAAAAAAAAAAAAAGGAAAATTGTGTGTTGAGTATAAAAGAGAAGAAGTTGAGAAAAAAAAAAGGAGAAAAGATTGGAGAGAAAGGAAGAGAGAAACGATTGGATCGATACGTATACATATACGAGTGATATCAGAAAACCCGTGGCGGTACAGTGGAAGAAGAGACAAGGCAGCATAAAAAGGCGGAAGGGAGGATATCAACGATACACGAGAACTGGCCGACATCGCTACTGCATTAGCGGCAACCCTACAGTCTCCATTACGTTGAAGCACGGTTTAAGAAAAGAAAAAAGAAACTTTCTATCTCACAAGATATCATCCTATTGGCTACCTACCTCCTCTCTTCTTGGACTATCTTATGTTTCCAAATATATTGCTGTCCTTCGACAGCCACTGGACAACTAGATGGAGACATAGCCAATCTTTATATAAAGTGCCTGTGTATGTATATATGCGTTTTTTTTCTTATTTTAAAAACAGGGATTCTCAAATTTTCAGCTTCAATTTTATGAACAACAGCTTTGCTTTTGTCGAAAAGTACCGCTTATGTCAGGATTATTAAGAGATTAGGTTTTGATGATTCACAGAGGCTCCTTGACTCGTGATCGTACTGGGAAGAAGTGGGCAAGAGGGGGAACTAGACTGTATTGTTGTGATTCTCAATTCTGTCAATACCTGGTCCGTTACCCTCGACCCAGGGGTTCGGGAGTTAGATGTACACATTTTTGCCTAATCGGAGACGACATTGAATTATGTAATCGTCCCAGTCCAGTAGGTTTCTTGGCCAGTCTTGCTTTTGGATACCGAAAAAAAAAAATGTGTTACATCTCCTTCGTTCATTCACATTTTTTCCTCCTCTTTCTTGCTCCCCCCCTCTCCTCATTTTGCTTTTTGCCAGGACAAGAGGCGATGAATGAGAGCTAACCCAGGAATAACCTCATTCAGATGGTTCGTTGCGGATGCGGTTGCCCCGCCGGGGCAACCCGCAGAGTTTTACAAGTATCGCCATATGCGTTACATTATTATACAACTTAGTGTGTAAGGCCTTTAGGTAAGTTCACCCTCTCCCTTGTTCATGTATGTTCCTCTCTTTTCGAAACTTAGGAGCGTTTAAAGCCTTGGCTCTGGCTAAACAACAAATCTTTCACAAAGAGTCGGAAATCTTTTTTTTTTTTTTTTATAACAATAAGAAAAAGGAGAAAAAGAGGCGTGTTGTATGTGGGACCACTTGCCGGGCGTTCGCACACTGTATATATTTTATATATTTCTCTTCTTGAAGAAAAAAAAAAATCTCACGTTGTAACACGTGGTGTCTTTATACCGGGGTGTGTCCACTGGTTTCTTGTTCGCAACAGTTCCAAGTGGGTTCTCTCGAAAAATCTGATGTTTCGAGCCATTCAAAAATTCATGTTTTGCATCTTTCAGCATTTTAGTGAAACATTCTCATCCAAGTCGAGACTCATCGTAAAATAAGAAAAGGAATCATTCTGATTTGATAGTATCTGCATTCAATTTTTCAAGTTAAATCTCATCATAAAAAAAATATCTTTTATCATATTTTAATGTGAACTTGTAACACGTTTTATTTTATGAATGATGCAGCAATATCCAATACCAGAGCTTGTGTCGCACAGCATACAGAGTGGACACCGCTGAGCGTGGGATGTGGTACGTGACTGCTACTCCCTTACTGGCTCCCTGCATTAATATAGATCATGGCATTATATTACCAGCATCTTCTTATTGGCGTTCTCTGTCCCTAAAGCGTCGCATGACATTTTATTTTTATTAAAATTTGAGATACGAGACACACACATACAGGCACAGATCCACAGACACATTCAGAAACAGAGCTCAATTCCAACTTCTTTTTTAATCTTCATGCTCTTCATCTTCTTTTTGTTTATAAATTCCTCGGATCAATGAACTGACTCCAACAAATAACGTAACATTTGAAATAATATCAGAAATATTTGCGTCAGCCAATAAAATATACACAAATTTATTGCCAAAGTATTGCTTATATCCTGTATCTCCATCTTCTTATCGCGCGCTTATTTTTGCAAAGGGGAAAGTTATTCGTGATGCATTTTAATTACAACTTCTTGGGTTATTCCCCATTCCCTTCTTCACCCATCTCTCTTCCCCTCAGCAGCTTTTTTTCTTCTCTTTTTTTTTGCTCTTCATCGGTGCATAGTATGTGTCCCCCTACTGGTCTTCTTTATCGGTGGAATAATAATTTACAGTGTCAGATCCACTGTGAAAGAGGGCCACAAATGCGTCATCCAAGAGGTAGACCACAAGAGAAAAAGAGGGGAACAGGTTGGGAAATACTGTACTTCTCTCTCTATATATATATACATATGCAGAGAGAACCAAGGAATAGTAACTACCTTTCGAGTATCCAGAGTTCAGACATTGCCAGAGCTGACTAATGCGATGGCAGCACGACATCGTAAAGTGCGTTTGGGATCTGTATCACGTACCCCCAGAATGTATCATAAGAACTTTTCTCTTTCTATTTATAAACTATTCACTGATCTCTAATCCTCTAAGTGGTATAAAAAAATCATTCATGCCATCTTTTTGATATAGAGACATTTTCGTTTTTATCAGTCCTTTTCGTTTTTTTCTTCTGTGTGTGTGTATGTGTATTTCCAGATTTAATAAAACACTTGATATAACGTCCAACATTCTTCATAAGCACCATGAGCCTGAGAGTAACCCGATACTTTTTACCAACCAGAATGGTTTATGGTGGTGACACTCTTGCAATATTTGCGTGAACAACAGAAAGAGATGGTTGAACATGGGAAGCTTGCAGTTTGAATTCATTCTGTGAGAGTGGATTTTACACCCCCTGTGGTGTACTACGCCGAATTTGCCACGATGAGAAGACATCTAGTGAAACAAAAGGAGTGAATATGTATATATACATTTTATTTTTTGTCGAATGCTCGAAATGACAAGCAGGCCTGACTCTCCACGTGAATTAGGTACAAACACACACACATACATGTTGTCCTTACTTCGACCAAGGATATCCTAGTGGTCGAATGATGCATGGAACCATGTTGCAGGTGTCGCATGTACAAATGCGTACATCTGCTATCTCACGAGATCTACTACATCGTGATACTGGGCCAGTCACCTCCCGTTGTTATGCCTATCTGTATTCACTGCAGTGAGATATTAATCAGCTCCTCCCCCCCTTCCATCTCTCTTTTTCTGTCTTTGAATAGCTTTGTTTTATCTGCATGACGTGTGTTTTTCAATTCTGTACTCGTGACAAGAGATTAAAGTTGCGTCAAGTGACAGACACACACATACATGGACTCTTTACCATGGAGAATGGACATTTCGCGGAGGGCTTTCGTGTAGTGGACAGACAAAAGAGGATTTGAGAAATACTGCGACACTCTAGGCAGCTACCGATGATGCATGCTATGGGTGTCAGGGCTGTCACGGCACCGCGGTGGTATTATGTTACTCTACAGCCAAGATCCCTTTGCTGGGGTCGTGACTCCGTCATATTTATGTTCTTGGCTACTTTTTTTCCACCGAAAATCACGACGGGACGCCACACACACACACACAAATATGAAATGTCTGCCATGAAAATTACATGGAATTTTTATAGACTACTTTCCTTCATTTCTGATGGCAGCATGTAGCACAAGAAAAATATTACTGGATTATTTTCACTATTCATTCTCGATATTTTGAGAAGAAGTATTGGACTACACTCTGTGTGTAACTCAATTATGTTTGTTAAATTATGAGAGGTAGCTTCTGGGCGCTGAAATATTTGTGCGTTCACCAACAGTGTTGGCCATAGGGGGTTATGGCTCAATTACCACTCGCTGTTTTCTTTGGCAAAGGCGTTGATTTAGAGCTGCTGCTTCCTGGAGACTAAAAGTCCTCTCTTGCGCCACCTTTGGGTCCAAACCAAATAGCGATTTATGATCATCTTTTTGAAATCCGTGATTTTCAGAGGTGAAAGAGTCTGCTTGGTAGTCGAAAGGTACTTTCTTAAATCAACTCAACTCAGATATGCAATGAAATTTCAGTTTTACAAGCTCATATCTTAACAAACACATGCGAATGTGTCTGTATGTACGTGTAACTACAGTTGCTATCTGCCATGGGAACAGGAACGCGGGACACTTTAGTTCTCCCGCGAAAACCTCCTCGCACAGTTGTCTCTATCAAGATGTGCTTGGATCCGCTGATGATAGATAGACCATGGTAGTTGAGGTTCAGTCATCGTGGAGAAACACGCGATGCGTTCTTTATCCCTGTAGCGTGGCAGCTGTTCTGGGAGGGAAAAGCGTGTAAATACCACAACATTGCATATTGTACATTTAGGCATCTTGTGTAGTGGATTTAATCAGAAAGTTCCCGATGATATTCGCTTTTTCTGATTATACTGTGTCTATGATGGCTCAAACTCCGGCTTAGCAGCTTTGTGGGTACACACAGGTGAAGCTGAGCAGAGAATATGAACTTTCTGTTCATATTATATGCACTATGTAGTGCATAAAATATGCACATATTGAGCATCATTCTTAGCACAAAAAATATGGTGATAATGCGAATATTTTATGCTTTCTATAAGTGCATAGAATACGAAATGATGAATACCATAAAATATATTTAAGGTAAACATATTATTACATATTTCACCCTTATTAGTACATATTTTATGCAAACGTCGAGTACATAAAACATGCATAATTAGTGCATATTGTATGTCAAATGCCAAATCATATCGTATGAAATGCTCCGTTCATATTTTTCTATGCTCAGCTTTTTCTGTGTATAAGTAGTCAAAGTTCACACGCCTGAGGCCCGGATTCGATTCCCAGCTCCGGGCAAGTTTTTGGGGAATGCTTATAGAAGTTGAGCAATGGCCACAAAAAGACCGAAAATCCTACAAAAAAATTATCCACACCTACACAAAAATGAAAAGTTCCTCACCAAGGAATAACGATCGGATGACAGTATAGTCAGATGCCATTTACACAAAAACAAGCAAAATATGATGGCTCAAGAAACTCCAAAGCGTATCACACTGTCTTAACTTCTAATGCATGACTATTGTGTCAGCTGCAACATGTGTCTTCATTAATTCCGATTATCGAAAAGATTATTAACCTTTTCTTTGAATAAAATGAAAAATTGAAGATTGTTCGAGTGCGTGAGTTGGATGTGCACCATACATCACAGCAGGAACACAGGCGCACACACATGCACATTCATGGGACTTGGGTACGTTACGATCCTTGCTGTCGTAAAAATTTACGTTTTAATTTATGCCATGATGTCTTGGGTTGAATTTACAAGGAAAGCGGTAGCTGAAAGCATGTCGCTGTGAGTTTTGCAGTGAATTATTTATCGGATAAGTTAAGGGATTTTGCACTGTTACGTTGAGAACATAAGAACCAGCATTTTTTTAAATTCAAAATGTACAAATTCCTTTATATCTATCGATATATACCATACTACTGATGGATAATCAATTTTATTACATCGTAAACACACTTTCATTCTACTTTGTTTATGCTCCTTCATGAATGCTGTTATTTACGTTATTAGATGCGATGATCTATCGATCAATCTATCGAATACGCTTACGATGCATTTCGTGGGGATATAGCAAGTGGTTAATCGGCGCGTGCTTCAGCATCATTCGCCAACATGAATTGTACAATTTTTCAATGCGTATAAGAGACTGGGCACTTAATGACTCTGATGATCGTGAAAGATTGAATGAAACGACTCACTTTAGAGTTATTGCCAGGTAATACTTGACTCACAACACATTTTCACGTGATGTAAATACATACAAGGCGCATATGTTTTGTCTGTGTATATATACATACATATAATATGCAATTCCCACTTGCATATCTGACTGTATCCTTTAGCCAATTGATTCCTTAATTAAATGCAAATTCAAGAATTATTCAGTCAGTATATCACTGATCAATCTCCTGACATCATAATGTACAATTTCTCGTCATTTATATTTTTGCGTCAAGTTTAAAGAAAAAAAAAAAAAGGATACCATGAAAATGAGCGTCAACTTGCCACTCAGGTGCTCACATTACTATAAAAAAAAAACGTATATATATATTCACTCACTAACCGATCCTAATTAATTTATTATGCACTTGAAGATACAAGAGACCGGTAACCGTTGAAGAGTTACTACCAATTTGTCAAGTTGATGAACGATTTAATGCGCTGTACTTTGTCGCGACAAACGAGGTAGAGAAGCTCATTGTGTCTGTGTATGTTAGCCAGTATTATTACCTTCTTGCAAAAGATAATGACGAGGTAAGAATGAAGATTTACTTGTTTCAATATGCACAATAATCACTTACTACGCAATGGGCTCATTTACTCGAACTTGCAAAAGTGCAAAATCTATGACTCCTATTGCAAAGACTCTATATGTAATATATATTTTCACTTATCTAGATATGCATCTTGTTCAGCGATAAATTCTACCTACGACTAATAGTAGTACTACCAAGTCATTCTATCATACATGTTTCTGTGTATCTTGACAATGTTTCTTTTCTCTATTTTTTCACTCTCTCTACTCCAACTTCATTTTTCTGAACGATATTTTTTTGTGTCAACTTTTCGCCGCAGTTATGGATGTGATATGGTATCTTGATATCCCTCAACTATTCAAGATGCATTCCAATCCGTCCATAAACCGGTTAAAACCTTTAGAAAATATCCACAAGTCTTCAGGTTAAATTCATCGTGTAAACGTACACGAACAGTCCTCCCTCCTTCCTCCTCCCCCTCCCCTCCCCCTGACGCACGAGTACCATTAATACTCACATGCGAACTCTTGGGTGCACTTCCTGAATCGGAAATGTCAAATAATTCATTGCACGTTTCGAACGGTCAGCCTCGTTAACAACCGCTGGTCAATGACAAAATAAAAGAGATGAAAATAAAAAAAAAATAAACCTGAGAGAAAGATGTAAGAAGGGAAAAAAGAGGGAGAGAGAAGCAAAAAAAAAAGGAAATCGAAGAAACTTGTCTCTTGAAATAAAGCACAGATTTCGGATAAATTTTTCAAATGCAATTCCCAAGTAAATCGGAGAGACATCAAAATTTGACATTTAACAAACGCAGTTGAGATTTTATCTCTGCATGTGAAGGTGGGTCTTGGCAAAAGTGTACTATACGATTTATATCAGTTTATTTTGTATATACAGCGTATTCACGGTCTGTTCGGTATTTTTTCTCTTTCTCTTCTTTTATATACATTACATTTCAACGTCTGGGGCAATTCTATATTGCGAATAAAGACGTGGCCATACAAGAGAAATAATCGCGGAAGTTCTTCTTCTTCTTCTTCAGGTGAGTGTAAGAAAATCAGGTAGGGCACAACTATACACAGCCAACTTCATTGCAACTGCAAGAAAACTGTTTATTGTAACGATATCTTTACGGGCAGGCAATTTTTACGACGAAGCCACCCGGGCGGCCCGAGACGTCACGCGAGGTGACGATGAAAAAAATAAATAAAAAAAAAATATATATATATATATATATATATTATGCACTGTGTAATACGCGTGTGTACTATCGAAACAGCTAATTTTGGGCTTGTAATCTTGTGCTGAAAATCACGTGGGCTGTTGTTCATTTTGCTCGAGTAGGTGATTTTAAAATGGGCCTGATTAAAAAAAACACATATAAGAAGTCGTGAAACGAATCAGATGCAACGCATATTTCTCACTAAATGTATCAAAGTGAAGAGGAAATAAAGAGAAAAGCATACACACAATGCGAGAAATTAAAATAAAGTCATTTCCTTTGTGTGTTTCTGTGTATATGTGGTTGTTAATTCTGTATGTCAGGAGAAGTGCAAATGACAAGGGCTACTGTTTCCTCACGCGATGTGTCCAACTAATAACACCTGAAACTCTTCTATCTTCTTTCATTTATTATAAAGCTTCATTCTCCTTTACCTCCTAGATTCTACATGCGAAGGATGAAGATAAGAAGCTATCGTTCAAAACACACACAGCCTGACGTGACAGGATGTGTCAAATAGTGTCCTACATGCAGGATGGCAAGATGTAAACCTGATGTTGGAGGTCAAAGGACAAAGCACAATCTCTTCACAAAATAAAGGAAGAAAGGAATGGAATAGCCTCGATAGCTGAGAAATTCATTCAAGTCATAAACATTCGAGTTATTCGATACTAGATCAAACTTCAGATCAATGGACCGTTTTCGAAAATCAAGCCTCCGGCCCTACTCATTACGCATGTGTAGAAGACATATGCGAATAAGAAGGCACGTGCGCAAGCCAAACTGTACATCAAAGATGTCGCAATCCTATCTTCTCAAGTCTCTTCATCTTTCTCTCTTTCTTGCATCCTCAATCTCATCTTGGTTTCTCTTTCTTGGGAGAGAAAGAGCCACATCGCTTCATGTTAGCTGTACCAATCTTTATCTGTTTTGCACTGTCTCTTTCTACCTTCTACGTGTCTTCATTACTGCAAAGCTAAGACCGGCTCCTTATCTAGTCTCTCAATCTATCTGGTATACATACGATACGCTAATGTAATTTTAACTCCATGCAAAAGCCTGGCTAAAAGATTTTATTTTCGACTGCCATCTGTTCTGCAAAACAGAAAAATAAATAAAAAAATTACCGTCAACCGTCCAAAAAGTTAAAGCTTTCTTCTCTTTTCACGTCGGTCTTCACGAGGTTTTTTGAACTTGTAGAGAAAGGAAGAGGGGGGGGGGGAGAGTTTTTCCGGGGAATTTGTGGTAATATGGGCAATTATTCAATGTCAATTTCGAGTTTATGCCAGTTCAGTGAGAAACATGAAACGAAAATTCATCCACGTGCTACCGATCGAGTACGGTGAAAAAAAGGGGGAACGAGACACATTGTATACGACAAACACGTGCTTGAAAATACCCATGAAGGTTTTCATGCTTTTGTGTGTGTGTCGATAGTAAGCTATCCAAAAATGGCAGCAATTACAAACAAAACGAATGATTTTGATTTTCAGATACTGAATAGAGAGACAATGGCCTTTATAATGTGTCCTTGCAAAGCTCCATTTAGCTTTGAGAATTTGAATTTCCGTGAATTCCAAACGCATTTAGAAGCAGGAAGCACCATTAGCACTTTAATTCTTCTTTCTTTGCTTGAGAAGGCGGAAAAAAGAGGCCAGCATACTTTTTGGAGGATGCGCTCATGTGTACCGCACACGGTGTTGTCGTTGATGCACCTCCTTCTCAGGTTGGTAACGCATACACACCAAGGTGGAATGAAAAAAAAGAGAAAAAAACAAAGATAGTGGGGGAAAGAAAAGAGTTTGTCTTTGCTTGGTTGTGTTACAGTCCTCCCGTTCCAAGTCCACGGACTAATGGTCACGACTCGGCCATTTACCTCCGGCGAAGCGTCGATTTACGATAAGTAAATCACCGTCGATCTACATTTCATCACGAGACGAGTGATACCTACGTAGAAGTTACTGAAGTAGTTTCTCCAAGGGTTCTCCTTCTATTCTGCTTTATTTTCTTCATCTGAGTGCATCGGTAATACGGTGCAGCTATGGAGCTGTGCTCACGAACAAAAATCAGACTTGCTTTTGTAACAAATTTGGACTTTTGGAGAAGGTCGTTCAAGGTTTTAGGCATGATAGTGCAGTCAAGTGGAGGCACTTGTGTCATTGACGAGGACAAAAATGGTGTTTCAAGAGTGTGCGGTTTATACGCTTCAATGCCGAATCGTTCTCTCATCCGCAAAATACGAGTCAGAATTGTATCCAGCAACGAATTACTGTACAGTGCACGAAAGTTATGAATTTCAAAAGTTTATGAAGTAAGAAAGAGTAGCAGAGTAGGGGAGACTGGGGCAAAATGGATCTGCGTTCAAAAATAATTCGGGATTTTTTTCAGCATGAACGATTCTTCAAAAAAATCCCAGAAAATTCACTGACGATCCTCACATATTTCAGCATTTTCTCAAATTTTTACAGATTTTTCCACAATGTCTCTTCGAAACGAATGAATCATGTTATTTATGTACTAGTTCCATTTTGCCCCAGTCTCACTCATATCGTTGCAAATAGAATTTAAGTCTTATTTATCGTACTTACTTGTAGTAATCCTTTTTGCAGTATATATTTCCATCCCTGCTGAAGCATGTGACCTCACCATCAAGACCTTGACGACAGTGTGAGCACTGCAAACAAGCTGCATGCCATCTTCTATCAACTGCCTGCAGATAAAACCTATCAGATATTCTCTGTCCACAGCCAGCACAAACTACACCAGGTAAATCCTCAGACTGTGCTGGTGGTGTTGGTGGTGGCTCCAATTTAGGAACAGCATGTATATCATCAGAATTACGTTGTGCCTGTTGATTTGTTTGCTGTTGCACCTGTGATTGATGATTATGTAACTGTTGATTGTGATGACAGTGCTGCTGGGTTGTCTGTGGTGGCATACTAAGATCACTTGGATTCTCGTAACTGCTATTTCTGTACTCTCCACCTGTCATATGACACCAATCTCAATTTTCGTTATGCAGAAAATGTTCTATGCTTTATGATGGAAAAAAGAGGTTTTTTTGATGCATTCATGCCAAAAAACACTTACCTCCGGGTGATCCATAGTCCCTGGATTCATAGGGTGTTGACGAACTGTCGTAACAATTGTTATTTGTTCCACAATGGGTCTGATGAAGCTGGGTACGATGAACACCGTGATGATGGGCAGCAGGTGGACTGCAAGGTAGAGTAGTTGGTCTTGCGGCATCGCCCATGGACGCCGGTAGACACGGACTTAGATCTCTCGTTTGGTCAACTGCTCCAGGACCACCTGCGCTCCCTGGCCCACCACCTTGACAGCCCAAAGCCAAGCCGCTGCTTCGCTCCTGCGAGCCTGGCGGCTGCTAGAACAAAATCAATGAAACCAATGAATTTATCAGATTTTCAAAAAAATATATTCAGATTTTTAAAAGATGCATCAAGGGGTAACGGAAGACCTAGTTAATTTCAAAATTTCGAACCCATTATTTAGTAATAATTATGATTTTTTGCATTAAATATGAGAAGCATTGATTTCCTAATGTCGTTTCCCAGTCGTTGCGACTCTTCTATCAGAAAAATGTTGATAAATATCGTCAAACAATTAGTTCGAAAATTCAATATATAAAAGGGTTCCGTTACCCCTGAAATTAGAACATTAGTCCTCTGTGGGGGACATGGTAAAAGACGAAGTGAGGCGAAGGAACGAGGTATGCACAAACGAAGTGTGTGAGAGAGCTAACCTCTAAAATTGTCAGTCTTAAACAGAGACAGCTCAAAATCTGTTTCTCTTCTTTTTTCAATTATTAAAAATTGACTGGGTGAAATTTCATCAGATTTGATGGGTTGGTTATTCTTGAATCAGCTAATATAGATATCAAACATTTGATACGAGTTGTGCGTTTTAGAGCTGTAAGGGGCAAACGCATAAACAGTCATACATAAGAGCTCACGTTAAATGGCAAATTTTGATAATTAATTACTCAAAATTGGTAGGATGAATTTCTTCGAAATTCTGCAGATAGCTCTAAAATAGATTCGATGATATCAGAGAATTTTTTCATAATTAATCTTGCATTTCAATTTTTATTGATGTTCCTCCTTGAATTCAAAATTTTGCTCCCGATATTCTTGCGATTGCCTGAGATAGCCTTTCTCCATCCAACACATAGAACACATAAAACACACATGCGGAACAGTGGGAGAATCGAAAGAAGTGGATAAATAAGAAGAATAAAAGGAATGGGGACTATAGGGAGAATCAAAAGGAGGAGATTGTAAGAATGGGGCGGCGAGGAGAAGTGACGGCGGGTTACGCCGCGTGACAGCGGCACGCCGGTAGACTCTGATGGATGTCGCAAGCCTTAGCGCATGCGCGATCACCCTATAAGGTGCCTCAACCGCCTGGCCAATCCGAGTCAACCCAGCCGTGTGTGTTTCAACTGTCAGCGGGCACGGCGCGCCGCTTCTCTCTCGGTATACCGCGACATAAATTATCGTTTCACTCCCTCCTCTCTCTCTTTCTTTCTTTCTCTCTGCGGCAATCCCTATATAATGTGGCTACTATCTTTCGAAGAGCGCTACTAGCCATTTGGCCATTGCTACCAGCATCCGAGTAGAGAGCAGCCCTCCGTGGAAAACCAATGCCATACTTTACGACACCAGATACCGGTATTTACGGCCAATGCATGAGAGAAGACACAGTCTATGCGGCACGTTTGCGAATTCAAACGACACCGGGTTATAGGATGGACTGTGGTCGTAAAGAGTTTTCCATAGGGTTCTGTACTATCTTTGGTGAGGAGATAAGCGCTTGATCTTGTATCGGTTGAGATGCTTTTGGAATATTCAGTGTTGCCAACTTGGGGGGTTTTACCTCTAAATTTGGGAATAAAAAAGTTGCATCAGTGTTTTTTTTTGAGGTAAAAAGTGTTTGGGGGGTTAGAATTTTAATTTTAAAATTAGTGATTATACTGTTACGAATTAACAGGAAAATTCGAGATATTGCGTTTTTAATTGTCTTGAATTCTTATGATGATGATGATGAATATTTCAGTTTAGATGTTTTATATCATGAAAATCGGAAGAAAAGTATGTAAATATTGGAGATAGGTTCTTTCTGATGATTTCATTGCAAAGCTGAGGGAATTTCCGTTGGAAAACATGTGTCAGAATTTGTTTTCAAGAATTTTTGAAAATGATAAATGCTGGGAAAAAGAGTCGAACCATTATCATGGATGATAGAAGAGAATGATATAGCTGTCATATTTAAATTACTCGTATTACGAAACTGATTTTGTTGTGATGGAGTTCATATCAGAGAATATGGAATTTGTGATTTAATTGTAACTTGATTCGTCATTATCATTGGAGAGAAACACTGTTGATATTGAAATAGTATGCTAAACTAGATTTATAGTAAACTAGTAAATAATTATTCGAATAATGAATTTTTTTTTGTATCATTTGTAATAATATGTTTAATGATTGAATAGATAACAATTTATCAGAGACGCTGATTTTCAACTGACATTCGACAATTTTAGTATTCCTAGTATGAGTTTAAGTACTTCGAAGAAGAATTATATGAGACAATATCCACGAAAATATCAAAAAATTCTTTCCATGCATTTGTCGAAATTTTTAAACTCAATTATTTTTATTTTTTCACTTCCACTAAGTGAATCTTCAGATGATTCTCATTCGAATTACATCAATTTATTCGAAAGAACAGAATTTACATTTTCCAAATAATATATATTTTACAAAATGCCGATTTAAGGGGTTTTGTTTAAATTCTAAAGGCTTTTGACATCAATGTTAACCAGAAAAACAATCACATATTGGCAACACTGGAAATATTGCGTTAAACTGGTTTTTTCGGTTGCTATTCCAGAGTGAATGGAGGAGGCTTGCTTTCACCGATCGAAATTTTTCATTTTTCACAAAACGTGAAGTTAATAAAGAGCAGTGGCAAAACTGAAGAAACCCACCAACGTTGGATGCAACCAAGTTACATGGACGGTTGTGCAGAGAAAAGAATGCAGTCTGAAATGTCGTTCAGGGGAGAACGAAAAGAAAACTTGTGGAGAGATGGAGACTAAACTTCCAACGATTGTTCAAAATGGAGATTGACTTCTGTTTTTCATTCGATCCTCCATTTCATGGCGATTTTTCCATTCACTCTCAAAAACTAAAGGTTCTTTGGTTCTCGCAGATAAGTGACGATAAGCTTAACGTTGTAGGTTGTGTAAGAATGAATTTGGAGAATGTGTGTGAGAATTGAGAATTGTATTTAAAGCTGAAGGTGGGGTACATGGTGGTTAGATGGTGGATTTTTTTGGGAGAGAATGGCTGTGGTGTTTTTTCGTTGAGATAACAAGCGGCCTCGCTCGTTTCGAGGACAACATTGCGCCGTTGGAATATGGATGGTGACGATGGCTCTTGCGTAGGCGGATGGTTAACACTGGGCCTTTTTGATATCATGTCGTTTTCTTATTTCTTTTTTTGATAAAAAAGAAAGAAAAAGAGTAAAAAAGAAAAAAAGAAGCAAGTGGCCACCGTTCGCTTCATCATTTCGCATTGAAATACGCGTTAGGAGAAATTAAATGATATGAAGAATTTTCAAGATAATTCAATAAAGAAGTTTTTGATTCTAAAAATCAAACGTTTTGTCTGTCTCCACACTCTAGACGCACAGACGAAAAAAAATGAGAAAAAAAAGAAAAAAAATGAAACAATAATTTTAGTGATAAGAATGAGGTCACTAGGGTCTAGGTTATCAACGGCTCGTGTGTGTGTCTACGACTTTGTACCAATCAACAAAAAAAAAAAAAACATTTTTTTTTTCATTTCAATTTCAAATTTTTTTTCTTCTGTTTTTTTCCTCATGTGTCTCGATTTATTACTCAGGAGTCATTGAAATACAGGAGAAAATACATCGGACTTAGTTTTGCAGTTGAGACAGAATATGTGTTGGGACATTTGCAACGGGTCAAATGAGTGGAAAGAAGATAGAGCTAAGAGCATCGGCGGTTGTCTCATTTTGCTTGGACAATAAATTATGAGTCTCGACATGCAGAGAGCATGCAACGTCACTAACAGAAAAGAGGGACTATCGTTGCCAGACACACTGCTACTCTGCGAGGAGAAAAGAGAGACGGAAAAATGACTCGGTAAGACAGAGACAAGGAAAAATTGGGTGACTGAGAGAAAGAAAGAGAGGTAAGAGAGAGAGACAGAATATCTTGTAAGTTAGAAGCGTCAATTTTGTTATCTTCACTGGCCTGTGGCTAAAATAATCATCACACTAGTTCGCTTGAGCGAATTGAAGAGACTAATAGACGCCGATTGGTTGACAAGTCTTGAGAGTACTGGTAACTGCATTATTACAGCAAATGGTCTTTTATAAAATTATATTATTGCCTTAGAGTTAAAAGGGCGTGAATGTAATCTTACTTGTATCGCATAATTTTAATCCTGTTATTGAGTTCGGCTGTTGGGTTGTTTAATAAATAAATAAATAAGTGCTATGTTTATACACAGCACTTAAGTCTCTTTGTTTCTAAGGCAACGATATTAATCCGTAAAATATTTTACATCCATGCATCAATAATGTATCATTTACAAAAATGCAGTAGAAAAGCTCTCAAAATTGATTTGTTGACATAATGAAAAGCAAAAAGCAATATTTGAGGTTATGCAGTCAACAATGAGACAAAACACTAACCCATCAACATAATGAATCAAAAAAATTTAATTTATAAAGTAAAAATAGGAAATTTTGATATTTGTTAACATGTATAGGAGCGTGGAATAACTGATTGATTTCATTGATTGGGATAAAGAAAAAGTGGTATTCTGAAGAGGTTTTCGCTCAGAAGCCAAAACGTCGATACACAAAAATTCAAAGAAGTTTTCTTGATTTGAAAAAAAAAATCTGCAGAGACGTTTCTCATGGAAAAATATATATGAATTTATATGCGAGGAAAGTTCGAATTATACGACACATATATGATATATATTTCTTCTATGTAGACGATATATGAGAATATATATGAGATGTCTGCTTTAAATTCATATATTATGAATATATTTTGCATATATCTCAGCATAAATAGAAAATGCGACGAATATTGAATTCTTATATATTATATGTAAAAAAATATGTTATTAAAATATAATAAATATATTAATAATATAAATGACATGTATATTTGTAATATATAAACTTTTCACTAAAAATCCGAATTTCTATTAATGGTCAGATATATGCAATAATATCTGTCATTAACTTATATTGTCACATAAAAATTAATATATTTTTTTCCGTTATGAGAGCCCTAAAAATAGAAATTTGATAAAATTAAGACGAAAAGAACGATAAAAGAATTTATTGAAGAATTCAACTATTGAATCATCCAATAAACTATTCAACTGAGAAATCATCCCTATTATCAAAAATAATTGAAAAAAAAAATTTTAAATCAAATTACGAAAAACACAAGATTTTGAATGAAACGTAAAATTGATCTAGAAAAGTATATTCTGAATAAAATTAATTGAGAATAAATTAATGAAATTGACGTTTAGGTTTATTACACTGTACAGGCTAAAAGGCCAATCTCCAACTCAATTGGATGACATTAATCATTTTGATGAAGTAATGAGATTAGTTTATTTAAACAAATGTATTATTACATTTTGAGGTAAAACGGATATACGGTTCTGCGCATTTTTTTGAATTTCGAATATAATTATCACGCCTTTACAGATCGTTGACCAGAGGGTGAATTGCTTGTAAAGTAAGTCGGTTCAATTGCAATAGCATTTTGCTAATGTTAAATGCTTGAAAATTATGAACGAAAAAAAATAAAAAAATCATCTTTTGATGGATTATGAAAAATTCGCTAGTCATTATCGTTGATTCTGATTCTGGTCTTTCCATTCAGATAAATTACGGTTGTACGTATGAAAATGCATGAGGAATATGAAAAAAAAAAAAAAAAAACGGAATCCGGAAGATGTGATAGGTGGATGATGAATTATGAGGCGCTTTTTCTTCTCTCTTTCTCTTCTTCTCTCCTTTTTTTTCTTCTTTCTTCTGGCTTTTTAGGCTTGTTTCTAAGTGCAGAGGCTCTCGGTTCGTGGGCATCAGCAGGATGTAACGCTCTGCGCATTCGAATGATTGCCGCTAAATAACACCTTTACACGCCCCTGATTGTGTACTGAGGGGTTGCAACAAGGTGGTCAAATGGTACTTCATTCATCCTCATTAAATTGAAAAATTAGTGATTACACTGTTATGAATTAACTGGAAAATTTTGAAATATTTCATTTTCTAATTGTCTTGAGTTCTTCTGATGATGATGAATGTTTTAGTTTAGATGTTGTATATCATGAAAATCGGGGAAAAATTGTGGAAATATTAGAGATAGGTTTTTTCTGATGATTTCATTAAAAAGCTGAGGAAATTTGCGTTGGAAAACATGTGTCGCAACTTATTTCTAAGATTTTCTGCAAAATTTGACTTTTTTAAGGGAAAAAAATTGGAAAAATTAAATTGAAATTAGTAAATTTTTACGTTTTTCGGAATATCTTCAGTTCTATCGATCGTAGCAACTTGCGGATGATCTCAAATGAAAGGTGACATCATTTGCCATAGATTTATATGGTTTTGAACCAAAAATGATCGATTTTTGACGTTCTTCTAGAACCAAAACTGATTTTCACAATAGTATCCATGCATAAATCCCTCAAAAATTCATCATTTTCGGTTCAAAACCATACGAATTAATGGCAAATGAATTCAACTTTCATTTAAGAACAACCGCAAGTAGCTACGACAAATAGAACCAGAGATATCCTCAAAAAAGTGAAGAAAATCGAAAATAAGAAGAGTTTTACTCCTCATCCATCTCCAAAAAGGGAAAATTTTTCCAAATTTAAAAGGAATTAATTTCTCAAACATGTTTTTCACCGCAAATTTCCTCAGCTTTTCAACAGAATCATTCAAAAAAAGCCATCTCCAACCGTTTCATTAGAATCCCCATGTTCTTCCAATTGCCCTCCATGTTTAATTGATCGGCTCAGTTGCTAGGTTGCAATGAGATGCTGTTAATGCTTGAATGTTTTAGTTTGCCATGCTAAGTGATCACTTTAATCCACTGGTAATACACCACATTGAATACACAAGACAGTTAGTGTTTACTCCGCCCGTTGTCGTGCCCCTCAAGATAAACCAATCGTCGGCCAGACTGACTCCACAACAGACCCTTGGAAGCCAGCGATTGTCCACAGAGCAAATGTAAATGGACTTTATACACGATGCGTTTAATCGCATCATTGCTACCCCCATGTGATTTCAATAAACATTTTAACTTCATGATTCAATTGATACGTCAAGTTTGTTTTATGACAATTGTTATTGCTATTTGCGGGGACAATTGTGATTTTATGATTTTTTTTTCTTTTCTGATGGATGGAAAAGGAACTATTGCGTTTTGATAATGCAAAGAAACTTTGAACTTTGGGAGCTCACCATGAAGAACACATTTGCAATGATTTATTGAGATAGACACACGATATCTGCGCGACACGCAACATAGACAAATTGATACTTGCGTAACTGAACTAATTGAAATACGGAATCTGATGTAGAGTGGTTGTTTTTTTTTTCTTTTTTATTTATGAATTCAGTTGCATTATTTTTATTCTTGGAAGTCAAATTGCAGATTTATGAATCGAAGGAATTGCAGTTGATGTAATGAGGAGAGAGGGGGGGGGGGTAAGGAAACTGTTGGGAATTATATTTTTTTGATGATTGAGATGAAAAACAGGTGTCAAGACGAATATTCTAGGATTTTCTTGGAAATCGCATGATTTTTTCGAGTTCTTGAGAAAAATATGGAGGAAAAATTGAATAAATTTATTGAAAAGGACATAAATTGATGGCAAATGAGCTGAGTGAAGATAATAAAAAGAATGAAGGGTTCCTAGGCTAAAAAGGGGTGAATATTTAATTCTCGAAAGGAATCATGAAATTTTTAGAAAAAACTTCAAATAAATTCTGACACTTCTTTTTTATCAAAAGAATTTCATTTCAATTCCTTCCAATTTCCAGTCATTATCATCAACTAGTTGAATTGATCAATTTTTAAAGAAAAATAGGGATGAAAAGTGGGGAAAATGAATTCAAAAGCACATACATTAATGGAAAACAAAGTCAGTGCAATAATTTTTTAAGAAAGTGGAAAGTTTTAAGACGAAAAAGAAGATGAACCTTTAATTTTTGTTAGGAATCATAAAATTTTGGAAAATACCCCAAAAAATAAATTTTAACACTCATTTCCCATCAAAAGAGCTTTTTCCACTTTTCTCAAAACATTTCCATTAAAAAATTGAATTAAAAATGAGTTAGTTAGTTGAAATCATGAAATTTTCGAGAAAAAACTTTAAAAAATAAGTTTCACCACTCATCTCCCATAAAAAAAAATTCCATCTCAATGTGCCTCCACATTTTTTTCAAGGCATCTCTCTCCATTTTACCCCACTTTCCCCAATAAATTTCTCAAAAAAGCTACACTCAAAGGTGCATGAAACAGGTATATATAGCAAAAACACACATCCTCCACTTGAAACTCATGGAGGCAGGTGAACGCTGTCCACCGTGTTGCACTGCTCCATTTGAAATGAAAAAAAAAAAAAAAAAATAGAAGGTAGAAAAAAAAATATATCGCGTCCTGTGTCAGCTGGAAACACGAGAGTCTGTCTCTCCAACGCGCACGTTTTCACATCCCTTTTTTTTCCATGGCATCATAAATATAAAATGAAAAAAGGGGGGTAAAAAGGGGTGGTCATCGCTTCCACATCGATGAGAAGTCATTGAAGCGTGTGACGAAATTTTCGAAAAATAAAAAAATATTAAAATCGTCTACTCAAAGCTTAAAGATGACTCATGAACTCCGGTAATGTTAGTTTTGTTGATAAATACTAAATAGGGGGGAGGGGGAGGGGAAAGGGGAGAAAAGCGGAATTAGTCAAGTGACAGATGTACAAAGTACAAATTCCATTATTGCAAACTGGCAAAAACAAGTTTATGACTTATTCTGTCTTTCAAAGAAAAAAAAAAGAGTGATTACTCCCTCGTTTTTGTTTTTTTGTTGCTTTAATCATCATCATGCAAATAGGATACGTCATTATCAGTGAAGACGAGCCCATTTCGAATCAGCTGTATCACATTGGTAAACAGAAACACACGCAATTGCTTACGACACCAATCGAAAATAATCAGTAGTGACGTTTTTCCATAGAATAAAAAATAAAAAGTGACAAATATAAAAAAAAAAGTGAATATTTTATTTATACTCTGCAGAATCATCGAAAAGATATGGTTTATTCAGTTAAACAAAAAAAAATCAGGATTCTCATATCGTCTCAGCATCATCGCGAGTCTTTAAATCCAATTTTTATCACCGTATTAAAAAATTAAAGAGAAAAAAAAATGGTTAAAAAAAAAAAAGAACCGGTTCCATAGTAATAATTTTCATCTCCTGTCAACGCTACCGTTCACCTGAGAAATTCTTAGCCGTTAAAGATTAATGAAAATAAATAAGAATGTGAGCGAATGAAGTAAAAAAAAAATTCTCTCTCATAGAAAAGAAGAAGAAAAAAAAAGGCAAAAGCGTTTTTTTTTTTAAATCGAGAATTCAATGAAATATTTGAAAAATTAGATAATTACAGTAAAACAGTAAAATGTGTATCGCGAGATGACTCGTGAATGGTTCTCTCTCGCTCTTTCTCTTACTTTCCCGAATAATTGCACAATATAATCACGTAATAGTCATGCAGAGGGCTTTTCCCACAAATCCACTACTTGCCACTCACTCTTACGAAGAATAAGACAAGTTTAGAATTAAAAATGAAAAAAAAATTACATTCATGAAAGCATATATTCTCACGTCATTCGCCCGATTGTGTGTGTCTTATTCCCGTCTTCCTCGCAACTTTTTTTTTCCAGCAAAAATTGTAACGATTGGGATGTGTTTATGAAAATCATGGGAATTTTTCGTTTTGAGATAAAAGAGGGATAACATTGTGCGAAATTAAGTAAAAAAGAGGAAAAGTGAGGATGAGGTCTATGTAATGGGAGGGAAAATGGGGAGGAAACAGCGGAAATTTTCGGAATAGGCTCTTTCTGATGATTTCATTGAAAAGCTGAGAAAATTTGGGTTCGAAAACATGTGTCAAAATTTATTTTTAAGATTTTTTGATGAAATTTGTTTTTTTTTTAGGGGAAAAATTGAAAAATTAAATCGAAATCAGTAAATTTGTAACATTCAGTACAATTGTGAAGATTGGGATGTGTTCATGAAAATCATGGAATTTTTTTTCCGAAGAAGGATAATATTGTACAAAATGGAGTAAAAAAAATTGTCATATCTCAAAAAAAATTGAATGAATTCCGAGTAAAGAGGTTTCGAAAGAAAACATTCATCACGATTAATATACAGTAAAAATAGGAGATTTTTCAGTTGAAGTTTTACCGTTTTTAAGTTAAAATAATCCACACAGACTTTTTTTTTCTAAATATGATTTTCAGACTCTCCACATCATTTTAAGTAATTCGCAAAAAAAAAAAAAAAAAATCAAAAATCGAAAGCAAAAAGAAGAAAAGTTAAAGTGCAAAATAGCGCCCATAAAATTCAAATAATCATCAAAGTCAAATTTTCAAAAGAAAATATGGACTGCGCAAATGAGGTTTGAACTCACAACCATCTGATTACATGTCAAAAGCTCAATCAATTGAGCTATTTCAAGTTTCTATACTTTCCTTCAAATTTTCGACGAATATAAATTACATCATTTTCGCCACCTCTCATCCTGAGGCAAATTTCGAATTAAATTGAATTAATTCAGTAGTGAAGAGGTAAAACAGGATGAATCGACTTATCCTTGTGATCATTTTGAAGGTAACGTCTCGGAAACTAAGCGAGATAAGGCGATATTATTCATCTTTTGTGGTAGAGAATTTCAAGAGTTCCAAAAGAGGTTCAGATCAAAATTGCCCTATCTCGTTGATTTTCTAATTTTTTTTTTTCTTTAATAAATGAAAAAAAAATCGACTCATCTTGTTTTACCTCTCGACTACTGAATTTCATTGTGGGCTCTATTACACACATTTACCGAAGGAAAAAAGAGGAAAAATATAAGATAAATTGAAAAAAATCCTGTGTAAGAGTGACACTCACCCAGTGCATGCCGGTGGTAGGAGGGGCGCGCTCCTCATACACTCCCATCAGGGTGGCTGCTGATGCGGGGTGGTTCCCGCTGAATGTGCCCGACGTCGATTCGATTAAGGTATAAAACGATCTGTTAAACGTTAAAGCGATGGCGATTTTTCCTCAAAGTCACTGGCTTCACTAATTTTCAAATTTCCACTTTTTTTCCAGCCTCCCGAAAAAATCCCCCAAAGGAGAAGGACCCTCAGAATTATCTCGTTCAAGTCCTCGGATACACACTATATATAGTCACACGTGACAATTAATTAATTAATTAATTAATCACCATCAGCCTGAGAATAAAAAAGGCGCAAGTCCCTCGGTATCATAATCCGAGTTTTTGAAAGTTCTCGAGTCTCCACTCGAGTCTCATCCCCCAAAAAATATCTCTGAAGATCCCTAAATCCCCTCAAATAAACACAATCAAAAGAAGTCACTAAAATCACGAGTCACTGGCGTGTCTGATCCGTCGGCACGACACAACTAAAGATTTTCACACAACTTTCAGATGTTTTTACCTCAAAAAACCAAATAATTTCAACAAAAAACAACTTAAATTCACAGGTCCCCACAAACTTTATCTGTGTGTGTTTCTCGTATGACGTCCAGCGTCAGAAAATAATAATCTGCGTGAAACACCAGAAAAAAAATAGACACGCAGAACTCCCACACACACACACACAGACAAACACACAGACACACACGCACACAAACAGAAACCGCAGACAGCCCCACACACACACACAGACACGAGCGCGAACGCACACACTTGCCGAAAAAAAGGGGGCAATTTTTTCTATTATTTTTTTGGAGTAATCGCAATAAACACAGCGCATGTGCCCTTTTTTTTACCAATAATTCAAATGACAATACGTGTGAGACAGATTGAAATTAATTTTTTTACTTCGTGCGTGTAAGACAAAGACAGGCTTTGAAATTATATATAGATATGTTTTTTTTATGTATATATATGTGTGTGTGTGTGCCAAGGCAAGGAAGACGCGACAGTGTTGTTGCGCCGCTCGGGCCACGAAGTGGAGTGAGGGAATTGTTCCTCAGAATATCCAAACAGGGGCCGAGAGAGCGCGCGCAGAATCACGAGCGCCCTCACACGCACGTATAGTGTAGTTATTTGGATGCAAAGTGGGGAACAGGCGGGTGCTTTTAGTGTCTATTGGACAGCCCACTTTTACCCCTTCCATTTGAATAATGTGTACAGTGGCTCCGCCTTTGCTGTCAATACACTTTTATCCCCCTTCTTCCCCCCCCCCACTTCCCCAAGCTTTTTTTTTCTTTTCAACACACAGAGAACTGTAATCCACCTCATACCATCATGATTTTCACTGGTAGTAGTGGAGTACCTACCACCGAGACGTCCTCGTTCCACGCGACAACACTCTGAGCCACAGCACGAGTGTGTCTCTTCTCTCTGTGCAGAGAAGAAAAGACGAGGTGGAAGAAAGGAAAAAAAGGAGAGGAATTAATCTGGAGAGGAGAGACTTTGTTGTAGGCGTGGAGATGTCCATTCAACACTTTCAGAAAATTTTTGCAATGAATTTAAGGATTATTGGGATGTAAAATCGGAAAAAAGTTGATTTTTTTTGGATAAAATCGTTGATAACAATTTATACTGAATGAAATTTTCAAATTTGATTCGGTGAATCTGTGAAGAATGTAATGAGGGATGGTATGAGCCCTAGAAACAGAAAATTAATTGAAAATTGAAGAATTTACATCATTTTTTGCATTCCTTTGAATCTTGAAAAAATGTAAAAAATAATTGAAATTCTTCGATTTTCAATCAATTTTTTTGTTCTTGTGCTTATTTTCTTCTTCATTTCATTCTTCACAGATTCACTAAATCAGATTTGAAGATTTCATCTTGTTTAAATTGTTATTAACGATTTTATACGAAAATTCAAGTTTTTTTTCCAATTGTACCTTCGCTTTATAAAAGAAAAAACAGGTTCCAATGTGTATTTGCTTCATTGGAATAGATAATTACAGATTCAACATTTGTTCTCTGGTTTGTATCAAGTGTGTACAAATTAAATACGTGAATTTTCGGTTGACAATGTAAATATAATCGTAGGACTATGTAAATGTGTGGCTTACCGTGTCTATAAACTGATACATTATTCACTGAGACTTAATACAAACAGATTATGGTACTTGAATCTATTATCTGAATGTCTTTGGCCTTTATTTTTCCCTTTTTTTTTCTCTATACAACTAGGATTTTTTTTACCGAGACGTTGTAGTTGCTGTTGAACACGCGATAGCGAGTATGTCTACGATGTACGATGTGGATAAGTCGATTCGTTTGGTGATCACGAGATGATTCAAACATCGAGCTGTGTATCCATTCAAATCAGAGAGATCAGCCGAGCGAGAATTATCGCATCCGGCCACGCTTTCTGCGGTACCGTGCGTTTTTTTTTCCTTTTTTTCATCTTTTCTTCGAATATTCCGAGGAAAATTTGGTCTGCTAATGAATTTGCTTCAATGCAGCAATCTGGCACTGTGGATATAGTCAATGATTCAATTAATTAGGGAATAACCACAGAGCATCATCATGTAAAAACAAATAATATTAATATTATATAATATTATATATTAATTGTATTATATATATTAATATTATGTATTGAATAATTTTAGATCTCAGGCATGATTTTAATACAGGAATTCAATAAAGCATAATATTCATTGAGAGAAAGAGATATGAATATTGAAAATGTCGAGTGATGATAAAAAAGTAAGGTTGAACCTTACACCATCAAGTCTACTTGGAGTGTAAATAACAAATTAAGATTCATTAATTGAGATTCCCTGATGGGGAATCGAAATCTTGGGACAATGTTTTTACTCTAAATTGATCTATTGATTACACAGGAAAAAATGTTTGCTTGATTTAAGAATGTGCAGTCACTTAATTTAAGAAAGTAAAACTCACTTAAATTAAGTGACTTTTCTAACTTAAATCAAGTGGCTTTTCTCACTTAAATCAAGTGGCTTTTCTCACTTAAATCAAGTGACTTTTCCCTTCTTAACTTAAGAAAGTAAAACTCACTTAAATTAAGTGACTTTTCTCACTTGAATCAAGTGACTTTTCTCACTTTAATCAAGTGGCTTTTCTCACTTAAATCAAGTGACTTTTCCCTTCTTAACTTAAGAAAGTAAAACTCACTTAAATTAAGTGACTTTTCTCACTTGAATCAAGTGACTTTTCTCACTTTAATCAAGTGGCTTTTCTCACTTAAATCAAGTAACTTTTTCTTTCTTAATTTAAGAAAGTAAAAGTCACTTAAATTAAGTGGCTTTTCTCACTTGAATCAAGTGACTTTTCTCACTTGAATCAAGTGACTTTTCTCACTTTAATCAAGTGGCTTTTCTCACTTAAATCAAGTGACTTTTCCCTTCTTAACTTAAGAAAGTAAAACTCACTTAAATTAAGTGACTTTTCTCACTTGAATCAAGTGACTTTTCTCACTTTAATCAAGTGGCTTTTCTCACTTAAATCAAGTAACTTTTTCTTTCTTAATTTAAGAAAGTAAAAGTCACTTAAATTAAGTGGCTTTTCTCACTTGAATCAAGTGACTTTTCTCACTTGAATCAAATAACTTTTTCTTTCTTAATTTAAGAAAGTAAAACTCACTTAAATTAAGTGACTTTTCTCACTTAGATCAAGTCACTTTTTCTTTCTTATTTTAAGAAAGTAAGGATCACTTAAATTAAGTGACTTTTTCTTTCTTAATTCAAGAAAGTAAAACTCACTTAAATCAACTGAGTTTTCTCACTTAAATCAAGTGACTTTTCTTTCTTAATTTAAGTGACCTGCACATTCTTAAATTAAGAAAACATTTTTTTCTGTGTACATAGACCGATAATAGCCAAAGTTACTTATAAAAAATGTGAAAAAAAAAAACAATTCAATAAATGTTCACTTCTATACCAGTGACAATTATATCATGACTTTAGAAACAAAGAGGCATAAGTGATGAGTATAAGCATAGTACTTAGGCCCCTTTGCTTCTAAGGCAACGATACTAAAGAGACTCTGAACATAAAACCTATGTCATAGGTTCATGTACACTTCTTTCAAACAAAGTTCATTATTTATGATGGGTTGCAATATTCATAAGTATATACAGGATTTCTTATTTGAAGTGAACATGTTCGAAAC
Source organism: Aleiodes alternator (assembly GCA_963921955.1). Taxonomy (NCBI): domain Eukaryota; kingdom Metazoa; phylum Arthropoda; class Insecta; order Hymenoptera; family Braconidae; genus Aleiodes; species Aleiodes alternator. The sequence goes on from OY998098.1 coordinate 16,079,545, forward strand.
AAAAAAAAATTATAATATGAATCAGTTGTAATTATTAATCAAATGGTTGATGAAGCTCTCGCGACTATATAGTATTGATCATCTGGGTTTTTAATTAGATCATGAGATTTAATTAATTTTCTTTTTAGAGAGTAAAGAATAAAAAAACTGATAGTTTAACTGCAGTATCGCAAGCTTCTGTCTACTTGGACAAAAATAACCATATAAAAATAATTATAATCAACAAATTATCTACACTATTAGCAATAAATAAAAAAATATCTTTGGATCTAGTAAAGACAAAATTGAAATAGAAAATTTAGCAAATATTATATAGAAAATTTCTTGCCAAGATTGCACAAACGTTATATTGGGCAAACAAAAAGGTACTTCAAAGCAAGAAAGAAAGGCACTTCTCCAAAGTGTTTTTAAAAGTGTCTGTAAAAGTATCTTAATTTTAAAACATTAGTTTTTTGCAGTGTAAGGACGATTTGCCTCAATATTTGACCATTTCAATCATTTATTCTATTTTTTCAATGCAGAGTGTCAAAAATGTGACATTAAATAGCTAAAAAAAAATTGAATCTCCAGAATTTTCTTTATTTCATGAAATCGTTGGGAATCGAGATGTTGCAGTTGAGGGGGCTTTATGTTACAACCAAAAAATTATTGAACCAATGGTATTGAGCAAGAAACAAACGGGAGACAGAGAAGTTCTCTCTGTGGCGAAAAACCGGTTTCAGTTGGGGTAAAGAGGGAAACCGTTTGAAAAAGACAAGAAGCCGATTCGCATTGAAGTTGGAGGGATGGAGAGGGTGGGGGGAGGAGAAGAGGGGGGATTCCAAAACGGGGGTAAGACTGTCCTCGATGATACAAAACAAAATGGAAATAAACAACAAGCGGAAACCTGCGTAAATATACGTGAGCGATCGAATGAGCAAACTCGAAAGAAAACCGGTAATTCGATTCTCGAGATCTCTGACTCAATGAAGATTAAATTATACTTTTTACTGATCGAACAATTTTTTTTCTCCTTTTTTTTTCCTTTAAATTCAGTTAACTCATTGAATTTATCATGAGTGAAATCAAGAAAATTTTAGGAGAAACGGCAGGGGGGGGGGGTTGGGAGGAGAAAGAAAGTAATGGAAGATAGTGAAAAAACCGAAAAATTTATCAATACACTTCGACATCTTGTCTTGGAAAATAAAGAGATAAAGGACGAATATATATATTTTTTCGGTTTCATGTGAAACTCGAGAGCTATTAGAGTTAATCAATGAGATAAGATAATTTGTCAGCATGAAACTACGATGATGTGAGAATTAAGGCGTGAAAATTTACAGTAACCATAGAATTATCGGCTCAAGAGGAAGGGGGAGGGGGGGGGGAGTAAATGATTCATTCTGTTTAGAGGATTGTGGGTTATGCCTCATCGGAAAAAGATGAAAGGAAAGTTTTTTTTTTTTTTTTTCTTTCCCTTTTTGGGAGAAAGACCGAGAAGAGAAAAGAATGAAGAAGACGTTTTCGTAAAGACTACTCGTAAATATTCCCGTTTGGAAATCTAAAACTCGTTTCAACCCAAAACGCTCCACCCCTGTGGACATTCTGTTCTACTCTCTTGCATTTCCCCCCCATTGAAGAAACTCTACTGGACACGTTTTTCATCTCTTCATTGAAAAAAAAAAAAAAAAAAAAGTGGGAAAAAAAGGCTCTAACAATACAAAAAGGCGTACCGGTTACACGCGTGTACAACTATATTGCAATTGTCGCTTGGACTTTTCTGAATGCTTTATTTTATTTTTTTTTCATTGTAGAAAGCCCAAGTGTCCCTTGAAAAATGTGTTTCTAGAGCTGTTTTGTGAAGGGGGGGAGGGGGGGTTAGTAGTGGACATCGCACGAGCTGGTGGTCAATAGCACAAAATCCTTGTATTTCACAACAATAAAGTGCAAATGTCGGCATTTTGGGATTAACTGAAGAAGTCCCAACGGCTTTCCATGATTATTCCCATTGATACACGAAAAACTCATTCAGCATCACGTTTCGTTAATTGTTCTAATCCTCCCCTTCTTTTTTCTCCTCTTAATTATGAAATAGGTGAATAAAATTATTTAATGAGAGAACAACAACGAAAAATCCGAGAATTACCCGGTGTGACACAACACATAAAGTGGCCGATCTTTCCGCACACAAAGACAGAAGGGGGGAGGGGGGTGGAGGGAGGGAAGGGGAGAACTCTCGAGGATTAGAGGACGAAATGACGATTAAAGAGCCGACACCCTCATTTTATTCTCAACTATCCAGAGGATTAAGCTGCAGCAGCAGCAGCAGCCCCTGAGGATAAATGAGGCATAGAATGGACATGAGGAGGGAGTGTAAAAGAAAAAAAGGAATTGGAGTAAGAGAGATGATATAGAAGCACCTGAGACCTATCGAAGTGGTTTTGGCACAGTCCCAAGCCGACTTTGGGTAGCTACAGACGGATATCCTCTTACAGACACGTGCGAGCCACGTGCCAAGTACACACATTTTATATCCATGGGCTTGTACTAAATTCTCTATGTGTGTGTGTGTGTTTCGTATTATTTTTATAATAGTGAAGGCAAAATCAGAGCAAAATTCTACCTATCAATTAGTCGGATTTTTTTTTCTCTCTCGAAAATTCAAGAGACTATCAAGATTTTTGATCATTTTTGAATTTTTTTTTCATTATTTGACAGGTTTCATTGAAGAAATGTAAAAACATATTGGTGGCCACTTGATTAGTCCATTGGTGCTCGTTTATTTTTGAAGCAGCTTAATTCAGCGTGTAAAACGATACGCCAAGCAGTGACGAGAAACGATCTGACGGCCTTAGGGATATGGCTATAAAAGAAGGAAAAAAAAAAGATGTAAAAAAAATGTCTGCGGCATGTACCTTGTCATGGACACACCACGTGGCACTTTTATTGTGAGAAAGCTCGGAGAGCGAAGGAAAAAAGAGGCAGAATGTGGAAAATCAAAGGAAAAAAATCACATTAAATTAATTGACAAGTATCGGATGGCTGGCTGTATTTTACTGCCTCAATGAGCATCAATTTTCCATTATTTAATCTCCATAAAAATCCAATAAACAATGAGCAATGGGGAAAAAATCAATCCACCCCTTAATTCTCAATTTTTTTTCTCTTTTTTTTTTTAGACCAAAAGTCGCGTGTCGTATTACGTACTGCCACGGGATTCATCCATCACGCGTATGTACTCCTGGGGAACGTGCCCTGCGGCCTAGCTATATAGACCCTCGTCGTGATTGATAAAACGTCAAATTAGCCCGAAGATTTTTCTAACACCAAAAATTAAGCCCTCCGTTGACCCTCCCCCTTTTTCTATGTGTCCTCAGTACTAAATTGGTACGTGTCTTCATTGCCACCATTTGTCAACTAAAACGTGTAAATTATTGGTAAAAATTCTTTTTATAGTGAGATAAGAAAAATTCTGGTCTCAGAGAAAGATATTTTGTGCAAGTAAATATACTAATAGTGAATACACTTCTATAGATATGGATATAGATGATTCATGCTTTTTTGCGTGAAATACATTTCTTTGGGACCAGAATTTTTTTTTTCAATGCACTTTTTTTCTTTTTATTCAGCTTCTTTTAGAAGCTTATTTGCTGTAGATATATATAAACAAGATTTTCCAATATTATTTTATACAGTCATTTGTAAATACATGTGTATGGTTTATCAAAGAGTTAACAAAGTGGTTTAATGAACAAATTAATATATAACTGTTATTTATTATTAACATATGTAGACATTAATAGAAAAAAATTATCAATTTGAAGAAATAAAAACCCTGTAAAGTTACGTAAATCAATGTACTGTCAATTAACACCAATATTCAGTGAAAAAACTTCCAGGCACACTTACTGTAATTTCTGACCAACCACTTTTAACTCTCCATAATGAGACTCTACAGATGGATAATTTGTAGGAAGGGGGGGGGGGGATCACTTGGTTGCCTCTGCCACGTTCCTCACAATTCTCTTTTGTCATGCCATCTCTCTTTCCTTTTTTCCCGAATTCCACAAGAATATATCCCATCGGCTTTGGCTCCTGCCTCGACACCTGCTTATGGCGCACGTTTCCAGGTGTCACCCTAAATCTCTTTCCAAATACTCTCGCAAATGTAGGCCTTCGACCATCTCTGACACATCTACGAACACAAGAAAAATATTTGTTTATTAGAAGAAAAAAAAAAGGTAAAAAAAAGAGGAAAATCATTTTTTTTCTTACGCAAATGAGTTTTTTCAAGCTGGGGGAGCTTGCTGAGGAGTTTTTTGGTTTTACGTAAATGTATGTGTGTGTGTGTTCCTCTGTGTTAGTGTTAGAGACTCCTGACACGTGCAACTGCCTATTACGCTCTGGTGGTCCCACGTGAATACATTTTTGCTGTCGTTAAATTCGCCGAGTTATTATTTACGATCATTTTTTTTTCTTCGTTTTCTCTCTTCGTCTCTTCATGCAAAAGAATAACTGCGACGATGAATGGAGATTGTTCGAGGGAAGAGACCGAAGAGAGAGAAAAGCCTAAGAAAGGTCCTCTTCGTGTCCTTGCCATGGGGCAAATCACCGACAATCAGATAAGAACCACAGAAAGATCCCCCAAGTTCCCTTCTACTGAATGACTTTCTCCTTATAGCAAAGTCATCGAGATAGTTACGAGGAGGAAAGTGAAATGTCAAAGAAGATATATCCTGTGTTTCAATGAAGGTACGTAACCAAATACTGATCTAAAACAACTGATAATAGTTTGAGAAGAGGAAAAAAGAGTCGTTTGTCTTGGTTTTTTTTTTTTTTAGGATTGGTGCTTCTGGGCGGATTTGATTAATGAATTGAGTCTCTCTGGCGTTCAACATTACACTGGAAATTATGATTAAGAGATGATGGGGCTTTGGGCGTATGCTATTACGTAGGTAGGACTACACTTGATGGAGTGATGGAGATTGATAAAAATATTGCCAAGTCCATTTGTGAAAATGCTTCTGGTAGAAATGTTATGGACAATATAAATGATATGGCAATTCAATGCTAACGCCCACAGATATACCACTTTTGCGGTTTGGGATATAATAAGTATATTTCTTTATTCGATTTTTGGGAGAGAAGACATGGATATTTAGGGGAATTGTGGTTTTTTCGGTTGAATTGAGACGTTGGATTTTAAATAAAATGGAAAGAATCCTCGTTTTATTCATTAAAATACTCTCTTCAAACAATATTTCCTGTTTTGAAGACATTTTCTTATTTTTGACCTGTTCCTAAGGCTCAGTTTTCAAATAATTCTAATTATATATTTTTTATCTTGTACAGTGTAGCAGAACCTTCGCATTTATTAATAATGCATTCACATACGCAATAAATCTAATTCTGAACCTAAAATTATCCATTATTGTCAATTAAACATGGATTTTGGATATTTTATTGGAAATAAATTCGACTTCTCGTTGAATACGAATAAATTAAATAAATTGTACTGAATACAAGGATGAATTATTTAAATTTAACAGATGATTCTATCGAATTATTAATAAATACAAAGGAAATGATATTGTTGACTCAGAGTCAAAGTGGCATAAGTGCAATGCTTATTCATACCACTTATGGCATTTTGCTTCTAAGCTGACGATATAATTTTAGAAAAATCTTATTTTCAAATGATAAAATGGAATTTCATAAGAATATGATTTTTTTAAGTACTACTCTTACAATTTTTAAGAAAATACGAGTTTGAAACACTGTTAAGTTCGAACTATTAAATTATTTAGACAATAGATTCACTTATTTTCATTTATTACATTACACAGAGAAAAATGTTTTCTTAATTTAAGAAAGTGCAGTCACTTAAATTAAGAAGGAAAAATCACTTGATTTAAGTGAGTTTTACTTTCTTAAACTAAGAAAGAAAAAGTCACTTGATTTAAGTGAGAAAAGTCACTTAATTTAAGAATGGCAGGTCACTTAAATTAAGTGACTGCACATTCTTAAATTAAGAAAACATTTTTCTCTGTGTAGACTCAAAGTACATAATATTTTTGAAATCTGCCAGATTCGGCCATCCTGTTTTAAACTGATCAGTTGAGAGAAAAAATTGCAGAAAAGAGGTTGGTAGTACGGAATATTCTGCGGTAACTTTTAAATACATTCTCTTCTCGAATTTCCAACAGACATCAATCAAGTCCTCCAATTACAAAGTGACATCTAATGTATTAAATTCTCTTCTGATCATCGATAAATTAGAATTTTACAAAAAAATGAAGCATCAATATAACAATTTCAGGTTAAACTTAGAAATGTATGTACATTTCTAGTACTTTCCTATTCTAAAAAGTTCATACACGTCGAATGTAACGCTAAAACTGTCACTTTTATTCCTCATTTCTCATTGATCAACTAAAAGTGCCTGCTCAAATTCAAAAACAATAGAAATGAAGAATACAATGATTTCTCGAAGTAATTAACGATCATTCGTAATAATTTTCAATTTAATTCAACGAATGATCATCAAAGAAATTGAGAAAATTAATTTTAGTAAAAAAATTATGAGATCATTTTCCGTGTGCGAGAGTTAGTGATCGACTTTAGAAATGGTTTCAAGAAGCCTTTCCATTTCGAAATGTATAAAAAAAAAATATATATGTAGCACGTAATTATACTAATAAACCCCAAAAAGCCAGCAATAGATAATAATAATAAATACATTAATACCGAAACTGTCTTAACAAAGCATGTCGTATACCGACTTTTTTGTAAATCTGCAATTTTCATATTCTATCCTTTGTTTATTGACGAGATGAAATTCTCTACACTGTACTCATGGCCCCACAAATAAATAAACATTAAAAAAAAAAAAAAAAAAAGAGTTAGCGATCGGTCTCGAAAAGTAAAATTCCGTACTATGCACAATAACGTCTATTCTACTGATTTTCACTGTAAAATTCTAGTGAAAAGCTTCAATTTCACTTTCCTGTACTCGAATTCTCTGAGTTGATTCTGCAAATTTACACAAGTAGTACAATACTACTCATATAAATTTACACTATTCTACAGTCAACAAACTTTCAGCAAATTTACTGTAATTTCTGACCAAATACTTCAAACACAATATATATCTGAAAACTTTTGGACTCTCAATAGCAAACAGCAAACAACGCTCTGGACAATGTCTCATCCTGTAGCAGTAATTCGAGTATATCGCAACGCTCGAGAAACTGCTGGTTGAGAATTCGAAGTGGCGGGTTATTTATGGGTGGAAGTATTAGAGGTAGATATAAATGTCGGTATTGCAAACACTTAACAGTCCGTATATCAATCAGACGCCAGGTTCGGACCACGACCCCGGTTAAAGAGGACCAAGTGGAAATGATATGTGGAGGTAAGAAAAGAATATAATATTTCTTTTTTTTTTTCTTCTTTTTTTAAGGTGTCTGTGTGTTTATGTGTGTTTATGTGTGTGGTAGAGAAGAAAGTTTGAGGATACTTTTGCATCCACTAGGACATCATGCTGAGTTTTAGCCCACGGGATAGCTCATCCAATCTGTCGAAACGCACCATTATCGTCGTTTCTCGGTGCGAACTTTCTTGGAGGCTTTCATATACTTGGTGTTTTATATTTATACTGTTCGGACTTTTTGAAATACGATGAGGGAGATTAACGCAGACTTTGATGCATATTGATTTTTTTTTTTTTTTTTTTTTTGGTGGATGGGTTTTTTTGGATTTTTTTTAGACTGAAAAGAGAATTTAATGTGGTGGAGAACCTGCTCTATCGGTGAGTCGGTGTTACGATCTTGGGTAAACAATTTTTTCGCTGCTAAAATCAGACGACTGGGATGTGATTAGGGCTACGGTTACGCCCCCGGTACCAGGCTTTATGAGGGGCTTGGCACCGGTTTAGACGCGTAAATATTTTCTTAGGCGGAAAATTTTTAAGTTGTCGGGGAGATTGAGGACGTCATTGAGACACAATGACTTGGTGAGTCAGGAATTAATTTTGGGGTGAGAAGGAGGGGGGGCGGCTGGGGAAATGGTTGGAGGTGGAAGCTTTTTTGATGATTTTATTGAAAAACTAAGGACAATTTAGCATTTTTTTGAAAATTCGAGGTTTTTGGAAAATATTTTGAGTTTTTGAGGATCTCTTCGGTTTTGAATGTCGTGAACTCATTTGCCGTTGATGAATGTGGTTTCACATTAATTTTTATGAATTTTCGAAAAATTGAGAAAAAATTGATTTTCATGAAAACGATTATAATTTTCTTTAAAAATCGATGAAAAATGATTCAAAACCCCACAAATCGATAATGAATGAACTCACCTTGCCCCTCTTTTTTGAATTTTCACGTTGCAACAATGAGAACCGGAGATATTCCCAAAAAAAACAATTTGTTGTGAAAGAAAAATCAAATTTTCCAAAAAAAAATCAAAAATTAATTTTAAAAAATGTTTTCCACTCGAAATTTTCTCACCTTTTTGATAGAATCATCAAAGAAATCTTATCTTCAATACATTCCACTCTTTCCAACCAATTTTCCTTTCATAAATTTCGCGAAATTTGAATATTCCCAAATAACCTAATTGCGATCAAAATTTCATGCACCATAAAAAGTCGACTTTTATCATTTAAGATTCACGGGCCATTTACAGAATACGTTTAGAACATATGGGGCAAAAGATAGGACGAGACGTTAGCTTCCCGGAAACATCTATCTTGGGTCTACTACAAGCGCCAGACTAGTGCATTTACTACGGTAAATTTTTTTTTCTCCTTAATTTCCAATGATATCATTCGCGCATCAAGAACTCTCCAAAATAAAATAATTCTCTTCTCGAAAGAATTACGTTGCATAATTTTCTCAGCATTAAAGAGAGTCCCTGACAAGTTCATTAACCGGATGATAGGTCCAGTGAAATTGTCACCGGGCTCATAAAAAAAAAAGAAGCGAAAAAATATGCTTTAAAAAAAAAAATGGCAATCACAAGAAGAAGATGAAGAAGCTTTTGGGGGGGAAGGATGAGCAAGAGGCCGCAAAGAGCATAACGCACGGCACGAGTGTAACAGAACGAGCGTGATAAACATGTCAGAAACAGTGCTGGACCCCCTGCAGGCACAGCTTGGTGTTGGATACCACCGGAGATACTATGGACATGAGAGTTTCGGTTACTACACTGAGAAAAAAGGGAGAAAAAAGTGGTAAAAACTATTAAATATTTGTTGCATTGGTCCTTAGAATTTTTTTTTAATCATTCAAAAATTTGTTGAATTTACTGAATTTTGTTTGTTCAAACACAGTTGATTCGTTGCAGAAAAACTCAGTAAATTGACCAATTTTTAAAAATATTTCTCTTCTTTTTTATATCTCCTTATTCCAAGAAAAAAAAATTTAATTCAATTTTTTGAAAAATGAAAAGTGCCAGTGAATAATAATTTTTTTCAGAGTGAAGATCTTCAAGGAAAATTCTGAAAAAATTTGAGAACATGGCAGACATGTTGGAGTATCATCCCGAATTTTTTCAGATTTTTTAACGAAATTCTTCTTGAAGAAAAAAATTCCCTATTGTTTTTTCAAGAAAAAAAATTGCACTTCATCCCCAATTTTCGGCTTTAAAATTTCCGCGCAAAACAGATGGTCCTCGAGGATTTTACTTCCGTCTGTTTCTAAGATTTTCAGAGAATCGAACACAAAGCATAACAGCGTTACACAATATATGTAGAGAAAAGAATAGTCGTGGCATGCAGGAAAGTCACAGCGGTGAATGCGCGGGCGTATACACACACATATACACATTGTACACATATATATGTATAAATACACAAAAAGAGAAAGATAGATACTGTGCAATTAATTTTCGCTTGGCATCTACAATCTAGATCTTCTCAACGAAGGAACCGCTAGTTACAAGCCTCTATTCCGTTGTCCGGTGTTCAAGCGCAGTGCGCGTGCACTAGAACAATATTCATTTTAACTGAAACCCAGTAAATTCCCTCATGGTGTTTCAGCATCACCCACAGTGATGTGAAACTTAAAACTGACTCGTAAGTTTGTCGTCATTTTACCGGTAACTTACACATAACTGACCAAAGCTGAATTACTGACGGTTTTCGTCAGGAATAAACTGACCAAATGTTGCGTCAGGAAAATGACCCATTATTCAAATTAGTCAGTTTGCATCTATATACCTGAATTTAATTTTTTTTCTCTGTGTTTATGCTTATAAAGATATTATTTGAAAATTTAAACAGTCCCGCCAAAATGAAACTAATATCAACCAAAAAGAACGGTAGAGGTCGTCTGTCACAATAATGGCGAAATGTAACAACGTGCAAATTGGTTCAAAAAATATAATATTCAAGTTAACAATAAAAAATCCAGTGTTTTCATTCAAAACCCATTATACAAATTAACACTCTGTTACCTCATTTCGGAGAGCAAAATTCACACGAAATATTAGGGTTCACTCTATTGTATTACATAATACAAATTTCATTAAAATGTAAAGCTCGATATGTTTTCTTGCCTTTTGAAGCTTCATGCATCTAAAAAAAAAAGAAAAGTTGGACAAAAATGACCGAAAAAGTGACTGAAATAAAAAATTACCGACAGTTTTCATCTATATACATGATTTTCCACCATAAAACATCATTACTGACGATAAAAAAAACCGTCATTTTACGACTGACCTGAAACATCCAAAAAATGACGGTAATTTTACATCTCTAATCATCAATGAGCTCATCCCCCCCCCCCCTTCTTCAATTAAATAATCCTACAATTTCATTTCATTGAGAAAAATGAATAAAATAATTAATTCAATAATTACGCATTGCGAATTTCACTTCGAAATTATATTGTTTGCTTAAATAATTCGTATCACGTACTTTTCTCCGTTCTTGATTCAAAGAACGAGCACAAGAAAGAGACTCAAAACTTGAATGAAAAAAAAAAAGGAAGAAGCTAAAAAAGAAGGGATACGCATTTATTATTTTTCTATGAACGAATTTTACGCTCAATAATTTCACATCCTAACATTCCATTTAAATGCAAACTTCTGAATTATCATATAATTGCAGTAGTGTATATTTCAATTTGAAGAAATTCTCATAAATAAAATGAAAAAAAAAAACCGCTCGATTGACGGAAGCTCGCAATAAAAATGGAAATTTTCCTCGAGACCGAAAAGAAAAAGACAAGAAAAAAAAAACTAAATTAGCAAAGTGCAAAGGAAAATGCAGAGAACCACCGGAAAAGTGTGGATAGTATCCTGTCATCGACGAAAATCGCAGAGATTAACAAATGGCAATGTGATTATGCCGCGTGCGCACATGTATTACATACGTCCATAAGTACAATAAAGCATGCAAGTTCACCTCGAAGACACACTCGGCCGTAGGAAATTTCCGGTCTTCTTCTGCCTTATAAATAAGAGGCAACTACGTGCACATACCAGAGAAAAGGATAGAGAGGCAAGGCGGGGGGGGGGGGGGGAATTAATCGAGCCCTAGCGTCTCTGATTGGTAATTAAACGCATGACAGCAACTCGCCCTTTCAGTAGTCTCATCTCACTGCTAACGACTCATTCGCACGAGATTTACGACTATAGCACACGGATACACGAAGAGTTCAACAAAAGATCTCTTTTTTTTTTTTAATTCACATTTTCATTTTATTTCTTTTCCACTTGTCTTTATCACTGGGACAAGTAGATATCGTGCATATATGTGCATGAATGTATATGTATGTGTATATATATCATCACCTCAGAAACAAAGGGCCGTAAGTGCTATGCTCATGTACAAAGCTTACATGTTTCCGTGTATGTATATATATATATATGTGTTTCCGTGTCTATGTGTATGTGTATGTGTTCTGTTGCACATGAAGTTGAACAACTATGCCCATTTCCTCTTTCTCTCTGTGTGTGCATTAAATCTCGTACGAATCATGAATCTCTCTCTTTCTCTCTCTTTTTCCCTCTCTACCATCTGAGGTAGTCACCGACGTTTTCTTCAGAGTGAATTGCCGGAGGGCACGCACACGCTGCATTAACGTATGCTGCACTTGCTCCCAGCGTTGCTCAACCGTCCGACATCCTTCCGCAAAACCTACAGAATTGTGCGCTTTTTTCCAAGAGCAAAAGACGACCCCATCATTTCAAACCCACACAGATACACAAACATGGACACAATATGTGTATATAACATATATTTATTAATTATTCCAAAACTACCTTGATCCTCTCACCTCACAATAATCTCAAATTTTTTTTTTTTTCGTTAATTCTCTCGAGTTCCAGGGAATTTGCCAGATGCTTATGGATATTTATTGCATGGACAATTAAAAGATGTGTATGTATGTCTCTTGAGTATCTTGAGATAGCAAGAGAGAGAGAGAGAGAGGTTTTTTTCCTTTTTCAGGCAGATATTAAGGAGCCAGTGAATTGCCGAGGTAAAGCCAGCGTGTAATTAAATCACTAGGCCCTGTCTCCTTACACCGTTAGTTGGACGAAAAAAAAAATAAAGTAAGGAAATAAAAGAGAGGAGAAAAGAGCCAGAGTTTTGAGGCTGACTTCATCTTCTTCTTCTTCTTCTTCTTCAATGTGAAGAGACTACTCTACTCGCGCCGACAGAAAACACGTGTTACCAGGCATCTGAGAGACTGAAATGAAGGAGACAGACAAAAATTATGTTACTGATGTGTATATATATATGTATACGTAGATACATACACAATCGAGTGTATTACACAAGAACTTGGCTTGATTTCGCGGTAAATAAAATGTTCAATTTTTTTGAGGAAAAAAAAGCCTTTTTTCCTTCTCTCAAATCTTCATTTCTTTCTTTTTATTCATTATTATTACATATTTTTACCCCCACCGTTTTTTTCTTCCTCCTTGAAATATTCTCACTTGACTTCTTTTCACAAATGGGGTATATATTCCAGAAAACATAAGGTAACAGTTTTACAAGCAACAGTGTGATATAAATATGGAAGCTTACGAGCTCGGGACCAAAGCAACGATTCCCAGGTGAATAGCGCCACTATTCTCAATGTTATTTCATTTTTGTGTGTATCAGAGCCCATATGGCTGCCTCTTGTAACAAACACAGTTACGAAGAGGTGGAAAAGGAAAAAAAATATTAAATGTTTGCAAAAATTTTACATTTAAATTATTAAATCTGATGGAGTTGCTTTTTTTGCAAGTATTTTCTATTATTTGAACCGTAAATTGTAATTCTGAAGGTTTTTTTTTAAACTCGCGATGAAGGACAAAATTGGATAACACGTTTTTTTATTCTTTGATGGGTGCGTGAGATTTGACGGTTATAAGAAAACAAGCAGTGGTATATATATATGCGCCTTATCATGATGCATTATTATTGGCATTTTAATTATTCACTGTCGCCACCTATGGTAACTAAATATTAGACTTTATTAATTCATATGAAATAGGCAAATCACGTTAAAAAGCTGCAGAATAGAATGATGTACAGGAAAATACACAGTTAATCGACTAAAAATCAATTAAACTTGAATAATGCAGAAATAATTCAAGAAAATCGAGGAAAAACTGGAAAATAAGTTAAGCCCCCAATAGATGAACAGTTGCATATTTGCAGTGGTATGGTTTAAATTTCGATTAATCGGTATGTAATAGTTTATAAATCTATATTAATGTAATAATCAGGAATTAACGTGAAAAGCATAAAAATCATTCATTTATTTATGAAAATCTTTTTTTTTCAATAAATCCTCAAAATGAAAACGTTAAAATTTGCAATTTTCATGTAAACTCATGCACATGCACGACATTTACAGAGGTCATGGGCGTGAGATCTATGCAAGATTTATCAGCCAGATATGCTGCCCAAGTTTAACAAAAGCCAATCCATGAAAGTACCACACGGAAATGGTAAATATATGTACAACTCCTCGTTTTTCCATTTTCCACTGCAAAAAAAAAGGAAAAAAAAAAGATATAAGTACCTCTTTGATCCTCCCGTATACATTTTTTTCCTCCCATTTCCTCACCGGAAGTCCTCCATCATACACACAAACACATCGCGCGTAATCGTTCGAATTAATTTGAATCACATTAAACAATTTAATCATTATGAAAAATAAATAATAAATAAAAAAATCCCAAGTGAAATAAAGTTGAAAAAAAAAAAGAAACAGATTCGAGTCATATGTAAGTGAAGATGTTTTTCAAAGAGAATTTAATGTAAGTGAATTTTGCATATCGTATCTCAGTCTGGTACGTCCTTCATGTCGAATGAAGCGCGCTCGTTAAGTACAAATTGCCCGTACAAAGTGGCCCATAAAGGTACGGTCCTATTAAGAGTTAGTGGTGGCTACGACCATGTGGTGTTGAAGGTTCTCACTGGTATATAACGTGTATTTTCTACCTTATACACCTGCTTTTTTTTTCTACCTCTTTTCCCATATCTCAAAAGAAGTTTTGAGGGCTTATAAATTAAAACTTCAAAAAGCGGCGATATATATCCGCTTTTTCTTTCTTTTTTTACCAACAAAATGTGCATTAAAATTCATGTTTTGCGATAGTTTTAGAGGCAATTAAAGAATCTGCGCATAAATAATTCATTTTTTTTAATTTCAACTACTCTTATTTTTTTGTAGACGCAGAATCTATCAGAACTCATCAATATATCACTGTTAAAAATTTCTGTCTGAATTTTTTGTGCAAAATCTCAGAAATTTCAGATGACTCACATTTCTACTGAAATTTCAGATAATTACGTCATTGAAAAATGAACACATCATCGATTTTCAAATAATTTTACGCTTGGATATCAATGAAATTTGTGAATTTCAGGTTAATTATTTCTCGAAAATTTAGTAAAAATAGGTAAAATTCCAGAAAGAAAAATTGAAAATTTAAATTTTCATTCTGAATATTCATGTTCAGTTGAAAATTCAAGTAAACTGTAGAATTTCCGTTTCGATTCTACTTGAAACTCATAGATTCCTTTGAATTCCCTCTGAAATTCACAAATTTCATAACCTTCTTCCAATTTGAAGAAAAAATTCAAAAAGTCTTCACACGTTCGCAAATTTAGTCACAACTAGTCAACGAATTAATTTATTTTCATGTACTTCTTTATTGAGTTTTTGTCTTTCAATGTTATGAATTAGTTGAGTATTACAATTAGTTGAAAAATGAATAGTGAAAGAGAGAAAATGAAATATTCTCCATGTTTCTCAATTTTAATTTTGATATTATGACAACTTACATTTATCTAAAGAGCCTGAAGAAGCTCCTGATCAGGAGCGAAACGTCGCGAATTTAGAAAATAAATGTGAAAATTGACATTTATGATTTATCTTCTTTGGTCCAAATACCCCACATAACCTCTAATTAAATCTACAGTAATATAGACGCAAAAACACATAGCAAAAAAATTCAATATCAGGCTTATGAAAATTCCCATCAAATTGTCTATGAAATTTCTATTTTTTCTAACAGTGCACTTATAAAATCTGCGTTCCTTAAACTTCAAATTGAAAAAATTTGGGGATTCTCAGGATTTTCAGTAGATTTCATGAAGATTCATGATAATTCCCAAATATTGTGAAAATTTAACGAATTTCTGAAGGTTTCATACATTTCTATGAAAAAAAAGTCCAAGAGATTTCAAGAAGTAAATCAAGATTTTATGACAGAAACAAAGATGTATAAAAAATTCAATAAATGATTAAACAAAAAGAATTCAATATCACGTTTATGAAAATTTCCATTAAATTATCTGTGAAATTTCCATTTTTCTTTCTTCCAACAGTGTACCTCCAACTTTTGAATATCACTGCTGCGAAAAAAGAACAACCAAGGTATCTTTACCTTCCATAATTATTCATTCATTGAACGATGATGCAGATTCTTTGGAACGCAAGTGGAAGTGTTCATCAGATACGGTAGGCGGCCACCTGCCAAAACCGATATGCAATTAATGCTAAATGTTCATGGGGCACGCAATCTTTATGGGTCTTCCACTTCTTTTGAATTTTCTCATTCCTCCACTTCCCCTTTGGGCCCAAGCACCCGTGCGATTCGCATTCTAAAACAGCTCCTTGAAGGAAAAGCAAAGCAAAAAAAAAAGACCCTCCAAAAAAATCCCATAGAATTATTGAGATTTAGTTTTCTGAATGCGCAAACAGTGAAAATCCTACTTTCAACAAAAAAAAAAGTAAAAATGTAGCACCTGGGCATCAAATCGCCGTATTCTAATCGCTTTGTCATCTATTTTCAGCTAAATGTGTTCATTAACCCCAGTAGGGGATTTTAAAGTACCCCCCCCCCCTCCCCCCAAACGCGTGTTTCCTATTTTGTAGTGAGCGATTATCCGCTTGTTCACGCGCTCACTCACCCCATTCCTATTTCTCCATGACAAAAGCAATAGTTTACTCCCTTTCTTCAACTCTACATTTCTGCCAATGAGCCTTTACCTCCTTGTATATAACACAGAGACAGTGCCGGTGCCAACACTGGTTAATGATATTTAAGAGGAACACATTTCACGGCTCGGCTTACAAATGGCCGGATTACAAGATCTCCAACGAGTGCCTCTTTATATTTATTCTCTATTCGTTTCTTTTCTTCTCTTTTTTTTTTCACGTTCCTCTTGGCCTGTACTTAACTCATGGATTTTTAGAGGCCAGAAGCCTACAGAAACACAATTACAACACAATTTTTCGAGTCTTCCACTTTTTTTGTGCACTAAACACAGCCACCAATTAGTTAACAGAATGATCCTTTTCTCCTTTTTTTTTTGGGAAATTAACGCCTGAAATAAGCTGTGTCGATCCCTTTTTCTTTGCTCCCTTTTTTCGTCATCGTTATTTCACTGAACAAATATGACGTACTCATTGATCAGTCAATTGATCTCAATCAGATAACATTGAGACCATTCACTTCTATCTTACCCCCATGGGAATTGGTCCTAAATTTTTAGGATATATAGGCTTAAACGTGTATCATAGGTAGCGCCACGCGACCCAATAGGAGGTACATAACTAGAATTGTCTTCACATTAGGCTGGGTCCAAAGACCTGTCGACCCAAAAGCCACAGAGAGAGAGAGAGACCCACTGTGTGTTCGCACTACGAGTAGATGTCAGACCAGATAACCCCAGCGACAAGTTTGAATTTATACTGGTTGGGTTTAAAACCTCGCCGGATGAGTTTTCAGGTCGAAACTTTGAGATAACAAACTTAATAGCTTTATTAACTGTGGGAAAAATACCACAATATTTTAACGCATCAAGTATTTTTCTCTCTTTTTTCATGATATTCAAATTGAAATTATAATGATTTTGGGAGTGAACTATTTGAAAAATTTGGGTTTTCCGGAGCTTCGATTACATGTTTGAAGAGTACAACGTCATTTCAGAACACAAATTCCTCGCAAAACTAATGCAAGACAAGGCAAATTGTTTTATTTTCAAAATTAATATATCTATAGATTACATTGTGAATTTTCGACCATTTACGGAAGTTAAGGTCAACCATAATGTCTATTATTTTCATTTTCATCAAATACATAACTCATGACTAGGTCATTATGTAAAAAAAAAAATCAGTTTCGAGAAATTCAAAATTCACGTTTTTGGGTCATTTTTCGATGTTTCCACATTTTTCCAAATATTTGATTATTTCCATGGAATAGCAAATAATATCTAAATATAAGGAATTATATCGTCGCCTTAGAAACAAAGTGGCGTAAGTGCTATGCATAAACTTAAGTGCATTGCACTTAAGCCACTCTGTTTCTAAGGCAACGACATAAAAAAATCACAGCAAGAATTATTGAATTAACCAGGTGTTAAATTATTTAATGTTCCCATATAATAAATTGAGCTGAAATCCATTAAAATTGATAAATGTTGAAATAAAATTCTGTTGTTTAGATATCCTACCGAAGATTCATCTCGGAGACATCTCCATAAGCATCAAAAGTGCTCCGCACCCCAATCCTGCGCCCATCTTCTTCCTGTCCACATATTTTCCCATAAATAAAGTGAATGGGTTTTTAAGGGCTTTTCTCTCCACTCTGGTATCATAAAAAAAAGGAAGAAAAGAATATTCACACTGGAACTTGAAGTAGAAGGGGGCACTCCAATCAAGCTGATTGAGAATATCAACCGAATCGATGGGTCGATACGGCACACACACACACACACCCCATCTCTCTGTGACAGATCGTAACGATAAAAGCCCCATTGATTCTATCAGTTTCACGCTTAATTACGTGTGTTCAAACACAAAAGCCTGTGTGGCTTTATTTAGGTGTCCCCATGACCATCAACTGGCACACAACCGAGACTCATGTAGTTTTTGGGTAATTCAATTAAAATTTGCTTGGATAACATTTTACCATGTAAAAGTGCATTTTTTTTTTTCAAGAGAATAACACCAGAATTATCTGCTTGCATGTTTGCAAATCGTTAGCCAAGTCAGTACCACCTTTTCAGTTATCATTGTCATCAATTTGAGAACAATTATTTTTTGATAGGGTCATTGCACGCATGATTCCGTTATTTTCATCGGGTGTCGATGAAATATTTTATTGAGCACCTTTTTTTTATTTCTCTTTTATCCGGGCACTATCTCCTAGAACCGTGGGACCCTGGGGTTGAAGTATAGGGCCTATTGTGTCAGGCCTCAAGAGCCCTCAGATTGCACTTTTTGGGCTCTACGAATAACACAATCCTAGTTTCCTCTTGAAAAACCATCGAAAAAGCATTGAAAGAGTCACTAGAAATCCTCCAGAATTTACAACTGGTATAAAATTCAGGGATAAAAATTAATTCGATCTTCTGGAGGAGAAAACAGGAAAAAAATGAGGATTTGTAGGTTAAATAAGAAGCAAAATCAGTCTCCAGACGAAAAAAAAGAAACAAAACAGGACGATAATTCAAAAAACAAATACAGAAAATTTATAAAAACTATTCCACTACGAAGCTCAATAAGTATGTTTGTGCCTTAAAAACTATTAGGTTAAGGCCCGGATGGAGTAGGGTTATTTGAGAAAACGTAGATTTCACTTTACGAGGTCAAAAATGGTTCAATTTTCCAAAACTCAGTACAGCACCATTGTTCTGCAATGTTTGTATGATGCTGTACGGAGTTTTGGAAAATTGAACCATTTTTGACCTCGTAAAGTGAAATCTACGTTTTCTCAAAAAACCCTACTCTATCCGGGCCTTAAGAAAAATACTTTTTTCCATGTTTTCCAGTATCATAAGTAAAAAAAAAATATCAATGTATCCATATGCACAAATGCTGGCTCAAATGAACATGTTGAAAAAAAAGGATTTGTAGATTAGTTTTCAATTAATTACTGATAATTTGGAGAAAATGTGCTTTAATTTACATGAAAAAAGTGATTAAATTATTCAAAAGTCATATCTTCAGCTTGTGAATATAATTTTTTTTCCTCGCATTTTTCTTCTACATCAATCTCCTATCACAAGCATGAGATAGAGAGAGAGGCAAATAGTTACGAATACATTCTAATTAAAATTTCTCAATAACTATACGGTGAATTGAATATTTTTTTCTTCTATTATTTAGTTAAAATGCTGTTCTCCTCGCCAATTGTTTTTAAATAATGCGTCAATCCTGTGGTTTTTTAGTAATTTCATTATTTCCGTCCGATTTAGGGCGTTTCATCTCCACCACCGCTATTTTCAGTAACTTTGATAATTCATATCTCATAAATTGCACGGTCAAAAATCATGAAAAAATTCAGAAAAATGTAAAAAACCATCAGCTTTGATGCAGCATGAAAAAAAATAAGGGGTTTAAAATGTAAATGATTAGTGGAAAATTTCAAGTGGAGGTTCAAACTCCAGTTCTCAGCCCCCCGAAGTGCAAAAATACAGGCAGAGGGGGCCACTACTAGCCCCCCGTCGTCGACGAGACTCAAGGGGTTGCTCTCTAAGCACAATCATTGAGGCTCTGTTGGGTATTATTCGTGTTCACCTAGTACTAGCACTGTATATTCAGGAGGGGAGGGGGGGGGGGCTTGTATATCGGCCTGGATGAGGGCGGTGAGGCATCAAATTGGCTTATTTTGGGTGGTGGGCCACACCGAGGCTTGGATAATACTACCGCAGAGAGCACGTCATTGTCCAGAAAATTCAGAGTCTCGTAGACCCTTGATTCCCACCGCAAAAGCATCATTTATCCCTTTTTTTTCTCCTTTTTTTTCTGTTGGGATGTTTTGAAATACGCTCGTGTACACAGGTATAAGTGGTGATTCAAGTGGAAATTTTCTAGGATTTGTTATGGTTTTTTTTTTTTTTTTTTTTTTTTTTTTTGAATTGTGACACAAATGAAGTTTGATGGAAATTTATTTGATGCAATTTGCTCAACGCCAGAGGCGCAAATTGTGTTAGTGCCTGTGGCGGAGGAGTAAGTGAACCGGTGGCAGAGGTAATCAGGGGAAGGCGATCGTTTCAGAGAATTTATTTTACGAGGGCAATGGAGAAAATGGCAATCATCTTTTCGTTATTTCACGGTGTTAAAGGGGGAGGGGGAGGACATATGGATATTTAATATTCACTGACGTTTATGCGCGATGACCCTGGTATTAAACGCCGTCATAATTAACTCTCAAAGTTGATCAGAATCGCAGCAGGTGAAGCTACTTGAGTTCGAGGATAGGGGAAGTTTGAGGGAGGAGGAGAGGACGTGAGGGGTGAAACGAACACGTTTTGCTGTTTATATTGTTAAAATGGCGATAAATCAGGGAACATATTTGAGATAGTGTTTTTTTGATGATTTCATTGAAAAGCTGAGGAAATTTGGGATGAAAATCATATGTTAAAATCAAATTTTTGCATTTTCTTGAAAATTATAATTTTTTTGGTCAAGATTTGAAGGAGAAATCCCTTCCTTTTGTCAAAAATTTCACTTTTTTGTGAATATCTCTGGTTTAATTGGTCGTAGCGACTTGGGGTTGGTCTTAAATGAAAGGTGAGATCATTTACCATCAATTTATGGTGTTTCAAATAAAAAATTATCAATTTTTGAGGTGTTTATAGAGAAAAAGTTAATTTTTACTTATAGACATAAAAGTGTCTATAAATTTCTCAAAAATCGATCATTTCCTTTTCAAAACCTAATAAATCGATGGCAAATGATCTCACCTTTCATTTAAGATCAACCCCAAGTCGCTGCGACCAATAGAACCAAAAATATCCCCAAAAAACTGGAAAAAATCGGAAACAGACAGGATTTTTGACCCTTTATTCGACCGCAAAAAGGCGCAATTTTCAAAAAATTCAAAAAATAAATTCCGAAACATATTTTCCACCTGAAATTTCCCCAGCTCTCCAACGGAATCATTCGAAAAACTCCATCTCAATCCGTTAACATATTCCTTCCTCTTCCCCAATTTCAAAATATCTATTTTTAATCATGTTACAATAGCCGAGTCATTAAATTCAAAAATATCGTAAGAAAATAATGAAGAGCAGTTGACAGTTTCGTCGTCAGGCATGTCGACCCTTCGTAAATTCATCATCGTTTTTCTTCACCCAGTCTCTTAAATATCTCGCTTGTCTTCTTTCTCTTCTTTCCCCACCAGAACGCACAAGTTCGAACGTAAATTACCGGGCAAATATTTTCAGACAAAACTTTACAACCACTGGCAACACAATCAACAATGTGTGGTCTATAATTGTTGCTAAGTAGGCCACATGAGAGGCTGAATAGTACTTGTGGTTTATAACATTAAAGTAGCAATAAAATAAGCGCATCTGTCTCGCTCCTATTCAATACATAACATTTCCTCTGCAAACTGCATAGTTTGTACATGAAGAGAAAAAAAAAACTTTAAAAAATATTGTAAAAAATCAATTAAATTTTCCGAAAAATTTCTATTGCCCAAAAGAAATCAGTCAAAATGGGTAGACATTAAATGTGTAAGACAATAAAAATTCATGGGAAATGCCACAAACATTATTAATCGTATAATAATAATAATTCAAAGTTTTTTATATAATCAATTTTGTTTCTCATTTCCATATATGATAATTATCATGTTGAGATCATGAGACGTTGGACGAAATTAATTTAACAATTCTAAATAATTGTCAAATGAAATACGTTTTGACAGCTTTATTGAGGCTTCCTCAGGTTCTTGACATCATTAGCATATAGTCACCATAAAATTAATTATATCAATTCGGACAATTAATCCATGTAAAAGAGCTTTCGTTGACATTGCAGTGTTTTTACTCAATAATTTTTGATATAAATTGCAGCACACTAAGTACCAGGTACATTCAGAAAAGAATTCGTTAACAGTTAACTCATGGATTTAGTTGCATTGAACGAATATTAGATGCCCTCAAATACTTGAGCCAGTTCACTCAACAGCGCATTCGTTAAATATTAACGAATCCGCAGTTGAGGCACTGCGATGGACAAATACAATCGTCATTTTTGCTTGAATGTGTTTTTCCTCGTTGAAGTAATTTATTTTAATTATTCTCATGAAAATTAATTTTTTTCGTCAAAAACGGTACGTTTTGGGTAATTCGAATTATTGCACTGAAAAAATAAGTGTCTGAATTTGAGACAATTCGATAGTCACTTATAAGACGTTTCGATAGTAACTTTTGAGACGCTTCATGTGTCTTTTTCCAAGACACTCAATGCGTCTTCCGGAGTAGCTAGGCAGCCATGATTTTTCTGTGGCGTTCCTAACCTACGAACGAGATAATTCTGATGCATCCGCATTATCTTCAGCTTCACGAAGAATTTGAAGTATCAGTCATCATCGGACTGTCCTAAAAAATTCTTGGATTGATATTCAAAGTGTAATTCGTGGGAAAATTGGACGCCTGAGTCTAAGAAACTTGGTAAGACACTTTTTTTAGCAGTGTGAGTCCACTTGCCTCAATCAAAGCTTCCTAAACGAACCATTCGTTGAATATCAACGAATATTAGTTTGCTTACCATTCTAACTAACATTCGTTAACAGTCAACGAGGATCGTGTCAGTCAAGCAAATCACTTTCTCAGAGTAAACATCCCAAAAAAATACTGGACGAAACAGCAAAAATTAACTTTTATTGAGGCAAATAATTTCAGATAGTCTGCTATATTTAATGTGATATCTGACATATTTTTAGGAATCTGACGCTTGATCCCTAATCTTATGTGATTTGTATAGTAATTCTTTATGGAAAATTTCTCTTCATATGTCAAAAGTGAATTTTCACGTGTATGTGTTCGAGACACAAAACTTAGCAGCAAGAGAAGTCAGACACATTACTTTTGTCATGGGGCATTACTTCTCGATGATGCCTAGACTCGCATTAAACATCGCGCACTTTCGCCCATCCCCATCGAGCATATGAGCATCCAATGTAGTGTAGAGGCCCTCTATTACTCGGGTTAACGCACCGGAGTTTACTAATTTTTCCACGCCTCATAATACGCTCTTTCCTTTTCATTTAAGAAGTAAAAAAATTCCTCAATATATAATGGAAAGTGCATTTTTATTGGCTAATATTTTTTTTCCAGAATAACGAGAATTGAGCGAAATATTTTCACTCTTCTTTTCTCCACTTCTTTTTTTTTTAATAAAAAAAAAAAAAAATGTTTGAAAAAGAGTGAAAGTGCATCTGTCGAGGGGTGTCGGCGGTTAACACACACAGTCGCTTCGTTGACACTCGAAAAACCTCCGAATGTATATATATATACATATTATATATATGTAGCACGATGCTGGTAACAGGGAGAGAGTCAGTACGAATGGGGGAAGGTTGAGTGACGATGGGGGAAGTGTGACGGTAGCCAAGTCCTCATTAGCGCATTCCGGTACGACGCCCGCGACTCAAAGCGTCGTAAAAACAGCTGAGATGTAGCAAGGCGTCGCGGCGCACTAGCTGCAACGACTACGAATCCAAAAATGAGGATAAAAAAGAATCGGAGTCTTGAAAAGAGCGAGAAAGAGAAGAGGTGAGAAAAAAAAGCGGACAACATAGTGATATAACGTGCATTTTTCCGCGCAGAAAAGAAGAAAAAAAAATGATAAATTTCATTGTAAAGTTCTCTGTAATTGTGCACTTTTCATCAATTATCTCGAATTTAACCGAAATTAATTTGACAGTTATAACCACAAGGTGAACTGCACGAAAAAAAAAGAAGAAAAAAATGCCGATAAATAATCCACAAGCATGTTTTATAAATAAGTAAATACGAGAGATTTGTCGCACGTCATGCCGATCAACTTGACGTGAAGTGAGTGTGAGTGTGTGTGTATGAGACGACGACGACGAGGAGAAGGAGAAGCTAGAGCAAAAGACCTGGAGCGTAGGGTAAAGGGGGGGGGGCGCTATTCGCACACACTAGCGCTAATGATGCCCCGTGGCGTACGAGACTATTGGAAAAACTGATATTTAAAAAAAAAACAAGGAAAAATCACCCGTAACGCCCATAACTGGTGAGTGACAGTGTTGCCTCGGATGACCCTATTAGCCAAGTCTTGTGTGCACTTCGAGAAGACTCGTCGATCCGGTCGCACACCTTCCCCAACTGTCGAATGAGCGAAAAGAGAGTGAAAAGATAAAAAAAAAAATTGTCACAAGGTGTGTTCGAGGTATGAAGAAAGAATCGCAAGAAGTTATTGGTGAAGAAAAAGCGTTGAGTAATTCCTCTACTTTTTCTGTGAAATCTAATTTAGAATGAAGGACTTGAAAAAAATTGTTCAGTTTTGTCCTCGGAAATCGATTATGTGTGCAGTACACACACACACACATACATAAACATACACACACAATTTGTTGTGTAATAATTCGTTTGCGTTTCTTGGTAGCACACAGGAAGAGGGTATTTTGAGTTTTATAATGTATGAAAACGAGGAGGAAAAAGAAATATGAGGGATTTAGATAATATGCATCAATTTTACATGCGGACGTCGTGGAAACACAGTGCGTTACGCATTTACTCCTCTTTCTTTCTTTTTTTTTCTCTTTCATTCGCTATCCACCTTTAAACCCCTCTTTATTCTCTCCATTCTCTTCTTAAGAGTGAGCTTCTTCTATAACACGTATCCGGCGCCACGCAATATGAGGCAAACCCACCTGCCACCTTCTTCTGGGTCTCGTGCAACACTGATAATAATAATGCACATACACACCCGTGGCGTCGCAGATCGCCACTCATAACAGCCACATTTTACACGCACTCTGCTATGTACTTGAGACAAGAATAGGGAGGATACTTTTTTTTTCATCTCATGACACTCTAGTACATTAAATTTTTTCATTCTTATATCGATTATTATCGATAATAATCCTACTATATAAAAGACATGGCATGTACATGTCCAATTGAACGTCGCCATCTTGAAAAATCGAACTCGCATCAACAATCGAGATTAGAACATCACCATTTTGAAAAGTCGAACTCGCATCAACAATCGAGATTAGAACATCACCATCTTGAAAAGTCAAATTTGACCACGCTGAACATAGCAAATGAAAGAACATCAACTACAGTTAATTAAAACTTGGCTGTTAGAACTATGACGCAAGGTATGACGTCATTACACTGAATTATTAGTTCTGAGTTTGCTCACAGGTGGCGCCACCATAATATTCCCATATATATCAAAACAGATCTGAAACCGATATTTCACAATTTTTTTTTACAGTCTTATAGTTTTTTGCGTTTTTTTCCTTCGCAACTGAACAGAAAAGGTACTTTTCGGCACGGGGTGAACGTAACAGCAGTTCTAAAATAGTATATTACCCATAACAAGTGCGGTAAAGTATTTTCTGAAGAGTGTAAAGCTGCAAAATAAACCGAAAATGCATAACGTGCGAAAAGTGGCCACTTTACGCACGGCGTGCGATATAGTATATTACCTAACAAGTGCGGTAAAGTATTTTCTCATGAGCCTGAAGTTGCAGAACGTGCCAAAGGCGAGTTTTTTAACCCTTCGAGTTCAAAAATCTTTACTGCACGTGTAGTGTACAGTTTTTTTTGTGAACAAAGTATAGAAAGTGCCACTAATCGCAAGCGTAGCGTGCGAAAAGTGTCTATTTTCCGCACGGCGTGCGGAAAAAGTCCAATACACTGTAATGACGTCACTGCCCTTTTGGTACATGGAAAAATGCAATTGCCATTGAAAAATGCACATGTTTGTAGTTACAACATCGTTCATATAATATTCATAATCTATAGTAACTTTAAAAAAATTGGTGTTTTTCCTATTCTTTCCGCTTTTTTTCGCGAAGAATTGGAGTAACGTCCCGAGGTGAACGAAACAAAATTAATTGAAAAATGCGAAATTTCGCCGGGTGAGTTTGGCTTGAATAATTGGCTTGATGCCACCCAGTTTGTCTACGATCTCACACTGTGTCTGCATCAACGTGATCGATGGACCTTTAAATACTCTACAATACCCAGAAGTGCCATGTCTTCTACTTCCCATTTAATTTATTATTTATTAGGAAAAAATTTTAATTAACCAGTAGCTTGTGCATGATTATAAATCTAATCACTTGAGTAGATCAATTCTCCCGCGCTTTTGAATATCGACTGCTCTTAATCTATCTGTGAAACAATGAAAAAAAAAAAAATAATTACCAGAAGGAAAAATGAATTCAGTGCCCATTGATGTACTCTGCCTCTTAGGCGGTGAATTGCAGCTAAAAGAGTATATACTCATTGAAAAAAAAAAAACCACGTCTGGCTTCTACAGACGGTGGGAAAAATGTCGAGTGTTATAGATCACGAAACCATCTCTATATGTGCGTGTGTCTGCACAATTTATATACACATACACCTTTGACGATGAAATAGGTGTTCCGTAACGACAGGGGAGGTCTCGCTGGTCTCACGCGTGCTACGTTGGCTTACACGTTAAAAATCAAACTTCAATATAATGAAAAAATGGACCTACAAGATTTTTTAAAATAAAGGCATCTTCACAAAAAATTCTGAAAAAATTCCACAACAATGCAGACTTGTTCGAGACTTTTCTCAAATTTTTTCCGATTTTTTTGCCGACTCCTTCAGTCTTAAAAAAAAAATCACTAATCAGTAAATCAGTTATTATCATATTTTTTTTATTGAAATAATGAAAGTCATTGCTCGTAGTTTGATTAAAAAATAATAATAATAATGATAATGTTAATTCTTCTGGTAATGCACGAACATGCTATTTCAGATAGCGAAAAAATGCAGAAAATTTTAATACAAATGGAAGTAGTTAATTGCAATGGGTAAAATGCAATCTATCTAAATGGAGATCATAAGGGCAAAAGTGGGCATTAATGTTTTTTCACGGCAGTGGACTCTGATAATAATTCAGATTGGCCATTCCATCTCTTTTATCTTTTATTTCAATTGTATATACTTTTTTTTTTTTCTTTTATTACTATCTTACCATGTTCTTCAAAACAAAAGATAAATATAAGGAGGCTTTGGTTTTGTTCACGCTTTGCTTCGTTTTTCACCCTATCGCCAGGATGCAGCTCTCTGTTAGATGAATATAAAAATTCAACTGATAAATTCACTTTATTCATTTTCATGGACGAATTTAACGCGTTCTATTAACTTTATTCTCTTATGTGGATTTAAAAAAAAAAAAAGAGTCTCAAATACACGTGACATTGGAGCGAAAGGAAACTGCTGCAAGTTCACATGAAACTTTAAGGCACGCACGTTCATTCTCCCACAATTTATAATACTTCAATTTCAAATCAGTTGTGAAAAGATAAAAAAAAGACAAATTGAGTTGTTTTCATAATTTTCAATGGAAAAGCTCGAAAAATAGGAAATTTTCAAGAGCTAATTCAAATGGATTAGTGCAAAAAGGGCGTATCTCCATTAGTTTGGAAAAAAAGATATTTTCTTTAAAAAAAGGGTAGAAATTTCCAAATTATACAGTAATTTATAAGGTTTTCAATCAATTTTGAGAGATTTTTTAAAATATTTTTGTAAATCATTCGATAAAATCCAGTTCCTTCTCCCAAAAATACCTCAAAAATTCAATTGATGGAAAATGAATTCATCCTTCACCTCATCCTAAATTTTCTATGCTACCACTATCAAATCGCAAGATAATTCCAAAAGAAATAACGAAAAAATTTCAAAAAAATAAAGAATTTTACTCCAATTTTGCCATAAAAAAATAAGAATGTCGTACAAATTTTCAAAAAATACTTCTTTTTCTGATTTCAAGCGATTTTCATTATTTCCAATAATCAATAAAATAGAAATAAATATTTTATTAACTCGAAAAAAAAACATTAGTTACTCATTTTCATCATTTCCAAATAGAATATTCCACCAAATAATGAAGATACGCCTTTTTTACACTGATTCGTTTGGTACAGATTTCCAAAAGCTCAAAAAAAAAGAATTAGAGCGAAAAGGGCCTATGTCCACTAACTTCCAAAATATTCTCTAAAAAAAAAAATTTGACTTCAAAAAAACGGAAAAAAAATGAATAATAAAGTCATAGACTCAATTGTTAATTCAACTAAATGAATGAGTTAATTATCCGTCTCTTTCGTAGACTCATGCAAGTAATTAAGAGAAGTAAAAATAGAAAAAAAAAAAATTCATCTCAGCACAATCTTGCTGCGATAATTAATTATCTCCCCGAACTGATAAAACATAAAATCTTGATTCATTAATCGTGATTCGATTATCGCTTAATCATTTCACTTTCATTCACAGCCGTATTTGTCTTATAAACTATCTTTTAATGGCTCAACTTCCTTTTTGGATTTATTGAGATAACGAATCTCTGAATCCACACACACACACACACGTTCATTTTTTTTCCTTTTTTTTTACCACATGATTTTTTCCAGTGACTTTTTTTCTTTTTTTTCTCTTGAATTTCTTTCATCTCTCGGCTTCTCTTTTTTTTTCTTTTCAAAACCATTCGGATCAAACACTGAAAGATCGTGAAGATACCGAATGGGCCTATTTCTGCTTGTGTCTCTTCTCTCTCTGTCTCTCTCACTCAACCTCCGATGGTTGTAACCTGCAGATATGGTTTTTTTCAGAATGGTAGAGAAAATATCCATGGACCTGTTCTCGTGTTAACAACCGAAACTCATAAAGACATTTAAGTGGGCCTTTGAGAAAACCAGGGAGATTCCTCGATACCTTAGTTACATTTGGACACACTCAAGGACCATATAGTTCTTCATTTTATTTTTATTAGTTTATTTGTATTCTCATAAATTGTTGGGGGGAGGGGAGAAAAGAAGAAGAGCTTTTTGAATTAAAGAGCTGTAAATTTTTCGTGGGCTGACTCGAATGAAGTCATTTTGGAAACTCGTTCTTCTTTTTTTTTTTTTAATGTAGATATTCACCGGTCAATATTCAATTTTACGGCAGAACACAGTGCACTGAGAGGGAAAAATGTATTTTTTTTTTTTGGAGATTGAAATTTATTGAAAATGAGAAAGAAAAAGAATTATTAGTTTTAAGAATTTTCTTTTTCTTTTTTTTTTAATATATTGTGGAATTTGGGCGAACTTTGATGAGTGATATTGGAATTCTGTTACGGTTAAATCTCATTGGTTAATCGGAATTTCACGAGTTGCGCAGAATATTCAATAAAACCTAATAATGTGTGCAGGTTCATGGATATTCGGTAAAATGAACTATTTTTCCAAAATTTTAGGATGACCGTGTGTTTTATTTGATAATCGACAAGTGGCTTCTTCGGTCAATAATGCTTTTTTTTATTTGATATTTAAATTATATAAAAATGTTGAAAGGATTGAATTGAACTTGGTATTTAAAAAAATCAAAACTATGTAAAATATTGTAATATCAATCTATTTTTTTTTGTATTATTCTTTTCTTCGTAGATTATCAAACGTTAGGTTCTTAAATGTTTTTATATAATTTAAATATCAAATTAAAAAAAAAGCATTATTGACCGAGAAGGCAATTTGTCCATAATTAACAACAAAAGGATCTAAATATGTGGAAAAAATGTACAATTTGTAAACAAAATCTGGAAAAATACAGTTTTTAAAAAAAGATAATTAAAAAAAAAATAGCTAACAATTTTATTAATGTAATAAATTGAAAAGTATTGGAAGAATTGCATCGTTTCCATCATTGATTCGGAAATTGCGCTTTTTTTTTAAAGCTTCCAATCATTTTTCTACTCAATTAACAACCAAAATATGCCAATAATTATCGATATTTCTTTTTCTTCAATTAAAATACAAATTATAAATAGAAAAAAAAAAATATACAAATTCCTCGATAAAAAAAGATGTTTTTTGTCAATGTGAACATTTTATTTTTCTCAATGAAAAAAAAAAAGGAGAGGAGAGAGGGAAGACTTCTTTGGAAAAGCGATCGGTCGAGATCAAAGATATTCTCAAGATTTTTCGTGATGACATCTTCACTATCTCTCCCAATTCCGAAACAACTTCTTTTCACAGTATCCTAAAACACAAACTTCCCTTTTGCGGGTCTCCCCCCCCCTCCCCCTAGGTGACACTAAAAATGACCTGTAAAGTGGGGAGTCCTGTCCAGGAAGCCTGGGGCATCTCAATCTTTATTCAATCAATTTTAAATAGCTTGAACCAAGAAATTTTGTCCCAAAAACTAGAGATTAGAGGAGATAGGAGAAGAAGAAGATGAAGAAGAAGACGAAAAAAAAGGCCTTAACTCTGACTTTGTAACACTTCTCAGGTATTTATCTTCTCTCTCTCTCTTTTTCTGTTCCCTTCATCGCGTGTCAATGGATGCCCATGAATTAAAGATAAAATAATTTATGTGAATCGGAGCGCTTTCACGACAATAAACACATTGAATTTTTTCATTATTATTATTATTATTATTATTATTATTAAATTCAGTGATTATTTTTCACGAGCACTTTCTTTTTCTCTTCCTTTTCTTTTTCTTTCTCTCTTTTCATTGAGGAAGTTTGAAAATAAACGATTCTCCAACATGCTAAATGCAGGGATCACACGATCGTTATTGCAACCTCTGATTTAGAGGGATTTTATGAAAAAAAAAAAAAATCACCCTACTACTGCTTTCAATTGCTATGAAAATGAGAAGGCGTTACTGGGGGTTCTCCATGACGCGATACACATATAGAAAATGTATTTCCCATAGCCAAGAGAATTGACTTCTAACTCACAACTAAGGGATAACGAGTAACAAATAAATTCGTGGTTCTCGACACTC
Source organism: Aleiodes alternator (assembly GCA_963921955.1). Classification (NCBI taxonomy): domain Eukaryota; kingdom Metazoa; phylum Arthropoda; class Insecta; order Hymenoptera; family Braconidae; genus Aleiodes; species Aleiodes alternator. Next base: position 16,110,782 of record OY998098.1, read on the forward strand.
AATTGTGTAAGCCATAACGATATGCCTGTATTTAACGCAGTTGGATACAAAATGCAACAATATTGCTGGTTCCCTTGGCCATGTCAATGTCAGTAGAAAGCACTGTGGGTTGCCTCCATTCGCTTTTTTTTTTTTTTACTGTGTGAAATTCAACGGGAGATTTATGATGATTTTTTTTACTTCTTTATTTTTTTGTTTTTTATGGGTGTGAGAAAATAATGGGGTAAAATGGGGAATTTTGGGGGGGGGGGGTGAGATAGGTTTTTTTTCAGGATTTTGGGGGAAAACTGAAGAAATTTTCAGTGGAACGAATGGATTATTATTGATTTTTTGGGGGAATTTCGGGAAAAATTTGAGATTTTTTATGGAAATTTTGCTGTTTTTCAAGTGATAGTTGAGGCTTTGAGGGTCGAGGACACATTAGCCGTTGATTTATGTGGCTTCAATTACGAATTGAGGGTGGAGAGGTAGAAGAGACAAATTGATGAGTCTTCATCATTTCCAATGGAATATTTTAGAAAATAATGGAGATACACTTTTTTTTGCATGAATTCTTTTTTTGTAGAGAATTTCAAGAGTTGCAGAAAGGCTCAGGATGAAAAGAAAAAAATTGGGTGAAATGGGGATTTTCAGTGGATGGGGTGAGATAGAATTTATTTTCATGATTTTGAGAAGAAATTGAAGAAATTTTGGTTGGAAAGAAAATAATTGAAATTAATTTTTTGAAAATTTGAGATTTTTCAGGCAAATTTTGCAGTTTTTTGGGGATATTTTGAATTTTGATTGTGGAGAGCTCTTTTGCACCTTACTTCATACGATTTACAATCAATTTTGAATGATTTAACGATATTTTGTGAATTATTTCATAAAATTCTGTTTTTTTCCCCCAAAATACCTCAACAATTGTTGAAAATTATTCAAAAATCTCATAAATCAGTGATAAATGAACTCTTGTTTCACTTTTTTTCATTCTCTATCCTATTTTCATTAAAATAAAAAATAATCCCAAAATTTGTTTAAAAAAATAAGGAATTTTCCAAAAGACTTACAAAAATTAACCGGCTTTCCACTGAAATTATCAAAAATAATCTTCCCCTCCCCACTTCCCATCATTCCAACCAATTACCCATCATCCACAATGATCAATAGAATAGAAATAGCCATTTTATCAACCCAAAAACCCATTAATCCCTCTCACTTCCTTCAAAATAAAATCAGAAACTACGTGGATGCAAGAATTGCACCAGAGCCCTCAGATAAACATCACTCACTGTTATACTTTGATATATATAGCACGTTCCCATACCGCACGCTTCTTCTTCATTTCATTATTTTCCCCTAAAAAAAAAATTCATTTTTTATTTTTTTCCAATTCCCCTTTACATTACTTTTCTTCCCGTGGTTTTTTTTATCGGCCCGCCTAATCTGCTGCCGGTGGCAATTAAATTCGAGGTGTCCCACTACACTCGAACGAGAGCCTATCGATACTCGTTTTTTCTGTTCAAAAAAGCGCGGAAAGAGGGGGTGAGAAAGGGGGATATACGCGTTGCGCTGTAGAGGGTCGATATCGCTCAATCTGGAATCCCAACAAAACTGAAAATGAGAAGCCATAAGGAGGAACCATATGGAGAGTTGATAATTTTTTTCTATTTTTTATTATTTCATCTCTTTTTACAATCGAGAATAAGAAATCTTGGGAAGTAGATAGATAGAAGTCTATTCCCTTATTCCCCAATCCCCCCCCCCTTCCCTCCCCTTCTTTTTTATTTTCAGGCAATCAAAAAAAGGAAATTATTATAACTCCAGTATTGACAAGGCACTGGGTCCAAGAATGCGAATCTATAATTACGAACTGCCGTCTCCCCCCCCCCCTCCCCCTCCCACCCTTCGATCCTCTTCTTCTCTTCCTCATGATCGTAACCTTTTTTTTTCTCCTCTTTCCTCCTTTTTTTTCATTCAATTATTTTCTTTTTTTTCCTTTATTTTTCTCATTTTCTTTTTCCGTCTCGTCTGCTCTCGACGAGAGGGGGCGAGAGAAAAAAAAAAAAGCGTCCTTGCAGCCTAACATTATCGCCTTGAATCAACAAAGCCTCGAGCCACTCGTTCACCACTCGAACCCGCACAGCTACGAGGAGAAGAAGAGAAATCCACAGTGGAAAAACGAATGAGAATCAAAAGGTGAAGACGAAAGGTGGAATCGGGCATGGAGGAGAGAGAAAGAGAGAAGTTTTGAGAATGCGCTCAAGGGATTTTTAATAGAGGGTCTTCTCTGCTTAATGACCGACATCAATGCAAGGAGCCTTCCAAATGAAATGTCATTGCCGTAGATTCGATAATATTTGATTATTTCATGGATTTTTTAATACTAGGACTGGGAATACCGATAGCGCACTATAACGCCTGAAAAATGATCTCGTAATTAATTTTTTTTCAATTTTTCTTTTGATAATTATTTTTTCGAGTTAAATTGAAAATTATGAGTGATAGAAAATCGAGTAGAAAATGCGAATTACGAATTGCAAATGACGAATTTTTAGCGAAAATAATGATTAAAGAATGTGCGATAACAGTACACTGAGAAAAAAAATCCTAAAAACAATCAAATATTGATATTATTAGTTCCATGCAATTTTTTTTTCAAAATAATTAAAAAAGTTGGTCAATTCATTGAATTCAGTCAATACAGATAGTTAATTCGTGCGAATTTTTCAATAAACTCAGTCAACTTGACAACTTTTTGAATTATTTTGAAGGAAATATTCGCTTAGAAACAATCGTATCAATATTCGTTCGTTTTTACCACTTTTTTTTCTCACTGTAGAGAAATAATGAAAAACTGCCAAGCACGAAGACAAGAGGACACATGTTTATGAAAAGTAATTCATTGAATTTGTGATACATCTAAATCAGTTTTATTTCAAACAATTTAAGATTTAACCAGAAATTTGGAAATTTCGCTATTCCTAGAGTTTTGCTCTATCTCCAGAGATTTTTTGATATTCTTCGTAAATTGTATATTTTTCCAAGTTTCTCCCGAAAATTTCTCTGAAATCTAACTTCGAAAACCTTTCTTCGCCACTTGAAACGTTAAAATCAGTTTTATTTCAAACAATTTGAAATAAATTCAAATATTATTCAACCGCAAATTTTAAAATGTGCCACTAGTTAATGTAAATGGAAGTACAAGTAATACTAGTGATGAGTATAAGCCTTAGAAAATATGTACAGAGAAAGAAATTCATATACATAAACAAATAAACTAAACTGTTAGTTAATGTATAAAGCATGTGGCTTTTTTGTTCGCTGCTCTCAAATGATTTAAAAAAAAAAAAAAAAAAAAACAACATTGAATTACTTTGTACCAACATTTTGACGTTTTTTTTTTTTTTAATTTAAGGCTAACATTTTGACGTCTTTGCGAAGTTTTCTTCAAGATACTTATTTAATAAAACAAGAAACTGGAAGAATTTTCATACAAAATCATTGCGAAATTACAAAAATTATTGATTCACTATTTTCAACAATTTATCTATAAATACCTTTACATAAATGGGTGAGGGGTACTTGTTAAAACAGTGGACTCAAGAGAAATAATTACTCAGATAATTACTTAAAAAATTTATTTTATCCTTCATTTCTATTTCATTTCTTGAATCGAGTGCGCACCTTCGGTCAAAAAATGAAGAATGAAGAATATACGTAACAGTTATAGCACTTAATTCGACTTTCATGAACTTTTTAGAATAGAAGAATTATTATTATAATGATTACGAATTTTTTTTTTAACAATAAATTGTGAGTTTTAATAGACATTTGCAGATGCTGATTTGTAAAATTTATTCCTTCATTTTTATATTGAATATAAAATCTACAACTCTAATCTTAGTACGCGCCCATGTATCTCAGGGTAGTCATTATATCCCCTGTCAATGATTACATTCATTATTGAATGAAGCGCGGGAGCATGGTTGTGCCTCCTCAAATTATAGAGGCACGAAGAGAAAAATTATACTTGCCTCTATATGACAGTCTCTATTATGCCCCTATATCTCGGGATGATTAAAGAATTATCGAGGAAATTTGAATAATCATTGATTTGCCCATCATAAAAGAGAAAAAAAATGATAATTTTTTTTTAGCAGTGAATTTTTAGAGGCGATTAAAAATTAAAGGCCGATAAAAGAGAAATTGTTTTTGGAACTGCGATATTTTTGATGAGAGGAAATATAGGAAATTCGGAGGATTTTTCATCTTTTCAGACCTTTCTTTGCCTGACATCTAACCGATTTGAACGTAAAAAAACGTTTTTACTCACTCGTGCACTTCTTTTTACCGATGAAACTCATTTCACTCATTTCCAGCATCCGCCAATAAAAACCGCCTTTTTTCCAACAATAGGCAAATTACTACAGTCGATAAAATCGCTTCCTTCTTTACCAATTTTTCAAAATATTCGTCGAGATGAGAGAAGAGAATGATTCTCCTCAGTCGCCACTCGTGCAGCGGCAGCGACAGGAGTAACACACGATTAAGAAAAAAAAAGCCTCCAACAATTTCATTTAATTTTGTTTAATAAATTGTGAATAATAAATTAAAAGTAACATCATCACTGAACACAATCCGTCCGTCATGGGTGGTAAGTTTTGAAAAAAAAAAAAATTTATCATTGATTTCTGTCATTATCTCAATTTACATCACTCATTGAACTTGAACGATTTACAAATATTATCAAAGAGACATTGTGTGTGTAACCGGTCTCGCATGACCTCCAAGTGTGTTAAGTATACACGAAGAGGGGAACTTATTCGCATGATTCAAAAATTATTATTTAACGTGCAGACAATTTTTATACGCTCAATTATTCCACCGAATTTATGATCCAAAGACCTATTATTTATCACAGTAACAAATGTTTCATTCAACAAAATTTCATTTGATGATTCGTTTTATTTTATTTACACTATTTCCCGCTCGTGACTGAACAACAAATGTACAGCGCTTGCGCTAGTACACAATTATCCCAAACAAATTAGCATTTAAATTGGTAAATTTGTCTATCATTCATGAGACACACAACAAACACAATTGACTAATAATGTTTGCTTCTAAATCAGTGAATCAGAGCAAATTGACTCCAACAACTCAACAAAATTGCTTATTGAAAGCTTCTTTTTTCTCAAAGAAAAGAGGCAATTGTAGAAAAAAAAAGATCATTTAAATTCCAATGAATCTTGAGGGGAGAGTAAAAAAGAATCAATTTTTGTGTCTAGTGTATTTCGAGAATTCTCACGTTAATTTTAGACAAAACGGCTGCAGTGTCTGCAAGAAGTGGAAGAGAACAAGTATATATTTTCGAACCTGGACTCGAACATGATTAGCTCGAACCATCCAGCTTATAAATAATATTTTGGAAGTCGAAAAAAAAAATATAAAAGCTTCTAATTTAAAAATGTGGCTCAAATGATATGCAAATACCGAATTAATCCCCGAATTCTTAGATTCTATCCGTCAGAAAGCTGAAACGAATATAAGAACTCCCAGTTTAATCATCGAAAAAAGCTCGTAAAAAGTCTGAGGATGAATGAGTATAAGACTCGTTATAACGGAAGTAAGAATATTTTTATTAACAATAAGAAGTGTTTTTGACCTGTGACAAGGTACATGTTATTTTCTTGCAAAATTCAATGTGCTATTATGAGATACATGGATAGCCAACGTTTTGTGTGTAAATATAAACCCTTGAAGAGTTAAGTCTGACGCCTAGGAGTCGCGACGTTTTGGGATCTCATGTTTCTACGTATCATAATATACTTTATTCTCTGTATGCAGGAATGAAAGGCAGTCATCCTATTTTTGATTTCTCCTGTTACTTCTGATGAATTGAAGAAAAACGAGTGATTCTTAATCGATGATCAAATGTATAATAAGCTGATATTGATTGGAATAATGAAAAATTTTCAAGCTTTGATCATTGATATGATTCTAAATATATATAACCAATTTGACCCATGCTAATCTGAACTTTATCAAGGTCTTTGGTTGTCTTTCTAATGAAAATGAATTGAGTATCTTGTGTATATGTTCTAGGTTTTCATCAGTATGAACTAGTTGTAATGCAATACTATAAAAGTTGATATTTCACAGAGTTACCGTTACAAATAGACTCTCTATTGTTCTTTTAATTTAATTCATTGTCCTTTGAAGATGCATCTTGTTCACAGTTACAATAATCATCATAACTACACTGAGGAAAAAATTCATTTGTGTCAAAAAAAAAAAAATTTGCCAAAAGAAAAGACGAAATTTAACGCCAATCAGAATTTTACTTATTAAAATAATTGATGTTTCATGGAATAATGTTAAAATAGTTGCACAATATGCAATGGATTCCTATAATGCGTTGAGTACTCAAGAAAAATAGAGAAGGTTTCTGCCTAATTCAGTTTATTTCGTGTAAACAGATTTTTTAATGATTATCAAGATTTCTTCTGGTCAAATTATTTGGTTTAGACACGAGTCAATTTTTCTCTCAGTGTACAAGGAAATATGATAGAATTATTATTTTTTTATTTAGGCTATCTAAACACTTTAAATATATGCCAAAATAACAGAATCTGTCCTCTTCAAACAAGCAGAAGCACGAGGCTACTACGTGACTCGCAATTTAAAAGGTTAATCTGTTATCACTGATAAAAGAGCCTAAATTCTATACATAAATATTGCAGAATTTTTTTTGCGCATGTTCGACTGTGGAAAAGGTCAGGATTCAAATTTTTCGGATTAAGTGATATTTGAATGAAAATTATTTCATCACTCTTTCCTAAGAAATTTCTAAATATTACGAATTTATAGAAAACAAAATTGCAATTTTTTACGGACACGTGTTGCAAAATATAAGGGGATGCGTTTTTTTTATAATCAGTGCCAAAATTTGATGCCTCCTACACGTATTACTTGTAATTCACACGTGCCTGACTATTGCGACTGAAAGAAAACTACGATTTCAAATGATGCTTTCGACTTAACTGCATGTTAATCATTATAATTTCGATTAAAAGATGAAAATCAAGTGGTGAAATTGCGATTTTATGGGTTTATGATTGTGTCACTTTATAATTGAGTGATGAAAAAATTTTTATAATTGTAGAAAGACGAAAATTCGAAAGAGAAGCCCACCTAAATATATCAAATAAACTGGCAGACAGCCAAATAAACTGCTGAACTATCTTTCTTTCTCCCTTGATGAATACTGCAAAGAATTCTTAATTTAATTCCTGGGACAAAATATTTTACTCGAATATACTGAAAGTATCGTGGAAACGAGAGTAGAAAAAAATATATATAAATCTCCAGAGTAATCTAGACCCAAAAAACAAGCGTTCATAATATAAAAATGAAAAGAAAAGAGAAACAAATTTTGGCTCGAGCGTAAAAATGAGATATATTTAGCGATATGAATCGATTAAGTTGAATCAGATGTTTTTTTTTTTAATTCTATTCGGAAGTTGCATTATATAATGGTTCGAGAGGCAGCTATGAAATTTGTGATCTCACTGTTATCTGTTTATTAGCAATATCACAGCCTCGTGGGACATTGACACTGATACTTGCAGAAAAAATTGATAATATAAATTATATCATGAGTTTCATTTGATTTCAGGATTTGCATGGGTTACATTAGCCACTAATGACTCTTATTCACTTGGGGCACTTGTACTTGCTCATTCTTTGAGACGAGTTGGTACAAAACATGATCTCGCTGTACTCATCACTCCTGGTGTCACTCAACCAATGAGGTATTCACATTTTTTTCATCATAATTCAGCTAAATCCAAAAAATCATTAGAGCATTGGAAAAATTTTCCAAAAACTGGAATATCAGAAGTTAAATATAGCTTTCATATAAATTTTTATAAACAAAAATTGAGGTCAAAGTACTTAAAGTACTTGCTACTCACAAAGTTATTTTGAAAAAAATTGCTAATTGAATGATGATAATAATAATGATAATGATAAAGAGAATCAGTCAAAAAAAGTGGAATTTTAATTGAATTCCACAGTAGTTGAAGCGTTAATACACGTGACAACTGTTGAGAATCGTAGCCAACAGCGGAAGTACACTTGACCTCAAATTGCAATTAGCTTTTGACGTGTCATTGCCATCAGCCTTGCCAATGAACTTTATTATTCAAAAACCCTTTCTTCAAATGAATGAGAACTGTTTATTTTTTTTTCAGAGAGAAATTGTCCTCAGTATTTTCACTGGTACAGGAAGTAAATGTTCTTGATTCGAGGGACGAGGCTAATCTTGCGCTTCTTGCTAGACCCGAACTGGGTATAACTTTCACGAAATTACACTGCTGGAGACTGACGCAGTACGAGAAATGTGTCTTCGTCGATGCAGACACTCTGGTAAATCAAAACCCCTTAACTCCTTATTTTACTGGTTAAATTCAATCAAACTTGTCGTTTTTAGGTCGTCAGAAACTGCGATGAACTGTTCGAACGCGAGGAATTATCAGCAGCACCAGATGTCGGCTGGCCAGATTGTTTCAATTCTGGAGTATTTGTTTTCACACCATCTCAGCAAACATTTGCATCATTGACTGCATTTGCTGCATCAAAAGGATCGTTCGATGGGGGTGATCAGGGTCTTTTGAACATGTACTTCAGTGATTGGGCACATAAAGACATCTCCAAACATCTGCCCTTCATCTACAACATGTGTTCAACCGCAACTTACTCTTATCTTCCCGCTTATAAACAGTAAGTTCATAAATAACTGTAATTTGAAGCTTTTTAGCTCAATTAAATGGTTAATTTCGTCAGATTTGGAGAGGATGTGAGGATCATTCATTTCATTGGATCGACCAAGCCATGGCTTCAGTACTACGATACATTGGCTCGTCAAGTACAACCAGCTCCAGGAATGAATCATATTCAACCGTTGCTGCAACTGTGGTGGAACATATTCTGCGACGATGTTCATCCCGAATTATCACCAGTTATGGTAAGTTGCCTAATTCACGTAGGAATAAGTGGGAAAAATGAACACCTGGAGCAAAACGAAAGCTATCGTCAATAGCTTCATCAGGATTCATTTTAACTCATTTCTTCCAAATTGAATCATAACGTCATAAAACTAATGGTGTGTGAGATTTTTTTTGATGAAACAATGAATTACATTGATAACTAGTTCAAATTTATTTGAATCTGAGCTAATTCATTGTACTTGCAAGTGTTTGGCCTGACAATTGTAATGCTTACCACTCTTTTACTGATTCCGCAAGCTAAGCAATGAGAACAGGGACATTCGCGAGGTAAGACATGATAAAGAATGTTGAATGTTTTTCTATATCTAATAGCAATTAGTTATTTTCTGAGCTTAAATATCACTGATAAACTTCGTAGATTATCATTGCAACATTTTGAATATTTTATTTTGATTAGAGCACAATTTTTATTTGAAGCACTAGTAGGTGTTAAATTGGCAAGATTATAGAATTTTCTAAAAATATTTTTCAATACAAACAAACTGCGCATCACCCAAAACTATTTCTAATTCAATTTTCGAAATTCCCCAACACCACGCACGAAATGACGAAGAAAAAAAAATTATTAAACATAACGCATCACAGCTTCTGTTCAATGTTATACATTATGATAGTTGATATATCCTTATGTTAATATTTATCGAAAAAGCAAAATAGAGAAATGTACTTTGAACCCTTGTTGATCCTTAGAAACTTATGAAAGTAATCCTATTTGTCTTTTTACGTTTTTTTTTCACTCTCACTCCAGTGTTTTATGAATGCCCTTTGGATTTGCATTTGGTTGAAGTTTATGGTGTTTTTTTATGGGGATTAATGGGTTCAAGGTATACGTCCTATTCTGTTTTATCACATAAATTTATTTCCTAAATCAATTCTAATAATTTTGTGACTAATAGATTTAGTGTGCATTATTTTTTTTCTTCTGTTTTTGGCATGATAATGCTTGCACATAGGCCAGCACCACTTTGGCTCCACACTGGCACGAATACCTACTTCCCATGTCCTCAATACCCATGAATACAAGACACCATTCATTTCACGACTCGACTGACCAAACTTACGATGAAATTGATCATGTACAATCATATTTCTCAGAATTTCGAGATCCTTGGGAGAATTATATAGCACCTATTATTTATAGTCAACAAATGTGTTCGAATGATCCTAGCAAGGATACACAAGATCATTTGCAACAGGTTAATCTTCATCAATCTCCACCTCAAATAGAAAATTTTCAAGTATTTCATCCTTCAAATGCTACGAATATTGATACTTCTCAGGTGAATATTCCTAGTAATTATCACTATTCTGCCTCAGCACATGCACAGCCTAGTCATTACGAAAAAGCCTCTCTAAGTAGCCAATCAGAGCATCAAACTCATCAGAATCCCAATTTTTCAGTAGATCAATCTCAAAATCAGAAGTGTAGTGATTCTTCTTCATCTGTTAATTTTCAGTCCAATCACTCATCAACACAAACGCATCATGACACTCATTCAAACCACCAACAAAGACACCCCGAGAATATAAATCATCAAAATCACGAACTTCATTCAGAAATAACTTATGAGACTGAACGGGAAGATCAGCAAAGTAGAGATGAAATGGATTTGTCAGATAATAATTGTAGATTACTAGACAGACTAACAGATCAATCTATAAATGACGAAAATTCACAAAACGAAGGAGTACCTTTGCAATCCCATTCCCAAACCTGTAATGAATCCGAAAATATTTCAACGCACTCAAATGTGAATACCAGCGAAATAGACAATAGCAATGTAAGTACTAACGTTGTGAATGTCTCTAATATTAAATCACATTTGTACATATTATTCTTGTTAGAAGCACTTTTCACTCTATTTTGCAATTTTCACCTAATTATCTAATACAGTTTATTTTTCTAATGAAATCAGTAATGAAGAAGTGAAGCCTAAATGAGTTGAAAAATTTTTGTACAAATATCTCAGAAAATAAGCAGGATTTTTGCAGAACTTTAATGCAGATGATACTGAAAATAGCAGAAATCTGATGATTTTCAGTTTTTTTGTTCTCAACAAATGAATTGGTTTAAAAGAAAATTGAAAATACGTAAATATAGAGAATTCGAACAGCTATAAGTACAAATTTTTCAAATATTTTTTTTATAACAACTTATTTGTTGAAAAAAAAATCGAAAGAATTGTTAGATTTGTGGTAATTTCTTCATAATTTTCGTTGTTCTGGAGGTAATCATTTGAAAAAAGGTTTCTACTAAAAGTTCTCTTCCTCGCTTATTCAAATTATTCTCCAATAAAGAATGACCAAAACATCTTCTATTTCACCTCTTCACTTCTGAATAGAATGACTCATTTATTCATGTGATCATTGCACCATTAACGATTCATTCTCTTCATTTATCTCGATAGAGTGGTATTGCTGGTGCACTGGCGCAATTGACACTTGGTGAAGCACGAAATCCAGAGCAAGTTGCACTTGAGGAGCACATGAGAAAATGCGGTTGGGAACAGGGACAAATTGATTACATGGGACGTGACAGTTTCGATAATATTTGGAAAAAAATATGTGGAACACTGGATGCTGCACCGCTAAAACGTGATACAACTCCACCAAAGGTAATCACACAAATATTGTTTGAACAGTGTAATAATATTGTCGTTATAGGATAATTTGAAAATAACTGTTTTATTCTAGGAAAAATCTCCGGAATTGGTGAAGGAACCATCTCCAGTACTTTCTACCTCTGAAACTGCTGCTGCAGCAACGACAGAGAAGGAAGCGGGTATGTGATTTTTTTTTTTCCTCAACAAAATAAGAAATGTGGGAAAATCGAGATGACCATTGGGCGAATGCTGGAAAATCCAATTGTTAATTGTAAAGAGATTGATTTACCTTCAGAATAAAATTTAAAAAAAAAGAAGAGATGAAACAGAGATTTCAGAAGATGAAATCTTCAATTAAATTTCGAGTGCTGGTGATGAAAAAGCCATTAACTGGACGATGAATTCTGCCAAAATTTTGTTTGTTTTTTTTTTTTTCTCTTAGCTTCAAATTTTGATTTTTTTTTAAATAATAATCGAGTGTTACTTTTATTTTTTTTACTTTATTTTACTTACATTCTGAAATAATTTAATTTGAAGAGAGGAGTTAATTAAGTTTGAGTGTTTGAAACAGGAGCAGAGGAGAGCAATTAACAGTCCATGGCGCCATAGCATTGCTACCGTCTTGTATTGTCGTTTTGCTTTATTGGGGTAAATATTTTGTCCACCACTCATCACTAATAACTAATCCTCATATTTTCAAATTTTGAATAAATTAATAAAGCTCATGAAAATAACCACATGATTTTTGCGCATTGCTCTTGCTATTCATGTGCTTAAATCACTGCTAATACATCAGCTTTAAAAAAATAAAGATTTTCATAAAAATAATGAAACGTTTACTCATTCTACAGATATTACTTCCAAAAAAATCATAAATTTCATTGTATAACAATTCACTTAGTTTTTCCTTTTCTTTTTTCTTTTGAATTGACCAATAATCTGTTGTACTACAGCTGCAGCAGAGGAAGCTGTACCACTAAAACCAGATGCAATCACTGAGTTTCAACGTGATAAATTAGAACAAGAAGAGACACAAATTACTGAACAAACAAGTAAAAACATACAAACACAAATGTCACTGGAAGAGATGAAAGAAGCATCTGTTCCAACAATTCAACAATCTTCTTCGGAAAAATCTGATATTCTGCGTTTAACAGCGCCACCACCTGTACTGTCCCTCACCACATCGCCACCTATTTTATCATTGACCACGTCGCCCCCAATACTATCAATAAAAGAAGCTGGAGAGAAGTATAAGCAGTTGGAAAAATCACAAACTACTGCAGAAAGTGCAGAACTTAATAAGAAACCAACAGAAACTGTTATTCCCCTCGGCTTCACATCTCCCACAACCTACGAAAGCACAACGTCCCTTGATCTCGCAGCTTCCCAAAGTGCTCCAACTGACAGCCAAGTGCCGATTCAAGTCGCGGAATCTGTTCTCGAGGCTGATATCAAAGAAATCGTTACGGAGGACATGAAACCTGTTACTGAAGAAGCAATATCATCTGTCTCTGCACCGATTCAAGAGTCTGTTTCAGCTGTTGTTGAGACGTTGGAAGCTGCAGTACCAGCACAAGCTCCGCCCTTATTGGAGAGAGTAGTTTCCCAACCGAATGGGAATGCTGGGTTTGATTCTGATATTAAGTCAGATGAGGATGTTCCAGTTTCGCGGGTCAGTACTGCATCTGCAGCTGTTGGAACTGCACCTGCACCAATTTTGGAGAGTCCTGCTCATCAGGCTGTTCCTGGAACTGTGGAAGCTGAGAAACCAGTTCCTGAACAGCTGCCACCACTAGTTCCTGAACAGCTTCCAACACCAGTTCCTGAACAGCTTCCAAAACCAGTTTCTGAACAGCTTTCAACACCAGTTTCTGAACAGCTTCCAAAACCAGTTTCCGAACAGCTTCCATCACCAGTACCTGAACAGCTTCCAACAGCAGTACCTGAACAGCTTCCAACAGCTGTTCAACCAGTTTCTCCACCTGCGGTTACAGAAAAAGCCACAAAAGCCGCAGAATCTCCTTCCTCTCCAAAACCTCCACCATCAGCGAAAATCCAGATCCCAGGTACTCCAACAATAACCGAAGCAACTCCACCAACAAGTCCACAATTCGAATTAGCAGAGACTCAACCATCAAAATCACCGCCAAAAACAACAAAAAGAGTAATCAAGAAAACGAGTTCTGATGAGAAAACGGAGTCAAGTGAAGCTGATGAGGTGAAGAAACCTGTGAAGAAGGTCATCAAGAAAATCGTTAAAAAACCGAAAGAGGGACAGACAGATGGTGCCGAGGGTAGTAGTACATCAGCAGAAAAACCGAAGAAGATTGTTAAAGTTGTTAAGAAAAGCACAAAACCTAGTGAGACACTTTCAACTGATTCATCTGTTCCTGAGACACCACCGCCAGTATCTTCAGAGGCTCCAGTACCACCGAAGAGAAAAGCAAAGCCTTCAACTACGAAAACAGCTGTCAAGAAACCCGATGAGCAATGATCCATCAAAAATCAAAATAATTGATATTTTTTACAGGTTTTTTTTTATTATTACCCATGAATTTTTCAAGTCATCTATTGTTATCAGGGTTTCTCGGAAGCTTTTTTCAAACTAGTCTGCGGTTATTCACGACATTTTTTTTTGCCTTTTTCTTTTCATTTTTTCAATGAAAAAAAACGTGAAAAACTCATTTCTGCATTCAGACTGACTATTACGAGATTGAGAGCAATGTTACTTTATACTAATCATTAAGTATCCCTAATTATTCAGTTTTGTGTCTTTTTTTTTTTGTTTAAAGTGAAATTTATATGTTAAAAAACTAATATCAATGGCACTTTGTATACGATTGTCTAGCATTTGCTTTTTAGATATATTAATTTATGTAATCTAAGAAAATTTTACTCATCAATACTCTTCTCATAATTTATTCTATGTGTCTCAATTTGGTAGCAGAACAAAACTCTTTCTTTTTTCCTCGAATTGCTCATCGAATCGAAAAAGATATTATAGAATTTGTATTGAATTATTGTTAATGTTTGAAAGATAAAAATTGTTATCGGAATATTCACTTTTTAATAAAACTTGAAAAATAAGATACTAATGAAATTTATTCTCTTATTTATTGAAGGAGTAACGAAAGATCTGGTAATTGTTGAATTTTCAAATTTATTGTTTAATAATGAAAAAATGATATAAATACGAGGTTTTCCGTTATTCCTTAAGGTAGTATCCCAGTGTACGCTCGATAAAACAGGAAAAATGATGATTTCTAGGTTAATTTCCAATTAATTCCTGATAATTCAGGGGAAAAGTGCTTCAATTTACCCGAAAAAATTGATTAAACTATTCGAAAGTCATATCTTCAGCTAGTGAATATAATTTCTTTTTCTCGATTTTTTTTTTTACATCAATCTCCTATCACAAGCATGAGATAGAAAGGGAGGCAAATAGTTACGACTACGTTCTAATTAAAATTTCTCAATAACTAGACGGTGAATTGAATATTTTTTTCTTCTATTATTTAGTTAAAATGCTGTTCTCTTCGCCAATTGTTTTTAAATACGAAGTCAATCGTGTGGTTTTTTAGTAATTTCGTTATTTCCGCTCGATTTAGGGCGTTTCATCCCCACTGCCATTTTCAGTAACTTTGATAATTCATATCTAATAAACTACTCGGTCAAAAATTATAAAAAAAATCAGAAAAACGTAAAAAAACATCATCTTTCATCCCCCATTAAGAAAAAACAAAATTAACCACCCCCAAGTCCCCTACAATATTCCCTTAAATCCTCATCATCAAAAATACATCTTTCAACTCCCAAAATTACCCAAGACATCGAAGAAAATTCCAACCAAAAAAAAATTCTTACCTTATACCTTCTAAAGACATAATTAATCAGCAAGCAATGATGAGAGTACCGTGAAGGCACCAGTTACCGGACGGTTGAGGCAGTGGTACCAGTTTCCGGACAAGCTAGAATTAAATTATTAAAAATCATTCAAGGTGAATTTTTGACAGTGATACTAATGATACTCTGATTATAATTGATTATTTAAAAACATGAATACAATTCTCCTTTCTTTTTTTTACATTAACGAGACCGATGGCGCGCTACAGCGCGCCCGTTAGGTATCTTTAGTATAGTATATTACGCGTACTGTACTAACAATTAACCTGACCAATGAGGAAGAGGACTTCACTTTAATCGTGACAAGTTTTGATATATCGATTGTTAGCATTCTTGATCCTTTTTATTAAGGATAATCGCGGAAAACTGAGATAAACTTTTTCCTGACTCCATATTAATGTCTATTTCGCTCTATCTCGCTTATTTACCGAGATAATAGTGAAAAACTGAAAAAACTTTTTCCTGATTCCATATGAATGTCTATTTCGCTCTATCTCGTTTATTTACCGAGATAATCACGGAAAACTGAAGGAACTTTTTCCTGATTCCATATTAACGTCTATTTCGCTCTATCTCGCTTATTTACCGAGATAATTGAGAAAATCTGAAAAAATTCGGCGGATACTGGATATCCCGAATTGTTGCGGCTTTTGGCCCTTCAGGATCCCCCATCATCGTGCGTTTCACTCAATTCTTTGCGAAATTTCAAGGAAAACCCCGTATTCCCTCGGGAAATGGGTGAAAAATGAGAATGAAGGAATATTCGAAGGAAATCAGCCATCATGGAAATCCCGATTTTCAAATCTTCATAACTTTTTTCTGCGGCGTATTTCCTGACGAAATTTTACAGTGACACTGCCTATGTCGTCCTGAAAGAGCCTGCAAAATTTCATAACAGTATCGCAAACGATTCTGAAGATTCGATAGAGCGGAAATGGTCATTTTCATAGAGCAAAGGCCATTGCCTCTGGGTTTGGCCTGAAAATTCCGCAAACACTGAATATCCCGAATCCTTGCAGCTTTTGGCCCTTCAGGATCCCCCATCATCGTGCGTTTCACTCAATTCTTTGCGAAATTTCAAGGAAAACCCCGTATTCCCTCGGGAAATGGGTGAAAAATGAAAATGAAGGAATATTCGAAGGAAATCAGCCATCATGAAAATCCCGATTTTCAAATCTTCATAACTTTTTCTCTGTGGCGTATTTCCCGATGAAATTTTACAGTGACACTGCCTAGGTCGTCAGGAAGTAGCCTGCAAAATTCCACAACAGTATCGCGAATGGTTCAGCGAATTCGATAGAGCAGACATTGACATTTTTGCTGATCCCATATTAACGTCCATTTCGCTCTATCTCGCTTATTTACCGAGATAATCGCGAAAAACTGAATATACTCCTTTCCTGATCCCAAATTAGTGCCTATTTCGCTCTATCTCGCTTATTTACCGAGATAATCGCGAAAAACTGGAATTTTTTCTTCCTGACTCCATATTAACGTCTATTTCGCTCTATCTGGCTTATTTACCGAGATAACTGAGAAAAACTGAAAAAATTCCGTGGATACTGGATATCTCGAATCGTTGCGGCTTTTGGCCCTTCAGGATCCCCCATCATCGTGCGTTTCACTCAATTCTTTGCGAAATTTCAAGGAAAACCCCGTATTCCCTCGGGAAATGGGTGAAAAATGAAAATGAAGGAATATTCGAAGGAAATCAGCCATCATGAAAATCCCGATTTTCAAATCTTCATAACTTTTTTTCTGCGGCGTATTTCCTGATGAAATTTTACAGTGACACTGCCTATGTCGTCCTGAAAGAGCCTGCGAAATTTCATAACAGTATCGCAAACGATTCTGAAGATTCGATAGAGCGGAAATGGTCATTTTCATAGAGCAGAGGCCATTGCCTCTGGGTTTGGCCTGAAAATTCCGCAAACACTGAATATCCCGAATCCTTGCGGCTTTTGGCCCTTCAGGATCCCCCATCATCGTGCGTTTCACTCAATTCTTTGCGAAATTTCAAGGAAAACCCCGTATTCCCTCGGGAAATGGGTGAAAAATGAGAATGAAGGAATATTCGAAGGAAATCAGCCATCATGAAAATCCCGATTTTCAAATCTTCATAACTTTTTTTCTGCGGCGAATTTCCTGATGAAATTTTACAGTGACACTGCCTATGTCGTCCTGAAAGAGCCTGCAAAATTTCATAACAGTATCGCAAACGATTCTGAAGATTCGATAGAGCGGAAATGGTCATTTTCATAGAGCAAAGGCCATTGCCTCTGGGTTTGGCCTGAAAATTCCGCAAACACTGAATATCCCGAATCCTTGCGGCTTTTGGCCCATCAGGATCCCCCATCATCGTGCGTTTCACTCAATTCTTTGCGAAATTTCAAGGAAAACCCCGTATTCCCTCGGGAAATGGGTGAAAAATGAGAATGAAGGAATATTTGAAGGAAATCAGCCATCATGAAAATCTCGATTTTCAAATCTTCATAACTTTTTCTCTGTGGCGTATTTCCCGATGAAATTTTACAGTGACACTGCCTAGGTCGTCAGGAAGTAGCCTGCAAAATTCCACAACAGTATCGCGAATGGTTCAGCGAATTCGATAGGGCAGACATTGACATTTTTGCTGATCCCATATTAACGTTCATTTCGCTCTATCTCGCTTATTTACCGAGATAATCGCGAAAAACTGAATATACTCCTTTCCTGATCCCAAATTAGTGCCTATTTCGCTCTATCTCGCTTATTTACCGAGATAATCGCGAAAAACTGGAATTTTTTCTTCCTGACTCCATATTAACGTCTATTTCGCTCTATCTGGCTTATTTACCGAGATAACTGAGAAAAACTGAAAAAATTCCGTGGATACTGGATATCTCGAATCGTTGCGGCTTTTGGCCCTTCAGGATCCCCCATCATCGTGCGTTTCACTCAATTCTTTGCGAAATTTCAAGGAAAACCCCGTATTCCCTCGGGAAATGGGTGAAAAATGAGAATGAAGGAATATTCGAAGGAAATCAGCCATCATGAAAATCCCGATTTTCAAATCTTCATAACTTTTTTTCTGCGGCGTATTTCCTGATGAAATTTTACAGTGACACTGCCTATGTCGTCCTGAAAGAGCCTGCAAAATTTCATAACAGTATCGCAAACGATTCTGAAGATTCGATAGAGCGGAAATGGTCATTTTCATAGAGCAAAGGCCATTGCCTCTGGGTTTGGCCTGAAAATTCCGCAAACACTGAATATCCCGAATCCTTGCAGCTTTTGGCCCTTCAGGATCCCCCATCATCGTGCGTTTCACTCAATTCTTTGCGAAATTTCAAGGAAAACCCCGTATTCCCTCGGGAAATGGGTGAAAAATGAAAATGAAGGAATATTCGAAGGAAATCAGCCATCATGAAAATCCCGATTTTCAAATCTTCATAACTTTTTCTCTGTGGCGTATTTCCCGATGAAATTTTACAGTGACACTGCCTAGGTCGTCAGGAAGTAGCCTGCAAAATTCCACAACAGTATCGCGAATGGTTCAGCGAATTCGATAGAGCAGACATTGACATTTTTGCTGATCCCATATTAACGTCCATTTCGCTCTATCTCGCTTATTTACCGAGATAATCGCGAAAAACTGAATATACTCCTTTCCTGATCCCAAATTAGTGCCTATTTCGCTCTATCTCGCTTATTTACCGAGATAATCGCGAAAAACTGGAATTTTTTCTTCCTGACTCCATATTAACGTCTATTTCGCTCTATCTGGCTTATTTACCGAGATAACTGAGAAAAACTGAAAAAATTCCGTGGATACTGGATATCTCGAATCGTTGCGGCTTTTGGCCCTTCAGGATCCCCCATCATCGTGCGTTTCACTCAATTCTTTGCGAAATTTCAAGGAAAACCCCGTATTCCCTCGGGAAATGGGTGAAAAATGAAAATGAAGGAATATTCGAAGGAAATCAGCCATCATGAAAATCCCGATTTTCAAATCTTCATAACTTTTTTTCTGCGGCGTATTTCCTGATGAAATTTTACAGTGACACTGCCTATGTCGTCCTGAAAGAGCCTGCGAAATTTCATAACAGTATCGCAAACGATTCTGAAGATTCGATAGAGCGGAAATGGTCATTTTCATAGAGCAGAGGCCATTGCCTCTGGGTTTGGCCTGAAAATTCCGCAAACACTGAATATCCCGAATCCTTGCGGCTTTTGGCCCTTCAGGATCCCCCATCATCGTGCGTTTCACTCAATTCTTTGCGAAATTTCAAGGAAAACCCCGTATTCCCTCGGGAAATGGGTGAAAAATGAGAATGAAGGAATATTCGAAGGAAATCAGCCATCATGAAAATCCCGATTTTCAAATCTTCATAACTTTTTTTCTGCGGCGAATTTCCTGATGAAATTTTACAGTGACACTGCCTATGTCGTCCTGAAAGAGCCTGCAAAATTTCATAACAGTATCGCAAACGATTCTGAAGATTCGATAGAGCGGAAATGGTCATTTTCATAGAGCAAAGGCCATTGCCTCTGGGTTTGGCCTGAAAATTCCGCAAACACTGAATATCCCGAATCCTTGCGGCTTTTGGCCCATCAGGATCCCCCATCATCGTGCGTTTCACTCAATTCTTTGCGAAATTTCAAGGAAAACCCCGTATTCCCTCGGGAAATGGGTGAAAAATGAGAATGAAGGAATATTTGAAGGAAATCAGCCATCATGAAAATCTCGATTTTCAAATCTTCATAACTTTTTCTCTGTGGCGTATTTCCCGATGAAATTTTACAGTGACACTGCCTAGGTCGTCAGGAAGTAGCCTGCAAAATTCCACAACAGTATCGCGAATGGTTCAGCGAATTCGATAGGGCAGACATTGACATTTTTGCTGATCCCATATTAACGTTCATTTCGCTCTATCTCGCTTATTTACCGAGATAATCGCGAAAAACTGAATATACTCCTTTCCTGATCCCAAATTAGTGCCTATTTCGCTCTATCTCGCTTATTTACCGAGATAATCGCGAAAAACTGGAATTTTTTCTTCCTGACTCCATATTAACGTCTATTTCGCTCTATCTGGCTTATTTACCGAGATAACTGAGAAAAACTGAAAAAATTCCGTGGATACTGGATATCTCGAATCGTTGCGGCTTTTGGCCCTTCAGGATCCCCCATCATCGTGCGTTTCACTCAATTCTTTGCGAAATTTCAAGGAAAACCCCGTATTCCCTCGGGAAATGGGTGAAAAATGAGAATGAAGGAATATTCGAAGGAAATCAGCCATCATGAAAATCCCGATTTTCAAATCTTCATAACTTTTTTTCTGCGGCGTATTTCCTGATGAAATTTTACAGTGACACTGCCTATGTCGTCCTGAAAGAGCCTGCAAAATTTCATAACAGTATCGCAAACGATTCTGAAGATTCGATAGAGCGGAAATGGTCATTTTCATAGAGCAAAGGCCATTGCCTCTGGGTTTGGCCTGAAAATTCCGCAAACACTGAATATCCCGAATCCTTGCGGCTTTTGGCCCTTCAGGATCCCCCATCATCGTGCGTTTCACTCAATTCTTTGCGAAATTTCAAGGAAAACCCCGTATTCCCTCGGGAAATGGGTGAAAAATGAGAATGAAGGAATATTCGAAGGAAATCAGCCATCATGAAAATCCCGATTTTCAAATCTTCATAACTTTTTTTCTGCGGCGTATTTCCTGATGAAATTTTACAGTGACACTGCCTATGTCGTCCTGAAAGAGCCTGCAAAATTTCATAACAGTATCGCAAACGATTCTGAAGATTCGATAGAGCGGAAATGGTCATTTTCATAGAGCAAAGGCCATTGCCTCTGGGTTTGGCCTGAAAATTCCGCAAACACTGAATATCCCGAATCCTTGCGGCTTTTGGCCCATCAGGATCCCCCATCATCGTGCGTTTCACTCAATTCTTTGCGAAATTTCAAGGAAAACCCCGTATTCCCTCGGGAAATGGGTGAAAAATGAGAATGAAGGAATATTTGAAGGAAATCAGCCATCATGAAAATCTCGATTTTCAAATCTTCATAACTTTTTCTCTGTGGCGTATTTCCCGATGAAATTTTACAGTGACACTGCCTAGGTCGTCAGGAAGTAGCCTGCAAAATTCCACAACAGTATCGCGAATGGTTCAGCGAATTCGATAGGGCAGACATTGACATTTTTGCTGATCCCATATTAACGTTCATTTCGCTCTATCTCGCTTATTTACCGAGATAATCGCGAAAAACTGAATATACTCCTTTCCTGATCCCAAATTAGTGCCTATTTCGCTCTATCTCGCTTATTTACCGAGATAATCGCGAAAAACTGGAATTTTTTCTTCCTGACTCCATATTAACGTCTATTTCGCTCTATCTGGCTTATTTACCGAGATAACTGAGAAAAACTGAAAAAATTCCGTGGATACTGGATATCTCGAATCGTTGCGGCTTTTGGCCCTTCAGGATCCCCCATCATCGTGCGTTTCACTCAATTCTTTGCGAAATTTCAAGGAAAACCCCGTATTCCCTCGGGAAATGGGTGAAAAATGAGAATGAAGGAATATTCGAAGGAAATCAGCCATCATGAAAATCCCGATTTTCAAATCTTCATAACTTTTTTTCTGCGGCGTATTTCCTGATGAAATTTTACAGTGACACTGCCTATGTCGTCCTGAAAGAGCCTGCAAAATTTCATAACAGTATCGCAAACGATTCTGAAGATTCGATAGAGCGGAAATGGTCATTTTCATAGAGCAAAGGCCATTGCCTCTGGGTTTGGCCTGAAAATTCCGCAAACACTGAATATCCCGAATCCTTGCGGCTTTTGGCCCTTCAGGATCCCCCATCATCGTGCGTTTCACTCAATTCTTTGCGAAATTTCAAGGAAAACCCCGTATTCCCTCGGGAAATGGGTGAAAAATGAGAATGAAGGAATATTCGAAGGAAATCAGCCATCATGAAAATCCCGATTTTCAAATCTTCATAACTTTTTTTCTGCGGCGTATTTCCTGATGAAATTTTACAGTGACACTGCCTATGTCGTCCTGAAAGAGCCTGCAAAATTTCATAACAGTATCGCAAACGATTCTGAAGATTCGATAGAGCGGAAATGGTCATTTTCATAGAGCAAAGGCCATTGCCTCTGGGTTTGGCCTGAAAATTCCGCAAACACTGAATATCCCGAATCCTTGCGGCTTTTGGCCCTTCAGGATCCCCCATCATCGTGCGTTTCACTCAATTCTTTGCGAAATTTCAAGGAAAACCCCGTATTCCCTCGGGAAATGGGTGAAAAATGAGAATGAAGGAATATTCGAAGGAAATCAGCCATCATGAAAATCCCGATTTTCAAATCTTCATAACTTTTTTTCTGCGGCGTATTTCCTGATGAAATTTTACAGTGACACTGCCTATGTCGTCCTGAAAGAGCCTGCAAAATTTCATAACAGTATCGCAAACGATTCTGAAGATTCGATAGAGCGGAAATGGTCATTTTCATAGAGCAAAGGCCATTGCCTCTGGGTTTGGCCTGAAAATTCCGCAAACACTGAATATCCCGAATCCTTGCGGCTTTTGGCCCTTCAGGATCCCCCATCATCGTGCGTTTCACTCAATTCTTTGCGAAATTTCAAGGAAAACCCCGTATTCCCTCGGGAAATGGGTGAAAAATGAGAATGAAGGAATATTCGAAGGAAATCAGCCATCATGAAAATCCCGATTTTCAAATCTTCATAACTTTTTTTCTGCGGCGTATTTCCTGATGAAATTTTACAGTGACACTGCCTATGTCGTCCTGAAAGAGCCTGCAAAATTTCATAACAGTATCGCAAACGATTCTGAAGATTCGATAGAGCGGAAATGGTCATTTTCATAGAGCAAAGGCCATTGCCTCTGGGTTTGGCCTGAAAATTCCGCAAACACTGAATATCCCGAATCCTTGCGGCTTTTGGCCCTTCAGGATCCCCCATCATCGTGCGTTTCACTCAATTCTTTGCGAAATTTCAAGGAAAACCCCGTATTCCCTCGGGAAATGGGTGAAAAATGAGAATGAAGGAATATTCGAAGGAAATCAGCCATCATGGAAATCCCGATTTTCAAATCTTCATAACTTTTTTCTGCGGCGTATTTCCCGATGAAATTTTACAGTGACACTGCCTAGGTCGTCAGGAAGTAGCCTGCAAAATTCCATAACAGTATCGCGAATGGTTCAGCGAATTCGATAGAGCAGACATTTACATTTATACTGATCCCATATTAACGTCCATTTCGCTCTATCTCGCTTATTTACCGAGATAATCGCGAAAAGCTGGAAAAAAAATTTCCTGATTCCCTATCCCAGCACGCCCGTTACGTATTTTTAGTATAGTATATCACGCGTACTATACTACTCACAATTTAAGTGACCAATGAGGAATGAGGACTTCACTTTAATCGTGACAACTTTCGATATATCGATTGTTTGCGTTCTTGTTCCTTTTCATAGAGGATATACTCTCTATTAATATTTCCGAAAATTTTCGAATAATCCAAAAATTTTCGAATAATTCAAAAATTTTCCAATAATTCGCATATTTTTGAATAATCCGAAAATTCTCAAATTATTCGAATCGAATAGTAATATTCGATTCAACTCGAACACTATTTGCATACCCCTATTGCTGCTGCATCCGGAAACTGGGACCTGTCCGGTAACTGGGTCCACCAGTGTAATAAGCCTGTCGTCTTTTTACAGCGCAGCTGCAGTTCAACCAGAGAGAGTCCACGGGTCCACAAGGTGGCTCGTGACGACCCTGAATACCCGGCAGTATGGCCGCTAGTGTGTGAATCGCAGTAAGTGACAGCTTATATCTCCCAAATACACCATACACGAACCTAAAAACTCCACCAACACTGGTAAAATAAAATAAACACACACAAAGTGCGTGTTACTTCAAAATAAAAATACCTAAAATGGTCTAAATATCATTAAATAGTGTGTTTTTTCCTCGTAATATTTCGTCAATCAAACAATTAGTATTTTTAGTAAATATAAACAATGATTAAAGAAATGGCTGATGATGAGGCCACACAGGCAACAAATGATGATGCAAGTGAGTGCAAAAGATACGCTGTACAGCTTGGTTATTGGACGGATCCTTTTATTAATTTCTTCGTACGTCAAACACCACGTAAACCACCAGAAATCAATCGAGGTTATTATGCTAGGGTCAAGGGCATCGAGGTGTTTATCGACAAATTTTTGAAGGTCAGTTAAATTTTTTTTTTGAATTTTTTTTATCTATTTTTTGGATTTTTTTGTTACGACAAGACTAGAGGTACAGAAGTGCCTTCAATAAATACATTGAATTCTGTATATATAGTGTTTGTGTCTTTGAGTGTCATTTAAGTGTCACATCAAGTGTTAGTAATTCAATATATACTCAAAGGGCTTGTTAAATACATGCAAAAGGCACTTTTGTACTTCCTGCCTCATCGTTTTTGTTATTCTTGTTATTTTTGCTATTGTTGAGTATTCATTCAAAAAATAGCAGACCTCTGACGATTTTCAGTTTTCTTTTTTTTTTTAACAAAAAAAATAGATTATTTTTAGAAGAATGAAAAATAGGGAAATTTAGAAAATTTGAAAATAATGAGTGCAAATTTTTTAAATAATTTTTTTTGTAAAAATTTACTTGTTTAAAAATTTTTAATCAAAAAATTGGAAGATTTCTGTTATTTTCAGTACTATTATCGTCGTATTTTTATTTATTTATTTATTTTTTTGGCTAGATGACATCAAAATTCATTGTCAAGTGCACTTAAATCGAGAATAAGTCTTCTAACCTCTTAGAAATGATTTTTTTGGGGAAATCTTGGATTTAGTATTGCTACAGACATTATGACACTGAAAATAACCAACATCTTCCAATTAATAGATATTTTCTTTCACAAGAAATAAAATATTTTCTTTAAAAAATGAAAAATATGCATAGGTAGTAAATTTGAAAGAAACTACAACTGCAATTTTTTCAAATATTTTTTTTATTATAATTTATTTATTTAAAAAAATCCAAGAAATTGTCAGATGTCTGCTGTTTTCTGTTTCATGCAGACGTCTGACACAGCTGATATCGGCAGTGAAAGGGGGTGTGAAAAAGGGGGGAAAGGTGGAAATTGGACTAGCCAGATTTGGGAGAGGGGGGAGGGGGGGGGGGTAAGGGGATGAGACCGAGTGGTGACGGAAACCTTGACCCGGACGAGGCCCTGGCCTAATTCAGAAAATGGGCTCCTACTTTTATCGTCAATACACAAAGACATATATATGTGTGTATATATATAGGTCAAATGCAAAATCAATGACGCAGGAGAATCCTGAATTATTATGGGTGTCCTTGAGGCAAATTTCAATATCAATGTCTTTTTGCCAATTTATAAATTTACCAATTAAAGCTTTTCGAATTTTTGATTTAGGATCATTTGCCTCTATTTTTCTTTTTTTTTTCAGGAATATCTGGGAAAATAGGAGAGATAGGGCGGATCGAACTGGTCTACTTTTGTAGAGAATTTAGAGAGCTACGAAACAAGATTTGGGCATATTTGCCCTATCTCGATTAGTTTCCGAGATATTCTCAAGAAATTAAACTGGAAATAGAATGATAATGAAATTAAAAGACATCGCTCTTTTTTTTTGCATTTTTTTAAACATGTAAGCTATTATTTTAAAAATATTGAAAAAATTTGAACTTGTAGCTTTTCAAATTTTCTACATTTTCATATTTTTTAATAATTTGTTTGTTAAAAAAATGAAAATTATACAAATCTTCATAGCAATTCTTGTGTTTTCTTTTATTTTAGTAAATGAATTATTTTTTGAAAAATTGAGAAAAATATGTGCATGCAGAAAATTAAAGAAACCTACAGATACAAATTTTTTTAATATTTTTTTTTCTACTAATTTATTTGTTTATGAAAATCTTCAAAAAATGTTGGATTTCTGCTAATCTCATTATCATCTCAAGAGAATTAATAAATTCTCCATTATTAAATTTTCAATGGTTTTTCTTTTTTCTCTTCTTTCGTAGATGTTCGTTGGATGTTTACGATTATTTGTGTTTTGTTGAAATGTTTAGCTCTCTGGTGGTAAGGCACAAATAATTAATCTTGGAGCTGGATTTGATACACTGTATTGGCGACTGAGGGATGCTGGATGCAGTCCACAAAATTTTGTAGAGCTCGATTTTCCAACAATAACAGCTAAAAAATGTTATCACATTAAGAAACACAAACAGCTCATCGATAGAATCAATACTGAAGGTAATTGGAATGATTTTCATTGATAATTAGGGGATTTTCATTTATAATTAGGGAAAATTGTTGTGATACTGAAAATAGCAAACATTTGCCAATTTTGAGATCTTTTTTTCTATTTAACAAATAAATTATGAAACACTTATGAATCAGAAATCAGAAGATTTTACATTAAAATGAGAAATCTCAAGAAAATTTCAGAATTTTTCCAAAGATTTCCATTCTCATGTATATTTAAAAAATCAAAAAATTAAGTGCAAATTTATTTCTATTTTTTTTTATCATATTATAATTGTTTCAAAAAAATCAAAAAAAATCGTCGAATTTGTGCTAATTCACTTATGATGAATTATAATTATAATATAATCATATAATTAGATTGCAGATAACTGATTAGTAATTTTTAATTTCAGATGGTGAAATCAAATTTTCAACAACAGACTTTCATGCAGCTAATTATCATTTAATGGGTATAGATCTACGACACATATCAGAATTATCAAATAAATTGATACAAGCAGAAGTTGATTTCAATGTACCAACACTATTTATTGCTGAATGTGTACTAGTTTACGTAGATAGTAATGCAGCATCGGCTCTACTAAAATGGCTTGCTGAAAAATTTAAAAATAGTATTTTTGTTAATTACGAACAAGTTAATATGCGTGATAAATTTGGACAAGTTATGCTGCAAAATTTACGATGCAGAGGATGTTTATTAGCTGGAGTTGAAGATTGTGAATCATTGGAGACACAACAGAGACGGTGAGATTTTATTATTTTCTTTTTTCGATTTTTATGGAAAACTATAAAAAATATTTTGAAAAAAGAAGGGTTTTTTCTTTTATCTTTATCGAAGCTTAAAAAAAGGGGTTTTAATCTTTTTTTATATATTTTTTTTCAACAGATTTACGATAAATGGCTGGCAAGGCTCCAATGCCTGGACAATGGTTGAAGTATACGACTCACTGCCAGAGTCTGAACGAAAAAGAATCGAACGTATTGAGATGCTTGATGAAAGGGAACTGCTTATACAACTACTTCAACACTACTGTATTGCTGTTGCATGGAATGGCACGATTTTCAAGAATCTATCCATTGCACAGGGTTAGATTTATTATTAAATTCGAATTTTAAAAAATTGAAAAAAGAAAAACCATCAATCGAGTTACTCCAGGTAGTGGAATTTGAATGGGAAAAAGAAAAAGCGCGGGAAGTTCGTTTGAATTGCATCAGGTATGAAATTAATGAATTATCTTACCCCCAAATTTTTGCCACTTCAATTGTGATAACAATGGATTTTCAGTTATTAAATGAGAAATATATATATTTATTGCAATTTTTTATTGAAGAGGTAGATGGAAAATGTTTATTTTCAAGTTTTTTTTCTTTTTATAATCTTTGATTTTTATAGAAGATGAAAATACTTACATTCAAGAATTATTGTCTCAGATTTCTTTTATTTATTAATTTTTCTCCCTTTTTTCTTGTGATGATCATCGATGAATTTCAGTTTTTGAGAGAGTTTGGAGGTTTTTGAAACGTTAAAAAAAAGTGCATTGCCTCAAAGAAAAATTTGAAATATTCGTATGAAATTAAATAAAAATCTCAAATGCGTTGTGAGCTAATTGCAACGAAAATTACTTGAAATAAGGCAGTAATTAAAGCTATTATTGAAAAAAAATCGTATTAAATAGTTTTGAATTGATGATTTAAATACAAAGTTCATGAAAAAGAAGTTGAATGAGTAAAATAATTAAAATTATAATTTAACTGCCATATCTGTAATGTAATGATCTTTGCAGTATAATCATGATAATGTAAACTGAAGAAATATTGTAAATTTATTGAGATAATTTTTTTCTTGAGGAAGTTATCTTCAGCAATGAATTCTCATCAAATATGAAAGATTTCTAAAAAAATATATGAAATAATTATTATCGTATTTAGGAAAACCAGGGTTGTGGATTCATTATATTAGTTGAGGCTCTAATTTTTCCCAATTTTCCCTGAATTTCATTGATTCTTCATTAATTCTGAATAGAAAACAAAAAAATTTCCCCCATCTAGTCCATAAATAAATGAATAAAAAAATAAAATAACTAAACACACCTGGAGTAACACACAAACTCAATAAATAAAAAAAAAATAAATCTTATATTTTTCTCGTAAAAAATGAAAATGAATTAAAAAATTTCAAGTACTGTCGAAATATTCTCAAATATTTGTAACTCTGAATTTCTCTGCATGTAGTAAAGACTGTTATACTTTTCTCACTCTTTCGTTGTGATGAAGAAAAAAAGAAGAAGTAATTAAAAATTAACAGAACCCGCAATTGTTCGTTAATCTCGTAAAAACACACACACAGACACACACATGTTCCACACTTTCGAGAGATTCGACTATCAAAAATTCATGACATTTAGTTTCGCGAGAAAAATGCGTAATCGCTCAAAGAAATTAATTTTAAAAAAAGTTAATTCAGTCAGGATTAAATCAGCAAAGTTAAATCAACGAAAAAATTGCACATGAGTATATATTTTTTTTAAATCCCTGCACCAAAGAATATATATCTGCTGTCTGACAATACCATCAAATTTTTTCCTCCAATTCAAAAGTATTTTTCGATAATTCTGAAAAATTGAAATTTCGAAAATTTTAAAAATATGTAAATTATAAAAATAATATTTCATATTTTTTTAAATATTTCGAGCATTTTTTTTTTTGGAATTAGAGGAAAATACTTTGATCGAGTTTCCTCTAGAATTTAATGCAGACGGCGTTATTACTCGTAAATCAGGCGTTGAAATCCAAAAAGAAAAAAAAAGATCAATAATTTTGAAGATCTATAAATTCTAGATATAATGAAAAAAAAATGAAAAAAAGTATATAGAGATGTATTGTGCTTCCATGTCAGTATAAATATAACACAAGATGATCAAAGATAGAAGTCTTGTATTAATTTTACGTTTGTGATTTGCAATTTGACATGATACACATTATTATTAATTAATTATTGATAATGTTAAAAAAATTTAAAACACCATAATTTTTTTTTTCTGCGTGCAATTACTGAATGCTAAATTTTGAATTGTACACTGCGGATTGATTTTTCAAAAAATTGCAAGTGATTAACATGCAGGGGAAAGTGGAATATCCATTTTACCCCACTTTCTCCTGAAATTCAACGATATTAAAATAAACATTATTTTCTCTTATAATCAGTCGTAATAATAAGAGATTCAAGTCTTTGAACATCATGTACAGCTCTGTTACTCAAACAATTATTTTATTATTCTGTGAGATAAAAAGGATTGAAATAACGAATAAAGACTATCGAATTCAAGAGAAAAAAATCACTATCATATTTAATATTCACTTTTCTTTCATAATTTATAAAAAATATAACATTATTATTTTATCATATTTAATTATTGTCTCTCGAAAATTTAATTCACTAAGATAAATTGCATTGATTTGCAGAAATCCCTAAAATATATTCAGAACCTTGTAAATTTATCAATAGAAAAATTCAACAATAAGGCACATTTTACATATTTACTCCTTAATAAAATTGCTATTAGGGTGAGTTGACCAATATTTAAACGATTCAACGTATTTATCCTTCAAAAAATTAGTAATCCAGGCGAAATATCATTTTTCTTATCTTTGAAACACAATATAATGATCATCAACTCAGATAAGAGCCTATAAAACTGTTAAAAAGGTGAAATTGGGGCAAAATGAAGGCTTGGAGCAACACGATTTGGATTTTTTTTTTTTTGATTGAAGGAGTTTATGAAAAAATCTAAAAAAATTTCAGAAGATGCTCCAAAATATGAAAATCATTGCTGAATTTTCTCAAATTTTTTCGTTAACTCGTTCACTCTCAAAAAAAGTTCCAAATCTTTTTGACAAACAGGTGCATCTTGCCCCATTTTACCCCGTTTATTCTTCCTTATATCAATAATCATCAAATTTCTCATGTTCAATCTCTGATTTCATCCCCTGGATCACTCACCCCCCTCCAATTTAAAATCCTAATGGAGTATTTTGTACGACTCCTCCAGCATCACAAATATTTTCCGAAATTTTCCTGAATCTATCAAAATTATTCAAGTATTTGTCCGTTTTAGTGACCTTCAGATTATAAGCTATTCTACTCGCAGCCTCCATGGACCATGCTTCGGCCATGAGTAGTTCATGCTGAGCTGTAGGTAAATTGTCATGAGCTGCTCTGCTGGCTCTGCTCATCACAACAGCGGAAGTGTACGTATCAATAGCAGCTTGTGCAAATCTATTCAAAATAAACTGTTCCTCAACAATGCCCTTCCCATACTTAATGAGAGCCCCTTCGATCCCTTGTCCAAAGCTCTCAACACTCTTCCCAAGAACCGCAGCACTTTCCGCGAGACTAGGATGCACAAGATGCGAGAAATTGGGAGCAGATCCAAGTCCAACCGCTTTAGTAGCTCTCTTAGCAGCCTCTTCGAATATCAAGCCCAAGTTAGCTGTTGGGTTCTTGAAAGCCTTCTGCAGCTCTTTGAGATGACCACCAGCATACTGAATGCCCGTTAACGCAACAAACAAGCGAAGAATATCATTGGTCCCCTCGAATATCCTGAAGATCCTGAGATCCCGCATGATCCTTTCAAGACCAGTGTCCTTCATAAAACCCATTCCGCCCATCACCTGAATGGACTCATCGCAGACGAACCAAGCTGACTCCGAAGCAAAGACTTTCGAGATAGCAGCTTCCAGATGATAGTCTTCACTGCCTTTATCCATATTACCAGCGATCATGTAAGCGAGTGATTGCGTTATGTACTGCAGCATCGCCATCCTCGCGATTTTTTCCTGGACCCCACCGTACTGATTGATCTTTCTTCCGAATTGGACGCGTTGTGTCGCGAATTCGACGGACTTCTTCATGCAGCTCTGCATGGTTCCCGAAAGTGCAGCTGCCATTCCGAATCTCCCGTTATTCAAGATGTTCATGGCGACTTTGAAGCCCTGGCCCTCACCTCCGAGAACGTTTTCCGCTGGGATTTTAACGTCCTCGAAGAATACTTCGGCTGTATTACTGCACTTGATGCCCATTTTCCTCTCCGGTGGACCGCTCGTTACACCACCAAAGCCTCTTTCTACGATGAAAGCAGTGACCTTGTCTTTTGTTGTGCCTGTTTCTGGGTCAGTTATTGGGACTTGAGCGAAGACTGTGAAGATTTCAGCTATACCACCGTTGGAAATCCAGATTTTACTGCCGTTTAGGACGTAATGTGAACCGTCAGGTGATTTTATTGCTCGACACTTGACGGAACCTGCGTCTGAACCACAGCTGGGTTCTGTCAGGGCGAATGCTGCGTATTCACCGGATGAAACACGGGGGAGGTACTTGGATTTTTGTTCGGGGGTTCCGTAGAGGAGGATGCCTTTGAAACCGATACTTTGGTGAGAGCCCAACATGATACCGACTCCCAAGTCGTTTTTACCAACTATCTCGACGAGTCTTGCGTACTGGGTGTTGTTTAGGCCAAGACCACCGTAGTCTTCTGGTACTTGCAGGGAAAATGCACCCAAGTCCCATAATGCTTGCTTCGTTTTCTGGTCCACGTCTGCAGTATCATCGTTTCTCACTGGATCGTTGATCTCCTGTTTAATGAATTGAAAGGATTTAATTTAGATTCTTCTCTGACGGGTTATAAGGTTTTTTTAGTAGACTCATTTTCTTTACTGCTATTTTCAGTAATGTAAATTACACAATTTTGGTAATATCATAAAACTGAGGAAAAAAAAAGTGGTGGAAAAGATCAAATTTTGATCTTTATTGGTTCTTAGCAATTTTTTTTTTGAAATAATTAAAAAAGTTGGTGAATTTAATGAATTTCGGTTATTCAATCCTAGTTGATGTATTTGAATTAACAAAATTGGGTGAATTCGAACAATGTTGACTTGTTTGAACTAAAAAAGACTGTAAATTCTACAACTTTCTCAATTATAAAAAAAAAAAAATTACTGAGGACCATGGAATCAATATTTGGTCATTTTAACCACTTTTCCTTTCGATGTTCAAAAAACATATTCTGATGAACTTATCTCAAGATATCTTTGAGACAAGTGGATTTAGAGAAAAATATCAAGAAACCTTTTTGGTAGAAAATTGAATTCCCCACAAAAAAGGTCTCTTCATAAATTCTCCGCAACCTCATATTTTCCGAGATCCCTTTAACTTAAACTATTAATTTTTCATCCAATCTCAAATTACTTCAAAAAATTTCTCGATCGGGTCAACCAGCATCCTCAGAGTATCGCTCTGCTCCTGACTCAAGGGAGATGGAAACGGAAAGACCTGGGAAACCTCAGCCTGTCCACGAAATATATTCATAGTAAATGACTGGGACTCGCGTTTTGCCTCTTTTGCCTCGCTTTTCTTCATCTTTGCTGCTGCCTGTGTTGCTAAACATCTGCAAGAAAAAACCACAATAAGGCACTAACAATTATAACTAAAGTCTAAAGTCCACCTTTCAAGTAAATCAAAACACATGACGTCATTCTGATGATAAATTTGGCTCTATAAGTAGTTGTAACAACCCAAGTACAGTAGAACGTCAATTATCCGAAAGAAAATGGGATTTATCCGAAAGTCAATTATCCTAATGATGATCTGGGTTATCCAGAAATATTAATCATCCAAACAATAATTTTGATCATTCGAATTCTGAGTTATTTTTCCGAATTGGAAAGCCCTTGAGGCCATATATGTATTCCTCAAACAAAGTGATATAAGAATATAAGCTGTAAAAACATTTGTAAGGAGGAAAAAATATAGTATAGGAGAAGGTGGGGCAGAATGGACATCAGGGGTAGAATGGACACATCTAAATTTTTAGCCAAATGTTATGGGAAACTCTTGAAATTGATAGAAATATTGGCGGTAGATTTTTTTTGATGATTCCATTGGGAAACTGAGAAAATTTTGGGCGAGAAATAAGTGCCGGAATTAATTTTTTCGAATTCTTAGCGATTTTAACTTTCTTGAGCATTTCAGAGGAGTAAAATCCTTCCTTTTTTGAAAATTTTCAGTTTTTTGAGGATATCTTCGGTTCTATTTGTCGTAGCGTAAAAATTCCGATGGGAGGTGAAAGGTGAGATCATTTCCCATCGATTCATGGGGTTTTCAATTGAAAAATATCGATTTTCAAGGTATTTATGGGCATTTCTGTGAAATCGTTTTGTGAAACAGTTTTTGGCCTGTAACGATCTCAAAAATTGATATTTTTGAATTCGAAACCCCACAAATCGATGGAAAATGAGCTCACCTTTCATTTAAGACTAGCCCCGAATTGCTACGACCAATAGAACCAGAGATATTTGCAAAAAACTGCAAAATTTCTTGGAAAAAAGTCTTTTGCCCCTCAAAAATGCTGAAAAATATCGAATTTTGAAAAAAAATCGCAAAATATACATCTGACACTTGTTTTCCGGCTAAAATTTTCTCAGCTTTTCAATAGAATCATCGAAAAAAATCCATCTCTAACCGTTTCATTACAGTGTCCATTTTGCCCCACTCTCCCCTATGCATATTTCCAGCGAATAAGTCTCCATGAAGAGATTTCAAAGCTGCTGAAATGAAAAAAAAAAACTATATCGTTAGACAATTATTCTGAAAATGCAATAAATACGAGACTTTCTGTTACGTTTTAAGCGCATATTGACATGAATGGAGCTATTGCTTTTGGTCAAGGTGATTGATCATAACTCACCGTGAATTGAGGCTCACGAACTTGTTCAAGTTCCTCGGTGTTTGAGCAAGCACTTTGGAGACTCCAGTAATCATCTTGTTCTTATGTTCTTCAGCCTCAGATCACTCGAAATTGAATTTTCTTGGTATTTTACTGGCAACAACAATAGACTTTCAGTTAACAGCGCAACTTCTCGCTGAGTGAGCCTGATTTTTTGGACTTTGAACACCAAACGAGGAGAAAATATTTTACGTAGACATTCGAAAGTGAAGAGGAATTTTTTTGAATTCTGTTTTATCAACAATTGAATAAAATGCGCACTTCAATAATGCACTGCGCTTCCGCTGTGGCGCTATTTTCGTTGCGCGGAAAAATTTAAAAGAAATTTAAACAGAAAAAAGGTGCAACTCATTTTTTTTTTCCATTTTTTTGAGAATATTTTGGAAACTAATGGAGATATGCACTTTTTCGAAAAATCCCCATTTTTAGCTCTTGAAATTCTCTGGAAAAAGGAGTTGAGGATGAAAAGGGCGTATGTCCACTTTTTTTTGCTGTTATTTAGTTCTTCTGCACATTAATAAATTGAAAATTCTCAAATTCTCTTTTTTTTTTCTTTTTTTTTTGAAGAAAAAGGGAATTGTTTCGAGAATTGGCAATCTCCAGCGTGTAATTGGATTCTCCACATTCAAAGTAAATCAATTCACTAATTTTATTTAAAGTCAAATAGAATTGAAATGATTGAAAAAAATGTGAATGAAACGAAAATTAACAATTTGTGTTTTTCAACAAAAAAAAAAAGAACGATTTTACCTGTTTTCATTGAGTTTAACTGTTTTCATTGATCAGTAATTCATTAAAATTGAAATAAATAGGAGAATTGAGAATTGGCCAATCGGGGAGAGATCCAATGGTGCAAAGGGGGGATGGAGGTGTCAGGAGATGAGACCGATGATTGTCCTTTATGAAGTGAATCGGTTCACTGAGCAGAGGCAGCTGCGCCACGAGATAAGGAGATACACCACCCACACGAGTAGCTTCACTTCAACATGCTTCTATGGTTTCGAGAAGAGACACATCGAAGATTCATCTTTTCATGTGAATTATGTCATCGAAATTAGCGGAATTTATCTGGAAAAAAAATTCATGTGATGCAGATATGTTTTTTACGAAATTGCATTTTTGCATTTGAAAAATGGGCAATTGCTGCAATAAAAAAGGGAAATATCCGGAAAAATTATGAAAATCATTGTTTCAAGGGTCCTCAACTATTTTTTCTTTCAAGTGCTTAAAAATTCGTTAAATTTAATCAATTTTAGTGAAACGAAAAAAAATGAAGATAAAACAAAAATTTACGAAATTGCATTTTTGCATTTGGAGAATGAGCATTTGCTGTAATAAAAAAGGGAAATATTCGGAAAAATTATGAAAATCATTGTTTCAAGGCTCCTCAACTATTTTTTCATTCAAGTAATTGAGAATTTGGTGAATTTAATAAATTTCACTCAAATAAAGAAATTGAAAAAAAATGAAATAAAATTCTTTTTAGAGATTATTGCAACAATTTCATGATTTTTAGCAATTTTTTTCAAACTCCTTCTTTTTTCTCAAAGTAAAGAGGGCATTTGTTGACTTAAAAGAAGAAAATTCGTGGAAATAATGAAAATAATTGTTTTAAGAGTCTTCAGTATTTTTTTTTTCAAGTGATTAAAAATTCGTTGAATTTAATAAATTTTAGTTATATGAAAAAAAAAAAATTGAAGAAAGAACAATTGTTGAGGACTGTTGCAACAATTTCATCATTTTCACCACATTTTTTATCTCAATGTGAAAATCCAAAGCTTGAAACCATAAAAATCAAGTGTTTAATCCATCAACTGTGAAATTTCCAATTTTTCGATAAACTCCAAAGCGTTCACCTCTTTTTTTCTCGTTTCACACTTGCGTGAACCACTTTTTTATTCTGCGTATCGAGATTTACTCTTGCGCGCAGCTTCCCAAAGCTCTCAAAGTCCTATGGTGTCTGTGTATTCAATTCCTCAGTCTATCAGCAACGATTCACCATGACAGACAAGTCCGAAAAATCGGTTGATCACTCACAGAAACAGATTGATGCAGCTAAGAAGGAGCTTCAAGTTATCATGAAGAAGTTTGAGTCACGTGGTTTAATAGAGAGATCATTTGGATTTTGGCGGGCTCACTCGTTGCTCCGACCACTGAAATTTCGATTGACTGGAGGCAATCTCATTCTCCTTGGAATTATTTTTTACGCACTTTATCGATGCACTAGTGACTACGTTCTGGATCATCGGTATCAGAGAGTGAGTGATTTTTTTTAGAAAATATCGGAAATTAAGGGAGATACGCCTTTTTTACCATAGAAATTTTTCAGAACTACGAAAAAAGGATTTGCGATGAAAAGGGCGTATCTCCACGCAAAAATTAGTATTTTTTTAAGGTGAAATTTTTGGAGATTTTCCAAAAATTTCGACAACTTTTGATTTTTTTTTTTTTTTTTATTGTCCTATATTGAATTTTGACCACATGTTTTTTCAAAAATCAATATTTTTTCCTAATTAGAATTTTTTCTTTAATTTCCAGAGTTTCAAAGAAAAATTTCTTTTTTTTTTTCAATTTTTAAAATATTTTGATTGAAAAAATCGTAAAATAAATCAGGATTTTCCTTGAATTTTTTTAAATTTATTTGATTAATTTTTTCAGTGTCTAGTGGAGACACCAATGGTCTTCCAGAAGCTCTTCCGGCCAGCAGTGGATTGCTCCATTTGTCAAGGCGTTCAACAGGTTGAAAAACTCGGCAGTGTCAATCCTGAAGTTTTTGAAACTGAGTAAATCAATAAAATATCTCAATAAATTCAATCAATTTATAGTAAAAAAGTTTTAAAAAATGAACGAATCGATTTATTTTTGTCTTCATATTTAACTGGAATATCCCGGAAACTAAGTGAGATAGGGCAATCGCCCTAATCCTTTTCTGTAGAAAATTACAAGAATTACAAAAAAAAATTTCGGGTAAAAAAAAAGTATCTCATTAATTTCAGAGATATTTTAGAAAAATTATTAAAAAAAGAAAAAAGAATTATCTTCGAAATTGAAAAAAAATCTAATCGAATTTCAGAGTTTTCAATGTTTTATCATTTTATATCCTCCCTTCGTTTTTTTTTTAACATTTTCTAATTTTTTAGCATCTTGTTGAGAGTTTAATTCTAAATATTAAATATTAATTATCAAACATTAAACATTAAGTTTCAATATTGAATATTATATCATTTTTATTCTTGAATTAATTCGAGGTATGCATATTCGGGAAGACCTGTAGTGATAACAGACGCGACCACCAACTGGTCAGCAATGGAAGTCTTCTCGTACTCATTTTTCAAAGCACTTTATCAAGATCAAGACGCCAACTGTCAGTTCTTTCCCTACAGAACTGAATTCAAAAGTTTGAACGAAGTATTTAATATGAGCGAGGAAAGGGCATTGCTCAAGCCGGGCACGGAGCCTTGGTATGTTGGATGGTGAGTAATTGAGATGAAATTATAATCAAATTCACATTAATCCATAAAAATCAGATTTTGAAAAAAAAATATAAAAAAAAAATCTATGAAAAGCTGATTAAAAAAAAAATCTATAGAAATCTGATTTTAAAAAAATCTATAAAAAACGAATTTCTATCATAAATTTTTCGTGAATATCTTGGAAATTAAGCGAGATAGAATGATTTTAACTGCACCCTTCTTTTTTAATGAATTCTTAGAATTAAAAAAAATTTCTCCACCAAAATTTCACGCTCTCCCTTAATTTCCGAGACATTTATTAAAAAACTGATGATAAAAATCGATTTTTTTCCCTATTTCAACTTTTTATCACTAGATTAATTGATTTTTTAAGGAGTAATTGCGATGAAAAAATAGGCGCTATTCTCCGGCAGCATTATCATCGTCCCTACTTTCTTCCAACTACAGCAGAGAGCGAGAAAACCGATTGGATATTCATGGGAAGTTCCGGTTATGGTGCGCCTATGCACGTAAGCTCTTATACCTCATGAATCATATCGTTGCCTTAGAAACAAAGGGGTGCAAGTGCTATACTCATAAATAGCACTTACGCCACTTTCTTCCTAAGCTTAGAAAGAAAAGCGCACAAGTTATATGCTTATATATAGCACTCATGCCACTTTAGTCCAAAGCTTAAAAAGAAAGTGGTATAAGTGCAGGGCTTATATATAGCACTTACGCCACTTTTTTCCTAAGCTTAAAAAGAAAGTGGCCTAAGTGCAGGGCTTATATATAGCACTTACGCCACTTTTTTCCTAAGCTTAAAAAGAAAGTGGCCTAAGTGCAGGGCTTATATATAGCACTTACGCCACTTTATTCCTAAGCTCAGAAAGAAAGTGGTATAAGTGCAGGGCTTATGTGTAGCACTTACGCCACTCTGTTCTTAAGCTCGGAAAGAAAGTGGCGTAAGTGCTACATATGAGCTTTGCACTTATGCCACTTTGTTTCTAAGCTTAGAAGAAAAGTGGCCTAAGTGCTATGCTTATATATAACACTTATGCCACTTTGTTTCTAATGTATGCAAATAATACCTGAAATATCCAATAAATCAATGAATCAATTCTGTTTCAAGGTCGACGATGTGGACCATGCCTCCTGGCAAGCGCAGATCAAGGGCTCCAAGCTGTGGACCCTAGACCCACCACGAGAATGCCACTACACGTGCAGCCGCCTCCAAATCGTCGTTGAACCCGGAGAAATAAGTAAGAATTCAATTAACCTCTGAATTAAATAAACTTCTTTCTAATTCTCTTTCTCACGACGTAAATATCTTTTTCCAGTTATTTTGGACACTAATCGATGGTATCATCAGACCAAGATAATCTCCACGGACCTCAGCATAACAATCGGCGCCGAGTACGATTAAACCTGAGTTAATCAGCACTGTTAAAAAAAAAAAGAAGAATATCAAATGTTAATAACCCGCATGTACAAACACTCGCAAATCTACAGAGTAAAGAGCTATTCAATGTAATGTCTATTGATTACCAAAGTGGCTCCAAAAAAGGACATGCGATGTGAAATGATGCAGGGATTTTTTTTTTCGTTGAAGCACTCGATAAAAAAATCTGAAAAAATTCAGGAAGATGCTGCGGCATGTCCATGATATTCCTGAATTTTTTGGGATTTTTTCCTAGTGTCCTTGACCAGAGAAAAAATTCCAACCCATTCTACCCCGGGGGTCCATCTTGTCCTAATGATGGGCTATGCTAAAAAAACATTGGAGAACTGTGGTACCACGAGCGTTTAGTTGTACTCACCGAATGCTATCCAAAGAGAGAAAAAGAGAGAGAGAGAGTCCATCGGCCGTGACGTGTTCGTAATTATGTCACGTGCCCATACGAAAATATACACATACACAAGAAGCATAAGTGTTGGAAATGAGAGACACACAAGGGGGTCCCGATGCGGTTTCACCCGGCTTGGAATATCTAAACTCTACCCAACTACCGTGTCTCACCACCTAAAGTATCACACACTGAAGCGTTAATGAAGGAAAGAATGGGGTAAAATGGACCGGTACGATAAAACCATTCAGGAATTTTTTTCGGGAGGAAGGAATCTTCGGAAAATTCTGAAAAAATTCGAGAAGATGCTGCAACATGTCTGCATTGTTGTTGAATTTTTTCAGATTTTTTGGAAGAGCCGCGCCTTTTTTAAAAAACATCCAAGTTCATTTTGTGCTGTAGGTCCATTTTAACGCGATTTTCTCGGGTTTGTATGTATGTATATACATACGGGCGGATCTGGATACGTGAAAAAGAGGAAACGGTTTGGTGGCACGGGCCCCTCACACGCAGATGGTTGGCTCGAGCGCACCTGGCGGCAGGTGAGCTCAAAGAACCCCCCTCAGATACAGGCTTTTGACCCGTTGCTAAATGAAAGCGAAAGAAAAAAGAACGTGTGGAGGAAAAAGAGAGAATTAAAAT
This sequence comes from Aleiodes alternator, assembly GCA_963921955.1. NCBI lineage: Eukaryota > Metazoa > Arthropoda > Insecta > Hymenoptera > Braconidae > Aleiodes > Aleiodes alternator. The sequence goes on from OY998098.1 coordinate 16,151,383, forward strand.
TGTGAACCGATCCTCCCTTCAGCGCCTTCCTCACCATGTGGACGATCATATGGTCGACCTCCTGTTCCTCCAAAGGACTATTAAAGATCCTGGGTGGATCAATTGAGTGAATGAATGAAACCGACTTTACGTTTGAAATTCCTCGTTTTATTTCTTATTGATTAAAATCATTGAATGAATTCGGTTGGGATGGATGGACAGGTAGCTTTTAAACGCGTCACAACGTAATTATGGATATTGATTTCTTGGAGGAATCGACCCGGAAAGGGAGAATAGATGGACTCTCAAGGGGTACACATGTTTAGAGGCAAATGGGATTCAAGGGGGGAGAGAAGGGTATTTAATTGTTTTTTCTCGATTTTTTGAAAAATTCTGAGGTGAAAGTACCATATTTCAAGTACATTCTGTGAAAATTTCAAATCGATCCGAGAAAAGTTAACGGTAATACAGCATTTTTAGTATGAGTGGTTTAGAATCGAGCTGAAATCAAAACTACGCTTCAAAGCAAAGAATTTATGAATCCTGAGAAATATAGATCAGTAGAACGAGAAAGGACAAATTCGATTTTCGGCCTCTTGTTCAAATTTTTATTGAAAATCAGGTATATTTGGATATTTAAAATTTTTTAGAATTCTCCAAAATTTTTCAAAATTTTTGAAATTATTTTGAAAATAATTTTTAATTTTTTTTGCCACAATTTTAACTTTGGAGTTAACATTAACAATTTTTCTTCGTCCTATTTCTTCTTAAAAATCATTATTAAAAATATTCTCATCATTTGAAAGTTTTCAGAATTCAAAAAATTATTTTTCACGTTATTTTCAATAAAAAAAAAATTCTGAAATTTTTCTCAAATTCAACTATTTCAACCTTTTTTATTTCATAAAAGAATCAAATTAAAATAGTCGTATCTCCATTATTTTCTCCGATATTTCGTTAATGCTCTCAACTTTTGAAAATTACAAAATTTTCCCTCGTACAAAACAGAATATGAGAGATGTATTGTGGCGATTTAATTTGGCTTCCTCACACAAGTTTCTTCATAAATGAAACTTGAGGAGCTTCTTGGTATAATGTTGCATTTAATAATCACGACAATACGACACGCGCATTAAAAATGTTATGTTAATTCTTCTTCTTCATCATTAAATCATATATTCAAAAAAAAGAAAATTTTCTTCAAAATCTTAACGACTCTTGAAAAAAAGAAATATATCAACGAATTTTGAAAAATTAATTGAACCCAATTGTGTCCCTCCAAAAACATGTGAAAAATTCCAAAAAATTCCCCAAACGACAAATTTTGAGGATTGATTTCGAAAAAAATTAGGAAGAATATTGAATTTCCGAAAAATCTCAAAAAATCTCGAAATTTACAAATTTCTACTCAATTTCAAATTATCCCAAACAAAACTGATTTCAATCATTTTTTCTTAAATCAGCGCAAAAAGCGTCCAGTTTCTCCTCATTCCCAACATCTTATATACATTATATGTTATATATTACATGTTACATAGAAAAAAAAGAAGAAGAAGAAAAGACTGAAGTTGGTATTCTCCGTCTCGCCCTTCGTACTTCACATAGATCACATATATTCGTATGTACCCGCGCATCATCGTGCGCAAGCGGTCACCAACCGTTTCTACATACACACAAACCTCCCCTCCCCCCTTACTACCCCTCCCCTCCCTCCATGTTAGAGTCACCAAAACGTTAGTACATATCGGTCGGTCCTATCGATTATTTTCTCCATGTGGAACTTTCCCCTATCCCTCCAGTTGTGTTTTCCCCTCTCCCCCCACCCAGCGTCGCGACGCCCCGGTATAGAGCGAGGATATCGACGTTACATCGCCGAGTCACCACCCCTCCCTCCCCTCCCCCCCTCAACGACACATGTGAACACAATGCACACAGAGTTCCCTGCTTCCCTCTAAAATTGTTTCTTTTTTTTCCTTGAAACAACTACTTTTCAAAAAATCTCTCAAAAATTAGAGGATTTTGATGGTGTTTTTAGTGATATATATAGTCCTATCTCCAGAAAAACAAGCTGCAAATTACTAACTGCCTCTCAATAACCGCAATTTCTCAAAAATGAGGCAGAAATGACGTTTTTTGCTAGGAAACGGGCACCGGAAGTCCATATTTCGCCCCTGAAATTCACCCTCCAGTTGTCCGCCGATTTTCAGCCCCCTCGCGTCCATTTTCATCCCTTCCCCTCATTCCCCTCTCTCTCCCTCCCCTCCACCTCCCAAAAACACAACCCCTGCGTATCGAGTTCGTTACAGATCCCCGTTCGCAAGATCGCTACCCCTGACTTCCCTCTGCCTCTTCAACCCCCCTCCCCACCCCTTCATTTCCCCTCGCCTATCCTCACGACATGCGCAACCTCCCTGTATGTGTGTGTTGGTCAAGTCGCTTTTCTTCTCTTCAATTCTGTCCTGAAAAGTCCTCCGCGTCTGAAAAAACACTTTCCCGTCTTTGCGTGAAATTTGCTTTTCCAAAATTCACAAAAAAAAAAAAAAAATACAATAAAGAAGAGAAAAATTGGAGAAATTGAGTGGAAAGGAGCGAAAAAGGACTCGTGTGAGCGTTCGAACCCGGGCGCGTGCGCTCATCCTCGAGCGAAACACATAGACACACACACACACGCATATATATATAAATATACATATACATATATATGTATATATAACACATGCAAAAACGCTGGAGAAAAACAGAGGACAAGAGAAGCCCCTGGTACATACATACATGATAAAAACACACACATATATATATATACATATATATACACATACATATGAGAGAAGAAGAGAAATACCCGGTTGGGGTATATAATACTGTAAAAGAGAGAGGGGAGGGGGTAAGAGCGTCGCGCGTGCAGATACGTGAGTAACGTTAAGACATGGTAGACACAAAACTCCCTATTTTTCCCCGTTGTGTGATACATAATCGTCCACCGGTCGAAAATACACAGCGCCATACAACTATTGAGCTTTTCCCTGAAAGTTGAACGAATAAATCGTTAATCAATCAATTGAAATCAATTAACCAATGAAAAACGTGGCTTCGGATCTTTACCTTCGGTCTTTGTGTGTGTATGTGTGTGTATATATGTGTATGTCGTCATCCGGTGGAGATAGTGATACTCTGGACCGGTGTGCAGCAGTGGGGGTTGTGTTTGAAGCCCACAGAGTACCACCTGAAGTGAGGGAGGGTGCTGTGGGCGCCAGAGGGCCGCCATTGATTTCTTTATTGACGGCTTTGGTCTGTGCTTCAAATTTAACTGAATAAAATCGTTCATCAGGAGCTCATTGCGCTAATCGCGCTGATCGCGCTCATTTCCTTTGCATTCAATTACCCAATAATAAAGACATTTTCATCCCAAATTTCGAGGTTAATTTACCCCCAAAATCTTAAATAAGTGGAATTTTTTTGGTTTAAAAATCGTGCGAATTGAAACTGGAGTTAAAAGAAGTTAATCGCCATGACGCAATTGGAATATGACGTGAAACGAAGATTTTACGTCTTCAGAAGGCTTTCGTAAAGCTGAAGACAAAATGGCGGCATTGATTCTTCATTGACGAATCACGTTTCACTCGAGATTGTCTTCATTGAACGCAATTCGCAGAAAAGTGAAGTGCAGTGAATTTAATCAGTAATTAGAGACACTAAATGACTTTTGAAAAAATCGTTATCGATTTTTCGGTTAAAAAACATTGAAATCGACGCTTTTTTTGAATTAAATTGTAATAAACAGGTGCTATAAGATCCGTTTGTTTTTATAGTCAGGAAATATCGGCGCATCGAGCTACAGCGGTCACGAGGTATTGGAAAATCGATAGAAACCTGACTGACGCGGCGAGTGGGTGGTAAAAAGGGGGAGTTAGAGGGGTAAAGAGAAGGGGAGAGAGATGAGCGTGGAGAATTTTTGATAGAGAAATTATCGAAGACACTCAATGAACCCGCAACATTAAACCACAGAAAGTGCATCCGGACATTTTTTTTTTCAAAAAAAAGCGGTAAAAGACACAAAGTGAAGCTGGCGAATGGGGTTAGGCAGTTTTTCTTCGTCGTCTTTCATATATATATATATGTAGAAAGACATAAAGACCTGGATTTCATGATAAATAATAAAGAATAAGAAAGAGAGAAATAATTCTCTAGTAACACCTGGACCATACAGACACACAGAGAGAAAGAGAGAGAGTCGCACGCGTGTCAGACGTGTTCGGTTGTCTGTGTAGGGGTGCAGAAGAGAAAAGGGGGGGAGGGGCAACTTCTCCCCGGGGTGAAGAAGGAGGTTATTTCATGGGCAAAATTGTGTGCAGGGTAGTGGGGGACAGGGCTTGAGGGGGGTTAAAATCGTGAAATAGGCTAGGGGAAGTAGACGAGACGGTCCGGTTCCACGGCAAAAGTGAGAGCCTTCACCGGTGTGTCGTAACACAGCTCCTGTGTGTTATAGCTACTACCAGAGTAGTTGGTGTATTAAAGAACCGCCCCTCTTTGCCAAGTTCTCCCTTACTTAGTTTCCCACTCTATCCCTCTCTTCTTCATTCTTTCTTTATTCCTCTTGAAGGTACACACTACACGCACGCACACATAAAGGGGCCTGTGTGTGTGTACTTGGGAGAGTACAGAGGGGTAAGAGAGAAAAGTGAGAAAGACAGAGACAGAAAAATAAATAAATAAGGATAGGTGTATATATGTGCGTGTGTCCTCACTCGTTCCGCGTATGTCATGGGAGCACGTTGGACGCTGCTCTTGTGTAGCCGGATCATCTCACTGATCCATAATCATGGATTTACCTTGATATTCAATCATTACAATTGGAATAATGTGGTTAATAGTCTATTTTACACTAATTATTATTTGACTGATCGGAGAGTGAGGAAAAACGTGGAAAAGTGATGGTTCATGGTATTGTTTTCTGGAAAAATTTCTGTTGATACACGAGAAAACAAAAAAAAAAAAAGAGAAAGAGAGAGAGATAGTTAATGGTGTTTGTGTGTTTTGTGTGTGTTGTGAAGAAGTGAGTGATGTGTATTTAAATTTGTTACTCTCGAATATTTATCAATGAGTAATTACAACTAGTTTTGTGTATGAAGACACAGTATCAGTGAATTAACGTGACGAAAAAGAGTGGGAGACAGATAATTTTAGGTGATTTTCTCTTTTTTTCCAGTTACTAGTAAAAGTAAAGGCAGGGAAAAGCGCGTGTGTGTGTTTTGTGTGCTGAGGTTAGGACACAGGGGGTGGTTGGTGGTTTTTTCATGTATAATAATAATAATAAAGTGTCTGTTGATGCGCACGCGTGTGTTTTAACGCTCTGATAACAGCGCCACTTTCCATGAAAAACCACATATACACATAAACACACAAAAACATACACAATAGCCTTGGAAAATTCGGTAAAAGTCAAAAGATAGTACCGATTTCGTAAACATCTCGGGGAAATCAAGGAAATATATATTTATATTTAAATAACACACAGGACACGAAATAACGCAGAATAAGAAGAATAAATTTCTAATCTCCGCAAGAGAAGAGAAAAATAATATAAATTATATAGATGTGCGTAAATGGAAGGTATAGGGGACATAGCCGATCATCATCGGTCGCATAGCGAGCAATTGTTGGATACGGTCGATTCACCAACAACGGCACTGAGTACGCATGGCCGTGGGGGCGTCACGAATGTTGGTAATACCAGTAGTGGGGGTGGTAAAAACAGTAGTAGGGGAGATGTATTACGTAGTAGTAGGCATATACAACAGCAACAACAGCACCACCACCACCACCATCATCATCATCATCATCATCCCCACCATCATAATTTACACGAGGATAATCGGACAAGTGGTAACGGCGCAGGAGGAGAAGAACGTGAACAAATTTGTAGTAGTGGGGATAGTAGACAACAGGGTGGTGAGGGTATGTCATCGTCAGACTCACAAAGTCCTGATATCGCGTGCGCTAGCCTACCATTGGAATTACTTGGTGCTGGCGCGCTTGGTAGCGTTAAGGAGGAGCGAGACCTCGCCGCCGCGGAGGATCTATCATCGTCACAGGAACAAACTGATAGAACAAGTGCAAGAGAAACATTGTCGGTGATTGTACCACCACAGGACATTGACGTTGATTCACGTGACGCTGATTCTGAATTACTGAGTCCTGGTAAATTATCACCAACATCTGGTATTAGTGTATCAGTTGCTAGTATGATTGACGCAACAGACTTCAGATCAATGCAACCAGAGCCAACATATCAGACACTGACATCAGTAGCTGAAAGAATGTCACCGCCAGGTTTTTCACCTGGCTCATCCTATGCAACATTAACACCACTACAGCCATTACCACCAATATCAACGATGAGTGATAAATTTGTTTATGCTGGACATACAGGCAGTGGTGTTTCTGGTAGTTTTGCTGTTATGCAGAATAATGGTCTTGGTAATATTGGAATTGGCATGGGTGGTGGTTCACCATATACATACGACAAATTACCACCAATGGGCATGTCACCACCACACAATTATCCATCACCAGGTGCTGGTTTACAACCTAGTCCATTATCACCACAGAGTGCATACAGTCAGAGTGGTCTTAATTCACCGCACAAATCAGCTAGTCCACATTATGAACCAGCATTTTTACCGAGATTACAACAGAGTCCAGCTGCACTTAGTCCACCATCGCCACCTGTTTCCGCGGCGACGAGTTTCGCGCCTTCCCATCATTCACCACCAACGTTATCAGTACCAGCAGCATCACCACCACCAATGCAAACGCAACTACAACAGACACAACAAAATCAACAAAATCAACAGCAGCAACAACAACAACAGCAACAACAAAGTTTAGGACAAAATATAACACATACACAGCATGTACAGCATACTTCAGTTGTTATGAAGACTGTATCGTCTGCTGGAAATGGTGCTGGTGAAGTTGAGGAAATTAATACTAAAGAATTGGCACAAAGGATTAGTGCTGAATTAAAGAGATACAGTATACCACAGGCTATATTTGCACAGAGAGTACTTTGTCGTAGTCAGGGTACACTTAGCGATCTACTGAGAAATCCAAAACCATGGTCCAAACTTAAGAGTGGACGTGAAACGTTTAGACGTATGTGGAAGTGGTTACAGGAGCCCGAGTTTCAAAGAATGTCAGCATTGAGAATCGCAGGTTAGTCTAAACTACATTTATGTTGAATTTTTGTCTCTCATTTCACCTGAAGATTTCATTTTTTTTTTTAACATTAAAAAAATGAGAGAATCACTCATATTTTCATGAAAATACACACAGACACTACCCTATTTTTTTTTACTTGAAACAAAATTCTCATCCATCCACTTTTTCTTTTTCTCCATAGAAAATAATGCTGAATTATGATCTGTAGAGAACTTTTTTTCGAAAAATATTCACGTGTGTCTCGCACCCCAATCACTTCCTTTCACATGCTCCGCACTGAATTCGTCTCCAATTTCGCCGCTGAAAATTGCAGAAAAAGAATATCTATAAGTGTTTATTAAAGAACGAAAAAAAACGGGGGGGAAATAGGGGAGAGGACGTCCACGACCTTTCTCAACGTCATCTCGACGAACTTTGTGTTTGAGTACTTCTCAGAGTCTCTTGAAATTCTCCATCAAGTGTGTCCAAGGTGTACAAGGATTAACACAACAAGTGAAAATGGGAAAATTCATTGGGAAGGGAAAATTCTGTTTTTTTTAATGATTAATGAAAATCAGTGAAAAACGAGATGAAATCGTGCACACGTGGTGTCCACGTGGTGAGGCGTACCATATCATTCAGAGATAGACGCGCGGAATAACACTTTTTGAATTCAACATCCTTCAGAGAGAGATAGGAAGAGTGAGAGGGGAGGGAAGAGAGTTTGTACGCCAGTAAAACCCCTTTCAGTTGGTATATATACCCCTCTTGGCTCTGAAATCTCTCTTTCCCTGCTGGCCTATCCCTCTGCCCCTCTTTTATCTACATGAGCACAACAGCCACGCAGTATTGATCGTGGTCACGCGGTATTTTGATGAGAACGCAGGCGCGACCTCGACGTGAGAGACGCCATCGCCATGCCGCCTGCCACGCTGCTGCCGTTTATATATATATATATATATATATATATATATATGTATATATATTGTATATATATATAACAAAACCACCCCCGTCATTTTCTCCCTCTTTTTACTTCCCTCTTTTGCTCTTTCTTGCATATATGCATATATATATATATATATATGCTTGCATGTATATGTATATATATATACACTTCTCAACTTATGTGTCAGTGTCTGTGTGTGTGTCTCTCTCTCTCTTCCCTCCGTTTTCTTCCTCTTCGTTTTTTTTCCCCATTTTCTCTGTCTCTTGCCTGCTTGAAACCTGTCCAACCCTTATCTTACTGGCTCAGTGTATATCCCTACTGGCGCCTTCCAGAGGAATCAAAAGAGTAACACCAGCAGCCCAGCCTCCTCCACATGCAACCAACGAGAAATGTAGCCAATTCTTCTTTATTATATTTCTTCTTCATATTGTCCTTCCAACAATTTTCTTCAGCAATTAAATTGACATTTACTTGAATAAAAAAAGAGAGAATTCATTCGAGTTTGCTCTATCATTCAATTAAATTTCAATATTTATAGGGAAATTTTTGCTTTTTCTTTGTGCAATTGGAGAGACGATGTATTTTTTTTGAGAGGGTGGAGAAACACACAATTGATAAAGCTCGAGGACACCCTCTGTACCTGTCCCTCTTTCTAGTTGCTGCAACCCCCTCCTCCCCTTCCCTTCTTCTTTGCTATGTTGCCTCAATGAAGCGGGAAAGAAACTTGCACTAGGACGACAGTGAAGGGGAGAAAAGTTGAAGGGCTGAGACAATAATGCCCCCTTGGGGTCTTCATTGTTTTCCTCAAAAATTGTTTTTTTTTTCTTCTTTTTTTTAGTTCTCTTTCGCTTTTGCCTGTCTTGTCTTTTTCTTTTACTACTTGGGGAAAATTAAAGCCGATCGTAAGTGGAAAGTTTTGAGGGGGGGGGGGAGTGGGAGGTTGAGGCTTCAACACGTGGAATTTTTTCACGTGTTTGGGAAGAAGAATTCTCAATTTTTGGATTTTTTGGGGGGAAATTGTTGTTTTTTTAACGGAAATTGAGGGTTTAATGCTTTTTCTTTTTTTTTTTGAGGGTGATTTCCGGTACTGATGATTGCATCGCAAAAACTGGATAATTAGTGGAGAGATGAACTCATTTGCCATTAATTCCTGGGGTTTTAATTGATTTTTGATTATTTTTAATCGAATTAGAAGTGATTTCATGAAAATCAGGTTTTCTTCATAATTCTGATTGAAAATTGATAAAAATTAATTTCAGATCCTATAAATCAATGGCAAATGAGCTCATCTTCAACCTCCTTCTCAACTTTTTATGCTGTGACAATTAAATCCAGAGATATCCTCGAAAAAATGACATTTCCGGTTTCAAAAAATCGAATTCTTGGATAAAATTTAAAAAATTAATTCTGACACATGTTTTCCACGTGAAATTTCCTCGAGAAAAATCGATAATCAGTAGAAACATGAGCTCATTTGCCTTTACTTCATCTTTTTTTTATTCAATTTTTTTCGACTTTTAATTGAATTAAAAGGAATTTTATAAGAATTGCCTTTTCTTCATAATTCTCTTAAGAATTCAGTAGTGAAGAAGTAAAACAGGATAAATCGATATATCTTCCAGGTCATTTCGAAGGAAATATCTCGGGAACTAAGCGAGATAAGGCGATATTACTCATCTGTTTTTGCAGAGAATTTCAAGAGTCACAAAAGAGTTTCAGGGCAAAATTGCTCTTTCTCGGTTATTTTATAAGGTATTTTTAAAAAAACTTAATGAGAAAAAAAGAGACTTATCTTGTTTTACCTCTTCACTCCTGAATTGACAAAAATTGATGCGAAAGCCTTTAATTCTATGGCAAATAAGCTCACCTTCAGCCTTCTTCTCGTTTTTTAACTCGACAATAATTAAAAACTGAAGATATCCAAAAAAAAATAAAAAATTTAGATGAAAAAAAACGAGAATTTCCAAAAAAAAAAATCAAAAAAATTAATTTTGACACATGTTTTCCACGTGAAATTTTCTCAGTAATTCCCCCCTCCCCCAAAAATCTTAAAAAATAAATCTCTCTCGCCCCAATCTCCCGGAAATCCTCATTTCACCTCCCATAATTCAAATTAATTCTCTTTGTCCCAGAATCTCTCTCGTGTCCATCAATTTTCTTCCTCATATTCATTTGTAAATAATCAGATATATCCTCGATATTCGTGAACATACTAACGTGAGAGAGGTATGTCCACCCCCGGTGTGTGTCGCGTGTGTGTATGCACCTACCCTGTAGGTATTGATCGACCCGAGGGGGTCGAATGCACCAGTTAGCAAGTCACGGACTAGACAACTCTTACTTTTACCCGAAGCACAAAAACAAAGCGACTCCATTTCTTTTCCCTCTCTATTTTTCTGCCCTCCCCTCCCTCAAAATAATATTTACGTCATCACTACCAAATTCAGTTTAACAAAAAAAAATCCCCAAAACTCGTTCTCATTATGCCAGAAAATCCAAAAAAAAATCTAAAAAAAAAATTAAAAAAAAAAAATTAAAAAAAAAATTGAAAAAAAAATAAACCCAGTGAAATACGAAACAACGCAATGAATATTTAATGCAACTGAATGCATACATGTCTTGACTTTGATGTGACATATTCTATGGACAAGCGTACATAGTCATATATCGTGTATAAACCGCCCCATGACTAGACCTGCGGTACTACCCTGTGTCAGCGATGGACGTTACGTGCTACACACACAGGACTGGTGTAAAAATCAATACGTACCCTGTTTTGTCTCAGTTAAGAGTTTGTAGCGAACTTGTGCCTTACGGTTCTCTTCCTTCCCCCCCTCACCCCCTTCTTTTACCTCCTTCACCCAAATCCCAACACAACCACCCTTTTAGTGAGGTACAAAGACGACGAAAGGTGGGGCAGCAAAGCCAAACGGCCAAAGTGCCTATTCTAAACTATTACTGGATATACTATAACATTCGTCTTCAGGTAGAAGAGGAGAAAGGGGGATTTGATATCGTACGTGCAATGTTAGACGTTAGAACGGTATTGTTGAATGTGGATTGAAAAAAAAAGAGAATTGAGAATTCGGAAGGCTGAAAAAAACGGATGTGCCCTTTTTTTTCTTCATTTTTTGAATTTTTTTTTTTAGAGAATATCTCGGAAAATAATGGAGATACGCCCTTTTCATTCTGAGCGTTCATTCTGATTTTTGTAGAGAATTTTAGAAGCTACAGAAAAGGGAATGAGGCAAAAAAGGCGTATCTCCATTATTTTTTGCAATTTTTGAACAAAAATGACAAAATTTTTCATTTTTTTGTGATTTTTTGGAATTTTTTTTTCTGCAAATGTCTTGGAAAATAATGGAAATATTCCCTTTTTTTAACCTAAGCTGTTTTTATACAGAATTTTAAATGTTAGATAAAAGGATTGGAGCAAAATAATCATTTTTTTGCAAATAACTTGGAAAATAATGAAGATACGCCGTTTTTGTTCCGAGAATTTCTGTTGAGAATTTTAGAAGCTGGAAAAAAAGAATTAATCAAAAAAGGGCGTATCTCCACGAATTTTGCAAGATTTTTCGCAAAAAAATTCAGAATAATTTCAAAGAATTGTCAAAAATAAAAAAATAAAATTATCAAAGAATTTTCCAAAATAAAAAAAAAAATTTCCATGAATTTTCAAAAATAATTTTTTTTTTTTCAAAAAATTCTCAAAAAGAAAGAAATTTAAATTGTTTCGAATAACTTCTGTAGAAATTCTCATCCAATTGCCTGACATTCATCTTCCCGAAATTCGACGTGGGCTAGAAACGTGAATTTCCGTGGTTTCACGCCTGAAATACGCCACTACAAGGGTATATCCCCCTCCCCCCTCTTATTTCTCAAATCCTCCTCATTTTTTCACTCTTCATGAAAGGTCAAACTGCTGTCAGACAAGTATAAAATCCTTCAAAACATCTTTTTTCGCTTCTTCAAACCATCAAACAGTAACTTTTCAAAGTTAAACCTCTAAATCAACAATTTTTTTTTTTTTTAAATCAAAACAATTGCATATTCCTCAATCTTCATTAAATCCAGATGAACTCTTCCGAGACAATGCATACACATTTTTATACACATCAGTATAAAAATCAATTGCACAACAAGAATATGTCGAATGAGATAAATCTTTGTATTTTGATTTACAATTTAACTTCATTTTATTATTTCCCCTTTTATTCTGTATATTTTCCATATATCTCTAAAACGGAATTGAATTTCTCCGGGAAGGGAGGGGGGGGGGGGGGGGAGGAGGGTTTTCGATATCCAACCTCTTGTGTGTGTCTCTGCAACCTGCACTGATTTTTTTATTACATCGGGCTCTATGGTTGTGTTGGTAGCATTGAGCCGTCTCCAATGCAACATCACTGTCGGTGCAAGCTGATAAGCTGGTAAACGATACTCGTGGTATGTAACACGACTGATAAGTCGCTTGCATATTCCTCTCTTTTATTATATTATTTAATCCAAAAATTACAAGTAAAGTCGATTGAAACAAAGTGAACACTTGAGGTAATATGATTCAGAAATTTTTTTCGAACTGAAGGAGTTTGTGGAAAAATTTGAAAAAATTTGAAAACATGCTTATATATATGTAACTTTTTCCGGAATTTTTTCAAATTTTTTTGGAGTCGGTTTCACTCTCAAAAAAATTGTAACATGATTTGTCAATTTTTTTTGGAGGAAAGGAGTTTGTGGAAAAATCTGAAAAAATTTGAGAACATACATATATATATATGTGTCGTTTTTTTGAATTTTCTCAAATTTTTTTCAAGACCCTTTCACTCCCAAAAAAATCGTAACAGAATCGATAATTTTTTTTTTGAGGGAAGAATTATGTGGAAAATTCTGAAAAAGTTTGAGAAGATGCTTTGATATGAGGAGCTTATTGCTGAATTTTTTCAAATTTTTTTAAAGACCCTTTGGCCTTTAAAAAAATCCCGAATCACTTTGATGGGTCCACTTTGCCCTCCATCTCTCTTAATAGAGCTCTGACTCATCGAAAAGTCTATTCTCCATCGAGTCTTCGAGTTTACAGGGCTCTCAATTATCTCCGCACATAAAATCCTTGAATTTCTAAAACCCCTTGAAGCCATACTTCATTAATTCCCCCTAGATTTTCCTTCTTCGAGAGGAAACAAATAACACTATATATCCCTAACAACTGCAGTCATCCTTGAAGATTCTGAAAGTGAAACCAACACAACATCTGTAGAAGATTGGACATCAGCTGACTAAATAATCCTCAAGTGTATACAATTATTCTCTTCATTTCACGCCTTTTTCGTCTAAATTTTATCAGAAAATGATTCGATCTGAATATCTAAATCAGTTTAAGGTAGTATCCCAGAGTCCAGTCGATAAAACAGGAAAAAATGAGGATTTGTCGGTTAATTTCCAATAAATTCCTGATAATTCGGGAAAAACGTGCTTCAATTCACCCCAAAAAGCGATTAAACTATTCGAAAGTCATATCTTCAGCTTGTGAATGTAATTTTTTTTCTCGATTTTTTTTTTAACATCAATCTCCTATCACAAGCATGAGACAGAGAGAGAGGCAAATAGTTACGATTACCTTCTAATTAAAATTTCTCAATAACTATACGGTGAATTGAATATTTTTTTCTTCTATTATTTAGTTAAAATGCTGTTCTCTTTGCCAATTGTTTTTAAATAATGGGTCAACCCTGTGGTTTTTTAGTAATTTCGTTATTTTCGTCCGATTTAAGGCGTTTCATCCCCACTGCCATTTCCAGTAACTTTGATAATTCATATCTCACAAACTACACGGTCAAAAATCATGAAAAAATTCAGAAAAATGTAAAAAAACATAATCTTTGATACGTCATCAAAAAAATAAGGGATTAATTGCACTCGAGAGATCTGGGATACTATCTTGATACAGTGAAAAATAAGCATTTACCAATGGTGCGAGACATTTTTAAACCAAACGGATAGACAAATGCACCGATTTTTATATATTTTTATTTACGTTATTCATATATTCATTCTTGAATTTAGTATCAAATATCGAAATACTTTGAAATTGGCATACGTAACGTGAGATTGACAAAGAAAAAAAGAAAAAAAAAACGTATTTATATTTCGCTGCGATTGAACACTGGGTTTTGTTGGTTTCCCTATTGTTTTCATTTAATTCAGTAGGTATCCCTTGTATATCCTATTCTCGTTCTTCCATTTTCCAAAAGTTTTGACGTTTTCCCCATTCTCATTTATTTTTATCCTTGTCATTGAGTTTATCCAAAAAACTATCCTCATGTGAATTTCCATCCAGAGAAAAACTGGATAATGTATTTTTTTTTCTTCATTTTTTTTTTCTAATCTAATCTAAAACTTGTATTCTGTGATTTGGATCATTAGTGTGTGATCACTCTATAATTGACATAATAATTATTATTGTCAATTTCTTCATTTCTCTTTTCTTCAAACTCTCTTTATTTTCTTTTATTTTACTTCTTTTTTTATCAATAAGTTAATAATCATTTTATTATTCCATTAATTTTTTACATTTTTTTTTTATTTTATAAAATTTTATTTTCATTGTTCAATGAAATTAGTTCAATCTTAACGAAATAGATTATCAAAATTAATTATATTAAAACGGCAAGCCATTGCTTTTTATTGTAAATCTTTTAATTGAATGAAAATTCAGTAAAAAAAAAAAGGTAAAATTCATCAATTTTTTTAATTCCTTTTTTAGAAAATATGTCGCAAACTAATGGAGATACGCCCTTTTTCCTCTTTATTTTTTGTAGCTCTTCAAATTGTCTACAAATAAAAGGATAAGGGTAAAAAGGGCGTATCTTCATTAGTTTCCGACATATTCTCAAAAAAATGATTTTAGAAAAAGGGAATTAAAGAAAAAAAATCCGAGAAAAATCGATTTGTCCTGTTTTAACCTTCTCTTTACTGAATTAATGAAACTCTCCACAAATCGATGAGAACGTGAAAGGAATGGCTTGCCACAGGGTATGCAAGTAATTGAATAAAAGTTGTTGAAAATAACCGGAAACGGGTATAATGCAGTAAAAAACAAAAAAAAAAAAAAAAACAAAATACAATCATGAAAATTAGTGAAAACGCAAGGTGCGTGTCTATCGGTTTGGTTTTAGCCCTGAGTAACTGCTCTGAAAGCGGAGGTGACCCGGATGCAATGCTGGATATTCATCACCAAGGAACAGGAATCGAGTCACATCATCAACAGTTTCACAACTCATATGGTAATATCAACAACTCAATCATTAATCACCTTTAACGAATGAAAAAAAAGATTTAAAAGTGAAAAAAAAAAATATTACTCGAAATAATACATTTTATAATTAAGGAATTTTGCCGAGCGTGATCTTCTGCAATTCATAAATTGCCGCAATTTCTTTACTTTCGTGCATAAAAAAAAAGCAGTTAATGTCTAGAGTTAGAGTCATTTCCGCAGGAAACATGTAAAATAATTTTGTCGCCTTAGAAACAAAGGGACGTGAGTGCTGAGAAAAAATAGTGGTAAAAACTATCAAATATTGATGCCATTAATTTTTTTTTTATTTTTTATTTTTTGTGATGCCATTAATTCTTACTCAATTTTTTTTTTTTTTTGAAATAATTAAAAAAGTTGTTAAATTTACTGAATTTGGTTGATTCGGACAGATTAAGTAGTTTAATTGACTCAATTCAGTAAATTTAACAGCTTTTCTAATTATTTTGGAGAAAAAAAATTGCTGGAAACTAATTGCATTGAGATCTGATTGTTTTTACCGCTGAATTTTTTCTGAGTGTATATATAGGTATTTAGGCCAGTTTGTTTCTAGAATGACAATGTGTCCATTCTGACGCTGTGAATATAGTCAATGATGACCAAATGCGGATAGACTCGCGTTCGACTTTCGCAGATAACTCTCGTGAGATCTAACGATTACAAAAAGCGCGATTTCAAGCGATTTTATTAACATATAATATAAAAGTGGATAACAAGCATTATCTACAGTTACAATTAGACAAATATTCACATAGTTTCAAATAGAGTTTTATTGACACTGAGAAAAAAAAATTTTTGTTCTGAGAAAATTTACTGAATTGAAGAAAATCTACTTCACTCCAAAAAAATTCAATATATATAGATATAGAAATTGTGGGGGAAAATTTTGTTAAGAGGTAATTTCCTCGCTACAAGATTTTTTTTCTCAGTGTGTATTTGAGTGATCCTTTGTGAGGCTAGTGTGGGATTTAAAGAAGCAGGGAATTTGGAATAGGGAAAAATTTAAAAAAAGAAGAAAGCCTTACGATTCCAGGGCAAAAAGTCTTGACCAGTCGCCAAATAAAAAATGCGATATTAAATTTAAAAAAATTAATGATAATAATGTCCAGATAATCATTCAATCACAGTATCTCTAGCGCCTTAACTTCTGTGAATAACCGTTAATAATAGAGACTTTCCCCAAAACTTCCCCAAAAAGTCCTAAACCAGAAAATAATAATAAAAAAAAAACCTCGAACAGACCTCGAGATTGACAATCAGAGGCAGAAGCACAAGAGACCCCCTCGGCACAGAGAACCTCCGAAAATGAGACGTTAACTCAGAAATGGAGAGTTAACCAAAGTTATCCCCCCTCTGAGTATCGAACAACTTTCCAAGAGGAAGGTAATCTCGCTAGTTTTCTCCGTGACTTTAGAAAAAAAAAAAAATTCCACGCTAAATTTCAATCTGTCGTTTTCACAAAACTCCCTCATTCAAGGAAAAAGGACACACTCCGTCAGATATCCCCCCTCTTTTCTGGGAAAACGTCGTTGGGCTCGTGTACGGCTGTGTTTGGTCCACACACTGAAGGAAGAGATAGCAGGGCCCCGCGTTTACTCTCCATACACATTCACCCCCCTCTCTTCCCCTCATTCCGAACAGACCCTTCTCCGATCCTTTTCATTTCTCTCCACTTCACTCTTCTCCATTCCTTTATCCCCCCCGAAGTCTCCCTTCACATCCCATCTATCCCACTTTCCAGCCAATACTCTAGCAATGGATATCGGTTTGTATACAAGAGGAATGAGGGGGCGAAGGGGAGGAAAGGGGGATGAGTATATACACCCAAGGCGCACCTAATTAAACTTCGTAGCGTGCTCATTCGTGTGTTGGACTCTCTTCTCCTTCATCTCCTCCAGTGGGCGATTTTCATTTGCCCAAGCACACCATGGTCACCCCTCCTTCATTCTCCTCATCTCTCAATTTCCCCATTAAGTTTCCACTATCCTCCAAGAACCGCAAACTTCCTCAGCATTCACGAAATCAATTCTGCGATAAGCACCGCAACAATGAAACTCTAATTTTTCGGTATCTGCATGAGATTAACGTGCAATTTCCCATTGCAATTATTGACAAATGCACACATGATAAGCTCACAATACAGTTGCCTCATTGATGGAGTGAAAAAGATGGGGAGAGAGAGGGGGAAGATGAAAGTATCGAGAATTCACTTGCTAGTGAAAACTAATTAGTACTTCGGACTAATGCAGTTAATGGGTTCACGTTACTTTGAGGTCTTTGATGTCGCTTCTGTTAAGTATTTTCGATGTTACGGAAGGAAGAGAATGGTAATGTTTTCATCCCTTCTTCGCTATTTCTCTTGACTATTACTAGCTCCTGGCCTTGTTGCACCTGTTCGTACCAGGTACAAAAGCAACTTGCGTTATCTTGTGCTGCTCTGTCAAGCTACTTCTTATTGCTCGTAGTAAAAAAGAAGAGGAGGAGGTCTTCATGAATAAACTTGGATGAGTGGTTTTTTTAGTTTCCCTCACGGGTACTCGTCAAATTCTTTTGTATCGGAGAAAAGAACTGTACAAGGATACTACTAGGGGGATGGAAAAAAAAACAACTGGCTGAAAGGAGATTTGGCAAGTTTCCCAAGAAAGTCTACTAATAAGATCAATTTCTCGATAATGAAGTCCCTGTACTACTTGAAACCAATGAGATATCATGAGAATTGGGAAATAGAGAATGTATCAGATTTCTTGTTTTTTAGGATGTAAAAAACGTGTTTGGAATGTAGAAACATTTTTACTGTTCTACGGAAAGCCATTAAATGTCTTCTGGAGAATTTCGAGGAAATGTGGTCACACTTGTAGCTATTGAAAATCGAATCTTGAAGTGTTTGACGAGAGTTTAGGGTTAATGCATACATGCTTTATTAGGTTTTCCAGAAACTTTTCAAGTGTTACCTTTCTATTTTTTCTTTTATTCGATGAAAGACGCCACATTTGAAAACCTATCGAAGCTTAAAACATAGTATCATTGCTGATACAGTTAAGCTTCATTTTGGATCGAATTGAGCCTTATTCGCATTTAACATCTGATAATTGAGTTGACAGTCAAAATCGAAGCAACAATAATAACAATAATAAATCATGATTAAAAGTAGCGATCATTAAATAGAATAATGTAGAACATTTTCTTCAGTTTTCCCTGGTATTAGATGGTTGAAACAAAAGCGTCGAAAAGGAGGAAGTAATGAA
The DNA here is from genome assembly GCA_963921955.1 of Aleiodes alternator. Lineage (NCBI taxonomy): Eukaryota > Metazoa > Arthropoda > Insecta > Hymenoptera > Braconidae > Aleiodes > Aleiodes alternator. The sequence goes on from OY998098.1 coordinate 16,170,065, forward strand.
GCATATGCATTCTTCGGAAGAAGCTGATTTCAAAACTTCGTAGCTGTAACAATGAAAGATTTTTGATACATTGTTTAATCTTGATGAAGCAACAAATAACGTACCTGTTCGATGGCGTCTTAAAAAGACATTCGGTGTTCGAAATTCGAAATAATTTTAAATTTTATTTATTGGTGGATTCATTTCCATATTCATAAGTGATATTTCACATTTCCATGGGAAATTGGAAGATTGTAAACAAAAATACTAAATGATTGTCAAATTGCGATGTTTTGCTTGTTATTTGAGCTTTTTCAGACTCTTGACATTTTTTAGTATTTAGTTGTATTAATCCTACATAAATTCATGTTGAATACCAATGACATTGCACAATTATTCAAAAACAATAAATACACGAAGAATTGCAAGTTACTATTGCACTTTTCTTCAGCCATTTTCTTTGAAGTCATTATCAATCAGACGGAACTAATGGAGATAGGCCCTTATTCTAACCCTTCAAATTTTCTACAGTGAAGGATTTGGGCAAAAAAGAGATATTTGCATTAGTTTCCAAGATATTCGAAAAAAGGGTCATAAAAAATCGAATGATCCTTTTTCACATTTACTAATGAAATATATGAAATTGTTCAGATATTCATGACACTTGTCTTATAAAAGTCATTGACTATCCTGCAGGAATAAATAGACCCACAGATTTACACTGTCGACGGGACATTATCGGTTATTTAAGCGCATTTGAAATATTAGATATCAAGCTACCCAGTCAACGTAATCGAATAAATCCTCAAATTAGGGTGTCTCTGTTGAGTGAATCTCAGGAAGGGAGTGGGAAAGGGGGGAGGGGGCATCGGATGGATTCACTGTTTAAACGACTCTGGTTAATTCAATAAATTTCCAACAATTCCCTAGACGATGCAAGTATAAGTGGTTCTTCCGGTCGTTCATTAATCTGAGAATCAATGATGTCCTAAAATATTCATGTATTTCGGACACATTTTTACATACACGAATAATCTTGAATGAAATCAATCTCTCTCTCTCAATAGTAATTCCTAGAAATTCAAGTGATTGAAGATTATGACTGTCATTCTGAGAAGTACTTGTCAGGTGTATTGCAGTTTGAGTTAACTGCATCAATTTTCCTCTTTATATCGATCACTAATAAATGTCAATCGTGCATCGAGTTCGGAGACCCCAGTTCTTCTATGAATACTCAACCACGAATCTTCGGAAGATCCCAAAGATTCGCTCCTTTTTTTTTTCTACTAGACTACCTTCATAATCCAAAGCTCTTAACACCACTAAGTCTTCTTACAATTAAATAAATGCTCATTCCGAGGCTTTCCAACTTGGAAATCCTCCTTCTCCCTAATTCCCAAAAGATTCTTCTTTTTTCTTGATAACTAACCACGTAATCCAAGAGATGGCAATCTTATCAAGATACCTTCATTATGAGCACCTAGCCCAACGTAATTCCAACATTCCCATCCTCTCGTGTTACCATGTGCAATTTAGTGGGCAAACCAGTCCACCAAATACACTAGTGTGTTACATTTAGGTCTGCCGAAGAGAGGCACAGAGGGATGGAATATGTGGGGAGGTTTCACTCTCCTCTCCTCTCTCTGTCTCTATCTCTCACCCACTCAGCCAAGAGTTGCCTTTGTAACGTCGAGCATGTAACGAGTTTCCAATAATGGCTCAGCTGCGTCCACCCTCGACATTGTGGCTAACAATTCGGTCGTACCCGCAGTCTGTGTCGGAGGTGTCTCAAGTCGTTTTTAAGAAACACAACTGACTCCAGCAGATTCTTCAATTCCGTTGGATAATCCGGGACAAAAAAAATAATACTCAGGAAATACTCGTTTGTAGATTTGGAATAGAAGGAAGGGGGACATGTTTCTTAGGTGTCTTGGAAATGGGGCTTTTCCCGATGGACCACGGTAGAGCCTCTTGGGTTAGGACATATCGATTTCCACTTTACTGTTAACACGCGGGACAGGTCAGGTCAGATGCATGCTTCACGTTGATGCAGGGATGACCGGGCCAAAATGGACCTCAAATTCAACAGTATTCAGGATTTTTTTTCACAACGAAGGAGTTGCCGGAAAAATCTGAAAAAATTCAAGAAGATGGTCTAATGTCTCTACATTCTTGTCTAATTTTTTGCATTTTTTTCATAGAACTGCCGCTGTTTGCTAAATTCGCAAATTTTCAAATCCTATTTTTCCATCCTCCCAGTTAGACTAATTGCGCATGAAAATAGGTCTTTAATTAACATAACTACTGTGCAACCACAACGCTCGTACATTGTTGGTCAGGGGGGGATGGGGGGGGGGGGAGAGAGAGAGTGTCTAGGTTATGGTGGTAATATGCAAGAGCCCCTCTCTCTCTCTCTCTCTCTCTCTCTGTCTCCCGACCACCTACTAGTCCTTGAGTTATTACCTAATCAATAATCTATATGTAGGCACTAACGGGTATACGGGTAAGGGCGAGCCGGTGTCCGCGTAACCGACCGGGCTACTGGGTAAGCTCATACCTGAGTAACGCAGCTGGGGCCACCCCCAGTAGTTCAATTTACCATCTTGCAATGATACTCACATCTCTCCCTTCTCGCTCCCATTAAATTCCTGTATTCATTGCTTTTTTTGGGGGCTCAATAAAATCAGGTTAGATCTTTTTTCTTCCCCCGATCACAAGTGCATCCGAATTTGCCCGAAACTTCCGGGAGTTATCGGCAATTATATATATATATATATACATGACACCGAAAATCCCACAGAATTCGATAGGTAAAATCAATTAGTGTGCATCTTTATTCGATTATTGCCAAGCTGAGGTGCATGTCTTCTGTGCCGAGGATACTGACAAATGATTCAGTACTCTTCATAGATCAACGATCATCGGAAGATACTTTTTTCTCCCTCCTCCCCCTTCCTTCGTTCTTTTCCTTCTCCTTTTAGTCCTCTTTTCTACTCTGCGGTAGATGCCTAGCCGGTACGCGACAGATTAAAGAGAAATGGCTACACGTTCATATTGATTTTTGTCCTCAGTCGGTTGGTGGGTGGACGGTTCGACGAAGGGGGGTTCGACTGCTAGATGGACCTGGTCGTCGAAGAGGGAATAGAGCAGAGACCGCCAATCTTTACAGGCACTACCTCCCTTTTCTGTCTGTGTTCCTCTCTCTATATATATACCTTTTCCTCCTTTCGTTCGCTTTTCCTCTCTCTGCTTTCCTCCTCCCCCTCTCCCTCTTCCCCCTTCTCTCATTCCACCTGTATTCCTCACCCTGCCCTTTACCCATCATTCTACCTCTCCTGTCACTCGTTTCCTACCCTCTTTTTCCTTCTCGATGCATTCACTCGGCCTTCTCTTCGACGATCCCCCCTTTTTTTTCTATTTTTCTTTTTCTTCTTTCACTGTTTTTTTTCTTCTATTTTTCGCCTTTTTTCCTCGTTCCATCTCGTGCTTTACCTCTCTGCCTCGTTAAAAAAATACATGATTTTTCCTATTATTCCACCCCCCCCCCCCTTCACGGGAGAAAAATTTACGGGAAAGTCAGTGACGATCAACGGCGAAAAAAAATCCCCGAAAATTCTTCGATTGGATCTATATTGTATTGTAAATTCTTCTTTATTCATGAATCTGTTTTTTTTGCCGCGCTTTATTTAACAGTGGCAAACTCTCGCGAGAAGGGGGAGGGGGGGAGGAGGATCGTTTATTGATACGCAATATTGTGGTCACTCGCGTGAGGGAAAACGCAAAGAAAAAAAAACAGCCCCCCCCCCCTTTCCCCCGATAAAAGAGACAGAGAGCCCCATATTATTCGTTTGAAATCCCGCCAATTCATTCTAGATAAATCAAAGAGAGATTTAAATATTCAGAGGTCGTTGTGTAGTCGCAGCATCCCCAATGAAATCACCTCTATATACAGTTTTCTTTTATTGTTTCATTCCCTTGTTTTTTTTTGTGGCCTAAAAAAAAGGAAAACATCCCTTCTTTATTAATTTTTTTTTTTTTATTGTTACAACAATTATTAAAATATCGAAGGGCAAAAACGAAATGTAGGAAGACCACAGGTAGGCGGTAGTTAGGGCCGATATAACACTGGCTTAACCAAACTGACGGAATGCCAAAACTTTTTTGTAATTAAATTTTTTCCCAACACAGGGGAGTATATAGGCAAGAGGCTTTGGGCGAATACAGGAAAACTGGGTAGAGAAATGGGGGTAGGAGGAGGAAAAGGGGGTGCATAGGAGAGGTCGAGTTACGCGAGTCCATCCTATACTTCTTTCTCTACCTTTCTCTAACCCTGTGCAACCGCGGCTATCGGGCTTCAATATTTTTAACCATCCATTCCCGTCCCTCTTCGCCATTTTCCACGATCTTTTTTTCCTGTACCTATTCCCTCTACTGCCCTTTCTGCAGTACAGTTCTCTCTCTTTCTCTCTTGGATTTTCTCCTTTGCGTTTCTCTCTCATTTTGCCTCTTTCTCTACCTTCTCTCATCGGTTTCATTCCCTGTTTCCGCAGGGCGTTTCGTCGCGTTGCCTCTTTTTTATTTCCATCCTCTCTCTCTCTTTTTTACTCTCCTTTTCCTACTCCCACCCCCCTCCCCCCATTCCAATTCCACCCAACTCTTGCCGTTCGAGAGAGCTCCGAAGCAATCGAAAATGAAACTCCGGCAAGGCGAATATTTTTTCCGTTATCGCGCCTCGCTCTCACAATTGCTATTAAATTTTTCCCTTTTTTTTTACTCTTTTCTCTTTTTTTCTTCAATTTTACTCTCTTTCTATATGATTTTTTCTGTTCCCATTTTCGATAGTCAACGGGATTAATTGCAGTATTAAAAAAGCAAAGAAGGGAAATTGATACGTTATTGAAGTGTAATTAAATGTCATGATGACGATTGAAATGACAATTCTGATTGTCAGAGTTTTTCTTTTTTTATTCGATTTTCCGTTTAATGAAAATGTATAGATTGGAGTAAAATGGATTTGATTAATTTTTCAGGATCATTTTCGGAGAACTATTTTTTTTTGGATTAGAAGGCCTTTGCAAAAAAATTTGAAAAAATTCTACAATAATGTGCACATATTCAAGCATCTTCCCAAATTTTTTCAGATTTTTATCTCAAAGTGCCTATCTTTTAAAAAAATTATTAATTCACCGTATTTCATTCTCTCCAATTTTACGCGGATTTTCATAACGTAAAACGTCAAATTGCACTCCCCCCCACTCATGTCCACTCTCCCTCCTCCCCCCACTCAGAAATATCAATTGATTGTCAGTATTTCCTTTTTATCCGATTTTCTCTTCAATAAAAATATATATATTTATATATATTGAAGTAAAATAGATTTTTAAGGATAATTTCAATTAAACTATTTTTTTCGGTGCAAAGGTCTCGATAGAAAAATTTGAAAAAATTCCCTAACAATGTCCATATACTTAAGCATCTTCCCAAATTTTTTCAGATTTTTCCCTCAAGATGCCTATCTTTTAAAAGAATTATTAGAAAAACATAAAATGAAACTTACATAAAATGAAAATTCGAATTCCAACCCCCTCCCCCTGTCCACTCTCCCCCTCCCCATTTCCTTCAGAAATGCAATACATAGTTCGATTAAAAGAGGAAGGTAAAAAAGAAGACAGATCCAAGTGCCAGGGGGGAGGGTTAGAATTGCATCGAGGAACGATCACCAAACGAGACACGAATCGATAGTGTCGCGCGAGGTTAACACAGGGGAATTCAAAGTACCAGGGAAATTCAACCAGTTGAGCTCCACTCGTTCCATCTTTTCTCCCCGCTCAATGAAGTTGTTCTTCTCGTCTCCATACCCACCCTCCCCCCTTCTCTTATATTCAAGCGATAAAACGTATAGTGATGTGAAACTAAAAACTGACCGTTAAGTTCAATGTAAATAATAAAAAATAAAAAAAAGTTCAATGTAATTTTACCAGTAACTTACACGTACACACAGAAAAAAGCTGAGCATAGAATATAAACGGAGCATTTCATACAATATGATTTGGCCTTTGACATACAATATGCACTAATTATGCATGTTTTATGTACTCGACTTTTGGATAGAATATATCTTATTGTCCATGCAATATGTATTATTGTCCATAAAATCTGTACTATTATACACGAAATATGTACTATTGTGAATAAAATATGTACTAATAGGGGTAAAATATCTACTAATACACTGAGAAAAAAAAATTGGGGTAAAAACAATCAAATATTGGGGCAAATGGTCCTTAGCAAATATTTTTTTGAAACAATTCAAGAAATCGTTGAATTTACTGAATTTAGTTAATTCAACAGCTATTTTCAATTAATTCAAAAAAATATTTTCTAAGGATCAAACGCATCGATATTTAATTTTGTTTACTATGACTTTTTCTCAGTATATGTTTGCTTTGAACATATTTTATATTATTTGTCATTTTGTATTCTATGCATTTACAGAAAATATAAAATATTTGCATTATCATCATATTTTATGTGCTAGAAATTTAACATAAAGTATACTCAATAAGTGCATATTTTATGGACTAATAGTGCATGTTTCATACGAAAAACAGTAGTACATATTCCATGCACTACATAGTGCATATAATATGACCAGAAAGTTCATATTCTATGCTCAGCTTTTCCTGTGTGTAATGACCAAAGCTGAATCACAGAAAGTTTTCATCAGGAATGAACTGACCAAATCTTGCGTCAGGAAGATGGCCCATTATTTAGATCACAGTCACTTTACATCTATATAGGTGAATTCAATTTTTTTTCTCTGTTAACTCATTTTGGAGAGCAAAATTCACACGAAATACTGGCATTCACTCCATTGTATTACATAATACAAATTTCATTGAAATGTAATGCTCGATATTTTTATTTCCTCTTGAAGCTTCATGCGTCTCAAAAGAAAAGAAGAATTGGACGAAAATGACCGAAAAAGTGACTGAAATAAAAAATTACCGTCAGTTTTCATCTATATAGATGATTTTCCATCGTAAAACATAATTACTGGCGATAAAAAAAAATTACCGTCATTTTCCAACAGGAATTACAGGTCAGATCAGAAATGGTCAGTCATTTTAGGACTGACCTGACACATCCAAAAAATAACGGTAATTTTAATTAAAAAAAAAATCAAAATCAGTTTTATCATCTCAAGAAACTCAAAATTCAAATTTTTGAGTCATTTTTGAAATGTTTCCATACGTTTTTCAATGTTTTCTACATTTTCTTCCGGCAACCTTTCTATGGCATTAAAAAAAATCAAAATCATTTTCACCATCTCGAGAAACTCGAAATTCAAGTTTTTGGGCTATTTTTGAAATATTTACATCTCTAAGAACGTATCTAAAAATGCGAGTTTTCATTCAACCTGTGTGGGTGTGTGTGCGCTACTAACTCGATTTTCATTGCCGAAAGTGGCTGCACCCCAGAACACATCTCCTCTCCCCCCTCCCCTCCCCCTCCTCTTCCTCGTCCTTTCCACCATCCCTCAATTTACCTATGGCTGGCTAGTAACGTCACAAAGGCACAGTGTATTTTTACGTGGGTACAATGGTTAAGCGATAGATGAAAATGTGCAGTATACACTCACTTTGCCAAAGTCCAGTAGTAACGATATATATATATATATATATCTATATATAGATATAGATATGTATACACATACATATGCACATGTACGTACACTTACACATGCAGCATCCCACATGCACATAATACCCCGAAACATACCTCCCCCCCCCCCTCTTCCCCTCTCTTCAATAAAAAAAGGAGCAAAAAAAAGGGGCAGTAGAAGAATGAAGAGAAATATACCGACGAAAAAAAATATCGGCCTTGCCCACAAAATTCTTCTCATTCCCGTGGTTTTTTCATTTTAAACGTTCCGCGGCAAAAAGAAACGGAGTTTTTAGGAAAAAAAAAAAGCTCACACATATTCTACCACCTGGCCATTACATATTTTTAGACAAAAAAAAAAAAGTAAAGCATTGAAGTTGGCGCGAGCGCAAAAAAAAGGGGGAAAAGAAACGTGGATGAAAAAAAAAAAAAAGGGAAACCGATAAATGAAAAATGTGTAATTTTTATTAATCGTAGCTTTATTAATTTTTTTACGTTACGGCCTCACTCGAAACGCACGGGGATGGTTTTGTGTCCACATACTGGCGAAGACTCGCATTTGTAGGTTTATGTGTGTGTGGGTATGTGTATGTGTGCGCTATACACCACCTCGTAACACTACTGGGTCGCCTCCGATACTCTATATCTCTCTCACTTCTTCAGATACTTCTCGTGGACGCTTTCATGCAGTTTACATATATGTGCAGTACATGAGTACGTTAGCTGCACGTATGTAATACACACACGTACATGCATCCCAAGCCCTCCTCCCCCTTTCCTCCCTCTTTTCTCCCTTACTGCACACGTGCTAAGCCCTCCGTACACTATTTTCCCTCTCTCTCTCTCTTTTTCCTCTCGTTTACTACCTATATGGGGAATACAGGTGTATTACTTGCATTCTATACAGTGTATCGATGCTCATTTTTTAATATTGATGCTAGACACGCTCCGAAGAGATGAAAGTTTTTCACTCTGCTGTCTATTCTACTTCGATATATATATATATATATATATATATATGTTTTTTTTATCCTTTTTTTTCCTTCACTTTTCATTCATCATTTCTTCGAAGAATGCAACTATTTGGCGTTCTTTTTGGAAATTACGGGGTTTTCGAGGGATTGACAAGTGATTGAGATATATATATGTATATATATGGATGCATTTGCACCGAGAGGAAAAAATAATGGTTAGAACTATCGAATATTGATGCAATTGGTTCTTAGCAAATTTTTTTTTTATAATTTAAAAAATTAATGAATTTACTAGAATTTAGTTAATTTAAAGGGATCAACGAGGGGGATTGATGGAATTTCGTGAACTTAATGATTTTTTTTTTTTATTATTTAAGTAAATTATTTGCTAAGGATTATTTCTGCATTGCATCAATATTTGATCATTTTTACCACTTTTTTTGTACTTTTTTATTTTCAATTTAGTGGGAGGGGAAATTTAAAATTCTGTTTGATGGAGAAGAATGCTCTTTTGTCCATTAGTTCTGGGAGGGGGGGGGGGGGGGGAAGAGAATTGTAATTGGAAAAAAGAAAAATTGACAATACAGGAGAAATCAATTCTTTTTTATTTCTAGGAAAGTAATGGAAATTCATCTTTTTTTGTCCAGAATTTTTTTCCTGGAAGATCTCGAGAAGGATCAAGGTGAAAAGGACGTATCTCCATTGGTTTTTGAGAGATTTCTAAAAAAAATCGTGAAAGAAAATTTTTGGAAAAAATAAATTTTTGACCAATTTTTTTTTTTATCATTTTAAAAATTGATGGAGATACGCATTTTTTACCTCCCCCTTCCCACCCCCTTTTTGTAAAGAATTTCAATAAATTTGGAGTAAAAATGACCTATCTCCATTAGTTTCCACGATATTCTCAAAAAATTATGGAAAAAAATAAAATTGTGAAAACTAATGGAAACAGAGGAAAATGAGGAAAATGAGGATGATCTTTTTGTGAAAAAAAATGAAGAAATTGACGAGTATATCATCATTTGAAAAACATTGTCCAGTTGGTTAAACAAAGGCTGATTCACGTTTTCCCTCGTTTTCATTCTTCGTGCAGTGGACAGAGTGTTGCGCGTCTACTTTTCCGCGACCCATATAAGCTCTGCAATTTAATAATCGATCCATTCCACATTCCAGCCGTCAACAAAAATATTCGAAGAAAATTCTCTCTCTCTCTAGATTCGTTTTATTGTATTCTCCCTAATTGAACGATGAAAATTCCAATGCACTCCATCAAAGTCCGACGAGATAAAAAAAAAACACAGTCGACAGAACTAGCACCTGGTGAGAAAATTCAGTATCCCGACTAATCCTTGATATTTAATTTAAACCTTCGAAGCCCAGGCAATTTTCACTGCATAATTAGATATCCATCAATCGGTCTCCAACTGCCATCGCTCATCCGTGAATGAAAAAAAATCATAAATTATGGTCACGTATATATATAACTGCTGGAGAATATAATCAAAAGAAAAAAGCCGCCAGCCATTCGAAAGAAAAAAATTGGCAGTGAAGCAGAAATAAAAAATTATAGAAGTTCAATTCAATAAAGTAAAATGGATTTCTTATGATAATTTCAGTAAAGAGATTTCTTTCGGTGTTAAGGCCTCTGCGCAAAAATTCGAAAAAATTCCACAACAATGCCTACTTATCAAAGCATCTTCCTGAATTTTTTCAAATTTTTTCCTTAACCCGCTCATCTTGTAGAAAAATTATTAATTCAATTTATTTTATAATTTCGTTGAAAATATTTTTATTTTGGTTCAAAGGCCTCTGCTTAAAAATTCGAAAAAATTCCACAACAATCCCCACCTATCAGAGCATCTTTTCGAATTTTTTCAGATTTTTTCATCACGCCGTCCATGTTTAAAAAAAAAATCCTTAATTCACTTTACTTTATAATTTTAATAAAAATACTTTTTCTCAGTGCGAAGACCCTTCATGAAAATTCTAAAAAATTCCCTAGAAATTTCCACCTCTCATACAATTCCCCAAAATTTTTTTATCTTTTCTCCTCCAGCCAATCACCCTCAAAAAATTCACGAACTCATCTTATTCTCGTCTTCTCGATTCTCCTCGAATTTTCATTTCGTAAAACGTCAAACTCCACTGAAAAAAATGAAAAAAAAACCCCTAGAATTAAAGTATCCAAGAGCCAGTACACGAAGATCGTTTTTCGGCATTAGAATCCGCAACAAGAGTTGCACAAAAAAACCACCCCCTCCCTCCCCCCTGTCCCCTCCTCCAAAAAAAAAAAAAAAAAGATTGACAGTCATTTTGGACAGAAGAGGATAAAAAAATCCTCGAAGTCTTCAATATGTGCAGAGTATTTCCCTCACATATTATATATGTATACACAAACACACATATATATATATATATATATATACACACATAGATAGAGGATCCAGAGGATTCGGATTAGCTTCGGCATCGCGTTCTCTTCCTCCTCTCTGTCTCATTCTTTCTATATAAAATATTCACCGACAGGCTCTGGCGAAGCGGCAGGGAACAGAAAAAGAGAGAGAGAGAAAGAGATAGAGAACCAACTCTCGTGGTTGAAATGGGAAAACGTAAAAGGAGGGGGGGGGGGGGGTGAGTGCATCGAGAAGGAGGAGGACAGTAGTGGATATTCCACCTAGACTCCTCACTCGATGGGTGGATTTGACTCTGTGTATGTACATATATATATACATATATATCTATATATATATATGTGTGATAGACTCAACCAATTGCGAATGTGTGCGCTTATTCTGAGTATATCCTTGTTATATCCATGTGTGTATCGGTGCATTGGTGTGTGTTCAGTGTCCCTCTCTCTCTCTCTCTTTCTCTTTCTCTCTCTTCACTCTTCACTCCTACACTTTGAACAGCAAAACGTGGGTGGGTATTGTGTTTATATGCATATCGAGCCTCTGAGTCTCTTGTGCTCCGACTCCGCATTTTCCAATATTCGAACTTTCCATCTCTCTCTCTTTATATCTAGCCGAAAGCCTCATCCCTATAGCCCTCTTCCTCCCCCTCCTCTCGCCTCCCCTCCCCCCCCCCCTCTTTCCTTCTCTTGGGCTATCTGCATCGTACCGTTATATTTGGACAAAATCGAACGAGAAAAAGGGGGAGGGGGTGGAAAAGGGGCAGAGGACCAATCGCAGGGGGAGGGGGGTGAAGAGGAGGAGGGGTGGGGGTGGAGAGGCATCAGGGATATACCCCTGAATCTAAACGCCGCCTCTCAAACATTTATTATAAGCTTTAGCCAGGCAGAGGCATTATTTTTTCGGAATACCGAAGTGCATCCTATATATATATATATATAGATATATAACTTTTTTTTTACCTCCTCTCTTACTCGTTGCATTCTTTTCTCGTGCTTAAAAATCCACGGGAAATCCGTGGGGATAGGTGAAAAATAAAATGAGTCACCAGAAGAAGAGGAGGGCAGAGTCGATAACGTGTGCACCACCTCCCCTTCCCCCCCTCCTCCTCTTTCTGGTAAAAGCGCTTTTTCATATCGGATAAATTAGACCTCAGGGATTTGGCGGTTTTTTTTTTCTCAAAAATAAGGAAAAAAAAAGTTGATGGCAGTTTTCGATACGTTATTACTGATATACTTGGTCTTCCTTTGGAACGGCCAATAAATGCCACAGACAGGTTAACGAACCACGTCCACTCAACGACCGGAGATTTTTTTTTTTTACCATGGCTTCCGGTGTCCTATAGGCAACGGTGACGGCGTCACTCTCTCTCCCTCTTTCAGGCAAAAGGGAAACGGCGACTTTCGGGCTTTTAATTCGCGATCAAAGGCAGTAACGATCATGGAAAAGAGGGGGGAGGGGGGGAGTCTATCTGGGAATTGAGATTTTTGATGGGTTTAATTAATCTGCATCTTTTTTCGCGTTTGTCTCTTCGGTGGAGAATTCGTGGATTTTAGGGGGGGGGGGGGGGGGGAGGAATCAGTGCTGAGCATTTTTTTCCTGATATAATCTTTTTTTTTATTTACAGATATATGGCTATTTTTTATATATTTCATGTTTTTTGTGCATTTTTACAGGATTAATTAATGGTGTTTCTTTCAGGTTTTTTTATATGGTCTTGTCCATCGAGCAGGAGGGGGTTGGGGAATTGTGAGTAGGGGAGGGGTAGGGAGAGGTGAGGTGAAACGGCGATATTTGAAGAAAGTTGGGAAGAAAGGGGAGGGGGCAGGATTGTCGAGATAGATTTTTTTTGATGATTTCATTGGAATGCTGAGAAAATTTGGGATGGAAAACATTTATTGAAATTCATTTTTTCGAGAATATTTGGACAATTTGAATTTTTTAGGGGAAGATTGGGATTCAAAATTAGGGAAATTTCACGTTTTTCGAGATAGCTTGTTTTCCATTGGTTGCAGTCACTTGCGGCTGATCTCAGATGAAAGATGAGATCATTTCCCATCAATTTATGGGGTTTCAAAAAAATAAATATTGATTTTTAGAATTTTTTATAGAGCATCAACTGATTTTCGCAAAAATGCCTATAACTACCCTTGAAAAACAATCATTTTTTTTGTTTTTAAAAGAAAACCCCCTAATTTAATGGCAAATAATCTCACCTTCCATTCGAGACCAATCCCAAGCCTCTACAACCAATAGAATCAGAGATATCCTCGAAAAAGTGTAACAAAATCAAAAAAAGTAAATTTTCAAAAAAATTAAAGAAATTAATCATCAAAAAAATTCCATCTCAAGCCGCGTTTCATGATAAACCCATTCCCCCCACCCCTTCCCCAATCTACGTCTTTATTATCGCAGTATTATCGTAATCGTATACCTCACACACATGTTTGTGTGTGTCTGTGTGTTGGAGGCATAATTAAAATATTGGTCAGGACCTCGAACGAGAAATCAATCATTGCATTCTCGGTGAGCATCGACGCGCTAACCTGCCAGAGCTCTCACGCCTCCAACTCACCGTACCAATTAACTCCACAATTCCGTTCTAATTAAATAACCATTCGTATTTTAATTTTCATTTTCAATAATGCGACTAACGCAAGAAAATCGCAAAATCACTGAAAAAAAAAACTGCTCGATGGAAACGACTAAAACAAAATTTTCTAAAATTACTGGAAATCAATGTAATTGCATTTAAATATGTCTTTTCTTTAATAAATAATAATAATAATAATGAAAATACATAATGGGCCGCGCTGCATCCCTCCAGGCACAAAAAATATGCGTGTAACAAGGAACAAGTAAAAGTGTGCCTGAAAATCTCAATTAACTGAAATTCGGCCCTCAATTAATAAAAAAAAAATGTGTAAATATTCGAAATTGGTAATGAAAGAGAAGAAAATTAATTTGTTTCGAATTTAGAGTGGAACTCTATTCTGTAGTTGCTGGCAGAACCGGTAAGAGAGCATCAGAGACTCAAAAAAAAAAGGAAAAAGTGTTTAAAAAATGTGTCAAAAAAGAGCGGCGCGCGTCCGAAAATTGAAAAAAATAAAAAAAAACAGTGCAACAAAGATATTTGCACTTTTATTATCTACTTGGATGGAAAAAAAGCGTTTTTCAGGATAAAGGATGAAAAAGGAGAGAAGATAGAAGGATAAGAAGAAAATTCCAATACAAATAAAGGCAGAAAAAATACAGAAAATGAAAAAAATCATTTAATTGAAGAAGAAAAAAAGTGAGAATTTTCTGCCCTTTTTTCCAACAAAAAAAAAGTGGCCGTGCTCTGTTGATTTCGTTTTTTTTTTTATTTTTTTTTCCAAAAAAAAAAAAAGCTCCCAATATGTTTTAACATTGCAGACTGCCAGATGCGAAATGTTAACGTGAGATCAGTCAACTCTAAAAGAAGGAAAACACCCTCCTCTTCCTGCTTGTGAGTCTCTCAGTTTCGGTGTTCGTAACAATAATTCCACATGTAATACCAAATACATAATTTTATTTTCTTCTATTGTTTCAATTATATTCATTTAAATCCAATTTGTTGTAATTAACAAAAAAAAAGAAAAAAAAGGACTTATTTACATTTTTCGTTTTAAAGTACTTCTGAATATGAGATAATTTCAATTTTTTTTCTCTTAAAAATTATATAAAAATACATTACTATTATTCCGTTGATGCATATACATATATATATGTATTTAATTATTATTGCGTTTTGGTTGACTATTGATTGATTACAATGGTTTGATTAACTTAACCGATGGATGGATCGATCTAACGAATTTCACAAACACCAAAATATATATATTATCCATAGTCGTATATATAGATATATCTATATATATATATACAAAATATATATATGAATATATTTATATACTGTAAGGTTATGCTGATTCGTTCTTTGTGACTGGTATTATAAAGAAAAAAAGAGTCAGAATACAAAAAAAAATATAATAATAATAATAATAAGTAACTCGAGCGCAGCTTATTCGCTGAAAATTTCCCATATATGCAGACGTCATGCGCTTCCCCCTATTATCCGTTCTTTCGTACTTCCTATTTTCAATTCTTCCCTTTTTTTTCATAGAAAATATAAAAAAAAATGAGAAAAAAAAACCTAAAATAGAGGAAAAATCCCAGAATTTACGCCTTTTTTCCTCTCTTTCTCTCTCTCTCTTTCTCGCCGATATTCAGGTCTCCATTTAAATATCAATTATTCATACAGGATAATTGATTTCACCTAATTACATAATGAGAATCCATCAAAAATCGTGTGTCTGAACTTTGTTGATAAAGTTTTTAAAGAATTATCAAAATTAATCGAATTTTCTAATTTTTAATTAATTATTTTTTTTTTTCAATTTTTTTTTTTTTTTTTTTTAAAGATGATAGTCGTTCAATTATTCACTTATTAATTGAAATTAATTATTAATTGATATTAATTATTCAAAATGAGACTTGATAATCGACGAGGCTGTGTTGCAGATTCGATGAAATGATTATTCAGCATCGATTAGATAATCAATAAGGAAAAAATAAATTTTCGAAAAATTTTCAATTTGAATTATTAAATAAAATTTTTTAAAAAATGATTGAATTTGTGTGATAAACTTGAAGTTGAATATTTTAATTCATATTCAGTACGTACGATGAAATGAATTTTTATATGAAACTTATGGTTTTTATGGGTATTGTAAAAGGACTTTGGCCAGATGAATAGTGTGGCGAATTGTTGAGGATGTCTCAGTACCGCAGGCCTCGGTCATGGGATATCCTAACTCGTCACTTATCCAATGGCTAAAGACTTTGCAATTAATTAATTAAAAAAAAAAAAAACAAATTCAATCTCAAATTAAAACTCTAAAAAAAAAAAAAAAAGTGAAATTATGAAAAATAGTGAAAAAAGCAAAAATCTGACAATTTTCAATTTTTTCAAACAAATAAATTTTTTATTTAAGCAATAAAAAATATGTACATGCAAAAAAATTCAAAAAACTGCAAGTGCAAATTTTTTAAACAATTTTTTTACATCAATTTATTTGTTGAAAAAATTATTGATCCGAAAAATTTGTCAAATTTTTGCAAATTTCATTATAACATGTTTTTTTTTCATAAATGAGTAATTTTTTAAATAATTTACTCGAATCAGCAACTAATTATAAATCCAAATGCACGTCTTTTCATTGTAAAACCTTTGTATGACTCGTATTATAAATAATTAGTAAACCGCATATATTACATATATTACACATATTTTAATCCAAGTATTTTTGCTGCTGCTGCTGCTTTCTTATATACGTATTAAGCCTTTAGAATCGTTGATGCGTTAAAGAATCGACCAGAAAATTTAGAAAAACAAACAAAAACTTCTTAAGAGAAATTAAAATCCATTTTAAATTGAAAAAAAAAATGAGGAGTGACACACACGGAGGCATTTTATTGAGAATCGAATGATATTAAATTTTTGAAATCAGGAAATCATTAATAATCAGGAATAAAATGAAATTATTCATCAAAATTCGATAATCAACAGATCCTGCGACCGTTGATTGCATCTCCTGAATGTTATTTTATTCTTTACATTAAAAAAAAAAAAATTAATTAATAATTTGAGAAATAATTTTGTAGCTTAAAGGCAAAACGGAGAAAAAATCCGTTTTTTATTCCATTTTTGCGGAAATTAAGCGAGATAAAGCGCTTTTATTCTAATTTTTTGGAGCAAAAAGGACGTATCTCCATTAATTTTCGAAATATTTGGGAAAAAAACGATTTTTTACCCTTTTATCTTTTTGTTACTGAATTAAAATCATTGAAAATTCAAATAATCGATCGGAACGCGCGTCGATTGAGTCAAATTCATTGAAATAGTATTTATTAAATTAATTTGAAGCTCACTCCGGATCGTCTTATACTACTGAAGGTAGATGACACACTCTAAATTCGAAACCATTGGAGAATCGAATGACAACAATGAGAAATCCTTTTTTTTTTTTAATCAAACTCATTTCTTCTTCTTTTTTTTCCATTAAATCAACATTTAAATGATAATTTTTAATGAAGAAAAAAAATTATTTCCTGGAAAAATTTGAGTGGTGATATGGAAATTGAACAGTCATCGAACGAATTTCATGCTCTTCCTTCCTTCATTCATCTCCACCCCCCCCCCTTCTTTCCTCCACTCCCCTTCGTTTTGAAGAATGGAGCAAGAGAGCGAGGGGTCAGTGTCCTTTGTAATACTCAGATACTCACTATTAGTCCCGGTGAAGCCCCATCCACGTTAACGCACTTCTTTATTTTTCACCCCTGGGATTTTTTTTCTTCTCACTTCAAGGACTTCACTTCCGGGTATTTTTATCCAACTTCCGGGAGATCTGTTTAAAAAAGAAAAAAAAATTATATAAATTACAATGTTTAATTTTTTGAATTTTAATTTAAAAAAAATTTTTTTTTTTGCTTTGAGATAGAAAAGAAAATTGAGATCTACAGGTTATTTTTTCATTAACTAATTAATTAAAAAAATAAAAAATATGTGCATAGAGAATTTTTCTAAAAATTAATATATTTTTTGAAAATATAAAAAAAAACATTCATTTGTTTGAATAATCCAACAGAAATTGTTGGTTGTATGTTAATTTCATTAACATGAGTTAATAATTTCTTTATTTCAATAAATGCATTATCTTTAAAAAACTAAAAAAAATTGTGTTTATAGAAAATTTGAAAAACTACGTGTGCGAATTTTTTAAATATTATTTCAATAATAATTTATTTGCTTAAAAGAATTCCAAAAAATTGTTAATGTTTGCTAATTTCATTAACATAAGTTCATAATTTTTTTTTGTCCTTATTAGCGGATGATAGCTATCGAAATTTCAAATTTCAAAACTAAAAGGGAGTGGGAAGTTTTCTTTGAGATGAGATACAACACCGGTCTAAACCATACGATTAAAGTCATTAATTAAACGGATAAGAACTGCTGTCTTTCTTTGTATTTTATTTTGTTTATACGTTTCCCCCCTAGCTAATAGGGGTTTTCATGTAAACCCTTACGAAAGCTTGAATAAATAATAATATAATAATAACAATAATAATAATAATTTTTTTGTCCAACAAATAAATTAATTTTTGGAAAAAGTAAAAAATATGCACAAAGAGAAAATTCAAAAAATTTGATGCAAATTTAAAAAATAATTTTCTAATTTGATTCTTTTTTAAATGTTATTTTTAAAATTTTAAATAAAATAATAAAATTGTCAGATTTGTGCTAATTTTATTATCATTCTTCTCTCCTCTCTGTGTTTTGGTTCAAATCTGTCAGCTGTGCTCCAATATCTCTCTCTCTCTTTTTTTCGCGCGTCACTCCCCCCAGGGCCTACAGTTGCCTATATACACGTGGAAAAGCGGTATATATATATATATACCCGCCCGAAAATTCATCCGGGTCGTTCTCTTTGTGTGATGGTATATAGCGCCTATAGAAAGAGGATCACACCAACGTTTTGGAACATCCTACCTCTCACTAGCTCTCGCACCTTTATCGAGACACAAACTTCATTTTCAGTGTCGTGTCTCTCCGTGTGTTCTCACACTATCCCCCCCCCCCCCCCCTCCCACACCCTCTGCAATTTTCTCTTTTTCAACCCCTTTTCCCCGAGCACTTTTCCCCTCTTTCCCTCCTCTTTTCCTCTTCTCTCGTGGAAACTCACCACGACGACCCACATTCGATTCGCCATTGGCTCTCGAAAATCAATAACGAACTAAGAATAAATTCCGTGTCGTCGTACGAGAGGGTAGACCCTCTATACTTCGTGCCAAGAAAGTACTCGATTCAAAATCTTGTGCAAATAGCAAAAAAAAAAAAAAAATTAAAACACATAAAATGTGTTTTTTTTTGCAAATAAATGTAAATGTATGAAAAAAAAAAAAAAAATGAAAAATAATTTAAGATCGATCTCATCCTCGTTTTGTCGATCGCCATCCAATAATTAATAATTCAAGTCAATCACGACGTTAATTACACCTTTATAATAATTTTAATGGTTATAATTTTTTTTTTAATCGAAATAAAAAAAAACAAAGAAGAGAAAAAAATTAAAGACGTGAGACATTTGATGGAATTTTCACTGTCTTCAAAATTTAATTGACAATTTTTTTTTTCATATTGATGAAATTTAAGGATGAACGCTGGGATTCGGTTGAGAGATTGAAAGCAAAAAGAGGGGGGGATTGGTGTGTGAAGAGGGGATTATATGCGTTATACGGTCGTAGAGACGTCGTTTTTCTCAATAAAACGCCACCGGGCTGAATCATAAGATGTAGATGCATGGCCAGCATTTTTTTGAACCAAAAAAAAAAATCATGAAAATTGTGAGATACTGGGGGTGAAATTTTTTGGGAATTTTTTTTCGAGACAAGGAGTTTGAGGCAAAATCTGAAAAAATTTGAGAACATGGCGCAATATATGTAGATTGTTGTGGAATTTTTTCAGAATTTTTCAAGCTAATGCCTTTTCTTGAAAAATAAAAAACCGATTACTTTTAGCCCTGGTTTCTTCTGAGTGAATTAATAATCATTTAAATTTGAATTTTCCCCCCAATTTCAGTGCAATTGCGTCTTCGCGCTGTTTAAAGCGCGCGAATATGCAGATATTCAAATATTGGGGGCTCTTGATATTCGATGCTAGCGTCTGATATGATTGCAATAAAACGTGAGCATCTTGTTGCGATAGATCAGGCAAAAAAATTTTAAAAAATTAAATTTCCCTGGCAGATCTATATTTCCCGCTGTTAAAAAAAATACAATAATTGAGATAATAATGATAAAAAAAAAGGTCTAAAAATAAGGTCATGTTAACAGGTAGAATTTAACCCACTTAGTATAAACCCCTGTCTTTTAGATAATACCCTTTTTTGAAATATGAGCATGAATAAATAAAAACGTTCACAAAATAAATAACACATAATGTACAGACAGTAAAAATAAAAACTTTTTTTTTTTTTTAATAATGAAATTATTACGAAAATATTCACTATTTAAAATTTTTAATTCAAACAAGATAACATACACGATTTATTTTACACTCCATCAATAATCGATTATTCAATGTTATCAAAATTTTAGTGAATTAATTAATGGAATAATTAATCAGTATCAAATGCAAAAGTTGCAGATGAGGTTTTCTCTGGATGAAAAAGAGAAATCTGTTGAATTATTCATTATGTACGATGTAAGAATTCCCACAAATTGTGATTCGAGGATAATCAAATATTTAAGATACATTAGTTATCGAAAATTTTGAATAAAAAAAGTTATTAAAAATTCAATCAATTATTACCGGTGGAATTATTTAATAGAGCACTGAGAAGAAAAAATGAGGAAAAATTATTGAATTGATTGTTTCAATAGTCCTGAAATAATTATTTTTTTGTAAACATTAAAAATTTGTTCAATTTCATAAATTAATTCATGAAAATCAACGCATTTTTCTCGTTTTTTAACTCACAGAATGATCCAGGAATTTTTTTGAGAATGAAGGACTTGAGTAAAAAATCTGAAAAAATTTGAGAATATGGTCCAGTATGTCGCCATTTTTATTGAATTTTTTCAAATTTTTTGGTGAACCCCTTCACCCTCAAAAAAAATCGCAAATAATTTTTTTTTCATTTTTTCATCGAAAAAAAAAGAATTTTTTTTGAGGACTATTGCGAGAAAATTCAATTTTCCCTAATTTTTTTATTTTCAGTGCTCCAACGAAATTTCATTTTTTTTGTTAAAAAAAATGATAGACTCGCTTAAAAATTTATTACGCGAATGGGATAAATGTAACTCGTGGGGCAGTTGCAATAAAGCCAAATCACCTCTATAAATTCAACTGGAGAAAATCCCTAAGAAATTATGTCTGTCTCTCAAGACTAGATACACAAGTAGAGTATCGTTTTGTGTCAGACATAGTAAAAGTATTGGCCGAGGGTGAAACTTTTCAAAAACCCCTTTCGAAACCTTCACTACGACGTGCCTTGTCTTTTATAATATTGTGTACGTTCACGAGGGGGGGGGGGGGACTGGAGTGAGACAGGTGGAAGGGGGTGAATGGAATTGAATGAGGGGGGAGGGGGGGGGGATTGTGGGTTGGCATGGAACGCTGGCTATTGGAAGCACGTGACGCTCTTACATTCCCGTCTGTGGCAACAAACCATGGCCCAATCGTTTTTGACTTATTCTAAACAGAGTTCATGGCTTGTCCTTCACTATATATTTATTTTCCGTATTTTAAAAGTGGAGAGAGTCGCGAAAAAGTTAAAATAGATTTTTTATTAATTTTCGAAGTTTCATTTATTTTTTGGCGAATTTATTGCGGAGTTAAATGGGGATTTTTAGTAAATCGGCTTGAGATAGAATTTTTTTGATGATTTTGTTGAAAAGCTGAGAAAATTTGGGGTGGACAACATGTGCGAGAAATTTTTTTTTGCTTTTTTTTGGAAATTTGGGCTTTGTTGGAGTTAAATTCTTTGGGTTTCCAATTGTTTTTCACTTTTTCGAAGATTTCTCCGGTTCCATACGTTTTAGTGACTTGGGATCGATCTTGAATGAAAGGTGAGATCATTTGCCATTGATTTATGGGGTTTCGAATGGGAAACTATGGATTTTTAAAGATATTTAAGGGCACTCTTGTGAAAATCAGGTTTTGCTCTATAAATATGTCAAAAATCGATAATTTTGTGTTCAAAACCCCATGAACTTATGGCAAATGATCTCACCTTTCATTTAAGCTCACCCCCAAGTCACTGCGCCCAATAGGACTCGAGATATCCCCTAAAACATCAAATTTTCAAATTTTTCCCAATTTTCCCCTAAAAAAGTCAAATTAAAAAAAAATCATCAAAAACCAATTTTAATATCAGTTTTCTACCCCAAATTTTCTCAGCTTCTCAACGAAATCATCAGAAAAATTCCATTCCCTACATTTCCATAACACAAACCCTTAAAACAAGTCCATCTCACCCCTCACCCCCACCCCCTTTTCAATAGGCAAAAAATTGCAAATTTTTTATCTTTTTCATTCAGTTTAAATTCATGGCAATAATGGACACATCAATTCATCCCCCCCCCCCTCTCATCTCAACTTTCTCTTTGTAATCTCCGTCTGGGTTTCGTTCGATTTTTCACTCTTCTACTCTCCTTTTTTTTTTAACCCTCAATTTTTTTTTTCAAAAGTCCAACTAGAGTCAAGCTTTCGGTAAATGGCGTGCGATTGCATTCGCGTTTAGCACTCGCCTCTTTTTTTTCCTTCTTTTACGCTTTTTTTCCCCCTCCCTCTTTTTATCCTGCTCTCGGTCATCTCCACCATCTGCCTTCGCAGTAAAACGTTTTTTAGTCTTTTTTTCCTTTTTTTTTTTGCAACAAAAAAGGATTCTGAATCCAGTCAGTAGTTGAGGTTTAGCCATTGCTAATCGTCGTGAAATAGAAAAATCGGTGTGACACTCAATTTGTGGGCAAGTGATTCGTACTAATACTAATGCAATTGCAAAAGAGAGAAAAAAAAATGGGAAAAAAGTTCCAGTAAAATTGTGATCAATAGGAAATTCTCTGAATGAAGCCATTCAGACGCAATTGGACGTTTTTTTTTCAATTAATCGAATAATCGATGAATATTTTTTTTTTCAACATTTTCAGAAAAAAAACACAACATTTACAATTTCAGCATTTATTTTTGCAGACATCTTAACCAACATAATCAGATAATTAAATACATGCAAACATGTGACACAGTCAATTATTTAATTTTCCCCTTCCCCCCTTTTTTAAAAAAAAAACCCTCTTTCAGCAATAATACCTCTTAGTGAAATGTTAATTAATTAATTGTAGTTTATCAAAGTTGGGATACGTTTTTATGCAACCCAGTTCTTTCTAATGACTGTACATGTTATGTTTCTTAATGTGTAACTGTATATCTATATGCCGAATTTGCCCGGAGATATATATAAAACTCATTGAAAAAAAAAAAAAAATCATATAAAAAAGAGACAAAAACCTCATTTATTATCGATCAATTTAATCAAACATTTTTTCTTTCTGTTTTCAGCTGCACAGATTCCACAACGAGGAAGTAAGTAATATTTAATGTTTTTATTAAATTAAATTCTTAAATTTTGCATTATTTTAAAATATAATTAAGTTAATTTGAAGATCACGACTTGGTTTAATTTTTCAATTTAATTCGTTAAATTCCTGTATTTTATATCATAATCGTGTCGGTTAATATTGTTTTTTTTAATTCTTTATTGAATAAATTATTGCAGCCTGCAAGAGGAAAGACGAGATGGCGAGTCAGGCAGAACACCAACAGCCCGCTCCCAAGAAGCCGCGGTTGGTTTTCACAGACCTTCAGCGCCGTACTCTACAGGCTATTTTTAAAGTAAGTCTCATGGAAATTATTTCAACCCCCCTCCCCCACATTTTCCCGTCTCCTTAAATAATTCAACTGTCAAGCGTCTTGATTAGGGATTAATCGTCAAATAACGGTCATTTAACCGGTAAATGACCGGTCAAGTGACTGTTAATGACCAATTGTAAAAAAATTAACTAGACATGATCTTGGTGGTCAAATTCCATCTAAATTCAATTTTCAAGCCTCCTTAGTAGGAATTAAACGTGAAATAACGGTCATTCGGCCGGTAAATGAGCGGTCAAATGACCGTTAATGACCGATAGTAAAAAAATTGACTGGATATGGTTTTGATGCTCAAATTCCATCTAAATTCAAATGTCAAGTCCCCTTGTTAGGGATTAAACGTGAAAGAAGGGTCATTTGACCTGTAAATGACCAGTCAAGTGACCGTTAATGGCTGTTCGTGAAAAATTGACTGAACATGGTCTTGACGGTCAAATTCCATCTAAATTCAATTGTCAAGTCTCCTTGTTAGGAATTAAACGTAGAATAAGGGTCATTTGACCTGTAAATGACCGGTCAAGTGACCGTTAATGACCGATCGTGAAAGAATTGACTGGATATGGTCTTGACGCTGAAATTCCACCTAAATTCAATTGTCAAGCCTCCTCATTAAGGATTGAACTTGAAATAACGGTCATTTGACCGGTAAATGACCGGTCAAGTGACCGTTAATGACTGATTGTAAAAAAATCAATTGGACATGGTCTTGACAGTCAAATTCCATCTGAATAGACTATTTGTCTTTGTTTTATGCTTAAATTTCGGTATTTTCATGACACAACTATATTCCAATTCTTTAAAACTATTTTATCAGTAAAGGTGAAGCATCTCGACCCTTTCTCTTCCCCCCCCCCTCCTTCCCCGACGAATAATTTAATTATCAAGCGTCCTAATTAGGGCTAGATCGTAAAACAACGGTCATTTGACAGGTAAAATGACCGGTCAAGTGACCGTTAAGGACCGAATGACGAAAAATTGACTGGACGTGATCTTGACGGTCAAATTCCGTCTAAATAGACTGATGATTTTTTTTTGGTGCCTAAATTTTTTTAAATTGGTGGGCCGTGACATTATGGCATTCCATTCTTTGAAACTATTTCATCACTAAAACTAACATTTGATTATAAAATACCAATAAAAAATATCCGAAGAAGAAATTGACGGACATTTACCATCTGAATAACTGGATTTCAATACGGATTTTTTATATCATCGCCTTAGAGTGAAAACTGCATATGTCCTATGCTCATACATAACACTTGGGTTATTTTCATCTCAAGGTGATGATATTTATTCTTGAAATTGGTAGTTTAATGAAAGTTTCTTTAGAAAAAATGGAAAATACTGCATAATTCCTGAAAATGAGTCATTTGTTCAAGTTTTCGCACTAAAAAAGAAAAAAATTTACTAGAAATGACTGAAAAAGTGACAGTGAATAAATTCTGATGGTCAATTTGTTCGTTTATCTAGATGGATTTTGACGATTATGACACCTAACTAATCATTTAAATTTTTGACGGTCAATTTTCAAAAAAATTTCCGATCAACACACAAAAAAGCTCACAAAACGATCTATTCACGATCGTCATTTTCCATCCCTCCCACTAATTGCACGAGTAGGGGTAAAAACGTCACTGGGAAGAAAAAAAGAAACACAATTCCTGGCAAATCGATTCTCTTTTTTTTTTCTCTCGTATTTGCTCTCTGGCAGAGTCCCGAAATTCTCATCACCTGTTGCACGCATACAACTCCTAAACAATGCTCAAGTGGATTATCCCGAGCATGCAAGTGATCATCGAGTCGTGGTCTGTGGAATCCGCACGGATGAGTGTGCTCAGTGACACTCAAACGTGGAGGAAAAAGCGGGTAATAGAAAAAGGGAAAGGAAAATTGAAAGTAAAGAGAAAGAGGGAGGGGGAGGTGGTGGGGGAAGGGGATAGAGCAATCTCAATCGAGAGGGAAACTGCTTGGGTCATCAGTCAGAATTGGAGAATTGATTTAATTCTTTGGGGAAGCAAGTAGAGGAGATTTTTTTTGGTCAGACGCGGATAATAGTATAATAATCAAAGAATTGTTATTTTTTTTTCATTTAATTGACAAAATTTAACAATTTTTTTTGTAGAAAAATAAACAAAAAATAAAAATGTGTTTTATCGGGAATAATTTGGAATTAACAAAAAATCTCGAAATTCGGAAGGTTTTGCGATTTTTTTGAGATTTCTCGAGATTTTTTGTAAATTCAATATGTTTTTCCAAATTTTTCTCGAAATTTCTCTTAAATCTCCTTTCGAAAATCATCTTTGTCTCAAATAATTTGGAATTCAATCAAAAATTAAAAAATTTGGAGATTTCGTGATTTTTTGAGATTTCTCGAAATTTTTGGTAAATTCAATCATTTTACAATTTCTTTCGTTGAAATTTCTCTGAAATTGACCTTTAGTAAACTTTTTTCGCTCACTTGAAACATCAGAATGAGTTTTATCTCAAATAATTCGAGATTCACGAGAAATTTCGAAATTTCGTCATTTTTTGTGATTTCTAGAGATTTTTTGCCATTAATTTCTTTCAATAAATTTTTTTATTCAATATTCAATTGAAGCTAATGTATTTTTCACAGAAGTGCAGATTTATTGATTTTACTGCTTTTGTAATTGTGAATAGCTAAATAACTTTAGAACATCCGGTTCAATTTCAACAGCTAATGGTTTTTACAAATTATGCAGTGGACGAGAGAGAAAGAGACAGAAAAAGCGAGAAATAATAAAGAAAGAAATATAAATAAATAAATAAATAAAGTGGGGGGGGATATATACTAGGTAGTTGCTGGATAAGGTGAATTGTGCTTCTCGCGTCAAGCAAGAGTCGAAGTATCGATCCGTCTTGAATAATTTCGCGACTAGCTCTTTAGCCTACACCCAGCATTTCAGTTTGCGCTATTGTTAAAGCCAGTACAACGTTTCGTGTTATGGGCCACGCAAACTCTATATTGTCCCAGTGAAATCCCGTATTCGAGATTTATTTTTTTTCGTGGATTTTTCTGATGAATTATGAAAACTGAAAAATTTGTTGGATTAGATGGTTGAAGAAATTGGATTGATAGATAATTTTTTTTGATGATTTCATTGAAAAACTGAGAAAATTCCAGGGGAAATTCGTATTTTGAATTTAATTTTTTCGAAATTTTGAAAGAAATCAGAATTTGATGAAAATCAACATTTTTTTCTTTATTTAGCTCAAAAATCAATGGAAATAAATTCGAAACCACATGAATTAGTGGCAAATGCGCCAATTTTTCATCTAGTTTTCACATTTTTTCGCTAAGACAATTAAAATCCCAAATATCAAATAAAAAAAATGAATTTTTCAACAAATAATTTCGATTTATTGTTTTCTACTTGAAATTTTCTCAATTTTTAATCTAAATCATCAAATAAAAAAATCAAAAATCCCAATAATCCCACTTTTTTCAAGCAATTTCCATCGAAAGCCACCCCCTTGCTACTTTTATAAGCCATTAACATAAAAATTCCCAATTTTTTGTTTGCTACTTCATATAATTCGCCTCAGAAACAAAGGGGCGTAAGTCCTGTGTATAAATAAAGGCACTTACGCCTCTTTTATTCCAAGCCAATGATATAAAAGAATAAATAGAATTCTTTCTTATAATGTTTTTTTTTCTAAAAAAATTTGAAATAAATGTCATCGCCTTAGAAATAAAAGGGCGTAAGTGCTGTGTATAAATATAGGCACTTACGCCTCTTTTATTCTAAATCAAATGATATAATTAAATAAATAAAATTTCTTTTTATAATGTTTTGTTTTTTCTCTAAACAATTTTTAGGAAACAAAAAGGCCGTCAAAAGAGATGCAGGTGACAATCGCCCGTCAATTGGGCCTCGAGCCAACAACAGTTGGTAATTTTTTCATGAATGCACGTCGTCGTTCAATGGACAAATGGAAAGACGAGGATCCAAAAAATCCTGGTGTTGACGAGGGTCAATTATCACCAAGCCTTGGTATAAGTCCACGCCAAGCAACTGATGTTTTGTGACATACGTCTGACCACGAGGAATATCACGACGAGTCACCCGAGGAGGATCTTGCCTTCTCGTAAATTATTTCGTTGATGCTACAAAGAAAAAAAAAAAAAAGCAAAACTACACCGCCGATGCCTTATACCGTTACACTTTTATTTATTCCATTGTACAATTGTTTTCTTTTTTTTTTTTTCATTATTTTTATTTTCGCGTTTCAATTCGACTGAAATCGATATTCAAGAGAAACTATAGACATAATCCACGTTTTTTTTTTATTTCAATTTCTTTCAAGGATAGCTCGAAGTTACTTTAATCACAATTGCGTATTTCAAGCGAAAAAAAATGTGAAACGTGAATTTTGTGTTTTTTGATGAAAGAAAACATAAATTTAGAAAAAAAAAATGGGAAATTTATCATTTTGAATTGCGTTGATCACAAGACACAAAGTGATTTTTCTCGGGCGAAAAGGGAACAAAAAAAAAGCGGCTGACGGCATCGGTGACGCTACTACTTACACGATATTATTAATTAAACATTCCCGCTCGCACTCTGAGGAATTTAAAAGAAAATTTTCATTGGTGCCATAATTTGCCACTTTAAAAAACTTAGGTAATAAATAAAGTTGTTACAAATAATTTTTTTTTATTTTTTTTTCGGTTGATTGATGATTTTCTCTAGTCGATTAATGATTTTGATGATTAACGTTATTTTTTTTTAAATTAACGTATACCTTTTTTTCATGGGGCTGATGAAAAAAAAACACCATTGTCTAGTCAAAATTACGGTTAATTAGTTAGTGTGTTGAATAACGTTTTTTCACGTTTGTTTTTTTGACAGAAGATGTTTTCTCTTTTTTTTTTGCATTCTAACTTATTTACCCAATTCTGTTGTTATTAATATCTTTGATAATTATATTTATTATTAATATAATTTATATATATATATATATCATGTAATGGAAGTAGCGGGCTTTTCAAAAAAAAAACAAGTAAGCGATCGAAATTAAGTGACTCGTCAATTCCTCGTTGGCTCATAAAAAATGAACGAATTTAGTGGATTTAATAAAAATAAATAAAAATGACAATTTATTAAAAGAAAAAAGCGCACGGGTTTTATATCCGCGTGAGTGTGCGTGTGTATGTGTGTACAAAGTGAAATTAATTTATCAATGTGGACGCTGATAATGAGATAATTAAAAAGAACACGTGAGAAAAGCAAATTAAATAATTAATTTTGAAAGAAAAAAGAGAAAAATTCACATGTGAGTGTGTGTTAACAGTGAGTGATACTCAGAGCAGCCACCCACTCAGCATCCATGTGTCCTGCAACACACAATGCTGTGCTATAGAGATGTAAATAGAGAGATTAAAAGATTTTTTTTTTTTCTTCATTTTTTGAATTGAAGAGGTGAAACAGACTTTTCATACGAAAACTTGGGGAAAAAAGTGAATATTTAAATTTTTAAAGTAAGAGAATGATACAAGCGCCGTTGTTTATTGAGTAGAAATTAATGATAATGTGTTGAGCATGAGTGATGAATAATTTAAAGAAAATGAAAATCTGGTTTACTCATCGATGGTCAATTGGCTTGATTCAATTACACGTAAATTCAAAGAAATGAACTGTTCATTTTTTTTTAAATTAATCTTATATAGGGTCTTTCCTATATAAATTTAATGAATGGGGTAAAATGGACCTCTACAACAACATAATTCAGGATTTTTTTCCATGTCAAGGGCACAAAGAAAAAATCTGAAAAAATTTGAGAAGATGCTCCAATGTGTCTGCATTTTTGTATAATTTTTTTAAATTTTTTCATAAAGCTGCCTATTCTCTGAAAAATCCCGAATCATTCTAAAAAAAAAAAAAACATAATAAAAAAAAAAAAAAAAATTCTAAAAAAACGGTCCATTTCCCCTATAATGTCGCTACTTAAGGATGATTGGGAGGGACAATCAAGAAAAAAGGTAAATTTTTGTACAAAATTGTTGATAACAATTTATAAAAGATGAAATTCTCAAATCTGATTCACTGAATCTGTGAAGAATGTAATGAGGAATGAAATAAGCCTTAGAACCAAAAAATTAATTGAAAATTGAGACTTTTTATTATTTTTTACATTCCTTTAAATCTTGAAAAATTTGAGAAAATGTAAAAATAATGAAAATTTTTCAATTTTCAATCAATTTTTGGTTTCTAGAGCTTATTTTATTTCTCATTACATTCTTCACAGATTTACCGCATCAGATTCGAGAATTTCATCTTGCAGGGCAAAGTGGGGCATAATGGACCTGTTTGTTAAAATGATTCAGGATTTTTCCCAGACTAGGCATCTTCATGAAAAAAGTTGAAAAAATTATACAAAAATGAAGATATACTGCAGCATTTTCTCAAATTTTTTCAGATTTTTTCTTTGAGTTCTTAACTCTGAAAAAAAATCTTGAATTTTGTTGTTGCAGAGGTTCAGTTCACCCCTTTCTCCCCTATAAATTGTTATTAACAATTTTATACAATAATTTAACTTTTTTTCTGACTGTACCTTCCAATCATCCTCAATTACTCGGATG
Organism: Aleiodes alternator; assembly: GCA_963921955.1. Classification (NCBI taxonomy): domain Eukaryota; kingdom Metazoa; phylum Arthropoda; class Insecta; order Hymenoptera; family Braconidae; genus Aleiodes; species Aleiodes alternator. The sequence continues at coordinate 16,200,206 of OY998098.1, forward strand.
GAAATGAAATAAGCGACATAAAAAAATTCGATACAATAGCTTTCTTTATTGTTGAAGAATCTGTCGATCAATTCTCATCAATTTAAAAAAAAAAAAATTTCTTTCTGAAAAAGATTTTAGCTTTGATCATTATTTAATGAACAATAGAGTATCATTTCCTCTTATCGAGCTAATTCATGGTTTTACATTTCTTTGGACACTTAAAAATCGGTCATGAACGATTGAATTTAAGCCAATGGAATATCGATGAGTACAGTACAGATGAAAAAAAAAAATAAAATACTCATTTTTAAAGAAAAAAAATGAAATGAATCAGACCAAAAGAGAATAATTTTTGTCAAAGTGAGAGAAAAAAGAGAAAAAATTTTATCATACCAAAAAATAATAATAATAGTAACTAATAATTAATAGAAATGAACATGGCTTCGGTCGCCGGATTAAGATCATATATAGTACAAAATAAACATATATTACTGTAATAATTAAATGAGAATGAAATGAAAACATGAACGAATGATATTCGTTAATTTTTTCTTCTTTCTTTTTTTTTTTTTGATAAAATAAATGAAAAACAATGTTTAGAATCATTGAAGGGGACCTCAAATTTTCGAAGGTGGACTCGTGTTCGGATTTAATTAGTAAGATTTGTTTTTATTTATATGATTTATGATAATTTATGAAAATAGTAGATATCTGACAATTTTATTTTTTTAACAAATAAATTATTTGGAAAAAAAACGATGAAAAAAAAAATATAGATTTAGGAAACTCAAGAGAAAAAGTGCAGATTTTTTTTTGAAAATTTCATTATAATAATTTATTTATTAAATTTAAAAAATTAAAAAAAAATTATTCATTGAGAAATTTCCTTTTTTTTTTGATAATTGGAGATGTCTGCTAATTCCATCATTTATCATTATTTTTTTTTCTCTTTTCTTAATGATCGTGATAACTCGACTATTAAAACACGTTATTACAGTTTCCACCGATTAAAATCGTCCGGAAAATAATTAAAAAACGTTGACAGTTTCTAAATTTTTATCTCTGAAAAAAAAAGGAAAAAATAAAAAAATGACAATGAAAAAATTCGAAACTGATTAATTTTAAGAAAATTGAACTGCAACAATTTTTTCTCAAACATTCAATATTTCCCGGACTTGAAAAAAAAAATCGTGGAAATAAATGACTGTTGCCTTGCGTCAGTTACATTGTGAATAGAAAAAAGTAAAAAAAAACCTAAAAAAAATTTCCTTTTTTTTGTTATACTTAATAATAGAAAAAAAAACCTATTAATTATTAAAAATGAAAGAAAAAGAAGAATTTGAAAAAAAATGAATGAAAAAAATCACGACACTCGTGTACTTGTATTATACTTCTGTACATAAATCTAGTTGAGATGAAGAATTTATTATTAATTATTAATATTAACGATTAAAGAAGAAAGAAAAATGGATTATTATTAATATATTGAAAAAAAATAAAAAATTACACAAGATGTTTTTGTTGATGAGAATGAAGATTTGAATGAGAAAAAAAGGGGGGAGGGGGGGGGGGTACAGCAAATTAATTGTAGGTAGATACAAAAACACAATAGTACATGGTAAAATCGTGTAAACTAATGAAAAAAACAGAAATTAATTTAAAAAAAAATAATTGAGGGAAATAAAAACTGAAAAACACAACACTTACAGTAAAAAATAAAAAGTTGATAAGTAAAATGAAAAACTGAAGAAACAGAACACAGACACATAGTAAAAATATTAATAACGATAATATAATGAATATAAAATGAATAATATAATATATTCTACGAGTATAATGTATGAAAAAAAAAAAAGATAAAAAATTAAATGGGTTGGGCAATCGAATGAAAAGAAAATGAGGTGAATAATAATTTTCAAAACTTTTCCTTCGATTATAATCTATGCATTGGCCCTTTGGGAACAGAAAGGGGACAGCAAAGTTTAATTAAGATAAATTAATTAACACACAACAGTTGTTTGAGTTTTTTCATAAACACATGAAGTGAATAAAAATGAGAAAAAAGAAAATGAAAAATTCAATAATATATTTATATATTTAAAAAAATAGAATGGAAAGAGATAAAATTGAAATTTATTATTATTATTATTAAAAATGAGAAGAATTTGGTGACAAGTTAATTGCAAAATTATTATTTTTAATTTGCAGAATGAAATTATGAAGGAAATTATTCATTAAAAAGTGGGAAAAACATTTCTATTTCTAATTTGTGTGTGTATAAGTGTGTTTTTATATACAATTATGTGAAGAACGTCATGAAAATCCAAAATTTTTCGAAAAATCATTGAATTCAAATCGGATTGATTGATGAAACAAGTTTATTTTTCCGAAATTTCAATTTTTCACGCACAATTCAATAAAATCATGCATTTAACGAAATTATTGAAAAATAAAAAATTAAAAAAAATCATAAAAAATTGTCAATAAAATCGAGAATTAAGAAATCTATATTTACATTTCGTATTTAAAGACACATATCCAGTGAAATTAAGGAATCAGTGATTTTTTTTAAATAAAATAGCAGATGTCACAATTCTCAAATTTATAGAGTGAAAATTACTGATAAAAATGGAGAAGTACAATAAAAACTCATTTTTGTTGCAAAGATAGAAAAAAACTTATAACTGTAATGAAATTAGCAAACATTTGTCAAATTTTTAGAATTTTTTTTTAAACAAATAAATTATTTAAAAAATAAAATATTGAGAAAATTTGCACTTATAATTCTTTACATTTTCAAAATGTGCATATTTTTTCTATTACAAAAAAATAAGTTATTTGTTTAAAAAAAAAAGACTAAAAAATTTTCAGCTTTTTGCTATTTTCAGTATTTATTTATAATTCAATGTTTGATCATCCTTCGTAAAAAAAAATTGTACTTGTCACCTTCGATTACTTTTCATTGAAATTAATAGAAATTTTCTACAATTAAACGAAAAACAATAATGTCATTTAAAAAAAATGAAAAAAAAAAAAAAAAAAAACAGATAGATGCATGAGATTATCTTTTTTTTATTTTGGGTCTCCTTTCCAGCATCACAATTTTTTAAAGAAAATAAAAAACCAAGAGATAAAAACAGTTCGCACGACAATAAGGTATCGAATAGTTAATGAAAAAAAAAAAGTAAAAAAAAAAAAATTACGAGAGAAAATAATGTAAAAAATACAAATGCAAACCGTGTATACATTATTATATTTATTATACGACGAGAATCATCGTACGGACAAAAAGGGTGGGGTGGGGGAGGGGGGAGGGATGCAGGGAGTGTATGTGAACTTTGAAACATTTCGAATTATTATTTATTTTTTTCTCGAAAAAATCTCCGAAAATTTGGTGAATCCAATTTTTTTTTTGTAATAATCTTCGGAGTGACACAAAATGAGCTCGAGTGTAGATTTATAAATAAATAAAATGAAAAAAGAAAAGAAGATGATGTGTGAAAAAAAAGAGCTAGAACTAGAAAATACATGTGTCGATGAAATAAAAAATAATTTTCAATTTTTTCGAATTTTTTTTCATTCACGAAAAAAAAAAAAAAAAAGAAAAAGTTCACGAAAAAAATCCAGGAAAAAAGATCAGTGAAAAAAAAAACTAATTGAAGGCATGAAATTTAGTTTATTTATTCAATATATTTATTTGTATTTATGTAACTTACCAAGCGTTATTATAAACCTAAATATTTATAAAAAAAAAAAGGGGAGAAGAAAAAAAAATGAATACAAAAAAAAAATGAAAATGAAGAATCCTATTATTTCTGTATGTAGGTGAATTTTCGATGAGTACTGGAATTGAATCAAAAGGTTTTATAGTAAATTAAGAAAATATTTAGATGAATAATTTAACAGTTAATGAAAAAAAAACTGACGTAAATTCGTCTTTTTTCATTAAAAAATAAGATAAAAAGTAAAAAAAAAAAAAACATATTTTTCGATCTGCTGAAAGGTGAGCTTTCGCATTAGTATTGTGAATTTTACAGGATTCACTTCCAGTACTCGAGTTAAATTAAAGATGAAAAAGAGAAGAAGAAAATAAATTAAAAAAAAAATGTGTAACTATCTAATAGACACATTTCGATGATGATCACACCGAACGTGAACAATTGTAAACTACTGTAAATGTTATTTACGTTTTACGAAGAGCTTATTGTAGTCAAGAAAAATTATTAAACACAATTTAAGTCGTAAAGGTATATTTGAGTGTAGCACTATGAAAAAAAAAAAAAAAACAAGAACAAAAAATTGAAAAAAAAAAAGAACCTCTTTACACTTTTGCACGAGATGTGTGTTGTACTTGACTAAAAAAGAAAAAAAAAACAAAGAAATTGAGAATGTAATTAATGCTTTATTACTTAGGAATTAAACTTAATTTATTTATGATTAAAAAAAAAAAAAAAAAAAACAAGCTGGACATCATTTTGTGAGTTGAAGTTCCACGAAAAAAAGAAAAAATATATAAAATGACACTTTTATTTTTTCAAGATAAAAAAAAAAAAAAAAAAGAATTAAATGCAGAAATATTGATAATACATAACAGTTATATTCCGTGTGTGTAAAAATAACAAATTCAACTCCGGGGAAAATGAAAGACTCAAATTAAATATTAAATTTTAACCAGAGTATGCTGGAATTCCCGTAATAGCACGTCCAAGAATAAGTGCATGAATATCATCGGTACCTGCGTCACAAGAATTAAACAATTTTTTTATTAGTAAAAATACAGAAAAGACAGAAGTGACAAATTTGTAGAGAACAAAACTGTTGTCACTTTTGTAAAGAAAATTTAATTATTCTTAAATTGACAAGTATCACTTTGAATACTGGAGCAAAATAGAATATTATCATGGATTTAAATAAATCCCTTGTGGTTAATGTACTCGAATACTAATTATGAAGAGGATACGTCAATTTCCATGGAAAACCTCTTTTTTAAAGAGCAATTATCTATAAAAAAAGGTTTCCATAAAAAAAAAATCCAGATTATAAAAAGAACATCTTGTACAAAAAGATTCAGGAATTTTTTTCAGAGTGAAAGACTTCCTGAAAAAATCTGAAAAAATTCGAGAAGATGCTCCAATATATCAGCATTGTTGTTGAATTTTTTCAAATTTTTGGCGGGAACTGCGCCTTTTTTAAAAAAAAATTACTCTTCATTTTGCGTTCATTTCGTTCGCATTAGAAACAAAGTGGCGTAAGCGCTATATATAAGCATAGCACTTACGCCTCTTTGATTCTAAATCAATGATATCATTAAGATAGTAGCTAATTAATTACCTTCATACGTAATTACGGATTCAAGATTGACCATATGCCTAATAATGTGGTACTCATCGGAAATTCCATTTCCCCCAAGCATATCTCTGGCTGAACGTGCAATATTTATTGCTTTAGCTGCTGAATTTCTTTTTATCATTGATATCATCTCTGGTGTAGCCCTGAAACAATTGATTACACACGCATGTATGAATTTTATTGCGTTAAGGTTCATTGAATCTATCTCTTTTTTTTTTATTATTTTTTTTTTTTTTAAATCTGTGTTAGCCTCACTTGTCTTCGTCCTTGAGTCGTCCAACGCGCAGGCATGCCTGCAGCCCGATTGCTATTTCTGTCATCATGTCAGCCAATTTTTTCTGTATCAATTGATTAGCTGCCAACGGTCTCTTGAACTGTTTACGCTCGAGTACATAAGAATTTGCAATTTTCAAGCATTGCTCAGCTGCACCAAGTGCACCCCAGGCAATACCGTAACGTGCATGATTCAAACAGGAGAATGGACCCTAAAAAAAAAGGAAATTCAATTTTAGACGATTTTTGGGTTTATTGAATTCGGTGGATTCGAGGGGATGAAACGAAACAATTCGATTTTTGGAGGATCGGGGGATAAACGAGATTTACAGATTTTTGGGTTCATTTTTGAGTGAATCTTTCGGAAAATGGGGAAAACGGGGATATTTGTTGTGTATGCCTCTTTCTGCTTCCGAATGGAAGCTATGTAATCATCAGAATTTTCGATTGTAATTTTTTTGATGGAAGATGCTTGAAATTATCTAAATAGAGAGAAAATGATATTTTTAGCGTGAGTCTGTGTGTGTATGTCTGTGTAATTTCATATTTTGTGCAGAACTTCCTCTCGACGAACTCTATTTTTTAAGCTTCATTTGAAGAGAATGCGATCGGTACTTTTTGAGATATGTCCATTTTTTGGAAAATCAGTTTTTAATGGAATTTCTGGAAACTATTCAACTGATGTTATTTGTAGGGGAGACTGGGGTAAAATGGACCTCTGCAACAACATAATTCAGGATTTTTTTTCGATGTTAAGGACACGAAGAAAAAATCTGAAAAAATTTGAGAAGATACTCCAATATGTCTCCATTTTTGTATAATTTTTTCAAATTTTTTCATAGAGCTGCCTATTCTCTGAAAAATCCCAAATCATTTTAACAAATAGGTCCATTTTACCCCACTTTTTCCTACTCATATATTATCTCGAGAGTTGTATCAGTTAGATGTCTGTGAATTTTGAGCTCATTTGCATAATTAGTTCTCGAGTTATTGGAGTTTCAATGAATTTTTCCAAAATTTGATATTTTGATGATGGTTTGAAAAAAATTGTATCACTTCCATTCGTAAGAATATTTTTTGAGCATTAGTAGAAAGAGCTATATCAGTTGGAAAGCAATATTATTATCCACTTGTTTTTAGAGGAAAATGAAATTTACGGAAAATGAATGTCACGAAAAATTCACCAGTTGTCCTTTAAGAATACCGCGGAAACTAAACGAAATAGAGCGTTGATAAAATACATATTTTTTTTTAATTAGAGAATTGAGAAGGGAAATATAATTTATATTTTTTGAAAAATATGTGGGTGAAGGAAAGTTGCCATCACCTCAAATCTGAAGAAAAAAAACTTTAAGAAAGTCGAAAATAATTTTTGAATTAATCTCGGAAATTTTAAAAAATTTCAAATAAAGAATCCAACTCATTTTTAAGAAAACATGGGGTTGGAAGAAGATTTTTTGAGTTAAATTTGTGAAAAATATGCTAAAAAAATGCAAGGAAAAGCAAAAAATGTCAATAATTTTTCAAATAATTTCGAAAATTCTGGAAAATCTCAAATAGGAAAATAAAACTTATTTTCTTTTCTTTAAAAAAATGTCCCTTTTTTCTCTCAAAAAGTTTCCGAGATATTCTTCAGAAACTGGTGATGCAATGGAATTTATCTAAAATTTTCTTTATTTTTCTTTTACTACTTACTTTCAGACCCTTAACGCCTGGTAATAAATTCGCCTCAGGAACAACGACATCATCCATTAAAATCATTCCCGTTGGAGAAGCTCTCAATGATACTTTTCCCTGAATTTTTGGTGTGCTCAATTGTCCCTCATTTCCTTTTCTCTCAACAATAAATCCACGGATTTCTCCATCATCGCATTTCGCCCAAATAACTAATAAATCAGCCACCGGTGAATTGGTGATCCTGCAAAAAAAAAAAGAAAAATTTATTTTAATACGTTGTATGATGAAACATTAAAAAGAAAATTATTCTCATGATTTTACTGCAAATGTTTACCATGTTTTGTTACCATGAAGCTTATAAACTTTTTTATTAGCATCGTAAACAGCTCGTGTTTCCATTCCAGCGGGATCGCTGCCATGATTTGGTTCAGTCAGGCCGAAACAGCCGATTAAATCACCAGACACTAAAAATTCAATTTTCATAGGAAATGATGGAATAAAAAAGGCGTATTTGAATTTTCATGTTTTGTATTATGAAAATCTCTTGAAATCAGCGAAAATATTTGATATAATTTTTTTTTGAGGATTCCATTGAAAAGCTGAGGAAATTCTCGATGAAAATCATGTGCTAAAATTAATTTTTTGATAATTTTTGGAGAATTCTACTTTTTCAACGAAAAATTTGAACTTTTCCCCTTTACAAAATTGAAATTTTCACTTTTTTGGAAATATCTCCGGTTCTATTCGTCGTAGCAACGTGGGGTTGGTCCCAAATGAAAGCTGAGATCATTTCCCATCAATTTATGGGACTTTAAAAAAATAAATAACAATAAAAGACAATTTTTGAGTTATTTATGGGGATTTTTGTGAAAATCAGTTTTTGCTTCTTAGATAAGTAAAAAACCTTTTTTTTCCTTTCAAAACCCCTCAAATTGATGGAAAATCATCTCACCTTCCATTTAAGACCGACCTCAAGTTGCTACGACTAATAGAACCGGAGATATCCTCGAAAAAGTGAAAAAAATCGAAAATCGAAAAGGTTTCATTCCCCAAAAAAAAAGAAATTTTCAAAAAAATAAAAAAAACACTTTCGACACATGTTTTCCACCCAAAATTTTCTCAGCTTTTCAATGGAATCATCAAAAAAAATCCATCTGGAGCCATTTCATCAGAATCTCGATTTTACCCCGTAAATATTACTCAATTAAAAAAAAACAATTTCAAACCATTTAAAATCATTTTTTTTTTCAATTCAATTAATCAAGATAAATTACCAAGTTTAGGTAAGTACTTGTCCCTCTGCTCCTGACTCCCCCAGGAATCAATGGCAACTGCTGCCAAATTTTGCACGGAAAATGACGATCTGTAGCCACTGTCAACCGATTCAATTTCTTTGGTAATTAATCCGTAAGCAACTGATGAAGCTCCAGCTGCTCCGTATCCCTTTAATGTTGGACAAAGGACTCCGAGGGTGCCAAGTTCCTTGATTATCGCCTTATCGAAATGCTCATTTCTGAATGCATCCAGGACTCTTGGCTGCAGTTTCTCCTGACAATAGGAGCGGAATTGATCGCGTATCATTGTCTCATCCTGAGTATATTGTGCCTCAATATTAAGTGGATCTTGCCAATTAAAAATCGCTAAAAAACAAGTAAAAAAAAATTTCACAGTAAAATCTCCTAAAATGTAAAGGAAAAAACATTTTTCTAAAAATGCCGCCAATTAATTCAAAATTTGTCTCAATGCGCATTTGTCCGGAGGCAACACAAGTGTCCCGCCACCTGACGGAAAGCGCGGGAAACTTTTCAAATTCTTCATCAACAATTGATAACAATGGAACACACGATTTCTTTTGTGATCAAGGTAGTATCCCAGCTAACTCGAGTAGAGTATTATCAAAGATGATATTTTTTTGGATTTTTCTGGATTTTTTTATAATTTTTGATCGTGCAATTTATGAGATATGAATTATCAAAGTTACTGAAAATAGCGGTGGTGGGGATGGAACGCCCTAAATCGGACGAAAATAACGAAATCACTGAAAAACCACAGGGTTGACCCATTATTTAAAAACAATGGGCGAAGAGAACAGCATTTTAACTAAATGATAGAAGAAAAAAATATTCAATTCACCGTATAGTTGTTGAGAAATTTTAATTAGAAGGTAGTCGTGACTATTTGCTTCTCTCTCTGTCTCATGCATGTGATAGGAGATTGATGTAAAAAAAATTCGAGAAGAAAAAGTTATAGTCATAAGCTGAAGATATGGCTTTCGAATAGTTTGATCATTTTTTTGGGGTGAATTGAAGCACTTTTTCCCCGAATTATCAGCAATTAATTGAAAAGTGACCTACAAAACCTCATTTTTTCTGTTTTATCGACCATACTCTGGAAAACTGCCTTAAAAAGAGTACAATTGTAATCAGAATCATTAAAATGCATTGTTATCTCAACAACTTTAATCACGCAGGTTATCACTTGCAGTTTCGCAAATGATGAGCGAAAAACGAGAGATAAGATGATAAGATGATTTTGATTTCACTAATAATAAATAAGTCATTAAAAAAATAATTTAGAAAATAAAACTCACTCTTTTCACCTAATTTTGATGCAGAAACCGAAAATCCTTCATTAATTCATTAAAATCTTTGAAATTAAGGAAAAAAAATTAAAAAATTTGTGCTTCCAATTTTTCAAATAATTAAAAAAAAGGAAGAATTTAAAAAATCGAAGAAATCCTTGGAATTTAAAAAGGATACGTCTTGCAGCCGCTGATTGGCGGTTCCTCATCACAATATTAAAAATCCTTTGCGCACGCATCGCCATGTTTCAACAATTGCCTCAGAATCAGCTGTGTTATCACTTACGCGTTTCTCCACAAACTGATTCGCTCCATCATTCCATCGAATTCTTGCGTTTCTCCCTCTTATCACGTGACCTATGACCGCATATTCCCTTCATTTCTTTCTTTTCATCGTAAATACGCTCAACTGGTCATCATCTAATCTAATACAATCATAAGATAAGAAGAAAGCCCCCAAAAACCTCGGGACTTAGCTGCGGACTTTGTAATTGGTTCCCACGCGCGCGTCTTTCCCGCCAAAAATTCAAAAGCAAAATTCACCTGTGGATAATCAATTTTCCCATTATATTAATGAATTCTAACGCAATGATGGGGTTTTCGGAGCCTTCCCCTTCAATAACATTTTGAGAACGAAACAATACTACGCATAATAATATATATATGAAATAATACATAAAAAATACAGTGCACGTCCCGAATAAGGCGTCTTCGAATAAGGCGCAATGTTTATATTTGCGATGAGTTGGTTCCCCCACCATCGAGCTTCTCCTCCAGCGCTGTTCTTTAGGTCCCGATGTTTCGAATAAGGCGTTAGCGAGAATGAGGAAAAATCAAATTATTTTTGGATAATTCATCTATTATTGAACTTTTTTTCAACTTTGGTTTAATTCTTAAATTTTAACAAAAATAAGAAAATGATAGTTAAAAATTTTTTTTCTTATATATCATACAAAATATTCAAAGAATCTGTTAAAAAATTGACTGACATCAATGGATCTTTTGTTCTACCATTATTGTTCATTTCATCAGGGATAATACCATTGTTCCAAGTTTCATCAGGGATACCTATTTTTTTTCAACGAAATTTCTATCATTTATACTAATTAAAAAAGTACTTATTTTTTTCAATGCGTATTTGTCACTATCTTGATTAAAAAAAAGTTTAATTGTAATTTCAATTGTACAAAATGTTCAGTTTTTAATTCTTTCAACCGAACGCCTTATTGCGGACAGCCAGACCCAAAACACTGCGCGTTGATTTGGCAACAGGAGTGGGGGAACGACGATTCCAGGAATCGCCTTCCCCTACAAGACTCTTAGACGCCTTATTCGAGACGTGCACTGTATATCAAAAAATAAGCAAATAAATAATATAGGGGAGAGTGGGGCAAAATGGACACTGTATTGAAACGGTTAGAGATAGATTTTTTTTGATGATTCTATTGAAAAGCTGAAGAAATTTTAGCCGGAAAACGAGTATAAGATGTATTTTTTTCGATTTTTTTGAAAATTCGATGATTTTCGGCATTTTTGATGGGTGAAAGCCTTTACTTTTTCGAAAATCTTCAGTTTTTTGGTAATATCTCCGGTTCTATTGGTCGTAGCAATTCGGGGTTAGTCTTAAATGAAAGGTGAGCTCATTTTCCATCGATTTATGGGGTTTTGAAATCAAAAATATCAAATTTTCGGATAGTTATAGGCCAAAAACTGCTTCACAAAACTGTTTCACAAAAATGCCCATAAATACCTTAAAAATCGATATTTTTCAATTGAAAACCCTATGGATCGATGGCGAATGATCTCACCTTTCAACCCCGTTGGAATTTTTACGCTACGATAAATAGAGCCGAAGATATCCTCAAAAAACTGAAAATTTTCAAAAAAAGAAGGATTTTACCCCTCTAAAATGCTCAAAAAAGTCAAAATCGCCAAAAATTCAAAAAAAATAATTCCAGCACTCGTTATTCGCCTAAAATTTCCTCAGTTTTCTAATGAAATTTTTGCCCCACCTTCCCCTATATATAATATATATATGAAAATGACAATTTAATTTCAAATTTTGGAAATTCTTAAGAACTTTTGATTTTTTCTATGCGATATATCGTATTATATGCATATCATCCCTTATTCAATATATGTATATATATTTTTTGTGAATGAGGGAGCTCAAATCAGCTCAAAAAAACCGTAAATAAATTTTAAAAAAGTGTACTAACACACAAAAATGTATTTTAGCAAAGCACGTCTTAAAGCAAACCTTTTTCGCATGACAGAACTTATTAAAAAAAAAATTACCTTGTTCATTGGGTGATTCAAAAAAAAAATGTATACAGGCTTAAATAAATAAACACTTAGAAAAAAAAAGAAAAAAAAACTAATGAAATCTAAGATTGCGTGACTAGCGTGCGCAATAGCAGCTATCGACCCGTCTTCACGTGGTGTAGAATGACCATTATTCTTTCTTATTTCACGAATTCATATATTTTTCACAATGCATTAAAAATCACAAATAATCTCTAAAATATAAAATAACCACATTTAATTTTATTCTTTTTTCTCGTTATTCTGGAGTTGAATGGAATGATTTGGTTTTTTTTTCAGACAATCAGTACATCATCTTTGTGATCTGGACCATCTGGCAGTCTTTGATTGAGTATCCGGATATTATGAAACAGGTAGCCGATTGTTTCTGTGCAGGGTCGAATAAGGGCATGTGTAAAACCCATGAAAAATGTTCTTGTTGCTGCACACGTTATTTTCCATACACGAAGACAAGGCGCTATACACCATATGTGCTGAAAAAAAAAAATTATTAAAAAAAAAACAAAATTGAGGGAAAAAAAAAGTGGTGAAAACCATGGAATTTTGTTATTTCATTGGTTTTCAGCCAATATTTTTTTTTTTAATAATTTAAAAAATTGTAAAATATAAAAGGATAAGTGGAAAAGTCGTAAAAACTATGAAATATGAACTCTATTGGAGATTAGCAACTTTTTAAAGAAACCAAATTTAAAGAATTGTTTAATTCACTGAATTTTGCTAATTGAAACTCATTAATGATTTAATTTAACAAAATTTAGTAAATTCAACAATTCTTTAATTAATTTTTAAAAAAGCTGCTAAGCTCCAATAAAGTCAAAATTTCATAGTTTTCACGATTTTTCCACTTTTCCCTTTTCTTTGTGAAGAAATTCATGAGTGGAATCATGAGTAATTTAAAAAAAGCGTTTACCTGAAACGAAAGACAGGCGAAGGTAATGCCTAAAAGAAGCGCAACAATTGGGGCTATCAGAATGGACAGAAGAATATAGCAACAGCCTCTGGAGAGACGAAAACAGTGTCCACTCAGTCTCCATGCACATTCTGGACTCCTTATACCATCTGGCTCTCCAATGACATCCTCCCACATCACCTGATGAATTTTAATAATTAAAAAAAACTTATCACAATTTATAATCCTGAACCCAGCAGAAATCTGACAATTTCTCTATTTTTTCCCCTCTTTTACCAGATAAGTTATTTTGGAACAAATTAAAGATATGTGCATCTGCAAAATTCAAATCTATGAAACCGCGTATTTTTTAAATCTTTTCCTTTATAATTTACTTTACATTTCATTTCCAAAATTGTACATGAACTCCTGTTTTTACATTTTATTTTATTTATTTTTTATTTTATTCTGCATTTAATTTTTTTTATATTTTTACTCAAAAAAAAAATCAAAAAAATTGTCAAATGTCTGTTAATTTCATTGAAAATCATAATAATTTCAAAATTTTTCGCAAAATCACCTGTAGATGCTCATTCAAACTGTTTGGATCCCTGTCCTCAAGATCAACTGGACTGGCCATTGAAGACGGTGGTTTCTCCATTCTTGGACACTCGATGTCTTCCCACCACTCTCTGAGCCATGAAAACATTTTTTTTATTAAATTATTATTATCATTTATTTTTTCATGTACATATGAAAAAATATCGACTTTTCGACTTTCTTTAAAATTAATTTTTTTAAAATTTAAGTAATGATAATGGAAGATTTTTTTTTAAAATTTAATAACAATTTCTGTTTTTTTCTATGCAGGTCTAGTTCAAATGTGCAGACGGCCATAAGTTAAGGCACGTACTGACCGCGGATGTACAGGCATTCATTCAAACCGTTCAACGTTCATTGATTGATTACATCAAATAATAAAGTTAAAAGTGCCCTCATGTATTTCAAGGATCAATTGTCTACGTCTGTAATGCAAAGGTCATTATTTTTGCACCTATATAATTATCCTCGAGAACTTGAAAATCAGGGAAATTTCAGTTTCGCTCCAATTTTCCGAATGAAAGCATTTTTAATAATAAAACAATTTTTTTTTATTATGAAATCATGAGGATTAATTATTCCATAAGATTTTTTTCAGAGTTAAGGAGTCGACAAAAAAATCTGAAAAAATTTGAGAAGATGCTCCGATATGTCTTCATTTTTGTCTAATTTTTTCAAATTTTTTCATAAAGCCGCCTATTCTCTGAAAAATCCCAAATGATTTTAACAAACAGGTCCATTATGCCTCACTTTCCCCTACAAGATGAAATTCTCAAATTTGATTCAGTGAATTTGTGAAGAATGTAATGAGGACTAAAATAAGCCCTAGAATCAAAAAATTTATTAAAAATGGAAAAATTTCCATCATTTTTTACATTTTTTCAAATTTTTCATGATTCAAAGAAATACAAAAAATAATAAAAATTCTTCGATTTTCAATTAATTTTTTGTTTCTAAGGCTTATTTTATTCCTCATTACATTCTCCACAGATTTACTGAATCAGATTTGAGAATTTTATTTTGCATAAATTGTTATTCACGATTTCATACAAAAATTCAACTTTTTTTACTATTTTACCTCCCAATTATCCTTAATCATTAATGAAAAATTAATAATTGATAACTCACGTGATTAAATAATTCTCGAAGTAATTCAAGAAAAGTTCACTTTTTTTTTTAAATGGATTTTAATGGATCAATTAAATTTGACTTCTTCTCTGCTGTTTTTGGGAATACATTATGTGTTGTGTGTTGTTGCTCTTCTTGGGGTTGTTGAATTTATACGGAGTGGACAACGGTCAACGCGTCTGCGCGTATACTTATCACCTGCAGGGAATAATTCCACCCTTTCTCATTCCTACAGGTACAAAAGAAAAAAAACCACTCCCCAATGAATAATTAATATTTCGGGGCTTTTTCACGTGTCATCGATGGGGAAATACTGAAGTTATATGCAAACACATCAATTTCCTCAATTTCCTTGAGTTCTCGAATAATATTCACTCAATTCGAAGGACAAAAAAATTCATTTATTCAATGAAAAGAAGAAAATTGTCTTATATTTTTTTATGGATTAACGATTTAGATCGAGAAGCTGATTATGCAGAATATAAAAATTCTCGTTTACACTTTCTGTCCTAAAGAAATGAATTTCAACTCTTCTTCCCATTCAAAATTTTTCATTTTCCATTCAACAATGAACTGAGAAAAGTAAATTTTGTTGTAAAAAAATTTCACTTAGTTGAAAAAAATCTATTTTATTCAAGAAAATTTCAATATATATAGATACAGAAATTGTGAAGCAAAATTTTGAATTTTCCTGCTGCAAAATTTTTTTTTTCTCAATGTGCAAAAAAACGATTTTTTGAAGATGGAAAAAAAATATTCAAAAATTATCAAAAAAATTGATTTTTCCTTTTTTGAATTCAGAATCTTTACCGCTCGAGGTCGGTATTGCAGAGGGGTTCTTACAATCACCAGAAGATGACAGCAGCAGGGATTCAGTGTAACTACCGCCTCATTCAATTGTCCTCAGCGATGAGAAATTTCCGAAAAAAAATTGATTCTCGAAAAATCGATTTTTAGGAAAAACGAATTTTTCAACAGAAAAAAAAGTCGAAATGTCCAAATTGATGAATCGAAATTTTTTCAAATTACAAAAAAAAAAAACATATTACATCTTCTTTTGATCGATCATTTTCAATATCGATTAATAAATGCTTTTATCTCACAATAGATTCGAAATTATCGCATAACATTCGATAGTTTCGTTGCACCTATTTTAATTCAAAGGAATCAACAACAGCTTTTAATTGATCGATTGTAAATATTCGATTAATCGATTCGATATCTCAATCCAAATTCGAGTCGATAGTCATCAAAGGGTAATAAATCCTCTTTTTAATGATTTTTTAAAAAAAAATTGCAACGATTTTTCTGAAAAATAATTGAAAAATCGATTAATCGAGTTACTCAAAATCCCCTTGAAAAAATGAAGTTTCGATTTTTACAAGTTCGATCAAAAATTGTCTATCACTACTGGCAAACCGATCATCTGTCTTTTCCAAAGCCCCAAAAATCCATAAAGCACAAAAAAAACAAAAAAAATCATCTCCCCTTTAATCATTCACGTCCATTAAAGTGTTTCTGTCCTTACAGTCAAAAAAAAAAGTTAAATTTTTGTGTAAAATCATTAATAACAATTTATACGAGATAGAATTCTCAAATTTGATTCAGTGAATCTGTAAAGAATGTAATGAGAACTAAAATAAGTTCTAGAAACAAGAAATTAATTGAAAAATGTAAAATTTTCTGTAGTTCCAGAAATTCCTTCAAAACTTGAAAAAAATAAAGAAATGTAAAAAAAATCAGAAAATGTTCCAATTTTCAATCAATTTTCTGTTCCTAAGACTTATTTTATTCTTCATCAAATTCTCCACATATTCACTTCATCAAATTTGACGAATTTTATCTCATATAAATTGTTATTATTGATTTTATACAAAAATTGGACTTTTTTTCATGATTGTACGGATAGAAGCACGTTAAACAGGAAACAGAAATAAAATCAATTGACCATAAGAACACAGACAAGGAGTTATGCAAAAGTCCTCGTCGAGATCGAGTAAATGTCGTCAATGATCCTAAATATATTTCCGCAGTCTGACATGACGATTGAAAACGTGATATTGAATGAGTTCAAACAATGGTAATTATGCCTTCAGCCCTTAGAAATCTTCATGTATCGTTTTACGTATTTTGGCACGTGTTCAAGGCCCATCTCACGTGTCCTCAGGCATCACAATCGTTGGTTGAACGAACGTGCCTACAAATTCCAATCGCCCCAGCAGCCGCATATTCTCAATGAGATTTAATGAGTAAGAGAGAGAGAGAGAGAGAGAAAAACGAGCTGAAAGGGATTACGTTAGAGAGAAAATACCAGCGACAATTGCATACGAAGATGGACGCATCGATTGTGTGCAATTAATTAACATCCTCTTTTTTTTCCATTGACTATGGTAAAAACAAATGATAAAAAAAAATCGCAGTGTTCACTTAGAGTCACGAAGTTGATCGTGTCTGTTACTAATTAAAGGAAACATTGGCCAGATAAAATCAGGAGTAAGCATCATTGGAATTCGAGAATAATGCCTTAAGGCGTTAAACGTCGTGGACACACACATAACATATATATATATATATGTTTAGAAACGAAGGGGCGTTAGTGCTATGTATAATCATTGCACTTACGCCCCTTTAACTCTAAGGCGGTGATGATGTATATATAGGGGAGAATGGTGTAAAATGGACCCCTGCAACAACATAATTCAGGATTTTTTTTCGATGTTAAGGACACGAAGGAAAAATCTGAAAAAATTTGAGAAGATGCTCCAATATGTTTCCATTTTTGTATAATTTTTTCAAATTTTTTCATAAAGCTGCCTATTCTCTAAAAAATCTCAAATCATTCTAACAAACAGGTCCATTTTACCCCACTTTTTACTTATATACAACGGGGAGATCCGTTAATGCAGTGACTCAAAGACTGTAAGTAGCATTATTGCTTATTACGAAACACACACACACAGTATCTCATGAATACTGGATTATTTTTAAGTCTAGTCTTGAAATAGAGAGATAGATATCGTTGGTTCCAGTTTCTGGGACTCCAGACCTAGTTTCTGATAGGATGCATGAAAAAACAACAATTATTGGCTTATTGAATGTAATTTAAGGATGATTGAGAGGTACAATCGGGGAAAAAGTTAAATTTTTGTATAAAATCGTTAATAACAGATTATGCAAGATGAAATTCTCAAAAATCTGATTCAGTGAATTTGTGAAGAATGTGATGAAAAATGAAATAAGACATAGAAACAAAAAATTAATAGAAAATTGCAAAATTTTCAGTATCTTTTACATTTCTTTGAATCTTGAAAAATTTGAAAAAATGTAAAAAAATTATGGAAATTTTTTAATTTTAAATGAATTTTTCGTTTCTAAGGTCTATTACATTCCTCATTACATTCTTCACAGATTCACTGAATCAGATTTGAGAATTGCATCTTATATAAATTTTCATTAACGAATTTATACAAAAATTCAACATTTTTTCCGATTGTACCGTCCAATTCTCCTTAATTATATTATAAATTCAGATATAACTGAGAAATTTGAAAAAAATTGTCACTTACTGGGGCACTGGATCAGAAATCGGGACCACCACGCTAATGCGAGTAGCTTTAGTAACAAAATCAAATAAAATTCATTGTACTTAACAAAAAAAAAAAAAAAGAGGGAAATCATAAAAATAGCACGAAAAAAAATGATATAAAATAAAAAAAACCAAGAAAGGAAACGGGGGAAAAATACATGGGTATTGAATAATGCAGCATAATTTTTCAATTATCCCAATTTTTATTTGATACACATGAAAAAAAAAATGAAGAAATAACACTCAATATAATTCTGAGAATTGGGATAATTTTGTTATTTTTCTGGACGCACCCTAATCCGGTCGTGTTCTCTTGCACAGAGCCACACACACACACACACAAAAAAAGACACATGCTGAGTCACCAAATGCCCTTTTTTTTAAAGAAATCTTTTTCTGAAGCCACAGGGCACCTTGTGCATTATTCAAATGTTTTTCTTCTTCCTGCATCCCCTCTTGTGTCTGTGTCTCCATCCACAGATAAGCACGAATTGAAAAAAAAAATAATAATAATCCAAATTAATAGGAAACATTGAATTGAATTGAATTGAATTTATTTAACATAAATATGTGTGGTTACAGTGTTTATATACAGTTTCCAATTATTTACATTGTTGTTTTACATAGCGTCAGCCCTCAGGATTCCACGTCTTTTGATCCACGGCGTTTGGTCCAGCGACAATTGATCCACGACATTTGATCCTTTTTTCTTTAATCCAGTGACAATTAATCAACGACATTTAATTCTTTTTTTTTAATCGAGTGAAAATTGATCCTCAATATTTAATCTTTTATCTATTCGTTCAATTAAGTTGTTCGGAACACCATATTCGAAAAATTTATCACTGGATTAAAAAAAAAAAGGATCAAATGTCGTGGATCAATTGTCGCTGGACCAAACGCCGTGGATCAAAAGACGTGCCACCGCCCTCAGGCTCTTACTTATCTTTAAACGTTTTTTATGGGAGATGCATCAGTATTTGGGGGGTTTGAAGAGAATATCCGGGATAGAGAAAAGTTATAAGGAAAAAACCCTATGATGTAGAAAACATTGAAAATTCATGGCAATTTAATTTATTACACTGCACTGGGTCAATTAAATTAAATCGTGAAAATATCAATGCTATTGCATCATCAGCAGTTATATTAATTACAGTTTCTACGAAGTGTTATTAAGTAGATGTTAAAATACGAGCTAACTGGTATATTAATTGTGTTTTTGTATTGTATGCATACTGTGTTGGGCCTATCGTCATTGTCCTTCATTGTAAAAAATTACCTTCTTGAATAATTTACGATAATCACTGACTTCTAACTGACACAACACAAGTCGTATCGATTTGTCCAATCTACTTCTTTTTTTTTTCTTCAATCTTTATCGATAATCATTCGGTGTCGTGATTTTCATATTTATTTGTTCCTGTCAATAATGAACCGTTAGACTCTTTTTCTCTATTTTCTAGTAACGAAGTCGTTCTCAGAAGCCTTTTCCCACTTCAAACGAAGTTGAGTCTCGTTATAAAGGTGCAGGATTGCATTTTGAGGGAATAACTATCGAAGAATGATTTTTAATTAAATGAATTGTTCAAAATTATGTGAAAAACATCTTATTTATTGTTGTTTTTATCGTTTATGATGGTAAATAATTAATTTACAGTTTAATTGGGATATTGAACTGATAAATAAATATTCAAAGTCAATCTTCAAATTTATTTTCTAAAATTGCCTCGTTTCGCTTTTGATTAGAAGCTTCTTCAGGCTCTATAAATAAAACAAAAACATACATTTAATAAAATTCGATGGTAGATATAGTAACTCGCAATAGCTCAGCGGTAGAGCACCTGACATGTAATCAGAGGGTCGTGGGTTCAAATCCTGCTTGCGCATTACATATTTTGTCCGGAATTTGATTCTCTTAAAAAATTTATTGATAAAAATTAATTTATTGATAAATTTATTTGTTTAATACATCAACTGTAATATAGAAAAGCACAAACATTATATGTTGATATTGAACATGTTTTAAATACCTTTAGATTAATGTAAATTGTCATGATAATATATTTCATCTTATTTATATTATTGAAAGGGAAAAAATCATGTTTTAGAACGAATTTTCGGATGAAAAAGAAAAAATGAAAATAGTTGAACTCATGTCATTAAAATTTTTTGAACTTAAATCGTTATCTTAGGATCAAAGTGGCGTAAGTGCTATGCGTATGTATAGCACTTATTGCCCTTTGTTTTTAGCATGCCGATATAATTATTATTTTCACCCAAGATTCATTATTTTTTTTAATTTCTTTGCTAAAATTGCATTCTGGCTTGTAACACAAAAAAGATTTAAAAAAAAAATAAAAAAAAAACTCTTTTTTCTCATTTGATTTACGTAAT
This sequence comes from Aleiodes alternator, assembly GCA_963921955.1. NCBI lineage: Eukaryota > Metazoa > Arthropoda > Insecta > Hymenoptera > Braconidae > Aleiodes > Aleiodes alternator. Next base: position 16,220,990 of record OY998098.1, read on the forward strand.
TCCGATGATTCATTAGACATTAGCAAATATTTTAGTGAAGTTAAATTAATTGTTTAGTGCTTGAGACCTCTGGAAAATGGGCATTACTCATTCTTGCACGTGTTCTATCAGCGAAACCATGCAGTTGATACCATTTATCAATATACAAGAAGGTTGACGATGTTATGTTAACAATATAATGTGAGGTCATCGATTTTATACTACTGCTTTTTCTTTTCTTTTTTAATTTTTTTTTTTTCATTGGTTCCAGTTCACTGATGACTTATGTCACATACTACTGCAGTTTATTTGTTTGAAAATATTAATTCAATTGAACTATATCTACATCACACCCTGCTCAGCTTGATGCTAATTGAATTTCAATTTATTTTAATGGGTTCCTGATATCTTTCATGATTATTTGCTGATAAATAACATTGTAATACTGCTACATTTTTTTTTTCTGCACTTTATTACGATAGACTCGTTGCGATTGAACCTGAATTGCGTTAATGTTTGTTGCATAATTCAGATACATTCTAATTTTGTATGTTGCGAAAATTAAGTTTGCACGAAGACTTGTATTTTATACGGAATTTTGAAGGTTTTTTGAGAGGTAATCACAGTTAAAAATTTCTGTCTGAATTTTTCCTGCAAAATCCCGGAAAATTCAAATGAGTCACATTTCCACTGGAATTTCAGATAATTACGTCATTGAAAAATGAATATATCGTCGATTTTCAAATAATTTGACGTCTGGATAGCAATGAAATTCGCGAATTTCAGTTTAATTGTGTCTTGAAAATTGAGTAAAAATAGGTGAAATTTAAAAAAATGGAAAATTCAAGTCATTTTTATTCTGAATATTCATGTGCAGTTGAAAATTTAAGTAAATTGTAGAATTTCTGTCGAAATTCTACTCAAGAACCATAGATTCCTTTGAATTTCCTCTGTAATTCACAGATTTCCAAGCCATCTTCCCATAAAAAAAAAAATTTAATATCACATTTATGGAAATTTCCATCAAATTGTCTATGAAATTTCCATTTTTTTCCAAGAGTGTACTTATAAAATTTTGCGTTCCTTCAACTTCAAATTGCAAAAAATTTGTGGATTCTCAAATTTTCAATAGATTTCATGAAAATTCATGAGATTTCGTAAAATCTGTGAAAATTTAAAGGATTCCAGAAGATTTCATACATTTCAATAGAAAAAATTCAAAAAATTTCAAGAAGTAAATCTAGATTTTATGGCAGAAACCAAGATGCAGAGAAAATTAGGTAATTAAAATTTAATTAAAATCCTGTTTAACGAAATTTTTGATGTATTCACTTATATCTCCGATCTTTCCCCTTCGTGTCGTCATGTGAATGTCTCAAAATATCCTATGACTTTTCTAAAACCCACAAATCAATTTTTTATAAATTTTTACTATTCGTACACTGTTAGAAAAAAAAATTGAAATTTCATAGACAATTTGATGAAAATTTTTATAAACGTGATATTGAATTTTTTTTTCTTATGAGTGGATGATTATGAAATCAGTGAGTTTCAGAAGAAATTCAAAGGAATCTATGAATCTCAAGTAGATTTGAGGCGGAAATTCTACAAATCACTTGAATTTTCAACTGAACATGAATATTCAGAATCAAAATGACTCGAATTTTCAATTTTTTTTTGAATTTTCCTATTTTTACTAAATTTTCAAGAAACAATTAAACTGAAATTTACAAATTTCATTGATATCCAGGCGTTAAATTTTTTTTCAATTACAAAATTATCTGAAATTTCAGTACAAAAACGACTCGTTTGAAATTTCCGTGATTTTCCACGGAAAATTGTGAAATAAATTTTTGAAAGTGTATTTTTTAGATAAAATTTCAAAGACTCCAAAAAATTTCAGAGATTTCATGAAAATCCTCATCAGATTTTTCTACTTCGTGAGTGATTTCAAGGCTTCTTCCCAAATTCCGCAAATTTTTGGATTTGAATGTACACTAGTCCATTTGATTTCACGAGTTATTACCCCCTCGTTTCTGTTTTCGTATTTTCAATTTCATTGGGCAGTTCAAGAGAATAACAGCCAATTCGATTTGTTTTCATTGGGAAAAGAGGTTCAACGATTATTGAATTATTCGGATTTGTGCGTCTATTTATTCGCTTTTGTGCGAGAGTTTCATTATCTTTCGAGACTCCCAACAAGCTCTAAATACCTCAAATTTACACCTTCGAATCAATTTTTCCGCATCGAAAACCTCTGACTGCAACATTTTATCGTCTCAAATCAGGAAGAGAAAGAATTTTTATTCAACAATTTTATTCGTGATTACAATTGAAAAGGAAATCATAAATGTAATCGATTAATTTATCAAGAACGTGCGAGTACATTGAAATACCTGAGGAAATTGATAGTGATTAAAGATTTGAAGAGAAAAAAAAAACAAGGTGAGCAATTATTTATTAAATAATCACGATTAAATTCAACGATTTGATGTTGATATGATTTTTTAAGTTTTAAACACAATTCGTTAAACTTGAAATTTTTTTTTATCGCACTTAATTAAAGCAACAAATTAAAGTAGATATGTGTTTCAGTGCCTTGAATAATAATGATAATAAAAAAAAAAAACTTTTGACTCAATATCACAAACAGCGGTTAGATAAACAGAAAACAAAGTTCGCGTCAACAGGGAATTTAAATTTTTCAAGGATAGTTTCCGTATTATTTTTCTGATAATAAATCTTTGGGTTAGAAACAAAGGGGCGTAAGTGCTGTGCTTATATATAGGACTTAGGCCCCTTTATTTCTAAAGCAATGATATATTATTATATATATGGAAAAGTGGAGCAAAATGCACTTTTTTATGAAAATGTTTTGAGATTTTCTTGTGAATAGGCAGCTTTATGAAAAAATTTGAAAAAATTACACAACAATGTTCACATATTGGAGAATGTTCTCAAATTTTTTCAGATTTTTCCATCGGGTTCTTCACTTAAAAAAAAATCCTGAATCATCTTGCACTGATGGTCCATTTTGCTCCACTTTCCCCTATATATATTAGAATAATACATATATTACACATATATTATTATATATATACGACTTATAAGTTGTGCATAAGCATATTACTTATGCCATTTTGTTTCTAATGTCCCGAAATTTATTAGCAATTATATTTTCACTTAATTGTTCAAGGTAAAGAGAAAATGGCACCAGCCAAGACCAAGAAGAAGCCAAACATGAAAGGATCATGCAAGGGAAAAAAGAAAGAAAGCTGCTGTTGTGCTGAAAGCTCAGAATCAAGTTCAACTGATTCTTCATCTAGCTCAACTGAATCTTCATCATCCGAGTATTCATCAACATCTGAATCTGAGAGCACTGATTGCTCGGATTGTTCTGATACATGGGAGTGCACTTGTGCACCAACCAAAAAAAGAGGCGGAAAAAAAGTTCAGGCAGCACGTCAAGCCAAAATGATGAGCAAAAAGACAAGAACTCGACGCCGTGCTAGTGAGTAACTTATTAATATTCGTCGCTTTATTAAGAAAGTGGCGTAAGTGCTGTATATAAGCATAGCACTTACGCCCTTTTAATTCTAAGGCAACAATACAATTTTTTTTTTATGAGCAATATGATATAATACTGAAAATAATAGACATCTGACCCATTTTTACTATTTTTTTTAAATAAACTATTTAAAAAAAAAAATTAAAAGTATAGATATGTAAAAAAGTTTGAAAACCTGCGAGTGCATTTTTTTTATAATTTTTTTTTTTTTTTTATTTCAGAACCTTCAACATCCTATTGTTCTTCTGATGACTCCACTGATGAGAGCTTTGAGTGTCCATTCAAAAAACCACGTCGCAAGTGTCGTGCTTGATGAAATTTCCTTGATTTTACTATTTGAGTTCATTTTTTTGCGAATATCGAATAATATTAAAGAATAGCAGACATTCGACAATTTTAAATCTTATTTTTTTTAACAAATATATTATTTAGAGAAAAAAAATAAAAAATATGTACAAGTAGAAAATTTGAAAAAACTACGAGTGCAAATTTTTTTTATATTTTTTTAATAACAATTCATTTGTTCAAAATTTTTTTGTTAAATTTGAGATGTCTGCTAATTCCATTTTCATGAATGTTGATCATAAAAACCTTTTTTTCTGGAGATCGTCGCAAAAAATAGGATATTATCTCTAATCAATTATTTAACTGTAATCATAATTTTTTACTTTCTTACTATTGCCACTGTCAATGCCACTGCCGGCTCGGTGGATTACAATTACAATTACCATAAAAAAAATTTCCCACATTCTTAGAAAAATAAAGAAAAAAAAGAGTGTATTTCATTTTTCTATTATGTAAAAAATAAATAAAAATTTCTATGTTTCTTCCTTATAAATGTGAAATTTATGTACACAAATACATTTTCGTCGGTCTCTTAAGGTGTTTCTGTCTCTACAGTAAAAGAAAAAAGTTGAATTTTTGTATATAATCGTCAATAACAATTTATATGAGCTTAAATTCTCAACTTTAATGAAGTGAATCTGTAAAGAATGTAATGAGGAATAAAGAAACTTCTAGAAATAAGAAATTGATTGAAAATTGTAAAATTTTTTGTGTTTTTGAAAATTACTTCAGAACTTGAAAAAAATGAAGGAATGTAAAAAGCACAGAAAATTTTCCAATTTTCAATTAATTTTTTGTTTTTAAGACTCATTTTATTCCTCATTGAATTCTTTGCAGATTCACTTCATCAAATTTGAGGAATTTTATCTGATATAAATTTTTATTAACGATTTTATCCAAAAATATAACTTTTTGCTTCCAAATGGAAGCCATGTAATGATCAAGATTTTCGATTGTAATTTTTCGAATAGAAGATACTTGAAATGATCTAAATAGAGAGAAAATGATATTTTTAGTGCATGTCTGTATGTGTGTATGTCTGTGTGTGCATAAAAGTCTCAATAACATCAAAACGGTTTTATAGAAAAATTTCATATTTTGTGGAGAACTTTCTCGCGACGAACTCTATTTTTTGAGCTTCATTTGAAGAGAATGCGATCGGTACTTTTTGAGATATGTCCATTTTTTTCAAAAATCAGTTTTTAATGGAATTTTTGGAAACTATTCAACTGATGTTATTTATACGGGAGAATGGGGTGAAATGGACCTCTGCAAAAACATAATTCAGGATTTTTTTTCGTTGTTAAGGACACGAAGGAAAAATCTGAAAAAATTTGAGAAGATGCTCCAATATGTCTCCATTTTTGTGTAATTTTTTCAAATTTTTTCATAGAGCTGCCTATTCTCTGAAAAATCCCAAATTATTCTAACAAACAGGTCCATTTTACCCCACTTTCTCCTACTCATATATTATCTCGAGAGTTGTATCAGTTAGATACCTGTGAATTTTGAGCTTATTTGCATGATTAGTTCTCGAGTTATTGGCGTTTTAATGAATTTTTCCAAAATTTGATATTTTGATGATGATTTGAAAAAAGTTGTATCACTTCCATTCGGAAGCATATTTCTAAAGTATCAGCAGAAAAAGCTATATCAGTTGGGAAGCAATACTATTATCCACTCGTTGTTTTTATTGTAGAGACAGAAACACTTTAAGTAGGCTGAAGAATAAGCCACTACCTTCCTCAACAGCGTCAGAATGTAATCGTTTCTTTCGTTGGTGACACAAAATAACGAAAATAAACACAGGGTCGTTTTGAAAACCACTTTGATTACCAACTATAAAATTGTTGATGGACACATAATGTGTTTTTCACCTCATTTGACTTGGTTGTGCTAGGCCCAGGCACATGAAAAAAAAAAAAATATTACACAGTTGAGTTCTCATTGTAACACTTGTATTTACATTATAAAAACCGAAAAAACGCAATCTTGACAGAAAAAAAAAGTAGAGAAAAAAAAAACATCAAATGAATTCCATTAAGGAAGTTTATTCTTCGGAATTGTTAACAAGTAAATGTGCAGCTTATCACGCACATCTGGTGGCTGCATATGTAGAGGAAACAAACCAATAAATAAAAGTGAATATAAAGAATGAAGAAGAATAAGATTATACCCGAAGAAGTCATTGGCTTCTTCGTAAATCTATTTTTTTTCATTTATAAATAGAGTAACTTTTATTTTATGTAAATACGTATTTTTGCATTATGTCACCAAGTTTTATTAGTGTCGAGTAGTAAAACTCACGAATAGTGCCTTTTAAATGTAATAAATAGACAAATAAATTTTTCAACAAAGTTAGCACAAATCTGACCAGAATTTTCACATTAAAAAAAAAAAATAAATTATTATTTTAAAAATATTTAAAAAATTTGCACTCATGGTTTCTTAAATCTTCTATAAATACATATTTTTCTTTTTTTTTTCAAAAAAATATTCATTATTTGTTAGAAGAAATCAAAATCTAACGGAAAATGAGATATTTATTATTTTTTAAATTTAAATATTATTTAATTAAAATCTTTTTCGAGATTTTTTTTAGTTTCAGGGAAAAATCTCTTCTAGTAATTGGAGATGGGCACATGTTTTCTTGGGATTTTGGAGGGTGAAGGAGTCAGGAATTTCTGAGATAAGCCAAACCAGCTGGACCTACTTCCTGACCTACTCAAAAAAACCCACAAAATTACTCAAAAAAAAAATATTGAAAAAAAAAATTAAAAAAAAAAGGAAAAATTAAAAAAAAATCAGAAATAAATTCTGTATAAATTCCGCTTATTTTATATATTAACCGCGAGATATTCAAGCATTGCGGATAGAAAAGATAGAATCACGTGCACAGTGAGCAACGTGCCTGGCTTGTGTGTATTTTCTTGGGTTCATGGCCTGCCTTAGCTCTATACCTTGCCACTGGGTAGTTGTACATAGAGCGTTGTGACATAATAGTGTCCGCTTACGTATGCCATCTAGTATTCTAACACGATAGAAGCCCCCTCGAGAGACACACAGTGGTGTTACACACGAGTGTGTTTATTCTGCATACATTGAGTGCTAATAAACTGCCGCAAATGCAATAATACTCGTTTTTTTTTAATGTTTAAAATTCTGGGCTATTTACAAATCGAATAGCCTCATTGATGACTCACTGATGATAATAAAAAATCAGCAGACGTCTGACAATTTCGTGCTTTTTTTTCAAAAAATTATTTCTTAATTTTGCACTTATTGACTTTTCAATTTTTCAATCTGTAAAAAAATTGAAAAATAATTTTTACGTGACTCCTAAACTAAAGTGCAGGCGGAAACTAAGCGAGATAAAGCAATTTCAGTTGAAACCTTTTTTGTAGACAATTTCAAGAGCTACAAAAGAGGATAGAAGTAAAATTGCTCTATCTCGCTTAGTTTCAAAGCTACTCCCCAAAAACTAATGAATTCTTTAGGAGAAAAAATGGAGACACGCGTCAACCTCCTCGAGTGAATTACCAGGATTTTTTTCTGTTGTGTCTTGTGGAGGGGAAAAAAAGGAAATGACGAAAGGGGATATATGCACTTTCAATCCTCCATCTTTCTTTCCTTTTTCTTAGGGTGAAGCTATTTTTAAACTTCTTCTCCCTCGGTGCACCGTTATTTATGGCAGACGCAAATGCACGCATCTCATGTACTTGCTTCTTGGATTATAAGTGAGGATTCAAGTTGTAAAAATATAGGAGAAGGTGCCCCCCCTCTCGAGAGAGGATGATAGGGCCTTATTATATCGAATATGGAGCATTCCCCCACTCTATTTTTGATTTTCTCCTTCAAAATCACTGAATTTGCCTTCTTTGGATTCTAAACTTTCATGTCTGAAGTGGAAATTATGATTCAGGGTGATTTTTTCATGAAACATCCAATGGATACAGAGACTGGACCACTGCAAATGACATTTTTCAACCATAAGGCCTTATTATATCAGATATGGAACATTCCCTCTTTATGTTTTCAATTTTCTTCCTTAAAATCACTCAATTTGCCTTCTTTGAGTTCCGAACTTTCATGTCTGGAGTGGAAATTATGATTTGAGTCGTTTTTCATGAAACATTCAATGGGTATAGAGACTGGACCACTGCAAATGACATTTTTCAACCATAGAACCTTATTATATCGGATATAGAGCATTCCCTCTCTCTATTTTTGATTTTTCGCCTTAAAATTACTCAATTTGCCTCCTTTTGGTCCTGAACTTTCATTCCTGAAGTATAAATTATGACTCAGGGTGATTTTTTCATGAAACATCCAATAGATATAGAGACTGGACCACTGCAGATGACATTTCTTAACCATAAGATCTTATTATATCAGATATGGAACATTCCTTCTTTATGTTTTCAGTTTTCTTCCTTAAAATCACTCAATTTGCCTTCTTTGAGTTCCGAACTTTCATGCCTGAAGTGGAAATTATGATTCAGGATGATTTTTTCATGAAACATCCAATGGGTGGGAGACAGTCTATTCAACATTTGTAAATATTGACATTCCATCATTTCAACATGTAACTCAACTTTTTTTTTCAACATCATTTGATATGTGAATGTTGAATTTGTCTGTGATAAATTTGTATATTGAATTTATCTGTGTTGAATTTATTTTGTGTTAAATAGACTTGTACCCTGATGGGCATTCAGACAGGATCACTGTATATGCCTATTTTTTTGGACATACGACCTCAGTTATTAATTCAATTGTTGAAGATGGCCTTTTAGGTCTCTGCTGATTTCACATTAAATTAATAAGATTCTTCATTATTCAGTATCGACGTTCCAGCTTCACTGTAGATGACATTTCTCAACCATAGGACCTCATTATGTCAGCTATAGAGAATTTCCTCCCTCAATTTTCGATTATAACATCTCATTGTTTGACCACATAATCATTAATATTTTCATAATAAAACCGTGTCAATAACTGAAAAAGGCAATTAAAATGTCGATGCTTCTATTATTTCATGCAAAAAAAAAATGATAATTATTACTGAACAATGGGTTTGAAAATTTATCAAGTACTTGCTCTTCTCTGTGTTATCCTCTCAAAGAATTCAACAGAAAGAGGAAAATAATTTTAATAAAAATAAGCATTGTTCAGAATTAATGACACTTCTCAATGTGTATTTCTTCATTCAAAGTCCACTTTTATTGTTCATTCAGTGGCCCCGATTTCACGCATGAATACATGCTTATCGATGATATATACTTTCTTTTCAAGGATATTATACAATTGACGAGTTAATGAAAGCAATGCACAGTAAATGATGGTAAATTCATATTTATGTGATATAAATAGATGCTTGAAAAAGTGCATAATAATTATCAATTGTGGTTTTAACAAAAAAAAAAAAAAAAAAAAAGTGCAAAATAAAATCAATGAGACAACATTTTCTCGATCACGTTGACTTGAAATTAAAAAAAAAAAAAAAAATGAGTTGTACTGGGCAGAAGGCAATTATACTGAGCGTGATCGAACGTCTAGCTCATCCACGTGTTACTGGACACGTTTAGCATCGCGAGATTCTTCATGTACTTCACATTTACGTAAGCCTACAAACGAAATTAGACATAGGATTCCTCGATAAATCCATTGTGTGTGTCTTTGTGCTTATGTAGTCAAATGATGAGATCTATACTGTATATTTGACGAGCACATTCACTTTGTGGAATCCATAGAAGTCATTAGCAGAGAAAGATTCAATTGAATTTGAAATATCCATTTTAAACTGAAAATAGTATCATGAGTCCCGTGGACTGAACTCGTGTCTTTTTATCGTTAATTATATTGAGTGAAGAAATAAATCGATAATTTAGTACGATTTGAAGAGAACTGTTTTGGTTAAATGGATGGAGATATTTTGATGATTTTCATTGATATTTTAGTCATTGTAAAGAGAATTCGACTATTTTAATTGGGAATTTCATCCTTTTTTTAGAACATTTTGAGTTTTTAGGGAATGTCCTTAGTTATATTCGTTGAAGTGCGGAAATTAGAAGGAATGATGGAAGATTTGATATTTTGACCTCAATTCGTCGAATTTTCAAAGGAAAAACATCAATTTTTAATCGATTTCTAGTTTTTTTCTCATGGAAAACTCATTTTTTCTGGAATTTTCTCCCAAAAATTGATGAAATTCATCAAAAATTGCATGAAATGATAGCAAATGAGCTCTTCTCGTACACTAGGACAATCAGAATCGAAGATCCTTTGAAAAAATCCGATTTTTTAAGGAAAACTGAAAAATTTAGATCCCCAAATTGAATAAAAAAACTTAGAATTTTAAATTTTCGTTACCACTCAATTTCTGGTTTTTCTAAAGAATTGATTTATTATTATTTTGATATTTTTCAGAATAAACATAATAAGCACTCTGATGAGGTCCACGCAGAGCTGGCGCAACATTGGTGTCTTCAATAATTAATATTAAATTTGAAGTTTAAAAAATGGCCGATATTTAACCTAATGATAATCTTAAGAATGGTCGGACAAAAAACTTAAATGATTAGATGAATTTCTAATAAACGAACGCCTATATATATGAATAAAAAATTTGAATAATGAATTTAATGATTAGAATTTCCAAAAAAATCTATGAAAATCAATTTCTAATTATCGAAAAAAAACTCCTCAACATCTCAAAATTCCTCAAATCTTTACCATCTAAAAAAAAAAAAATCCCCAATCCATTGAACTCTCATTACAAAATCCATCCCGAAACATCCGTTCGTTAACTAACGGAGTCCTAACGGGCCTCGACCCCGAAAATTCACGGATCGACTTTGTACATAACATTTCTCTTTTTGTACTGTTCTCATTGCGGGTCCACAACCCGTTATGACATTCGTTTTGGGCAACTGCCGTTGCTTGGTGCTGCACTTGCCCATGACATTGGTACACACACAGAAAGAGAGAGAGAGAGAGAGAGAGAGAGCCCCTTCAATTGAATTCTGCGATGACGAATTTCGTCCGTTACTTCTCAAATATAAAGCCGAGAGAATGCTCACGAGGAGTACATAACACCCGTGAAATAAAACGCGAGAAGAAAAAAGAAAGAGAGAGAGATAGAGAATGTGTGTGTGTGTGTGTATGACGTAACGGCCCAGTGGCCTGGGCCGCATCGAGCACACAAACGATAGCCCAGAAAAGTCCAAATGGCTCTAGCTGATGGCATTGCTCAGTCCCGAGTGGCAAATATAGGTTTCTGGAGCACCAGAGAACAACTACGTAACCGTGCTAATGTATGTTATTGTATGTGTGCCTCTGTACTCTGAGAATCTCTGTGCTGAAGGCCCTGCATCTCTTCCCCACCTCCTCCCTCCCTCCCTCCCCTTCTTTCGTGTCCTCCCATTTTTTTTTTCTAACTTTTTGTTTATTTAAAGCATCGATATATACAGATTTACGAAATATTCGTTGAATTAGAGTTAAAGGGGCGTAAGTGCTGTGATCATACACTTACATAGCACTTACGCCACTTTGTTTCCAAACTGGGAAGAAAGGGGCATAAACGTGGTGTTTAGAAACTAAAAAAAGTGGTGAAAAGTATCAAATATTGATGGCAATAATCCTTCGCTTTTTTTTTGGGAAATAATTAAAAAAGTTGTTGAATTCAGTGAATTTAGTTGATTCAAATGGATTAAGCAGTTGAATTGACAGAATTTGATGAACTTAACAGTTTTTCTTGAGAATTAATTTAAAACAATATTTGCTAAAGACTAATGGCATCAATATTTGATACTTTTTACCACTTTTTTTTGTTTAGTGTGCATAGCACTGACGCCACTTTGTTTCTAAGTTAGAAAAAAGAGGCGTGAGTGTTATGCTTATATATAACACTTATGCCACTAAAAATCAGCTGAATCCCAAATAATTTGAGACTTTCCCAAAAATTTCAAAATGAGAAGATTTCGAGATTTTTTGAGATATTTCGAGATTTTTGGAAATGTTGTGCGCAAACATACTACTTACGTCTCTTTCTTTCTGAGCTAGAAAGAAAGAGGCTTAAGTGCTATACTTATACATAGCACTTACACTACTTTCTTTCCAAAGTAACGATATAGTACCACAAAAACCAGTGAAAAAAAACGTCTATTGAATATCAAATATTGAGATTTTTTGTTTTTTTGAGCAAAAAGTCAAGTCTCGCATTTCTAATTTTCTGAATCATACTTCTATCAACTAAAAAAAAATACTATCGACTTTATCACATTTTTTCAAATTTGGGTAATGTGTGTTAATTAGTGTAGAAAAAATTGAAAAAAAAAAGCTTTGTAGTTCTCTGTAGCGTGAAAAAAATCCACTTTTTTTTTTTCGTGTCTTCCGTCTACTAAATCCAACGCGGGTCGAGGCAGATAGCTCATATTTACCCGCTTGTAATTCTAGTGTCAAGTGAGATAACTCCAACAAGGACGAAATGGCACGATTTAACTGGGCCAAGAGTACGATTATAAACTACTGGAGACACACACACTCACACACACACATACTCGTGTCAAGTACATGCATTTTTATTTAATTATAAATATTGAAAAAAAAAAAGAAAAAAAAACACACACACATACAAACAACAATTAAGAGCTTGAATTATTCCAGCATTTATTATAGTTCCGTTATGCCATTAGAAATCACAGTAGTCGGACTTTGAATGTCAAGGGCTACTTTTTTCCATTAAAAAAAAAAAAATTGTTACAGTAGTTTCGAATAATTTTTATTCTCAAATGAGATACACAAGGAATTATGGAAAAAATAAAGGAGGGGAGGGGAGGGAGGGGGAAAAGACATTTATCATGGTACCGTTGCCTTGTATTACTGAGCATTAGACACAATCTCTGAATATAATCGAGAGAATGTTGCTGAGGGCATGAGAATCTTCCAACATTGGCCTCTTCTAAATGTCCCAAGTGCATCACTTGTGGAGTCACTAGCCATTACTGCAGATGCACGTGGTTGCTGTGTTACATCACTTCTTCTTCATTTTTTTTTTCCTCCTTTTTTCATAGTAAAAAGAAAATTACGCAATCATATCCCGTAAGGATGTGCATGGGAGTGATTACCTGAATGTTTTGTTGACACCTTTTTTTAAAAAAAAAAAAAAGTTTATTGTGTTATGAGTGAGAATACAGTTTAAAAAATATACAATTTTCAAAAATTCATAAATTTAGGAATTATTACATTCATTAATTTTGAGATTTCTGGTTGATTATTTGAGATAGAACCGATTTTAAGAAGTCAAGTGGGTAAAGAAAAGTTTTTCGAATTAAATTTGAGAGAAATTTTCGAGAAAAATTTGAAAAAATACACAATTTATCAAAAATCTCAACAATGACGGTGAGAAAAGTCAAAAATTTCAATGAATGAATGAAATAAATGAATAATTTTCAAAGAATGGAGAAAAACTTGAATACAATCTTCTCCAAAAAAAAACAAAAGATGAATCTCCTGCATTTGGTTGCTTGCAAAAAAATCGTAAAACAACATATTTGGCGAAAAATACACGTAAAGTAACTGTTGAGTAAAAACACTGCAATGTCAACGAAAACTCTTTTGCATGGATTGAATTTCCGATTGAATATAATTATTTTTATGGTGACTATACGCTAATGATGTCAAGAACCCGAGGAATTCTCAATAGAGCAGACGAAACGTCGTTCATTCGACAATTATTCAGTAATTGTCAAATTAATTCCTTCCAACGTTTCATGATCCCAACATAATAATTATTCATTGACTTATTCATTGTGTCTTTGTCTTTGAATGTTGTGAATTAGTTGAGTATCACAGTTAATTGAAGATGAACAGTGTAAAAGAGCAATTGAATTATCATAGTTTCTCAATTTTAATTTCAATGACGATATTATGACAACTTACATTTATCGGAAGAGCCTGAAGAAGCTCCTGATCAGGAGCAAAACATGGCGAATTTATTTATCTATTTATTTATTTATTCATCAAATAAATTAAATATAAATTAAATGAAATAACAATTTATATTGCAGAATTGAGACTTACGGTCTATTTTTCATCACGAATTCGGTGGCTTCATTAACAATACTCTCAATTGACGACGAAAAGAAGTCTATACATCTGCAAATCTCATAAACAACTCATTCACAGCAGTACATGCTCTATACAATGGAGATGATTCAGATGAATTTAGGAAATAAATGTGAAGATTGGCATTTACAATTCATTTTATTTGGTCCAAATGTCCCACTTGATCTCAAAATCAATCTATTGTAATATGGATTTTGGAAAATGCACAGAGAAAAATGTTCTCTTAATTTAAGAATGTGCAGGTCACTTAAATTAAGAAAGAAAAGTCACTTGATTTAAGTGAGTTTCACTTTCTTAAATTAAGAAAGAATAAGTCACTTGATTTAAGTGAGAAAAGTCACTTAATTTAAGTTAGTTTTACTGTCTTAAATTAAGAAAGAAAAAGTTACTTGATTTAAGTGAGAAAAGTCACTTAATTTAAGTGACTTTTACTTTCTTAAATTATGAAAGAAAAAATTACTTGAGTTAAGAGAGAAAAGTCACTTAATTTAAGTGACTTTTACTTTCTTAAATTAAGAAAGAAAAAGTTACTTGATTTAAGTGAGAAAAGTCACTTAATTTAAGTGAGTTTTACTTTTTTAAATTAAGAAAGATAAAGTCACTTGATTTAAATGAGAAAAGTCACTTAATTTGAGTGACTTGCCATTCTTAAATTAAGTGACTGCACATTTTTAAATTAAGAAAACATTTTTCTCTGTGTAGAGGAATAAATAGAAAAAAAATAGAGGAATTTCTCATAAAAAAATAAAAATAGAGGAATTTCTCATTTCCATGTTTAATAATTATTAAACATGGAAATGAGAAATGCAATTGATTCTGCTAGAACTTTTTATATTTTCCGAATTTCTCTTTTTTCCTATTAGTTATTGGTTCAAAATGAAGCCTGCACCTTCATGGTGCGATTATGATTTGTCCAAAATGGAAAAAGTCCCTAAAAACCACTTCGTAATGTTTCGATAACACTATTTTGTTTCTCGTGAATGAACGAGTCTAATCGCTTCTAATTTATTCCAATATTCTCCTCAAAAATGCCAGAACTGAGGAAAATTATATAAGAAGCTGAACGAATTTTTGTTTAGTCTAGACAGTTATGTCAATATGTTATTTTTATATTTAAAAAAAAGTGAGACGTTATTGTAATTTTTCATTTCTCTTTTTTTTTCTGCACATCATTTGCTAATTCTCGTGATCTTGAGGAAACACACACACGGTAATTCGATAAAAATGATCATCTGACATTGGTTTAATGTCTGCTTTCTCATATTCACTTGCTTTCGCAGGTGTGCGGCATTCTCGTTGGATAATCACTTATCATTCGTCTTTTTTTTGACACAATTTTTTTTTTTCAATATTTTTTTCATCTTTGTTCCGTGGGTGTTACGAACTTTGCGAGAAAAAAATAACGTCTTGACTTTGCACTTGGGTAAGGTCGGGGATATTACGCATTTCTCGCAAAAAAAAATAAAAGAGGAATGTTTTTGTGGAGGGAAAAAAAAACTTCTTGACGTCTAGAATAACAAATCAGTGATTGAGATTTTTGGGATTCTTTTTTTTTTTTGAGTTGCCAATCTGCTGATTAAATATTTTGGTCTCTGGACTCGGGCGATAATTAAAGAAACAAACGGACGGAAAAAAGAAGAGGAATGGAAAGAGAGAGAGAAGATGGGCGATTCGTTAGGTTAGGTCAAGTCTACGAATTTAGCGCGTTACATCATCGTAGGCTCGCTGGTCGAAAGAGACGAAAACAAAGCAGGCCTCGCCATTCGTTTCAGTTCCCGTCAAATGGAATTGAAGTTAAATTAGGGGAATCAATAAATCATTTTTGATATTGAAAAAGAAACAACATTTGCAATTTGTAGTAAATATATTGGAAAAACGTTCTTTTCAATATAAAATCATTGCTTTAATGGCACACACAGATGAATAATATAACTTGACAATGAATAACTCAAAATATAGATTGTTTAACACACGTTAATAGTAAATCTTAACTAATTGATGAATCGAATAATTAACTATGTGGCTTTGAATAAAGTTCATAAAATATCTTGATATTAAAATGACAAAGTCTTTGGTAATTGTTGCACACGAGGGGACCCGTCAAGTTTAGCAGTTGAACGCTGAGTGAAATCCCTTGGGCCAGCAGGGACTTGTCTCCCATCTATTGCGTCATAAAACGAATGACAGTGTTGCCAGGGTTGACGTCACGTATTCGGTTTCACACTCAATGGACCCCTTTGTCTCGATTTGTTGGTCTATTCGAAAATTCTCCCACAAATTTAATCTCAATTTTTTAGAATTCTTCAGAAATATTGAATTTTTTTCATCATTTATATAGTGCTATATACATATCATTATATACATAGTGTTATATACATATATATAATAAGGGCCGAGGCATTGGTGTACGGTTTGATCTAAACTGAAGTTGCTTATAGACTAAACACATTTTAAATGGTTATTAATGCCAAATTGACATTTATGAATGTTGGAGAATTCGTGTTTTACAACAATTTACAAGAATCGGTTAATATTTGGATATTATTATTCATCTTGAGTTATAATCGTGATAAGTTCCCGTACGAGTTTTCTTAGAAGTTCCACTAGAAGTTCCTCTGAAAGTTCCCCTAAAAGTTTCTAACGTTCATAAACCTTTATAATCTATTCATCAGTAAAACATTCGAATAGAATCGAACGTTACCATTCGATTCAAAATTCTGAACAAATAATTCGGATTATTACACATTTTTCCAAAAAATTGAACACTTCAAAACATTCAAAAATGCTTATTATTTTATTTAAATTTCGAATCAAATAGTAATATTCGATTTCATACAAATAATTCGTGAATTCGAATTATTCGCAAATCTTTACTTTCCATTTCTCAAAAAAAACTGTAAAAAAAACGAATTATATCAGTTATTTTTACCTATTTCAGGATTTTTTGAACGAAAATCATTATATAAGAGCCTTGAATTCAATAAGACGTTATTTACCTCTGTAATTGGGAATTTTTTGTGAAAAAAAAGTGCACAATAACAAAATAACTGAGCAATCACCGGTTATTGAAAATAACATTGAGGTAGGTTCATGGATAAGTTTGTAATTATTTATCACCGCCAGGGGCATTGATAAACCAATATATATATGTCAATGTATGTGTGTACTTGATATTTTATGTAACCTCATGCCTCTCTTGTCATTGAGTATCTTCTTTAGCAATTTCTGAAAAAAAAAAAAAAATAACAGCTTTGTAACATAAACGTCGTTGGAATTTTCTCATTGAAATAATCCATAAATTTATAGAATAAATAGAATTCAAGGGTTAAACAATAAAATTCAACAATTGCAGCAAAAAAAAGAGAAAAAATAATAATTTAGCCTTCATAAATATTTTCTCATCTTACTTATCCGCCGATAATCACGACTTACAATTTCATTTTAACTCTAAAAACAAAAATAAATAAATATGAATGAATAACATTTTAACGTCAAAATATCATAAAATGAATGATTACGTTGTGAGAATAAAGAGTTAAAATAAAAACATGATGCACTTCTTTTTTAACATTGACAAAGCAAATTCTTCTGAACTTGTGAATGGACCATAATAATTGCACAATTTGACTGTTTTTCTCGTTCATCGATTGACGAAAGTGTGTTCAGTAAGGTGAGAAAAAAAAAATAGTAAACAGCATCGAAATACCCAATTGAGTATTACTTGCCAAAAGCCCAAAAATCCTGCAGAAAACAAAAATTACGTAATAAACAGTGATATACAAAAGAAACGAGACGTCTGAGTAAATATTTGACAATTGCAAACATTGCAATTTTAATAATAATAATTAATCCAGTAATGAATGCAAACAAATATTGTCAATAAATATTTCTGGATAATGAAAAAAAATTTTTGAAAAAAAAAAAAAAAAACATTATTAAGATTATTATCATCCAGAGGTCGTAGGTAAATGTTATGCATCATCATTTTTCACTGACGTCACATCAATGCCCGAAGTGATTTGTTATTTATAGTTTAAAAATAAAGTAGCTGTCATTGATTTTATACGATTTAAAATAGCCCGAGGCAGTGACAATGTGATGTTAAATAAATAAAAAAAAATTAAAAAAAAAAAAATGTTTAACATCGTTTTAATTAAAAGTGAACAATTATTTTTTTTACATTGTAAATAACATGATAGCTCACATTATGACGTCAGATATATATATATATGGGTATCGGGGAATCCTGAGAAAATTCCTTTTTTTTTTCTTGATAAATAAATCAAGAGATAATAATAAAAAAAATATCGAAAAAAAAATTATTAATATTACACGAACAGGTTATTTCATTGAAAAGAATAATAATAATAATGATAATAAAAATTACGGTAATTGCAGTAAGTATGTTTAGTGAATGAACGTGTCATACTTTAATGGTAATTATACTTGCGTAATTCTATTTGTTTCAAGGAAAATTTAAGTGGTAATAGACACATATTGTGTCTGTTTCTATGATTTAATGATATAAAATAGGCGAATCATTAGAGATAAATAGACTTTTCTCAAGTATATTCATAGATATTATTGCCAAATCGTGATGATTTCATCATTCTACACTTGCTAAATTTGTCGCTAATATTCCGCCTTTTTACTGCTTAATTTATCATTGATATTCAACATATTTTTTAATTTTCCATCGAATTTATCGACTTTTTAATAAAATAGAATGGAATTTATTTCTCTGATGTTACTATTTTTGTTTTAAATCAATTTGTTTTGCTTTTCGTCAAACTCATGTTATTCACTCAACTTATTCGAATATATTTGCATTAACGACTTTTATATGTATATATATATGACAAAAATGAGTCTCCATTTAGTTACAATATAACTGCATAATAATTTTATTACCACGATAATTAAATTAATAGTCATTTAATATATCCATTCTGGTCATTGAACTCAAATTGTGTGGGGAGAATAAATGCTGGCGATTTACAATAATTACGACTTTGAACGAGTTAATCAGAGACTGGAGGTTCTTTTTTAAATGAAAATAAAAAAATAAAATGAAATGATAAAATTATTACTGGACAGATAAATTGCGTCATGTTGTGCAATGCCCCTGTTTACGTATTTAACTGCACAATATCGAAATATTTAACAGTATTAACAATCATTGTAACCAATTCATTGGCCTCTTGATAATTTTGAAATAAATGCAAATTCAATGAATCAAGAGAGACTCGTGCACAAAAAAAAATTGATTAATTTTTCCTCGAGGAAAAAAAAATAAATTATTCTAGCATAAAAAAAAAAGATTAATACGTTGTGTTTATTCAAATTGGTAACACGCGTAGTTTGTGAATACGCGTGTAATTGGCATTGCGTCTAAAAAATTCTCGTTGTGCAAGCTCTTCCGTGATCACTTAATCATGACGATGGTTTTCTTCATTCAATTGCATCAATACAATTCGTCCAAAACATTGGAGGAAAGCAAAAAATCTTGATTTTCATGAATTTTCATGGATTTTACGAAAAAAATAAGGTTTTTGCAAAGTTGGAAATTCAGAATTGTTCCAACTCTCTGAGGTGTCAAATGAATTTTTTTCCCCCTCTTTTCGAGAAGGCGACGATGTTTTTCGTAATTCAATTACATCAATACACAATTCGTCCAGAAGATTAAAGGAGAGAGAAAAAGCTTGATTTTTATGAATCATTTTAAGGATTTTACGAAAAAAGTAAGGTTTTCGCAAAGTTGGAAACTCAGAATATTTCCAACTCTCTGCGGTGTCAAATGAATTTCCCCTTCCCCCCTCTTTCTTAAGGGGGCGATGATGCTCTTCGTCATTCAATTGCATCAATACACAATTCGTCTGAAAGATTAAAAGATAGGGAAAAAAAACTTGATTTTTATGAATTTTCATGGATTCTACGAAAAAATGAAGTTTTTTGCAAAGTTGGAAACTCAGAATAGTTCCAACTCTCTGAGGTGTCAAATGAATTTTTTCCCCCCCTCTTTTTTGAGGGGGCGAGAGAGAGAGAGATGAAAAGAACAGACTGTGTCTCGCGTGTGGTGTCGCAGTCAACTCACGTATTTTTTGACCCTCAATACGACGGAGTTCGACGGCCGCTGCAAGCGACAAGGTCGTGCATGATGCAAGAATCTCCCTCTCTTTCTTCTTCTCTCTCTCTCTATTTCCCCCTGCATCACAAGTTAGTGCCACGTATGTGATTATATGCCAAGATTTCACGAGTTTTATTTCATTAATTTTATCATTAAATGAAAAAAAAAATGAAATGAGAAAAAAAAATTGCCGATTGCATTTGCATGGCAATTATTTTAGAGCTGAAAGTTGAAAAAAAAAACGAAAAAATCTAAAAACAAACACATTCTGACATTAAATAATAGAAATATCATTATGCAATGGATTGTAAGATTCGAGAACAAAGGAATAAACGAAATACAAAAAAAAAAGAAAAAAAATTAAAGATTAAATCACAAAGACAATGTTGGCATATTACGGAATCTATTAGACATGCAATTGCAATAGGCTGTGTGCGTGTGTGTGTGTGTGTGTATGTGTGTGTGTGCAATCCAACGATTTTGCATATCAGTTGGAAGTTATGTAATTTGCCCCGATCACTAGACTCCCGTCTAATATCAGAATTAAATAGATGAGGAGAGGGGAAGAATTTGCAATGGAAGTAGTAGGGAGAAGAAAACTATAATGTAGTATAGTATCCATATTATGATGTTATAATACAGAGTTGTGTAGACTGTGTCTGGTGAGAGATCGATGCTCTTTTACTAGATTTCCCTCCACAATTTACAATTGGTATTGGCTTGAATTTAGTAACACTTGGGTGTTATAATGCAGATAAAACTGATCAACACTTGATTATTTGTTAATACAATTACAAAATACACTGCCACGCCTATAATTCCATTTGAATGCGTTATTATGCCCAATGAATTTCCCAATTCAATTCAATTTATCTTCAATTTATTGTGTATTAAATTAATATTTCGATGAAATAATGTCAATTTTACTCTATATAATGCAAAAATATATATGATTACATAGAAAACATTACAGAAACAAAATCATATATATATATATATATATTATATCTCAATTGATATATTTATTGTATCGTGATATATAATTAAATATAAGTTTAATTATATATGACGAAATGTATCACTTCATTTGCATCTAAAATTGAATAGATTATGAAATATTTCGAATTATATTTTTTTCACATACTGTAAAATATAAAATTCTCAATAAGATTTTATGAAGTTCATTCTATATCTTAAAATAGATATTACAGCTGCACACCTAACTATGCTTGATTTTTCTATAATTTGAGATGCTCCAAGGTGTCTTCACCAATCCTGTCCAATTGCATCATAATTCAATTGAAATTGATTCTTATTTCGTTATAATTCTTTTGAGTAACTAAATTCTTTTTTCGAACGAACGTAAAAAAGAGACTTCTCAACCATCTATTGTGTTAGATATTGATGGATATAATATTGGAAATATATCTTCCTTGTAATAGCAATAACGTCGTCTTAGAAATGAAGGGGCGTGAGTACTGTGTATAATTATACTAATTCAGGAAATATATAATATAATAAATGAAGAAAGATATTAAGCCATACTATAGTTCGACATGATAGAAGGTATATTTTTGAAGCTAATTAGCATCTATTTTGAATATATGCAGAAAATGTGCATATGAGACTATGTATCGCACATAAAAAATCAATATTTCTTGAGAATTAAAAAAAAATTTAAATCAAATTGTCATATTATGTTTTTACGTATAAAAAATATAATAATTTCGATATGCATAGATTTTTCTATACATGTTATTTACCATATGATTTTTCCATACAGGACAAACTCAACTCTTGAATAAATTCAAAGCTCTAAATACAATTCAATGTTTTTCTTTTTTCTATCATCTCATTGTCACGTTTCTACTTCAATTATTCATGCTCCTCATTCTCAGTTTTTTTTACACCTCACCAGCTGCGATAAAACGTGACACACTCCTGAGAGACAAAAAAAAAACATTTAGCAATTGATGTATACACGTTAGCATTTCGATGTTATGCATATTGCATAACAAAACAGACTGTGAACTGATCGTATAAAGTGAGTTTCAATGAACGCGTGTAATGTTACAGCATCGTGTATATCTCACGTGTTTTGAAAATTGCCAGATGATTTAATTCATAAAAGGAATTATGATTTCAACTGTGAGAAACAAAAAAATGGATTTTTTTCTCTATTTTGACAATTGAAATTAATTTTGTGGTTAATCGTTGAATGATTTTACCACTGGAATTTTGAAGAGATAAAGGATATTGATACAATGGAATGAACCTGAGCATTAAGATACATAAAATAATTACTCAAAGGGAAAGAAGAGAGCACGTTGCTGGAAACGTGAGTTGTTTCTCTCGAAATATACAAATCACAATATAAATTCAGTGACATTTAAAATCCTTTATCTTTTGGGAAAAATTCCAATTGATAATCAATTTTCTCTCGTATCCGATGGCTCACTTGCTTCATTCACTCGGCCCTTTTCTTTCCTTCCTGAGATTCTGCAGCAGTTTCGGTTCGCTTGTCCCAGAACGGGTCTAAGACATAATCGTATTCTGCAAACTACGCAGTTATCTAAATGTTACATTATCAATGGTCCACAGAACAGAATTGCCAAGAATGTTAAGGAGTTTGGGGAGGGATTGTAAGGGGAGGTGAGACGGGAAGGAAGTCTATTGTATTCGTGAAGGGTTTCAACTTTAGAAAGACAAAAAACTGACAAATTCGATATCGAAATTAAATCGAATTTGATCTTTTCTGTCATCTATTCTTCTTGCAATTTTTTTTTCTATTTTTCAAAACTCGTGGAGACTGATTTTTCATTTCGTTACTGTGTAAATAATTAAAAAAAAAAAAAATTATTTAGGCGTAAATCGTGCAACATTGGATTGCAAAATAATTTCAATCTATCAAGCTGGTTGAACTGAGATGTCAGTTGCCTCAGTTCAGTATAGTCAAACTAACCTCCTAGTGATAAACAGAGAATAGATGTTGTGAGTGCTAATAATTAAATTGATTAAATAATATAAAAATGAGTTTTACTTGATAATAATAATGAATCTGTAACCACTCATCCGTTCTGTAGAATAAATTTTCATTCTTCAAGAAAGTAAAAATCAAACGAATAAATCGCATGCTTGGTAATTCTTTGCGCCACAGACATTCAAATTTACGCGCCACTTGTCACATATGCAGTGTTGCGACGTCGCGCGTGAACTTTTCGATTAATGTCATTTTTAACAAACATTTTTAATTGTTTCTCGAAAACGGTATACACCAAGTCCCCCAAATTCATAAGTGATGATAAGTGATAATTGCTCTATCGGGAACAATTTTTTTTTTTTTTCTGTCATATCTCATATGGGAGCTATGTTGGAGTTTCTCAGAGCTGCCATTTAAACATATGTTAAATTCACACATTTTCTCAATTTTTTTTCTCAAAAACTATATACAGGAGGGTTCTCAAATTTTGAGAGAAAATTCAATATATTATTATCTTTATCTACAATTTTTTTCATTTTTCCACCATATTTTGGACTTATCTCCCCAAACTCCTTAATCATGTGTGTCAATCCGTAGATTTTCATGGAGTAACACTCTCCTCATTCTTAAAACGTATCCGGGAAGTTGAAGTGCAAAACGAAAATTAAAAAAAAAAAAAATATTATATGACTGATGGCTAACTATTAAATTCTTTATATCTTGTTAAAGATGGGAATATTTATTTCTTCTTCTTTGTTTTGTTAACATCATACTACTTTATCATTTCGCATTTACTGAATTTTATAAGATTTCATGATCTTTTCTTTTTCTATTATTTTTACTTTTTCATTATATGGTTAATATTGTGTATAATGCCGATTGGCGTAAAATAAATGAATAAATAAATAAAAGCAAATAATTTATTATTGCACTCAGAAACAACTTTACTTCTGTCGAATAAATTGATTTGACTAAAAACTCAATTTTACCAATTTCTGTTATTTTTTTCTGTTCAGAATCGATATCATATCTTCTTAATTATAAATTTTCACAGATTAATTATAGAATCCCTGAAAAGGATTTCAGACAAGTGACTCCGAAACTTTGGACAATTTGTAATCTTATTTTTAAATCAATAAATTTATGCTCGATCGATCAAGATTTTTAGTTTACCCTAAAAAATTGAGAAAATGATCATAAAAATTTGGAAAGTTTTTGTTAAATAAGCATACTTATATTACTACTATTAGCTGTCACCATTAGATCTCATTCGAATGGAGATATACATATATATATTGTTGGCTTAGAATGAAAGGAGTGTAAGTGCTATGATTATACTCATCATTTACGCCTTTTTGTTTCCAAGGCAATGATATATATAATTGATGCAAATATATATGTAAGTAAGTAAATGATGTGTTTAGTGGAAGGCAAAAGAAACCGATGTAAAACAGAAATTGTTACATCAAGAAAATAAATTCTATTCTATTCTAATTTTTGCATATACGACCTCAGATAATTCAATTAATTCTATGATACCGTCAATGGCCCAATTAATGCCACTTTTCATACATTTTCGTGATTATTGAACTTATTCGAATTCTCAACTCTAAGTAATTGATAACAGAGGCTAAGAAAAAATTCTGAGGACACCGGACAATCAGAATATCCAATATTTTTCTATTAGATATATTTCTAAAATTCATCCGTTAAATGCGACCAGCGTGCTCAGCAAGATAAAGCCCTGAAGCTCTTCATGTGGGGTTAGAGTGCCTCATCAGTTCAATGTTTGATATTGAATAAATTTAAGTATTTAATAAATCGAAAATTGTATTGATTGTTAACAAAATCATTGAACTTTCATATAAATTGACGAATAATTTAAAAATAACGACCAGTGATGGAAATTAATTGATGGCAATTATTGGGATCCTCAATGGCAGAAATCGGGCCATGATGGCATGAATCCAGCCATGAGCAAAATATTTTTCAAAAATATGAATTAAATCATTTTTATCATTAATTCAGGAAAATAATTGATGTAAATGATAGTCCAGACCCTAAATTCTTTCGAGGACAAATCAAATTTGAATTTATGATAAGATATAATTTTTCTGTGAAAGATATGTGGCAGAATAGGTCTTTTGGTGGCATTAATTGGGTCATTGATGCTATGGTGGCCTTTCAGGTCTCTCCTGCATTTAACGAAAATTACGAGGCTTCTAAATTTTTGGTATCGACGTTTCTGCTTCTTTGCGAAGCCATCTTCAGGATACTTATTTTTTATTCTATGGAATGAACAAATTACATGATAATGATAAAATTAAAAACAAATTATTTTCATCGGTGTTATAGAACCCTTTTAAAATAATGTCCACATTATAAATATATTACCTTCATTATCATAATAATCGATAAACTCCATTATGTACGGTTTATTTTACATTTCTATTCTATTTTATTTTTAATCAAAGCAAGAAATTCTTTTTCTCAATGTACTAAATTTTGTCTTGGATAATTATTGAAGATTGTCGTAAAAATTTTGGAGGTGAATCTTCAGTTCATTCGTTTCCTTCTTTCCCATAAAAATTAAATATCATCAGTTTAGAAACAAAGTGGCGTAAGTTCTATATATAAGCATAACACTTACGCCCCTTTGTTTTTGAGGTGGCTGATACTTAATTGACTGAGCAATCGAGTTCCATTCGAAGTTAAAACCATGTGTGGGTTTATGTCTAACGGATGATTTTTGAATTATTCAAAGAATCCGTTAATCCAAATATTTGAATTATTATGAGACTTAAAAAAAAAAAAAATCTTCAGGAAATAACTACATTCCACTTTTTGACGTCTCTAACAATCACATAATTCCACTTCTCCCTCCATTAAATTGTGAATTAACCGACATGTGTCGCGTGTACGTATGACTCTGCACGTGAGAACTTAAAAACGTGATGGTTACACAATAAAACATTGTGTATTCTCGTTTAACAATTTACGTGTATATTACAGTCGTCATGCGTCTACTAAACGATCAAATGGAATCAATAATAGAGCAAAGCTTCGACAATCGCCTTTTTTTTTAATTAACCAGATCAACGTGATGAACTGGAATAATAGAAAAAAGACGCTTGAGAGAAGAAGGAAAAAAAATGGGAAATGTCATAATTTTTATGATCGTAAAAAAAACGAGGTCGAACGGAAACTCATCCAGGTGCTCTCAAGATCAATAAAAATGCGTCGATTCAATCGGTTATTGTGCTACTGCAACTCTTCCGGGATCCTTGGACCAAAAAAATAGGAAAAAAAAAAATAAGGAGAAAAACGCAAGGAGTTTTGATTACAATCTCACATGCAGAGGAAATCCTCTAGTCGAGTCACAACTAAAAAAAGAAAGAAAAAAAAAACGCAGTGCTCAACCCTGACCTGCATGAGTCTTCACGCTTTTCTTTAGCACTTGTAATTATTTTTTGTACCTAAAAGAAAGATTTCTGGAATTTCTATGTTTTTGAGGCAGTATCCCAGTGGAATCGAGTACAGTTAACCCCTTTTTTTTGATGGCTTATCAAAGATGATACATTTTTACATTTTTCTGAATTTTTTGATAATTTTTGACTGTGCAGTTTATGTGATATGAATTATCAAATCTACTGAAAATAGCGGTGGTGGGGATGAAACGCCCTTAATCGCCCTTAAGAACAGCATTTTAACTAAATAATAGAAGAAAAAAATATTAAATTCACCGTATAGTTATTGAGAAATTTCAATTAGAAGGTATTCCTAACTATTTGCCTCTCTCTCCGTCTCATGCATGTGATAGAAGATTGATGTAATAGAAAAATTCGAAAAAAAAAAGTTATATTCACAAGCTGAAGACATGACTTTCGAATAGTTTAATCACTTTTTCGCGGGTAAATTGAAGCACGTTTTCCCCGAATTATCAGCAATTAATTGAAAACTAACCTGAAAATCATTATTCTCCTCCTGTTTTATCGACCGTACTCTGTTATACTACCTTAATCTGCAAGAATTTAACCTCCCGCTTCAAATGCACTTGTAAAAAAATCAGCACGAGAGCTAAAAATTCTCAGCGCAAAAATTTTTCGACACATGCAGTCTACGATGTGTGGGATTTATTTTTGTACAAGTTTAAATCCTACCCACGATGCACACCACACACCAGTACTGCCAATAATAACGATACACTTTGAAAAATTTTAAACTTGTGTTATTTTCATATACACACACAAACACATACACACACACAGTAAAACACATGCACATGCACTATTGCACATGCACACATTATAAGCTAGCTAACAGTAAGGGGGAGGGTTTATAAGCAGCAACCTTTATTATTAAATCAAGGTTGTTGGCTTTCACTGCACGCTCAATGGCGAGATATATCTTTAAGTTACACCATCATTCGCCCTCACGCGGATTATACGACTATTATATTTTCATTCGTCTTGTTATCTGTGTGTGTGTGGCTCTCTTTCTCTATCTCCTTCTCTCCCTCTCCCTATTCGCTTAAAAAAAAAAAAAAAAAAAATAGAAATACTGGAAAAATCAGAATCCTCTGTGTTTTGGCAAGACACATCGTGGGCGTTCCAGTCTCAAGATTTTTGGACGATTTTTGTCTGGCTCCTTTCCCTCGTCGCCACTCCGTAATTTATCCGTCCGGGGCTTTCCTCTCCTATTTCTCCTCGCTCTCTCCCACTAAAGAGCTTTAGTGGCCTCAATGTGTATGTATATATATATTGTCACGTATTTTCCGACACACGGAATATCAGAAAGTCCGAGAAACTCAATGGCTCAAAAAAAAAATTAAAAAATCCAAATACAATTAGCAAAATGAATTAATGGAAAAAAAAAATTGTTGGGCACCAGGACGACACATCGTCCGATAAATCCAAAATAAGTAATCAAAACAAACGAAAATTAATTCCCAGGTGAATATCCGACTAGTCAGTAACAAAAGAATAACTTCAATTGACCGCCGAGGCGGCTGGGTTCCAAAACTTCACCTGAAATTATTTATATATATATATATATACATATGTGTGTATGTATCTCGAGACTTATCTCCTCGACATTAGTATTAAAAAATTAATAAACTACTAAGATATCATTGTGATTGAATACAAACATACGCACGTGTGTGTCTCTCTTTCCTGTTGCATAAAAATAAATGAATTATTAATTTATAACCTGTCATCATTAACGTTCAGTTGCCTCGATCCACCTTGAAGGTATAAATTATTATCATTTTAAATAAAAAAAAAGAAAAATATATCTATATCTATAATACTAATCGCACTCCATACAACAATGTACCATTCGAGATTTTTTTTTTTTTTATTGAAGAGAAAAAAAAGGAAATTTATTGCATAACTGAAAGAATCTAACGGTACAAAAAAAAGGCGGAGGAGATAAAAAGTAATACCGATAGATCTGCCCGGTCGTTAGTGTATGGTAATCGAGTTATGGTGCAGAGAAGATAGGCAACGTGTTATGTGTCTGTTTTGTCCGGGTCCACAAATACATATATCTATATAGAGTGTTTGTGAGAGAGGGGCATAACGGAATTTGAGACCACAATATCTCTGTCTCTATCTACACGACTTGAAACATACACACAGGCCTTCTATTTATCGTACCGATTTACCGTACGTGGAATATCTCGCACGCATCCATGGAAAATCAGCTACTTCTTGGGGGTTTGTCTCTCGTTTTCTGCACATATGTGTGCATGTGTGTGTGTGTTTGTGTACAGAGAAAATAAGAGGAGCAAAGAGAGAGACTGTATGTGGGCAGAATCCGATCGATGAGATCAATGGGCGACTTGAGTGTGTGGATCCATGATCTTTCACGAGTCATTTGTAACGGTATTGTTACAGCCGTTATATCGACGAATCCGCATCGAAAATGGCCGAATTGATCCACTTTGGCATCATTAGCAATTATCGGGAATCTTTTTTTGTTTTTTGTTTTATTGGAAATTATTGGGATTTATTGAAGGTGTTTTGGGTTTTTTTTTGGTTTAGGGCATCTTTGGTGATTTATTTGAAGTTCGAAAACGAATTTTGGAAATTAAAACGATAAGATCCTAATGAAAACGGTTTTGAGATAGGGAAGATTGGGGCAAAATGGACCTGTGGGTCAAAATGATTTGACTTTTTTTTAGAGTGAGTCCTGCTTCGGAAAAAAAATGGAAAAAATTCACTGATAATGTTCATATATTGGAGCATCTTCTAAAATTTTTTCAGATTTTTACACGAAGTCTTTCGTTTTGATAAAAAATATCATGAGTCATGTTACTCTGAAGGTCCCTTTTGCCCCAGTTTCCTATTACTTTGGAGATTTTCAGTATTGACCGGATTTGGTAAACGGAAAATCTTGAGAGGGAGCACCGAAATGTCTTTCAAAATCTGGAAATCATGTTTTTTTTTAAGAAAGGAGAGTTGTCGGATGAGGAAGTATACACTGAGAAAAAAATAATAGTAAAAACAATCAAATACTGATGTCATTGGTCCTTAGAAAATATTTTGTTGAATTAATTGAAAACAGTCGTTGAATTTACTGAATTCAGTCAATTCAACTAGTTAATCTGTTTGAATTAACTAAATTCAATGAATTCAGCTAGTTGATTTATTTGAATTAACTAAATTCAGTAAATTCAACAATTTCTTGAATTATTTCAAAAAAATATTTGCTAAGGACCATTTGCCGCAATATTTGATTGTTTTTACCTCTATTTTTTTTCTCAGTGTACTGTGAGATAATCAACTTTTTGGTATTGATAGTGATTCCTGTTCAATTGTAAATGATTTTAAAAAAATGTGATTTTGTGGGGAACAATGAGAGAATGGGCTTTTTGGGCTTTTTGTATGAACGGGAGGAATAAATGTTCCACTCAATGAAAATTAAATGCATCTCTTTGAAAATGAGGTTTCTTTATTTTTAATAATGTTTAATAAACTAAAATGATGTTTTAACGATGACTTACAATGAATGACTCACATCATTTGAATATTCCGAGAAAATCGTGCTCTCATCTCTTATTTATTGGTAAAAAAAAAGCAATTGGAAATGAAAATATTCCAGCATTCCCAAGATTTAAAAAAAATCATGAAAATCCTAGAAATTGTCCAGAAAATCTGAAATTTAAATCTTGAAGCATGAATCTTTCGTCTGCATAGAAAAAAATCAAGATTTCTCGAGAATTTCAAAATTTGAGATTAAATAGTCATTTTTTTTTGTTTTCAATTGAATAATTCTGATGGTCTCGGAGTTTCAAGATTTATCCCCAAATCTGGCAACATTGGAGATAACTATAGCTAATAAATGTCAGTTTCTATATATCTTTGATGTTAAGATATTTTTCTCGCACTGATATCCTATCAAGCTAAGTCAAGATACTCATTTTTTTTTATAATATGAATTTTTTTTATGTCGAGATTGTGAATTGAGATTTTGTGCATCAAAATGAGTGCAGCTGGCACGGATACGGTCTATGGCGTTCCACATCTCGCACTGTCGAGCTGTATAAACTGGAGCAGGGGTCAAGACCCCAATGGATTTAACTCCAGTTTCTCCAGGGGGCGAGTACCAATTCTCTTCAAACGAGATAAAAAAAAAATTTGAATATTCTAGTAATAATTACGCTTTAATTAATGATTTGAGATTGAGTTAAGTGGTAGTGACGTCATCGGACGAAAGTTGCAGTTTTATAAATGTCCAGAGTGGCTTTACAGTAATAATTTCGTTGGAAAGAGGTGCAATATATATGTTGATTTTTCAAGAAATATTCAAGAAAATAAGCGAGATAGAGCGATTTCGCCCTGATACTATTGTGCAACGCTTGAAATTGTTTGTAAAAGAAGAAATGGATAAAAAGGGCGTATCTCCATCATTTTTCAAGATATTCTCGAAAAAAATATTGATAAAATGGATTTATCCAATTCAGTAGTGAAAAGATAAAACAGGATGAATCGACTTGGGTTTATGATCAATCTGAAGGGAATATCGCGGTAACTAAGCGAGATAAGGCGATATTATCTTTTTTTTTTTGTAGAAAATTACAAAAAATTACAAAAGAGATTCAAGGCAAAATTGCCCTATTTCAATTATTTTTTAGCGTATTTCCAAATAAGTGAATGAGAAAAAAATGGACTCATCTCGTTTCACCTCTTTGCTACTGAATTAATTTCGCCGAAAAATTCTATTTATTCTATCAATTTAAACAATTTGACATTCACATTCTTTGAAACATTTCTGTTTTTTTTTTGGCCATGCTAAATTTATTCATCATAACGTTAGATACTTAGAAAGGTTTCAAGAGGGGCCAAACGATAATTTTCTCGTGAACGGTACTTTGGGTCACTTTAAAAACGGTTACCGCACACACCATTCTCATATACTGGATGAACTCTTGCGTGTTGAAATACACACTGAAAATATGTCCTGAACGGTCGAACGCTTGTGTTTTATTTATTTTTAATTCCGTTATAATACCTTTTTTTAATTATTATTATTATTATCATCCAAATCTAAATTTGGAGATGGTGTGAATTTCATTGAAAGAAAAATTACAATAATTCATCCGATTATTGAGTAATCCGTATCCATTTTTAATATACCTGCTATTATTATCATTATTTATTAATCGAATCAAGGATCTTATTACGTCTGCCATTATTCAGCAG
This sequence comes from Aleiodes alternator, assembly GCA_963921955.1. Taxonomy (NCBI): domain Eukaryota; kingdom Metazoa; phylum Arthropoda; class Insecta; order Hymenoptera; family Braconidae; genus Aleiodes; species Aleiodes alternator. The sequence continues at coordinate 16,252,825 of OY998098.1, forward strand.
TAATAAAACGTAACTATAACGTTACATTACTAAGATAAAACTCAAGCGGGGTCAAACGGGAAACTCATACTCGCTTTGACCCATTGACCCAGTTCGTGAAAACATATATATACAAACACACACACAGCCGTGTGTGCTACATTTTCTCTGCAATGTTGTTTTTTTTTTTTTTTTTTTATTTAAAAAGACGTTATTTTAAAATTAATTATAGGATTCATTTCCATTTTTCTGAGTTTTAAAATTATAATTGTTTATAGAAATATTGGAAAAATTATTAATAACATCAAATTATTGACGAATCCCTTTTATTTTGTCTTTTTTTACGTTTCGCTGCATAATTTCGGAGATTTTTACAATAATTCGGTGTTAAGGATAATTGGGAGGTACAATCGCAAAAAAAGGGAATTTTTTGTATGAAATCTTTAATGAACATTTAGAAGGGTAAATGTGGGAAAATGGACTTCTGCAACAACTTGATTCAAGATTTTTTTTCAGAGTTAAAAGCTCAATGAAAAAATCTGAAAAAATTTGAGAAGATGCTCCAGTATATCTTCATTTTTGTATAATTTTTTCAATTTTTTTTATGAAGCTGCCTATTCTCTGAAAAATTTCGAATTATTTTAACAAACAGGTCCATTTTGCCCCACTTTCCCCTACAAGACGAAATTCTCAAATTTGATTCAGTGAATCTGTAAATAACGTGATGAGGAATAAAATAAGCCTTAGAACCAAAAAATTGATCGAAAATTGAAAAATTTTCGTTATTTTTTACATTTCTTCAAATTTTTCAAGATCCAAAGAAATTCTAAAAATCATGAAAATTTATCAATTTTCGATTAATTTTTTGTTTCTGCGCCTCATTTTATAGCTCATTGCATTCTCCACAGATTAGGAGAATCAAATTTGATAATTTCATTTTGTACAAATTGTTATTAAAGATTTTACCCAAAAATCCAATTTTCTTTCTCCAATTGAACAATTTTTTTTTTTTTTACTTAAATTGAACAATTATAATGTTAATTTAAAAGCCTTTAAATATTAATTGTTGAGTCATTATCTCAGTAAATCGCAGATCCCCCGATTAGTCAAGACAACAATAATAATAATAATAAAAAAACGTCACTCACAAGGAATTAGATATAAATTATATCCGTTAGCCGGAAATAAAAAAGTGCGCCTGTATTTTTTCATTTCACGGACAAAATTTCCATCAATTCAGGGGCAAAACATTATATTTCCCCTTTTTTTTTCTTTAAATCAAACTCCAAACACACAAACTTCCTGAATTCCGTTTAAATAAATGTTAAAAAAAAAAAAAAGAATTTATTTGTTAATTTATTTAAGCATGATTTCATTGGAACTGAGGTTAATTCAATTAATTCCAGTCATTTAAAAGTCTAATTGTTGGTGTTTCCTTTTTCCTTTTCTTTTTTTTTTTCATTTTTTTTTTCCTTTATTATTTCATCAAAAATTTATGGGGGAAACAAAGACGTATTATCTCTGTCTTTGGAACCTTTGAGGTGCGTATCCTTGACAGTCTGCAAAGACGTGAATGGTCTTTTTAACGGCCTTCCGGACGCATATTGTCGACACAAACGTGCACAACGTGGATAATAAATAATTTTTTTTTTTTTTTTAATATAAGTAGCCGTGAGAGGTTAGTTTATAATGCAAAATCCCGAGGTTTTTAACAGCCGATACGATAAATTCAGGTACGCAAGGACGTCATTATACTGACGTTACGTGCACAATTACGAACATTTAACGACTCGTTACTCATACATTAACGAACATTACTTGCCTCTTTTTTTTAATTCTTTATTACTCAACTGAGCAATGTTACTAATTTGCTGTTATATATAGAGAGGGGAGGAGAGAGTGGGAGGGGAGAAAAATTTGATTACATTGATTAGCATTTTTTGATTGGAATTTTTTTTGGAGTCAAGGGGTTAATGGAAAATTTTTTAAAAATTTGATAAAATGTCAGACATGTTGAGGTATATTTCTGAATTTTTTCAGATTTTTTGGGGAAGTCTTTGGATATGAAAAAAATTGATAGATCTCCTGATATTAGAGGGAATTGAGGCAGAGCCGTTATAATGTAAAAATTAACGTTTGAAGTGGGCAATCAATGAAAATCTATGAGTAGACATTATGTAATGATATTAACTGTAAATATTTGCCAGAGGCTCAAAGAAAAATTAGCACAATTATTATTCACTTCCTCTATGATTTTGTCGATTTTTTCTGTCGTTTTTATTTTTATGACGAAAATTAGCGAGAAATAGGGGAAATGAGAGGGGGAGAGAGGAGGGTGAACGAATTTTCCGATGACTTTGATAAAAAATGAGTATTCAATTTTTTTTCTCGAAATTTTAATACTTTCGACCGAAAATTGAAGGCTTCATGTGAATTTGCATCAATAATTTTTTTTTTCGTAGAGAAGATCTTCACAAAAAAATCTGAAAAAATTCCACAACTAGTAATACATGCTGGTACATATTCTCAAATTTTTTCAGATTTTCCAAACAAGTCTTTACCTCCGAAAAAAATTCCCAAATCTTATGACACCATAGAAAATAAAGGCAGAGCCGTTATAAAGCGTAAACTGGCGTTTGAAATGGGCAATCCATGAAAATCCATGAGCACACATTATTATGTAACGATGTTAACTGTAAATATTTACCGGAGGCCCAAAGAGAGAAATGAAGGAAGTAAAAAAAAAAAAAAGGAGGTAAATGGATAAAGTGAAGAAGGGCAAAGTGGGGGGGAGGAGGGGGGGGGGAGTATGGGAGGCTGACTGCTCGACGGATCGTAAAGTAGATCGAATGAAGGATAGAGGGAGGGGAGGGGGTAAAACGGTTTTATTTTATTTTTTTCAAAATACCAAAGTAGAACACATTTCTCCCCCCTCCTCCCCTCCCCTCCCCCTCCACAATTTTATGTTTCTCTTTGTATTAACCTTGGTGACTTCGCGGCGCATTTACCCCAATTGAATTTCTCCTTCTTCCTTCTTTCTTTTCTTCTTCTCTGTACCGACAATTCGCTGAATTCAATGAGACACGCGTCAGCCTGAAATGAGGAATAAACAAATAATGAAGAGAGGAGGGGAGGGAGGGGGGAAATTGTGTACAGAAGTTGATGAGAAGTTGGTGAGACTAATTGGCTGCAATATAAATGGTGAAAAAAAAAATGAAAAATTAAAAAAAAAATTCGAGAGAGAGAGGTGAAATGAGAAAAATGGTGGAGAAAGACGAATTATTAGTGTATGGAGAAGAAGCGAGCATATAACGGTTCGTTCCAAATAAAAAATGCCTGCGCAACGGTTTGGGAATTGAGATTTTGGGCCATTGTCGTTACGTCAGACACTACTAAGGGACTACGTTTTACCGTTGTTTCTTTTTTTTTCTTCTTTTTGCTTTCTTTTTTGAATGGTCACATAATTAGGCTCTTTGGTACAATTATTTTTCACTTCATTATTTTGGTGGATTGGGGAAATGAGTTGGGGGGGGGGGGGTTAATGAATGAAATGGATTTTTCTATGATTTTCATTGGAAAATGAATCTTAACATTTTGTTTCCTGGATTTCAGCCATTTTTGTGGGAATTTTAAAAGCTTACCCCTTTCGATTAATGGAAAATCTCTTTCTTCGAGATTTTTAAAGATTTTGAAGGAAAATTCAGAGAAAAAATTGATTATGATGAAACTAAAATTATTTAAAATTTTTATTGCGATTTAATATAATTATTCTTCTCTTCCTTCAGTATTTTTCCGATTTTTTCTAGTATTTTTGGGGCGAAAATTGCAAAAAAATTGGGGAAAAAGGGGGAAATGGGGTGAGAACGGATTTTTTCATGATTTTCATTGGAAAATGTGCCTAAAACTTTATTTCTTGATACTCACCTCTTTAGATCATTGAAAAATCTGTTTTTTTCAGGGATTGTGATTGATTTTCAAAGAAAATTCAGAGGAAAAATGAATTCCCACAAAATTCTTCATTATTTTATTAAAAATGAATAGAATACCATGTTCTTTTCCTCTTTCACTTTGAATTCCCCCCCCCCCCCCCTTCCCCTCTGCATCAATCGAAACTGTATCAATTAGCAAAAAAAAAGTCAAAATTCCGTCAAAAATCCTCGAATTCCTAAGAAAATCTCAAAAATCAATTTTATCATTCTCAAAATCATCCAAAAAACACTCCCCCTCATAATTCCACCCCTCCCCCTTTCCCCCAATCCACCAACCACCAAACTTCCGCCGCCAGTCCTTCAAAATTCCCTCTGTTGTGTCTGCGAGTCAAAATCAACAAAAAGCTCAAAAAAAAAAAATCGTGAATACACCTGGTTAACCCCGGGCCTTTGACATTGCCATTGACATTGACATTGACGAAATGTGTGTATTATTCCCCGCCACGCATTATCTGATTACTTTATTGCCTCTGTGTTATTTGGCGAGTGAGAGAGAGGAAGAGAGAGAGAGAGCGCGAAGCGGACTCGTCCAAAGATTCCGCAGGCTTATATACTGATTACGTTGGCTCTGTGTAATGTTTAAGTGTTACATGTGCACTTTCTTGCGCTCACTCGAGCGCAAGAGCATTGAATAAAGACAGAGAGAAGAAAGAAGAAATGCCGTGAAAGTTCCCGGTAATTCCCCCGAAATTTGCTTATTCCAATTCTCAGAGAAGGAAAAAAAATTGACGATTTTGATAGAGACGAAAAATGGGGTAGAATGGTTATTTCAATTGAACGGATCGAGATAGAGATTTTCTGATGATTCCATTGGAAAGCTGAGAAAATTTCAGGTGGAAAACATGTGTCGAAATTATTTTTTCTTCAATTTTTGTAAAATTTTACTTTTTTGGCCAAGTTTTGAAGGGTTGTACCTTCAAAAATCGAAAAAATTCACTTTTTCGGGGATATCTCCGGCTCTGTTGGTCGTAGCGATCTGTGGTTGATCTCAAATGAAAGATGAGCTCATTTTCCATCGATTCATGTTGTTCAAAAAATTTTTTATCTATTTTTAAAAAACTTATAGGTCATTTTCTGAAAATCAGTTTTCGCCCTATAAGTACTTGAAAAATCGATAATTTTCTTTTCAAACCCCATGAATCGATGAGAAATGAGCTCAGCTTCTATTCAAGATCAACCCCAGATGGCTACGACCAATAGAACCAGAGATATTCCCGAAAACCTGAAATTTTTCAAAAACAGAAGGTTTTTACCTTCAAATCTTGAGCAAAAAATGGACTTTTTGAAAAATAAAAAAAAATAACTTCTGACATATGATTTTCATGGCAAATTTCCTCAGCTTTTCAATGGAATCATCAAAAAAAATATATCTCCAATATTTCCATCGATTTCGAGTAATTTTCATAGCCCAAAATACCAAAACTAGCACGTGTCCAAAATTCAATTTTAATGATTCGGAAAGAAAAAAATAGTCCCAAATTTGTTTAAATTTGATTTCCAATTGATTCAGGTCATTCCAATTAAAATTCATAATATCGCGAAATCGGAAACATTCAAAAGAATTTTTTTTTTAGCTTTTAAAGAATTAAATTAATTAATTTAATTAAATGAAAGAATTAAATAATAATTGAATTAATTTGATCGAACAATTGAATTAATTAAATGAAAGAATTAAATCAATTAAATAGGAGAATTCAATCAATCAAATTAAAATCAACAAATTAAAAACGCTAACACATGCCCGTTTTACCCCGTGCACCCATTCTACCCCACCTTTCCCTATCCATCAATTTCCTCCAATGCTCGAAGAAATAATTCATCATTTATTCTCAATAATTGGACGATAAAGCAAGAAAAAAAAAAAAAGAAATAAAAAAGGTTAATCAGAGTTTAAGCACACTGCAAGAATGACAAATGACTGGTATTTTCAGTTGAATCGACAATTCGTGATTTGTGTGCACGTATATGTGTGTGTTGGCTGTACTAAAACCGCAAATTCTCGCTGCCGCGTTACAATAGATATACACAGTCACGGTAAACCGCTAGACGTTTTTCAGTTATGAAACGGGGTATGTGTTACGAAATCTGAGGACGTAATATCACAGTCCGCCGATATGTAGGCGAGAACGAGGATAAAGAGGAAAAAAGAGCAAGAGAGGGGCAACAAAAAAAAGGAAAAAGGAGAGAAAGAGAAGGGGGGGGGGGGGTGGTTAGGTGGGACGGCCTGGTAACTCCGTGAGTTCTAGAGTCCACTAGTGTACAAGTATATTTACCGTTAGATTTTCTCTCCAGTCGTCTCACGCTTGGTTGACTGTCACACTTCTATGCTTGACGGCAATGGCCCTGGTTTTGTACTCTACATTGCGGATATAATTTTCATGTTGACATCCGGATTCGTCTCCAGTACTTACTTTTTATTGGACTACTATTCCATAATTGATTTTATTTGATAATTTTCATGACTTTAAATTTTTACATTTTTTTGTATTAAAATTGGGGAATGGGACTATCAAATGGAATACGATATAACGAATTTAATGCGAATTATCGTGTCGATTAATCGATTTTTGAAAATTATCGATTAATCGATTTTTTGAGGATTCTCGATCGGTACGAAAATCGATTGATTGAATTTTGAGATCGATTGATCGAAATTCGAGATCAATTGATCGAAAGTTGAGATCGATTAATCGAAAATTAACATCGATTAATCGAAATTGTGGAATTAATCGGTGCGAGATATCGAATTTAATGCGAATTATCGTGTCGATTAATCGATTTTTGAAAATTATCGATTAATCGATTTTTTGAGAATTCTCGATCGGTACGGAAATCGATTGATTGAATTTTGAGATCGATTGATCGAAATTCAAGATCAATTGATCGAAAGTTGAGATCGATTAATCGAAAGTTAACATCGATTAATCGAAATTGTGAAATTGATCGGTGCGAGATATCGAATTTAATGCGAATTATCGTGTCGATTGATCGACTTTCGAAAATTATCGATTAATCGATTTTTTGAAAATTCTCAATCGGTCTGAAATTCGATTGATTGAATATTGAGCTCGATTAATCGAATTTAAACATCGATTAATCGAAATTGTGGAATTAATCGGTGGCGCATTAATTCCTTTGAACTCAAAGGTGAAACGAAAATATCTAATGGAATGCGAGATATCGAATTTGATGCAAGATGTCACATCGATTAATCGATAATCGATAATAGTCGATCAGAAGTTGGAATTTTTGGATAATTTTAATTATGTTATTAATTGATGCTTATCACTTATTGATGAATTTTTTCATGAATTCATTCTTTTTTATCGATTTTACATTAAGATTCCCATTTTTTCTTTTTTTTTCTTAATTTTATGAAACAAAAATTTTTACTGAATTAATTAGCTAAATTTAATGGATCAATGAATGAAAATGTAGCAACGTAAAAACTATCCTGCAATGTATTATTTTCGGCGTCGAGCTGCATTTTTTTGCCTAGAGCCTGATTCAAATAAAATCAAATAAATAAATAACTTCTGTGATTATATCAAAGTCAGAAACTTTCAGTTATAATAAACTGTAATAACGTATTTTCTGTCTTACCTCAGTTGGATAATTTTCGACTTTCATCTCGGCTGGCTGTAAAGAGGACTAGTTGCACACCTTCATTACTTTTTTCCGCCTACTAAATCTCAGTAGAACTACACGATTTCCCTCGCGAAAGTTTGACCGTGACAGAGAGAAGGGATTTAACGAAGAAAACGCTGTTATTTTAGCATTTCTTTTAAATTCAGATTTTTTCGGAATATTTTTGAAATTAAAGGAGATACGCCCTTTTTTATCTTGATATTTTTCTGTAACTCTTGATATTCTCGATAATAAAGGATTTTTTTTTGTATAAAAAGAGCCTATCGCCATTAGTTTCTGAGATATTTTATTGAAAATGACTTTCAAAAAATATTTGATTTTTTTTTTAATTCATGAATTTTCAACAAAAAATTTAAAAAATAAATTGCTGCACATTTTTTATTCAGGAAATTTCCTCAGTTTTTCAACAAAATCGATTGTTTTTCTTCGAAAATCTGATATTTCAATTACTTTTCCTAATTTCCATAATATAGACCATAAAAATCCATTTAGAATTCAAAATTTCCAATTTCACCTCTATTACCAAAGAAAAATAACGGAGCTTCATTGTCAACTTTCACCGTGAACATTAAATAAACTGTTACTCAACGATTATTCAAAAACTGTCCATCATAATCCTGACTGTTCAAAAAAAATTCCTCAATTTAATAGATTAAATCAGGAAAAACCTGTAATTTAAGTCTTTTTTTTTTTCTTTCATCATCTAGTTCCTAAATACCTCGAAAAGTAACGGAGATACGCCCCTTTTACTCTAAATCCCTTTCTTTACCTCTCAAAATGAGCTTATCTCCATTAATCTCCAAAAATATTCCCGCAAACAATGAATTATTTAATTTTTTATCTATTTTCTGTCGCTTTTTTCACTCAAATATCCCGGAAATTAATGGAGATACGCCCTTTTCCCTCTAATCCTCTCTAGTACCCTTCAAAAATCACAAAAAAAAAGGATTAATCCAAAAAGTGCCAATCTCACTAATTTCCGAGATATTCTATTGGAAATGAACAAAAATCTATCAAAATTCGAGATCGATTAATCGAATTTCGACATCGATTAATCAAATTGCGAGATCGATCAATTGAATCCCGACATCAATTAATCGAATTGCGAGATCGATTAGTCGGAATTTAACAACGATTAATCGAATTCCCACATCGATTAATCGAATTCCAATATCGATTGATCGAAATTGTGAATCTAATTGTGGAAATGAGCAAAAAAAAAAGAACAAACCTAGAACCTCTTCACTACTGAAATGTGATAATTCAGTTGCCTGAAATTTAATCATAGTTCCAGATGAAATCTGTCCTTGATTCTGTTCGATTTCCATCTCTCACGAATACCGTTCCCTCGGCAATCTTACCGTTACGAGAACCCGATGATTCTTGGATCCACAAAGAGTACAGTAAGAGCTCTGTAATCCTGCGCACTGCACGGGTGGAGCCTGTTTTTTCGTGGCGCTTCTACCCCCTCCCCTCCCCCCTTTTTATCTCACTCAGTCTAGTGGGCTCTTGCCGGCGATCCCGTGCACTCGTATCCCCCCCCCTCTCCCCTCTACCTCTGGAGAAAGTGCTGGCTTGTACATTTACTGACCTACATTACCCTCGTTCTTTCCTCTTTGCTCTCCTATCTTTCTTCATCTCTCTTTTGCCATCTTTGCCTTCATTCTCTCATGAGTATGTACCATCAAACTACTCATCCTTACGTGACTGTACATACGACACCCACAGGGGCGATCTCTTTACCGCTATTCCTCAATGCGTCATGCTTTACGATCTGACCTATAATGTTTTTTTTTAATGGATTTTTGATATTGACGGTTATTCAATTTGCAGTTGAGTCATTTGTGAATCAATCTCTTGTGGGATAATTTGAATAATGATGTAAAATGACGGTCATTTTTGAAAAAAATGGTTATATGACAGTTATGTGACGGTAAGTGTTTCTCGGGTCAGAATTCTTGTTATAATGGCTGAATGGGCCAGATTTGACATAACTAGATGTAAAATGACCGTCATATTTCCTTTTTTTTCCTTCAATGCATCATGCTGAGTCATTCATCATCATGTTGAGTCATTTATGAATCAATCTTCTGCAGAAATGATGATAATGATTCGGGCCGAGACGTTGGTGTAAGGTTTGGTCTAGACCGAAGTTGACTATATATCAAACCCATTTTGAATGGTTATTAATGCCAAATTGACATTTATAAACGTTGAACTGAGTTTAAAAACGCTGGACAATTTGTGTTTCCTCATAATTTTGAGAAATGGTCAATATTTGGATATTATTATTCATCATGATGAGTTACTCTACGAGTTCCCTGAAAAGTTCCTCTGGAAGTATTCCTAAGAGTTTTGAATGCTCATAAAGTCAGTTTGACGTTTATAAATGTCCGTTTAACATTTATAATCATTCAGAATGTGTTTGACTCAGAGGCAGCTTCAGGCTAGATCAAACCGTACGCCTTAAAATCTCGGCCGTAGTAAACGAATGATCAGTTTTCCGCCAGTTTCTGATCACATAAAAATCTATAAAAAGAAGCAAAAACAGTCTACAGACAACAAACAAACAAAACACAACTATTGAATAATTCAAAAAACAAATACACAAAATGTATAAAAATTGATCCACTACGAAGCTCAACGAGTATGTATGTGCCTTAAAAAATGCTAGGTTAAGAAAAAATACTGTTTTCCATGTTTCCCAGTATCTAAGTAATCAAAAATAAAAAATGTATCCATATGTACAAATGCTGGCTCAAATAAACATGTTAAAAAAAAAAAAAAAAAATCGGCCGTAGTAATGATGTAAAATGACGGTCATTTTTGAAAAATTGTCCTATGACGGTCATGTGACGGTAAGCGTCCCTTGAGTCAGAATTATTGTCATAATTGTCAAATGTGCCAAGTATCATTCAATTAGATGTAAAATAACTGTCATTTTTCCTTTCTCTCTCTTCAATGACATCATGCTGTACAATCTGACTCACAATATTCTTCTCTTCCTGAATTTAATGATATTGGAAGTTATTATTCAATCGGCAGCTGAGTCATTTATGAATCAATTGCTTCCAGGACTATTCCATCATAATAATAACAATGGCAAATGACGGTCATTTAAAAAAAATAGTAATATGACGGTCATCTGACGGCAAGGGTTCCTCGAGTCAGAATTATTGTTATAATCGTTAAATGTCCTAAGTATCATCTAATTAGATGTGAAATAACTGTTAAATTTTCTTATTCCCTACAATCTTATCATGTTCAATCCGAGTTTTTAAATTATATTAAATTATATACAAAGTGGACCCTCATAATAATGTGATTAAGGAATTTTTTTTAGAATGAAGGACTCGACGGAAAAATCTGAAAAAATTTGAGAAAATCCTCCATCATATGTGTATTGTTCATGAATTTTTTCAGATTTTTTGGAGCAACCGCTGCTTTTTAAAAAAATCTCGAGTCATCCCATCTTTTAGGTCCATTTTGTCCAACTCTCCCCTCATTGTAATACTATTTAGATATGTCCCATATCTTTTACTTAGATGTCGAATAACGCTCAGTTAGTTCCTTACTGTCACAATTGGCAAAAATAAGTGACAATTATAAATAAAATATTGTCCAATAAATAGAGAAAAAAAACTGCAGTATAACATAGATGGTGCATTTATTCATTCCAATTCCGTCAGAATTGGGTCACATGACTGAAACCATTATAAAAATCAAATTCCGATCAAATCATTATGAAAATCCTCTATTTCGCTTAGATTCCGTCATATTCCCAGGAAACTGGTGACAAAATAAAATCAATTTGTCTAAAAAAATTTCAGAATTTTTTCTGTTCCTCATAAATTTAATATGGATAATTGAGAGACGATTTTTTCCTCCGTCTCCGCAGAAATGAGAAAAAATTTAATTAGAAATTGTATTGTTACATTGTTTAGTGGCTTTCAATAGTGACAATAAATTTACGTTAGACACCCACCAATCGGCTTTACCGCTATTCACGTGGGCGATTCGTACCCGAGACTGACCCACAAACTCAACGACACCGATTATTTTTTTTTCATTCTTTTCACATTTTAATTTTCGTGTGTTTGTATGTTAGATAAAGCAAAAAAAAAAAAAATTATGTCACTAATGTGTAATCTATACTGGTCTCACACACAACAGGTCACAATGCGTATGTGCGTGTTTATTTATTCAAATAAATTTTCAGCTGCAAAATGCACGTGTTTTAATGTCCTACTTTTATTGCATTTAGAATTAAATTAGAAAATATAAAGCTACAAATGAGATGCAGCTCGTGTTTGCGGTCAGAAGTGGAGAAAGAAGTGATTTTATACATATATATATATACATATATATATTTGCATTAAACGCAAAATGTAGGTGCTTTTTATTGGAATTCATCACGTATTTAGGGAAAATTCGTTTGTCGAATTTTTATAGAAATACTGAATTTTTTACCTTTTTTTTCCAAAGGGACATTGAACTTTTCGGTACATTCGAGGTCAATTATAAACTCGAGCTACTCTCCCTAGAGATATACGTTACCGCACTTTCTCCAACACAACCGGCGAACTTGATCTCGCCTCCTCCATTTTTGACTAATCACTGCCTTTTTTTTTTTTTTTCTTATTTCACTGTGAAAATAAAGAATTATCATTAAATTAATCTCAGGAGAAAATACGTACATTATGAATTATTACGTGAAATTGCAGAATAATCACTTTGGATTCCTCTTCTTTTTATCTCTCTTTTAGTTTATTTAATTGATGGAAATTAATAACTGCATACTCGTGTTTTAATGAGTTCAGGTGCTCTCTAGTGGGATTAGATAATTCTCACGGTTGCGACTTTCACGTTTGTAAAACAGGTAATAGACCAGGGGAAAATTGCAATCTCCTATCTATTCACGTTCCTCTTTTATATTTGTCTATCTTCTTTTTTTTTTTTTTTTCAATTTTTTTCCTCCCATTGTAATTCCACCACTTATCGGTGTGCACGCAGGGTGAAAGCGACCTCGACGATTCGGATAATTGACAATACCTCCTTTCCAGCGGATATAACATGGCCACTTTCCCCTTGTTTTACTCTGCAAATGCAGTTTTTCCCATTTCATTCATTATTACTATCTACGATTAGAGAATTATAAAGTTGATAACTGTTTTACAAGTTTGGTTTTATGTATACTATTCTTTCTCTATTACTGGAACGGAAATGATTGAATCTTGTTTGTCAATTTTTTTTTTTTTTAGAGAGGGAAAAATTATATTTGTAATATAATATTGAGAAAATTATGATGAGGCAATTTTATTTTTAAATTGTTTGGGAATTGACATAGGATTCATTTGCGAGGGAAATTGGAAATTATTTGTGATGATTTAGGTGAAAAGTTGGGAGAATTTCGGGGGAGAGATGCAGGATTTTTTGGGGATTTTTCTAGAAGTTTTCGGATACTAAACGAGATAGAGCGATTTTGTCCTCATCTATTTTTGTAGCTCTTGGAATTACCTACGAAAGAGAATTTTAGAGCTAAAAGGGCATATCTGCATTAATTTCTGAAATTAAAAAAAAAAACTTGCCTAAAAAAATAAAATAATTTTGTCTGTAAAATTTTTAATTTTGTATTTTTTTTTAATTTGAAAAAAATTGAAAATTTCGAAAAAAAATCTTCTTTTTTAGAATTTACAAGTTTAAGATTTTGACGAATGATCTCATCTTTAAACTTCTCATCATTTTTTTTTGCTGCAACAAATAAAACTGATAAAATTTGGAAAAATTTAATTTTTCAAAATGCTCAAATTTTCAAAAAAAAAATTCAAAATCTATTGCGACGCATGTTTTCCACCTAAAAATTTCTCAGCTTTCCACCAAAATCATCGAAAAATTCGAATTTCTACTCCCTCCCCCCATTCCCCCAATTTTTATGATATAAACCATAAAATTCCCGCTAAAACTCAAATTTCCACGTTTCCTCCACTTCAAAAAAAGCAAAAACCCCCAAAAGAATCTCATTGTCTCATCGACTTTCACCATAACCATTGAATAAACTGTTACTCAACAATTATCCAAAAACTGTCCATCAAATTTCCATCTCTTCAAATAAAAATTCCTAAACCCAATTTTCCAAACGTAAGAAATGAAGAAAAAAATGCGGCCACGGATTAGAAAGGTCTTTCGTTGATCATTACCCCCCATCAGAGTACTTCACTGTCTCCATTGGTGCTCCTCATTTATTCCAATACAAAGTTGCCCGCAAAAGTAGGCCTCCCAACTGCCCACAGATTTCAAACCAACTTGACCCCCTTTACCAAAGACCGGCCACTCTCTTTCACAAATTCAAAGCGCCTTCACGATCCAAAAAAAAAAAAATTCACGCACACTCCATTAACTCTGCGTATAACGTTTTTGACATAACCCTGGACGTGAAAAAAATATTACCTTGTAGCAGCAGCCCACAACGTAACACCAAAATATATTGACCCCAGGTGAAAGTTTCTACGTAAAAAGTTCATTGACCCAGAAAAATAACCGAATTATTGGGATTATCTGCTTGAATATGATTAAATAAGGAAAAATACTGTAAAAAATAAAAAAGTCATGAAAATAATGACGAAATTAATTGATAAAAAGATTTTTCAGGTTTATAAAAATTCGTTAAAATTTTACAATTTCATTAAAATTAATGAAATTTTTTTTTTTTAATAATTACGTTAAAATAACGAGCCAAATGATTTATTAAGGACTTTTTTTACAATTAATTTCCCCATTATAACCATTTTTTTTAAAAATGGACATACGCCTTTTTTACACTGATGCTTTTCTATATTGAATTTCTCGAAAAAAAATAGTCAAAAATTACAAAATTAATTGACAAAAATATTTTTCAAGTGTATAAAAATTAGTTAAAATTTTTTTAATTGATCAAAAACAATAAAAAAAAATTTTAAAATAATTTTGTTGAAATGAAGTAAGAAAAACATTTGTTAAAAACTATTAATATAATTAATTTCATAATTTCTCCTATTTTTATAAAAATCGACAAACGTCCTTTTTACACGACCCTTTTTCCCAGAGAATTTCTAGACCTAAAAAAAGAAGAATAACAGCAAAAAAAGCGCATCTCCATAAAGTCCTCTTCTTAGAAAAAAAAAAATAAAAAAATTACATACATCCGTCAATCACAGAAGACATTAAAAAGAAAGAAGAAAAAAAAAAAGATTATTATAAAAACGCGAAAGTTGTGGATTTATTTTCGATTGTCTCAGCGATTATCCAAGTTGTTATATCCAGTGCACTTTCATCGTGGAGTTAACCATGGAGAGTGCATGTACGGTGTTACCCACAAGTTATTCGCACGTTAGTGAATCGCGGTATTCAGGGGCAAAGAGGGGCGGGGAGGGGAAGAGTAGTGAGAGAGAGAGAGAGGAAGTAGCAGAGGGGAAATAATGATGAATTAAGAGAAAAAGAAAAAAACTTCAAGCAGGAGAGGAAATGACACTCAGTGCATCAGCAGAGTGAGACAGAATTTTCACACCCCCCCCCCCCACTCCCTCTCCCCCTCTGTCCATTTTTTTCTGCCTCTCTAGGTTTTTTTTTTGATGGAAAATGCGTAACTGTGCAGAAGTACCACATGGTAACACGAAAACAACTATACAAATGCCGGTTACACGCGATGCACTTTCATAAAACTTTCAGCTTTCCATTGCGACCGCATTGGATGTGGCTAAAAAAGGAACGGCATGTCCACGAGAGGATAGTTTCTAATCGGGCACACGCTTTTTCCGCGATTACATTAAATTAGCTTTGAGAGTAAGAAAGAGGAAGATTGGGGGGGGGGGGGGGGAAGGGGTTGTTGTTTCCGAATGGAAGCTATGTAATCATCAGAATTTTCGATTATGATTTTCTTAATAGAAGATACTTGAAATGATCTAAATAGAGAGAAAATAATATTTTTAGCGCATGTCTGTGTGTGTGTATGTCTGTGTGTGCATAAAAGTCTCAATTACAGCAAAACGGATTTATAGAAAACTTTCATATTTTGTGGAAAACTTCGTCTCGACGAACTCTATTTTTTAAGCTTCATTTGAAGAGAATGCGATCGGTACTTTTTGAGATATGTCCATTTTTTCGAAAATCAGTTTTTAATGGAATTTCTGGAAACTATTCAACTGATGTTATTTGTAGGGGAGAATGGGGTAAAATGGATCTCTGCAACAACATAATTCAGGATTTTTTTTCGATGTCAAGGACACGAAGGAAAAATTTGAAAAAATTTGAGAAGATGCTCCAATATGTCTCCATTTTTGTATAATTTTTTCAAATTTTTTCATAGAGCTGCCTATTCTCTGAAAAATCCCAAATCATTCTAACAAATAGGTCCATTTTACCCACTTTTTCCTACTCATGTATTATCTCGAGAGTTGTATTAGTTAGATGCCTGTGAATTTTGAGCCTATTTGCATGATTAGTTCTCGAGTTATTGGCGTTTTAATGAATTTTTCAAAAATTTGATATTTTGATGATGGTTTGAAAAAAATTGTATCACTTCCATTCGGGAGCATATTTCTAAAGTATTAGCAGAAAGAGCTATATCAGTTGGAAAGCAATGCTATTATCCACTTTTTTGGAATTCAGTAGTGAAAAGATAAAACAGGATAAATCGACTTATTTTTTGTAATTATTTTTGCAGAAATCTCTCGGAAATTATTTTTTTTCGGTACAAAATTTCAATAGTTACAACAGAGGGTCAGCGCCAAAAATTGCCCCATCTCGCTTATTTTCTAAGGTATTTCCAAAAAAATAAATTAAAAACAAATGGCTTATCTGGTTTTACCTCTTCACTATTGAATTGAAAATTTGCAATTACAGTATGAGGGTACAGTGATGGTGGAGTGTTTTACACCTGCTTCAGTCATTATTCCAGGCATCTTGTTTATAAGGAAAGGTAATGCCATCTGCAGTATCGTAAATGCGATGATTCATTATTGGTGAGGCAAAAGACTATTGAAACCCACTGAATTTGTTCATTTCTAGTACTTTTTTTTTATTTTAAAATGAACATACGTTTTTTTGATACTGTGCCTTTTTCGTAGAGAATTACCAAAGCTGCGAAGATGGATAAGAGCTAAAAGGGCGTATGTCCATGCCCCTCTTCTTTCATCAGTGAAGACGCAAAAAACTCATTTTTTTCGGAATATCTCGAAAATCAATGGTGATTCGCCCTTTTTACACGAATTCCCCCTTTTGTAGGGGATTTCAAGAGCTAATGAAGAGGCTCAGAACAAAAAGGGAGTATCTCCATTAATTTCCGAAATATTCTGAAAGCAGGAACGATAAAAAATCGACAAAATTCCAAATAATTCATTTTTTATAGAAAAAAATTTAATCAAATAGAGAAAGATGAATTCAAAAAAGGGAAATTGCTGGGAAAATTCCGCAAATATACAATCTAATGGAGATATATGTCTTTTTTACACGAATTCTCCCTTCTGCAGAGGATTTCAAGAGGTACTAAAGAGGATTGGCATAAAAAGGGCGTATGTCCATTAGTTTCCAAAATATTCTGAGAGAATGAATGACAAAAATCGAAAAAAATTAAAAATAATGCATTTTTATAGAAAAAAAAAGGATTCAAGAAAGGGAAATTGTTGGAGAAATTCTGTAAACATGCAATTTAATGGAGATAAGCCTTTCTCACCTCAATTCTCTTTTTCAAAAGGAATTTGAGGAGCTAAAAAAAGCCTCGGGTAAAAAGGGCGTATCTTCATTAATTTCTGATGATAAAGATGCAATAAAATATGGAAAAATTGGGTGCAAAAAAATTGGCAATTGTTGAAAAAATATATAATAAACATGCAAATACCAGGGGGTCACGAGCGTGTCCGCGAAATTGACGTGACATTGCCTGTCGGAAGCTGTCAGGGACAGTCTCGTTTTCTCCCCTCTCACACAATTTTTTTTTTTTTTTTTTCTCTTTTCACAATCACCAATTCACCAGTCGAAAGAGAAAGGTGAAGTGCAGTAAACACAACACGCACAACACAACAACAAATCTCTCAAAGGTGTATTAGAGCCACTAGCTCAAAAAAAAAAAAAAAAAAGATAGAAGAGGGGAAAGAAAGTGCAACGATGCTACTAAAACACACAGTGACGAACAACTCTCCAATTCTACAGTTCAACTTCCCTTCTAAAATCTTGACTTGACTCGAAAGAAATCAAGACCTGCCTCAAGTCAAGTCCAACAATTTCTTTTTTTTTTTTTCTATTTCTATCATGATTTGTTTTTTTTTTTTTTTTCTAAAATTTCTTTCTGCATCTTTCTCTATTTGAGACTCGTGGCGCGTAACGATCGCGTAATGCCAAAGCCACAGTGAGAGTTGAAAACGGCAATTTCATCGCTTATTATACGATGGGAAATTGCTAATTTTTTTTTTTTTTTTTTCTGAAAGTCAACGTCAGAGAGAAATGAAGGATGATCATAATTATAATTATGGAAAATTGAAGGCGATTAATTTTGAGAGTGAAAAAGAAGTAATGATGTTGCGGAAAAATCAATTGAGTCATTATATATATATAGGTGTTTAGTATTATCGTATCAAGCTGCAAAAAAAAATCAACAAAAAAGAAAAATTATAAGAAAAAAATTTCGTTAAAATTAAGGAAAATTTTTTTTTGCTAAAATTATTGGAACAATTAATTCTTCTTCATTTTTGATACTTTTTCAAGAAATGGACATGCGCTTTTTTGCAGAGAATTTCGTAGTAGATACACTGAAAATGAAAAAAAGTAGTAAAAAATAACGAAATTAATTTCAAAAAATATTTTTCGAAGTATATTAAATTTTTTTTTTAGTTTTCTAAATTTATGGAATTTACCAGAATTTTTTAATTTTATTTTTTTCGAATAAAGAAGCAAATTATTCGTTAAGAATTATTGAAACAATGAATTTCTTCATTTTAACCAATTTTTTGTGCAAATGGACACACGTCCTTTTTGTACTGATTTTTTTTTACAAAGAATTTCCTCAACAGTTACAAAATTACAAAACTAGAAAAATTGAGTCATTAGGTGTTTAGTATTATCGTATCAGGTTGAAGAAAATGAGTCAGTGGTTCAAAACGTTATGCGAAACACAATTGATTAAGTTCTTGAGTGACTAGTACCTCATGATATTACGCATCACTGAGCAGGAAGAAAAAAACGTGATAAAAACTATCAAATATTTGTTCCATCAGTACTTCAACAAAAATCAATTTTTTTTTAATAATAAAAAAAAAGTTGTTAAATTTCACTTAATTTTTTTTCATCTAAATTTTGGATTTTTTCGAATAAAAAAAATGAATAAATTCAAAAAAATGACTTTTTTTTGGAGTGAACCAAAATTTCAGTAAATTCAACAATTTTTCTAATTATTCAAGAGGAAATAATTTGCTGAGGACCAATGAAACAAATATTTAATGGTTTTAATCCCTTTTTTTTCCAGTGCATGTTAACAATTTTTATTTTAATTCTCAATATTTTCATTCACAAGTATTTTTTTTATTTTTTTTTGTTGTTTTTGTATTGTAAAATTTGAGACAATACAGTGGATATAGTGAGACCTTGAAATAACAAGCGAAGACACGGATTGGTTGGGAGTCGTTGCAGCTGGACGCGAAGTCTTCATTTGGTGGGGAGGAGGGGGGGGAGGGGGAAATCGCAAGTAGTTTCGGATTGCATAAACAGAGTTGTTCAACACAGGGAATAGTCGTCATTGGTTTTACTGATCCATTTGATATTACTCGATGAATCATGACAAATCATTTCGCACTTTGTCATTGCAATTAGATAAGCTATTTTACAATTGAAAGAACTAACAAAGGAGATGATGATTATTCATCCTCATTCATTTTGATTGAGGAATTTTTCTTCACTCGTTTTAAAATAGAAATGTTTGGTGTAATGGCGAAATTTTTTGGATTTGTCTTCTTTTTTTTGGTTTTTTGGGTTTCTTTTAGACTGAGTGGACCAGTGGGACACACAATTAAATCAGCCAAAAATGCAGGGAAAAATAAAGGATTGCATGGGGAAAGGCACTTGACCCTTGACACAATCACTGATGTAAAGTGAATACAGAAATAGAAGCTGTGAGACAATATTCTAAATGGAGATGATTCATTATTGAAGAGGCAAAAGACTATTGAAACCCAATGAATTTCTTCATTTTTAGTACTTTTTTTTTTCATTTTGAAATAGAGACTGGTAACAAAATTCGGTAACGAAACGAAACTCTCATCAGTGAAGAGGCAAAGGACTCATTTTTTTTGGGAATATCTCGAAAATCAATGGACAAATGCCCTTTTTACACGAATTCTTCATTTTGCAGAGGATTTTAAGAGGTAATGAAGAGGATTAGAATGAAAAGGACGTATATCCATTAATTTCCGAGATATTCTGAGAGTAGAAACGATTAAAAAAATCGAAAAAATTTGAAATAATTCATTTTTGATGGAAAAAATTTAATTAAATAGAGAAATATGAATTCAAAGAAGGGGAAATTGTTGGAAAAATTTCGTAAATATGCAATCTAATGGAGATATGTTCTTTTTACATGAGATTTTCCTTTTACAGAGGATTTCAAGAGCTACTAAAGAGGATTGGGATAAAAAGGGCATATCTTTATTGGTTATCAAAATTTTTTTGAATGAATGAATGATAAAAAATTGAAAAAATTCTAGATAATTCATTTTTTATAGAAAAAATGTAATTAAATAGAGGAAAATAAACATGCAAATATCGAAAAAAATTCCAAATAAAGACGACAATATTTTAAATGGAGATTTTTGATTTTTCATGGTTTTGGGAAAGAGAATCTCTTCGCATGAAAATTTATATATGTACAAGCATATATATATATGAATATGAAGAATAAATATGTCGAATATATTCCTCATATATGCGCATATATATAGTGTATAAATGATATATATGTATTTTATATATATATTTATACTTTGAAACTATGTATCGTCACTTAAGTCCCTTTGTTTTCTAAGGCGCCGATATATTGAATATATGTCAATTATTACATTTTTTGCCACACATATAGAGGAATGGGGGGTAAAATGGACACTCCAATTGAACGGTTCGAGATCGAAATTTTCGAATGATTCCATTGAAAAGCTGAGGAAATTTTAGGCAGAAAACATGTGTCAAAATTTTTTTCCCAATTTTTGGAAAAATTTACTTTTTTGGCCAATTTTTGAAGGGATTTCCCTTTTGAAAATCGAAAAAATTCACTTCTTCGGCGATATCTCCGGTTCTGTTGGTCTTAGCGACCTGGAGTTGATCTCAAATGAAAGGTGAGCTCATTTCTCATCGATTTAAGTAGTTCAATTCTTTTTTTAATCAATTTTTCAAATATTTATAGGTCATTTTTCTGAAAATCAGTTTTTGCCCTATAAGTATTCGAAAAAATGGACATTTTCCTTTTTGAACCCCATAAATCGATGGGAAATGAGCTCACCTTTCATTTGAGATCAACCCCAGGTCGCTACGATCAATAGAACCAGAGATATTCTCAAAAACATGAAATTTTTGAAAAACAGAAGAGTTTCACCTTCAAATCTTGAGCAAAAAATTGAAATTTTGAAAAAATTCTAAAAAATAACTCTCGACATATGATTTTTATGAGAAATTTTCTCAGATTTTCAATGGAATCATCAGAAAAAAACTATCTCCAATACTTTCATTCATTTCGAGCAATTTTCATAGCATAAAATACGAAATACCTTGACCTCATCAATGTCTACGTCAACTCCATCAGCCCAAACTTCCAATGGCCTCTTCATTCCGCCCCAGGAAGAATCTTCTAGGCATTCTTTCTGTTCTATTTATTGCCCCCACGAGCAATGATAGTACGAATAGAATTAAAGCACTCTGTTAAATTACATAAGTTGACGATTATAAAAGAGTCGTATTGCATGTGGCTGTGTGTTCGGATCATGGCCAACTCGATATTACGTGGAAAATAAATATATAATTGAATTGGCCAGATCGTAGGTTCCATTCAAGGACAATTCAAGTGGCATGAAATTATTAATCTATTAATTTTCAATTTTTTTAGAATAAAAGTCATCATCTCAATCTCCAATTCCTTTATTTTCACTCAATTTTTCTGCATTAAGACAAAAAATCAAGTTTTTTGCAAGAAAAATTGACGAAAAAAATGTTTTTATCAAATTTCCCCCAAGAAATTGCAGGATATATATAGATATAAAAAGTGTAAATGGAAATTTTGTTACAAAAAAATTTTCTTGTCACAAAAAAAAACAAAAACAATTACAAAAAAATGAAAAAAAAATTAAGTTTTCTTGAAATCAATTTTTTTTCACAATTTTTATATCTATATATATAAAATTTCCGAATACATATATATATACATTCGAAAATTGCGAAGGAAAATTTTATTGCAAAAAATTTCGTTATCACAAGATTTTCTCATTTTCTTTTCTTTTTTTTTTTCTAAATATGTAAAAATCAATTTTTGCTGCTTTTTTTTTACCAAAAACCATATTTTCAGATTGCAATAGACTTCACAAAAAAGAATCTCAAGCTGAATCATCAATTTTTCTTAATTTAATGCGCCTGAATTATTTATATCCACATGCACTCACTTCAAAAAAAAAGCTGCAGCATAAAATTCATTTAATTGGGTAACAAAGAGTGAAATAAATCATTTTTCATAATGATAGCAATACTTGCATCAGAGGAGATACCAATGAAAAATATCTAATTTGTCCGATAACAATGAAAAAAAAAAAAAAAAAGAAAAAACCTTCAACCTCTCGGGACACGAATGGACGATAATGATAATGATAATGGATGAATTGACTTGAGTTTGTTGCAAACTGCGTCTCAACGATAAATTATCATTCGAGAGTGGCTCAACCGTTTGTGAGGTGAAGAAACTCGAAATGACGAGTGCTACGCCCACACAGCCCTGACATTTAACCATACAAATCATTTGGAATTTTCTTTATTCCCATTTTAATATGATCGCTTTAGAAACAAAGGGGTTCAAGTGCTGTACTTATAAACTGCACTTACGCCACTTTTTTTCTAAGATAACTACGTTTTTTTTTGCACAACTCGAGATGACGTGTTTTCCCTTGTTTCAGGGAAAGAAAATAATTTTCATCGACATAAAAACGCTTTTATTGAATAAAAAAAGATGGAAAATCGATTGCGCATTAAAAAATATCGATAAAACCGGGGCAAAATGGACCTCAATTGCATAAAATTGTTAAAATCATTTTCAATTTAAATAATTTGAAATTAACTAAAAATATGAAAATTTGTAGATTTTGAGATTTTCCCAAATTTCTCGAAATTTTTAGTAAATTCAAATATTTTTTTCAAATTTTTTTCGAAATTTCTCCGCAAATCTAACTTTAACAACCTTTCTTTGCCTATTTGAACCATGAAAATGATAATTAAGATGATTTTGATTTTTTTTTTTGGATTAAAGGAATTTACGAAAAAAAAATTAAGAAAATTCTTTAAAAAAAATTCCATTTTCGTGAAATTTTTTATTTTATTTTTTCTCGAAAATTCTTCAATTCGCAAAAAAATATCTGGACCATTTTTCAAAGTGATCCATTTTGCCCCATGTTTCCCTTGAAAAAAAAGGCTAACGAACGATATTACTCAGGCAGTACACAAACTGTTGCACTTGGGATATTATCTTTTCTTTTTGCGATTAAAAAAAAAGAAAGCAAACACAAAAACCTCTCACTCTATTAATGGCTGTAATCAGTGTTTCAATCTTGCAATTACTGGATTTATTTATGACTAGTGTTCATCCGAATGATTTTTTCAAAATAATAATTCGACGATCGAAAGAAAGAACTTCAGTAATAATAATAATAATGATAATAATGAGTTGGAAAAAAGTACCAACGCCTGTGATCTATCAAGGTCTGTTACTCGATAACTTCGGATAATTGAGTATATATGCAATTGCCCCATGTGTGTACAGCCTTCAGTGATTCCGGGTTCGTATTTGCCTGGCATTGTGATCGGAAAAAATCGTCTTTTATTTCCTATACAAGGACGAGAAAAAGGACAAGAGACTAAATGACAGAACGGGTTTATTAAATGGAGAAAAATGCACGACTTTTTTGAAACAACAAAAAAAAACTCGCAAATTAGAGGTTTTTGGGGATATTTTGGAAAATAAGCGAGATAGGACAGTTTTTTTTTTTCAATTATCTTTTTGAAAAAAGGGCTTATCTCCATTAGTTTTCGAGATATTCTTTAAAAAATTGAATTATACACGTTTATGCAGTGGAAAAAGCTTTAAATTGACAAAATTATCACAAATTATAGATTTTTTGTGGATATCTTGGAAAATAAAAGAGATAGGGCAGTTTTGCACAAATCCTTTCTTTTTAAAAAGGCGTATCCCCATTCGTTTCGAGGATATTCTTCAAAAAAATGGAATTATCCACTTTTATGCAATGGAAAAAGCGCCAAATTCGAAAAAAAATCACAATTTGAGAGTTTTTGAAGAATTTTTTGGAAAATAAACGAGATAGAGCAGTTTTCACAAATTTTTTTCATGGAAAAAGGGCGTATCTCCATCAGTTCCCGAAATAATCGCTGAAAAATATTTAAAAAATTGAATTATCCACTTTTATCCAACGAAAAAAACCCTAAATGTGAAAAGAAAAATCACAAATTGGAGTTTTTGAGAAAAAAAATTTGAAAATAAAAGAGATAAGGCAGTTTTGCACAAATTCTTAATTCACAAAAAAGGCGTATCTCCATTAATTTCCGTGATATTCTTTAAAAAAAATTGAATTATCCACTCTTTCGCAGTGAAAAAGTGCGCCAAATTCAAAAAAAAATTCTCAAATTATGGATTTTTCGAAAATAACCCAAAAAATAAGAGAGATAGAGCAATTTTACCCAAATCCTCGTCTAAAAAAAAGCCATATCTCCACTAGTTTCCAAGATATTCATTAAAAAATCATGAAAAAAGAACAAATTATTTTTTCACCACTGAAATAACAGAAATAAATTTCCATCGAAGTTAGAATGTGCAATGACGTAAGTCAAGGAGGCATCGAGACAAGGAGATCAAAGACGTTGGGCCACTCACCTTGGCTCCACGCTAAAACTCCCCGAAAACAAAGAGAAACTGCACCAATACACAAAGATCCCCCCCACACAAGTATAAAAATAAGCCTGTGTGTATTTAATGCAACTGCAACATTTTTTTTTCCTCTCTTTTTCTTCCCTCCCCCCCTCCCCAAGTTCTTCGAAAAAAGAGGGGCAAAAAGAAGCGAATTGGTGGGGGAGTTGGAGAGTAGAACTGCAGAACATGTGCATGTGTTAACATATATATGTATGTGCACGTATATGTACTGCAAGTTAGGGCCTTGGTTTTGCCTGTCCTTGACTCAGCACAGTTACCCCAAGTGTGACGTCACTGTGCATAACTTCGCCTAATTGCATCGTTGCTCCTGCAGTCCTCGAAGACGCTCCGAAGCGAAAAGAAGGAGATGAAGAGAAGTAGTAGTGAAAAAAAAAAACAAAAGAAGTAGTACCAACACAAATGCACTTGAAGACACACTTTGGCCTTCTTTATACCCTTATTTCCCTTCTTCTGTGCCTCTTTATCCTCCGTGTTTCTCTCATGTAAGAGAGCTCCCCAAGTACCATCAAGATTATTATTATGCCTCTCATTTTCCCCTCTTTGTGTTTCCCTTTCATCGGATATACTGCCCTCTATATGCGGCCGCCCTTTCAACCCGGCGCCTTATATTTCACGTTTTTACCGGCTGCATGCGTGTGTGTAGCAAGTACTTGCACGGAGGAGGTCGCGATGAGGCCGTGAACTACCCGCTCATGCCATATTTCATAGGGGAAACCGGGGCCAAATGGACCTGTAAGATGTAATTATTCGAGATTTTTTTAAAAAGCCGCGGCTTGTAGAAAAAATCTGAAAAAATTCAACAACAATGGGAACACGATGGACCATCTTCTCAAATTTTTTCAGTTTTTTTCAGACAGTCCTTCACTCCGAAAATAATTCCGGAATCATTTTCATGCAGTGGTCCATTCTGCTCCAGTTTTTACTATATGTATATATATATATGTGCACAAAATAAAGAGGCGCAATGCAAGAGCTGTTCAATTGGGCTCTTCGGTGGTATTCGATATATCTATATATGCGAGTATATATGCGAAATTCAGCCAGTGATTAAATAAAATGGAGAAATCAATGGCGCGAGCGGTGGCTTGGAGGCGATTGGAGGAATGGAGGACCCGGTTGCATATATGTGTGTGAGAAGAACACGTCGGGCGCCTCAATAGGTGACCTTGGCGGGCGCAATCCTTTAAGAGTCGCATGGTCAACGTTCCGGGGACCTTCGCTTGTGTGTTTCAACGCCTTGTCTCACTCTGTAGTCATGGACGGCCAAACTGCAGTCTCAACCAGCGCCCCAGACGCTCCCAATAAAGCTCGTTTTCGCGTTGTGAACCCAACGAGGCAGCTGTCCCGTTCTCACGCACGAAAACGTGAAGCATTGGAAGCGTGAAGTGTTTATTATTTAAAGAAAAAATGGGTTCTAATCGATTATTTTGGACTATCGATTAGTTGATGCGATATCTCGCATTGAATTGAAAATTTGATGAAAAAAAAAAACAATTTCACTGCAATTTTCGATTAATCGATTTTAAAATTTCGATTAATCGATTCGATATCTCGCATTGAATTCGAGATATCGCATCCTATTCGATAGTCCTGTTGCGCCTTTTTTCGTTTGAAGGGGAGAACAGCAGTTTTCCATCAATCGATTATCAAATATTCGATTAATCGATTTGATAACTCGCAGAAAATTCGAGATATCGAATTACATTCGATAGTTTCTGTTCACAAGATTCCACTTCAAGAGAAATCAACTTTCAATCGATAAATTCCAAAATGTCGATTAATCCATTCGATATCTCGAAGTTTACATATAAAGTGGATATTCCAGTAAAAAAAAGTCAAAAATACATTAATTTAATTCACGACGTGATAATGACTTGCAAATTTCCCCGGGTCACTCTGTCCATTTACACTGAAACTCTCATTAATTAATATTTCACACCAACGTAACAAAAAGTTGCATTTAGCATACAATACCCCAAGTTTGTACAAACGTGTGACTTCACAAATTTCGCCCTCTCCTCCGATTGACCCCGTCAATTGAAACAAACAAATTCTCCAAATTACCCAGAAAAAACATCGTAATCACTTTAAAAAATCTTTGAAAATTTCTTTTCATTATAGAACTTATTCTCCAATAAGCTTATTCAATATCCATGATATAAAAAAGCATGGGACATTTTCTGTCATCACTTATCCTAATATATATTATAGATATACTATACTATATAGTATATGTCTATATACTATACTATATATATAGTATATATATATAACATAATATAATATAATATAATATATTATATATGATAGTATATAATATATTTTTGACTCTAATATGCAACGATTTTATTTTGCCTTTTATTGCAAAAAAAAATGGTAAAAAACCCTCAAATTATCATTATTATTATCTTTTCATCATATTATTAAGGACTTCAGCAATAAAGTGGCATGAATGCAGAGGACTTGCGCCTTTTTGCCCCTAAAATGCATTAATTTGAAAAAAAAACGTATTTCTCCTTCAAACGGGCAAATTGCTGCTTTTTGTACGTGAAAACGCGCTTTACATTGATTTTTATTCATTTCAATGACGGTCAATTCAGAAATATGTGTAAAAATATATATAAATTTTCAAGAGCACCTCTCGTATTCTACAATGGAAAATTGTGGGGTATTATGGTTTCTCTCCAACAATTCAGTAGTGAAGAGGTGAAACAGGATAAATCGAATTATCTTTGAGATTATTTCAAAAGAAATAACTCGGAAACTAAGCGAGATAAGGTGATATTACTCATTGGTTTTTGTAGAGAATTTCAAGGATTACAAAAGAGTTTTAGGGCAAAGTTGCTCTTTCTCGGTTATTTTCTAAGGTATTTTCAAAAAACTTACTGAGAAAAAAAGAGACTTATCTCGTTTTACCTCTTCACTACTGAATTCTTCAATTTTTTTTTTTTTTCGTTTTCAACCGAGGCTGAGTCAATTTAACTGTAACTTGAAGAATAGACATTCAAATGCAAGATATAACTTCAAATTATTGTTATATTGTATTTATTTTTATTTCTTTATTTTATTTTTAGCTATGTACACAGAGAAAAATGTTTTCTTAATTTAAGTGAGAAAACTCACTTAAATCAAGTGAGTTTTCTCACTTGAATCAAGTGACTTTTTCTCACTTAATTTAAGAAAGTAAAACTCACTTAAATCAAGTGAGTTTTCTCACTTAAATTAAGAAAGCATTTTTCTCTGTGTATAGCTTTTTCAGCCTTTTACACTCGTTATAAACTCCAAATACGTTAACAAAGCTACCTGAATATAATCTCCAACAATTGAAAGTAATTAATATTTTTTCTCTAGATTAATTAGATTTTTTGCTTAAAAATAGGCTTTTGGTTTTTTCGTTCCATTGTTGTTCATCACTGCTCGTATCACTTTTATCATCCAGGTATTGCATGCCTATATATATAGAAGTTGTTCTATCCTTCGTACCAAGCCTTTCAAAGTTGTCAAGCATAGTCATAATTATTATATTGTAATAAAAAACTATTACAATATAATAATAATTTGAAAAATGTCATAATTTTGTGAATTTCGGTTTGCGGAGCTTGATGAAGCTCGAATTATAAGCGAAACGTTGCGAATTGACAATCATTTAGCATTGCAATTTCAAAAAAACCTTCCAATTTCCCATGATACTACAAAATAAATTATTTCATATATTTCACGAAAAAAAAAAAGGGAAATAACGACTTGTGTGTCTGGTAGTGTTAGCGAGGAAAGATGAAAGGAAAGAAGAAAGAGATTTATTTTTGGATAAGTCTAAAAATTGCATAGGTTTCTTAGCGCGAATGCTCTCTCGTTCGTCTCTCTTTCCGCTGGAGAGATGCGTTTCGCCCCGTCCCAGCGAACATTTTCGGTTCAACGAGGGTCATTCCTGAGTCATAGACCGGACGCTCTGGCACAAGCTGCACCTCTCTTTCTCTCTTGGTTTTTGCCTTCCAGAAATTCCTGATGACGAATAATCCCATTGGAGTACATGGCGCACAAGCCGAAACACCGAGTAAGCCTTCGGTAGAAGGAAAAAAATCAAATAAAAAAGGCAAATAATAAAAGCAAAAAAAAAAAAATAGAGAATTGAATGAATGCGCCAGTCTTCACACTGACTTCTTTCTTTCATCGAGGCAAGAGTAGTTAAAGTACGAAGAGTGGAAAAGACATCATCTCCGTATTTTGTAGCACTTTACGCGTCATTGCAAACATCTGCAGTTTTTTTTTATCGAATGAAATAATGAATTTAGCGATGAAAAAAAAAAAAAATTAAAAATCCTGAATTTAACGATTTTTCAAGTTTAATGATAATGAATAAAGGAAAAAAGGCAAATTCTTAATTTATAAACTCATCATATCCTGAAACGAGTCGAGTAGGATGGATGCAGCGAAAAAAAAAAGCGAAATAATCGACTGCATTCCAATCGGTTTGCCCGGTCTAACCTTCAGCTCGATTTGGGGGCAACAACACTCGCGTCTATGTTACATATATAACAACACACATAAAAAGGCGTTATCGGCCCGTTTCGGTGTAGTATTATAGAAGCATTGCGGCAGGAGGGTGGGAGGGTGGAGGGGGAGGTGCTGGAGTAGCTTTTAGTGTCTATCCTGGCCCCCGGACGCCGACTGACGCTTGGATGCGGTGGAGGGTGAAAAAGAAGAGAGGAGAAAAATGCGAGAGAGAACAGTGAAAAAAGAAAATAGCAAGTAGAAGCGGAAAAAAACGTCCTAAATGTGGAAAAAAAAAAAGGAAATAAAATGGAGGAGAAGAGGAGAAGAGAGAAAATGACGGGCGAGAAACGGAGAAGGGCTCTTGTTGCCAATAAACCGAGAAAGTGAGACCGAGAAAGCGTGCGGAGTCTGGAGGGGCAGTGGGGGCTTATAGCTACAGATAGAAAGAGAGGGAGATGGAGTGGGGGTAACAGGCGCGACGCTAACCGGCGCTCTGCCTTGAACCTCGTGCGGTGCATTGCCCGTAGCTCAAGGGCGTCCGCCGCGTTTTCTCTTTTAACCTCTCCTACCACCCCACACCTTCCACCCCTTACCCCCCTCTCTCTGCTTCACTCCTCATCCCCCTCAATCCCATTGCCTTATGAGTTTTTTTTTTTTTTCAAATGCTATTTCATTTGAATCCATTTTTGGAGCCGAACGTATTTTTCTTGCTGGGATTTAATGTTAAATTGAGGCAAAATTTAGTGGAATCAATTTTTTTTTTTGGTGAACAAGTTTACGGAAAAATCTGAAAAAATTTGGAAGAATGCGAAAATTGGTCTGAAATTTTGTCAAATTTTTTCGAATTTTTCGGAGAAAATGCGTATTCTAGAAAAAAGAATAACTACGATTTAATCGATATTTGAGAGAAAAAATTTGTAGAAATTTTTTTTTAGGAGAAGGACGTCACGAAGAAAAGTTAAAAAAAAATCAGGAAAATGCAGCTATATATATACATTATTCCCGTATTTTTTCAAGCTTATTTACACACCCCAAAAAAAGTTTCCTCATTTTTTCTCCAATCCCCTCCTCTTGAACCCTCAATATCTCGTCTCAAGGATATCGTGCAGAAATTTTTGACAACAAGTATTACGATGATACAAACGTGACAAATATTACCCGTGAAAAATATTCATCAAGTACGTCAAGATGTAACAATCTCCCATTGACGAAGGACCATCACGTGGTAACGTCGCGTGTTCGATACGTAACCGAAAGCTTTACAAATTCTGACGTGCGCCCCCGAAATCTCTCCATTCAAACTGTCCCTATTCCCTAATTTTCCTATTGCCTAATTGATTAATGAAAAAAAAAACGGCTTGAAGAAAAATTTTCTTTAAAAAAACGTGAATTTATCTATTTTTCGCGTCTGATCCGGATGTTCACAATCCCCTTAAATTAAAAGCATCATTCGACTCTCAATCCCCACGCTGAGAAAAAAGAAAAAAAAAACAAAGGAAAAAGACGCCGTGAAGCGTGGGTGGTTATGATATCCAGACTCGTAACAATGTACATAGACAGAGAGTTAACCTGTGGTGGCTACAGGTCGAGGGCGAGAAGGAAAAAGATGTGCGTGTTTGTAAAACGTTCTTGGTTGCTTTTTAACATTGGAAACTTCAGTTTAATGTATAATGCAGTCACTTGAGCATGTTAGTCTCTTCATCAAGGTCGTTAAGAGGGGCTTTGTGCAGCCAAGAGTCGTCGAGTGGAGGGACAAAGAGCATTCCATGTTGCCAAATGAACGAAATGAGGGGAGGGAGGTGGGAGGGTAGGGGTTGATGTATTGCGTAAGAATAAATGGATATTTTTTGCTGCACTTTGTGTCAAAATGTCTCAATTTCTCCCTTTTCCCGAATAAAAATGTGGTTTCCATTCAAAAAAATCCGGCAAAAATTGGGGGAGAGAGGAAAAAGTTGGATTGGAGTACGAGTTACATTTAATTTCTTTTTTGAATTTGAATTTGAATTGATTTATTTAACATGAATATGTGTGGTTACAGTGTTTATATGCAGTTTCCAATTATTTACATTGTTTTACATAGCGTCAGCCCTCAGGCTCTTCCTTATCTTTAAGTGTTTTTTATGGGAGATGCATCAGGATTTGGGGGGGTTGAGGAGAAGATCTGAGATAGGGAAAAGTTATAGGAAAAAACCCTATAATACATTTAATTTCTTATTTTTATCGCACGCTGTGCATAAAGTGCCATTTTACGCACGCTACGCATGCGTTGGGTAGCACTTTTAGCACGTTGTACAATAAAATACTGTATCTTAGACGTGCGGTAAGGTACTTTTCTGATGAGGTTATTCCTCACTCATCAGAAAAGTACTTTACCGCACTAGTTACGTAAAAATGTGATTTTTCTGAATTTTTTCATGATTTTTGACCGTGCTGTTTATGAGATATGAATTATCAAAGTTGAAAATAGCAGTGGTGGGGATGAAACGCCCTAAATCGGAAAATAACGAAATCACTAAAAAACCACAAGATTGACGCATTATTTAATAACAATTGGCGAAGAGAACAGCATTTTAACTAAATAATAGAAGAAAAAAATATTCAATTCACCGTATAGTTATTGAAAAATTTTAATTAGAAGGTATTCGTAACTATTTGCATCTCTCTCTGTCTCATGCATGTGATAAGAGATTGATGTAAAAGAAAAATTCGAGAAAAAAAAATTATATTCACAAGCTGAAGATATGACTTACGAATAATTTAATCGTTTTTTTCGGGTAAATTAAAGCACATTTTCCCCGAATTATCAGCAATTAATTGTAAACTAACCTACAAATGCTCATTTTTTTTGTTCCCCCCTGTTTTATCAACCGCACGATGGGATACCATCTTAAATAAGACTCAAGTATTGCATAATGATGGCATTCTCACAGGACGTACCTAATACATTTTGCAGTAGTTGCGGCATGTAATAAACGAGGGGGAGAAAGACGTGCGATAAAAGAGTGGCTAAACGGGATAAGGAGGAGTGCCCAAGCATTGGCTCAGGCTTCTCGAATCTACTGTGCACTCAAGTGAGAAAAACATAGAATGAGAGAGAAAGAGAGACAAAAAAAAAGAGACAAGTGGACATTCGAGAGAGAAATGAAAAACGTAGGGGGAGAATTCTGTCGGCGGAAAGAGGCCTTCTACGCTCTTCGTATGTGAAAAAGATAGAGAGACACATATACAGGATCTCTGCAGAAAAAAAAAGGGAAGAGATAATGAAGAGTCCAGGGATATGAAGAGAATAGGGGAAAGAAGAGTGGAACAAACCGGAGGTGAGTACCCATTGGAGCAGTGGCCATGTGACCTTGCATATATGTGCGCACTGCGTCTGGCGATTCTTCATTTACTTTTTTCTCTTTTTTCTCATGTTTGTTTATTCGTATAATTACAGGATTGCATTATGAAGATGAGCGCAACGAAAAAAAAAAAAAAAAATCAAATAAAATTTATTTTTTTATTTTTTTTCACATTTAATTCGCTGCATGACTATCCAGGAATTTTTTTTTTAGTGAAAGACTCTTCAAAAAAATCTGAAAAAATTTGACAAGATACATCAAAATGTTTACCTCATTGTGTAATTTTTTCCGATTTTTCCTGGATGTTGCCTCATTTTTATAATTATCAAAATGAATAACAGCCTGATTTACTCAAAATATTAGCTCAACATTGCGTCATTCAATGTAATAATAACATTATCATCTAAAAAAAAAAAAAATTGCATCAAATGCAAGAATTACTGCAGTGTATCATGCAAACAGATAAGAAAGGAAAAAAAAATCAATGAAAAATATTATATTTTTCAAAAGAAAGAAAGAACAGCGAACTTGCAGAGTGATCTCACACACAAAGAATGTGGTCCGGACGTTTGGCCTTCCTCGCGCCCGAAAGTGCATCGAGCTCTCGTGGTGTCTCCAATATATCTATATATATCATTTGTTCTTTGTCAC
Organism: Aleiodes alternator; assembly: GCA_963921955.1. Lineage (NCBI taxonomy): Eukaryota > Metazoa > Arthropoda > Insecta > Hymenoptera > Braconidae > Aleiodes > Aleiodes alternator. The sequence goes on from OY998098.1 coordinate 16,286,136, forward strand.
ACATATTCACTCTCACTATCTCTCTCAAAATGCGCCTCCTCCACCTCTTCTGCTGCTGTTTATTTTCCTTTTCTACTTGATTCCCCTCCCCCCCCCCCCCCCCCCTCTCGCGGGAATTGAATGTGTGTATCTCGCTCAGAGCAGCGAGTGCACAATGTTGCGTCAAAGTAAACGAAACTGCCTAATCTCATCGTTTTTCCAGTGAATTCCACTTGAAAAATGCATGCAACACTGTAAAAACATCCTGTCGTGAGAATAAATAATTAAATTAAATAGAGGACTAAAAAAAAAAAAAGGAAAATTATTGCCATATCATCAAAAACACAATGAGCCATAATTTTTCCAATTTTTCTATTACCCAAAAAAAAAAAATCATCTATTGATCTGTATATATTTTCGACGAATTTTGCTTTTAGAAAAGAAAGGGCTAAAAATTGTAGGGTTATAGCACAACAAGTTGAGGCATCAGTGGAAAGAGGCGCAAGCGTGCAGACAGACGGCAAACACCCGGGGTCGTGTATTGGTGGGTTTGCTTGCAAATAAAAAAAAAAATAATACTGAAAATAAAAGAAAGAAAGAAACGAGAATGAACAAGGAGAGATTATGGGTGCACACACAAAAGAGAGAAGGAAAGTGGCATTACGATAGAAGCAAGGTGTAATGCTCGCGCGCCCCGATGAACAAACACTCACACACATACATATACACATACATTTATACGGCCCGCACCAGCCAAGGTCACCCGGGTAATGTCCCGATGCCCCCTATGCAGGACAAATTCACCGAACCACATACACAGACACACATACGTGGATCGAGGAAAAAAAAAAGAGGCACTTTTTTTTCTAGAGGTCTGAGAGTGGGGGACACCCCTCTGACCTCTTCCACTTTACTTGGTGGATGATGCAGTCAGTGATCAGACATGTGCAGTGGTGGTGGGAGGGGGAGGGGGGCGAAATCAAGTGAAACCGAGAAAGAGAGAGAGAGAGAGATGCCCCTAAGGTTTGGCTAGGTCCTCTTTATTTATTTCTTCCTATCTTTGTGTGTTAACCCCTCTCTCTCTCTCTCTTTTTTTCTCTCTTTCTCTCTGTTCGCTTGGACTCAGCAGAGGAAGCTTCATTTGTGTGTTGTCTGTTGTATCTACACGCAACAATAAAATGAAAAACTCCGGGGGATTATGCAACGCCGCGACACGAATAACGATTCATTTCTGTGTATCACACACACACACACACATATACATGTGGACACATGTACATGGAAGTTCTTTGTCATTGGGGATTTGCGGGTGGATGTGTGTGTGTGTGGGTGTGTGACCCTCGAGTGTCTCTTTGTCAGTCGTGATCAAGTCCAGACCTCGCAAGAAAAAAAGCGCTTCTTTTCTTGATGAGCGAAAGAAAGAGCTTTTCTGTTCACGATGATAAAAATAGGATATTACACATCTAGGGAGGGAAGAAATTAACCTCGCTTCGCTTGAGAGGCAAATCTTTGTCGAGATTGACTTTTTTCTATTCGTGGTGTGTACAAAGTACACTTTATCGCACGCCGTACGTAAAATCCCATTTTACGCAAGCTGAAGGTACGATCAGTGACACTTTTCACACGTTGTACAATAAAATACTGTACTTTACGATATAGGATTTCTTCCCAATTAATTTTCCCTATCTCAAACCCACCATGATTACCCCCCCCCCTCCCCCCTCCACTCCCATCACCTCGTAAACTCACTTAAAAATATGTAATTACCCATGGGCAGAAGCTATGTAACATAGAAACATGTTTGTTAATTTCTTTTGTGTGGAATTGTGTGAAATACTGATCGTAGACTGATTAATTTGTAATTATCTTTATTTAACTTGAACAGTATTAGAAAAAAGTTACACAGAAAAACGTCTTGTCTCTTTCATTGCTCTGGTCATACTAAGAGTCGGTCTCATCCGGACACACTCGATCATTTCCGATTATTAATATGAAATACGGCTAACTCTCAAGTTTCAACAATGTTCAACGTGTAAATAATTGTACATTGTATCTAATAATGTTAATAAACTGTTTAAACTGTAAAAACTGCACGGTACATGGCCAGAAAGCATTTTTTGACACTTTACCGCACTTGTTAGGTAATATACTATTTTTGCATCGAGAAAGCGGAAAACAGACGTTTTCAATCGAGCTGAATGAGGTTAGAAACGTCGTTCTTCACTCCCGAGATGCAAAAAAATAATTTCTAACCTCATTTTGCTCAGTTTGAAACGCATTTTGCAACTACCCTTGAGTAAAGAAACATTATATAGGCACCATTGAGCAAATAGAAGATAATTTCGACAAAATTTTCTCACTCTTGCTTTGAATTGACTTTTTCTCGTCCTAGGAGCGTAATATGTACGATTTTTCTTCCTTTATTTTCTGCAACGCGTCTATTTTTCAACTTCGGTTATGCACGAGGACGCGGGGCATTGACGTGACATAAAGAAGCACTGTTGTACAAAATTTTTCGTCGACCTTGGCGTGACTCTCAAAATTCGTAGAGCTTGCGGGCGTCTTGCCGCATATATATACATTAATAATCTTATAAAGACACGGGGTCGTTGCCCACACTTTTCACGTGGGTCAAATTATTTTCAGTCACACATACACACAAACACCTACACACACACACAAAGTCATCGTCATTACTGTCATAATTCACGAGAATTGTGGAGAAATAAAAAGATGATTTTCTTTGTTGATTTTTTCATGACCTTGTGCTTTTTATTTTTCTTTTGTTAATCTGTGATTTTCCTAATTTTATTTTCACAAAGAAATTTTTGGGCGAGTATCAAAATGCCTTTTTTATTTTCTCAAGGACACGTTTTAGTTTCAGAAGTAGTGGATAACTTCCTGAAAATTATTTGAAAATTGTTTTAATATTTTTTTTTTTTTGGAATTGACGAGCTTATTTACACATGAGAAATTTATTATTGTCCACTCAGGTATGAAAATCATAAATTGGAGGATTCAAAGATTTAGGCAGTGGACCGAAGCCAAAGATTTCACGCCATGACGTTATTAAAAGGCCTTCGATTATTATTTTCTGAGAAAAGTGAGAATTTGTTGGGAATTGAAATTTTCTGCATTCTCGGAAGAAAAAAAAATCTTATCGGTTTCGTCGCGAAACGTGTAAATATTGCGCTTTCATTGTGATAAGGACAATTGAAAGAATTGAAAAAATCCCCCGATTGCATTTAATTCAATTTCAATTGATAAATAAGTAAACGAAAAGAAAAATTTTGTGAATATTAATGGTTCTTAAAGTAATTATATACTTTTTCGCTCTAGTCGTTGAGTGTCAAGCGAAAAATGATTCAAAAATTGATAATCATGATTAAAAACCTAATTCTTGGTATTTGAAGCGAATTCGAAGAAGAATTCGGGAATTATATTAATTATTTGTCATTTATTACTTAACCACTAGTATGCCATTTCACTAACGTATTTACGTATTCCTTCATGCAGAAAAACAATCAGTTATTACAAAGTTATGAGAGGTTCAATAATTTTCATAGTGGATCGTAAATTTTGGTTTTTGTTTCTGAATGGAAGCTATGTGATCATCAGAATTTTCGATTGTAATTTTTTTCATAGAAGATACTTAAAATGATCTAAACAGAGAGAAAATGATATTTTTAGCGCATGTCTGTGTGTGTGTATGCCTGTGTGTGCGTAAAAGTCTCAATTACAGCAAAACGGTTTTACAGAAAAATTTCATATTTTGTGGAAAACTTCGTCTCGACGAACTCTATTTTTTGAGCTTCATTTGAAGAGAATGCGATCGGTACTTTTTGAGATATGTCCACTTTTTCGAAAATCAGTTTTTAATGGAATTTCTGGAAACTATTCAACTGATGTTATTTATAGGGGAGAATGGGGTAAAATGGACCTCTGCAACAACATAATTCAGGATTTTTTTTCGATGTTAAGGACACGAAGGAAAAATCTGAAAAAATTTGAGAAGATGCTCCAATATGTCTCCATTTTCGTATAATTTTTTCAAATTTTTTCATAGAGCTGCCCATTCTCTGAAAAATCCCAAATCATTCTAACAAACAGGTCCATTTTACCCCACTTTCTCCTACTCATATATTATCTCGAGAGTTGTATCAGTTAGATGCCTGTGAATTTTGAGCTTATTTGCATGATTAGTTCTCGAGTTATTGGCGTTTTAATGAATTTTTTCAAAATTTGATATTTTGATTATGGTTTGAAAAAAGTTGTATCACTTCCATTCGGAAGCATATTTCTAAAGTATCAGCAGAAAAAGCTGTATCAGTTGGAAGGCAATACTATTATCCACTTATTTTAAGACATTTTCTAGATTTTAATCCTTTGCCTAACTTAAAAGCGCAAAAGCCTCCATTAATCCATAAGCCACCACGTTATTTTTATTTCGTTTTTACTTATTATTGACCCAAGAAAATGGTCAATTGATCGGAAATTTCACGAAACAGCTCAGATTTATATAAGCTTTCAGTCGAAATTTATTCCAGCTTTTAATCTTCAAATTCTTGTAGGTATAGAAATACCTCAATTGATAAATGAGGCAACTATTCCTCAATTATTCAACGAATAACATTGGAAATTATCGGTATACCGGAAACTGACGTGTTTACGAATCACTAGAAAATCATAAAATCTCGTGACATTGAGACTCGAAAAACTCAATAAAAAATTCAACGATCGTATATCTCCGGATACGATCAATTGCGCAATACGGGGCGTAATCGAAACACGTAGAAATGATATAAATTCTCTCTTTCGAAAAAAAAACAATAAAAAAAAAAAACAAAAATGATATGAGGCTGCAGTGGAAAAATATTTATCATTGTGAATCATTACGTCAATCGTCGATTGGATAAATAAATTGTCAAAATGAGAAGAAAATTGCGGTTTTGCGTGTATATGTGTGTATTTATATGTATTTGAGTGTCGTTAGAGGTGAATATAACGTCCCTCAACTGTACACACATACATATATACTTAAGAGTTTATGACCTATGTTCCCGGGAGTTATTTCCGTCCATACGATCCCTCTAGATGCAGGCAAGAACGTGCCCAACTGTGTTTATATGTATCTCTTTTATTCCAATAATAATTTTCTCTTAATTACGAAAATTAAGAAATTTTGATAATTAATTAATTTAAGTAACTTTTTTTTGGGGTAAAAGTGGGGGAAAGATATGGAAATGTTGGAGATGGATTGTTTTTTGATGATTCTATTGAAAGGTGAGGAAATTTCAGGTGGAAAACATGGGTTGTAAAATTTTTTTTGAATTTTTTGAAAATTCTATTTTTTTGGGGGTGAATTGGGGGTGGAACACTTCTGTTTTCTGATTTTTTTCAGTTTTTTGAGGATACAGTAGAATTCCCCAGAGTTGGACGCGTCGATCCAGGACCATTCCCTAAAATGGACATATCCTTCTGTCCCCACCATATTCCAGTAAGGTTTCAAATGCGTAGATCTACGCAGCCGCATGCGCAGGTCTGCGCAGATAATTGGGCAATCTTGAAAATTCAAATGTGCCCGGCTAAATAGTTTCTTTTGATTGGTCGTCCTGGCGGCCATATTGAATTGTAGTGGGGAACGGAATTGTCCAACTCACGGCGAGAATTCCGTCCAATTCAGGGAACGGTCCAACTTAGGGGGGTCCAACTTAGGGGAATTCCACTGTATCTCTGGTGCCATTTGTCGTAACGACTTGGGGTTGATCTTGAATGAAAGGTGAGATCATTTGCCATCGATTCATGGGGTTTTGAAAAGAAAAAAAATCGATTTTTGAGGGTTTTATGGTTTTTTTTTCGTGAAAAACGGTTTTTGTACTTTAAATGATTCAAAAATTCCTTCTTTTTCAAAAAACACATAAATTTATGGCGAATGATCTCATCTTTCATTTGAAACCAACTCCAAGTCGCTACGACCAATAGAAACCGAGAAATCCCCAAAAAAGTGCAATTTTTGCAATTTTTCCACTTTTTGCCCTAAAAAATGAGATTTTTCCAGAATCTTAAAAAAAAAAATTGAAGTATGTTTTCCCCCGCAAATTTCCTCAGCTTTTCAATGGAATCATTAAAAAAGACCTTATCTCAAATGTTTCCTTTCAAATTCCTCAAAATCTCGTCGGAATAAACCAAATCTCCAATTCCGAGATGACGACAGTGCGTTTTAGCGCCGGATATAACCAGCAATGTGTGTCTGTGTGTGTGTGGGGACGTGTGACCTTGCTTTGTCACTGACCTGTCCTAGCCGGCACCTCCTCAGCCTCGCCCCTCTCATTCTCACACCCAATCTCATCACGCCATCAAAACTTCATCGCTCCCAAAAACCTCCAAATTCTCTAAAAAAAAAAAAAAAGAATACTAAAAATATCAAATATCGAATTAAATCAGAGGCAAGAGCCCATAACCCCCTCCCCCCTCTCCTTCCAACCCTCCCCCTCAATTAACGAGCACATAATTATTTTCCAGCATCCCCAATGATCCTTAACTTCTTTCTCTTAATGATCAAAAATTAGCATTTTTATCAAAATTTTCAAGAAAAAAAAAATTTCCTCCGAAAAAAATTCAGAAGTAAAAAATATTGACGTCAGACTGGAGTTACGTCCTTTTTATGCTATTTTTTTTTCTGTAGCTCTTCAAATTCTCTATAAAAAAGGATTACCTCAAACGAAAAAAGGGCATATCTCCATAGTTTTCTGAAATATTAAAAAAATAAATGAAAAAAAAAATGTAGAAGAAAAAAAAAACGAAAATTTTTTTTTTTCTTCAAAGTCTTTGGGGAAAAACGCTGAAAATATAAAATATCGAATTAAATCACAGGCAAGAGCCCATCTCGCCTCCTCCCCTCTCCCTCCCCCTTTAACAAGCACATAATTTTTTTCCAACATTCCTGAATGAAGTGATAGTCCTCAGCATTTCCCCGATGATCCTCAAGCTCCTGTTTTTTTAATGATCAAAAAGAAAAATTAGCATTCCCATTGAAATCATCAAAGAAATTCTCTTCGGAAACAAAGGAAAAAACCAAAGATCTCAAGAGGTCTTAATTTATTATTCCCCAGGGTAGAACATGAAAAAAGAAGAAAAAAAAAAACTTATCATGCAGATTTCAGTTTCACGATACAATATAAAAAAGGAATTCGTGCGTATCCATAACATCAGACGCACTACAGAGCTATATATATATATATACACACAATGTAAACCTTTACTTGTACTGTTGTTGTGTTTCCTTCTACGCATGGATAATCCAAAGGATCTAATTATTTGTGCTAGTTAGTGAGAGACTATTCACCGGTGCAGTGGAGCATGAAAACGAGCTTTGGTAAAAGCAAGAGATAGAGAGATGAGCCATCTCCATCCGTCAACTTTTGCCTGTTTGAGGAACTTGGAGGAGAGAACACAAGTAGTTATATCATTATTGTTATCATCTGATTTAACAGTGTATCCTATTAATTAAACGTAGAAACATAAACATGGTAATGATGAGGAGCTTTCAATGATGCTGAATAAATTGAATTTTTTTTTAATTCAATGGTCTAACGAGACAGTCTCTCACTGGACATACGCCCTTTTTCTCCTTTTTTGTAAAGAATTTCGAGAGCATCAAAAATTTAATTTCCATTAATTAATTTTTTCATTTAATTCAGATAATTTACAGTGAAGCTGTAAAATAAATCGATTTTTTTTTGTTTTTTTTTTTTGGAATATCTTGGAAAATAATGGAGATACGCCCTTTCTGCCCTAATCTTTATTTGTATCGAATTCCAAAAGCTAGAATAAAAAATCGATATTAATTTATTGCCGAAAATACTATAGTGAAAGAGTCAAATAAGTCTTTTTTTGTTTTTTTTTTAATTATCTCTGAAAATAATGGAGATACGCTCTTTTTTCTCTCAACTGTTTCAAGACAAAAAAGGGCGTATCTCCATTATTCCCCAGAAGATTCTCAAAAAATGAAGGTAAAAAGGAATCAAAAGGGGAAAAATCGACATTAGTCATCCCTTATTCAAGGAAATATCTCGAAAAATAATGAACATACGCCCTTTTCGCTCCAACTTTTTTTTTTTTAGAGAATTTCAGAAACTAAAAAAAATTAAATATTAATTTAATCCAGAAAATTTTCAAGAAAAAGGTAAGATAATTAAATTTTTCTGTTCTTCTTTGAGGAAATACCTCGAAAAATAATGGACCCACGCCCTTTTTGCCCCAGTCTTTTTTTGCAGGAGCATATTAATGACGAATAGCTATCAATGACGCAAATTGAAGTGAATTTTCAATTCAATGAATAACGAGAGATTTTTTTTTTTAATAAAAATGGAACAACTTTCTACCTCGTAAAAAAAAAAAGTGTATAATTATGTCACTGGGACCAGGTTCATTGTCCTCGACCACCAAAAACAGTATACATATATATATATATATTAAAAAAAAAAACAACCGGATCCAAGGCACGAGTTCATGTAGAAAGTAGCCGATTGGCCAGCGCATGGAATTTGGCATTGACAGTGAGGATCCACTCTGTGGGGCGCTCTCTTCGTTCGCACAGCCTCGAACCTCGAGAAAGGCCATGCCTGCACACAGGCATAAACATTTGTACACAGAGTGAATGGGGGGGCCTTCTTGCAATTGGTAGTAGTGAAAATAAATGGCATTTATTGCTGAGAGAGAGAGAGAGAGATGTGTGTGTACGTGTAAGGTATCAATTGAGTGAAAGTTTTTGTGCTCCACACGTATTTCGTTAATGCGAGAGAGTGTATATACATATATACATATATATTCGTTACGATATACAAGACTTGATAAACGCATATATATATTTATACGACGGTCAATGGCCCGACACGATTTACATCCCCTTTTTACTGCACTAATCCAACGTAATCGAGTCCTTGTGTCATTGAAAAAAGAAGAAATCACATTAACTCCTTTTTTTTCGATGCTGCATCAAAGATCATGTTTTTTCACATTTTCCTGAATTTTTTCATAATTTTTGACCGTGCAGTTTATGAGATATGAATTATCAAAGTTACTGAAAATAGCGGTGGTGGGGATGAAACGCCCTAAATCGGACGGAAATACCGAAATTATTGAAAAACCACAGGATTGACCCATTATTTAAAAACAATTGGCGAAGAGAACAGCATTTTAACTAAATAATAGAAGAAAAAAATATTCAATTCACCGTATAGTTATTGAGAAATTTTAATTAGAAGGTATTCGTAACTATTTGCATCTCTCTCTGTCTCATGCTCTGATAGGAGATTGATGCAAAAGAAAAATTCGAGAAAAAAAAATTATATTCACAAGCTGAAGATATGACTTTCCAATAGTTTAATCGCTTTTTTCGGGTGAATTAAAGCACGTTTTCCCCGAATTAACAGCGATTAATTGAAAACTAACCTAGAAATCTTCATTTTCCTCAGTTTTATCGACCATAAGCTGAGTTAACACCTCAAGACAAACGCGAAAAATCCAAATATTTCATAATTCCCATAATTAATTTTCGTTGATTAATTGAAATAATAATTCAAGCATTTCTTTTCCTCTCTCCTCTTGATGAGAAGGCGATTCAGTGTCAGTGGCCTTGCTTTCTGCGACCCACTTTCCCATCTTTCGTACACCATTCTCTCCATTTCCTGGACAACTGTAAAATAACGCAGTGTAACCGCGCATTCTATTGTTGACGAAATAATAATCCGGCAGAAAAATTTCCATTGAGAAATTAAAAAAAAAAAACATCAAAATATTCTCCATTACACAAAGTGCTTACATAAACTCTTCGGTTAGGTAGGAAGGCCAATGTCCTGAGTAGTGTGGACATTGCATGTAATAATAAGACAAGTTAAACTGTTACTTGTTACACTGCTCGATGGTCACTCTCTCCTTCTCTCTCTCTCTCTTTTTTTCGCTTTTTTCTTTCTCTCTTTGAGCATACAGGGCCAGAGGTCGGCCAGTGTTGACATCCGCAGGACGTCACAGATGAGTGCATCCGTTAAAGATGCTTCAATAGGAGTAAATAAAAGTGAAGCAGATAATAATAATTCATGTATTTAGTAGTGAAGTGGTAGAATACATCATTCTACTTCGAACAAAGCAAAAACTAATAGAGATACGCCTTTTTTTACTCAAATCCTGTATTGAAGTCCTTTTAAATTCTTTACAAAAAAAGGATTTGGATCAAAAAAAAATTTTATTAATTCAAAATTTTTCGGAATTTCCAAAAATATTTTTGAAATAATTTTTTATAAAAAAAAATTGAAGTGCTCCATCTCGCTTATTTTCCGAGATGTTCAAAAAATGAATGAAAAAAAAATTGCAAAAGTGGAAAAAATTGACTTTAAAACTAGAGATACTGCATTTTTACCCTAATTCTTATTTTGTAGCTTTTGAAATTTTTTACAAAGAAGGTTTAATGACGAAAGGGCGTATCTCCATCATTTTCCGAAATATTGAAAAATTAAATGGACAATTAATTAGGAAAACATGTATTTTTCTTTAAATATCATCGGAAATTAATGGAGATACGCCCTTTTTTGCCTTTAATTTTTTTTTTTATCACTCTTGACATTTCTCTATTAAGAATTAAGATAAAAAGGGGCGTATCTCAATTTCATTATTTTCCCAGCGATACTTCATCACGAATGAATCGAATTGATAAAGATCAAACTGAATTGACTATTTTTCTCTTTTTTTTTTTCACTACGAACTAGAAATGTTTGGAATGCAATTTAATGCTACTTTCCAACATACAAAATGCACCTAAGTCCAGGGGGGAAAAACTTTCTTCGTGTGCTCCCTGCGGGATTGAAAATTGCGCGTGAGAGAGCCAAACGTGAAAGCCAATGCCTCTAATACCTTGTAAGTTGCACATTTCATAACTGGTTAAACGTACCGTAACGACTGCAGGAATAAAACTAGTCATTGATTTACTATTTTTCTTCTCCTTTTTTTTTTATTTCTTGACATGTGAAATGTTTTCTCTTAATAACAATAACAAAAAAAAAAAAAATCCAACAAATTTAATAACCATTATTATGCGTAAAATGGTGACAAGGTGACGCGTGCCTTAAATGGATTTGCGGAAATTGCGAAGAATTTCCGTAAAGACGCTTTTTTTATGATTCTCAGATATTTCAGAAATGATTCATTTTCATAAGTACAGAATGTCCATGAAAATAATATAAATTAAAAATATTTTTAAAAAATATAAATTTTTTTATATTGTCTCCTTGAAGTCAAAGGGGCGTAAGTGCCTATGCACTTATTTTTATAAGTAGCACTTACGCCCTTTTGTTTCTAAGACAACGATACATTAAAATTCTAAAAAAGACGATAAAAAAATAAGTTTTATACATTTTTTTTACAAAAAAAATGTAATTCGATTATAAAATTTTCGAACGAAATTTACACATATTTTGTATTGTCTATAAAATTTATAAGTAAAGATAGGAATTTTATTTAATACGAATACATAATGATAATTACATAAAATTGATCGAATTATATTATATATATCATTTAAATAATTTTTAATTTCCTGAATATTTATTAATTTCGATCAAAAGTTCGATAATCAAATTATGTGTTTTTTTCTCAATAAAATATACAAAATATATATAATTTCATATTTACTATACATTTGTCATATTATAAGCATTATTACCATAGAATCAAAGTGGCGTAAGTGCTATATGCACATATATAGCTATAGCACTTACGTCCCTCTCTTTCTAAGTCAACGATAAATTTATTTTCCACGAAAATTTTATTATATTTTCCATATGTTTTTTTTTTTCATTGAAAAAACAATTTTTTTTCCATGAATTCCTATTTAAGTACGTTAAGTGGCTCGTTAAGTTCACAAACTCAATATCACCACAAAATTATTATTGTGCGCCTCTCTGGAGTGAAAAGCTTTCCATGCAAAAAAAACTATTTACAATTAATAAAAGAGAAATGGTATAATTTCTCAGAGGTAAAAGTGTTGTGTGTGTATACATATATATACATATTTGTGTTAAAAAAAATTACTGCTGTAATGTTATTAGCAGGAGAACAAGAGTGAGAGCGGCATGGAAAAATAATTGCAGTGAAAAAAAAAAAAAAAAAGAAATGAAACGATCCGGTAGTGGCAGATTCACGCGCAAGAAAAAAAAAAAACATTTCAAGGGTCGATGTACTTGGTTGCGAAATACACGTATTGCTCGACTCGACCATTTGCTTCCGTTGATTCGGCGAAATATTTCAGTCTCTCTTTCTCCCCCCCCCCCCTCTCAATATCTTTTTTTTTCCTTTACCATCCAATTCACCTCTCTCATTTGGTTTCCTCAAAGTCACATGGGCTTGGATTACATCGTTTGGGTCAATGACTTTCTCCAGTTACTTTGGAGAAGACCAAGAGAGAGAAAGAGAGAGAGAGATCATATGACAGAAGATTACAATATAATGGTTTGAGAATTAAAGGGGCGTAAGTGTTCTATGTTTATACAGGGTACTCACGCCTTTTTGTTACTGAGACAAGGCTATATATATTTTTTGTGAATTTTATTTCACTTTTTTTCTTTTTTTTTTATGAAAAGAATGAAAGAATCAGGTGAAATATAGATCAGAGAAATTTTCTAGAATTGGAAAGTCATCGTTAAATTGCAGAATTTATGGGGAAAAAGTTTTATCGAGTGCAATTTCATTAGACTTGGATGGACGAGATGATACAGAAGTACTGCACTTTGCTTGCTTTTTTTTTTTTTGCACTTTCTGGGACTGATGCCTCGGGTCAGGAGAGAAGGGGGGGGGGGGGAGAGTGGCCCGGAAGGGTAAGAAAGCGGAACGGGGTTAAAAAGCAGATCCGGGAACTTGTACTGACAGTTAACACAAAATTTTACAGATTTTTTTTGCAATCATTATTGTTATTATTATTGTTTATCGTTTAATTGAGCCTTGAAGCTTCTCTATTACAGCCAATTAGGTATAATACATTAAAAAAACAATAATATAGAATTATACACAGTGAAAAGTGGGCCAAAATGGACCTTCGGAGCAGAATGATTGAGGAATTTTTTTTTGAGTGAAGGACTTGATAAAAAATTCTGAAAAAATTCAAGAAGATGGTCGAAAATACCAAGATTGTTGTTGAATTTTTTCAAATTTTTTGAAAAAGGCCTTGACCCTCAAAAAAAATCCTGAATGATTTTGCGATTTCGGTCCATTTTGCCCCACTTTTTTTTTAAATTTAAATTTAAAAAAAGTTATAATTTTAGTTGAGATTTTTTTGAAAAATCACGAATTTTTGGAAATTCTGCAATTTTGAATTTTGCTATAAAGGCAACATTTTATAATACAAAATGGCGGAAGGATTATTTCACTCGTGATTCCACACGAAAAAAAGTAACGTCACAATTGTATTTAACGTTATAACTGTTTTTCTTATATGAGTGTTGGACGAGCGGGGGTCGTGGTCAACTTTCTCCTCGGCGTTCCGGCTTCCGCCAGCAATTGCGTGCCAGGCCGTCTATCCTATTACAAGAGCCAAGGCCTGTAATCGATGCACGATTATGCCAAATGACAGCATCATGCCATTGCTCACACATTTGGCAGTGTTTAATATTAATATTTATTTTTCAATTTTTTTCTCACGATTAGATGAACTAATTGAGAGTTTTGGAGAAAGGGGTTAAATGGTTTAAATGAGGAGAGAGTCTTTTGAGATGAAATTTTAATGGGTTTTGTGGAGAAGAGAAATTTTTTTTTGATTCAATGGAGGAAGTTGAGGAAAATGCAATAATTGTGATTTAGAGGAAATTCGCGGAAAAATAGTGGAAATAGTGAAAATACGTTTTTTCTGATGATTCCATTGAAGGGCTGAGAAAATTTTCATTAAAAAAACGGACGAAATTCATTTATTTCAATTTTTGGAAAATTTTATGTTTTTAGAAAAAATTAGAATTTTCCAAAAAATTCAAAAAAATTGAGTTTAATAGATGTTTTTAGCTCAAAATTTTCTCAGCTCTTCAAATTTGTGGAAAAATAGTGAAAATCTTGAAAATACGTCTTTTCTAATGATTCCATCGAATAGCTGAGGAAATTTCCGTTAAAAAAACAATTAAAATTCATTTTTTTCAATTTTTTGAGAATTTTATATTTTTAAGAAAAATTGAAAATTTTCAAAAAATTAAGTTCAATACATGCTTTTAGCCTAAAATTTCCTCAGCTTTTCAATGGAATCATCGAAAAAATTTTATCTCAAACTATTTCAGCGAAAACATTCATTTCACCCTCTTTCCCTCTTTTTTCCATACAAAAAAATTACTTCTTTCTCCCCTCGTAGCTCAATTTCCACCCCTCTCATTAACTATATTGTTCTACATTACAGGAGCTTTGCGTAAGGTTATGGGCGTTAGTATTATGACGCAAGTGCGGACAAAACGGAAGAGGAGAAATGGGGTGCAGCAATCGCAGGGATATTCTACGTAGGAAGAGGACGTTACATATCGCCCTGTGGCAAAAGACTCGAACAGAATGGAGACGTAAATAGAATTTAATCAAATCACTCCTCCGCATAATCAATGAAACTATCCCCTGCCTGAATTCCCTCTTCAGATTCATGAAGTAACCCTCATCAGGAAAAACTCCCAAAAAAATTGAATTAAAAAAAAAAAGAAAATATTTTTAAAATATTTTTAAAAATAGTAAAACAGTTGGAAAAAAATGGAAATTTCATAGACAATTTCATGGGAATTTTCATAAACGTCATATTGAATTTCTTTCAATGGAAGTTATATTTTTACAGATTTTGCAAAATCTTATCAATCTTCATGAAATCTACTGAAAATTTGAGAATCCCCAAATTTTTGCAATTTAAAGTTAAGGAACGTAGAATTTTACAAGTGCACTGTTAGGAAAAAATGGAAATTTCATAGACAATTTTATGGGAATTTTCATAAACGTGATATTGAATTTTTTTTTTTTTTAATGGGAAGATGGTTATGAAATCTGCGAGTTTCAGAAGAAATTCAAAAGAATCCATGAGTCTCAATTAGAATTGAGACAGAAATTCTACAACTTATTTGAATTTTCAACTGAACATGAACATTCAGAATCAAAATGACTTGAATTTCCAATTTTTTTTTTGATTTTTCCTATTTTTATGAAATTGTCAAGAAACAATTAAACTGAAATCCACAAATTTCATTGATGTTTAGGCGTAAAATTATTTGAAAATCGATGATGTGTTCATTATTCAATGACATAATTATCCAAAATTTCAGTAAAAATCTGATTTATTAGAAATTTTCCAGATTTTCATGGAAAATTCAGACGAAAATTTTTAACAGTGAAAATATGAATTTTCATATTAAATAAATATAACAAACGAAAAGTAAATATAAAATAATATATCAATATTGACTTTTTTATGCTATAGATAGTATTATATATAATGCATATTTCCTCATATCAATCAAAAAGACATCTTCATTTTTCAAAATTCAAATATCGCTAATACATTTCTTCTCTGCTCTTTTTTTCAATGAGTTTCTATTAATTCAAAAAACGTAATAACAATGATTAATGTAGAAATAATTAGAAGATCGCATTAACGTCATACGCAACGGGAATTTACTTAAGCAGCCGTAACGCCATAATATCCCTCTCGTGTGAGGCCCCAATAAATTCTTCTTTTTTTTTTTTATTCCCCGGGTTCATCGTCCACTTTCTCTGGCCCCAATCAAGAGCAAAATAAAAGTAAATATATATATTTAAATATATATATATAAAGAAATTCCACAAACTATCAACTGAGGTCATCGAAGTATCTGTAATTAGTATTATTTATTTTCTCAAATTTAAAAATGATTTTTTTCCCTTTTTTCATGTAAAAAAAAAAATAAAA
Organism: Aleiodes alternator; assembly: GCA_963921955.1. Classification (NCBI taxonomy): domain Eukaryota; kingdom Metazoa; phylum Arthropoda; class Insecta; order Hymenoptera; family Braconidae; genus Aleiodes; species Aleiodes alternator. Next base: position 16,302,055 of record OY998098.1, read on the forward strand.
TATTCACAGGCACTTGCACTTACAGTACAAGTGAAATCCATCTATTAATGACTGTGAAACGATAATAACAATGTTTGAGCATCAGTTGTTGAGTTTGATAACGAGACACGCTCATGGGGAATTTGAAAAAAAAAACAAATGGGTAATAGTATTGCTTTCCAACTGATATAGCTTTTTCTGCTGATACTTTAGCAATATGCTTCCGAATGGAAGTGATGCAACTTTTTTCAAATCATCATCGAAATATCAAATTTTGGAAAAATTCATTAAAACACCAATGACTCGAGAACTAATCATGCAAATAAGCTCAAAATTCACAGGCATCTAACTGATACAACTCTCGAGATAATATATGAGTAGGAGAAAGTGGGGTAAAATGGACCTATTTGTTAGAATAATTTGGGATTTTTTAGAGAATAGGCAGCTCTATGAAAAAATTTGAAAAAATTATACAAAAATGGAGACATATTGGAGCATCTTCTCAAATTTTTTCAGATTTTTCCTTCGTGTCCTTAACATCGAAAAAAAATCCTGAAGTATGTTGTTGCAGAGGTCCATTTTACCCCATTCTCCCCTACAAATAACATCAATTGAATAGTTTCCAGAAATTCCATTAAAAACTGATTTTCGAAAAAATGGACATATCTCAAAAAGTAACGATCGCATTCTCTTCAAATGAAGCTTAAAAAATAGAATTCGTCGAGAGGAAGTTATCCACAAAATATGAAATTTTTCTATGAAACCGTTTTGCTGTAATTGGGACTTTTATGCACACACAGACATACACACACACAGACATGCGCTAAAAATATCATTTTCTCTCTATTTAGATCATTTCGAGTATCTTCTCTTAAAAAAATTGCAATCGAAAATTCTGATGATTACATAGCTTCCATTCGGACACAAAAAAAAAACTGGTGAAAACCAGAACACTCTGTGTCACGACATGTGCACGTAACTGGACTCTTTCTATCCGTTTATTTATCAAAAAAAAAGAAAAAAATTGTGACTAAAGTAAATTGTTTAAAAAAAAATTGAGTATTCAATACTCTCATGTGCATTATCATGTTTTCGTGCAAGTTGTGTGTACTGCCAACGCATTATTCGGACTGGCTCCAACGGGTTAACGACACCAGGATGTCCGCAAGATACAAGTCTGGGTTATATATCGTTATAATTTTTTTTTTTAATTTCTTCTTTCGTCATACATCTCTCTCTCTCTCTCTCTCTTGCTCTTTTTCTCTCTCTTGTATTCGGCCAAATGTGATTCAATTAACATGAAGATAGAATTATCATTATTTTTTCCTCTTGGATATTAATTGCTCTTCTCTAATTACTTGAAATATTTTTTTACTTTTTCTTTTTTTTTTTTTTTACGTTTGTGAGAATTTATTTTTGCAATTTGTGATTTTAATCAGAAAATAAATTGCAGTTTTTTCTTTGCACCTGATTTATCAGTTGATTTAGTTGCCCCGGAATAGATAAGTATTTTGCAGATACATTTATTTATAAGAATTTAATCAGGACATGTTCCATTAGAATTTAGATATATATATATATATATTTTTTTTGGTTCAAAATAACAGAAATTCTTTGGGGTCTCGGAAGAAAAATGTTTGAGCTACTTTAATGGAGGAAAAAATAATACGAAGAAGGATAAGTGCAAAAAAAAGGGCGTATCTCCATTATTCTCCGAAATATTCAAAAAAGAAAGGATCAAGTCCATTTTTTGATTTTTAAAATTTTTTTTGCCATTCATTTGTTGACAATTTCTCGAAAAATAGTGGAGTGCGTCCTTTTTACCTTAATTTCATTTTATAACAGTTTCTAAGGCTACAGTGAAAAAAATCGTGCATAAAAGGCGTATCTCCATCATTTTTCGAGATATTTTCAAAAAAAAAATGAATAGTCAATTTTTTTTCTCTTCTGAATTTTTTTCCTTTTTTTTTGAGGAAATTTTGTAAATAATGAACATACGTCCTTTTTATCCTAATCCTTTTTGAAGAGAATTTCAAGAGCTATGAAAACGGATTTTGAGCAAAATTGCCCTAAATTTCACGTTTTTTCTTCAAATTTTGATTTTTTTTTTATTCTAAAATAACTGAAACTCTTTGGGATCCAGGAAGAGAAGCCATTGAGCCACATTACGCCAGCCCTAACGGTTTGTCTGTCGCAACGAAAAGTACAAAGGGAAATAATGTATTTGGGATTTTGCGTTTTATTTTCCTTATTTCCTTTTGAAGAATTGTGAATCGAAACAGGAAGCATCCGCTATCTATTGAATGATGTCCTGTTACTCCATGGGAACCACCCCCATCTATCGAATAGTTTTATTGAGAGCATGAACGCTTACTCTCGTGACCCCAATTCCTATCCTTTTGTATCCTGATGATCGGGTTTCAATTTTTTCTTCTCCATCACTTGATTTAATAGATGAAAAGGATCGACCTACATATTTCCGATTTTCTTTAAAGGAGATTTTTTTTTTTAGTGAAGGGCTCTAGTAAAAAATTTGAAAAAATTCGAGAATAATGGAGACATGTGGAGGCATTTTCTCAATTTTTTTCAGATTTTTTGAAAGAGTCCTTCACTTAAAAAAAAAACCTGAACTAATAATAATTTATTAATAATTTTATCGATTTTCTCCGAAAGGAATTTTTTTTTTATTGAAAATTTCTAAGAAAAATTTCCAAAAAATTCAACAATAATGGAAACATGATGGTGCATTTTTTCAAATTATTTCAGATTTTTAAAAAAAGTCCTTCACTCCAAAAAAAAATCTTCAATTGATAATAATTTATCAATAATTTTATTGATTTTCTCCAAAGACAATTTGTTCTTTAGTGAAGGACTTGACGAGGAATTTTGAAAAAATTCAACCAAAATGTGGACATGTTGATGCATTAACTCAAATTTTTTCAGATTTTTTGAAAAACTCCTTCACTCGAAAAAAAATTCCTCAACTGATAATAATTTATCAATAATTTTACCGATAATTTGAAAATTCATTGAAAAAACCTCGTGAAATAATATTATTTCACTTAAGGGAGATAGAGAAGTAGGGGGAGAGGGAGGGGGAGGAGGAGGGGGGAGGAGTAGCGTCATCGCTGCATTGGTGTGACCTCGAGGGCTTTGGCCCCCACACTGCAGTTCGACCCTGATCAAAGACCCGAGCGATTAACCAAGGTCACTTTTGTTCTCTCGTGCATTCAGGATGTCATCCTCCTGCAAAAGCATTAATTCTACGTCGCGACATTTATAATTCCACATTAAAACACGAATTAATTCATGAAAATTACACATAAAAGTCGCATGAAAAAGAAAAAAAAAACGGAAGCGAAAGAAAATTTTTAAGGAAAATAATAAAAATTCATTTTGCAAAATTAAGGAAAAAACTATTTTTTCTGCTAATTATTTCTCGCGGCAGACGAGCGAAACTGCTTTCACCAGCCAAGGATTTCCTGTCTCTCCTCATGGGCACGTGATCTTGGGCTATGTACTCTCTGGTGTTACGGTCTTACTTCGTTGTTACGTGCATTAGATATATGTTTTTTCTTTTCAACAAATTAATGAGTCGAGTTTCATTTAAAATCGTAATAATATGAACAATTTTTTTTTTGACGAGTTTCACTGAAATCAGTGATATTTGTTAATAATCCCTCCCCCTCCCTCCTTAAAAAAAAAAAATCTAACAAAATTCAGATAATTAAAATCAAAACATTTTAATTCCCGATTTTTTTGGACATTTTTCGGAAATTGAGTAAATAAAACTTTTTTTTTTTACAAATTAATAAGTCGAGTTTAAATAAAAATAAAATAAATAAAAATTAATATTATTCCTCCCCCCCCCCCCCCCCCCCCCCCCCAAAAAAAAAAAATCCAACGGAATTGGGATGATTGAAATGAAAAAACTTCAATTTCCCAATTTTTTACAGAAATTTTTCGGAAATGAAAATAGAACTTTTTTTATTTTTACAGATTAATGAGTCGAATTTCATTTAAAATCGTAATAATATCAACATTTTTTTTTTTACGAGTTTTACTGAACTCAGTGATATTTGTTAATGAATCGCTAACCCTCCCGCCCCCCCCCCCTTCAAAAAAAAAATTGAATGAAATTTACATAATTAAAATGAAAAGACTCTAATTCACATTTTTTTACAAACATTTTTCGAAAATTAAGTGAATAGAACTTTTTTTTTTTTTTTTTGAAAGAAAGTTGGCCGGTTCATCGACACTCATTAACTACTGCGTGATACAAGTGAATATAAAGGAGAAAAGAGGTAATGATGAAAGAAAAATCCGGGAAACATGGGATTTAAAATCGAGGAAAAAACATTATTACTTTCATTATTATTTAAAACGAACGATGTTTGAGTCACGTATCAAGTGATATCGAGACGAAAAATTTGTTATTACAGTATCTGCAGATAATGCGGAATATGATAATGTTAAAAGAAGGAAAAAAAATGGATTTTGTCACCGGTTTTTTTTTAAACATATTGCGGAAATGAATGGAGATACGCTCTTTTGTCTCGAGCCTTATTTTGGCAGTTTTTCTCTTTGCAACTTTTTACGAAAAAAAAGAAGATTTTTAAGGAAAAAAAATGCCTGCATTTAAATAAAATTATCAATAAAATTTATTGTCAATTCAGGATTTTTTTGGAGTGAAGGACTTGTTTAAAAAATCTATAAAAATTTGAGAAAATGCCGCAACATGTCTACATTATTGTTGAATTTTTTCAAATTTTTTGGTAAACCCCTTCACTATGAAAAAAAATCCCTAAGCAAAGTCGATTTTTTCTCTTTAAAATTTTTTTTCCATTCATTTTTTAAAAATATCTCAGAAAATAATGGAGATACGCCTTTTTCATTCTTAAAATATTTTTATAAAGAATTTCATAAGCATTCAGGGGAAAAAGGGCGTATCTCCATTTTCCGAACAACTAATAACGTAATAAAATCGATTTATCTAAAAATATATTATAAACTTGTGATTTCTCAATATTCAAGGGCACTACTTTGATTAATGTTTTTAGTTCATAAACACAGTTGCATAGAACGTGCAAATGGGTCGAAAGATAGTACTATATACGTACGTAACGGAGCTCGTCTTTTTATCGTACATTTCACCTTTCTACTTTGCAATCAAGCACTTTCATATTGCTTTCACTCGGTCGATGAAAGTACCCTGCCCCTCTGCTCATGAATCCCCCCCCCCCCCCTCCTCCCCCTCCTGCCATTTAAGTAGGCACCATTCGGATTTTTTAATGCGAGGTGATCGAAAAAGTGTAGGATCCGGTAATTCTAGACAACTCTCTAATAATTTTCCTTGCAAGTGTTCTAAATTCACAATTCTAATGAAAAAAAAGGATTTTCAGCAAAATTCAAATGCGGACGATTCGGAAATCATCTTTATATGGTTTCAAGAATGATTCCACTTATTTCAAAGCAATGCGCATATTATTTATATCTATAGCACTATTAAAGTCTAATTAAAAGGCATTTCGATGAGAATATTAACATAATATCAAGAAATTTTAGTTAGGATTTTTTTTGGGAATGAAGGACTTTTCAGAAAAATCTGAAAAAATTACACAATAATGTAAACGTTTTGCAGCATTTTCTCAAATTTTTTTAGATTTTTTGAAAAAATCCTGAAATTCGGAAAAATATTCTGAAAATAAAGTGCCTTTTCTGCATTCAAATTTCCCGAATTTATCAATCATAAATTTTTTTTTTACTTTCAACAGATGAATTATTTGAAAAAAAAAAAAAAAATATGCACATTTTGAAGAATTAAAAAATCTATAAATCCAAATTTATTTTTTTTTGTTAATACACAAAGTCGTCAGATGTCTGCTCATTTCATCTAATCATCACAGAATAAATTTCTCAATAAATTCTAGAGTAATTCGACAATTCACGGGTTCAAAGACCCGCTATTTTTTTTTTTACGAAACAACTCTGATCAAACATTATTTTCATTTCACAGTCATGGTCGCCTTGTTACATAGCTGCAGTACCACACAATTCACATTGCTCTTTATTCTGTTTGTCTTTAGCGATAAGATGTTAATGATAACGAAAAATACTTTCTTTTTTTTTCTTTTTTCTTCTTTTTCTGCGCGCATTTCAGTTGTGTGTTGGGCAATAAATGGAGGATTGCATTTATTTCCTTAAAGGTCAATGACCTTTTTTTTTCATCGTCAACTAACCCAATGGCCCCCGAAGGTCATCGCCACTTCCTCCCCCCCCCCTCCCTTTATTACAATTTGTTTTTTTCGCAATTTCTTCTTTTCCTCACACCTTCTCGCTTTTTTTCCTCTTTCTCGTATTATGAATAACATGCGGATTAATCAATATTATATACACTGCCATTGACTTCATAACGAGACTTTTTTTTATCCATTTTTTTTTATTTCTTTCTTTCAGCCCTGACTTCTGAGTGAGTGTAGACTCGCCGGTGAAAGTATATATATATATGTATATATATATAATCATAAAGTAATAGTGACGCACAGGTGCGTAATCGAGAGCACGCAATATAATTTTTTCCATTTGGATTTATGTATAATAATGAAATCATTCCATCCATTATATCTTTAATTTTACGCAGTTGTGAGGAAAACGAGGAAAAATTAATTTTCTTGACAATGAAATTATGACGTATCTGACAATTTTTCGGACTTTTTTGAAACAACTAAAATATTATAGAATTTTTTTTTTTTTAATTAGAACTCGTAATTCATTTATTGAGAAAAAAAAATAAAAATTGTCAAATGTCTGCTATTTGTGATAGAATTTTTTTTTTTGAGAATGGAGGCTTCTTCCAAAAATTTTGAAAAAAATTCCACAAATAGTGAGACATGTTCGACCATCTTCTCAAATTTTTCCAGATTTTTTTTATAAAGTCCTTCATTAAGAAAAAAAAAAATTCGATTTAATTGATTTAAGAGAATAATAAAAAATTAAAATATCTTCTGGGTCATGATAAATGTCTTCATCAAAGTGCAGCACACAAACAATGCCAATTGCATTGAACGACAAATGCTTTCGTAATGAAACATCCACAATATCATTAATAAGATTTATACGAGGCCTTTTATAAACGTCGCAATAATGCATAATGCTTCGCCTTATCATGACCCTCTCACTTCCTTCGTAAGACCCCTTTTATTTCCCTCATCTAAACCCAATCCATCCCCTCCCCCTCCTCCTTTTTTGCTCAAACACCAAAAAAAAAAAAAACAAAGGTAATCACGAGTTTGATAAAAAAAAGGTAATGAAGTACAATTTTTGGGATATACGACCTTAGATAATTCAATTAATTCTATGATACGGTGGCTTTTTAAATCTCTGCTGCATTTAAAGAAAAGTAGGATGCTTCTGAATTTTTGGTATCGAAGTTTCAGCTTTTTTACGAAGTCCTCTTCAAGATACTCATTTATTAATCTATGAAATGAAAAAATTACATGATAAAAATCAAATTAAAAACAAATTATTTCCATCGGTGTTATAGAACTCTTAAAATAATGTTCATATTATAAATATATTGAAAAATATATATATATATATTACCTTAATTCAATAAATAACACGGGAAATTGGATGGTTATGAATTCAATACTAAAATACTGTCAATTATTGATATTTATTGAATCAATTACAACGTGAAAATGAATCAAATTATTAATATTACCTTAATTATTATAATAATTAATAAACTCCATTATGTACGGTTTGTTTGACATTCAAATAATAATAATAATTTTAATCTCAGAAAAAATTACAGAGAAATTTTATAAAAGTTTCATGAAAATTTCAGAAAAATTACGAAAAATCTCAAATATATTGGAATAAAACTGATTTTTTTTTCATTAATTTTTTCTTTTACAAAATTACGTCTTAGAAAAAAAGGGACGTAAGTACTGTTTATGAACATGGCACTTACGCGCCTTTGTTTCTGAAGCAACAATGTGTTTTTTGATTTATCAGAGGTCAGTGTCACAATATTTCAAGGCAAACAGGCAAAATCCTAATTAATGTTTTTTCTAAAATTGAACCGAATTTGAAAAAATTCGTAAATTAAGAATAAAATAATGTGCGCAAAAAAGCGTTTTTTGTGTGTGTGTTTAAATCTCGCCCCGAAACAATTGGCTGACTGCTTGCAAACTAGCCAAGGACACCCTCGTGTGCTTTTGCTGCATCAAAGACAAGAGAGGAGAAAAATCGCGCAAAAAAGAAGGAAAGAAAAAAGGGACATGCATATATATACATATATGCGAACGTGGTGATACCAATGGCCTTGGTGCTCCAAATCGGTCCATTCGCATACTCGCCCTCTTGCTCCCTCTCGATCCCACGAAGAAAAAAAAAACTGCAAAAAGAAATAAATAACGCGATGATTCATGAAATTCGCGACAAAGAGAAAATTCGCGAAAAAAAGCGCAACAGAAAAAAAATGAAGCATTAAATAATTTTTCCCTCCCCCCATTCCCACCCCTCCACCCCCTCCAACAATATCATCGTGCACAAATTGTGGGGGCGATCTAATTATCTGTCGAGTTATGTGTATATATATGTGTGTGTGTCGCGTAATTTCTTTCCTGTCCACTTCTACATAAGAGATAGGATAGCATTTGTGTTGCCCCGATGTGCCTCAGTCGTCTCTCAGTGTGACAGTGTATAAACGAGCCACGATAATACACCAGAGCAACACTGGGTTAAAACAGAATGAGTAGTGGGGGGTGAAAAGAAGAGGAGGGGAGGTAAAACGTGTGATGTACACACACAATGTACTACTGACGCAGAAGCTACGGGCATTCACAAATTAGTTGTGGTGGTGGGGGAGAGGTTAGAGAAATTTCCCACCATCTCTCTCAACGAGCTTCTCCACTTGCCTCCCCTCTTCCCCCTCCCCGCCCCTCCTCTCGCCCCTCTCCAGCATACACTCGGTACAGGTTATCTGTCGTGTCTTGAGTGCCAACAACTCCCCCCCCCCCCTCAATATTTTCAACACACAAAAACTCATACCCCTCCCCTCCCTTCCCCTCTCTCTCTCACACACAATGTATTCTCAATTCCACCTCCCACTACAATCATCGCTCTGAAACACGTCGTACCAAGGAGGCATACACCGGGCACGCGGCACTAACACTCTGTTGGCGTCAGCCTTTTAGCATCACACGCGATACGACATTGGGGCCAGATATATATATATATAGTGTAAAAGACCAAGAGAGAGAGAAGGAGAAAAAGACGGGTATTCAACGATTGAACGGAGCGAAACAGTTCAGTCAGAAGCGCGGCATCGTACAGTAAAGACGTGTTTTCTCGTAAATTTACTCTCCCAGCTTCTTCTTCTTCTAATAAGTGAATAATAATAAAAGAAGAATATAAATTGATGAATTTTGAAAATTATCTCTTGAGAAATACCTTCAATTTTTAAATATCTTTTTTTTTTTTTAGTTGAATTAAATTAAATTTAATTAATTGATGTAATACAGTGGATTTATTGAGTGAAGTTCTGCGATTTTCTTTTTAATTAAAAGAAATTTTTTAAAAATTTCTTTGGTAATCAATAAGGACGTGTGAAGTTTTATTGATTGATTGAAAAAAAAAAATTATTCGTTATTAAGTGAATTTATTTGGAGAAACTTTTGAAAAACTCTAAAATTTTCTAAGTTTTTTTTTCTTGTTTTAAAACATAAGAATTGAGGATTTCAAACGAAAAAAAAAGTGGATCTCGATAACAACACGAGATTTTTCTCGGAAAATTTAACAATTGGTGAGTAATATTTGTCAAAAAAAACAAGAGACAAGTGTGTAAAATTTACGGAATTCCCTCGGGAATTTTTTTTTTATTTTTTTTTTATAAAAAAAAAATAATCTCATTAAGATCAGAGTGTGATTTTGCCTTTTTTTCTATAATTCCCAACAGAACACGTGTGTGTGTGTGTGTTATAGAAATTGGTGAATTATTTCGAGGAAACGTAAATGAAGTTGTGTGCTATATCTAATATAACGAGGCACGTGGCTTGACACACACCAAATAAAAAGACTTTGGACTTGCCTCTTTTTATTACCGAATAGATACTTCTTCTTCTTCTTTTTTTCTCTCTAATTCCTCGAAACTCTGGCTTCTAAATCCACAATTAATCTTCCTCAATTACGAAATTTCCATATGAAATTTTTTAATGACTCGAAAAAAAGAAAAAAAAAAAAAACATTTTCCATGACATTGATGAAGAGATCAATGAACCCACGTGTCTGTGTGTGTGTGTCGCAAGAGATTTTGTTAAGCTTTCATGCTGAAATTTTCAAACGTAAAATCCCAATTGGAGGGTCGTGAGTACGAAGACCTTCACCACTAAAACTCACGTTTCTCTCTTCTGCGAGTTTTAGAGTTGCGTCATACAAAAAACGAACTCACGTAACCCGAGAGAATTAAAACCTCATAAAATCGATTTAATTTCAGCGTTTTTTTTTTTTTTAATAAATCGTCACCTTGGAGTGAAAGGGGCGTAAGTGCCAAAAACACGAAATTCTGGTGTGAAAAGGGCATAAGTGCCAAAAACACAAAATTCCTGCGTGAAAGGGGCATAAATCATAAAAAAACACGAAATTCTAGCGTGAAAAGGGCAAAAGTGCCAAAAACATAAAATTCTCGTGTGAAAGGCACTCAAGTGCCAAAAACACGAAATTCTAGTATGATAGAGGCGTATCTGCACTTATTACTCCAAAATATGTTCCATAATGTCCTGGACATTATTTGAGCAAATGAAAATTAAAATAACAAAGTGGCATAACTATCAATCTTAATTAAAGGGACGTATCTCCAGGACTTGGGCCTCTTTTTATTAATAAGTGGTACATATGCCTATATGTTATAATTTTTTTTATCAATATTGCGTAAAAGGCCCAGGAAAGCGTATTGGAGCAAAATGTTGGAGTTTTTGTTATTTTAAATTTTTAAAAAGTGGAAAAAATGGCATTTAAGCTTCCTTCACTTTAAGGCAATGAAACTATAAAAAAATCAACAAATTCAGCATTTTTTCGGGTGATTTGCTGCATTTTCTTTTTTTTTTGTGACTAAAGGCGCAAAATTGTACTGAAATTTTCGGGATAATGAGGAGAGACGTCCCACGTGGAGTCATCAGCAGTTCCACGAGGAATGATTAATGTTAATCTTGTAAAACCGGCGTGAAGGGTTTTTTACCCCCACTTCTTGGCCCTCCCACCTGTTTCTCGAAGCGCACGCCTCAGTCATCGGAAACTCGTTACACATCTCTTTACCGAGAAAAAAAATGAAAAAAAAAGGAGACTCTCTCCCTTCTCCGGAGCACTCCTCTCTTATTCTCTTTTTTCCTCCACTTTCAGGCACGAAAAGTGGGCCACGGCCCAATTTGCAGAACCTCTCGTAGCCTCGAGTAAGAGCAAGTACGTGCAATAAACTTCACGGCCTCTCGGAAATGAAAAAAAATAGATATATAAAAGAGAAATAAATTGAAAGGAAGGCTCTCCGCGTGCCCTTCAGACGCTCAAAAATAATCTAATCGTTTGATTAATCCAACTGAAACTATATGGAGTAATCGGAGTTATGTGTGGATGGGTTATTTAATTGTAGACAATGAAAAAAAAAAATTATGAAATTGAAATCTAGTCGAATTTTGACAATTTTTCTTAATTTGAGAAAAAAAAAAAAAATTTATGAAAAAAATGTTAGAAAAATTTGCACTTGTAGATTTTTGAATTTTGGATAAGTGCATAATTTTTCATTTTTCGAAAAATAATTAATTTTTCAAGTAAAACAAAAACATTAAAAATTTTCAAAAGTCTAGTAATTTTTTCAAGTATTTAAAAATTTTTTAAAATTCATAAAAATAGTTCTTTTGAATTATTGAGGAAAAAACATTTTTTTTTCATAATTTTTACTTATTTTTCTTTTTCAGTGTTATAACATGAAAAGTCATATTACTTCGTTGCGTCACCTCAATCGATTATGTCGCCTCGAACACAGCCGCATTGAGACACATTGACCTCGTGAATAAATCTCGTTTAATTTTTCCTTCCCCCCAAAAAAAAAAAGAAGAAAAAAAAACTGTCTCAATAAAGTCAATGAAAAATTGGAAAAATTCGATTTTAAAAAAAACCTGATATCAATCTTTTGTGTGTTTCCCTTCCGTACCCAAGAGTATCACGGTCACGGGACACGTGTGTGACGTGTGTTTTGTTATACGACGATTACGTAAGTGAATTGGAAGTAGTTTCATTGGTGAATAACTTCCAACAAAGGCAAATACATCGAGTTTTTCCAACGAATCAAAAAGTGCCACTGAATTTCCACGAAATCGTTTCAATTATCCAATTATTACATTCACACTAATTATTATTATTATTATTATTTTTCGTAAAATTCAAAAAAGAGAGCATTGAACTCACGCATAATTTATTTGAGCTAATAACACGTGAGTTAAATTAAAATTGGAATAAAATAAATTTAAAAAATTCAAGAAAAAAAAAAAAATCGACAGATCGTGATCAAACACACGTACACTCCAACACTAGACATTTTCCCCTTTCGTTATTATGCAATTGGGACTATACGATAAAGAACGAAATAGAGTAAAAAGAAAAAAATAATAAGAAAAATAAATAGATACACTGATAATAAAACGTCACATTTTATCGCTCTAGTTCTCTCCTTGAATTGAATAGAGCAAATTCTCAAATACCATTTTTTTTTTCTTTTTTAAATCGAAAATTTCGTGGAATTAGAAGAGCGAGAGAGGTCAAAATGATAGGGCGATTAGAAGCTATAGCCACGCGCCACTCTATATCACATAAAATGGGAATTTTCATACGTCAGGATGCACAAACCCCCCCCCCCTTTTTTTGTTATCAACAGAAAAAAAAAATTGATGCAAAATTGAGGAAAAACTGGGGAAAATGGACCTAAGGGTCTCAAAATCGATTCGGGATTTTTTCCAAAAGCCGCGGCTTTGATAAAAAATCTGAAAAAATTCAACAACAATGGAGACATGATGGACCATCTTCTCAAATTTTTTCAGATTTTTTCAGCAAGTCCTTCACACCGAAAAAAAAATCCTGAATCATGTTCCTTCGGAATTCCAATTTTTCCTCTTTTTTCCCATTAAATTTATTAATAATGTGTACTCGTGGCAATCCACGTGCTACAATGATATAATCGCTGCGAGTAATACGATAGAGCTTGTGTGTTGATGACGTCTCTTGTGTATCGTTCTCTCAGCTTCCTAGTACAAAAAAGATAATGAGCAGAAATAAAATTAAAATAAAAAAAAAGCACGTAGATTCTAAGCGTAAACATATTTGTCACCAACTGAATAATTTTATCACTTTGAGTAGACTTGCATTTGAGGCGCCACGTGCGTCGTTTTCTAGCAATTGCGCAATCATCTTTAGTGAGCACGTGTAGGTTCACTCGACACGTTGCTTCTAAACTTGACGTTTTAATACATAAAGAGAAATTAAATTGCGATGATCTCTACAATAGTGTATATAGTCTTTGTGTGTCATTGTCGCCTTTTATCGCAATTGAATTCTCCCTTTTTTTCCCCTTTTTTTTCTTCTATTCTCTTCTCTGTATGTTAAGTCTAATCACGCTGTAATCACATGAGCCTACTTTATTATCTCCAAATGAATCCAAAAATTTGTAACACTTTTGTGCGTGGGTGTGTTTGCCTCAATCCAGAAATAGGGGAAATTCGGGCAAAATCGGCCTAATCAGAGAAACATGATTCATTTTTTTTTTCGGAGTGAAGGACATTGTTAAAAAATCTGAAAAAATTTGACAAGATGCCGCAATATATCTATATTGTTAGTGAATTTTTTCAAAATTTTTTGATGGCCCCTTCCCTTTAAAAAAAATGCCCAAACAATTTTCACCTGCAAAACCATTTTTCCTCGTTTTTTAAACATTTTTCCTTATCTTTTCTTTCTTCCTAATTCTCTTTTTGCAGTTAAATTAAACTTGAGAATTCGTTTATAGTTTGAAGGACAGAGACTTTATTTATTTTCCTTTTTTCAAGCCACATGACCCCGTCACTCAAATGTGTTACTGCAACGAGAAGGTTTTCCGTATGCGTCAGCCCTGAGTTATCGATCGTGTGCAGAGAATAGCAATTGGTTTTGCCCGTGAATCCAAAATTTAAATAAATTAACCAAGAAAATTAGCTGCATTTTAGTGATCTTCGTAGATTCCTTGAAAAAATTCCCCCAACTTCAGTGAATCATAGAAATTGCCAGACCGAACTCGAGTTGCGTCACTGGGGAAGAGAAAAAAAAAGGCAAATCGATGGCCCAAACGGGTCAGAAACGTGGACAAAAGGCAAATTGTAACTGGAATCTAAATATGACTCATTCTGTGTCAACTAAGTAGTCGGCGAAGCATGTTAAACCCTCGAATACCATCTAATTTAGTTCCAGGAATCCGCTAGGTCACTAACCCTGACAAATTCCTCAATTAAAATAAAGTAATTAACAGTTCAATAAATAAAAAAAAACGCAAATAATATCATAAAATGATGCAATTTCATGGGAAAATGCGCGATTAAAATGACGTGTTTTTTTTGGCTAGTACTTGATAATTCTGGGAATCATTGCATCTGATGATTCAGCTCATCACACAATAATTCAGGTATCATCGCAATTTCCCAGAGATAAAGTCAGTCATAATAACATACACTGCAAAAATCCTAGAAACTGAGTTTTTCCGATGAATGTGCTTTTTCACTGAGATAAAAAAATAATTGCAAAAAAATCAAATATCGAGGCAAATCGTCCCAAACATTTTTTGTTAATAACTAAAAAAGTTCTTAAATTTACTGAAGTTAGTTAATTTGAAAAAAAATTAATTTGTTCAATAAAAAAATTGAATTTCACGAAAAATTCAGTAAATTCAACAGCTTTTCAAAATTTTTTCAAATAATCAAATTCTATAAACTAGGCCCCTAATATGCATAATTAGCCTCTAATGACTATTTGCCTAATATATTAAAAATGTCTATTTGATTAAAATATCATCTAAGGACCATTTGCCTCAATATTCAATCCTTTTCACAATTATTTTCATTCTCTCAATATAGAAGCATGATTAAATAATTAATGAAGTAAGGTCAATCAATGAGGATTTAATGCAGTGTATGTTTGCTTTGCTTGTAATTCGATGCGTCGACGACCTCGTCTAATTGTTTTTTCCTTCTTCTTCTTCTATTTTTTTCCCTAATGAATAAATAGCATAACCGAGGTCGAGATGGCACGTTTACCCGCTGCGTAACACACGTGATATACAGCCATTTCTAGTACAACAGATTCACCTGAAGCATTTTGAACGTAACTACGAATATAAACTAGTCAGTAGAACCCTCTGGAAGAAGGGGGGGGGGGAGGGGGTAAAATAGGATATTTACGTTTGCTCGTGTCTGTCCACAGTACGCAGATTGCACTTCCACGTTCTATCATTTTGTTCTCTGACATTCACCGTTGTCATTTCACGCTCCTCTGTCCATGTGTCTATGTATATCTATTAGTGCACATACATATATACATGCAATTGAATTCTGCAATCACAGTATATAACAAGTTAACTCACTAAACTGCACGTGGCAAAAACGTGTATTTTACGCGTGCGCAAACTTTTGCCCATTTTGTTACGTAAGTTTTTTGGTTTGGGTATATATTATATATATACGAGACACACACTCCACATACAGAACGGATTAGAATTAATGTATACATATATATGTGTATATTAGAGAAGACTATCGCACGTTCCGCACTGCCACACACTCAAGTATGACGCAACAAAGCGACAAATACATTAACGATCTATATAATAATACTTCTGAGGTTGTTTCTAATTCTTCGATACTTCTCCAATTCTTCGCTTCAAATTTGCCGCTTTTTTCTGCTCTTTGTCTCTCAATTTTCTGCTGTTACTCCACTCTTTTTTTCTTCTGTTTGCCCATTAATTGACGTGATTTTCTCGCCTTTTAGCAATTCCACAATTACGACAAAAACGATGAGGGCAACGATCGCACTTCCGGCCTTGTGTTCTATAGTATATATACATATATATAGTACATAAATCATATACATACATGTTTCCAATGGCCTCTGTGTATACTCCAAGGCTTCCCCATTGCCTAAGCGCTTGAAGAATGATAATTTACTATTTTACACAATTTTCTATAGTGTCAGAAAATAAGCTCTTCTCATCTTCTTCATCCATTTATTCTTCCTATTTTATATTCTTCAGCCAGATAAATCGTGATCCATTCTTTTTTACCTTCTGCTCAATTTCATTTATCTTTTCTTCTGGGTTTATTTTCCCATTCGCCCTATGTTGGTGATTCCTAGACTTCCAACAAGTACAACACAACTTCAGTCCCCAAGGCAAAACATGGCTCTTGTGTAACTACACCGTAACTACTCGAGAATGCACGTGTTCTATCTCCAGGGGAATTGTTGTTCATCGAGAAACGGGTTGCATCAGTCGACCCACATACATTCGATAAAATACACAGCCTTTTTTTTTCACCAACTCCTTCCATCTGTGTCTCTCCTCACGATGTGTCTCCTCCTCCTCTTCTGCATGTGATTCCTTAAAAAACGAATAATCAAAAAAAAGAGTCATGAATTTCCGACATTAGCACGTGTGCGACCTCCGACATCGAATTAGAAGGTCAATCCTCCTAATCATTCGCTATTTTTCCTAATCCTCCAACACTTCCGCTCTAAGAACTTGAAATAAGAAATGATTATATTATCAACTATTCAAGTTTTTCATCCGACAATTTTTATCAATATTTGATAAGAATGGTAACTCTCAAAAAAAAAAATTCCCAAAAAAAGTTGATGCTTTTGAAATTATTTTTGAATTTAAGATTCAATTCAATTTAATAAAATTTACCTTTTTTTCCATATCTGTTACAGATGTTCTGAGAAGACGAATTATGGTGGCAGAGTTTATTGCCCGTCAGAGTGGATCGCCAATAAACGGTGAAACGGCCTGTTTAAACGGTAACATGCCGGCAAGTCACACAATGGCCCACTCTGGTCATGTACCACACAATGGCCATGATGCACATGGTCCAATGCAGCCACTAACGCATCCAAATCAGCATGGTGGCCAGCACCAGTCCAATCAGCAGCAGCAGCCACAGCATCAGCAGCTGCAGCACCAGCAGAGCCAGTCCCCCCAGGGTCAACAACAGCAGCAGCCAGGCCAGGTCCATCTCCATCATTCCCAGGGTCAAGGCCAGACGTCCCAGCAGCAGCAACAGCAGCTTCATCATGATTCGCAGGTGACACATCCCGAAAATTACCCACCAAACTTTGACATAAGGAAGGAACTTTTCTCACAGCGCAAGCAGCGCGAATTCATTCCCGACAACAAGAAGGATGACAGCTATTGGGACAGACGTAGACGCAACAACGAGGCAGCCAAAAGATCAAGGGAGAAGAGGCGTTTCAATGACATGGTACTTGAGCAGAGGGTCATGGAGCTCAGCAAGGAGAATCACATTCTGAAGGCTCAATTAGATGCAATACGTGATAAATTTGGTATTTGTGGTGATCAAGTAATCAGTGCAGAGCATGTATTAGCAGCCCTACCATCCGAGCCATCATTGAGTGTTAAGAGGGCAAAATTACCACCATCAGCAGCCCTCTTGTATGCTCGTACACCAAGTCCAGTTCATACATCGGTGATACATCAACCGGTGAGTGGTGCAAGATCACCAAGATCACCAGCACAGCTTTATGTACCAGAAACAAGCGCCTATCCAGAGACTGAAAGCTTCCAGTATCCATATCCACATCCAGCAATACACTTTGATACAACAAGTGCATTAAATTTGTCACGTGCCAGACGTCCACAATCACCATTTGAATTGTCATCTGGCAGTGGTGATGAGGGCACGCAAATTGTACCACCACAGTCTGCATCAGCTGGCAATTGTTTACCACACAAATTGAGGCATAAGTCAAGAATAGGTGACAAAGATGCTGCCAGTGCACTATTAGCACTACAGGGTATAAAACAAGAACCAGGACCAAGGGCATCACCACCATGGGACAATGAGGGCTCCAGTGATGAGAGAGATTCTGGTATTTCACTTGGTGCTGAGTGGAATGGCTCTAATGGCGTTGTTACACCAGCACCAGAGACTGAAAGAGAAGTTAAATCTAGGCTTGATAGGTTGGCATCTGAGGTTGCATCGTTACAATCAATTTTACGTCTTGGTAAAACTGGTGATACATTACCACAGCAGATCAATCATCAGGGTACAACGAGCATAACAAGCAGTACTGGGGCTGGCTCCGGTGGTCTGCAATGAAGCTGATTCTCGCAAATTAATTTGTATTTTTTTTTTTTTTTTTGAGAGATTTGATCGTCGTGCCAAGATGAGAATCTTTGAATTTTACTTTTTTTTTTTGTTATTATACCATTTAATGGCTGTCCAGTCGTGGCGATCATTCGCCTTCGTGAGAGTAATTTTAGAATTTTATTATTATTATTATTTTTTTTCTTTTTATTTCGGCGAATCGTGTTATCAGAAATACACACACACAATTGAATTAAATTAATCGTCTTAAGGATTTAGAATTAATTGTTTTATCTTCTTAAAACAAACACAGACACTCGTTTTTCCCCCCTTCTCCCCCCTCTCTCTCTTCCCTTTATCATCGTAATTTTTATTATTATTATTATTATTATATTATTGTGTTATTAATGTTTAATGAAATTATGGAGTTACGAGCGAATTGTTGTAGTGATATTTTGATCGTGCAACCGGCTATCTCATCACCGCCAGAAAAATTTATGTCATCAAGCAATTTGAAAAAAAAAAAAAAATCATTTTTTTTCTTCATTTTAATTCAGTGTTTCAATGTGGCACTCGCTAAAACCAAATTTTATCATTCATCTATTTTCTCATTAAAATTAAAAAAAAAAAATTCTTCCTCTCTCACTAATTCTCTCGTGCGTTTATATTATATATAAAATATTTGATACCCACGGTGCTTCGATAGACGATTTTTTTTTTTTTTTGTCAATGAATGAAAGTTATTAATTAATCGAGTGTTATTTTTTTTTTATCTTAGCTCTCAATTATTATTACTTTTTCTTTTTTTATTAAGCAAAAAAAAAGAAGAGGTCCGTAATCAATTGAATTCGTAATAAAGTATTAAATGGAGTTCTGTGAGTATATGTAATATTTATATTCGTACGCGATAATAACAAAAAAAACATGTGTTAATGAGAAATTCATATATTAAAAAATTTTGTACAGATTTTTCCCAAAATTTCCCCCTTTTTTCGCACATTATTCCAAAAAAAAACTTTAATTTTCTCCGGGAAATTCAGAAATTTATGAAATTAATTGAAAAAAATGTTTAATGTGCGATAAAATTCCATTGCGACGATTTTTCGTTCTTGTGAAATGAATTTCTGATTATAAAATTTAATTTAAATCATTGGAACACAATCGATAGTTCTTCAATTACGTAAAAAAAAAAAAAAACACAATTTCTCACCACGAAAAATCGTCAATTGTATTATATAATGAATAAATGAAAAAAAAAATTAGTACCAAGTACTATTTAGTCTTAAAAAAAAAAGAATCATACGCGCGGAATTGTATGATACAATTTTTATGATAAACACAACACAGTCTACGTGAAGGAAAAGAAATATATTTTAAAAAAATTAAACAAATAATTAAAAATAAATAATTAATGTTAAGTATCCCCCCCCCCCCCCCCCGCCTTTTTCCTCCTGAAGAAAAAAGAATAAAAATAAATTATTTATTACAATTCACAAATTCGTGAGTAGAAAAAGTAGAAACGGCTTTTTTTGTCCATTTTAAAAATAAACAAAAAAAAGGGCGCGCTTTATGAATACAAATGTTTGCGATGTTAATGCGAAAAAAAATTAATTGTAAAAATGTAATGAGCCCAACAAACACAAGACTGTTTTATTACTGTTTCAATGTTCTTATCAGGAACACAAGAAAGATACATTGGTTTCTCTTCTTTTTTTAATTGTTACAAAAAAATAAAAAAATAAAGGGTAAAAGCAGAAATAATGCAAATTTGTAATTAAAAGAAAATGAAGTAATAGCGTTAATATTTATATAAAAAAGAAAAATATAAAAAAAAAATGAGGACTGGTGAATAAAATGTACTCTATCCAACAGAAAATCTCCAATCTCACACATGTTCAATTGACACAATATATATAAAAACCACAAGCCTTTCAATAGTATTTTTATAATCGCTTATTAAAAAAAAAATTGGCAACTGTAAAATCCGCAAATTTATAGAATTTTCAAATTTTCATAAAAAAAACGAAATAATTCAAATAAAAATTTCTATACGCAATTTTACCACCAGTGCCTATTTGCAGTTGGAATTTAATCATTAGTCGTTACGACAATCCCATAGAGAAAATAAATAAATCATACAGAGATAAAATGAGATAAAAAATTTCATTGAAACCATATAAAAAAAAAAAACTAATAGATACATTTAAATTGTACATTGTAGGCTCTAGTCGCTGAATGAAAGAAAAGAAACAATTTATGCACTTGACTCTCTCGTTTTAATATATGTGCATCAGAATAAAAATGAAAAAATAAAAAAAAAAGCTGTGGGCGTTTTTATTGTCAAAGATCATCTATATAGCTTTTTATAATTTTCAAGATAGTAAATAAATGAATATTTGTAAATAACTGTGAGCTGAGCTCTTTTTTTTTTATATTCCCAAGAGAGAAAACCAATTCTTTTTCTTTTTCTAAGTTTAAAAAAAAAAAAAAACATAGAAAATATGTTTTATCTTATCACGACTTCCTGACCACCACATCCTAAGTACATCAGGACAATTTATAAAGCATCTAGAAAAGAAGTTATCGAATCTTTAAAACGAAATAATGAAGATTTCCCCTCTTTTTTTTTTAATCGGTAGTTATTTATATAATCGAGTATTTATTAGTAAAACGTCAGAAAGATTTATGAAAAATTCATTTTCTTTTCGAGATATGCGTATTCTAGATGTAAGAACATATCAAAAGCGTGTAGTGTATTTGTATAATTGAATATTGAAATAAATATTCTCAATGTTTTTGACATTAAAAAAAAAACATGAAATTGTATTTTTTTATCATCCCTGTGAATAAATAACACGATTATTCAGTTTTAAAACTTTATTTTTGTATTATAATATTTAAAATTATTTTATTTTTTAATGTAAAAAAAAATTTCTAAAAACTAAACAGATCGTTCGTTCAAATCATAAAATTATTATTGAATTCATCAATACTTTTTTTCCAATTAATTGAACGATGAAGGAAATTTAGAGACATATTTACCAATTTCACTTGATAATTCTTTGCCTCTTCATCAATGCAGTATTCACGACCCGCGTAAAACTGGTGGAATTAAAATCGAATTCATTTTCGTTTTTTGCATTTAGTTCTTCCACGTCGACGACGAGAGGAGTTTGGTCGGGCATCAGTTTTCTTCGAGGATCTGAAAATTAACATTGAACAATTAATATTTTAATTAAAAGAATAAAATTTTGATGCTAATGAAATTAAGAGACATCTAACAATTTTTTAGATTTTTTTTTCTAACAAATAAATTATTATAAAAAAAAATATTTAAACAATTCGTCGTTGCAGATTTTTGAATTTTCGAAATGTGCATTTTTTAAATTATTTTTTAAAGAATAATTTATCTCTTAAAACAAAATAAACTAAAAAACGTCAGATATCTGCTATATTTATAGGAAAGTATTACAGAAAAAAGGTTTTTCGGTCGATTAATTGATTAATTTACCTGTGAACCCGATTTACAGTCACGGACGTGTGTTTTTTCAGTGTCAAATGTTGTTGCACCAATTCTGCTAATTTTCCTTGCTGTGCTAACATCGAAAGAAATGTGCAGATGAATTCATCGTAATTGTGCGTTCTCCTGCAGTCATCGATCTAAAAAAAAAAAAAAAACGAATTATTCACGAATAATTTCCAGAAACTCATGATTTTCTCATAATTTTCCATGGAATTTCACGCAAATCTAACATTAGTGGAGATACGCCCTTTTAATCCTCATCCTTTTTTTCATCGATAATTCCAAGAAATGGATCAGGATAAAAAGGACGTATCTCCATGATTTTTTACGATATTTTTAAAAAAGTGAATTAAAAAAAATACTGAATTAATTTTTTTTCCATTACTCACTTTGTATTTATTACGTTTATCATTCTCATCCTTCAAGCTCGTCTCGCAAATGCTAATTTCATGCTCAAGATTCTTAAGAAGTGCGAGAAGATCCTTAGGTGCGAATGTATGTGGCTCAAACAATTCCGGATACTTTGAACAAAGTTTTGAGTCTATTTTTTCAACTTTCTTCTCTTCAGTCACTGTATCACCGTTGCTTGTCTTAACCCTGGCATGTGGTATACGTACTTCACCAGAAAGGCAGACCTTTTTATGCAAATGGCCAGAATCGGACACCAGTCTCTTTCCATTTATGTTAATATTTCCAAGGGAACGACCTAAAGACAAAAATAGAAATGAATTTCTCATCAATTGAATAAGGCAAGAATAAGCGAAAGTGGGGTAAAACGGATTTATATTATGAAAATCATTTGAAATCACTAGAAATATTGGAGATAGGCATTTTTTGATGATTTCATTGAAAAGCTGAGGAAATTCCAGATGAAAATCGTGTGCCAGAATAGCTATTTTTTTTTAATTTTTAAAATTTCAATTTTTCAGTCGAAATTTGAAGGTAGAAAGTTTTTTGTTTTCGAGAAATTTCAGATTTTTGGAGATATCTCCGGTTCTATTGGTCACACCAACCTGGGGTTGATCTCACATGAAAGATGAGCTCATTTCTCATCGATTTACTCAGTTAAAAAAAAAATCGGTTTTTCAAGAAGAGCAAAAACTGATTTTCAGAAAATGAGCTATAGAAAGTTGACAAATCCATTGAAAAAAATCTAGAACCACCTAAATTAATGGGAAATGAGCTCACCTTTCATTCAAGATCACCCCCAGATCGCTACGATCAATAGAACCGGAGATATTCCCAAAAAAGTGAATTTTTTCGATTTTGCCCGTGAATTTTCGCTAATAAAACTCGAATTTATAAAAAAAAAAAAATTCTACACATGTTTTCCACCTAAAATTTCCTCAGCTTTTCAATGAAATCATCGTATAATCGCCACCTGGCTCCGTTTAATAAAAATATCCATTTTCCCTTAATTAGAAACCGATAAAAAATACTCACTCAAGCCAGCCTCGTTTTTCTCGTCCCCAGCCACTCGAATAATAACGAATTTTTTAAAGTCCTTCGTGGACGTAGGACTGCTCTGTCCGGAATTCCATCCCCAGGCTGTAAAAAGAAACAACAAAATTATTACCATAAATTTATTTAACCTTATTACAAAACGGGGCCATATACTGATTAGCACAGAATATCCCAGATACTCTTTTCACCTAAAAAATCCATGAAATCTAACTGTTTCCCAAAGGTGTTAATGACTTCAAGAAGAATTCTTTGAAGCAACTCGTCACACGAAACACAGAAGTCTCAGTATCCAACGGAATACAATGACGAGCACTTTGAAATTACTTTTCCTCAGTTTTGCATTTGCACTTGCGAGTGCATCAAAGTGTCCAGAGTCGAGAAAACCGCATGTAACTAGCTGCTCCATTTTCTACGAGTGCATTAATCTACCGGAGAGTGGATACGTCTGGGCACCGTCCAAGTGTCCAGAAGGACTTGTAAGTAACCACGTTTTTCATTAAAAATCTTAACGGGGAAGATGGAGTAAAATGGACACATGGGGTAAAACGGACACTTGCTAGTTTTGGTATTGCATACTATGGAAATTGGTGGAAATCGATGGAAATATTGGAGATAGGTTTTTTCTGATGATTCCATTGAAAAGCTGAGGAAATTTGCCATGGAAATCATATGTCTGAAGTTATTTTTTGTAATTTTTTAAAAATTCCATTTTTTGCTCACGATTTGAAGGTAAAAATCCTTCTGTTTTTGGGAAATTTTGGGTTTTCAGGAATATCTCTGGTTCTATTGGTCGTAACTACCTGGGGTGGATTTTAAATGAAAGGTGAGCTCATTTCCCATCGATTTATGTGATTGAGAGGGAAAATTATTGATTTTTCAAGTATTTATAGGGCAAAAACTGATTTTAGGAAAATGCCTTAGAAGTATTTGAAAAATTGATTTAAAAAAATTTGAACCACATAAATCAATGAGAAATGAGCTCATCTTTCATTTGAGATCAGCCCCAGGTCGCCACGACCAACAGAACCAGAGATATCACCAAAAAAGTGAATTTTTTCGATTTTCAAAAGAAGTACCTCTTCCAAACTTGGCCAAAAAAGAAATTTTTTTGAAAAATTGAAGAAAAATAGTTTTAACACATGTTTCTCACCTACAATTCCCTCAGCTTTCCAATGGAATCATTAGAAAATCTCTGTCTCCACCTGTTCAATTGGAACGTGTCCATTTCATCCCATCTTCCCCTGAATAATGACGAAATCAACACACATCTGACAATTTTTTTCATTTTTTTAAACAAACCAATTATTATTAAATAGATATTTAAAAAAATTACACCCATAGTTTTCCGAATTGTCCACATGTCCATATTTTTTTTTCTAATTTTTTCGTTAAAAAAAAAGGAAAACTAAAAATTGTCAGATATTTGCTATTTTAAGTATCATTCCCTAAATTCTTTTAAATTAATTATTAAATAATCTCAATCATCTCAGGTATTTCAGCCGTATCTCCGTCTCTGCGTTCTTCCAGGGGACACTTGGACCTGCATCGAGCCATCCTCTCCCCCTTTTCCCTCCGATTTGACCCCCTTAAACACTCCAGAACTCCTCGACACTACAAAAACCAGTTATCACGGACTAAATTTAACCCCCGCCCCTTTAATCCTCAATTCCAATGAAAACCTCGAGAATCTCCATCCCATAATGCCCCATCCACTCATCGAAATCGGACAAAATAACGCGAAACCAGAAAAAATCTCCTCAAGCACTAAAAATTCCCAAAGGGACAAAATATCTAATATTCATGAACTGAGCCGAGTATTTTTTTACCAAAACGTGGAACCATCAAGACAGATTTTCCTAACGTCACCAATAATTGATGCCTCGAGTAACGAATATTTCATCCAATTAATCCACAATTACATTATCAACAAAACGGTGAATGCAAGGATTAATAAGCAGACCACAAGGAATTATCCAAGTAATTATGCAACTGAAAGTGCAGTTGCAAGTGGAATTGAGGCAACTTTTGGTGCAGCTCCAAGTGAAGCTGCGTTAAATGTTAGTGCAACTGCGGAAAATCTCCTCGATGATGGATTGACAGATTCTTCTAAAATCGTAGCAATAAAAGGCAATTTGGGTCAAAAAGAGTACGTAACAATTGAAAAGTACAAATTACTTTCGAGTCAAGTGCACATCGAAGTGATCGAGTTCATCCCCTGTACAACTGGCATTCGTCTTTCAAATACCACAAATTGCATGAAATATTACACGTGTGATCCAACAAAACCTGAGGTCCATGACTTCACGTGTCCTGCAAACACTGCGTTTAATGCGCAGATAAATTTGTGCGATCCCCAGAAGTTCAAATCATGCGCAAAGAAGCTGGGAGTTTTGAAATCTAGAACAAATGAATCGGCAGATATGAATGAAGAAAGAAATTCCAGCGAAAATCCTTGCGACAAAACTGGAAAATTCGGTGATAAATCATCGGATAAATTTTATTACTTGTGTTACACCAACGGAAACGAAGAAGATCTGTCCTACATCCGTTTATCCTGCCCCAATGATTTGATATTTTGTGAGGAGCGAAAAGTCTGCACTTCTAAACGTTTCTGCAGTCACTCGGACCTCCGATAATATGCAAAAATGCCTGATTAATGAGAATAAAGAGCTTATTTGTAGAAAAAAGTGAAGATTATTAAATTTCTGGGAAAATCCATTCTAGTCCATCATTATTTTTTTTTTGAAGATGTGGCAGAAGTCAAGCGAGATAGAGCGAATTTGTCCTAAGCCTGTTTTGTAGCTCTTGAAATTCTGGAGAAAACCTTCTTCGATCTATCGAAAAACAATGAATTATTGCGATTTTTTAGCTCAAAATGAACAAGATTCTTTTTTTAAAGCAAAAAAGTTTCACCATTCTTTTCATATTTTTTTCTGTCTGATATTAGAATATCAGACAAAAACATTAAAATCAGTTTTATTTAAAAAAATTTGAGATTTAACCAGAAATCTTAAAATTTCGCTGTTTCTAGAGTTTTCTGCTATCTCTAGAGATTTTTCAAGATTCTGAGTAAATTGTATATTTTTCCAAGTTTCTCTCGAAATCTCTCTGACAAAATATAAAATTAAAAAGTAACAGTGATTAATTTTTTCTTGCCATGATATTAATGCCCGTCAAATAAACTGTAAAAACAAGTATTCGAAATTTGGATACTTTTGTAGACACTTTTAAAACACTTCGGGGACACTATTGTCAGTGAATAGCAGTTTTAAGATATTCTTTAATTTTAAGATATTTTTTTCCAACTGATATCTCAAATTAAGATACTTGTTTAGGTACTTTTTATTACCTTGAGTTGGCGAATTGAAGGCAGAGCCGATTTCCGAGGAGGTGTCAGTGCTAGAGGAGCTGTGAGCCGGAGATGTTTGGATTCTCAGAGGTGTCGCATAGTCCAGAGCACACATGACAACCTTTTCCATATTGTGCCCATCCCCCTTCACTTGATTGCCATTGCCACTGCCATTGCCATTGCCATTGACACTCTCCTCCCCCTCAGCAACAGAATCACTCGCTTCCACATGAACAGTAGGCACATTTGCGTTCGTCTCTGCCTCTTTTCCCTCAGTCTTTCCCTCCTCCTCCTTCATCCTCTTCTCGCCCTCCAGATGATTCTTCTCGTTTTCCTGGTGGCTCAGCTTCACGAGCTGCTGCAGTGCCTCAAGAACGATCTGCCTATTGGTCTTGAGCATCGTCAGCTTATGGGAGATTGCGAGTCTCCGATCAGGAACTACTGCCATCAGGTTGAACCTGATGTCTTGCAGCTGTTCGCCAGTTGAGATGCCCAAACGATCGGTTATGACTCTTCTGAACTGCTCGGTCCACTCCTCGTGCTCCTTCCAGGGACCGTGGTCCATCGGATACGGCTTCAATCCGTCCAGCTCGAATAATCTCCCACTTATCGGAACGTAACTGACGAAGTGGTAGGCTTCGCCAGTGAATCTTCCTGTTGTTACACCGGTATTTTTGTCCTGTCGCCTCTTTGCTTGTGGCATCGCATGGGAATTGTGGGCACAAGCGAGCTCTGGAGTGTTGCCGATTGCCCAGCCTTTATTTTCTGGACACATTCCAGAGGTGTGCAATTTTAGGCGGGATAGAGTGGATCCTAAGTGGATGTTGGGGCAGTTGAGGAGGACGGAGAGAAGTGCATGGGTGGCACAACTGTTTGGAACCACCTGCAAATGATTAACAATTAATTCATTTCTATTCGAGAAGACTTGAGATAATGATGAAAAACACATCTAACAGTTTTTTTCAATTTTAAACAAATCAATTAAAAAATTATTAGAAATCGACTTTTCTGAAATTTTCATATTCTTGTTTTTTGAATAATTCATTTTATAAGAAAAATGAAAATTGTTGGATGTTTCTTATTGTGAGTATCAAAACTGCAGTTTTTTTTTAAATTCTTCAATCAATTTTACCTGTTGTGCAAAGAAAATGTTATTAACAATTTCTTCATCTTTGACAAAACTCTCGTCCTGTTCCACCACTTTGCGCCTCGATCTTCTCTCCTCGATCCATCGAAATAGGAATATAAATCCATAAACTGGTCCTTCAAGTGACTTTTGTAGGTCATAAATTTCCTCCACCTGAACTCCTTTTACTCCAAAGTCTTCCAATAAAAGTGTGAAAAGTCCTGAAAAGAAACAATATCTGATATATGATATTGAATATCACAATGGCACAACCACAACCCACATTTTCATTATATTCTCAGGTAAATTTTATGATATGGCTAGAAGTACAGAAGTGCCTTTAACAAATGCATTGAATTCTGCATGTCATATTAGTGTATTCAAGTGTCATTAACATAAAGTTTAATAAAAAAAAAATATAAAAAAACAAAAAAAAAAGGAAAGTGTAGAGGAGAGGGGGGCACCTTTGAAACAAATGATTTTTAAAAAATTGATAATATAATTGTGATTTATTATCATTCTTCAATTAACAAATATGTACTATGAACATTAAATATCCAACGTATTGACTCGAAATAAAAAATATTGATGATTAATTCTCTATTATGTTAAAATTAATTATTAAAAAAGCAAGAAGTGTTCAAAAGCCCCCCCCCCCTCTTCACTACATAATTCAACAGATTGTTTATCAACTATTGGATTCATTTTCATTTATTTATTGAACTTCTATTGAACTATTGATTGTTCATAGGGATATTGGAAGAATAATTAACATCAAATTATTGTCAAGCAATTTGACAATAATTTGATGTTGCTAATTATATTTCCAATATCCCTATGAACAATCAATAATTTGATATTGTTCATTGTTTTATGATATAGAGTGAAGAAGAGGAAAAGAGCCATTGATCAATCAATTGATTTCTGAAGTTATTTTTGTTTTTTGGAGCAATGTCAATGAATTACTTTTATCTAGTCAATTAAATGTCGTCACTTTAGAGTCAAAGGGGCGTAAGTCCTGTGGATAAGTACAGCACTTACGACCTTTTGTTTCTAAGGCCACAATATTTATTATCCAATTAATGAAAAAATTTAAAAAAAATTTTTAAAATTAAAAAAAAAAAAAATTCATTGATTTAAAACGAGAATCAAATATTAATCAACTATATAGTTAAAAGGGCATTTTTAAGGCACTTTTGTACTTTTAGCATTATCGTAAATTTTATTATGTTGACCTGGATCACTCTCGAGCTCCAGCCAGCCCTCCGTCAAACGATTGATGTCCACCGGCATTTTGGGCTCTCATAATAGTAATTTCCGAAAAATTCCAGGTAAATTCACTTGGAAAAATACTTGTCACAGAGAGACGCCATTATCGTACACACCAAAACATCAATCACATGTTCACTTTTTGTTAAAGGGCGTTTCCATTGAGAGACTGATGAAAATTGGCCATGAGATGATGGAAATGGAGGCTGTGATATTACCTACATGACCCTAAAAAAAGGCAGTTTTTTAAAAATCCCATTGAACACTTGAAACTTGAGGAAATTTTCGGAGATGTCAAAAATATTCTGATGAAAGACTACGAATGTTTTTTTCTCGAAAAACCAATTTTTTTCATCAGTTTTTTAAAAATATCCTGAAAACTAAACGAGATAGAGCGATTTTGCCCGAATCCTCTTTTATAGTCCTTGAAATTCTCTACAAAAAAAGGCTTCAAGAGAAATAGTTCTATCTCACTTAGTTTCCGAGATATTAGAAAAAAAAAGAAACTACTAAAAAAATTTGAAGAAATTCAAAAATTTAAATTTCCCGCCGTTAAATTAAATCGCTCCGTAAAGTGCTGCCACTACTGCTCAACTCCCAGAACCTCCACAAAGCCCGGGTTTCTTTAAATAATCAAATTAATTCCTCACCTTGTATCATCACGATATGATCGTCGTCTTAGAAACAAAGGGGCATAAGTGCTGTGCATAAACCATAGCACTTACGCCCCTTTGTTTCTAAGGCATTTCAAAATTAATTCAAGACACTTGCTCTTAAAAAAAATTCCCCTCATTTCTTTATCATCTATAATGAACCTCTCCCATCGTCTTCCCATCATCAACAATCAACAATCCATCCTCTTCACGCATCAGAGCCCATCACTCCATCCTTCCATCGAGGAAGGAGAATCTTCCCCCCCCCCCAATTAAATGAGCGATAAAAGGAAAAGAGATAGAGGTCAATAGCTTTTGACTCAAGTATCTCTCTCTTTCTCTTTCTCTCTGCAATATCGAGAATCGTATTTTCACACACGGCGCAAGACTCACGCGCAATTTGTGTATTGAAGTACGATATATATATATATATATATGATGAAAGAAGTGAAGAATGGAATGGTATAGAGATGGTTGAAGAGAGGAGACCATGCGCACTACGGATAAAATATTATATATATATATATGGCAAAAAAAAAAAACGGTGACACCTGCCTCTTTATCCGCGCTCTCGCACAGACAAGGACGTTGTTCGGCGCTTTGTCGATCCAAGTTCCGGATCGTTCCGTCACAATAAACATGAACTACTGTTGTTCTAAGTCCAATGGACAAACCGGGCCTATTTATGTTCAATTTTATCATTGTCCACAATTAAGTGTCGGATCCACACACAATTAAGTGCTGATTTACCTCTAAAAAGAAGAAAAAATGTAGTTAATTAAGAGTTTTCTTTTGGAGTTTATTGGGCGTAAGTCCAGTATTTGGCAGTTTTGAAAATCAATCTAGATAATGGAAAAATTGGGCGAAAAAAAAGGAGAAAAAGTGAGCTTAGAAATTTTTTTTGGGTGTTGACAGTAGTTGAGCCGATTGTTATAATGGCAAGTTCACCAACTAGTATTGAAAATCAAATTGACAGTTTTTTGGAACAATTCAAGAGAAGCGCAACTAAAGCCATGGAAGATACACAGAGAACTTACAATGCTAGCAGCAGCATCAGTCGCAGCAGAAGCGGTAATCTTGATCTTGACGTATTGGAGGCCGGTAAGTTGTGTTTTGAGTTTCTTTAATAAAAGAAGAGAAAAAGATGAATTACTTGGGTAAATGCGTTGATGTACCTTGAAAAATACGTCTCTCCTTGAAATTAATACTTGCGTTACTAAGGATTCTTTTAGACCATTCTTTTTGCAAAATTCTTTGGTGTAATCAATAGAATCCTAATCGAGTTTCACTCTAAAAATAGACAGACCTGCAAACAAAAAAATAGACAGATTTGTAGAAAAAAATAGGCAAACCTTTAAAAAAATAGGCAGGACTCTAAAAAATGGGCAAACCTCTAGAAAAATAGACAGACTTTTGGAAAACATTAACAGACCTGTGAAAAATACGAAAAGTTTTGAAAGAATAGGCAGACGTTTAAAAGAAGTCAGATCTTTAAAAAAAAATAGGCAGAGCTTAAAAAAAATAGACAGACCTTTAAAAAAAAATAGGCAGCTCTTTAAAGAAATAGGCACAGCTTTGAAAAAATAAGCAGACCTTCGAAATAAATCAACAGACTTGTAAAAAATAGGCAAACCTTTGAAAAAATAGGCAGACATTTAAAAAAAATAGGCAGACCGTTAAAAAAAAAATAGGCAGCTCTTTAAAAAAATAGGCACAGCTTTGAAAAAATAAGCAGACCTTCGAAATGAATCAACAGACCTGTAAAAAATAGGCAAACCTTTGAAAAAATAGGCAGACATTAAAAAAAAATAGGCAGACCTTTAAAAAAAATAGACAAACCTTTAAAAAAATAGGCAGACCTTCAAAACCCTTTCATAACATCAATAGAAAATGAGATTAAAGTATCCACTACCTGAGACCCATCTTTTTCATTTATTTTTTCACGCTCCAAGAAGTTAGCTGAATGAATATTCAGTGTGTCACATGTAGAGCACGGCAAAAAAAGCCTCTTTTATCGTCACTTAATCCTCTATAAAAGAAAAAGCAGGAAAACACAGTGAGATTGACATTTGTAATAAACGTGTGACAGGCTTATTGCGCAATAAAAATGAAGATAATAACCGTGAATAATGAGTAATTGTCAGTAAAAAAAGAAATTTAAAAAAAGGGGGAAAAGACTGAAATTCCAAAAAACTCCCGCAAAACATGCGGCCGAGTCACGTGCAAACATTGTCTACCCCTTCCAATCCATATTATGACGTGAGACTCACCGGATTGGCCAGTGCAAACGTCACCCCCTCCTCTCGGCCCTTGTCTCTTAAAAATGGCGTCTCACTGTGTGTTAACTACGTAACACGGTCTCTCTCTCTCTCTCTTTCTCTCTCTGTATCAATTGCTGAAGCGCTTTTCAAGAACTCTTTTACTCAATTCCTCCAATTTTTCATTCAAACAATCTTTCACATCTCTTCATTTTATTAATTCAAAGACTTTCAATCAAATTCTTGTAACTAAAATGGACAATCAATGTACATAATGAAATTTTACACAAAATTATGAAATAAAAATCTAATTAACTTGTTATGGCAACTTAAGGGAGTGGGGCAAAATGGACCTAAAAGATGAGATGACTCGAGATTTTTTAAAAAAGCAGCGGTTGCTCCAAAAAATCGGAAAAAATTTACAAACAATAAAGATATATTGGAGGATTTTCTCAAATTTTTTCAGATTTTTTCGTCGA
Source organism: Aleiodes alternator (assembly GCA_963921955.1). NCBI lineage: Eukaryota > Metazoa > Arthropoda > Insecta > Hymenoptera > Braconidae > Aleiodes > Aleiodes alternator. Next base: position 16,334,547 of record OY998098.1, read on the forward strand.
GTCCTTCATCCTGAAAAAAAATCCTTAATCATATTACTATGAGGGTCCATTTTGCCCCACTCTCCCCTGCATTGGTTTCAGGCTTTATGGACATTTGCCTACAGTCGATAAATCTCTCTCTCTCTTTCTCTCTGAAAACTGTCAATTAATGATTTTAATTAAATTCTACACGAAATTATTATGAAACACCAACTAATCGATTTGTTATAAATCACACAATCATTCAAACTCTTAATATGTAAGTAATTTACACTGGTCTCGGCTTTATGGGCATTTGCCTACAGTCGATAAATAAATATAGGGGAGAGTGGGCCAAAATGGACCCTCATGGTAACATGATTGAGGAATTTTTTTCGGAATGAAGGAGTTGACGAAAAAATCTGGAAAAATTTGAGAAAATCCCCCAACATATCTATATTGTTTGTAAATTTTTTTAGATTTTTTGAAGCAACCGCTGCTTTTTTAAAAAATCTCGAGTCATCTCATCGTCTAGGTCCATTTTGCCTCACTCTCCCCTATCTATATCTATCTCACTCACTCCACTCCGTAATACCGCACCGGGGGTCCCCACTGTTTCTGCGTTTTTCTGTCCATTTGTGTCTGTGTCTGTCTGTGTGTGTTCTCAGTGCTGTCATTAATGAAGACAAAATATTAGCGGCAACTTTCAGACGTACAGACAAAGTGCAATGCCGGTGTGTGTTTCGGCACTTATCGATCACAAGTGGACGATAACCGTAAAGAATAACGCGCGCCGGTTTTTTTTTTTCATTTCAAATTATCAAAAGACAGAACAAGTCAAAGTGAAAAAATGTGTTGGAAGAAGGCATTGTAAACCGATGTAAAACAAAAATTGTAACATCTAAATTCTTGAGAAAAATAAATTCTATTCTATCAGAAACAGAACAAAAAATGAGTGAAGTGTAGGCGCTGTTTATCGTTTTTTTTTGCAAAAAAAAAAGGGGTGAGTGCATAAAATGCCGAACGAAACTCCCAGTGAATCGTCTGGAAGAAAATCTGGACATCACTGCTGCAATTGTCCATGTCATCAGCATTGTTCAACAAAGTGCTCAGGTTTGACACATTATCGGTTTCTTAAAAAAAAAAAAAAATACACAGTTTTTTGAAGCAAACTTTCGTTTTTTTCCTCATTTTTATCTGTCGTCTATTTTTACGACGATAACGATAACTAAAAAACGTTTTTTTTTTTACATTTTCAAAGGTTTTGAATTCTTGAATAATACTGTTAAAAAATAATTAATTATTTTTCATTAAATTCCGTTTTTTTTCCTTATCTTCAGGGCTCTTGTATTTAATTTGATTTAAATCGAATATTCGAAAAAAAAAACGACCAGTGAATAACCGCTTTTTCATTCAAAATTGGCCTGTGGGTGCAGTATGTGTGTGTCTATTGATGGTATTTAAAGTGATAAGCCTATTATTACTTCCACCAACTCTACATGTGTAATGTACTCGTCATGTAATCTGTCAAGATCGAGTTTTCGTTTCGATTCGTGCAGATTTCACTGCAAAAAAAAAGAAGAAAAACATCGAGAAATAATGAGGGAAAAAAAGGAGGAAAAACGATTTCCTGCGGTTTTTAGTAAACTTCAATGTGTGTTTACTTGTACACGTGCGGTTGTGTTCTCTCTTATTTTGCAAAAAAAAAAAAGAGGCCTCTGTCTCTTTTTTTTTGCGCCAATGCACCTCCCTCGGTGCCAACAGGGACGTAACACAAAATCACCTATAAATCAATACTCCACTTCGGTTTTTTTAAATAAAAAATCAAATTTTGAAGTTCATTCGAATCGAACAATTCAAAAATTTGAAAAAGGAACTTTTTAAAAAATCTATTTCCATTTTTAAAAAATAATTATAATAATAATGATAATAATTTTTCAAAAAAAAATTACTTAAATTCCATTTTTAGTTAATTTAAACTGAAGAAATTTTTTTTTTTGAGCCAAATTGTTTTTTTTTTTTGTGCTAATAGATTTTTTTCGGGCAATTTTTGTAAAATATTTTTAAAATCACAGAATTTCTTTCCTTCGAGACATAATATTATTGTTACGCTCCTGACATATCCCCCACCAAGTTTCTCAGAATGAATATATACGTTCGCCATATCGTTCTCTCGTCTCGCTTTGTTATTTTTAATATTTAAAGCTTAATAAGTGATTTAATTAATGTTAAATCATTGAATATTGAAAGTACAGTGTTTCATTATAGCTCGATGCTATTAATTAATTGTTAAATTTCTAATTTTATATTAAAATAAGGTGAGTTAAGTTCAATCAATTGTTACGCATTAAAGACGAGAATTGTTGTAGTCAGTCTCGTTCCAGCGACTTTCGACGTTCCTGAAATTTCACTTTGAAAATTTCAAAAATTCATGTTCTTTGCAGAGACACTTATCACAATTAAACTTCAACATTTAACATTTTTCAGCTCATGAATGATAATTAAGAGTTTCTGGAATGGAGAAAAAAGGGGAAAAAGCGTCTGCAAGTCAATTGAAGAAGCAGAAATCAAATACAGGAAGAAAAACAATTGAATCTGAAATCGAGGACAATCCAGATATTCTAGAAGAGGAATTCGAGGTAATATTCATCTTTTTAATTGAAAATATAAAATATTTAGAATAAATTGATTCTATTTTGTCATCAGTATTTTAAAGAGCACTCGGAAACTAAGCGAGATAGAGAAATTTTATCCTAATCCTGTTTTTTAGAGAATTTCAAGGGCTACAAAAAAGGTTTCCTCATAAATCTTCCTATCTCACTTAGTTTCCGAGATATTCTCAATAAAACAAATTAAAAAAAAAAAAGATTTATTTCAAATAAGCTTTTTTCTCCAAGAATTTTATGAGAATATTTCGGAGAGTAATGGAGATGAGCCCTTTTCAAGTTGATCAAAGGCGCTTTATCTCGTTTAGATTACCAGATATTCAAAAAAAGAATGATGATAGAATATAATAATAATATCAATATTAATATATAATAATATTATCAATTTTTCTAAGAGCTGCATAAAATAAAGGAAAAATCTTTGATTTCAGGTCGAACCCGAGACGTCTGAAAAACGTAAAAAAAAGGAAAAACTCTCGCGTGAGCCAAAATATGATCCAACAAAATTGGAAGACAGTGTTGCCCAAGTGCTCCAGCGTTTTAAACGTGGCTGTGAGTGCCAAGATGATCAATGCTTCAAAGGCCTAAATCCAGAGGCTGTTTATCGACACAGACTCAATATAGCTGAGTTAACAAAAGCAGAACACGATATGTATCTAATGGGCGTTATAACAGCATGTCTGACGGATCCATATCAAACAGCAAGACACAAAGAGAGACGTAGACTACGTGCACAATATGTTTATCAGGGACGTCGTGTCTGTTTAGATGCATTTTTGTATTTAGAAAATGTAACACACTATCAGATCAAGAGAATAAGAAAACACTTGATAACACAGGGTGTTACACCACGTGTACATGGAAATCATGGAAAAATACCACACAATACATTCTCATTGGACATCTATAAAATAGCTACGGAATTTTTAAAATTATTTATCAAAGATCAGGAAGTTAAGCAAAAAACAAAAGCAATTAAAAATACACCACTTCATTTACCATCGGAAATAACGAGAAAAACAGTTCACAATTTGTACAAGGATTACTGTAAAAAACACTCACCATCAATTAAAGTAATGGGTTATTCAACATTTCGACGTTTTATGAAAGTACAATTTCCACAAGTTAAATTTGCTAAATTAGAATTTGTCGTTAGAACAGGAAATCAATCAAAAATTGATTCTGATATCAAAGAAACGGATGGACAAGAGCAAATTCATATTGTAACTGATAATACGGGTATTGTGCCAATTGTTATTGCATCAGGTGATAACGAACAGAGCAACACTTATTTTATCACTCCAGTTAACAAGTTTAAAGATGGGTTGAGCTATCAGTTGACTAGTAGTGGTCTATTAGTTAATAGGTCTGGATTACCTATAACAGTAGCTAATATCAGTACTATATGATTTTAAAAAATAAGCAGAAATTTAGAAAGTATTTTAAATGTAACTTGTAAGCAAGAAACACACGTACTAATTGTTGAACGTGTTAATTGAGATTTATGGTACTGGTCATTTGAAAAGTGAGACTGGTAGTAATACGATGAAATTATGTATTATAAATTCTTCTTCTTTTTTTATGAAAGGAGAGACAGTTTTGATGAATCACGTGTTTGTGTGTGATCCATTCATCAGAAGACAAGTTGTCATTAGCGTAGTTTACTACATTTGTCTCGGGTAATGCCTGAATATTTATTTGACTAAATTGAAAAAAAAGACAGTCATTAAACGGGACACGTACAGTTACATATATATATATATACACCACAATTTTCTAACATCCATAATGAGAAAGGTCAGAAACCTCAGATGGGGGAAGAAAAAAAGCAGTACATTTCTCATATATTTCGTTGAATACCAGACACATGCAGCTTGAACCCGTAAATTTAAAGGCAGCGTCTCTCAGCCTTTCCCTTGGATCATTAAAATATTGAAAAATCTTCAATAAGCTCAAAAAAATGTAATAAAAATGGTTTCATTGAATTTCGCTCAATTTCTGATTAAAAAAAATGAATTTTTTTCAAAAAATTGGTTTTATTTCTGCACCATTTTTTTCATAGAATATTCCGGAAACTAAGCGAGATAGAGCATTTTATGAAGAGACCTTTTTGTAGCCCTTGAAATTCTCTTTAAAAAAGGTCCAGAGCGAAACTGCTCTATTTCGCTTAGTTGCCGAGATCCCTTTCGATATTTGGAAACTTTTTTTTTTTTAAGTTTTTCTCATTATTTCATATTTTTCCGATGTAATTAGATCAAATTTTAATTAAAAATAAAGGCTTCAATAAAAATTGCATCTTTTTCTCTTTTTATGTTCAACGATCCTTGACCTACAGATCATTAAATTCACCGATTGAGAGCCTCTTCTTTTTACAGTTATAATTTCTTGATATATATTTGTAGGTAAAGAAGAGAACTATTGTGTACTGAAAAATAAGGAGTCAGCAAGGTCACTCGAGTGCATCCCACCAGGTCTCAACCTTTTTTTTTTTAATTCTCCCGTATATATCTCAGAAGAAGCCGCAGTGTGTTGTTGGAGTTCAGCACACAAGCACTGTCTCTCTCAAAAAAACACGCACGTGTGTATCTCACGAGAGAGAAACGAGCTCTTTAAATTCAAATTTCGTTTCCGTGATTTAATTTGAAATTCAGAGGCGCCAATTAAACAATTAATTTTTTTTTCCTGATAAAAATCATTTTCTCATTATCATTTACAGAAATTAGAGTAAATTATTGAATATTACATTGAGACCTATAAACCCATTTTTTATCTGAGGTAAATTTTAATGAGAATGCATTAAATGAGAATAATCTTTATTAAATTGAGAAAAATTAAATTCAAATTTATTTAATTAGCGATTTAAGAATGATTCCGGAGGTAAAATAAGGAAAAAATCTAAGTTTTTGTATAAAATCGTTAATAACGATTTATACAAGATGAAATTTTCAAATCTTATTCAGTGAATCTGTAAACAATGTCATGAGGAATAAAATGAGCCATAGAACCAAAAAATTAATTGAAAATTGAATTTTTTAAATTATTTTTCATTATTTTTTCAAATTTTTCAAGATTCGAAGAAATGCAAAAAATAATGAAAATTTTTCAATTTTCAATTAATTTTCTGTATCAAGGGCTCATTTTATTCCTCATCACATTCTTCACAGATTCACGGATTCAAATTTAAGAATTTCATCTTGCATAAATCGTTATTAACACTTTTATACAAAAATTCCATTTTTTAACATAATCATATATTACAATTTGTTAATTCTTTAATTATTTCTCATTTAAGAAAAAAAAGGGGGGGGGGGGAGAACTTAATGTAAAAAGGCAAGAAGCTATACATGGAAATTAATAAATAATAATAATAATAATAAAAATAGTCGAATGAGAGCAATTTAAAAAAAAATTAAATTCAGATTTATTTAATTAGCAATTTAATTTATTTGATAATATTCCAAATCGAAGCAACTGAAGTAAACATAATTGATTGACTCAATTTTTTTTCAATTTTTCATTTTAATTACAGAGGATGTCGAGAGCATGACAGGGGAGATTGAGAACGGAGACTTGGCCGTTCGTGATGTTGCGGATCTTCTTCAGCCTCAGTATGCAATCATCACTGGTAATTAAAAATTTTAAGAAAAAAAAAAAAAAATGAATCTCTGTGTGTCTGGAGAAGAAGATGGTCTGGACGAATTGAAATGGCCTGTAATTTTTCCCATCACTTGGGAATTCATGAGAGAGAAATAATCCGTTAAAACCGGTTACTCCCGCCGAAAAAAAAAAATTCATTCCAATGCCTAAAATTGAAAAAGATTTTTCTTTTTAAATTCATAGCGATGCAAGTTATTATGACTTATACACTTGTATTATTAGATTACTATGTTTCTTATTAAGTGATAGGATCGTTAAAACACTGTCGCATGTTTCCTCTTTTTTTTTTTTCCTTTTTTGCGAGGAATAAAAACAGTGATTATCTTACTTCCTCAAGTGTAATACACATTTCCTGTTTAATTTTGATTTTAAGTGACGTTGTGTGTTTTTGTATTTTCGCGCGCTTATTATGTTCTAATTTTGAATTTTTTTTCGTTTGAATCAGGCGGAAAAACGAGAGAGGGATGCCCAATCATCACTTTTCCGGATAATGGAAATTTTCATAATTTAAATGATTTGGATTATCAACGTCTCATGCTTTATCTAACATCAGTACCAACGTAAGTTGTTACGAATTTTCTAAATGAGTGTGCAAAATGATGCAGAAATTTAAGACTTTTTAATATCATCGCAGATTACAAGAAGCCGATCTTGGATTTCACTTGATTATTGACCGGAGAAGTGACAAGTGGAATTCGGTTAAAACTGTGCTGCTCAAAATATCAGTGAGTTCAATTAATTAAATGAATTAATTTTAATTGATTTTGTTAATTTTTCATGGAATCTAGAAATTTTTATGTTAATTTTTCTTTTAAAAATATAGGTATTCAGAAAGTTAAAAAAAAAAAAGTGCAAATTTTTTAAATATTTTTTTTTTTTAATATTTGATTTGTTTCTTAAAAAAATCAAAAAATATTTGCGCGGAAAAAATTCAAAAAATAAAAAATGAATTTTTTTTAATGATTTTGTTTTTATAATAATTTTTTTTTTTTTTTTAATCGAAAAAATGAGAAGGTACATGTTATGTTCATTATCATGACTTTTTTTTGGGTTTTTAATGAGTGATTAATTGTGCAGGCCTTTTTTCCTGGACTCGTGCATGTGGCATACGTTCTTCGTCCAGCTGGTTTTCTCCAGAAAGCTATATCCGAAGTCTCCAATAAATTATTTCGTGAGGATTTTAAATTTCGAGTCATTGTCCTGGCGAATATCACGGAATTGTACGATTTCATCGAGAAAGATCAATTAACTGAACAACTCGGTGGAGATTTGCCTTATTGCCATCACACGTGGATACAAAATCGAATTGTAAGTTAAATTCCAGATCAATTCCAATTTTTCATCAATTTTTAATCAGTTTAGTAGAGTTTGATCGTTTTTTATGGAATATTTCGGAAACTAAGCGAGATAGCGCAATTTTTTTAGAATCCTTTTTTTTAGCTCTTGAAATTCTCTACGAAAAAGGATTATTGCAAAATATAATAGTGCTATCTCCCTTAATTTCCACAATATTCGTGGAATAATGTGGATTCTATTTGTCCCATCTTTTTCCTTTTGTTTCATCATTTTCCATCTTTTTATTACTGAATTTTTGCGAAATAATGTAATAATTCGATTTTAGAACCTGGAAAAGTCGATAAATAAAGTGTATTTCATTTTTTCCATCTTTTTCCTGTTTTTCCATCATTTTTCATCTTTTTATTAACTGAATTTTTTACGAATTAATGTAATAATTCGATTTCAGAGCCTGGAAAAATTCTCCTCGATGACCCAAGACGTATCATTAGCTTTGGATTCTTTCACACGACGATTGGCAGAGGTTGAATTTCCGAATAACACTGTTGCTACGACTAGGCTGTTGAGTCAGCAGCAAGTCGAGTACAATGAATTGAAAGAGGAGATTTTGAGTGCTGCACGGCATGGTGAGGCACTTTTAGATAGTGTGAGACAACTGACCGGTAAAGGTACTGCCGATCGGTTAGGAAACGTTGCTGCAGTTGAAAGGTGAGATTCAAAATTTTTTGGCTTGGAGAAGGAAGAAATAGAATTGATTCAATGTAATATTTGTAGAAAAATGAGGTGCAGTAGATATTCGAGTGAAATGGGGTCGAAATAGATTTTTTATAATAATTCCATTGAAAAGATAAGAAAATTTGAGGTGAAAATCATGTGTTGGAATTTATATTTTTTGATTTTTTTATTTAATTTGACTTTTTTTTTAATTAAAATTTGACTTTTTCCATCCGCATTTTTTTTATTTCTTCGGAAATATCTCTAGTTCCAATTTTTACGAGTTAATTTCGAAAAGACATGGAAGCTGAGTTTATTTTCTATCAATTCATGTCATTTCGAATCAATTTTTATTGATTTTTTGAAGAAGTTATAATCAATTTTATGGGAACCTCCAATATTTATCTCAAAAATTCATAAAAATAAATTTACGACTGAATAAATCAATAGCGAAATAGCTTACCTTTCACCTCCGTTCCGAATTCTTACGCTACGCCAATTAAATCCTCAGCTACTCCCAAAAAATTAAAATTCTCAATAAAAAAAAAAAAAAATTAAAATACCCCAAAGAATTGCAGAAAAAAAAATTGCGACACATGTTTTTCATCTCAAATTTCCTCAGTTTTTCAATGAAATCATCAAAAATATCCTTCCACAAATATTTACCTCATTTTTCTTAACGTTTTCACTTCAAATTTCGAACAAATCCCTTTTTACCCCTAATTTTTATATTTTTCCAGGCTTTTAGTGCAATTAGAAGAGACAGAACGCACATTTGATCTGTTTTGGTCGCATCATAGTGCTCGATTACGTCACTGTCTAGCTCTCCGTCAATTTGAGCAGGATTTTCGAGAACTCCAAGCCAGTCTCGATCAGCATTTGAAAACTGTCGATGACATGACTGAAGTAGGAGAGACCCAGGCACGTGTTGACCAATTAATACGTGATACCACTTCTTTCCAGCGAATATGCAGGGTACGTCTGTCTCAATTTATCGTCATTCAACTGCACACACTTTCCAATTCCACAAATCAAAAGAAAAAAAGACCTATTAAATTGAACGAGATTCGCCTGAACTGTCAGAAAAATGTACCCACATTATTTGAGCACAAATCATTGAGTTTTGGTATCGAAACCAGAGTTAAAAATACCCAGTTTTTATATTTAAAAAGAGCATTAAAAAGAGACAACTTCTGGTTTCGATACTGCAGAAGGCGGTGATAATTAACACAATGCACAATTAAAATTGCACAAAATTCGTTAATTTTCTTGCACCGCTTTCCATTTTCTTTTTTTGTTTTTGTCGATAGTCCTATTTGTTGCATACCATGTGGATTTGGGTCTTGGTAAGCAGCGAATTTAACAAAAATTAAATATTATTATGTTTATAGCTTATTTTACAATCAATTTTTATTAATTAATTATTGATGAAGAGATGAGAAAATGATAATTTTAGTTATTAATTTTTATATTGTGCCGAACAAATTATATTTTTATGATATAAGAAATAATGCATAATAATATCGTCGTTTTAGAAACAAAGGGGCGTAAGTGCTATGCTTATACAGGACACTTACGTCACTTTGCTTCTGAGATGACGATATAATGATGAATTCAGTACAAAATCTGATAACTTTTTGGATTTTTTTTAACAAAAAAATTATTGTAAAAAAAATAATCAAAAAATTTGCACTTATAGTTTTTTTAATCTTCTGCATGTGCATATTTTTCATTTTTTTTTTCAAATAATTTATTTGTTATGGAGAAAAAAAGACTAAAAATTGTCAGATGTTTGCTATTTTCAGTTTTAATGCACAATTCACTCTAAATCTCTATTTGCATTGTTTCTCTTTATTTTCCTCATTTTATTTCTCTCTGTCTTCAATCGAAAGGAAGTGTGTGATGCCTTCATTTTTATTTTTAAAACACTTCGAACAACATGAAACAATTAATTGTGAAGTTAGCTGGTAGAAATGAGGATTTAATTCGCTGGCATGGTATTCATGATAAAATGATGATTAATATTTTATTTTCAATAAATCGAATGGCACTGTGCACGAATAATAGAGAAGCGGTGGATTATGCATTATTCATCTGAGATGCTTGTCTCTATCTACATTTCTTTCATTTGAAATCAAAATAATTTCGAAAAAATGGGGTAAAGTGACTGCTTATCAGCAAATATTTTTCTGCCTAATAATCAATTGGAATAATTAATTATCCATTTTATCCCACGTTTTCCTGCACTTAAAAAAAATTATTCTCTGTAGTAATCAGTATTTATGGCAAATATTCAAGGGAAGGGAGGGGGGTAAAAAGGACATGAGGGGTGAAACGGACGCATTTTCGATGTGATGTCTTGTATTAGGATAATCGCTCGAAATCAATGGAAATATTTAAGATAAAATTTTTTGCATGAGTTCATTGGAAAGCTGAGGAAATTTACGGTAGAAAACATATCTCAAGATTTATTTGCTATAATTTCTTGAAAATTCGATTTTTTGAGGGGAAAATTGCGATCATTTCTTTTCGAAATCAAAAAATTTCACTTTTTCGGGGATATATCCGGTTTCTTTCTCATCGATTTATGGAGTTTCGAAAAAAATAATCGATTTTTAAGGTATCTATAGGACGGAAAAGCTGATTTTTATCGCAGTGACTGTAATAAACACAGAAATCGATAATTTTTCTCTTAAAATCACATAAATCAATGGCAAATGATCTCATATTTCATGTAAGACCAGTCCCAACTCGCTACGACAAATAGAATCAGAGATATCCTCTAAAAAAGTGAGAAAAAAATAGAAAAACCTAGAATTTTCAAAAAATTCTGAAAAATGACTTGTTACCCATGTTTTTCACCGCAAATTTCCTCAGTTTCCCAATAAAATCATCATAAAAAAATTTATCTCCAACTATTTCCTAAAAGTCCATTTTACCCCACTCTTCCCTACAAATAATACGTGAAAAATAGCATCCAATAATCTTTAATTTATAGGGAGACATAGATAGAGCCGAGGAGGTAATAGCTGCTGGACAACAGTTGCTGTCTGGTAGACATCAGTGTCCAACTGAAGTCGTTGAACCAAAGTGTGCTGAATTACAGAGAGTATGTACAATGTTGAGTCAGAGATTGGAGAGACGATTGCATACATTAACAAAGTGTCGTGAATTAATGGAGAGAATCGATAAGGTAAAAACGTCCGTTTGAATTAAATTTTCTCCTACTAAATTTGGTAAATTTATTAAAATGATTCTATAAATGTGTATTAATTATTTCAATAAAGGCAAATGCTTGGTGCACTCGGGGAATTGAACTTTTGGCCTCGCAGAGCAGTACAATGCCCCCTGAACAGGCACTTCAGGAGATGGAACAATTAGTAGGAGCTGCTGAGGAATTTCATCATCCCAGATGCATTTTTCAGGACTCGATAATGCCAGAAACTAAGGCCTTAGTATCTCAGGTATATCGATTATTTGAAACATTGATGGACTGATTCATATTCATATTCATAATTATGATTTCACAGTTTCACTTGAACTTTTGTCTTCCAAAGCCTGATGAAGCTTGAATAATGAGTGAAATGTGAATGAAAATGTGAAATAATTTGATAAATCATTAGAAATTGGATAATTAATGGTAATTGTAAATTTAACAGGTTCTGCAGAGAATTGAGGATGTCTCGATGATGTGCGAGAAGAGAATAGTAACGCTGAAACAACAGCTGGTTAAACCAGCTAGACCAGTGCAGACTGTGACACCAGAACCAGCGAAACCCCTTCAGCCATCGCCAAATATTAAACCTGGAAGAATCCTGAAGAAAGCCAACACAATGCCTAAGGTGATTCTTCGTTGATTCTCGTTTTTTGAGAGGATCTCAGAAACTAGAGGAAATAGGACTTTTTTTTGTCGCGATTTATATTTTTGGGAAATCCGACCCGCCATTTGGATTTTTTCAGTTTTTTTTAGTAAGATCTATGGTTTTAATTGCAGTATCACAGGGATTTGAGAAGGAGATGAGAGCTGGGCTTATTTTCTATTGATTTACGGAGCTTTTAATTAATTTTCATTGATTTTCTGAGGAGCTATCTTGACTTCATGGACTTTTCTTATATATTTATCGTAAAAATCAATGAAAATTAATTCAAAACTATGTAGAGCAATGGCAAAAGAGCTCACCTTTCACCTCCGTTCTGAATTTCTACGCTGCGACAATTAAAACCGGAGATATTCTCAAAAAATTGAAATTCTTTAAAAACAGAAATTGTTTAAAAATCCAAAAAGAATTAATTGCTGAATGTTTTTCATGGCAAATTTCCTCAGCTTTTCAATGAAATCATTAAAAATTCCTCGCGGCTCTGACTTTCACCCCAAAAAAGCTCATTACGAGATTTCCCTTAGTTTCTGAAATATTCTCGGAAAACTGTAAAAAAAAAACAGACTTTTCCTGTCTATTCGATTATTAAAACCAAATGTCCTTTTTTAAAGATGGAAATGGCTCCTATTGACGACACTTCATCACCAGAAAGCGAGCCCCGAGACATTGAAGCTTCACGTCAAAAACGTGGACACGTACTTTCTGAATTAGTTGAGACCGAGAGAGTCTACGTTTCTGAGCTCGGATCAATAATAAAAGGATACAAAATGGAGATGATCAATGAAACAATGATCCATCTCGTTCCAGCTGCCCTAGTTGGAAAGGCTGATGTACTATTCGGAAATCTCGAGGAAATCTATCATTTTCATGGAGAAACATTTCTGAGAGACTTGGAAAATTGTATATCAAACACAGAACTTGTTGCTCTTTGTTTTGTACAGAGGCGAGAGATATTTTTTCGATTGTACAGTTATTACTGTCAGAATATAACGAGATCAGAGAGGCTGCGTGAACAGATACAGGGCGAGCCCCAATTTCTTGCAGCTTGTCAACAGAAATTGGGACACAAGCTTCCACTTGCTGCTTATCTTCTCAAACCAGTTCAGCGTATAACAAAGTATCAATTGCTGCTTAAAGACCTGTTGAAATACAGCGATGAGCCGGTTTGTTGCACTGAATTGCAGGAGGCACTGGATTGCATGCTTGTTGTCTTGAAATGTGTCAATGACAGTATGCATCAAACTGCGATAACAGGCTTTGGGGTAAAAAACAAAATTTTATTTAAATATTTGAGATTTTCTAGAATTCCAAAAAAATTTTCTTTGAGATTTCTTAAAGATTTCTCTCAAATTCAACCACAGCATCCTTCTTTATTCCAATATTCGAGATTTTCCAAATTTTTCGGAATTATTTTGAATTTTCTAGAGATTTTTTCGAGACTTTTTAAAGATTTCTCGGAGATTTTTATCAAATTCAACTCCAGCAGCTTTTTTTTGCCTATGTAGATTCTTATAAATCCGTTTATTTCAATATTTGAGATTTTTCAGAATTTTCTGAATTATTTTGAACATTATTTTGCAATTTCTTCCCATCTTTTCCATTCTTTCTTTCAATTTTCTGGAGATTTTGCAAGAATTGCTAAATGATTCACTCACAAACGAGAATATCTTCTAATCGCTTGAATTCATTAATTTTCAGGGAGATTTAACAGCACAAGGTGAACTCTTGCTCCAAGGTTCATTCAGCGTATGGAGCAGCAGCAAACGCGAGCGCCTATTGCGGCTCAAGCCTTCACAACGTCACATTTTCCTGTACGAGAAAGCCATGATATTCTGCAAACACAGCAAACCACAAGCCCACAACAAGGCTACCTACCACTTCAAGCGTTATGTCAAAGTAAAATGTCCTTAATTACCTTGCACAATCCCCTTCCTCCCCATCAAGGGGGAGTTGGGTAAAATTGGACGTTCTAATTAAACGGTTTGAGATAGAGATTTGATAATAATTTCATTGGAGAGGTGAGGAAATTTTAGATGGAAAACGTTTGGCAAAATCATTTTTTTTTAATTTTTCGCAAATCGAACTTTTTTGGACTCGATTTGGAGGGGTTTCCCTTTTCAAAATCGAAAAAAATCACTTTTTTGGAGATATCTCCGGTTCTATTGATCGTAGCGACCTGGGGTTGATTTCAAATGAAAGCTGAGCTCATTTCCCATCGATTTGTGTACTTTTAATTTTTTTTAAATCAAGTTCTCATTTACTTACAGCTCATTTTATGAAAATCAGTTTTTACTATGTGAAACTACTGATTCCATTTTGAAAATCGATAATTTTCTTGTTTTAATTATATAAATCTATGGGAAATGAGCTCACCTTTCATTTAAGACCAACCCCAGGTCGCTCCGACCAATAGAATCAAAGATATCCCCAAAAAAGTGAAATTTTCCAAAAACTTCAAGATCTTCCACCTTTAAATCTCTACAAAAAAATCAAATTTTTAAAAAATTCCAAAAAAATAATTCTTTAACATGATTTCCATCGGAAATTTCCTCAGCTTTTTAATGAAATCATCAGAAAAACCCTATCTTCAACATTTCCATTCATTTCTCCCGATTTCCATAATATTATTATTATTATTTATTCCTTTCCATGCATACCTCTCTGCTCTTTACATGGTGTCCCCTCCCCCTTTTTCCAAAATATGAGGAATAATTAAAAAGTTAACAAATTGGATTTCCATAATATAGAACATCACAATTAGAATGTGTCCATTTTACTCCCTGTATCCCTTTTACCCCACCTCCCCCTATCTCATCCCTATATTTTATTTTCCTCAGATGTCGCAGATAGGCCTTACAGAATCCGTGAAAGGTGATACACGGAGATTCGAGATATGGCTCCAGGGTAGACAAGAGGTTCACACGATACAGGCGCCAAGTTTAGAAGTTAAGCAGTCATGGGTACGACAGATTAAAGGTGTTCTAATGTCACAATTAGCGGAATTGAAGGGCAAGCAGAATACTGCATTAGCCAAATCCAATCATAAGTACGCGTAAGATTCAATTTTTTCACCAAATCATCATCACCCTAACATTATGCTCAACATGAACCTAATTTATTTACATTTTTTCAGACCCTTGAGGCAGACTATATCGTGGGATGCACAGAGCAGTGTCTCAGGATCTCTAAGGACCCTTTCGGTCGATGGAAACAGTGTTATTTCTCATATGACAGATGTATCTCACTCTACAGAAGAGGATGTGGCCTGGAGCTCGGAGAACAGCAACACAGATGAGGAGGATGCCTTTTCAGAGAATCCTGGACCAGCACCAGGTGGTAGATACGTTGCATTAGCTGATTATTGTGCAATAGGACAGTCCGAAGTGACGATGAGAGAAGGCGATCACTTGGAATTGCTTAAAGTCGGCTGTGCTGGCTGGTGGTTCGTTAAATTAATTGGAACTGGCATTGAGGGATGGGCACCAGCTGCCTATTTGGAGCCAGTAAGCCGAAAAACATCACGCAGTTCACAGTCTGTTAATAGCCAAGAAGCTATATGAAATAGGCGTCTAACACACTAGATCAATTAATCTCGTGTGTTAGATGATATAATTTTTACCAAACTAGTTTTTTTTTTTCTACTTGCAAAATTAATCAAAGGCCGCGAATGGGGAATTTTTAATGACACTGAAAATAGCAGATAAATTGGATAATTTTTTCATTTTTTTTTCTGTTTAATAGATAAATCATTTGGAAATGAAAAAATTAAAAATATGCATATTTAGCAAATTTAAATAACTAAAACTACAAATTTTTTGAATATTTTTCTTTTATAACAATTCATTTTGTATCAAAAAATACAAGAAATTGTCAAATATCTGCTAATTTCATGGTCATAATTTTTGTAATTTGTTTTTCTAGTATAAAGTATGCTTTAATTGATAATAAGTGATAAGGTAATAAAAATTGTAAAATATTTTGAAATTGAAGAGGGATTTTCTGAAGGGTTTAACTCTTTTTTAAAGAAAAATTGTTTTTTTTTTTTTTCAA
Organism: Aleiodes alternator; assembly: GCA_963921955.1. Taxonomy (NCBI): domain Eukaryota; kingdom Metazoa; phylum Arthropoda; class Insecta; order Hymenoptera; family Braconidae; genus Aleiodes; species Aleiodes alternator. The sequence continues at coordinate 16,350,766 of OY998098.1, forward strand.
TGTATTTGGCAGACTGCTCAAGTAATTTGGGGAATGAGTCCAATTTGGGCCCAAATAATTGTGTAAATTAATTAATTTATTGACTGAGTTAGCCAGTACAGTATTTCACAGTTTAATTTCTTCATTATTTACGCGATATTCATTCCATTCTTCAATAATTCACAATTTGTCTCGAAATTTTTCTCTTTTTTACTGGAAGATGTTAATGAAATACATGAACAGTGTATATAATATATATACCAAATTAATAATCAATCAAGAGCAGATATTCTTGTTAAAGAAAATGAAAGAGTAATGCACTTTGTCAGACCTGAAGGTTTTCTAAATGAAAAATTTAATGAAAAAACGGAATGAAGAAACTTATTGCCATGTTAGAGATTAAGATAAACTGTTGGAGTAATGTTATTAAGTTGCTGGACCAATGAATGTATTTGCCAGTAATGTCTTATTGATTTAAATAAGAATTTAATTGTGATTGACTGGTGTAATTGAGGATATCCAAGTAGTTCCGATAATCTATTTTTCATAATCAATTTTCGTCACTTTTGATAGATTAGTATGAGGAGATTTTTTAAAATTTACTTTGCACCAGTTACCGGACAAATTGAGCCAAAGATAATTTTTGAAAAAAATTAAATTAACATTAAAACTCCATAAGCGAGATTCAGTTTCAGTTTCACTCCAATAATTCATGGTTAAAGACCTTTTTTATGCATATATTATGAAAAAATCTTTAAATCAATGAAAATATTGGAGATGGATTTTTTCGAATGATTCCATTGGAAAGCTGAGGAAATTTTAGTCGAGAAACATGTGTCAGAATTAATTTTTTTCGATTTTTTGAGAATTCGATTTTTTCTGGCATTTTTGAGCAGCAAAAGTCGTGATTTTTAATCGAATTCAGTTTTTTGGAAATATCTCTGGTTCTATTGGTCGTAGCGACCTGGGACCGATTTTAAATGAAAGGTGAGATCATTTCCCATCGATTTAATGGGGTTTGAATCCAAAAATATCAATTTTTCAGATAGTTATGGCAACTTTTGTGAAAAATTATGATCATCGGTTTCTGTCCTATAACTATGTAAAAAATCGATATTTCTAAATCCAAAACCCCATAAATCGATGGTAAATGATCTCACCTTTCATTTGAAATCGGTCCCAGGCCGGTACAACCAATAGAACCAGAGATATTGCCAAAAAACTGAATTCGCTCAAAAATCGAAAGAAAAATGCTAGACTAAAGTCGAATTTTGAAAAAATCGAAAAAAATTAATCCTGACACATGTTTCTCGACTAAAATTTCCTCAGCTTTCCAATGGAATCATTGAAAAAAATATATCTCCCACAGTTTCATTACAATGTCCATTTTGCCCCACGTTTCCCTACATATTCTTGTTCGTCAGAATGTCTATTAGTTGTTAAAATCATAAAAAACACCTGTTGCCGGACAAATATCGACGATTAATCCAATTAATTACATGAAAAAATTAATGGCGGGAATATTTGTATTTAAAATCCGAAATTCCCAACAATATTAGATATTTATAATATTATTTAATAACAATTTATCATCGTGGACATCGTTTTAATATCGATAAAATGCAACAAAAAGTCGAAATAATTAGAATATTTACGATAACTTAAAGAAAAAAGAAATCTAGATCATTCGGAATTGCCACTTGGATATCCTTAACTGGAGAATAATCGAGTTCAATCAATTTCAATGGGGAAATAATGTAAAACTTCCAAATTGCAATCAATCAACACCAATATTCATGCAATACTAGTTTATGAAAGGGGAAAAAAAGAGTCATTGACATAAAAAAATTAATTTAGTTATTTAAAAATTAAGGCAGGCATTAAGGAATTCAAGATTTAAACATATACAGTGATTTTAGCTGATGATTAAAAAAAATTAAAAATTAAATAAATAGGGAGAAAAATAAATTGAATGCGCACATGAGCCCAAGTAAATAGTAAATCAATCGAATAATGTTTTTTCGAACGAGTATTCAAAAAATTTGTTCACATAATTAATTAATGAAAAAAAAAGGAAAAAATAATAATAATAACTGCATGTGATGCACTCGTTGAGGATTTTTTATACATAAAATAAAATTAACAGCAATACAATAATTAACTGAGCTCGTTTTAAAGCAACAACATATAATAGACAATAAAATTTGTCCATTCTTCTAATTAATTAAACAAAAGAAAAAAAAGGCATAAAAATCATAGAATAATTCATAACAGGAAAAATCCGCAGTAGAAGAGAGATAAAATGTTCAACCCAATCCTTTTTTGAGACTATAAACTAGAAAAACATCTTTGCATGAAAAAAAAAGTGTCATTATTTGAGAATTTAATCGATGCGGAATTCATTTGAATAATTAATATTGAAAAAACTTGATTTTTTGTTTGGGCGAAAAAAAAAAATGACATTAGATTCTATTTTTACACCTGAAAAATGATGTAATCAGTGGAATCGCTTCCATTTATCTGAATTCCTTAGATTTTGAAAATTAGTCATGAGATATTTAATAACGATATTAATTTGTATATTTGTATTATTCAAATTTTTTCCATTATTTCGAATGAAATAATTGGAAAGTCTCTCTTTTTTTTTTTTTTTTTAAAGAAACAAAGAAAATTAATGTTAATGTTGTAATTGACATTGCTCAATTTTTTAATTTTTCTGTTAATTTTTTTCGAACACATCTTGTTCCCTCCAAATACGAGAGAAACTTTGAACTTGTGAGAGAAAACTAAATATTAAAATAATGAGAAAAAAAAGAGAAATACATGATTGACGCGCAGAAGTCGGAAAAAATCCGATTTTTTCTTGAGAATTTTTTAGAGCTCGTTCCTCGATCCATCAGTTGGACTAAATTAAGATATAATATTATAATATGCAATTTTACCTGATAGGATTAGAGAATTCATTGTAATAGAGAGAAAGAGAGAAAATTTATAAAATGATACGCGAGAGTCAAGTGAGAGAAAAATGTAATTTAATTGTTTTTTTTTCTTTTATTCATTTGTTTTCAATTGTTTGTTGGATGAAGAAGAGGTTTTTATTTATTATTGTGGAATGAATCGATGTTTATTTAGGGGAAGATGGGGTGAATAGGAAAAATGGGATTTTCAGTGGAATTTGAATGTTTTGTTTAGGAAAATCACTTTATTGGAAAAAAAATATTGGAAATTAGATTTTTTCGATGATTTTATTGAGAAATTGAAGGAATTTCAGGTGGAAAAAATTGGACCGTGTAAATCGATTGAAATTTCCAAAAATACTATCATTTTTGAAAAATTAGAAAATTCTAGAATTTTCGAAAAATGCAAAAATTTTAGAATTTTTGAAAAAATCAAAAATGCTAGAATTTTGAAGAAATTTGAAAATATTATAATTTTTATAAAATTTGAAAATGTTAGAATTTCTAAGAAATTTCTAAAAATTAATTCCAACACATGTTTTCAACCGCAAATTTCCTTCATTTTCTCACTGAAATGATCGCAAAAATTTTATCTCCACGCATTCCGCTAAAAATCCCAATTTTCCCCTCCCCACCCCTCTGTTATCTTCACAAAACACTAACAATAGTTTCATTATTTTTCCATTAACTTCAGAATTTTCAGGAACGATGTAATTTGTAACCGGCATTTTAAATAAAAATGTTAAATTGTACAAAAAATGAATATCAAAAGTACGAATTTCTTAGAAAACCACACTTTAAATCCACGTAAATATTGCAATTCTGAGATACTTTGATGAAATATATATGAAATTAATTTCGAAAAAAATAAACATTTGATAATAAAAGCGAAGGAATGGGTCAAGGGGGGTCTCTTTACGGTCAAAAACACAGAGACTTGCATGATATCAGTGCTAAAGAGTTGAGTGAACGAGTGAGACGTTTAATTATTCAAATCTCATCAATAATTCCCATTAATAATGCAAATTAAGGATAAAAAAGTTATTATAATCGGTCCTGTTAATCGAATGGGCATCGCTTTTTGTCGTGAATTACTCAGAAATGGTGCTGGTGTACGTGAGCATATATATATACAACTTTATCATCAATTTTATTAATAAAAAAAAAATTACTTAAATTTTTAAGACAAAAAAGAGTTAAATTTTTGTATAAAATCGTTAATAAAAATTTATACAAGATGAAATTCTCAAATCTGATTAAGTGAATCTGTAGAGAATATAATGATGAATAAAATAAGCCCTGGAAACAAAAAATTAATTGAAAATTGAAGAATTTCCATTATTTTTTGCATTTCTTTGAATTTTGAAAAATTCGAAAAAAAGTTAAAAATAATGAAAATTTTGCAATTTTCAATGAATTTCTTATTTCTACAGCTTATTTTATTCCTCATTACATTCTCTACAGATTCACTGAATCAAATCTGAGAATTTCGTCTTGTATAAATTATTATCAACGATTTTATGCAAAAATTCAACTTCTCTACCGATTGTATCTCCTAATTATCTTTAAATAAATTTTCACAGAATATTGTAATTGCGGATGATCAAGAGGCAGCGGCTATTACAGCAGTAAACGAGCTAAATTCAGAGTTTGGACAGAAAAGAGTAATCTGGCTGGCTTGTGACGTCTCGAAAAACGTGGAATTAGACGGTAAATAAAATAAAAAAATCCCAAACTTAATTAAATCGATAAAAATTCAATTTAATTTAATCCAAAAATTATCATTTCCAGGGGTTTTTAAAGATGCCGTTAACATTCTTGGAGGTCTCGATATTCTCATCAACAATGTAGATCTCATAAATGAATCTGACGTTGTGAAATCCGTCGACGTCAACGTCGTGAGCTGATAACGTTTTTTAAATTAAAATAATTCAGTAGTGAAGAGGTAAAACAGGATAAATCGCCTTATCTTTGAGGACATTTCGATGGAAATATCTCGGAAACTAAGCGAGATAAGTTAGAAAAGAGTTTTAGGACGAAATTGCTCTTTCTCGATTATTTTCTGAGGTATTTTCGAAAAATTTATTTTAAAAAAAGGGACTTATCTTGTTTTATCTCTTCACTACTGAATTAAATCCGCAATTTAAAAAATAATAATTTTCTTTTTTTTCTTCTAAGACTGCAGTTGTTCGTGGAACTCTTCTGGGAGTTCAACAAATGGGGAGAGAACTGGGTGGAAAAGGGGGTGTTGTTGTTAATGTTGCTTCGGTCCTGGGTTTTGAAGCTGTACCACAATTGCCGATTTATTCTACAACAAAACAGGCAATCATCAGCTTCAGCCGATCTTTTGCAGTAAATTTCCATTTAATATGCCAATAAAATTAGCATACGTCTGACAATTTGATTAATTTTTTTTTTTTTCAATAAATTAGTATAAAAAAAAATTATTTAAAGAATTCTCACTTGTAGATTTTTGAATACGACGTGTGCATTTTTTTTTTTATTTTCAAAAAATGAAAAATATGCATGCAAATAATTCATTTGTTTAAAAAAAATCTTAAAATTGTCAGATTTCTTTCATAAATAATAATAATTAATAATAACAATAATTGGTGTCTTTCAGCAACCATATCACTATCAGAGAACAGGTGTCAAGATAATTCTCCTCTGTCCAGGTGCATCTGGCTCATCAATCAGAGATACTTTGAAGAATCTCGAGCACTCGGATGCGGAAGTTATACCTGAACGCATCACACTTCATCCGGAGAAGTAGGTGCCTCTGTTTTTTCAACAATACCTCAGAAATTAAGGGAGATATCGAATTTTTTGAAGAGACCTCTTTTGTAGAGCGGAAAAAGGGCCACAAAAAAGGTTTCTATAAAAATTTGCGTAACTCCAGTGATTCTTAAGATATTTTCAGAAAAACTAACTGGATTCCATTTTTTTAAATATTTGATAATTTAATCAATCTATATTAAATATTGAGATAAGTCCATTTTTTTTCACTGCTCATTATTATTATTTTTTAAGGCAGTGACAAAAAATGCTGTTATTTAAATATTTATTATGATAAAAGTGCTCGAAAAAAAATTGATCGCATTGAAAAATGATTTTTTAAAGAATTATTCATAATTAATTCGTTTTTTTTCTTCTGGAAGGGTTGAAAGTGTTGCACATGGACTTGTCTATGCAATAAGATGTGCTCAAAACGGAAGTATCTGGGTCTGTGAAGACGGCCAGCCAGTTTACGAGATCCAGCCTCCAGATGTACTACCACGGAAGCAGAATGATGCTGATTTATCAAGTCTCGATGGCACTTCTTAAATCATGTTTAAAAAAATGCTAACAAAAATATGGAAAAATTTATTAAATGTTTACTTGTACTTCAGACCCAGTTTACTCATTTATCCGTATGATAATAACGATGTCCCCCGAAAAAAAATGATTAATTCGGATCAATTTGGTAGTAAAATGCGATGATATCGAGTCTCTTCTGTTCTGAAGAAACTCGAGTTTTTTGCAGAAATTCACTGCGTCTTTCAGCATCAGTTCGAGTTTCTGATAACCCCGGACGCGTCAACTAATTATCTCTTCTTGAATATTTTTCGCGGTTTAAAAAATCCTCTTCCCTAGAAATTTTTTTTTTTTTTTTTTTTAATTTGCGATAAGAATTCTCTTTTCTTCAAGTCTTCAATTGCATTCTCAATATTTCTGCATGTCCTTGATATCGGAAAAATCGCGAGAATTGACCTCAAGTGACCCGCAAAAGACGTACAACAACGGTGAAAGTCGCGTGGCGATAAGCTGCCTGACGCTCGATCTTTTTTTTTTTTTTCATTAATTTTTCTTTTCTCTTTATTCACCAATACTTGAAGTACAATGTGAAGATACAGAGAGCAGTACATCAATGTGATTAATACATTTTCATATGAAAACCGGTTGAAATCGGTAGCTCCATGAACTTTGTATCCGATGAATCGCATCACTGAAAATAGCCCAGACAGTTGTTAACCGGATTTTTAATTAATTTTTTCTTGATTGATTAAGCTCCACCAATACCATCGAGTATTACCAAATTTGAGGGAATTGATGATGCTGCAGCTGTGGTGATTGCAGATAATTGGGTTACATGAATTAACTGCAATTGAGGAAACATGGACCTAGGGAGCAAAATGGAGCAGAATTTTTTTTGGGATGAAGCGCTTCTGGGAAAATTCTGAAAAAATTATACAAAATTCGAAACATTCTGGACCACTTCTCAAAATTTTTTCAAATTTTTTCGTGAACTCCTTCACTCTCAAAGAAATTCCAATGAATTTCCCATAAATAACGAAATAATTGCTATTTAAATAGTCATCATATGTATTTATATTTTTATTAGTGCACGATTCACCGAGAAAAATCTGAAAAAATTATGCAAGATTCTAGACATTCTGGACCACTTCCCAGAATTTTTTCAGATTTTTCCGCAAATCTCTTCACTCCCAAAAAAAAATTCTAACTCCTAAATTCTCAATTTTTCTTAATTAGCGAAATACTTTCTATCCGAAAATCCATTTTTTTCAGTGCAAAATTTCTAGAAAAAAATCTGAAAAAATTATACAAGATTCTAGACATTCTGGACCACTTCCCAGAATTTTTTCAGATTTTTCCGCAAATCTCTTCACTCCCAAAAAAAAATTCTACCTCCTAAATTCTCAATTTTTCCTAATTAGCGAAATAATTTCTATCCGAAAATACATTTTTTTCAGTGCAAAATTTCTAGAAAAAAATCTGAAAAAATTATACAAGATTCTCGACATTCTGGACCACTTCCCAGAATTTTTTCAGATTTTTCCACAACTCTCTTCACTCCCAAAAAAATTCCAAACTTCTAATATCCTAATTATCGAGATAATTTCTATCCGAAAAATTCGTCATATCTTTTTTTTTCTCAGCCGCAAAATTCTCAGAGAAAAATCTGCAAAAATTATCCAAGATTCTATACATCCTGGACCATTTCTCAGAATTTTTCAGATTTTTTCATGAACTCCTTCACTCAAAAAAAAAATTGCGACTCATTCCTCCTAATCAGCACATAATTGTCTATTTAAATACCCGTTTTATCAAATTTTTTTCCCAGTGAAAAAATTCTTATCTCCCTTCGTCGAATCCTCTCGATGACCCTCCCTTCTTCATGGACCCACGCGCGCTTCTTTTCAGCGGATCACGCGTCTTTCCCAGGAAGAAGGGGATGGCCACGTGGAGGCGCGTGTACTCAATACGTCAATTCGCGTATAAATACGCCCTGAAAAAGACGAATAATTTCAGTCCAACGAGAGCCTCGACAGAAGCATCATCCCTACTAATTCAAGAAATCAAAGAAAAAGCTTATATAATGGGTGAGTGACCCCAAATATTCACGAATGATACCCCAACAATTATATTCACAAATTTTTTAATAAATTTCTCTTCAATCAGCAGAAAATATCGCTCCAAAAAGCCGTCGTGCATCCGCAGAAGAAAAAGCAAAGGAACTGGAAATAATAAGGGGTCTAGTTTATGGAAAAAATGTCGTTATAACTGGCGGTGCTGCTGGACTTGGCTATTCATTTGTCAATCATTTTCTCCAGCATGGCGCTAGAAAAGTCATTATCATTGATAACGACAGTGCTGGTGGTGAAAGAGCGATAAAGGCCGTTGCTAAATCTTATGGAGCTGAAAAAATTGAGTTCATTCAAGCTGACACATCCAACTACTCTCAAATACTCGGTAATTATCTCTAGAAATGAGAAAAGAATATTTAAAAAAAAATTGTTTTGTAGAAAATTTAGAATATTACAATTGCAATTTTTTTTTCAATAATAATATTTTTTTCCTAATAAATCTAAGAAATTTCAGATTTGTGCTAATTTTATTATAATTTAATTAGCAGATATCTGACACTTTTAGTAATTTTTTTAAACAAATCAAGTATCTTAAAAAAAATATAAGAATTTTTACTTGAATTTTTCGAAATTTTCTACATTTGTATATTTTTCATTTTTTCTTCAAATTTATTTGTTAAAAAAAGAGAAAAAAATGTAAAAATTTACGGATTTTTTCTTTCGTATTATAATTTTGATTGTTTTTTCTTCCACAAAGAATAATAAATCAATTTTTCAATTTCAGACGCATTTAAACAAATTTCGCTGATTGTGGACAGCATCGACATCGTAATTAACAACGCAGGAATTCTCGATGAGCGGCGATGGGAGCGAGAAATTGCTGTGAACATTGTAAATTAAATAACTCAAGCTCCAAACCAAATTATCCATCAAAAATAAACCCAAATCTCTTAATTTCCCTTTTTTTTCTTCCAGGGAGGCATGATTTCTGTAGCCAAATTGGCAATGGGCTTCATGAGCAAAGATCAAGGTGGTAATGGCGGTGTACTGATTAATGTTGCACAGTACTTTGAGTTCAAATGGACCGCGCAATTACCAGTTTACACAGCAACAAAGTACTGCATCATTGGACTCTCTCAATCACTGGGGGTAAAAACTCATTTTTATCTTCAGAATTCTAAGAAGCAGAATAAAAGAACGGACATAAGACTCATTTGAATATAATAATAATAATAATGAAGATTATTACGTTTTCCTTTATCATATCGTCGTCTTAGAAACGAAGGGGCGTAAGTTCTGTGTATAAGAATAGCACTTACGGCCCTTTTGCTCTGAGGCAACAATATATATATAATCAAATAGTTGGAAAAATATTGAATTCACCAAGAATCTCGAAAAATCTTGAAATTTCCGAATTTCCAGATTTCTGGTTGCGTTCTAATTGTTTGAAATAAAACTGATTTTAATGTTTTTTTTTATCTACTTTGTTATATTACAGGCGCACATTGAAAGAACTGGTGTAAGAGTGCTGGCACTTTGTCCAGGATTGACTGAGACTGCTTTAACTATTGACAGTCCAAATAGACTTCTTTCCAGAGTAATGAAAGCTGATTTCTGCAAAAATCTGGAGCAACTTACAATACAAACGTGAGAATTTTTTATTAAAAAATGAAATATCTCGTGAATAACGAGGTTTAGAGAAAATTAGCAAGAGACCTTTTTTGTAGCTCTTGAAATTTCCTACAGGAAAGGTCTCCCAACACATTTTTCTTTAAATTAACTCAACTCGAAAATATTGGAGAAAATTGATTTATATCAATTACTAAAAAATTTCGGAAATTCTAAAAAAATCTTGAATGTTAAAATAAAACTGATTTTTCTTTTGCAAAAGTAGCGGAGGAATTTTTTCAACTTTTTACATGTTTTCTCACTTTTTATGTTTCAGGCCTTTTGTTGTGGCGCAAGGATTGATGACACTTCTCAACAGCGGTGAATCTGGAAGTGTCTGGGTAATCGAAAATGGTCAGGCCCCATTCGAAATAGTAACACCGCATTATCACAGTATGAAGAGACATTACAAGAATAATATCGTCGTTGCAAATACAACTGAAAGAGTTCGTGGACGTCCAGTACGAGACATTTGCGATAGTATGAGACCCAGATTGGCCAATTGTGTTTGAGCCGCTTTACATCGAAATTATTAATTTTTTTTAATTATCACAGAATCTCAAAGTTCCTCGAGAATTAAAAATAATAACCACTAGTCTTTAATTTGACACCTGTTTCATGGACAGGAGGTCGAGAGTCAGGAATTAAGATACCCTAAAATTTGTAAATAATCAAAGAAAATAATTAGGATTTAAGTTAAATAGGATTAATGAAGACTTGTAACTGATTTTACATATTTTTTAAATAAAAAAAAAAAGAATTAAATGCAAATGCCTCAATTAATTTCATCATTTCGTTATTATTTTTCATAATTGAGGGAATCACAATATCCGCTGTACAAAAGAAACACATTCATTGTCAGAAAATATCGCGTTCAGCCGCAAAAATTACATGCCATAATGAAAAAAAAAAAAAACATAAAATTTTTTTACGTTTTTCAATTTAATTTTCTTTCATTTTTCATTAAATTTTAATTCACCCATCAGACGGATTCTCGTAATGCAATTATCGGTACTAATTATCATTTATTATTTCTCTTAATTCATTAGAAATTTAATTTTATTAATTTTTTAAATTTATTTCATCTTTTTTCAAAAAAAAGAGTGAATGACATTTAATGGAGTGTGTATGTCTTGTATTTTTTTTGTTGCATTAGTTTCATTTTATTTCATTCACTTTGTATCCTTTCCTTTTTATGTATAATATGTATATATAGACTTATTATGAGGCGGCACCCGGTTTTTTTCTTCGGGGACCATACAAAAATAACAGCCACGAACAACTTACCATTTTTTTTTCTTTTATAATCGATCATTGCATTTTTTTTTTTTTTTTCATTAATTTTCTTTCATATTTCATTATTATCTTGTCTATAGAATTAATCACCGTGCAATCACATAATTAAACTCTCGCATACACTCATTATTAGTCTAGACGTCTCGATAAGATCAAAAGAAACTCCCCCTTTTTTTTTTTTTTGTAATAATTGTATAAAACTAAAAACGCAAAAATTGTTCAATTCTTCTGGCCACTTTTTCATTTCAATTTTCAATTTTTTCATTAATTTATTCATTTTTTTTTAATAGTCGCTATTATCAAAGTGCTAGGCTGTTTTATTTTTCTTTTAAATCAATCAATTATCGTCTCCTAATTCTATTAATTTGGGCTCAGGCGCTTTTAATCATTCCGTCTCTTGATTTATTGTAAAAAAAAAAGAAAATTATAATAAGAGTAAATAAATCATTAATAAATGTAATACGTAATTCCCACAATTCTCTTCATTTTCTCGTTTACCTTCTTCATTTTCTATCCTGACCCTCTAGGCGCATGAATTAATTTCCAAAATTTTCAATATTTATTTGACAATTGTACCGATTTTCCTTCTTTAATTTCTCATTTTTTTAATTTAATTATAAATTGATTCGTTCATTGTTTCAGTATTTCGTCGTTCCGGCAACGATTTTTCAATCATATTTATTCGAAGGCGCCCCACGAGAAAAAATTGACTATTTTACGTTACAGTGTATCATTTTGTTTAAATCTTCATCATTTTTTTTTTTTTTCATTTTCATCTTTAAATTCTTTCTTCTTTTATTTCCCCCCGTAAATCCACACTTATTACATATTATTTATACCACACTTGAGGCATTTTACACTGATAAGCTATCACTCAAATTTACTTCGTGTATAATTCAATCGTCTCCTATTTTTTACATCTCCAATTACTTCAAAAACTCGAAAAAAAATGAATAGTCCCATTCTCATTTATACCACTAAATCATAAACACAAATGGTAAATTGTGTTACAATTTTCTGAATTATTTAATTTCCTCTTCTCTTATTTTTTTTAAATCATTTTGGTCTCATTATTTTCCACTATTGGCAATAAAATAATTCATTCGACTTCCGTCTGTGCGGATACAAACCAACTATACCATTTAAAAAATTCCAGCTTCATAAAACCTTTCTTCTAATATCAATTAATTTTTCATGCCAATGTTTCATTATATTCGTCATAAAATTGAAAATAATTCATCTGAGACCAAAGAAAAAATCGAACTAAATCCAAAAGAAATTTTACAATTTCTCTCAAAAAAATTTGGCGCATTCTCTTTTCTTTCCTCTCCCTTTTTTTTTTATACAAATCTTTCATGATCCTAATTATTATTTAAAATACAACCAGTGTGAAGCCTCGAAAAAGAGAAAGATATTTTTTCTCTCAATTATTATCATTCATTATCTTTTACATTAATTAATCATCTCCCCAAACCCATTACATTATCCCCATTTATTATTCCCATTTATAAGAATGAAGAATCCAGTTGAATGGCCGTCTTATTCATTATTATTTTTTTCTTCAATTATTTTAAATATATAATAAATTGTATGATGAAAACTAAACATCTACGCGAGTCGCTATCTGACATTCACGCAAATATCTCTCATGAATTAATATAATTTCCCACTTCGAGCAAATTCTCTCTTTTTTTCTCTATTTCTCTCTCTCTCTTTTATTTTTGTATTTAATCAGTCAAAAAGTGGAATTAATCAATGATTCAATAAATTTTTAAACGTTCGATTCAAATTAATTTTTCCCTCCACTTTGACACACACACACAAAAGCATTTTTTTCTTCTTTCTTGTATTTTGTAAAAATCTTAATCTAAGGTAAATACTTTATAAATTGTGTTTTTTCTTTGCAGTTTTCGATTTTCAAATTTTAACTGTAAATCGAGTATCATCATTCCTTTTTCTTTTTCAAACATCTTCTGTATCTAAATTTAACGGGTCAGGGGAGAATTTTTTTTCCTTTTTTTTTTTAAATTCTTTAAATAGTAAAGGATTTTTGTTTTTGTTTGCTTTTTTTTTTTTCCTTAAATTTTAATGATTTTTTATACGGTACCAGTTATGAGACGACTGTTCTGTGCCTGATTGGAATTTTGCTCATTGCTATTACGATTTTGTCCAGAATTGTGTTGCTGATTTTGTCCTGGTTTGTTGTTGCGATTTTGATTGTTACCACGTTGTCCTCTATAGTTACCACGATAACCACCATTTCCACCCATTTGTCCACCATTATTTGGATGATTACCACGGTACATACCACCAGACATACCACGATTGTAGTATCCACGTCCACGAAAACCACCGCGTCTCGTTGATGATACACCAAATGTCTCGGAGTTTAATTTTCTTTCTGTTCTCCAGTCCGTACGTTGGGATCTTCTAATGGGAATTAGACAGCATGGAATCGATTGATTCCGGACCAAGTAAGTCAACACGACAAACAAAAAAATAACATAAAAAAACGAAAAAACACAAACGAAAAAAATTTGGAAAAAAAAATGATACTTTGAAAACACACACACACATAATTCAGTAATGAAAAGATGAGACAAGAAATATCGATAAAATATTCCGGAAACTAAGAGAGATAACGAGATTTTCGTAGAAGCCAATCGGAACTATAGAAATATTTCTTCGAAAACTTCATCATCTCCCTTAATTTCTCCGAAATTCTCAAAAAAAAAAGAGTTAAAATTTGATTTTTTTACATCTTCTTTCCTTGTAATATCTCAGAAATTGATAAAGATACGCCTCTTTTGCTCCAATCCTTTTTTGTAGCTCTTGGAATCCTCTAAAAAAAAGGATCAAAGCAAAATCGCCCTATCTCGTTTATCTTCCGAAATATGAAAAGAATACTAGGATACTGAAACTAGCAAACATCTGACAATATTTAGTTCTTTCGTTTAACTAAATGAATTATTAGAAAGAAAAAAATGAGAAAAATATGCACTTATAGAAAATTTAAAAAACTATAGACGCCAATTTTTAAAATATTTATTTTCTAAATAATAATTCACGTCTTCAAAGAAATTCTAAAAATTATCAGATATATGCTAATTTCATTATCACAAAATATGAAATATTACTGACAAAATCGAATAAATTTCCCTGTTTCACCTCTTAACAACTGAATTTTTCTTTGAATGTTATGCAATACTGACCCTTTACTCCTCTCAACAGCCTCACAGCTGATATTATCAAAGAATGATTTGGTTTTGTCGTAGTGCACTACGTCACCCTCCTCCTCGGGTTCACCCTCACCAGCACCAGTTTCATTACCACTGTCGTCTTTCTTCTCGTTCTCAGTACCTGCGTCAATCTTGGTCTTTGCCAGTCGAGATCTGTGGTAATCAATAAAATATGCATTAATTAAATAATCTCGTCCTTTTCCTTGAAATTGAACAACTTCAATCTTTGAATCTGTTGGTACGTAGCGTAAACCGCATTGATAGAGTACAATGATCGGCTCAAATAACGTATCGTCTATTTTATAGCATGACATCCACATGAGCGTTTCGAGAGGATCAACGAAACGCATCCGGCACAAGTCACGCATTAAATACTATCACATTAGAGTCAAAAGGGCATATAATGATTCGAGATTTTTTGAAAGAGCGGCGACTTTTCTGAAAAATCTGAAAAAATTCACCAACAATATAGACAGGTCGGAGCATCTTCTCAAATTTTTTCAGATTTTTTCGAAAAGTCCTTCACACCTAAAAAAAAAAAAAAATTGAATCATTTCATCGCAAAGGTCCATTTTGACTCGATTCGCCTTATATAAAAACAATGTCTCACCTCAATTCTTCGAATTCAGTATTGGCCTGTTCGAAATCGTAATCATTGTCGAAAGTAAGGGTATTCTTGGGCTTTCCACCAGCATTTCCAGGCTGATTAGCACGGAAGACACCACCACGTCCTCTGCCACGTCCACGCTGCACATTACCACGTGGTATCCAACCGCCTCTATTACCACCACGATTACCAGTCGGTGCCATATGTACATTGCGATGTCCCTGATTGTGCATTTGACCATCTTGATTCAGCTGTTCGCGTTTACTGTCGCTGTATTGGGACATTCCACTTCCACTGCGACCTCTCGTGTGTCCATCACGTTCGCGATGATGCGGTGGCTGGACCGTTCTGTTCGTTGGTTTATCACCAACCTTGCCAACTGCCACCTGTTGAGTCTGTTGGGACTGGGTCTGCTGATGCTGGGGCTGATGACCAGCTTGAGTGCTCTGGTCAATCGTTGGACTCTTTCTAGTGAGCAGAGACGACGTTGGAGTCGTCGAGCGTGAGGCACCACTCAACATTTCCAAAACACCTGGATTTACAGGAATAATTAGTGGAAAAGTTCTTCAAGATTTTTGAGGTTGAGGTTTATAGGGAAAAGTGGGGTAAAATAGACATTTTGGTGCGATGACTTGAGGGAGATTTTTTTTTCATGATTCCAGTGAAAAGCTGAGGAAATTTCGGGTAAAAAACAAGAGTTAGAAGCTTTTTTTGTAATTTCTTGGAACTTTCGGATTTTTTGGGGACGAATTGGGGATCAAAACCTTTTGTTTTTCGATTTTTTGGACTTTCTCGAAAATATTTACCATTTCCGTGTGTTTGTAGCAATTTGGAGTTCATTTTAAATGAAAGTGAGTTCAATCACCGTTGTTTTATGGGATTTCGATTGAAAAATCATCGATTTTGAAGGTCATTAGAGACAATTTTGCGAAAATAGGCTTTCACCCTCGAAATACCGTAAAAATCGATGATTTTTCGGTCAAACCACATAAATTTATGGCAAATGATCTCACCTTTCATTTAAGACCAACTGCAAATTGCTGCGACAAATAGAAACGGAGATATTCTCAAAAAAGTGATATTTTCCAATTTCGCAAAGGAGAAATCCTTGAATTTCCTCTGAAAAAAAATTGAATTTTCAAAAAATCATAAAAAATGAATTTCGACACTTATTTTTCGATGGAAATTTCCTCAGTTTTCCACTGGAATCATCAGAAAAATTCAATCTCAAATATTTCCCCTAATTTCCCACAATTTAATTCAAATAATATATAAAGTTTTGCTAAAATTTCATCCCTCATGTCCTTTTACCCCACCTCCCCTACACTAAATCGGTCTATCATAAGGACAATCACATAAAATAATACAAAAATCAATGAAATAATAATGTAAACTCAATAAACATCCCCAGTTTTCGCAATACCTGTTTTTGTGCTAAATGAGGATGAATTATTAGAGTTTTAACTGTTGTTGCTATTTTATTTGTTATGTTAATTGATGAATGCATGCAATTGGTTAAAAGAGCAGAAGCACAATTGATAATGAGATGTTAATGAGGCAGTGGATGAATGAATGAAAAGAAAGAAGAGATTTCAAACTCTGGCAATGGCTGTTATGTAATGTCAAATTAAGAGAAAAAGCGATAAAAAAAAATTGTCAATTAAAACAAATCAAACCTTGAATGTTACTGCAAAAAAAAAAAAAGTCAAAAAGCAGTGATAGATTTCAAAAAAATGAATATGCAGAAGTTCTGAGAAGCGGGCAAGCATCTAAAGACGTTAGAAACTGAATAAATTCATTATTTTTCGATTCTCAAATCTAAATTTTTCATAATTTTTCATTAAAAATCGTTTTTAAATTCATTGTTTTTTTTTTCTCTTCTCGTCATAGCAAAAACAGTTTACCATCTTCCAGAGATTGATCTTTTGTCAACGGCTTGACGTTCGCCGTAGGCAGTGAATTTGGGATATTGATGACGTTTGGTTCTCCAGGGCCGGAGCTCAACTCACTATTCGGTTTGTTCATTTGCGCACGTGGATCCCTCGTGGCACCTGGCATTCCCATAACAGGACCCATAGCACCCATTGCCATACCGTATGGTGCACCATACTGTCCGCCCATTGGACCCATTTGGCCCATCATTGGATGTCCATAGCCAGGTTGAGGCTGATAGGATTGCTGTCCCATTGACGGCTGTACTGTCATCTGTAATTTCAATTAAATAAATAATTAAAAACATGAAATACCCAGGATAATCCCTTCAAGAGAAATTGGGGCAAAATGGAGGTGGATAGCAAGATCAATGGGGGAAATTTCTTTTGGAAGTGATGGCCCCTACGAAAAAATTTGGCAAAAAAATTGAGAAGATGCTGCAACATGTCTACATTGTTGCAGAATTTTTCCAAATTTTTAAGTAATGGGCTTCCATCCAGAAAAAAAAAATTATAATGAAATTTTGATTTTTTTTTCAACAAATAAATTATTGCAAATTTTTTTTTCAATTGCATTTATGGTTTTTTGAATTTTCTGTATGTGCGTATTTTTTTTTTCTTTCCAAGAATAGATTTTTAAAAAAATGAATGAAAATTGTCAGATTTCTGCTAATTTTAGTTTCATGCAAGAAATTTAGTTCATTTTGCCCCACCAGTCAATTTGGTTTAGATTTCCCCTATTTCATCATCAGGTTTTTGAGCAAATTCTGGAATTTAAGTGAGATAGAGCAATTTTTATAACTTTTGAATAAAGAATTTCAAGTAATTTCGAATAAATGAATAAATAATTAAATAAATGAATAGAAAAATGTCGTCATGAAAATTGCTCTATCTCGTTAAGATTCCAAGATATTTCTCTAAAAAAAACTGCTGATAAATTGATTCTTTTTGATAATTATCAAAACCCATAATTTTCGATAAAAAATCAAAATTTTCACCTGCACAATAGCAGGATCGTTAGGAATTGTGTTAACATTGTTAACAACACGAATATCCTTGATATCAGAGCCTCTGAATAAAATATACTCATAGACTTGATTCTGTGGTGCCACAGGGAACTGCGTCTCTCTCTCTTCCGTGCCAAATGATCGTACTGTAAACAGAAAAATCAAATGAAAAATTAATTTTTCCTCTTTAAATTTATTTTTCACATTAAAATCCAAGTGAAGAAATACCAATTTGTGCGTGTGTGTTTTGACTAAAGACGATTGAATTCAAGAGACAAAAGAGCGATAGCAAATACGGATTATAATTGTGTTATGTATGTTCAAAGTGACAAGGACAAAGATGTAAACAAGTGGTATCGATGAAGACAATGGGGATAAATCTGGGAATCCATTGTTTGAGAAAAGCCAAAGTGTTTTCGTTTGAAGAAAAATAAGAAGAATAAAATTGAAAAATATTCTAGCCGTTTGAAATTTTTGAAAAAAAAATTCCTTTCCACCATATAAATCAAATTTTCAGCGGTAATTAAATTGAAAAAAATCGAAAAAACCGAATTAAAAAAGAAAAAAAAAATTCAACAATTTTTTTAAAAAATCAAATGAAAAATAAGGAAATGAGAGAAAACGCCAAAATTCGAATTTTCAAAACTCAAAATGATGAAATGAAAACCGTTGGAAAATAGCCGGTAATTCCCATTGTTTTTCCCTCTGAAAAAAAATAAGCGGGACAATGAAAAATAATCCACTTCCAAAAGTTCCCAAAATTGCATAAATAATTTCATTATTTCGAATGAAGCTAAAAAAAGAGCCATTAAATATCAACCAACAAATAACCAATGAGTGAATTGCAAGTGAAAGTATTACAACCGGATAAAATGGAGCAGTTGATGCTAACGTAAAAGCCTACGTCCATCTTGAATTTACTGAAATTTTTTTTTTCCCATCAGATTTTCTCGAAAGATGTGTTTTGTGTGTAGGAAAAAAAAAAAAGTGATAACTCACCATTGGCAAGAGCAATTGTGCACTCCTGTGGATCAACAGTAAATAGTCTTCCCTCGTATCTTATATCGGCCTTCGATATTAGGCTTATCTTAGAGCCCAACTCAGGCATTCCAGCGCTCATCTTGATTTAATTTGCGTTTTACAAAGATTGATGCGATGTTAAACGATACGCGACACCATCTGACGAAGCCACCAAGCCGACACCGTTAACTCTACTCAGTTCACAGTGTTGCCAATTATAGTTGCGCATGCGCAATGACTCCATTCTCAGTCGTCTTTTTCCTAAATTTGAAAGAAAAAACGTTAAAAATGTTTTTTATCATTAAAAATCATGATTTGCCTCATTAAACGTTTTTTAAATTAATTTTAGAATATTCAAATCATTTTCCGCATTGAAATTCCCGCTTTTTTCGACCGTATTCCGCGAAATTCAAATAATCACGTTGGCAGAATTGACTCGAGTCAATCAAGCAACTCTCCACCATTAATTTAAGAAACAATAATTATTTGAATTAACTGAAAATTCATTTTTAAAAACGAATATTAAATTTTTGAAGAGAAAAAAGGAATTTTAATGGAATTTTTTGGCGCGAATTTATGAATTTATTTGAATGATAAATTGTTGACAGTTATGGATTTGACTTGCGCTCTTTGCACATTGCACCTCTGGCCAAGATGGCAGCGTCGATCGGTAGAATTTGTCGGTCAGGTCTTTTAAAGCCTAACAATGCGGGTTTATACAATCAGGTGAGTTTAACAGTTATTTTTAAATTATTTCAAAGAATTGTAAAAAATTGATTTATGTTTTAAAGTTAATAATTGAGGTATTATTCAGTGAAATATGTTGGATGATCCAACTGTGTTCAGGGGTCTCTCACTGATGTATATGACCATCTGTGTGTGTGTGTATGTGTGTGTGTGTGGCTCCATGTCATTATTCCTTTTATTTATATGAATGAGAAAAGGATTATTTGATAATTGATAAATCCTCATTTTTTATGAATATAACGTTGGGAGTTTTTGTCACTGAAAAAATTGATGAGTCGAGGGAAAATTGGAAATTGGCATGTGTTATGTAATATGTTATATGCTCTGGGTATACTCGACTCCAATTTGCCCCATCTCGAGATATTTGTCAGTGTGTGACATTCGATACTTTAATTATGAAGAGGATTTGTCTCATTTTTCAAATTTTTTTTTCAGCATTTTTTTTCTTTTTTTTTTGGAGTTAAAAAGTTTGACGTAATCGTAATTTTTTGGTTTCTTTTTACAGGCTAGTCAATTTTCGACGGTCAGGGACTGGTCTAGGGGTCGTAAAGCGGTAGGTTTCAACTGATAATATCGTAGAATTTCGAAAAATTAAAGATTCTACAGTTTTTTTAATGCTGTAAGTCACTGGGCTTCAGTTTTGCTCCATTTAATTTTAAATTTGAATCAATTTCTGCTGAAGAAAATGTAGAAAAGAATGGAGATTGTAGGAAAATCATGTGAGATGGATTATTTTTTAGGATTTCATTGAAAAAAATGATTTTTTAGAATTTTTTTTTACGATTCTTTTTCTTTTTACTGAAAATTAAAGATATAACGTTTTTAATTGTCGAAAATTTTACGTTTTTTTGGGAATATTTTTGGTTCTGATTGTGAAAGTGAAGAAATTCAATGACCAGCAGAAATGTGACACCGTTTCTCACCGGTTCATGTGGTTTCTGATACCTTTTGCAGAAACATTCCTATAAAACTCAAAAAATTCAAATAAGAATAAAAAGTTGAAGATGTAACCCTTCAATTTTCAATGGGAAAAAAAGAAAAATCAAATCTGACTCATTTTCTCCTGAAATCATCAAAAAAATATCTCATCTCAAGTATTTTCGTTAATTTTGCACTCTTTTCATTTTAGAAATCATGAAATTGTCCATTTTACCCCACCATTCTTTACAAATGATACCGAACAAATGATAGTAGATATCTGACAATTTTATGAATTTTTTTCAGACAATTAAATTATTACAAAAAAATATTCAAGGAATTTGGACTTGTAGTTTTTAAAATTTTCTGTATGTGCATACTTTTTATTTTTCCAACAAAATACTTTATTTGTTAGAAAAAAAAAGACTAAAAATTGTCAGATGTCTGCTGTTTTCAGGATTATTCCTTACAGCTCCTTTCCTCCTTCAATAGCCCCAGAAATTCATAATTTGCTGCTTTCAGATGATGACCTGCCTGGGTGTGGCTGCCGGAGGCATTGGTGCTCTACTCTATACATTGGAAAATTCAGTGAAAGCCTTTGAAATCATCGCCCATCCGCCAAGTTACCCATGGGCCTTCAACGGGCTCATCGCCTCTCTGGATCATGCCAGGTAAATCCTCAAATCTTCCAAAAAAAAAACGTCTCCTCCTCAATTAATTAACAATTTTTTTCTTCAATTTTGTTATTCAGCATGAGGCGAGGATTTGAGGTGTACAAGAACGTTTGCTCTGCATGTCACAGTCTCCAATACGTAGCATACCGCCATCTCGTAGGTGTAACACACACGGAGGAGGAAGCCAAGGCCTTGGCCGAAGAAATTCAGGTCAAAGACGGACCTGATGACACGGGCGAGTTCTTCATGCGACCGGGTAAACTCTCGGATTACGTGCCTAGCCCCTATCCCAACGAGGAGGCTGCTCGTGCTGCAAACAATGGTGCCTATCCACCAGATCTATCCTACATGATCAATGCAAGACACAACGGAGAGGTAATTCTTCATTAATTTAATTATGATACTGAAAATAGCAGAAATCTGCCAATTTTTATTGTTTTTTTTTTCGTTTTCTTTAAATATTGTAACAGATGAATTATTTGAGAAAATGAAAAAATAGGCACATATAGAAAATTCAAAAAATTATAAGTGCAAATTTTTTAAATATTTTTTCGATGATAATTTGAAAAAATTCAAAATATTGTCAAATGTATGTTAATTTCATTATTATATTTAATCTCTCGTATTTTTGCTAAATTCATCGTGAATTTAACACAAATTCTCACAAATTCCTCTTTCAGAATTACGTTTTCTCGTTGTTAACGGGTTACTGCGATCCACCCGCTGGAGTTCCTATCAGGGAGGGCCAGCACTTCAATCCATACTTCCCCGGTGGAGCTATTGGTATGGCTCCGGTGAGTTGAAGCATCTTCATTCAATTACTCCAAGGACTTTTTCAATTTTTTTTTTTATTAATATCTCTAAGTTCAAGGGAGATGGAGCAATTTCGATAGAAACCTTTTCTAGTCGCTCTTACTTTTTTCTACCACAAGACCATCATACGAATTGCTCTATCTCGCTTAAATTCTGAGAGATCCTCAAATAACTGATGACAAAATCAAATTCGATTTTCATGAGAATCTTAGAGTTGTCTAATTAATCATTCGTTTCAGCCTATTTACAACGAGGTATTGGAGTTTGAGGATGAAACACCAGCTAGTGCATCTCAAGTAGCTAAAGATATTGTTAATTTCCTCATGTGGTCGGCCAATCACGAGTACGACGACAGGAAGAGATTATTCATCAAGGTAAATTGAAAATTTATTTATTCATTTAATTATCTTGGATTAATTGCTGGAGTTCGAATCCCTAGGAATTTTCGAGGATTTTCCATTGAAAAGGAACTTTTTTTATTTTATTTTTTGTAAAATTTACAAAAAAAAACACAAAAAATCATATCTTATGCTTTTAATCTTACAATTATTATCATTTTTTGTTTCAGGGAATGATGATCTGCAGTATTTTACTCGCTGGTGTAACATACATGAAAAAGCACAAGTGGACAACTATAAAATCCACTAAAATAGCATTCATCCCGAAAAAGCGATCAACGTAAAGTGTTAAGCATTTTTTATACGCTATGAAAAATAGCTGTCAGTTGACGCTAATTGAACAACAAAATGATAAAATGAAGGAAGTAATACCAAAACTCATGAAGCGTAGTTGTATAAGTTCAATAGAGATTTACAATAATCGGGACATCGATTGATGGTATATTTGGGATGTGTACGAAAAAAAAAAAGAAACAATTGCAAGTACTGGAGTTTAATTTATGCTTCATTTATACTTCTAATTGTGATGTTTTTTAAAGTTCCATCCCTTTTATCCAGCCATTAAACGCCGATATGACGATGGAAAATATCAATTCGTTCAATGTAAATAAAGAGAATTAAAAAAAAAATAATAATACGATCACGTTATTTGTCAGCTCTGATTCTCTTCGATAGTATTAACAACAATTTCAAATTTAATTAAACGTGAAAAAATCATGAAAATTGTAGAAAAATTATGAAATTATTGGAATAAATAATTTTTTTTTTTGCCGGAAACAATTGTCATTGTTCACGAGTCAATTTCATTGGGAGGAGAAGGATTAGATCAATTTGTAGCCATTATTATTCTTGAATAATATCTGAAAATAAATAAAAAATGCATAAATTACTATTTCCCAATTTCCTGCAGAATTTTGCTCCGAAAAAATTTGAATTTGGCGCCACACGTGGAAATCGATCCGGAAGTGTGCCGTTCCAAACCGCGAAATTAGAGATGTTGGGTGTTTCGATAATCGATTAATCACATAATCGATTAATCGAAACTCATGACGATAGCAATGAAAAGCGCGCCTGCATGAATATTTCTTCCTTCTGAAAACAAAGAATTCTAAAATTCTCACAATAAATTTTAACTTTTTTCCGCCCTAGGTGCGTAATGTACTATTCTTCTCTAACAGTCATTTCCTCAGGCTTACTAGAATTATCAGAAGAATCCTATCTCTATTAATTAATACTTCCATTAGTTCCAATTGATTGTTAATAATCTAAAATATATATTATTTAATATAAATATAATATATTATTTAAAAAAAAAATTATGAAGAAAAATTGGAAGACATCTCAAAAAAAAAAATTTCAAATTTTCAGGAAAAAATTGAAAAGAAAAATCTTGAAAAAAATGCGTAAATTCCAATTTTCATTCCATTTAATTTTAATCAGAAAATTTTTTTTTCATATTTTTTTTTTTTTTTTTAATTCTGAAAAGGTATCAGTTGTCTACGCCGAATGGACGAAAATAAGTCTGGAGGCTAAAAATGAAAAAAATGACATCAGTTGTGTGCATGGATTTTTATTAATGAAAAATCATAAAATTATCCATTTTACCCCACCATCCCTCACAGTTACTCTCCTCTTTCCGTAAGAAATTCATGATTCGAATCGAAGCTTTTAGATGATAACTCGCCTGGGTTTTGTCGCCGGAGACGTCGATGCCCAACTGACATTAGACTGCGTCCATTCAACAGAGTAAAGAAACAACAACTTCGTGCTTTTCGGGTTGACAAATTGCGGGCCAACTTGTCCCGGTGGCTGACAGTTGTTGCCATCAAACTCAACCTGAGTGTAATCAACAGATCTTGCCTCGACCTCAAAACCAACTACCCGAAACACATTTTCCCCGTGCTTATGGTAGCTCAATTTTAATTTCAAGTAGTTGTTGATGTAGACCTGATCCCCGAGTACTTCTCCCAGTCTGTAGCCATGATAAACCATGACACTGTCATCCTTATGAATTTTCTTTGTTGCAGCTGGAAGATTGTCAATCAGAAGATGCACAATGTACTCGTGCCTAATACGCTCAATAACAGGCTTCGAGTCCTCCTCGTTCCACCTCATTGGAATGGATGGAACATTGCACAATATTTTGCATGGAATATTCTCGCCCATTGATACCTCATATGGTGTATTAACAATACGATTACCACGCAGTACTTCACCCAAATTCTCCGATTTGTAGAATAATGTTCCATTTTTTGGTAAACAAAAACGCAGGGAATAATACTCGTACGGCAATTGTGTGTGAATACTCGTCATTTTGACAGCTTTCACATCGATTTTCTGGCCTTTTTTGAACTCAACTGGTGCTACTCCAGGCACGTAAAATCCTTGGATCTCCAAAATTGAGGCGATCAGCAAGAGAAACGTCCATCTCAGTCTATCCTGGAATTTTTAATTTTTTATATAGATTATTTCGGCCGAATCAACAAGTGATGAGGAGATTTTGGAAGTGAATTTTTGGATTTATTTAACCAATAATGAATTTTTGAAGAAGGATTCGTGGAGATGAGGATGATTTTCTGGAGATTCTGGGAAATGGGAAAGTGGAGGTATAGTTCAGAAGCTATTGTATATTAGATTGGAAATTCAATGAGAGTCTGTTATATCTTCGCCGTAATTCAGTTATGATGCGGAAAATGGAAGAAATATATGCAAGTTGTCAGCTTTTTTTATACTTCAAAAAATGAATTATTTGAAAAAATTGAAAAAAAAAAAAAATGAACACTTGTTGAAAAATTTAAAAACATACATAAGTACAAATTTTTTCAATATGTCTTAAATAATAATTTATTTATTTAAAAAAGATATTTTCGCCGAATGTCACATGATTTTTACGAAATAATCCACACACTTCATTTTTCACTACATTTTTTATGTAAAATTCCTCGAAGTAGTCCCCTTCTCCCCTTTGTTTACAATTAGAAGCAAAGGAGAGACGGCAGTTACTTCCGAGAACTCACAGACGTGAAGTCTTCTCTCTATGTGTGTTCGTGCCGAACGCTCCGATTGGGGCAGGAGTCGCCCTACCCCTATCCTATTGGTTGTGCCCAGCGATCTACCGGCTTCATTCCCGCTACAGCAGTGGATGGAGAAAGGTCGCTATCCTAACAGAATCACTGAAACAAAGGAGGTGAGGTAAATAAACTAAAAAAGTGTCATTATTTGAAAATAATGTGCGGTAATCAAGTGTTTTATTTTTAATAATTAATCAAAATTATCCGAATTCAATTACGTATATAAGTGAGTGTTTTTTAATGCCAATTCTTTTTTCCGGGTTGAAAATAGATTTTTTGGAAAATTCGTGTTGTTTGGGGATATCTTCAGTTCTTCTGGTCGTAGTGGAAAAATTTCGATTGAAGGTGACAGGTGAGATCATTTGCCATCGATTTATGGAGTTCTTAAAATAAAAAATCACGATTTTTGACATTTTTGTGGGCAATTTCGGGAAAATCATTTTTTGCACCACAAATACATTAAAAATCGAAATTTATTTTTATTGAACTACATGAATCGATAATCGACAATCTTCCTTCGCATTGCTCTTCAGAATCTCAAGACAAAAACTTGAAGGAGCGGAAATATCCTCAAAAATAGGAAATTTCTCGAAACACCGGTCAATTCCTCAAAGAAGAATCTACGAAAAAATAGGCAATGGAAAAAATAGGCAAGGAAAATATATATCATATATAGTTCATATGGTCGATGTGGGGGATTGAGTGAGGGGACAGTGGGTGGGTCGTTAATACACGATAATTGAAAATTAAATTGGAAAATACATTTTTGATTTTTTCCATTGACTATGTTCTCCTTGTTTATTTTTTCCAGTCTGTTTTGTCCTTGAGCTATCTGTCGGATTACCCCCCAACCCCCTCCCTTCTTCCCCCTCACCCCTCCCTTGTTCCCCTCTCGCCAAGATGGAAAAATTTTTTTTTCTTCATTATATACACATAATATAATATATATATATATATATATATATATATATATATATATATATGATATAATAAAGGAAATTTTTTTTTATATATATATGTATATGAGGAAAATCACATAAATCTTCCACACTGACCTCCCTTCGGCAAATTATTTTACGGGAAAAAAATCCGATATCTATATATTCTTTTCAACATTGCTAATTTTCATTTTTTTTCGAGCATATCAAATATTTGTTTTTTTTTATTCGATATTTTAATAAACTCGATCAACTGATTTTTTGACTTTTTCTGGGAAAATTGTATTTTTTTCTTTTCTGAAAAAAAGACGGAGAATAGGATTCCTCTCAAAGTAAAATTGGTGAAACGGGATTATCGAATATGGAATACAATTTTAATTGAATATTTGAAATTGATCGAAGAGAAATTGAGGTGATATTATTTTTTTTAATTTTATTTATTCATTAATCGATCAGTCAATTTTTTCGCTTCGTTGTTTTTTTTCTTGAAAAAATAGATTTTTAAAAGAGACGTATTTTCTGAAGATCGATTCTTCGAAAATCGATTACTGTTCGGAGCTCGCCGCATCACTACTTTACACAGTGCATTAAAAATTCATAATCAATTACGAAATTACGTTAAATTATCTCGGATAAATCCCGACATTCAACAGGTATATTCTTTGAGATGGTAAATGCCCTCCCCCCCCCCCCTATTTCCCTCTCACAATACTTCCCTCCTTATACACATATATATATCACACGTATATATACGTATAGAGGGAAAGATGGGGCAAGACGGACATAAAGAGTACAACGAAGACAATTGATTTTTTGATGTCTATACACATTATAAGGAACTCTTTGTTTTAATTAAGGGGTCTTGCCGCTAGAAATCTCAGAAGAACTATTTTTTTTTGCAAACTACTTTGAACTTCCCAGAATATGGACAAAAAAATGTCACGTAAAACTAATTTTTTCGAAGAGAATTTTGAACTTTACTTCGAGCATTGATCATTTCTTCATATTCATAGCCTGAGTTATAACTTTGATCGTGTATTTCTTGGAACATGATTTTTTAAAATGACGCGCAGTATAATTCCAATAATTTTTTTTTTCTGTTGAATTTCCAACAGTATCCTGAAAACGACATTGAGTAGGAATCTATACACTGAGAAAAAAAAAATTTATTGTAACAACATTTACATAGTTAAAGAAAATTTATTTCACTACAGGATATTTCAATATATATAGATATAAAAATTGTGAAGAAAGTTTTGTTCAAAGGCAATTTTTTTGTTACAAGAATATTTTTTTTCCGTGTAGGGGATTTCCAAGGAAAAAAAAAAAAAATGAAAATCTCAAAGAATTGAGGATTTGAATAATTGAAATTCTATTAAAATTTTTTTGCCCTGTTTCCTCCAAATTTATATTCATTTTTCTATTTTGCGGCTGTTTCAGTGGAAAAACCCCAGAATCATGGAGACAGCGACTACGGCCCCGGCGTCCGAGGTTACTGGAGGGCCCGGTACCAGCAGCAGTGAGGATGCCACGGCAACCGGCAAACGTAGCTGAGGGAAGACCCCGTCAACGTCGTCCTCCAGCAATCAGAAGTAAGAATTAGCCCTTTTTTAAATTAAAATTGTCCAAATCCTCGTGAGGGCCGTAGAACGTGCCAATAGCGCGACTGTACTATTGTCCTACCCGTGATAAATGGAATTTGAGGATGCGAAACTCGACAAAGCTTACTAATTCTTTTTTTCTTCAGTTCAGACATGATTAAAACTACGTGGGTCACGAGAAATGAGTGCGGAATAATACATGATCGTACAATACATGTGAGAGTAACGAGGAATCGCCTTGATCGCCGTAAGTTTTGATATTCATATTTGTCTGAATTTCATGTTTCATGTTTAGTTCTTCTTCTTCTTTTTAATTGTGTTGCGATTGGTGGCAGCTGGCCTTTAACCGTTAGTTTATACAGCCACCTTCGTTATGTTTAGTTCAAGTCAAATTAATAGTAATTTTCTTCATTCCAGTGCCGAAAAACTTGAAGCCAATCGGAACGATAGTCAAGAAAGGAGGAGGAAAGCAGGAAGAAACGCCTCTCATATTTTATAGTGGCCGTAAGTATTCTATTCAGAGGTACAAAAATAAAAGAGGGAATTTCTTTTTCCAATTTGTAATGAACTGTAGATCCAGTGACTGATTTGAAGGCAAAAAATATAAATGAGGGGGGTAGCAGAATTTTGAGGAACATAATTTTTTTATTTAACTATAGTAACGGTCGTTTCGTGGAAAAATGGGGCGTGTCTGAACGCTCGAGGGAGTGCACATACGCATATTTGTTTCTTATTAATTGAGTTGAACTGAGCGGAAAATTTTAATCTAGTCTAATTATAGTCAGAATTTAACGAAAAAGAATGGAAATGCAAGATGTGAATTTAGCTCGTTGTTTTCATTTTGAACAGAAATCCAATAACTGTTGGGGCTCTGGAAAAGACGGCATCCATTCGCGCCTGAGAGTGTGAGGTGAGTTTATCCAAATGACTACAATCGTCAACTCAAGTGCTGAGGGGAAAATTCATCACACGACTACGATCGTCACATGGAGGGGAATGAGGTGAGTTTATTAAAAACATTACAGTCCTTCATTTCTCTTCACAATATCGTGTAATTATCGAGATAATTGATTAAATCCAAAGTGGATAATTTGAGAAAGAAAGAGGGCATAAATGAAGTTTTTAGAAGATTTAAAGCTGAAATCGATGTAAACACAATTTTCATTCCACATGGTAAATTTGATAAATTTATCAAAGCCTGAGAGGAATATCTATCAACAGAATTGAAAGAAGAAAAAAAAACGGTTTCACCGAGGGGGGATTAATGTTTTTTTCGTTTCATCTTGATGCCTGAAACTTGCCTTCTTAAACGAGACCGATCGTGCGTTCCAGCGCGAGCAAGTATGATCCCATAATTTTTTTGTTCAAATTTATTTTGCCAATTTTTTCCAAAGATCATTTTTGGAGTTGAATTGAAGACTATTACAAATGATCGATAATTAATTCGAGAATTGATTTTATTCTTCGATCCTATTGTTTTTCGAATTGAGTGTGCAATTTCGGTCAACTAATAACCAATAATAATTCAATAATGCAGTAATAGTGTGCAATAATGCAGTGTGAGGGATGGACGTGACAGATTTATCGCTACATTCGGAACGTACGAACTTTTTCAATAGAAGGATAGAAGGACTGGAGACACTTGAATTTAATTCTTAATTAATTATTTTTAATTCATCCGTCATACGTTAATTTATTACTCGCATTTTGATTTTCCCTGCTGGAAGAATTGTGAAAAATTGAAAATATTCTTTTTCGTGGTTTGCTTTTTTATTATACATTATGAACAATCGATAGGATTGCAATCATTCAAATCATGAGGAATAATTTTTCGTATTTTTCTTCAACACTTTTTTTCTTATCCTCAATTAGAAATTATTGTTGATATCTCCACCGATAATTGATGATTTCACAGCTGAGTTTATTCCCTTAAATATGAAATCATATGACGCGATATTCCCTCTGCTGCAATGCTAAACGAAATGGCTGACTATTCCGCTGCAACTGTATATTTTCTATCGAGTGGAATAATTATACAGCAAGTCTGGTATTGACTGCACCACTTCCTTGATGAGAATAATGAAGTGGTTGAATATGAATGTTCAGATAAGTGGTTCCATAATTTATGTAATAATGAACAAGTAAAAGACAAATTCCTATTCAACCATTATGGAAGCTGTATTATGTGATTTGAGCTATTAGTAGGAAAGTTGATAGCCATTTTAATTTCTCTTTTCCATCAATTGAATCCTATTATTATTGCAAAGCTGAATAGAGAGAAGTTGATTTTTGTAACTGTTGAAACACAAAATTTTGATACATTGATACATTAACGGGTGGCTGTGTATGGAATATATGATAATATTTTCTTTCCATTTTCCAGACGAAAATTCTCGTTTAGCAATTAATGTCAAATTTTTTTTTGTTCAGACAGGAGTTCCTTTCCAGAAATGCTTTTCGGAAGAGATCACATACAAGATCAGATTTCATTGGAGGCACAGTCGATTAAAAGTTTTTGCATTAGCTATAACTAACTTTATGCATGACAAATTTTTCTCTTCTCTCCTATTTTTTCCCTCATACACATGAACGGAATAGACCGAACTGTTCATTGTTTGAGTCTTTTTCTCCTCTCTCTTACTCTTCTATTTTTTCCCTCATACACATGAACGGAATAGACCGAACTGTTCATTGTGTGAGTCTTTTTCTCCTCTCTCTTACTCTCTTATTTTTCCCCTCATACACATGAACGGAATAGACCGAACTGTTCATTGTGTGAGTCTTTTTCTCCTCTCTCTTACTCTTCTATTTTTCCCCTCATACACATGAACGGAATAGACCGAACTGTTCATTGTGTGAGTCTTTTTCTCCTCTCTCTTACTCTGCTATTTTTCCCCTCATACACATGAACGGAATAGACCGAACTGTTCATTGTGTGAGTCTTTTTCTCCTCTCTCTTACTCTCCTATTTTTCCCCTCATACACATGAACGGAATAGACCGAACTGTTCATTGTGTGAGTCTTTTTCTCCTCTCTCTTACTCTTCTATTTTTCCCCTCATACACATGAACGGAATAGACCGAACTGTTCATTGTGTGAGTCTTTTTCTCCTCTCTCTTACTCTGCTATTTTTCCCCTCATACACATGAACGGAATAGACCGAACTGTTCATTGTGTGAGTCTTTTTCTCCTTTCTCTTACTCTCCTATTTTTTCCCTCATACACATGAACGGAATAGACCGAACTGTTCATTGTGTGAGTCTTTTTCTCCTTTCTCTTACTCTCCTATTTTTTCCCTCATACATATGAACGGAATAGACCGAACTGTTCATTGTGTGAGTCTTTTTCTCCTCTCTCTTACTCTCCTATTTTTCCCCTCATACACATGAACGGAATAGACCGAACTGTTCATTGTGTGAGTCTTTTTCTCCTCTCTCTTACTCTTCTATTTTTCCCCTCATACACATGAACGGAATAGACTGAACTGTTCATTGTGTGAGTCTTTTTCTCCTCTCTCTTACTCTCCTATTTTTTCCCTCATACATATGAACGGAATAGACCGAACTGTTCATTGTGTGAGTCTTTTTCTCCTCTCTCTTACTCTCCTATTTTTTCCCTCATACATATGAACGGAATAGACCGAACTGTTCATTGTGTGAGTCTTTTTCTCCTCTCTCTTACTCTCCTATTTTTTCCCTCATACACATGAACGGAATAGACCGAACTGTTCATTGTGTGAGTCTTTTTCTCCTCTCTCTTACTCTTCTATTTTTCCCCTCATACACATGAACGGAATAGACTGAACTGTTCATTGTGTGAGTCTTTTTCTCCTCTCTCTTACTCTTCTATTTTTCCCCTCATACACATGAACGGAATAGACCGAACTGTTCATTGTGTGAGTCTTTTTCTCCTTTCTCTTACTCTCCTATTTTTTCCCTCATACACATGAACGGAATAGACCGAACTGTTCATTGTGTGAGTCTTTTTCTCCTCTCTCTTACTCTCTTATTTTTCCCCTCATACACATGAACGGAATAGACCGAACTGTTCATTGTGTGAGTCTTTTTCTCCTCTCTCTTACTCTTCTATTTTTCCCCTCATACACATGAACGGAATAGACCGAACTGTTCATTGTGTGAGTCTTTTTCTCCTCTCTCTTACTCTCCTATTTTTCCCCTCATACACATGAACGGAATAGACCGAACTGTTCATTGTGTGAGTCTTTTTCTCCTCTCTCTTACTCTCCTATTTTTCCCCTCATACACATGAACGAAATAGACCGAACTGTTCATTGTGTGAGTCTTTTTCTCCTCTCTCTTACTCTCCTATTTTTCCCCTCATACACATGAACGGAATAGACCGAACTGTTCATTGTGTGAGTCTTTTTCTCCTCTCTTTTACTCTCCTATTTTTTCCCTCATACACATGAACGGAATAGACCGAACTGTTCATTGTGTGAGTCTTTTTCTCCTCTCTCTTACTCTTCTATTTTTCCCCTCATACACATGAACGGAATAGACCGAACTGTTCATTGTGTGAGTCTTTTTCTCCTCTCTCTTACTCTCCTATTTTTTCCCTCATACATATGAACGGAATAGACCGAACTGTTCATTGTGTGAGTCTTTTTCTCCTCTCTCTTACTCTCCTATTTTTTCCCTCATACATATGAACGGAATAGACCGAACTGTTCATTGTGTGAGTCTTTTTCTCCTCTCTCTTACTCTGCTATTTTTCCCCTCATACACATGAACGGAATAGACCGAACTGTTCATTGTGTGAGTCTTTTTCTCCTTTCTCTTACTCTCCTATTTTTTCCCTCATACACATGAACGGAATAGACCGAACTGTTCATTGTGTGAGTCTTTTTCTCCTTTCTCTTACTCTCCTATTTTTTCCCTCATACATATGAACGGAATAGACCGAACTGTTCATTGTGTGAGTCTTTTTCTCCTCTCTCTTACTCTCCTATTTTTCCCCTCATACACATGAACGGAATAGACCGAACTGTTCATTGTGTGAGTCTTTTTCTCCTCTCTCTTACTCTTCTATTTTTCCCCTCATACACATGAACGGAATAGACTGAACTGTTCATTGTGTGAGTCTTTTTCTCCTCTCTCTTACTCTCCTATTTTTTCCCTCATACATATGAACGGAATAGACCGAACTGTTCATTGTGTGAGTCTTTTTCTCCTCTCTCTTACTCTTCTATTTTTCCCCTCATACACATGAACGGAATAGACTGAACTGTTCATTGTGTGAGTCTTTTTCTCCTCTCTCTTACTCTCCTATTTTTTCCCTCATACATATGAACGGAATAGACCGAACTGTTCATTGTGTGAGTCTTTTTCTCCTCTCTCTTACTCTCCTATTTTTTCCCTCATGCATATGAACGGAATAGACCGAACTGTTCATTGTGTGAGTCTTTTTCTCCTCTCTCTTACTCTGCTATTTTTCCCCTCATACACATGAACGGAATAGACCGAACTGTTCATTGTGTGAGTCTTTTTCTCCTTTCTCTTACTCTCCTATTTTTTCCCTCATACACATGAACGGAATAGACCGAACTGTTCATTGTGTGAGTCTTTTTCTCCTTTCTCTTACTCTCCTATTTTTTCCCTCATACATATGAACGGAATAGACCGAACTGTTCATTGTGTGAGTCTTTTTCTCCTCTCTCTTACTCTTCTATTTTTCCCCTCATACACATGAACGGAATAGACTGAACTGTTCATTGTGTGAGTCTTTTTCTCCTCTCTCTTACTCTCCTATTTTTTCCCTCATACATATGAACGGAATAGACCGAACTGTTCATTGTGTGAGTCTTTTTCTCCTCTCTCTTACTCTCCTATTTTTTCCCTCATACATATGAACGGAATAGACCGAACTGTTCATTGTGTGAGTCTTTTTCTCCTCTCTCTTACTCTGCTATTTTTCCCCTCATACACATGAACGGAATAGACCGAACTGTTCATTGTGTGAGTCTTTTTCTCCTTTCTCTTACTCTCCTATTTTTTCCCTCATACACATGAACGGAATAGACCGAACTGTTCATTGTGTGAGTCTTTTTCTCCTTTCTCTTACTCTCCTATTTTTTCCCTCATACATATGAACGGAATAGACCGAACTGTTCATTGTGTGAGTCTTTTTCTCCTCTCTCTTACTCTCCTATTTTTCCCCTCATACACATGAACGGAATAGACCGAACTGTTCATTGTGTGAGTCTTTTTCTCCTCTCTCTTACTCTTCTATTTTTCCCCTCATACACATGAACGGAATAGACTGAACTGTTCATTGTGTGAGTCTTTTTCTCCTCTCTCTTACTCTCCTATTTTTTCCCTCATACATATGAACGGAATAGACCGAACTGTTCATTGTGTGAGTCTTTTTCTCCTCTCTCTTACTCTTCTATTTTTCCCCTCATACACATGAACGGAATAGACCGAACTGTTCATTGTGTGAGTCTTTTTCTCCTTTCTCTTACTCTCCTATTTTTTCCCTCATACACATGAACGGAATAGACCGAACTGTTCATTGTGTGAGTCTTTTTCTCCTCTCTCTTACTCTCCTATTTTTCCCCTCATACACATGAACGGAATAGACCGAACTGTTCATTGTGTGAGTCTTTTTCTCCTCTCTCTTACTCTTCTATTTTTCCCCTCATACACATGAACGGAATAAACCGAACTGTTCATTGTGTGAGTCTCTTTCTCCTTTCTCTTACTCTCCTATTTTTCCCCTCATACACATGAACGGAATAGACCGAACTGTTCATTGTGTGAGTCTTTTTCTCCTCTCTCTTACTCTCCTATTTTTTCCCTCATACACATGAACGGAATAGACCGAACTGTTCATTGTGTGAGTCTTTTTCTCCTCTCTCTTACTCTTCTATTTTTCCCCTCATACACATGAACGGAATAGACTGAACTGTTCATTGTGTGAGTCTTTTTCTCCTCTCTCTTACTCTTCTATTTTTCCCCTCATACACATGAACGGAATAGACCGAACTGTTCATTGTGTGAGTCTTTTTCTCCTTTCTCTTACTCTCCTATTTTTTCCCTCATACACATGAACGGAATAGACCGAACTGTTCATTGTGTGAGTCTTTTTCTCCTCTCTCTTACTCTCTTATTTTTCCCCTCATACACATGAACGGAATAGACCGAACTGTTCATTGTGTGAGTCTTTTTCTCCTCTCTCTTACTCTTCTATTTTTCCCCTCATACACATGAACGGAATAGACCGAACTGTTCATTGTGTGAGTCTTTTTCTCCTCTCTCTTACTCTTCTATTTTTCCCCTCATACACATGAACGGAATAGACCGAACTGTTCATTGTGTGAGTCTTTTTCTCCTCTCTCTTACTCTCCTATTTTTCCCCTCATACACATGAACGGAATAGACCGAACTGTTCATTGTGTGAGTCTTTTTCTCCTCTCTCTTACTCTCCTATTTTTCCCCTCATACACATGAACGGAATAGACCGAACTGTTCATTGTGTGAGTCTTTTTCTCCTCTCTCTTACTCTCCTATTTTTTCCCTCATACACATGAACGGAATAGACCGAACTGTTCATTGTGTGAGTCTTTTTCTCCTCTCTCTTACTCTGCTATTTTTCCCCTCATACACATGAACGGAATAGACCGAACTGTTCATTGTGTGAGTCTTTTTCTCCTTTCTCTTACTCTCCTATTTTTTCCCTCATACACATGAACGGAATAGACCGAACTGTTCATTGTGTGAGTCTTTTTCTCCTTTCTCTTACTCTCCTATTTTTTCCCTCATACATATGAACGGAATAGACCGAACTGTTCATTGTGTGAGTCTTTTTCTCCTCTCTCTTACTCTCCTATTTTTCCCCTCATACACATGAACGGAATAGACCGAACTGTTCATTGTGTGAGTCTTTTTCTCCTCTCTCTTACTCTCCTATTTTTTCCCTCATACATATGAACGGAATAGACCGAACTGTTCATTGTGTGAGTCTTTTTCTCCTCTCTCTTACTCTCCTATTTTTCCCCTCATACACATGAACGGAATAGACCGAACTGTTCATTGTGTGAGTCTTTTTCTCCTCTCTCTTACTCTTCTATTTTTCCCCTCATACACATGAACGGAATAGACTGAACTGTTCATTGTGTGAGTCTTTTTCTCCTCTCTCTTACTCTCCTATTTTTTCCCTCATACATATGAACGGAATAGACCGAACTGTTCATTGTGTGAGTCTTTTTCTCCTCTCTCTTACTCTCCTATTTTTTCCCTCATACATATGAACGGAATAGACCGAACTGTTCATTGTGTGAGTCTTTTTCTCCTCTCTCTTACTCTGCTATTTTTCCCCTCATACACATGAACGGAATAGACCGAACTGTTCATTGTGTGAGTCTTTTTCTCCTTTCTCTTACTCTCCTATTTTTTCCCTCATACACATGAACGGAATAGACCGAACTGTTCATTGTGTGAGTCTTTTTCTCCTTTCTCTTACTCTCCTATTTTTTCCCTCATACATATGAACGGAATAGACCGAACTGTTCATTGTGTGAGTCTTTTTCTCCTCTCTCTTACTCTTCTATTTTTCCCCTCATACACATGAACGGAATAGACTGAACTGTTCATTGTGTGAGTCTTTTTCTCCTCTCTCTTACTCTCCTATTTTTTCCCTCATACATATGAACGGAATAGACCGAACTGTTCATTGTGTGAGTCTTTTTCTCCTCTCTCTTACTCTCCTATTTTTTCCCTCATACATATGAACGGAATAGACCGAACTGTTCATTGTGTGAGTCTTTTTCTCCTCTCTCTTACTCTGCTATTTTTCCCCTCATACACATGAACGGAATAGACCGAACTGTTCATTGTGTGAGTCTTTTTCTCCTTTCTCTTACTCTCCTATTTTTTCCCTCATACACATGAACGGAATAGACCGAACTGTTCATTGTGTGAGTCTTTTTCTCCTTTCTCTTACTCTCCTATTTTTTCCCTCATACATATGAACGGAATAGACCGAACTGTTCATTGTGTGAGTCTTTTTCTCCTCTCTCTTACTCTCCTATTTTTCCCCTCATACACATGAACGGAATAGACCGAACTGTTCATTGTGTGAGTCTTTTTCTCCTCTCTCTTACTCTTCTATTTTTCCCCTCATACACATGAACGGAATAGACTGAACTGTTCATTGTGTGAGTCTTTTTCTCCTCTCTCTTACTCTCCTATTTTTTCCCTCATACATATGAACGGAATAGACCGAACTGTTCATTGTGTGAGTCTTTTTCTCCTCTCTCTTACTCTTCTATTTTTCCCCTCATACACATGAACGGAATAGACCGAACTGTTCATTGTGTGAGTCTTTTTCTCCTTTCTCTTACTCTCCTATTTTTTCCCTCATACACATGAACGGAATAGACCGAACTGTTCATTGTGTGAGTCTTTTTCTCCTCTCTCTTACTCTCCTATTTTTCCCCTCATACACATGAACGGAATAGACCGAACTGTTCATTGTGTGAGTCTTTTTCTCCTCTCTCTTACTCTTCTATTTTTCCCCTCATACACATGAACGGAATAAACCGAACTGTTCATTGTGTGAGTCTCTTTCTCCTTTCTCTTACTCTCCTATTTTTCCCCTCATACACATGAACGGAATAGACCGAACTGTTCATTGTGTGAGTCTTTTTCTCCTCTCTCTTACTCTCCTATTTTTTCCCTCATACACATGAACGGAATAGACCGAACTGTTCATTGTGTGAGTCTTTTTCTCCTCTCTCTTACTCTTCTATTTTTCCCCTCATACACATGAACGGAATAGACTGAACTGTTCATTGTGTGAGTCTTTTTCTCCTCTCTCTTACTCTTCTATTTTTCCCCTCATACACATGAACGGAATAGACCGAACTGTTCATTGTGTGAGTCTTTTTCTCCTTTCTCTTACTCTCCTATTTTTTCCCTCATACACATGAACGGAATAGACCGAACTGTTCATTGTGTGAGTCTTTTTCTCCTTTCTCTTACTCTCCTATTTTTTCCCTCATACACATGAACGGAATAGACCGAACTGTTCATTGTGTGAGTCTTTTTCTCCTCTCTCTTACTCTCTTATTTTTCCCCTCATACACATGAACGGAATAGACCGAACTGTTCATTGTGTGAGTCTTTTTCTCCTCTCTCTTACTCTTCTATTTTTCCCCTCATACACATGAACGGAATAGACCGAACTGTTCATTGTGTGAGTCTTTTTCTCCTCTCTCTTACTCTCCTATTTTTCCCCTCATACACATGAACGGAATAGACCGAACTGTTCATTGTGTGAGTCTTTTTCTCCTCTCTCTTACTCTCCTATTTTTCCCCTCATACACATGAACGGAATAGACCGAACTGTTCATTGTGTGAGTCTTTTTCTCCTCTCTCTTACTCTCCTATTTTTCCCCTCATACACATGAACGGAATAGACCGAACTGTTCATTGTGTGAGTCTTTTTCTCCTCTCTCTTACTCTCCTATTTTTTCCCTCATACACATGAACGGAATAGACCGAACTGTTCATTGTGTGAGTCTTTTTCTCCTCTCTCTTACTCTGCTATTTTTCCCCTCATACACATGAACGGAATAGACCGAACTGTTCATTGTGTGAGTCTTTTTCTCCTTTCTCTTACTCTCCTATTTTTTCCCTCATACACATGAACGGAATAGACCGAACTGTTCATTGTGTGAGTCTTTTTCTCCTTTCTCTTACTCTCCTATTTTTTCCCTCATACATATGAACGGAATAGACCGAACTGTTCATTGTGTGAGTCTTTTTCTCCTCTCTCTTACTCTCCTATTTTTTCCCTCATACATATGAACGGAATAGACCGAACTGTTCATTGTGTGAGTCTTTTTCTCCTCTCTCTTACTCTTCTATTTTTCCCCTCATACACATGAACGGAATAGACCGAACTGTTCATTGTGTGAGTCTTTTTCTCCTTTCTCTTACTCTCCTATTTTTTCCCTCATACACATGAACGGAATAGACCGAACTGTTCATTGTGTGAGTCTTTTTCTCCTCTCTCTTACTCTCCTATTTTTTCCCTCATACACATGAACGGAATAGACCGAACTGTTCATTGTGTGAGTCTTTTTCTCCTCTCTCTTACTCTCCTATTTTTCCCCTCATACACATGAACGGAATAGACCGAACTGTTCATTGTGTGAGTCTTTTTCTCCTCTCTCTTACTCTCCTATTTTTTCCCTCATACACATGAACGGAATAGACCGAACTGTTCATTGTGTGAGTCTTTTTCTCCTCTCTCTTACTCTCTTATTTTTCCCCTCATACACATGAACGGAATAGACCGAACTGTTCATTGTGTGAGTCTTTTTCTCCTCTCTCTTACTCTCTTATTTTTCCCCTCATACACATGAACGGAATAGACCGAACTGTTCATTGTGTGAGTCTTTTTCTCCTCTCTCTTACTCTTCTATTTTTCCCCTCATACACATGAACGGAATAGACCGAACTGTTCATTGTGTGAGTCTTTTTCTCCTCTCTCTTACTCTCCTATTTTTCCCCTCATACACATGAACGGAATAGGCCGAACTGTTCATTGTGTGAGTCTTTTTCTCCTTTCTCTTACTCTCCTATTTTTTCCCTCATACACATGAACGGAATAGACCGAACTGTTCATTGTGTGAGTCTTTTTCTCCTTTCTCTTACTCTCCTATTTTTTCCCTCATACATATGAACGGAATAGACCGAACTGTTCATTGTGTGAGTCTTTTTCTCCTCTCTCTTACTCTCCTATTTTTTCCCTCATACACATGAACGGAATAGACCGAACTGTTCATTGTGTGAGTCTTTTTCTCCTCTCTCTTACTCTCTTATTTTTCCCCTCATACACATGAACGGAATAGACCGAACTGTTCATTGTGTGAGTCTTTTTCTCCTCTCTCTTACTCTCTTATTTTTCCCCTCATACACATGAACGGAATAGACCGAACTGTTCATTGTGTGAGTCTTTTTCTCCTCTCTCTTACTCTCTTATTTTTCCCCTCATACACATGAACGGAATAGACCGAACTGTTCATTGTGTGAGTCTTTTTCTCCTCTCTCTTACTCTTCTATTTTTCCCCTCATACACATGAACGGAATAGACCGAACTGTTCATTGTGTGAGTCTTTTTCTCCTCTCTCTTACTCTCCTATTTTTCCCCTCATACACATGAACGGAATAGGCCGAACTGTTCATTGTGTGAGTCTTTTTCTCCTCTCTCTTACTCTCCTATTTTTCCCCTCATACACATGAACGGAATAGACCGAACTGTTCATTGTGTGAGTCTCTTTCTCCTTTCTCTTACTCTCCTATTTTTTCCCTCATACACATGAACGGAATAGACCGAACTGTTCATTGTGTGAGTCTGTTTCTCCTCTCTCTTACTCTCCTATTTTTTCCCTCATACATATGAACGGAATAGACCGAACTGTTCATTGTGTGAGTCTTTTTCTCCTCTCTCTTACTCTGCTATTTTTCCCCTCATACACATGAACGGAATAGACCGAACTGTTCATTGTGTGAGTCTTTTTCTCCTTTCTCTTACTCTCCTATTTTTTCCCTCATACACATGAACGGAATAGACCGAACTGTTCATTGTGTGAGTCTTTTTCTCCTTTCTCTTACTCTCCTATTTTTTCCCTCATACATATGAACGGAATAGACCGAACTGTTCATTGTGTGAGTCTTTTTCTCCTCTCTCTTACTCTCCTATTTTTCCCCTCATACACATGAACGGAATAGACCGAACTGTTCATTGTGTGAGTCTTTTTCTCCTCTCTCTTACTCTTCTATTTTTCCCCTCATACACATGAACGGAATAGACTGAACTGTTCATTGTGTGAGTCTTTTTCTCCTCTCTCTTACTCTCCTATTTTTTCCCTCATACATATGAACGGAATAGACCGAACTGTTCATTGTGTGAGTCTTTTTCTCCTCTCTCTTACTCTTCTATTTTTCCCCTCATACACATGAACGGAATAGACCGAACTGTTCATTGTGTGAGTCTTTTTCTCCTTTCTCTTACTCTCCTATTTTTTCCCTCATACACATGAACGGAATAGACCGAACTGTTCATTGTGTGAGTCTTTTTCTCCTCTCTCTTACTCTCCTATTTTTCCCCTCATACACATGAACGGAATAGACCGAACTGTTCATTGTGTGAGTCTTTTTCTCCTCTCTCTTACTCTCCTATTTTTTCCCTCATACACATGAACGGAATAGACCGAACTGTTCATTGTGTGAGTCTTTTTCTCCTCTCTCTTACTCTCCTATTTTTCCCCTCATACACATGAACGGAATAGACCGAACTGTTCATTGTGTGAGTCTTTTTCTCCTCTCTCTTACTCTCCTATTTTTTCCCTCATACACATGAACGGAATAGACCGAACTGTTCATTGTGTGAGTCTTTTTCTCCTCTCTCTTACTCTCCTATTTTTTCCCTCATACATATGAACGGAATAGACCGAACTGTTCATTGTGTGAGTCTTTTTCTCCTTTCTCTTACTCTCCTATTTTTTCCCTCATACACATGAACGGAATAGACCGAACTGTTCATTGTGTGAGTCTTTTTCTCCTCTCTCTTACTCTCCTATTTTTCCCCTCATACACATGAACGGAATAGACCGAACTGTTCATTGTGTGAGTCTTTTTCTCCTCTCTCTTACTCTCCTATTTTTTCCCTCATACACATGAACGGAATAGACCGAACTGTTCATTGTGTGAGTCTTTTTCTCCTCTCTCTTACTCTTCTATTTTTCCCCTCATACACATGAACGGAATAGACCGAACTGTTCATTGTGTGAGTCTTTTTCTCCTCTCTCTTACTCTCCTATTTTTTCCCTCATACACATGAACGGAATAGACCGAACTGTTCATTGTGTGAGTCTTTTTCTCCTCTCTCTTACTCTCCTATTTTTTCCCTCATACACATGAACGGAATAGACCGAACTGTTCATTGTGTGAGTCTTTTTCTCCTCTCTCTTACTCTCCTATTTTTTCCCTCATACACATGAACGGAATAGACCGAACTGTTCATTGTGTGAGTCTTTTTCTCCTCTCTCTTACTCTCCTATTTTTCCCCTCATACACATGAACGGAATAGACCGAACTGTTCATTGTGTGAGTCTTTTTCTCCTCTCTCTTACTCTCCTATTTTTTCCCTCATACACATGAACGGAATAGACCGAACTGTTCATTGTGTGAGTCTTTTTCTCCTTTCTCTTACTCTCCTATTTTTTCCCTCATACACATGAACGGAATAGACCGAACTGTTCATTGTGTGAGTCTTTTTCTCCTCTCTCTTACTCTCCTATTTTTTCCCTCATACACATGAACGGAATAGACCGAACTGTTCATTGTGTGAGTCTCTTTCTCCTTTCTCTTACTCTCCTATTTTTTCCCTCATACACATGAACGGAATAGACCGAACTGTTCATTGTGTGAGTCTTTCTCTCCTCTCTCTTACTCTCCTATTTTTTCCCTCATACATATGAACGGAATAGACCGAACTGTTCATTGTGTGAGTCTTTTTCTCCTCTCTCTTACTCTTCTATTTTTCCCCTCATACACATGAACGGAATAGACCGAACTGTTCATTGTGTGAGTCTTTTTCTCTTCTCTCTTATTTCTTCCCTGATTCATATTCATTCATCGTACTTTTTGCATATGAGAATTTTTTGTCATTTTTATTTTTTCTTTGTTACTACTTTTGTTTAATCATTCATCTCTATGAAAACTGAACTCGTAGAGTATGAGAGCCATTAAAAGATCTCAATTCTATTCAGCTAGTTCGGAGTGTTGTGAGTATTTATAATAATATTCTACAATACTAGTTAAAGCAGTATTTTTAAAATACTATTTGAGTCATAATCACACAAGCGGAAACTGATTCTCTTTTCTAAACTTAATGAAAGAATATCCCTCTTCCGCTTCTGTGAAGAGAAAATGTTGGCATTTCGAATAATTACAATTTTTTTTCTCAAAATCAATCAATACAGATGAGTTCTTTCCGAAGGAGTTAAGGATGAGGAGTCAAAGGATGAAATTAGTTCTGTATGTTGAGGTGACGTGTTATGATAGACTGTGTGAGTATTCACTATTTTATTTCCTTCTACTCTTCTACTCTGATTATCTTGTCGTATTCCATACACAGTTGCCCCTAATTCTTTTGGTGAAACAGTACCTGATAATTCGTAGAAACCAACATTGATCTATTGTGCTAGATTATATTATATCATCACGATTATACTTTTCAAGCAATCAATCTCATTCACTCGCAATTTCGTTTTTGAGATTCATAGTGAGTGAGGAAAATTCTGTCATGACTGTGTGGCTGTTAGTCAACACGAACTGTTAAAATACAAAGTGAAGAATAATCGGCGTGGTGCCTCTCGGTTACCGAGTAACGTCATACAAAGGTAAATAGAATAAAAGTTCATTATTCCATAAAATTTCAAATGTTTCCCAATCCTACTGAACAATCTCCACTTTCCAACCCCCTTCCTCCCCCCTAATCTCCAGAAATTCATCCTCGACTCATCTCCACGAATCCCTCCACATGAATCAATCATTGGCTAAATAAACTCAAAAGTTCACCCCCAAAACCTCCTCGTCAATTGTTAATTCGGCTGAAATAATTTAAATTGAAAATAAAAAATTCCAGGAGAGATTGAGATGGATGTTGTTCTTGCGGAGGGCCTCATTTCTGGAGATCGAAGGATTTTACATGCCTGAAGTAGCGCCAGTTGAGTTCAAAAAGAGCCAGAAAGTCGATGTGAAAGCTATAAAATGACAAATACTTATCCTGTTTATATAATGATGAACAGCAATTGCCGTACGACTATTATTCCCTGCGTTTTTGTTTGCCAAAAAAAGGAACATGATTCTACAAATCTGAGAATTCAGGTGAGGAGGTACTGTGTGGTGATCGTATCCTTAATAGACCGCAGGAGGTATCAATGGGCGAGAATGTTCTTACAAAGTA
This sequence comes from Aleiodes alternator, assembly GCA_963921955.1. Taxonomy (NCBI): domain Eukaryota; kingdom Metazoa; phylum Arthropoda; class Insecta; order Hymenoptera; family Braconidae; genus Aleiodes; species Aleiodes alternator. The sequence continues at coordinate 16,394,995 of OY998098.1, forward strand.
TTGTGCAATGATCCAATGACTCCAATCCAGAGAGCGTGAGTAGAGCATTTTTCCCCCCATAATAATCTTCAACTCCTTTGCTTTTCCATTTTTCCGAAATAGAAAAGAATCGATTCCCTTACTTCATTCATTGATTCCCTTCTCATCGGACATTTTTTCACCGGTCGCTATTGTGTCTCAAAACGAGACTCCTGGATTTGAAGTGTACGAGAATATCGCTATCTCGTTGAGTTTCCGAAATATTACTCCAAAATGAATCACAGGACATATTGACTTATCCTGTTTTAACTTTTTTCGATTGAATTTTCATTTGAAAACTCCAGCAATGGAGGAGTGTGATAGGGGATCTCTCGTGTAAGGAAGAGTGAGAGTAAAGAGAAGAGATCCCTATGGAATATCTCTTTTTTTTACAAATATTCTTATATTGTGTTTCTTATTCTCTTAGGAGTGCCCATTCAATATTACGAAAATCTGAGTTTCGATGGCAACTGGACTATGGAGATGTAGGGTGAACAGTCCATTTGCGGAACACCTTCCATAAACGGAACACTTTTAACGTTTTATGCGATATTTCGAATGTCTGCTAACCTATCGTACTAATTATTTTTTCTAAATTGATTTAGTATCCCTACCTATGATGTCATAAAGCGTTTCATATCTCAGTGGTTAATTTGTATTAAATATTCTCAAAAAACTGTACTATGTATCACTTTGCGGCCAATAACAGTTAGCTGTGAGTGTGGGACCGCTAACTTGCTGAGCAAAGTTTTTAATAATTGTAATCATCAAATGTGGTGAGTTGAAGTTAATATTGATCTAAAAACTTGAATTCGTCAATTTTCATAATTTATTCCCATCAAAAAATTGAAATTCTTCATTATATATGGCGTTCCGCTATTTGGGTCGGCTTTTCATCCAATTTCCATTTACGGAACATTCGTCAGTTATGGTATTTAGACTTTCCTGACCCGGGTTTTCTCCTGAATTTTCCCCTGGGTTTTTCCCAACAAACCCATTTGCAATCCACTGAACATTTCCCGAAAATTTTGGAAGCAGAAAATCAAAGAAATGTCGAAAAAATGTGATTCAACTTTATTATATTTTCAAGTCAAAATAATTCTATTGTTTTTTGCATATTTGTGAAAATACATGAATAAAAGAACTGGATTTATGTGTTCATTCGATTAAAAAATGTGTTTTTGTTACTTTTGTTCAATCCTCCTATTTCTTTGCTAATAGAATTGTTTCCGTCATTGTGCCAAATGCAATAGGCAAGTCTCTGAGATCTGATGTTCCGTAAATGGACAGATGATGTTCTCCTTATGGCAAAAGTGTTCCGTTTTCGGTCTTTTAGACTTGCACGTATTTATCCATTTTTATCGATATTTTCTCATGAAATAAGATGTAGTTTTAATTTTTTTTTTTCAAAATATACTCAATTTGGACTCCAGCAGTATTTTTGTTACTTTTTTCAAAAGAATATCTAATTTTTCATGAAAGCGCAAACTTTTGAACGACCTTAAATGTTCCGTAAATGGACTGTTCACCCTAGGCACGGGAGTCCTACATACGCCCACGGGCTCTGCCACTAGCCTGGCCAAGTGCTTTGTAAATCGTGAGGAAAGGAAAAATCTGAGCCTAAACCACAACAAAAGACTCCAAAAGCAAGGAGTTACAATGGTCGTGCGTCGACCATTTTCAAACCACCGAAGGAACCCGATAGCCAATCGCAGCGGAGGAGCCAATTAGATGGGTGTAGCCAGTTGCAGCTATCTGTTGCCCAGAGAATCATGTAATGGTTGAACGTGGCGCAGGCTGTACCAGCAGAACAAGAAAGTGAGTCGCGAGTTTTATTAGTATAGGAGAAAGTGTGGTAAAACATGAAAGATATTTTTCGCTCTCAAAAATAACACAAAATCGATGAAAATATGGAAAAGAAACATTTTTTCTAAGATTCCACTGAAAAGCTGAGGGAATTTCCCATCAAAATCATATGTTAGAAGTTGTTTTTTTGAATTTTGCAAAATTTTCATATTTAACTCGAAATTTGAAATCATCCTCAAAACCACCATTTGTATCATCCGCTCTATTAAGTTTCACTAGATATTCTCTTTTAATTCAAACAGTCTTTCTGTTCTTTTCCCATTATTGAACATTTTCGAAGTCACAGTCTCTTTTGTTCAAATATTTTAAAGATATTCTGTTTTTCCCGTTAATTAAATGCATCATAATTAAATAATGTTTCATTTTTTTGTTACAGAAAAGCAATCTTCGGTCTGTGGAGAGATTATCTGAACGGGTCAGAATTGTTTGCTCAGCTCAGCATAATTCTGGTAAGTTGAAATATAATTTTGTTTTTGTCCATTACAACCTCCTCCATTGTTTGATAAATTGAGAGGTGAATGGTGAGCGATTTTGCCTTGATCTCTTCTTGTCGTGAATTTCAAGAACTATTTCAGAGCGAAAAGGGCGTATTTCTCAGAGTTTCGGAGATATTCTCAAAAAACTAATGAAAGAGCAAATAGAATTATCCTATTTTGCTTTTCTATTATACAATTGTGTTCTTATACTTACCTTTTCACATATTACAGATGATGCAGTCCACGAAGAACAGACGCAGGAGACTCCCGATGATGCTGGTGAGTTGATTTTTTTTTCACTTTCCTTTCCTTTAATTGATTCAGTAGCAAAAGGGTCAACAGGATAAGTCGATTTTTCCTGTGGTTAATTTTGCAATAATGTTTCGGAAACTGAGCGAAATAGCAGAATGTTAATAGAGACCTTCTTTCTAGAGGATAATCGAATCTACAAAAAAGATCACAAAAATTCCGCTTTTTCACTTATTTTCTGAAATATTCCTCACAAATGAATCACAAAAGAAATTGAGTTGTTCTGATTTACATTTTTATGGATAAATTCTAATTTACATTTAACAATGATCTCAATTTTTCTTCATCAGAAAATCATGGAGATTCCGTGAAGCATGCGGCTGAAGAGGACAATGAATCATGGCCAGATGAGATTCCAGGCACTCCAAGCACTAAAGATGAAGGTAAAATAGTAGATAGAAAAATTTTTTTTTTTGCGGATTCTCTTTTTCTTGTTTACATATAATAAATGCTCAAGTTTCGAATCTTTCGCTTTTTTCGTTCGTGCTGATTCAAATTTCTTCCCTTTTACAGATTTTTTTCCATTTCTTCTGCAATTTCCGACCATCATTGAAAATTCAGCTATGGGGCAGAATATCGGAGATCCGGGAAATCTAATTTCATCCAATTAATACACACTATTGTAAGTATCTACCAAAACATATCACGAAAACAATCTCCAATTATTGTTCGAGTCGTAATTACTCAAAATAAACATGACTAGTTTTATCATTTTTGAACACTAATTCTCTATACTAATGGAAGAAGTGCTTTTCTTCACTCACATCACGAGAAACAATGGTCAAGTTCAGATTAATTGATGTATTTTTTTTTTTTTGCAATCAATCATGTTAGCTAAGTCTAGTATGAAGAATCAAGAATGCGGGCCGGAGAGAGAAAATTGGTCCATATTTCCAGAGGTATCCCAAGTAGGAGAGTGAGTATTTATTCATTTTATCATAGACAATATTGTTAATTTCCATACACAGTCGATCTCAATCTTCAAAATTTTCATCATGGATTACTAAGAACAGAATACATAGCTTCAATCCGAGACATTATCTTTTTTTCGAAAATTGTGGGACATCGGTAAATTTCAGAATTCATCGCAAGGAAAGGATATCGAATCGAAATTATATCAATATCTCGAAAGGCGTAAAATTGTCAGGGCATAAGAACCATAGCGAAAGAAATTACACAATAATCAATTATAATTCATATAAGATGTTATAGGATTTATGATTCATAAGTGTTGCAATCATTTTTGAATTCTCAAACATTCATATGGAAACAAGAAGATGAGAATCAAAAAAACCATTCCTCAATTCTTAAGTGGAGATAGGAACAATTTGATTCATTCAGACACTCATATTTCTGTTTTGCATAATTCAGAAAGGCAAAATATCATAATAATTTGCGAGAAAAAAAAAATAATTTTAATGAATGTAAAATTTTGCTATTGCAATATTATTGATATTCTTCCGAATTTGTTGAAAACTGATATTAGTATTCAAAAAAATGATAGTTCGAACATTTTTAGTTCATATTAAAGAAAATCTGGTCATTACCTACTCATTGTCTTTTGTATTCCCATAATAATGATAAATCCTGCACTTTCAATATTGAAATTGTTTTCAGAAAGAACATTCATGCCAGACACGCGTGGCGCGCTTTCAATTACTAGTATTTAAAAAAAGAGCAACTTCCGATCGATTATTTCCAAAGTTCGATTGATCGATGCATTATCTCGCATCTCAGTCGATAGTTCTGTTTCACTCATTCTATAGTCGAGCTATCCAAAGATTTCTTCCTCAAGCGACATCTAGACTGAGTTGAAGTTAGGTCACGAGAAGTAATATCTTTCGATAATCAAACTATAATGTAAAGTGATCCGCCATGCTTGATATTCAGGCCTTGTGTCTTTCATAAAGGGGTAAGGGGAATAGAGATTTCTCTATTCTTCCTGCTTTGTCAAGAAATCACACGCATACACTTGCAATTTTGTTTTTGAGCTTCTCAGTGGATGAGGTAAATTCTGTCGTGACTGTGTGACGAGTACAATACGACCTGTTAAAACACACAGTGAAGAACAATCGGCGTGGCGCCTCTTCGTTACCGAGTAACTTCATACAATGGTAAATAAGACAAAGTTCATTATTCCATAAAAATTCCAAATCTCCTTCTAATCCTTCTGAACAATACCTCCACTTTCCCATTTCCCAGAATCTCCAGAAAATCATCCTCATCTCCACGAATCCTTCTTCAAAAATTCATTATTGGTTAAATAAACCCAAAAATTCACTTCCAAAATCTCCTCGTCACTTGTTGATTCGGCCGAAATAATCTAAATGAAAAATTAAAAATTCCAGGATAGACTGAGATGGACGTTTCTCTTGCTGATCGCCTCAATTTTGGAGATCCAAGGATTTTACGTGCCTGGAGTAGCACCAGTTGAGTTCAAAAAAGGCCAGAAAATCGATGTGAAAGCTGTCAAAATGACGAGTATTCACACACAATTGCCGTACGAGTATTATTCCCTGCGTTTTTGTTTACCAAAAAATGGAACATTATTCTACAAATCGGAGAATTTGGGTGAAGTACTGCGTGGTGATCGTATTGTTAATACACCGTATGAGGTATCAATGGGCGAGAATATTCCATGCAAAGTATTGTGCAATGATCCATCCACTCCAATGACGTGGAACGAGGAGGACTCGAAGCGTGTTATTGAGCGAATTAGGCACGAGTACATTGTGCATCTTCTGATTGACAATCTTCCAGCTGCAACAAAGAAAATTCATAAGGATGACAGTGTCATGGTTTATCATGGCTACAGACTGGGAGAAGTACTTGGGGATCAGGTCTACATCAACAATTACTTGAAATTAAAATTGAGCTACCATAAGCACGGGGAAAATGTGTTTCGGGTAGTTGGTTTTGAGGTCGAGGCAAGATCTGTTGATTACACTCAGGTTGAGTTTGATGGCAACAACTGTCAGCCACCGGGACAAGTTGGCCCGCAATTTGTCAACCCGAAAAGCACGAAGTTGTTGTTTCTTTACTCTGTTGAATGGACGCAGTCTGATGTCAGTTGGGCTAGCAGGTGGGACATTTATCTTGGCATGAGCGACGTCGAGATTCATTGGTTTTCCATAATAAACTCGGTGGCAGTAGTTGTGTTCTTGTCAGGTAATTAATGTCAATTTGTCACGATTTTATTTTGTCACCAGTTTTTTTTTTCAGAGTATTTAGGAGTTTAAGGGAGGAGGAGCGATTTTGCTCTAATTCTTTTTCGTAAAAAATCTACTGAAAAGCTACAAAGAAAAATTGATGCAAAACCGCTCTATCTCGCTTAAATTCCGAAACAAAAACTTGAATTTTTCAAGTTTATTGAATTCTGTTATTAGTGGTTTTGGAATATTTAGGAAACTAAACGAGATAGAGCGTTCTTCTCTAGAATTCCCTTGTAGTGCATTCTAAGTGTTACAAAGAAGGATTCGATATAATATATCCTTAGATTTTATATCCTTAAAAAACAAGAATTGGAAGTATTCTCATTGAATTTCCTTTGTCAGCAGTTTTTCAACGAATTATCTTGGAATCTTAGCGAGATAGAGCGAATTTTTACAAATTTTTCTTTTGTAGAGAATTACCAAATCTACAAAAACTATAAAAAAGAATTGATGCGAAATCGCTCTATCTCGCTTATACTCCATGATATCTTCAAAAAAAAAACAGAATTTCAAGTTTTTAAATAAATTCCATTTTGTAATCAGTCTTTTAGAAATATTGAGGAATCTAACCGAGATGAGGCGCGATTTGGCCCTAATTATTTTTTGTAAAGAATTTCTGAAGCTACAAAAAAAGAATTGGAACAAAATCGCTCTATCTCGCTTCCTTTCCGTCATATCTTCAAAAAAAACTGACGAAATAAAGTGGATATGTGCAAGAAACTTCGCATTTCTCTTGATTTATAACTGAATAACACTCCTTTTTCAGGAATCCTCACGATGATCATGGTGAGAACCCTGCGGAGAGATATAGCGAGATACAACGCTGGAGAGAGCGACTCTTTGGCTGGCCTAGATGAGTCTATAGAGGAGACTGGATGGAAGCTCGTACACGGCGATGTTTTTCGTCCTCCAACGAACACGAGGCTTTTCGCTGCTGTCATTGGCAGTGGCATTCAAATATTCTTCATGGCACTAATCACCATATGTAATAATCCAATATCTTCCTCTTTATCGAGAGTTTCAAAGCCATGATAATGAAATTAGCATACATCTTACAATTTTTCGCATCTTTCTTAACCAAATAATTATTTGAAAAATATTTTAAAAATTTGCACCCGCAGTTTTTCGAAATTTCTACATATGCATATTTTTTATTTTTTATAACAATAATTCATTAATTAAAAAAAAAATGAAAATTATGAAAATTGTCAGATATCTGCTATTTTCAATTTCATCCAAAGTCCAGAAAGTAATCAATTTTCTCATTTGATATTTAATTTTCAGTCTTCGCAATGTTGGGAATGCTCTCACCAGCTAGCAGAGGAGCTCTAGCCACGTGCGCCATATTCCTCTACGTTTTTGCTGGACTAGTAGCTGGATATTTCTCAGCCAGACTCTACAAAACAATGAGAGGAAGAGAGTGGAAGAGAGCTGCATTTCTTACTGCAATGTTCTATCCTGGAATTGTCTTTACCACTTGCTTCTTCCTGAATTTCTTCGTCTGGGGGAAACACAGCTCTGGTGCTGTGCCTTTTACCACGATGCTTGCACTTCTCTGCTTGTGGTTTGGAATCTCATTGCCACTTGTGTATCTGGGATACTTTTTTGGATACAGGAAACAACCTTTCACACATCCGGTTAGAACTAATCAGATACCAAGGCAAGTTCCTGACCAACTGTGGTACATGAATCCAATATTGTGGTGAGTAAACGATTTTTTTGTGGTCCAGGAAATTTCTGGCGTAATACTGAATGAAATAGCAGCCATCTGGCAATTTTTATTATCTTTATTTCAATACATAAACTATTTTTTAAAAAATAAAAAATGTGCACTTGTAGAAAATTCAAAAATACATGCCTGCAAATTTTTTAAATATTTTTTTAATAATAATTTATTTATTTTCAAAAAATTCAAAAATGATGTGCTTTTTCCATGAAACTGAAAATAGCAGAAATCTGAGAATTTTTAGATTTTTTTCCTTTCAACACATAAATTATTTTCAAAACAAGGAAAATATGCAAATGGGAAAAATTAAAAAATTTATAAGTCCAAATTTTTTAAACATTTTTTTATAGTAACTTAGTTCTTTGAAGAAATGCACAAAATTGTCAAATATCTGCTCATTTCATTATCATCTAATTTCGTTGGAATTGTTATTAATTGAATTTTTCATGTGTTTTTTTTAACAGTACACTAATGGCAGGAATTTTGCCTTTTGGAGCAGTTTTCATCGAATTATTCTTCATTCTAACGGCACTCTGGGAGAATCAGTTCTATTATCTCTTCGGCTTCCTCTTCCTCGTCTTCTGCATTCTCGTAATATCGTGCTCCCAAATATCCATCGTAATGGTCTATTTCCAATTATGTGGAGAGGTAAGAAAAATATTCCTGATTACAAGCTTGATGTTTGTAAAATCAAAGGAAAATTAAAAGGATTGTGAGACTAAAAATAGCAGACATCTGACAATTCCCACAAGTTAAAATTTTTTTTACAAATAAATTATTTTTTAAACACTAAAAAAATATACAAATGTAGAAAATTTGAAGAACTACATTTGCAAATTTTTCTTTTTCATTATAGGGGAAGGTGGGGCAAAATAGACATCAGGGGTAAAATGGACATATAAATGTTTAGGCAGATATAATGGAAAACTCTTGAAATTAATAGAAATATTGGCGGCAGATTGTTTTCGATGATTTTAATGGAAAGCTGAGGAAATTTTAGGCTGGAAACAAGAGCCGAAACTAATTTTTTTGAATTTTTGGCGATTTTGACTTTTCTGAGCATTTAAGAGGGGCAAAACCCTTCCTTTTCTTGAAAATTTTCAGTTTTTTGAGAATATCTTCGGTTCTATTTGTCGTAGCGTAAAAATTCCGACGGGAGGTGAAAGGTGAGATCATTTACCATCGATTCATAGGGTTTTCAATTCAAAAATATTAATTTTAAAGGTATTTATGGGCATTTTTGTGAAACAGTTTTGTAAAACAGTTTTTGGCCTATAACTATCCCAAAAATTGATATTTTTGAATTCAAATCCCCATAAATCGATGGGAAATGAACTCACCTTTCATTTGAGACCAATCACGAATTGCTACGACCAATAGAACCCGAGATATTTACAAAAAACTAAAAATTTCCAAAGAGGAAATTTTACCTCTCAAAAATGCCAAAAAATATCGAATTCTCAAAAAAAGCGAAAAAAATACATCTGATGCTCGTTTTCCGGCTAAAATTTTCTCAGCTTTCCAATAGAATCATCAAAAAAAATCCATCTCTAACTGTTTCATTACAGTGTCCATTTTGTTCCACTCTCCCCTGATCATTTATTTGTTAAAAAAATCCTAGAAAATTGTAAGACGTTTAATTTCATTATAATAAGGAAGTCATTAAGTTTTTTTTCATTTTTCCAGGATTACAGATGGTGGTGGAGAAGTTTTATCGTTGGTGGAGGATCAGCAGTTTATGTTTTAGCATATTCAGTATTCTATTTTATGACAAAACTCGAGATAACAGAGTTAGTGCCAACACTAATGTACTTTGGCTACACAGCACTGATGGTACTAACATTTTGGCTATTAACAGGAACTATTGGATTTTTTGCTGCATATGCCTTTATTCGTAAGATTTATGCAGCTGTTAAAATCGACTAGTCAGATGTATCTGTGTTGGTCAAGTGAGAATATTCCTGTAATATTAACTTCTTTTTTTTTTTTTTTTTGAATCAATCTTTATTGTGAATCAATGGCAAGTGGAGGCGCCAGAATGAATCCAGCCGAATTATTTATTTTCGGTAACTTGGAAAATTCCAAATAAAAATAATGAGAAAAAAAGAGTAATTTATGAAAGAAATAAGTTAATGACCATAGAAATTGAATAATGTCATATTTTGTAAAATAATAATTTTTTAATGATAAATAACGTGTATGTGTGTGTGTGTGTGTGTGTATCTCGATTGAGTGGAGCTTCGAGGAACGATTGAAAGTACGAATGATTTGTGATAGAATTATTTTTCTTCTCCTTTTTCATAGTAAAATCAAATTTTTCGGTTTATAATACAAAATTAATGACCAATAATTGACAAGATTAATTTAATAATTGGTGAATTATCGTAGAAATCATTCCTGCATTGAGTACTTAGTATTCTCATAATTTTACCAATTGAGAAATTGATCTAGCACTATAAAAATCATGAATAAAATATAAAAAATAAATTAAAAACGAATTTTTTCTCAAATAATTTCCAATAAACACCTTTATCTTGTTTTACGCTATTATATTTAATTTATGTACAAGTCATGGTGAGGCAATCAAGTAAATTACAGACTAGTTTTGAACTAATGCATTGTAATGAGTGTGTATAAAGTTAAAGTATCAAAAAAAAAAACAAAATTGATCACATACAGACATGAAAATCATATCAATAGCACGTGTGTCAGTGGAGTTTCAAAAAATTGTGGAGATTCATTTTTTGTTTAGCTCTGAATAATAAATAAATTATTATCAGAAGAACACCAATTGTGTAAATAGATATTACAGTTGATTCTTCAGGCATGTAACATTTTGAGTAAGCGTAATTATTCGGCGTGAAGATACCCTGCAACAAAAATCATTTGCAATTGTTAAGAAAAGAAAATGCGATGAGATATTTCTTGATAAAAATGGAGAGACTATACATGTGACATTTTTTAAAATTTAGACAAATAAATTACTATATACTATTTCGAAAAATGGTTAGAAAATTTGTACTTAGTTTCAAAATTTTCTATTTGTGCATATTTTTCATTTTTTAAAAAATGATTTATTTCTTGAGAAAAAAAACACGAAACATTGTCAAATATCTGCTATTTTCAATATCTTCATTATTATTATGAGCAATCCTATTGAAAATGAAGTTTCTGCGTACAATAGCAGACATTTGATGATTTTTCCATTCTTTCTTTTCTCTTAACAAATAATTTATTTTAAAAATTGAGAAAAGTATAAGTGCGAATTTTTTAAATCATTTTTAAATAATAATCTATTTGTTATTAAAAAAAAAAACTAGAAAATTGAATAATTCTATTGAAAATTTAGTTTATTCTTACCATTAAAAAAGAAGGATTATTTTTATTTCTCCAGCTGAAAGATGGAACAGTAATTTCCAACGTTTGATCTCTGTGCATTTTTTTACAGCCATGATGTGTATGACCATCTACAATTAATCTCGGATTGAGTATATCAAGAAGTTGTTCAGATGCTTCTTTAGACAGGCACTCCCATCTTTCCCTGAATTTAATATCTTTAATATCTTCTGGTGCTTCATCCGGCTCGGAACACATTGAATCAGATTCTCTGTACATTGGATAATGCTGGAGAAGTATTGGTCGACTGTAGCGTTTTATCGGCTTTATGGGACAATCGCCAATGCCTTTAGCACACTTCAAGTGTTTCGCTATTTTATTAAGTGCAACTTCTGTTGGTCTGCACAAAAAACAACCGTCACCTTCCAGAGCCATGCTGTTGACCAGTACAAAATGATTTCCTCTTATCGTCACTCTTTTGACACTCGGGGCTTTCATTGCATTCATGAATCGCTGATTCAAATACGGCGTTATCACGTAATGAAAGCCCATATCGTGATTTCCAGCAACTACGTAGATATAAGTGTTCTGGGGCACGGAAAATAGGGAATTGAATCTTCTGACATAGGCCTCGAATTCGGCAGATCCACACCAAAGTCCTTCGTCAAAAATGTCACCTGAAAATCCAAAAATTTTGGTCATTATTTAATTTCAATAGTGGAAATAAAGGATATCTTGGAAATCGTTGGGTTTAGAAGAATTTAGTACGAGACCAGTTTTGTAGAGAATTTAATTCTCTACAAAAAAGGTTTCTTGACATTTTTCCTTAAATCTACTCGCTTCCAAGATATTGAGGTGAGAAGAACTATTTTTTCAGATCAATCAATTTTATTCTATCGGTTTTTCGAGAATATATGGGGAATTAAAAGAGATAGAGCGATTTTGCCTAAATTGTTTCTTTTAGCTCTTGAAATTTTCAAGATTTTAAAGAAAGGATTCATGCAAAATCGCCTTATTTTGCTTAGATTCTGAGATTTCCGAAAAAACCTGATGACAAAATGAAATTAATGAGTCTGAAAACTTTATGTTTTTGGGTGGGAATGTACAACATACCCAATACGAAGACAACATCGGGTTTGTGAAGGCTCATGACTGTCTGAAATGCTCGATACATCTGCCATTCTCTGGAAACAAGGAATCCTTCAAGATGATGAGAGATGAAACTACTTCGAAGTTTTCAGAAAACTCGAAAACTAAAAAAAATCTCGGAAAGTAAGTGAGATAAAGCAATTTTTACAACGACCTTCTTAATAGAAAATTTCAAGAACTACAAAAATTGCTCCATCTCGCTTGTATTCCGAAATATTTTGCAAAAACTGAGGATAAAGTGTAATCGATTTGATGGAACTAAAATAGCAGACATCTGACAATCTTTACATTCTTTTTTCATCTCAACGAATAAATTATTTTAAAAAAATGAAAAATATGCACATGTGGAGAAATCAAAGAAGTATAAGTGTGAATTTTTTTGAAGTTTTTTCAATAATAATCTACTCGGTTAAAAAAATTTAGAAAATTTTAAGATATGTGATAATATTATTAACATATGGATTTTCCTGAAAACTTCATTTTCTTGAAGATTAAAGGGATAAAAGGTGTTCCACCTTCGGAGTTTGTCGAACCAATGTCCATGTCGTGATCCCAAAAGATGAGGATCTGCAATGAACATCGCTTTCACTGGCCTCTCTTCCAATTTTGGAGGTACAATACTAGCATCAGCCTTTTCAGGATCCAAATGAGGCCATCCACACTGTAAAAAAACCATCAACCCATTAATCAACCCATCAAGCCATTAATGAGGATGAATTGGGGTTGAATTGGTGGATTACCAATTCAACCCCACTTATCCTCAATTTTAAATCAACCCAAAAAAAGGAAATTTTGCATAAAAATTCATTTTTTCTTCTAATTTATCAATTCTTTTAATATCTCGGAAACTAAGCGAGATAGAGCAATTTCACTTGACACCTTTTTTGCAGAAAATTCCAAAAGCTACAAAAAAGATCCCCTGCAAAATCGCTCTATCTCCCTTAATTTCCTTGCTATCTCAAAAAAACAAAAAATAAATCATAAATTAAAAAAAATCTTTTTCTTCATAAAAAAAAATTGAAAAATACATCTTTTTTTCACCTGTACGAGTACAACATAGTAGATTAAATATTCACAGAACAAGAATAAGCAAAAAACACCAAAAGAAGCTTCAATCAAGTGTTGCTTGAACAATTTCCTCTTATTTCCCAGCATTTTTCCTTCTCAAACTGTCATTTCCATCAGTAAATCAACACAACACTCCCCTCAAATCCCTTAAACCCTTTCCCGCCCTCTCCCACCATCATTATCATCATCATTATTACTGATCAGCTCTTTTTTTTCATTCATTTATTCACTTGATTTCAAAAAATATCATTATCACTACAAAAAACAAGTGTTGTGCTCAATTTTCGTGTTTTTATCGATTCCAAAAAAAATAAACCATTGTCTTAGAGTCAAAGAGGCGTAAGTCCTACGAATAGGCATAACACTTACGCCTTTTTGACTTTAAGCTGAGAAAATAACACTAGCTCTTCGTTTTTTGGTAATTAAACAGTAACTGTACTTCACGTCGTCAGCCAATGGCGCTAGTCTCTCCTCGAATGAGCGAGAGAGAGAGGGAAAGAGTAGTCGTGTCTTTTCGTCTCTTTCATTTAGACGAGTAATTGAGGGCGCATGCGCACTGGTGTTAACCGCGAGAATTTGAATTTTGTACATAACCTAGAAACGCAAAAATTCGTCATCAAATTCAGATATTTCTTAAATGTCAAGAATTATTTGGATAAAAATTTAAATTTACAGTTGATATGAAAAATATGGACACTGGTAGAGCTTTACTGTCTTTCAAGGTCATGATTTAAAATTCAAATTTTCGCGCCTCACGTGTCCTGCGCATGCGCTTTCATCACTCTTTTAGAAGAGACCCAAAAACACGACTTGCACGAAGGGTGGGAGGGGGGAGGTGACAGAGAGAGAGGGAGAGGGAGAATCTAGGGAGGTTGGCTATAGCTAATTTTTTTTTTCGTCAAAAATCCGAGATTTCCACGAGTCTCAAACAATTATATATTTCCCCATAAACAATTAATTCAGCAGTATAAATTCAATTAATTGTGCTGTTAATACGTGGAGAAAAACTTAATTTAATAAATCATATTGATTATAACTAACCGGCAGGATATCCGGTTCTTTTTTTTTTTTTCTTTAATTTGCTGAAAAAATACAAGGAAAGGAGGAGTGTGTGTAACGTGCCCCAGCAGAAAATTGTGATCATGGCGGTGCCCACGGCCGGTGTTGGTAAGTCAAATTCACTAAAAACACGTAAATTCAATTATTTCTATTGTATTTTATTTTATTTTAATTATGTTTTTTTGTTTGACAATTGATGATTTATGGTTAAAAAAATATTGGAGTTGATTTTATTGTTTAAATGATTTTTTTCAATTGTAGGTTTGACAGTTTGGGACTTTGGTCAATGGCATCAGATCGAATTTTTTGCTCCGAAAAAAGAGTTTTTTTGGGGTTTTGGGAGGATTTTTGGGGATTTAAAAGGCGCAGTTGGTTTGAGGGGCTTTCAATGGCCTTGGGGACGTGGGGGGAGGGAATTGGGGGGAAATCTTTTTTTTTTGAGAAGCTTAACCTCCAATGAAAAACTGAAAACTTGGAATTTTTAAGAATTTTGAAGTTTTTGGAGACAAATTTTATTTCAAAATGATTTTATCATTTTATTTGTTAGAATATCTCGGAAAGTAAGCGAGATAGGGTGATTTTTGATGAACACTTTTTTCTAGAGGATTTCGAGAGGTACAAAACATGATTCGGGGGAATTTGCTCTATCTCGCTTAGTTTCCGAGATATTTTGGAAAAAGTGTTGATGCGATGGAAGAGATTTTTTTTAAGGATTTTTTGTATTTTGTAATTTTTAGGGGCAATTAATTTTAGAAATTAATTTTTGACGTTTCAGTGGTTCCGAGGAACTTTCGCTTACTGGAGGAACTCGAGCAGGGACAGAAGGGGGTTGGTGATGGCACCATCAGCTGGGGATTGGAGAATGATGATGACATGACTCTTACTCATTGGACTGGGATGATTATTGGGCCTCCAAGGGTAATTTTATTAATCGTAATGAAATTAGCAGGTGTCTGACAATCTTGTGCATTTTTCAAGGAAGCTCAATTGTTATAAAAAAATATTTAAAAAATTCGCACTTGTAGATTTTTAAATTTTTCTACATGTGCATATTTTTCACTTTGTTAAATAATTTATTTGTTGAAAAAAGAAAAATTGTCTGATACCTGCTATTTTAAATTTCGTTATTTTTTTTGCTTTTCAATAAATTCAGAGTTTTCAGAAAAATTAATTTTATTTTGTCTCCAGGTTCGTTCTTCAATGTATCTGAATCTACGTGAGATAGAACAGCTTTATCCTAATCCATTTTTCTAGAGAATTTCAAGGACTATAATAAAGGATTAGGACAAAATGGCTCTATCTCGTTAAGATTTCGGGATATTAAAAAAAAATGACGATGAAATAAAATTGATTTCTTTGTAAATTGACAATATTTTCTTTTTTTTTTCATTGAATGAAGAAAAATAACAAAAAATGTGTCGAGAAAGGTTCATAGTGAATATAAATTTTACAGACGCCCTACGAGAACAGAATGTATAGTTTAAAGATAGACTGTGGTCAACGATATCCGGATGATGCTCCAAATGTGAGATTTTTAAGCAGAATTAATATGAATTGCATCAACAGTACTACTGGAGCAGTAAGTATTTAATTTAGTGAAAAAATCAATTAAAACTGGTGAAAATGCGTGGAAATAGTTGGGCTAGAATATTTTCGATGATTCCATTGAAAAGCTGGGGAAATTTCACGAAAAAAACCTGCTACATTTTTTTTCATAGAAATTTGAGATTTTTTTTTAATAAAAAAAAATTGTAAGAGGTGTTTTCCTGGAAAATTCATCAGTTTCTCAATGGAATCGTCAAAAAAACGTTCTCTACAACCATTCCATTGAAAATGCCCATTTTCCCAATTATTTCACCTTTTAATAATCATTTTTCCAATTATTTCCGCTTCTAATTTAATTTAATATCAAAAAAATTCAATTAAAGGTGGACAATCGCAGTGTACCAGTACTTGCCAAATGGCAACGTGAATACACAATCAAGACAGTACTCCAAGAATTACGTCGTTTGATGGCACTCAAAGAAAACATGAAACTATCTCAGCCACCTGAGGGTAGTACCTTTTAGCCTAACAACAACAGCAATTATTCGCATCTTCCTTATTGCAGTGGCATGAGACAACATCTAGTTACCAAATGATTGAAAAAAAAAAGGATAATGGGAAGAGAATTTTTCATTTCATTCACTGGTGCCCTGGTCTCCATTTCGTGAGGGAATCATAAGGAACAATGGAAAAATAACAGAAGAAAAACATTAAATTTAAGATGAAAAAATTAAGAAAAAAAAAATACATGATGAGTAAATAATAATTATCAATCTGGCACATACCACACATACACACTCATGTACAACACAGTTTAAATATATATGTATATATATTTATATACATTCATGTACACCTTTTCTTTTTTTTTTTTTCAATTTTTAATGAAAAAAGAGGGGTATATGCAACAAACAAAAAAAAAATCGTATTTTCAAACTAAACTGCGAGAATAGAATGAAATTCATGAAATGAACTCAATTAATAAAGTTCATAGAAATTAAATTGAGTGAGATCGCGAAAGGTGTTTATAAATTTAGAAAAAAAGGAAAAAAAAAAAAAAACATCGTAATTTGTGAAAATGTCTTATGCTTTTTGAATAATTATCACATTCTAATCTAATGAGTAAAAGAATTATTGAAGACCTATCGATGCAGTAAGAAGTGAATTATTTCTTCTACGATAATGTTAGTTATTTTCAAATCAACTGTGAAAATTTATCGGAATTTATTAGTTTTTCTCTACTTTCAGGCTCGATGTGTTATTGAGTAATCTTTCTGTGTCTTAATTAAAAATGATTTATTTCAAAAAATTTAAATTCGTGTGAAAAGGACAATGATGTAGGTAGAATATTTCTTTTTTTTTTTTTTTTTAATTTTAAAACCTCGAGATATAAATAAATGATAATACTGAAAAGTAACGGACATCCGACAATTTTTAGGATTTTTTTTGAAGAATAAATAAATTATTCTTCGAGTAAATAAAAAAAATGCACGTGTAGAAAATTCTAAAAATTATAAGTGCAATTTTTTTTAATAATTTTTTTGTAATCATCTATTTGTCTAAAAAAAATTCACAGAATTGTCAAATTACTGCTAATTTCATAATACTCATGATGAATATACTGGAAATAGCAGACATTCGACAATTTTTTGATTTTTTTCCTCTCAACAAATAAATTGTTTTTAAAAAAATAAAAAATTTGCATATTTAGAAAATTTTAAAATCTATTGGTGCAAATTTTGAAAATATCTATATTATTATAATTTATTCCTTTTAAAAAAATCCACAAAATTGTCAGATTTTTGCTAATTTCTTTATCATAAATAACGAGTAATTTTTTTGGAAATATCGTGCGGTCGAGGCCTTCACACGTAGATGACGACCGTCACGATGGCAAAATTATGCCTTAATCAGCAAAATTATAACACAGCGGGTAGCTTTTCAAATATGTAAAAAAGAAAAAAAATAAAGAAAAAAGAAACGAATAAATCAAACGAATTATTTAAGAATTATTTCCAAAAATTAACGACATCGCGGATTTTGTTATTTTTTAATTCGAATTAAAACTGTGTTTTATTAGATAAAAATGATAATAAAATTAATTAATACCGAGAATTATCATCGCAATAACAGAAGAAGAAAAAATATCCCTAGATTAAACAAATTAAATTAAATAATCAAATTGAAAAGGATGATAAAAACATTTTAATAATGATATTGATTAAATGAAAATCAGTAAAATTACGAGACCAAAAGAAAATTGCTGATTGAATTGCAATTAATTTACTTTTTTTTTTCCTACAATTATCACTAGAGTGTTAGCTTCGCAATTGAATAAAGAAATGAACAAAAAAATTATAAATAACAAGAATTTTTAAATATTTTCATGTTTAAATTATTTAATTGTCACCTATTAATTTTAAGCGTTTAAACGAAAAAAAAATATTGGTAATTAAGGAAAAATAATTACACATTAATTTTTACTGGGTATAAAGGTCGAGCCTTCCTGCTTACCTTTATTATTATCATTATTTTATTTCATTTTTTTTTTTCATTTTATTTTTCATTTAATTTATTAGGCTTATACGAATGATAATAAGACTGGTTTGGATGACGCCGGTAAATTTTTTTCAACATATTTATTAATTTATTCATTTTAAATTGCCTGTGAAAATAAGAAAAGAAGGGAAAAATCATACTTAATTCAATAATAATAATAAGCATATAAGTGAGAAAAAAACAAATTGATTAATTAATAACAGGATAAATTAAAATCGATAGATATTTTATAAAAATATCATCAATTTTTTTTTATTTTTCTTTTTCTCAAATCATTGTCCCTGATTTTCTTGAGAATCACAGGGATTACCGAAGTCATTCAAAAATTAATCTATAATATTATCATTACCATAAATTGTTACAATAAATTCCCCAATTTATTTAATTAATTTCAAAATTCATTATTTTTTTTGCTTGAATTTTTGGCAATAGACTACGCTTCGTGACGTTGTTTTACAATCGTTTTTTTTTCTTGCATTAGTTTTTATTTTTTAAATTAAATAATGAAGTTTATACTAGAGGCGAAATAATCATAAAGCAACGGAGATCGAATCGTAGATTATTACCTCTAATTATCAAATTTCTCGCATTTTCTTTTTAATTTTATCTCTTTTTTTGCTTGTTTTTTTTCGAACTCTCATTGTTTTTTTTTATCAATTCTTATAAGTTACAATTTGAGGAACATTGGGGTTGGTGTGTGTGTGTGTGTTGTGGAGTAACATACGAATTAGGTGGTATACAAACTCCAAGCTTTAAAAAGTTATTGGAAATGAAAAAATAAAAGTTAATTATTAAGTAAATAAATTTTAAAGGAATTCATTTGACTACGTACAAGATGAATATTTTTTTGTTATTATTTTTTCTTCTTCTTTCTTTCTTCAACAAATTAATATTCAAATCGTTTAATTTCTACAACAAAAAGTGATAATGAGAAAATTAATGAAGTAAATAAAGAAAAATAAAATGAAAATAGAGAGAACAATTCTCTAAATTTTATAGATTTTTTTTTTTCATTATTTTGAGGCGATTGAGGGACTGGGGAATGGCCACAATCTCGTCTCAGACTGCTTTTTCAATTTTTTTTTTCGCTTTTTTCAAGTTTTTCTTTCATTCATTTAACTCTTTCAATTAATCGTGCTTGATAAATAAAATGAGCGTGGAATTACCTAATGTCAATCTTTTTTTTAATCATTGTTTCATTTTTTTTTCTTTTTTTTTTTTGTTAAATTCTTTCAGAAAAACGCGTGGACGTGTCACCCTTGCGGAAAAATCATTTTTTATCAACAAATGTATTCAACAATTTTCACAGAATAATAATGAACGAAAATAAGAAGAATTCTATGAAGGAAAAGCAAAGATCAACTTTTATTGAACAATGAGAAGAACAAAAGGATTAAAAAATAGGAAAAATAATTGAAAATGCTTCTCCGCAAGGGCAATAATACTGCGAGTAAAATTAACAAATAAGAAGGCCCATCCACAATTCCAAGCGACCATTAACAACTGCTGTTTACTCTTATATTACCAAAAAAAAAGTTGCTCTTGTTTTTCTGCTTTTTTTTTTTTTTTAATTTTTTTTTCAATAATAAAAAGAGGAACGTAGAGAGAAAAATACGTGATTTTGTTTTCATACCATTAAATTTCATACACACGGAAGAATTGTGCATTTGAAGAACTGTGTTTGCAGTCTCTACTTATCAATCGCTTGATTAAGTATATTATTTTTGCCCTGATTATTAATATGATTAATGGCATCATTTGTCGCTGGTTTATCCTTCTTATTTTGCGTATTCGTTACGCTATCAAGGCCGAGTTTGCTCAATGTTCGAAGAGCTGTTAGTGCTGCTTGATCACGACTGGCACTTGTTGTTGGTCCATGACCGTGACAGACCTGTGGTGGATCAGTGCTGAGTGATACCAACGAGAGATACTCCTTGTAAACGCCCTGAAAATTCTATCAGTTTGAGTAATTGCATTTAGTCCGGTAATTCTATTAAACGAAGGGATAGGGGAAAGTGGGGTAAAATGGGGATTTTAATTAAGCGGTTCGAGATACAGATTTTCGGATGATTCGGTTGAAAAACTGGGGAAATTTTAGGCGAGAAACGTGCGTCCATATTAATTTTTTTGAATTTTTTGAAAATTTGGAATTTGAGTTTTTGGAGAAGTGGAAAAAAAAATTCATCTTTTTGGAGATATCTCCGGTTCAATTGATCGTAACGATTTGAGATTGATCCTCAATGAAAGATGAACTCATTTCCCATCGATTCATATAGTTATAAATTTTTTTGGGCGATTTTTCAAAAATTTATAGCCCATTTTCTGAAAATTGGTTTTTGTTCTATATCTATTTGAAAAAATCGATAATTTTATTTTTAGAACTATGTAAAATCGATGGAAAATGAGCTCACCTCTCATTTGAAACCATTCCTATATCGCTACAACCGATAGAAAACTGTAGGAAAGCTCAAAAAAGTAGAATTTTTAAAAAACTCCAAAATCTTCAAATTTTTTAGCAAAAAGTCAAATTTCTTAAGAATTCAAAAAAATAACTCCTGGCTCAGCATTTCCATCCGAAATTTCCTCAGCTTCCCAATGGAATCATCAGAAGAAACCTATCTTGAATATATCCATCAATTTCTCCCAATTCTCACAATATCATCGCCTTAGAAACAAAGTGCATCAGCATTGCACTTACGCCTTTCTGTTTCTAACATGACAATACAAAAAACTAAAACATTTCCATTTCACCCCTTGCATCCCTCTTACCCCACCTCCCCCTTTACCAAATTTAAAACTAAAATTACCTTTGGAAAATCACTGAATTCGACCTCAAAATTCAGTAGTTGCGCAAGATACTTCAACTGTTCTTTCGGCGAGATGCCTGATGGACTGCTCTGCTGCTGTTCCCTAAGCTCCTCCGCAACTGCCTGAACACTTGGTCCAGAATTCAACTTGCTCTCCTGTCCACCATCCACAAGTAACAGCCCAGGTACCAACTGTCTCCCAAGTGATCCCCCATGACTCTGCGGTTCATCCTGCTGCTGACTCTTCGGCTCATCCTCCAAAAACGTAACCTTCCTCGGTTTATTTTCAGCAGTTGAATTATCACTGTCTGCAGTCTTGATAGAAGGTTTTGTCGGTTGTGCCTGTGGTTTACTATATCCCAATTGTGCTAAAAGTGCCTCAGCAGCAGCACGTTTACCCAGTTTTTTATTAGGTCCAATTCCCTGTGCTTTGTGACGTCCTATTGATACCTCCATGCGAAATTCACGCCTCCTTGGTGCACCCTTTTCTTCAAGCAGCGTGTAAACCGGTTCTCTCTCCCTTTTAGCCTGTTGTATTTGAACTAAACGTGAAATTGGATTAACATCATCTGACGCCTCTGTCTCAGAACGTGGCTCCTGATAATCTTTTATCAAATTACGTGATTTTTTCTTTGTAGCCGGTGGCTTGCGCTTCAGTCTGATCGAGCGATTCTGTACATTACCAGGAATTGGTGGAAGCCTCTTGAGTTCATCTAGCATGAGCTCAGCTGCCCGTTTCTTCGATACTTTCTTAGATGATCCCTCACCTAAAGTTATCTTTTCACCAACAATGCACTTTGTTGTGAACGTCCGAATATGCGGTTTACCACTTTCCGAGACAACCTCAAAGCCAACGGACAGACCCCTTTTTAACGCTGTCTCATGGACCAAAGAGACTGGACTCTTGAGCTCTGCGTTTGGATCCTCGACTGTTGCTGATGAGCTTTCTGTGCTCGTTGTTGTCACCTCTTCAGGAAGAGGCAGCTGCCTTATCTGCTCCAAGGCTCTACTAGCTGCATCATGTCTCGCTGCTTGAGCAGTTACACCCTTTCCAATAAATTCTCGATCTCCCACTTTTAGAGTAACGAGAAAAAGACCTTCGGATTTTGGATGATACGCTCGATTCAACTGGGGATAAGGTGGATTGAAGATTCTCAGATGATTGGGAATGTTGCCATACTGATTTACAAAGGGCTGAGGATTTGCTGGAGCTTGTTTAAATGTGTAAATCGTCTGTTCACCTCGTTTCATTGCCAATGCATTGAGTTCGACTGTTGGAGGCAGATTTCCAGTGAAATTACCAGTTGTCGTTGGACTTTTACCCTGATGGCCAATTCTCATGCCACGTGGCTTTGGCGGTGGCTGTCTGTACCAGGTTTTTGTTAGTGCCTCTGTTGCTGCACTGTGCTGTGCTTTTTTTATACTTGGACCATCAGCTACGTACTCCTCTTCACCTAATTTAAGGGTCACTGTAAAACGCTTTTTGTGTGCTGGTCCCTGCTCATTTGTGAGTCTGTATTGGTGTTGAATTTTGTTGAAACGTGCCAATTCATTTACCAAGCACATTGGTGTCTTCTCTTTCATGTTTGCCAAATTTGCATTTGTAGCATTTGCGTGATTCTGATTGGACGGACTGTGGTCCCTCGATTCACGGTTATCTTGGGGGCTTTTTTTCTTGTCCGAGGGATTATTGTTTTGGAGTATCTGCTGTGGCTGTTGTTGCTGCTGTTGTTGATTTTGTTGCTGTGTCTGCTGTTGTTGGGGTTGCTGAATATTTCCTTGATGCTGGTACTGCACGACTGTCTGACTCTGCAGTACCACTCCGTCCGTCTGTCTGTTCGCGCCAATGCTTACCATGGTGCCTGTGTACATGATTAAACTTTAATTTATGATAATTTATTTTTTGGGCTGAAGAATTTTTCGCGGATTCGTACAAACAAATTTTTCTTATTTTTTTATTAAAAAATTTTTTTTTAAAGAAATTTATTTGTAAAATGGAATTTTTACAAAGTGAATCGTGATTTTAGTAATAAAGGGGCATAAGTGCTATGTATAGAAATAACACTTACGCCCCTTTGCGTTTCTAAGACGATATTTTTAAATTTTGTTTGGAAGAATCTTTCTCCAAATTCTCCCGCCATTTTTTTAAATTTTACCCATCAGCACATGTTGAAGCATCACATTTATCAACTACAAAGCAAAACTCAAATTATGGATGCTCGTGAATTTTTTTTTAATAAGAAAAATCATTTTCTCAGCTTGTAAACAGAGTGGTAAACCAAGCAGTCTAATATTTACAGGCATTTAGGAGAGACTGGGGTAAAGTAAAAAATTTCCGGAGAAAGGACTTGATTTTCTTTCTGATTTAAAAAATAATTTCATAATAAAGTGAAAAACAAGATTTTAGGGAATTTATTGATTAATAAAAATGAAAACATAGTGTGAAAGAGTTGATGTGTGTTGATGCATCGACAAGACTCGATATCCCCATTTGCGTTTAAAAATTCAAGACATTTCACGGTAAAAGAAAATAAAAAAAGAACCGAGAGAGATTAAGCCATGGAAGATAAAAAGCTTTTTATTTTTTATTACTATTTTCTCAGATTTTTGCATTTTCTAGAATTTTTTTTTTTTTTTACTTGAAAATGAGTAAATTTTGAGGCTTTTTTCATTTTATTTAATTTTAATTTTTTTTTTTTTTTGTAAAATAAATTAATAAACGAACCGACCTTCAATGCACCCGGTTGGTCCGAACAACAGGTCCAAATTTTCAAGGGTATACTCTAAGATTGGACGATGTGTTTTTGCTTCCACACCACTTGCAAGAGCCAGTAATAGGCAGAAGGTTAAAACGCGCCAAGATCCTAACAAAATTAAACAATAATCGAGATTTGTAGATTATGCAAGTTCTCTTTCTCACTAGCCGAAATTTCCCTAATGTCCGTATTACCGTTAAATAAATTATTTAAAAAAAATGCAATTGGAAAATACAATCGATGAAGAATTTACCCAGCACCATTAAATAATGTAAAAATTGTGAGAAAAAAAAAATCCCAAATTAATCTGAAGGAATTCTTCGAAGACTCGATGCATGAACTTGGGCCTCTAATTTTACGGTTATTGAAATAAAAATTGAGTGCAAAGCACGATGCAATTAAATCATTTTGAAATAAAATAAAGAGTATCTTGCATAATTACTGGGGATGAATTGTGTTTCGAATGAAAAATAAATAATAAACTTAATTATAGGGGTAAGAGGGGGGACAAAATGGAAATTTTAATAAAACGACTTGGGATGGAATTTTTTGAATAATTCCATTGAAAAGCTGAGAAAATTCACGATGAAAAACATGTGTCGAACTTGATTTTTTTGTGCAAATTCAATTTTTTTTAGGAGAAAATTGATAAATTTCATTTATTCGGGAAAATCTCTCGTTTTTTCCGCTATAATGACTTGGTGTTAATCTTAAATGAGAGATGAGATCATTTGTCATCTATTTATGTAGTTATTTTTTAAAAATTCATGATTTTCAAGGTATTTATGTTTTTTTTGGTAAAAATTAGTTTTTGCTCTATAAATACCTCAAAAATCAATCATTTTCATTCAAAAACCCCATAAATCAGTGGCAAATGATCTCACCTTTCATTTAAGATCAACCCCGAGTCGCTACGACTAATAGAAACCGAGATATCCCCAAAAAATTGAAGATTTTCGGTTTCGTAAAGGGTTAGAGCCCTTTTTCTCCTCTAAAAAAATCAAATTTCCGAATAAACATGTAAAAAAAATGATTTACACATGATTTTCGTAGCAAATTTCCTCAGCTTTCCAATGGAATCATCAAACAAATCTTGTCTCAAATATTTCCATCAATTTCTCACAATTTCCATAGAATCTAAAAATTCGTCCATTTCACCCCTCATCTCCTTCCCCTGAAAATGGCCATTCCACGTCTATAATAAAGGTTAATTCCATAAAATTCAATTGAACAATCCAAAGAAACTCACCATTCGGATTTTGTGCGTTTGTACCGATAATCAGTGGTTGCCTTGGCCCAGTGTGCTGCATGTGATGCATTGGCTGGCCGGCAATTGATATTATCTGTTGATGTGGTGCATGTACACCACGATGTACATGCATGTGGGGTGGTGGTTGATGAGGTGGCATCATATTCGCCTGCGACATTTGACGAGTCCCTCCAGCCATCCTAAACACAATCATTGGAAATTTTTCAAATATCCAAGAATTATTATAAAAAATCATTAACTCAATTTTTCATTTTTTTAAAAATCATAAACAATACTTCTAAAAAAAAAAACTAGCAAATATCTGACAATTTTAAGCATTTTATATTTTTTTTTCTTGACAATCAGATTATTTAAATTGTTTTTAAATAATTAAAAAAAATATGAGCATTGAAAAAAATTCAAAAAAACTAAAAGCACGAATTTTTTAAATATTTTCTTTTTCTTTTTAATTTTTTAAGAGAAAAAAAAAATCGAAAAATTGCCAGATTTGTGATAATTTCAATTTTTTTCTTTTTTTCTCATTTTGAGCTTTTTTTTTTTTTATTAAAATAGTCAAACCTGCTTTGATCTCTCAACTGATTTTGCATCGAGTGATGCTGATGCCGTAACATCATACGAATGTGTCAAGTGATCTGCAAGCACATGTTGACAATAATAAAAAAATTGGCCCGGAGAGGAAAGATTTATTCGTTTTTGCACGAAAAAAAAAAAAAATATATATGAAGATCAAAAAGAGAGGAAAAAAAGGAGTGATTCGAATTGATTTTTTTTCGGTTGAAAAGGGGATTCGAGGAAAATGAATTTTTCCGGGGCCTTGTTAAAAACCGTTAATATTATTTTATCTATAAATAAAAAATTTGCCGATAGACAATTGGGCTTGGTCCCCGGCAAAAGTGCAAGAATTATGATTGCAAAGTAGAGGGGAAAAGAGAACAGAGAATACACACAACCGTTAGTGATAAAAAAATTTAATTCAAAAAGAAAAAAAAAACGATTACTTACCAAAAATTTAATTTACTTCTTTATCATTAACAATTGGCGGTTATTGTCCTATTTATCGTAATTATTTTTGATAATATCACTGAATATTAAACGCACTTATTATTATTATTATTATATTTTTTAAATAAAATTCCGTAATGGCTCTTTTGGCAAACAGCAAAGAGAGTCGTATCACTGGAGACTAAAAGGCGGCCATTTTGATATATTGAAAATAAACGGCGCGAAAGGCGGATTTTCATTGGAGACTTATTCCAATCTGATTTGCGCGGGAATTTGAAATATTGTTTTCGTGATTCTTTCAATTAAATAAATTTTTTTTTTTTTCTAATTGACTTGGAATTTTTTTTTGTGTTGTGGAGGAGAGGAGGGGAGGGGGGAGACGATTTGCGGGTAGTAATGAGAAATTTTTGATAAGAAAAAAATTATATTTTCCAACAAACACTATTTTTTTTCTTTTTTTTTTTTTTTATAAACAATTGTATGTATTTACAAAACAATAATGATACTCTCATTCTTGATATTTTCATTCTTTTTTTTGTATATATTATTTACAAATTCACAATACACAATTTTCAATGATAAAACAACTACAATTTATTTATTTCAATAAATTTATCCTTTTTATTTTATTTTTTTGTTAATCTTTCTTTTTCATTAATAAAAATCGCACTTGGTGTCATTAATTAACTTTTGATAAAAATTCTTTTTATCTTGGTGCAAAGTCTTTATAATTAAGCGTACAAAGACGATTTTTTCTCATTTATCCTAAATTTTCGAAAGAAAATATATATATATATATATATAGATATATATATATATATATATATTCAATATACAATATACATAATATCCATTTAAATAGAAGAAAGGAAAAATGATAGTTTTTATGATAAAAATTGAAAAAATAAAATAAATTGTAGAAAGGAAACGATTTTCATGTGAGACAATAAATCCATGTATTCAACAGATATATATAACTTAACATGATCAACTTTTAAATTTTATTAGTACAAATTTTTAGAGCGACTCTCTCTCAAAAGATCGCATTTCTTATTTTTCTCACTTTTTTTTTCTCGAAATTAACTTAAAATTCGATCAAATTTAGTGTATTGTATGTACATTTGTGTGTAGATTAAAAAAAAAAAAATAGTGTAACAAAAGGATGATTAAAAAAAATATCATAATGGTTTAACTATGAAACATCCAAATTCGTTCCTATTCCGTCACGCTGGACGGTGTTCAAGTATTCCTCCAATAATTTTGCCAAATTACGGCGTTTGAATCTCAATGATTCTTTGACTATGTCACGAACAAAAGCAACTCGAATATCGAGGCTTCCTTTAACTTGATGAATGTGTGAAAATAGCGTTTTATAATCTACAACAGAAAAAAAAGTAAAATTTTTTTTTAATTAATCAAAAATTTAATTGTTTTACCTTCAGATATCAATTTGATATTTATGTATATTGAGAAAAAGAGAAGAATAGTGTTTAATTAAGGTAGTATTCCAGAGTTTTTTTTTTTTATTGATTTTGAAATATTCGAGAGTAAGATCGATAAAACAGAGGAAAAAAAAGGTTTTGTACGATAGTTTTCAATTAATTCCTGATAATTCCGGGAAAAAGTGATTGAATTATTCAAAAGTCATATCTTCAGCTCGTGAATATAATTTTTTTTTTTACACCAATTTCCTATCACATGCATAAGATAGAGAGAGAGAGGCAAATAGTTACGAATACCTTCTAATTGAAATTTCTCAATAACTATACGGTGAATTGAATATTTTTTTCTTCTATTATTTAGTTAAAATGCTGTTCTCTTCGCCAATTGTTCTTAAACAATGGGTCAACCCTGTGGTTTTTTAGTAATTTTGTTATTTCCGCCCGATTTAGGGCGATTATAATGAACATCTCAGAAAAAAATTAGAAAAATGTCAAAAAATAACATTTTTAACCAAGCCTCAAAAAAATAAGGATTCAACTATACTCAACTCCTCTGGGATACTACCTCAACGAACTTTTCTCCTCTTATCATTGAATAAATTAAACTTACTCGTTCCCCTCTTCCTAACTTCCTTATGCACGAGTTCTCTAATTGACAAATTGTGTTTT
This sequence comes from Aleiodes alternator, assembly GCA_963921955.1. Taxonomy (NCBI): domain Eukaryota; kingdom Metazoa; phylum Arthropoda; class Insecta; order Hymenoptera; family Braconidae; genus Aleiodes; species Aleiodes alternator. The sequence goes on from OY998098.1 coordinate 16,423,264, forward strand.
CTCACATCCTCCAATTCCTTCTTAGACAGTATTTTTTCTCCTTTAACAGCACTCTTGGTGTCCTCCACATGATTCGTGATGCGTTCCTCCTTTTTATCATTAGAATTAACACTATTATGACCCTCATTTGTAATTTCCCGTGTTCCCTCATTGCACTCCACCTTGATAACATCAATATCCATTGAATTTTTTTGTTTGACTTTGATATTATTTGTTGTAGGTGCAGAGGAATGATTCTCAACAGGTTCAACAGGAATTGCCTCGAATGTAGTTATCGAAACAAGTCCATTTGTCAGTTTATCAGGTATAGGCGGTGATAAAGACGTAGAATTAGGTACAATTGGTGCTGGTAAAACTGGAGCTGGTGGAGGTGATGGTGATGATGATGGAGCAATTTCTGGTACTGGTGATGTTGGACTCTTCGGCTCTGTTTGACTCCATGGTACAGGTGATACAGACGGTGATTTATTTATTGGTGATGAGTAAGAAGGTCTTCTGACAACTACCTCCTTTGGTATTGGTCCTGGTTTTCTTTTGCACTGTATAACAGCTCTCGTTGTCATCTGACCCAAATTACCATTGCCACTATTATTGTCTACTAATGGACGTTTCAAGCTGCCTTTTATCGTAATTCCTGAATTATTGAGTATACCAGTGTTTGGTAATGAATTTGGTGATGATAAATTTGGTGCTGATGCAGTTAATACAGTTGAGGAATTGGAATTATTTGAATTTGCAGATGACGATGATGTAGCACCTACCATATCTATGTCAGCCTCATCTACCATCATTCTTTTGTCGATTTTGAATGGATTACCAAACATGTGCTGACGTACTGGGACACTCTCAATTTCTCGGAGCGGTGGAGTCATGCGTTTGAGGTACTCCTGATAATTTCCCATTTGTGATACTGGCATTGAGTGAACATAATCATCGTCCAGTAATTTTGTGTGCAACAAGCCTGGCTGCAAAAAGTTCGCTCTCATCCTGACGACTTGGTCCAGCAAACTCTTTCTTGGCACATCAAATGCGTTTCTGTAAGAGTGTGCACCACGTTGCTGTTGCTGATTTCTCACGACACGTACGGTAAATCCACCGAATTCATTCAATTGATCTCGTAAACCGATGAATTTATCCTGCAACAATGGATGAGACACTAGATCCTTTTTTAATGGACTTCGTGGTATGACACGAACACCCTCTGATAATGCAGCAGTTGTACCATTCACTAATAATTTATTGGCATTAGCATTAGCAACCTGTTTCGATATAACTTCATTGCATAATCTGTCAAATTCTATTTTTGCCTGATTTTTTAATCTTTTTAAGTGATTTAAGACACTGTATGACAATGAATTGTCCATATTATCTGGTATTAGAGTCTGGGCCAATGGTGTTGGTGCACCCATTCTCGTTAATGCACGTCTCAATGATGCAGCATAATAAGTTGGCATTGTTCTCATGTAATTTGCAAATTGTGTCCTCCACTCATTCGTTGGTTTTAATCTATGTACTTTGAATAATTCCTCCAATAGGGGCAATAGTACAGGATAATTGTAAGGCATCACGAATAGATTAACACATGTAAGATTTGTGCTGGCTTTTAAATATCCAAAAGGATGGCCAACTTCACTTGATTTGTATGAATTTGCTACAAATACTTGCCAGCATGTTGTTGGCTGTTTTCGTGCTAGTATATACTGGGTCAATGGACTTGGTTCTAATTCATATTTGTCAAATGGTAAATTTTCAATGACCATTGGCTCTTGACTTGTGCACGTAAATTTTACCAATGGATGTGCTGTTCTTGGTGGTAGAGTACTTGCACTTAAATCAGGCCAAAAACTCTCTGGTATTGGCCAGAAACCTACAGCAAAGCCTTTTTGTGCTGATCTCGGCACGTAAATTAGTCTTCTGCACGAGTGCCACGCTGTATTACCAACGGCAGCTGGTTGAGGGAGATACTGGGATTTAGCACCATTAGCTGCCATCGATGAATTCTCATCGTCATTCTCCTCTTCTTCTGGTTGAATCGGCAATTGAGCTTGTGGTTGAAGAGAATTCTGCGTCTGTGGCTGACCTGGTACTGCTACTTCATTCGTCAAAGGAGGCGGATCTGGACCGATTTTCTCGAAATTTATCACTACACCAGACTGGACTTTTTGAACGAGAGAATCTATGCACTGCATCATCATCCTGTGTGACGTTATACAATAAGAACGACCTGCAAATAGATAAATTCTTAGATAAATAGGAACTTGGGAAATTTGGATGAATTTAGAATTGCTGAATTACCTCCAGTTATTTCGCACATGGCATCGATCGGCGATGTGTCACTAGCAACTAAACCCGTGTCTCTGTCTATCGCTGGAGTTCCTGAGAGCCTCAGCACTAAGGAAAACACCCGCTGGTCCCATCTGAAAGGCTCTTTGGTCAGTTCCGAGCCCACTATTGGTGGGTGCATGGGCAGAGTAAACTGAAAAAATTCCCATATATATTAATAAACAATAATGTTGAAAAGGCGTAAAAATTAGTAGATTCATTCTGAGATCTTTATCAAGGGGCTCAAAATAAACTGAAAATTTCAAAGATTTAGGGGAAGGCGGGGCAGAATGGAGATCAGGGATAAAATGGAAACATCTAAATTTTTAGGCAAATATTATGGAAAACTTTTGAAATTAATAGAAATAATGGTGGTAAATTGTTTTTGATGATTTCACTGGAAAGCTGAGGAAATTTTAGGTGAGAAACAAGCGCCGGAAATATTTTTTCTTAATTTTTGACGATTTGAACTTTTTTGAGCATTTTAGAGGGGTAAAACTCTTCCTTTTTTGAAAATTTTCAGTTTTTTGAGAATATCTTTGGTTTTATTTGTCGGAGCGTGAAAATTCCGACAGGAGGTGAAAGATGAGATCATTTGCCATCGATTCATGGGCTTTTCAATTGAAAAATATCGATTTTCAAGGTATTTATGGGCATTTTTGTAAAACAGTTTTGTGAAACAGTTTTTGGCCTATAACTATCCCAAAAATTGATATTTTTGGATTCAAAACCCCATAAATCAATGGGAAATGAGCTCACCTTTGATTTAAGACTATCCCCGAATTGCTACGACCAATAGAACCAGAGATATTTGCAAAAAACTGAAAATTTAAAAAAAAAGAAAGGCATTCACCCCTCAAAAAAGCCAAAAAATCTCGAATTTTCAAAAAAATCGAAAAAAATACATCTGACACTCGTTTTCCAGCTAAAATTTTCTCAGCTTCTCACTAGAATCATCGAAAAAAATCCATCTCTAACCGTTTCATTACAGTGTCCATTTTGCCCCACTCTCCCCTATATAAGTTATTGCAATAAAATCATTTTTTTCTTTTCCTCTCTAGATTTTATTCGAATAAAATGAATATTTGTCTTCTGATTTTTTCTAGATTTTAACATGTGGAGAAATAATAATTGAGGAGTTAGGGTGAGTTGACCAGTGATCGAATTATTTAATGTGGACTATATTTAATTAATGCTGGAACTATATCCTCGTAAATCTTCGGTTTTCTCATTGTTCAATTGTTTATTGTTAACTTGTTGTAATGTATATGTATTCTTTGTTAATGAAATCGGTGTGAATAGAAATCTTTAATGTATTTATCCTAGAAAAGATGTGGTAATCCATCTAAATATCATTTTTTTAATCATCGAAGCGTAATATAATGTTCATAAACTCAAATAATAGCCCATAAAACTGTCAGATAAATCAGTAATTATCGAATTTCGTTTTGTCTGCCGAGTCTCATCCATTCTTCCACTCTACCACTCACCCTATAAAACAATGTTTTCAAAAAATCCACGAATTGTCATCACTTACGTCTTGTTGTACTCCACTTGTCGTCGTGTACTTCCCACCGTCAGTGATCAAAACAATGACTGAAGGCTCCAAATAAAATGGACATCTACCCTGTCCATAAGTATCAATTCCCGTTTGCATTCTGTTGATATTAAGAACATCAAGTGCGTGTTTCAGAGCTGCACAAAGTGTTGTAAGACCAACGCACTGTAGATTTTTTAGTTCGTTCATGAAAGTAGCTAGATTCTCCTTCCAGCCCGCCTTAAAAAAAGGAGAATTAATCATGGAGATTAAACGATTAATCGTTTGGATTAAGATAAGGCTAGAGGCTGAAGGTACAGAAGTGCCTTTTCGTGTCTTTAATATGCCTTTTGAGTATATGTTAAATTACATACACTTTAACTACACTAAGAACACTAATATCACGCAAAATTCGATGCATTTACATTTAAAGGCAATAATGTGCAGAATTCAATACATCAATGATGAAAGCAAAATTGATTTTATAATACAAACATATATAGGGGGAAGTGGGGCAAAATGGACACTGTTGTGAAACGGTTAGACATGGATTTTTTTCGATGATTCTATTGAAAAGCTGAGAAAATTTTAGCCGGAAAACAAGTCTCAGATGTATTTTTTTAGATTTTTTTTGAAAATCCGAAATTTTTCGGCATTTTTGGAGGGAAAAAAGCCTTTTCTTTTTCGAAAATCTTCAGTTTTTTGCAAATATCTTCGGTTCTATTGGTCCTAGCAAATCGGGGTTAGTCTTAAATGAAAGGTGAGCTCATTTTCCATCGATTTATGGGGTTTTGAATTCAAAAATATCAATTTTGTGGATAGTTATAGGCCAAAAACTGTTTTACAAAACTGTTTCAAAAAAATGCCCATAAATACCTTAAAAATCCATATTTTTCGATTGAAAACCCTATGAATCGATGACGAATGATCTCACCTTTCACCTCCCGTTGGAATTTTTACGCTACGACAAATTGAACCGGAGATATTATCAAAAAACTGAAAATTTTCAAGAAGAAGAAGAGGTTCACCCCTCTAAAATGCTCAAAAAAGTCAAAATTGCCAAAAATTCAAAAAAATTAATTTCGGCACTTGTTTCCCGCCTAAAATTTCCTCAGCTTTCCAATGAAATTATCAAAAACATTCTACCGCCAATATTTCTATTAATTTCAAGAGTTTTCCATAATATTTGCCTCAATATTTAGATGCGTCTATTTTACCCCTGATGCCCATTTTGCCCCACCTTCCCTTATATGAATATATACATAATTAATGCAAATATCTAAGCAAGTTAAGTAAGCAATGTGTTTTGTGGAAGGCAAAACAAACTGATATAAAGCAAAAATTGTAACATCAATGGAATAAATTCTATTCTTCAATGCATTTATTTTTAAAAAATGCACTTCTGTACCTTAAGCCTTGTTTTTTAGATCAAAAACTTGCTAATATTTACTTTTATGTTGTGAGGTGGATCCTCGAATGTCAGCAGCATGTACCTGTCTCCCCGGCTCTCTGGAGATCTCTGTCTCACCTAGTGCAACATAAAACCCCATTAATAATACGCTCTACAAGTAAATTCAAAAAAAAAATACATAAATTAAGTGTTCAAAGATAATTTAACATAATTTACTTTGACAAATGTCTCGACTGCACTTTTAGCAACATCGAGAAGCGTGGGTCGTCCACCCAAGTAAGCTCTCTGATTCATAGAGGCCGATGTATCGATGAGAAACACAATAATGGTCATTTTTGTGTTTGTATGTGTTTTATTAATTTTCTGTTTACTTGTACTTCCTTCTTTTTTTTTCAAAAAATCTTTCCTTCTCCTTCCTATATACAACAGGTATTGGCTCTCACTTTCAGTTATTATATTGTACCCAAAATGAAATTTTCAATCAATTTATCACGTTTTTTTTCCTCTTTTCTGTTGAATAAATAATTAAAGCTCTGATATTAATTCTATTGTGTCTGTGTCTGTGTCTGTCTATGTGTGTGTCTGTCTTTCTCTCAAAGTTTCTTTTTTCTTCTTTCTTCTAATTAAAAAAAAAAAAATCCTCGAATTTTCTCTTCTTTTCTTCGTTTTTTAATTTTTTATTGTGGGTCTGGTCTGTTGTACCCCTATGTTCTAGGGGGCCAGATGCCACATCTACTGCTTTGGTGTGTTGTACTTTGTGGCCTTTTGCTTGGGTATATCTACCTCTTCTTATTGGACCCCCTTCAAGTTTTTATTTTTTCGAGGTTAGAGCTTTGTGTGTAAAATACAGTCTTGCAGTAGTAGCCCCCAGTGTTGCCAGACGCTTTTTTTTCGTTGAAAAATTGAAATATATATCTATATATATATTTGTAGTTCAAGATTTCAATACGCCCTTAATGCGGCGTGTCTTCGGCAATCAGCGCCATCAAGCATTATAACGGTGACTACAAAAAAAAATGTGAGGTTATGTTTGATATACTAAAATAAATGATTAAATTCTTATTATTAAATTAAATAAAAATTTATACGTGTAATATTGTTACTGTATTATATTAATGTAATTTTTTTTTAATTATTTGAATTTTTAGATTTTAAGATTTTTTTTTTTTTTTTTTTTTTTTTTTGAAAAACTAAATTACTCGATTTTTTTGCAGAATTATTTTTGTAACCGTGACCTCACCCTCTTGTTCCGATAATCACCACCAGAATTGTGGCAGCGCTATAGGACATTTCACGAACGATGGAAGTGGAAAAATAGAAGAAAAAAAAAGGGCAGTGAGAGAGAGAGAGGAGGGAAAAAAGGATACTTTCATGACATCTATAAATATACACACATACACAATTGAAACGTCAGCTGATTATATTTGACAGTGGCGTGAAAAATAAAACAAAGAGAACGAATAAAACGAAGGAACTTGGCGCTTTTTTTTTGGTTTATTAAAATTGAAATTGAAATCCTTTGTTTGAAGAGGTGCGGAGAGGTTTTCTTTGTTTTTTTAAGGGAATTGTTGGGAAAAACTTGTGACAGAGTCGAGTATAATTTATTTTATTTAATATTTGTATTTTTTTAAGGTGATGGATTTTTGGAGCATGTAGGAGCAAAAGAGGAGCAGAAATATGAGTCGATCTGATCTTAAAAACTGGCCAATACTGAGTCTATTGGAGAAGGATTTTGCCAGTGAAATCAATACTGTTCTTATTTTTGGTGAGTTATTGTTTTTTTTTTGGGGGAGTTTTTGAAACACACAAAGTGACTTGTTTTTGTTAGTTTTTTGAGGATATCTTGGAGGGTAAGCGAGATAGAGCGATTTTAATAATTGCTTTCTGTAGAGAATTTCAAGGGCAACAAAAAAGGTCATCTTGTGAATTGCTCTATCTCGCTTAGTTTCCGAGATATTCGAAAAAAACTGGTAATCAAGTGAGTCGGAATTTTTTTTTGAAGGGAAAAAGGGCGCGAAAAAATTTGAAAAAATTTGTAAAGATGCTGCAATGTGTCTACATTGTTGGTGAATTTTTTTAAATTTTTTGGGAAAGTTCTTCACTCTTTAAAAAATCTCAGACTCTTGTGTTCTAAGCCCATTTTGTTAGTTTTTCTCGAAAAAATTTTGTTTTTGCAAATTTCATGTTTTTTTTTTCTTTTTTTTTTATGAATTGATGAGGGAAAAGGATTAAATTTCCTTTTTTTCATAGGACTGGGAAGTGAAGCACTCATGGTGACCAAGGACGATGTCGTTTACGCATTGGGAAGCAACACTTCCGGTTGTCTAGGTACTGGAGATGCCCACAGTACTCTTTATCCAGTAAAGGTGGAGGCCCTTTTCCAGAAAGGGATAAAATCGTTTGCCTTTGGCATTGGACCCCACGTGCTTGCCCTCACTGCTAAGGGAGAAGTTTACTCCTGGGGGCACAATGGGTACTGCGAACTTGGCAATGGCTCGTCGAATCAGGGCTCGACACCGACGAAAGTTGCGTCGAACTTTGAGGATAAGGCCATTGTTGCAGTTGCATGTGGTAGTCATCATTCGTTAGCACTCACCGAGGATGGAGAGGTCAGTCGAGACGAGAGGACAATGTGCAACTTTCTTTTTTTTCTTATGGAGGGGAGATAGAGATTATGATGAAACGGCCTTTAATGAATTCTTCATTTTTTTTTGAAGTTGAGGAACATTTGCGGGAAAAAATTTAATTAAGAAGCTGAGGAAATTTCTGGGGGAAATATATATCGTCGCCTTAGATTGGAAACAAAGGGGCATAAGTGCTATGCTTATGTACAGCACTTGCGCCACTTTGTTTCTAAGATAATGACAAGTCAGAAGTGATTTTTTAGAATTTTTTTGGGAATTTGAATTTTTTGGGAGGATGAATTTGCGAAGCAATTCCTTTCGCTTCTCGATTTTCTTCACTTTTTAGAGGATATCTTCAGTTTTAGTAGTTAAAGCGACTGGGGATTGGTCTTGAGTGAAAGGTGAGATCATTTTACATCGATTTCATGTGGTTTTGAAAAGAAAATGATCAATTTTTGAGGTATTTACGGACACTTTTGTGAAAAAAAACTGTTTTTCTTTATCAATACCTCGAAAATCGATCATTTTTTCCTGAAAATGACATGAATCGATGGTAAATCATCTCACCTTTCATTCAAGACCAATTCCGAATAGCTACGACCAATAGAACCGGAGATATTCCCAAAAAAGTGAATTTTTTCAATTTCGTAAAAGAATAGAGCTTCAATTTCTCCCTAAAAGAAATAGAATTTTCGAAAAATTCTATAAAATTAAATTCAACATGTGTTTTCTATCGGAAATTTCCTCAGCTTTTCAATGGAATCGTCAGAAAAATTCTATCTCAAATATTTCCCCCAATTTCTAGCGATTTACCTCACATTACTTCATTTCTTCTTCCCATTCTCTGTTAAAATTCTTCAATTTCTCACGAAATATTAAATTAAAATTGCTTCCAGGTTTACGGATGGGGCCAAAATACATGCGGTCAAGTAGGCAGTGGCATAAGCACAAATCAGAATACCCCAAGAAAGATAAACTCAAATCTTGCTGGTAAGAAAATTGTACAAATTGCCTGCGGACAAACTTCGAGTATGGCTGTGACAAATAACGGTGAAGTTTACGCCTGGGGAAATAACAGTGTTGGACAACTTGGTATAGGCACTTACATAAACCAACTCAGTCCAAATAAAGTTAGTGGGCTCAATGATGTAGTTATAGGTGAGTGCTTCTCTCTCTCTCTCCTTTTTTATCGGATTTTCCATCCCATCCAATTTCTTTAAATTGAGAGGAAGGATGCTCGAGGGCTCGAAGAAGTTGAAATCCAATTTTTTTCACGTGATGATTTCACGTAAAAAAACATGTGAATTGATTTTATTTTATTTTTTTTGCAGTTAAAGTCGTTTGCGGATATGGTCATACAATGGCACTCAGTGACGAGGGAAATGTCTATGTTTGGGGTGGAAATGGCTATGGACAATTAGGAACAGGCACAAAATCAAACGCCTGTCAACCAGTAAAAGTAATACGATTAAAAAAAAAACTAAAATTTCACTTTAAGATTATTAATTATTTTGATTTAAATCAATTATTATTTAAATGGAAATGAATCCGATTATCAATTAATTATTTCAATTATCGGGCTAATTTCCATTTTTTATAATTTAATACTCTAATTATTCATTGGGATATTGGAAAAATCATCAAAAACATCAAATTGTAGTTAAATTTTGACGATTCGCTGAAACCAAACGTGAAATATTTTTATTTATGATTAAAATCCTCTTTAGAAGGGTTTTCCCCTTATAAAGGGTTCTTTTAAAAAGGAGGGAGGGGGGAGGTTCAAGCTCTAATTTTAGAGCCTGAAAAAGCTGACATTGTTCAGCAAAAAATCGCGATTTCCCAATAATTTGATGTTTTTAATAACTTTTTCAATATTCCTACCAAGAATTACAATATCCGTCCTCGTTTAAGTTCATTATTTATTAATAGTTAACGTTTAGTGAGAAATATGGACAGCAATTAGAATATTATCATTAATTATCGTTTTATATTTAATTTATTTAATTAATGAAGCTGTCAATGGGAGAAATGGGAAGAGTATCTGACATAGCAGCTGTACACTCGAATCACATAAGTGCAGCACTTGCTGAAGGTGGTAAAGTCTTTATGTGGGGTCAATGTCGGGGTCAGAGTGTGACAACACCCACTGCAACGCCACTTCTCTATTTGCACGATGTTCTGGCATGCTACTCGACTCCACCTGTAATGCACGAGCCACTTTTTCTATATTCTCAAGATGAAACGAGTATTCTGGACTGCTTGAGACAAGCATTCGACGATCCAGTTAGTAAAACTTTTTTTTTTATCATTAATGTCGTTTTTAATTTTCGTGAGATGCTCATTAATTATCTAATTATCTAAAAAATTCATTTTTTTTTATAGGCAAGCAGTGATTTGACGATTCAAGTCCAGGGTAAACCCATACACGTTCATAAAGCTGTGTTAAAAATACGCTGCCAGTATTTTCGATCGATGTTTCAAGAGCACTGGACCGAAAACAATCAGTCGTAAGTCAATGAATTATCACAAATTAATTTAAATTGATTTTTTTTTCTTCTGCTTTTTTTTTTTGGAGCATTAAATAATTTATTTTAAGGGTAATTGAGCACGATGAATTTTCACACGATGTCTACAAGTCCTTCCTGAGATATCTTTACACCGATGAAGTTGATTTACCACCAGAGAATGCACTTGGTAGGTCAGAAAAAAATAAAAATGAGAAATTAAGTGATACTTGTGTTAGCACTTCCATCAAATTTTATACAGAACTACTCTACTTGGCCAATGCATATTTCGAGACACAACTCAAGCGTAAATGCATACAAATGATCAAAAGAGGCATCACCGTCAGCAATGTGGCGTTTCTTTATAAAACAGCTATTGAATACAATGCTCAAGTGAGTTTTGAATATTAAAGAATTGAAATACCGTGGTGGCTGACCGATTTCTGACACTCCGGAGCTAGTTTTTGACGGTATAAATGGAAGGCAAGGAACTATTTTCTTATTAACTGTATTCTAATTATATTTAATGCATATTTTCTGATGATTTCATCGGAAACCTGAGTCAAAATTTTAGGCGGCAAACATGTGGCACAATTAATTCTTTTCTTATTTTTGAAAATTTTACTTTTTTAGGCAAGTTTCGAAGGGGTGAACCTCTCGAAAGTTGAAAAAATTCACTTTTTCGACGATATCTTCGGTTCTCTTAGTCGTAGCGACCTGGAGTTGATCGCAAATGAAAGCTGAGCTCATTTCCCATCGATTCATAGGGTTCAAATTTTTTAAAATCAATTTTTCAAAAACTCACAGATCATTTTCTGAAATTCAGCTTTTGCCCCGAAAGTACTTGAAAAATCAATAAATTTTTTTTAGACCACATGAATTGATGAGGAATGAGCTCACCTTCGATTTAAGATCAACTCCAGATCTCTATGACCAATAAAACCAGAGATATTCCCGAAAAACTGAAATTTCTCAAAAACAGAAGGATTTCACCTTTCAAATTTTGAGCTAAAAATGAAATTTTCGAAAAATTCTAAAAAATATCTTATGACATATGATTTTCATGGGAAATTCCCTCAGCTTCTCAATGGAATCATCAGAAAGAAACAATCTCCAATATTTTCATCGATTTCGAGTAATTTTCATAGTATAAAATACCAAAATTAACACATGTCCGTTTTACCCCGTGTGTTCATTTTATCCCATCTTTCCCTAGAACTGAAAAATTTGCAAAAATTGTCAGAAATTTGAGCCACCACGGTTATTGAAGAAAAAACATTGATAATACCCGAATTTCACAGGAATTGGAGGATTTTTGCTTTAAATTTGCATTGAATCATATGACTGAAGTCATTCAGACAACGCACTTTGGAAAATTAGACGAGGCAACATTGAAGACTTTTATAGTAAAAGCTGCACAAGCTGGAGCATTCAAGACCTGAAAAAAAATGAGTCTCTCTATCTCATTCCAATGAATTGTGCATTTTTAATATGATATGATGAAAAATTATTTGTTTAGTGCCAAAATTAAAGAAAAATTGTGTTTTGAAGAAAAAAAAACGTAATTTCATTGGTACATTATTTTTATTACGATATAATCTCATCATCACTGTCACCCTCTCACTTATCATCGTTTATAATTACTGATATAATATTTATATGTATTTATATTCTGTATTCATATATATATATGTATTATATATATACAAGCAGTAAGTATTCTTCATTTTGTCGTTATTTTTCTTCTTTTTTTTTCATACAATATACATGTTCTACTATGAAACAGTAGTAATTAATATTTTCTTTTCACGTAAATGCATTATGGCGTTAATATATTATTGTATAATAATCTGCGATAATTTGCAAGGTGTTATTTTTTTTTTTGACTCTTTAATTTTTTTTTTTTTTAAGAGCTTTATTTGCTTCATTTGCGAGTTTTCTACGATTTTCTTTCATTTTTTAACTCATCTTCTCTTCACAATTCAATTTATTACGCTTTTTACATATAAACTTGGTCATACAAGAATCCCGGAGCACTCACTCGATTTATTTTTTGATTTAAATGAAAAAAAAAGGGAAAATGCAGTAAATTGAATTTTTCGTATTTCCGGATGAATTTGGGGCTTTTTACGAAATAATTTACAATATATATTTAGACTCTTTTGGCAATGATTTCATGATGTTTCGAGAGTGCACCGGGTTTCATTGCCTTGATAAACACATTTTTTTTATCCATTATTTTCGATCCATACCTCTTCACGTGCACAGTTGATCATGTATTATTTTTTTTTAATTTTTTTTTTTTTTTTATTTCTATAAATAACGATTAGAGCGTATTTAGGCCTGCGGGCTACTTTTCCAGCGACGCGCTGTGGGAATACCATATTGACATAATTAATTTAATTTATCGTTTTCTCATTTCCCTTATTTTTTTCTTCTTTTTTTTCATCATTTCTACAATTTAAAACAATGAAATTAGCAAAAATTCGACAATTTTTCGATTTTTTTCTTCAAGAAAAGAATTATTATAAAAAGAAAATATTTAAAAAATTCGCGCCTATTTTTTGAATTTTGTTTAGGGAAAACGGGGCAAAATGGACCTGCGGAGTGAAAATGTTTTGGATTTTTTTGGAGCATTTTCTCAAATTTTTTCATTTTTTTTTATCGAGTCCTTCATTTCAGAAAAAAAACCTGAATTATCTTGCCACGAAGGTCCATTTTGCCCCACTCTCTCCTATGCGCATTGTTTCAAATTTTCTTTTAATTCGAATATTCATCCATTAGAAGAAGAAAAAAGTCTAAAAATTGTCAGATATCTGCTATTTTCAGTATCATTACAATTTATCAAATTAAATTGCTCGATTGATTGAATCATCATTGTTCTAATTCATTATTTCTCTCCAATAAACTACATATCTCTCTCTCTTTCTACCTCATTTTTCAATATTATTTCCTTTCTCCCATTAGCGTTCGCTTAATTATAAATGGTGACAATTGGTACGTGCGCGCCTAGATAATTTTTTTTTTAAATTTCAAAGCGAAGAATATCGAAACACAAAAATCTGACGCATCAGAGTTATTCACTATCTCATGTTCTTCGCTTTTATACGCAAATTTCTTATATTTTCTTCATTAATTACGCTTTTTTTTCTTCCGAATGGAAGCTTTTTTTTTATACTTTCACAAATTCACCTCCAATCTCATTGATTTCTGGAAGTTCGTCAGTCTGGCAATGTGTTAACTCTACTATTTGCTTAAATTTAATAGAAAAAATGATAAAATTCAATTATTTAAATGATAAAATGACAATAAAGTGCATGCGGCAGCCGTTATTTGCTTTTTTTTTATGTTCTCTCATTACATTTCACTCTCAGTGCGCCCAATTCATTCGAATTTATTATTTTTTCCTTTCAATTCTCATCATTTCTCGCTAATCTCCCCCATTTTCAATAAATTAATTATGTTACATGTATTTATAGATACATAGAGCCACATTTAATGACACACGACTTAATCACGCTTTGTTCTTCTTATGCTAATTTTTTTTTTTCTTCATTTTTTCGTCTTTTTCATGTTTTGTATTTTTTTCATAAATTTTTAAATATATATATGTGTATATATATATATTTTTTCATTGATAAAAGCCCTATTGTTTAATTTCGTGATAAACTTGTTCATTAGTTTTTTTTCTTTCTTTTTTCTTCAACAGTCAAAGCACACTGATTTTTTTTTTTTTTTTTCATTTAAAATTAATTAATTATTGCTTTCATTAGCAAATTTAATTTAATTTAATTTAACATTCAACGTTTACGTTAAATATCTTATTTTTCATCTGTTTTTTAATCTGTGTGAAATTTGATCGCGGAGACGCCTGGCGTCTCGTCACGTTAGAATATTAAATCCGTACGTAAATGCTTTTTTTTTCTTTTTTTTTTGTAATTTTTTTTTTTTCTATTAGTTTTTTTTTTTTAATCGTTTCTTGCGCGCGCGTCAGTTTGAGTGGTTTAGAGTCCTTTTTTATTTTATTTTTAAGACTTTAATATAATTTTTTTCACAGAGCAGTTGGACGCTAGAGAGGGGAGGAAAGAGAGCAAGTGGTGGGGGGGATTAATATTCCGCACGGTCTGACCAAAGACGAGTAATTTTCACTTGGATTGGGGGGAAGAGAGAAAAAAACTTTATTCTCGGATTGAAATGGGGATTCTGATGAAATTGTGAGAAATTCTATTTTTTCTGATGATTCTATTGGAAAGCTGAGAAAATTTCTGGCGGCAAACAGCCGTCAAAATTGATATTTTTCAATTTTTTGAATTTTTAAAAAATTCGAATTTTCGGGGATTTTTTAGATTTTGGATTTTTTTTTCAACTTTTCTCAGGATATTTTGAATTCTATTGGTCACAGCGACTTGCGTTTGATCTTAAATAAAAGGTGAGATGATTTTCCATTGATTTCATGTAATTTTGAGAGAGAAATGATCGATTTTTGATGGTTTTATGAGCGTTTTTTGGTGAAAATGCAGGTTTTGCTGTATAAATACCTCGAAAATCGATAGTTTGTCTTTTCGAAACCCCATAGATCGATGGCAAATGATCTCACCTATCATTTGAGACCAACCCCAAGTCGTTACGACCAATAGAACTCAAGATATCCTCAGAAAAGTGCAATTTTTCCATTTCCCCTAAAAAAAGTCGAATTTTCCAAAATTTCTCAAAAATTAATTTAAACACATGTTTTCCACCCGAAATTTCCCGGGTTTTCCAATAGAATCATCAGAAATATCCTATCTCAAATATTTCCCCTCATTTCACTCAATTTTCCCAGTATAAAACACGAAAATTAAAATGTATCCATTTACCCAATTTTCTCCTACAAATTCTATTCATCTCATCTCATTCCCTATGTTCTTCCAACTTTAATTCACTTTTTCTACTTTCTCATTTCCCATTTATTCATTTTAATTTCATTAATTATTCATTGACTTAATTAAACTTTACATCCATTTAATAATTCCCATAATAACCACTTTTTCTTACTTTCCACAAAACTTTCGTGCCCTTCGCCACTAGATAAAGGAAAAGTGGAAACAACTTTTTTTTAATCAAAAAAAAAAAAAAGGGAAAATAATTAAATTTAAAAATTCAAATTCTACCGCCAGTGCATGTGTATTTTTCTCTAAACTTTTTTCATCCCCGTGTAAATCCTATTTTTCCCTCCAATTTCATTCTCTCCTCTCATATATATATATATATATATATATACATATATATGTAACTATATATATATATTACTTTATGTAGTAAAGATAGTAAACAAAAAAAGGGAAAAAAGTGGATAAAAGAAGATAAAAAAAAAGAATATGATATGAGGTTACGGCCAATTGTTTCCAAGGGCTCCATGGACCAAAAAAAAAAGTAATAAAAGAATGAAGGAAAAAGTCTACAAGGAGGAAAAGAGGGTCATTGAGGCGTTGGTCGTTGAGCGTGTTGAGTAGCGTTGACATTTTATGTGTATATATACATATATATATATATATATATGACTATCGCACACGGTACATATATAATGTATATATAGATATATGTATATAGGGGAGAACGGGGTAAAATGGACCTCTGCAACAACATAATTGAGGATTTTTTTTCGATGTTAAGGACATGAAGGAAAAATCTGAAAAAATTTGAGAAGATGCTTCAATATGTCTTCATTTTTGTATAATTTTTTCAAATTTTTTCACAGAGCTGCCTATTCTCTAGAAAATCCCAAATCATTCTAAAAAACAGGTCCATTTTACCCCACTTTCCCCCATTTCTTCAGACAGCTTAAATATATATATATATTTTTTTGAAAATAAAAAATTACAATTTAATCTCAAATTTTGAAATTCTCAAGAAATCTCGATTTTTTCTATGCGATATATCGTATTTCATCCATACTATATATATAATATCCATATGTATATATAGATATTCATATATATATATATATACATAAAACACGAAAGAGGCAGTGGAAAAAACTCCTCCATCAGAATCAATCGAAAATCGCTTAAACAATAATCGAAATTTGCCCCAATATTGCCTGATTTCTTCTTCTAATCGCAAAAAACTGGACTTTTCCTCTTCACTCCGGTCATTTCCTCTTCCCCATATATTTTCCTGTACTTGCCTCTTTTTTCCCCCTCAGGATGCGAAATAAAAATCAATAGGATACGGAATGGCCTCTTGGAAATGTTCCAGAAATTCTTTTATTCTCGTTCTGTACCCTCCCCCCTCCTCCCCTTTTTTTATACACATACACACACATATATATCTCTATCTATACATATATCCATGTATATTTTTTTCTCCTCCTCTCCACTTTTTTCCCTCTATTTTCTCCCTCTTCACATCATTTCTCGTGTATATATCCTGACTACTCCTATTTCTACCACCCCTCCCCCCCCCTCCCACCCACCGAAAACCAGAGTAAATGGCTTGAGCTACTAGGGCCTCTATCCAAGTGAGTATTACACTATATATACGATGAGTACACGCGCGGGTCAACCAATCAAGTTTTATGGGGTCAACCGGGTGTTGATAAAGATACGAATGTCTGTTTTTTTTTCCATATCCAGGATTTTTTTTCTTTTTTTATCCCTTGCCCCCCTTTTGTCCACCTTTACTTACTCTCATTTATTAACTTTTTTATTTATTTTTTATTTCTTCCTCTCTCTGGATTTAATGTTCGATGAAATGATACGATATTGTGTTTTTTTTTATTTTTTATTACTTTTGTTTCTTTTTTTTTCTGTTAATTATTCTCACCTGAATTTTTTTATAGTCATGATTTTTTTTTTTTTCACTCATTGGACAATGATAATCATAACAATATCTAGCAACGACAATCAATGAAATGCCTAAGATATGTATTTTTAATATATATATATATTTATTTTTTTTGTAAAATTTAATGAAGACTGTTTGAAAAAGTTTTTGGGTCAATTAATTTTCTACATTTTTTTTCCCCCTCTTTTTTTTTCGGTTTCATTAGGTTTTTTTTTGTGTATATGTGATAAATAGTTTAGATTTTTGTTTAAAACTTGTTTTTTTTTTTTTTTAATTTTTGTTTGATAATTTTAAGGCAGCGCGAAACTGTCACGAGTGTTTTTTTCTTTATCTTTTCTTTAATGTTAATAAATAAGTGCGATGAATTATTAATTCTTGTAAATTTGGCGTCTAGAAACACATTTATAATTAATCACTCTCACTTTCATTCATTTCTTTTTTTTTTTTTGTTTAAAATTATTATTAAGTTTAGTCGCATTAATTAGGCCCGATGACCGGATACTTTCTATTATAGTGATTTAAACATCAATGTGTTTTTTTATTTTTACTTTTTTTTTTTTTACTTTTATGAATATACTGAAAATCGCGGGAAATTTGACAAATTTTAGTCTTTTTTTTTTTCTTTAACAAATAAATTATTTATGCTTCTTCTTCGAATAAAAAAAATGCGCATGTAGGAAATTTTGAAAGAAAAAAAAACTATGAGTACTAATTTTTCAAATCGTCTTAGAATTAAAGGGGCGTAAGTGCTTTACTTATACACTGCACTTACGCTCCTTTAATTCTAAGGTGACAAAATATTTTTGGTTTTTTTGATAATAATTTATTTGTTCAAAGAAAAATCCATAAAATTATCAGATCTCTGTGTGTTTGTATCTGTGCTAATTTCATTTAATTATCATTTGCTTTTTACTTTTTTTTTTTTTAATTTTATTTCATTTTAATTATTATTTCGAGTCGAGAAATATATAGAAGTAACAATGAGGATTTGGTTTTTTTTTGTATTATAATTTAATCACTTTTTTTTTTTTTTTGTAGTGTAAAACGAACATGAGAGGCAACTGATTATATATATATTTCGTTTTATATATAATATATATATATATTTCTCTCATTTTATAAGAAATATCGATTCTTGAAAAGCACGATTTTCTTGAAAAGTTTTTCTCTTTTTTTACCGTTTTCATATCATTATTATCGTTGTTAATTTATCATTACAATTACCATTATCATCATTGATATTATATAATTTAATAATTTTTTTAAAATTCATTTGTATCACTCTATGTACCCATTAATGATCAATTTGTTTTGTTTCTTTTTTTTTTTATATATAAATAGTATAAAGCTTACTAGTAGGCTCTCGTTTTAGTAATGAAATTTTCATTTAGATAAATCTTAAAATTCATCATATGTTCTCTGATTTTTTTAAACTTATTTTCACTTCTATTCATTCAGTAATTTAATTTTTTTTTTCTTTTTTTTTTTTTTAATTTCACATTCAAACACATTCTTCCGCACTCTTACACTAGAATATAGTTATATTTTTTTTTTTTAATTTTCTCTGTTTTGTGACACATGTACTCTTTGTTTCCCTCGTTTTTTCCCTTTTTTTCGTGTAATTTCTTTTTTTTTTTTTCATTTCATAGTGCTTTTGGTACTACACGGTTTTCTCGTCTAGCCACAGGATGGATGCATACACGTGAATTATTTCTTTGACTCTAATACAACACTTTCGCTCGTTTTTTTTTTTTTTTACTCACTCATGCACAAGAGTTATTTTTTTCTTTGTCTGACGCACGAGCGATCACAGGGAAAAACAGGGGAAAATTAAACACACACAGTTTTAATTTGGCGCGAATTGTGAATTGAGAGAAATCAAAATTTAAAAGTAAATGAAAAAAAAAAACAGTTTAAGAAAATGAGTTCGTCTCATTTGTTTTTGGATGGGATCTCGGAAGATAAGCGAGATAGGGCAATTTTTGTAGAGACCTATTTTGTAGTTCTTTTTCCGCTCTACAAAAAAGGTCTCTTGCAAAATTTCGCTATCTCGCTTAGTTTCCGAGTGCCTCTTCAATAACAAAAAAATGACATGAAAAAAGCCTTTAATTTCTTGTTTTTTTTGTTGCAAAAATGAATTCATCGCTTTTTTTAAATTATTCCTCGATTTTCAGCTGTGTCACATGATTCTGCTGCAAAATCACCTCTCTAATATGGATTAAAATAGAGAAAATCATGCTGGCACAGCGAAAAAAATTCAAATTTCAAAAGTCCAAACATTGGGATTAACCCAGAAAAAAAAATTAAAAAAAAAAAAAAAAATGAAAAAAATCCGGTGAAATTGTGTGTCGTGAAAACAAATGAAACTTTAAGTGGTACTTTTCCTCCAAATCCCTGAAACCACTTTGTCCCTTTCATTTTTTCCTTCCCTCCTTCTCTCTCCACCCCCTCCCACTATACTCTTTATCCTCCGGCCTTTTAAATGGAAATGGATGTAAAAAATGGAGCGAAAATGAGAGAAGAAAAGCAAAAAAAAAAAATAATGTAAAGTATGGTTTTGCCAAAAGAATTCCCCTGACGTTGCCCAAGGGCCTCGTTGTTCATCCCGTGAGGCAACTCGAGGAAGCGAGTCCCCTGGGTAACTTTCAACCATCGTCGCTCGATTATCCCCTGAACCCCCCTGTAAAATCCAGGAGCGCGCGCGCGCCAGACTTGATATGTCTGCCATTATTTTTGTTACATTTTAATTTAAATAATAACTTAGCAATGAAAAATGGGCGTTCAAGCGAACGCGGGAAAAAAATTCAAAAAAGAGAGAAATGAAAAAAAGACGCCAGGACAAAACTTCTTCAGTACGCAATAAATTTGAAAAAACTTGGAAGTTTAATGCAAAGGGGAGGAAAAAAAGATACTTCGTTGATATATATTGGCGAAAACACAAGTATCTCTCTATTAAAATATCGTAATGAACTTATTTGACTAGACGAGATTGCCTCTTTTTGTTTTTGTTGTCATGATGTTGCTCGGCAGTCCCGTGTAAATTAAGATACTCATTAATGCCAGACTCAGTATCAATGTACGATGAATACTGTGATTCACACTGCCACTGCATGTCACTTTCGATGTCATATCTAGTTTGGCTAAAACACACAAAAAAATGAAAATTTTTTCAATATTTTTAAACAATGCACAATAACAGAAAAAGTATAGGGAAAGGTGGGGTAGAATGGACACTTTAATTAAACGGCTCGAGATAGAAATTTTCTGATAATTCCATTGGAAAGCTGAGGAAATTTTAGGCGGGAAACATGTCAGATTTTTTTTCTTAATTTTTGGAAAAATTCACTTTTTTGGGGTTTTCCTTTTGAAAATCGAAAAAGTATAAAATAACAATAAGTATAGAATTCAAAAATCAACTCATGTCCGTTTTACTCCTTGTGTCCATTTTACCCCACTTTCCCCTGCTGAGAAAAAATTAATCAATTATTCATGCCGTTGGTAATTAGTAACTACTTTTTTGAAATAATGAAAAACATATGTTGAATTAAGTGGATTTAGTCAATTCAACTAGTTAATCTGTCTAAATTAACTGAATTCAACAATTTTTTTAAATTATTTCAGAAAAATATTTGCTAAGGACCATTTGCCTTAATAAGTGATTGTTTTTGCCACTCATTTATCACACTTTGAGAGCGAAATTTAGCTATTATTCATCTTAATTTCCCCAAAGAAATTTGGACGAGATCGATGGAGTCATTATCGAGATATTTCGAAAAAACACTTTTTTTCCTTGAAAAATGCGTTTTTTTTTTAATTATTTGACGGATTAAGCTGAAATTTTGGGGAGAGCGAATGACACAGAAAATAAATATACTGTAACAAAAATTGAGTTTCTATTATTGAGTAGTTGCTGAAAAAAGCCATGAAATGTCAGGAATATACATACATATATGCGCACACTCATTTCTCGACGTTTTAAATAATTCCGAGACATATCGCAATGAAAATTCGAATTTCTAAAAAAGTTGCGATTACACTGAGAAAAAAAAAAGTGGTAAAAACAATTGAATATTGGTTCTGAACGAATATTTTTCAGAAAATAATTCAAAAAATTGATGAAATATCCAAAAAGTTGTTGAATTTACTGAATTTGAGTAATTAAAATTCATTAACTATTTGAATTAACTAAATTCAGTAAATTAAACTACTCTTTCAATTATTTTGATTTTCAAAAAAAAAATATTTCCTCAGAACCAATGATATCAATATGATACAATTTGATTGTTGTTGCCACTATTTTTCTTTCTCATTATACAAAACTTCCATCTGTAAGCAAAAAGCAATTAAAAAATAAATAAAAAGCAGAATAATAGCCCACGGAGGTGCGCTCGCGTGACACTTGAGGATATAAATTTGATTGTTGTATAATGTTAAACGATAAACGGCTTTCCTTTTTCTTTTTTATCATGAGAATCCCTCGAAATATCACGAAATGTGTAAATTTTGAAATCGGGGCGAAGGTTGCCTGCCGGCAAAATTTAGATCAGTTGCCCGGATATGGGGTGCCATAAAGTTGAAAAAAGAGGGGGGGGGGGGGGTTGTCGCATTTGAACCGGTCCCCGTAGAGCGCGGCAAAACGTACAGTGTATTGTGTTTCATACATACATACACACGTATATATATGTATACATGATGCGGAGACACGCGTGGCGCATCAGTTTGACCCGGTCTTCCGAGTCCAGACTTCGATGGTACCAGTTGGATCCAACTAGTACATACATTTTGATGAGGCCAGTTGGAATGGGATTATATTGGTAAGGGGGGGGGAGGGGAGAGGAAGGAGAGAGACTCCAGGACATGGAACGTTAACGGTGGACGACGTCAACGTCGTCGGAAACACACAGGAGGTAAAGAGAGAGAGGTGGGAGGGGGAGGAGGGGGGGTGGGTTTGGGTGCGCGAGAACTACGCTCGACGGTGCGGTGGCATCGATCCACCACCGGCCAGTTCCACCCCTTTTCCTTTCCACCTCTCTCTTTCTCTTCTCTCGCGCGCAATTCTCTCCATCTTTCTTGCCCTACATCTTTCTTCTTCGTCGTATTCTATTATCCTCGGGTTGCAATTTTTCTTAATTATATTTTTCACGTTCCTTCACTTCGCATTACTCTCTAATTAGAAAATATAGCATCTACAAAAGACTCCAAGAAAATGGAGTTTGTTTATCCATGATTATATAGCATGTTACAATTTTCAAGTTGATGGCAGAAATGTTATAAAAGGATATTTTGCATCATTAACCAGAAGAATTCACGTATTTTATTTCTCTTGGATTCTTGCAACGAGAAATTAAAGTACCTTGGAATAGAAATCACATTATAGAATTGGTTATTTCTTATTCTATTTCTACGTACAGTGGGAAAATGCATTCTATAATTCATAATTTCCTTGTCCTTGCTCTGATACCACGATTTTTCATGAATCTTTTAGTCTTCTCTATCGCACTACACATACACCAAAGCTCTGCATTCACCTGTTTTCACACTCTCAAGAAAATGCAGATGGTGAAAATAGAGTGAAATGATACTCACAGGTTGCAGAGAGAAGCTGCGGCAGATATTTCTTCCAGAATGCACACTGGCGCGTTCTTATGCCATAGCCAACGTCTGAAGTGTTTGTGTCGAGTGTCAAGTACTCCTTGTCCTTAGCCGTGTGCCTAGGCCAAAACGCCTCGGTCCATGATCCATCGTCGCCCATATTGGGATCACTGAGAAATGAGGAAAGAAAATAAATTCATGAATACATT
Source organism: Aleiodes alternator (assembly GCA_963921955.1). NCBI lineage: Eukaryota > Metazoa > Arthropoda > Insecta > Hymenoptera > Braconidae > Aleiodes > Aleiodes alternator. The sequence continues at coordinate 16,446,288 of OY998098.1, forward strand.
ATTCCATCAAGTAAACCTGATTCTTGTCTTGATAAAAAAAAAAAAATCATGAAAAAACCCATATGCTTACCCTGTTTTTGCAAAGTTTGCCCAATATCGCATCATTCTCTTTGACAAATGTATTTCTTCTCTTGTATATTTTTTACTTGGATCCAATGGTTCACCAAATATATAACTTATTTCATCAGCATGCATAACACCAGTCCATCTTGGCCATGGATTATTCAATGATCTGTGCTTGTAGTAATACATATAAACTGTATTGCCAGTTTCAGCATAACGTCCAGCAAATTCATTAACATTACACGTAAACTGATAATCACCAACAATTTTATCGAGTGCATCACGATTAGCATCAGGATCATCTGGATGTAACCAATTTGTATATTCATATGTTATAGCATGTCGTGCTATTTGATTGACATATGGATTTAATTCAGTAACAGCTTTTACAAATTCATCACGTGACACTTTAACATCATCCGTACCATCAATACGAAATAATTCAGTTAAATAATATATTATAAAATAAAAACCCTCCTCTGTATTTGAACCCATTAGTATATTTGTTTTTTTAAATGATGTAGTTGCTAATGATTGTGCTGGTGTTTCATCCAAAAATGCACCATCAATAACTGGTACAAATGGAAATTCACAAATACCAAGTGTACCCCACTCATTGTTCACGAGATCCAATGGATCTTTTTCAATTAAACAATCAATCACTTCGCGTAAATTATCTTCATTGTGTGGACATCCAACTGCTTCAGCAAGACGCAATCCACGTACTAATGATTCTTCACGTGATATTATTGCCCAGGGAGCTGTTGGTGAACCTGACTGCATTATTGCTTGATTAAACAAGTTCCTGTAATTAAATAAATCATTACAAATCATTAAAAATTATTACAGAAAATATTCTGTGAATTATTAATTATTAAGATATTTACTTTGAACGTATTGTACAAAGAAAATTCAAAAATCATTATAATAAGTTTATAAAATCTTTCCAGATATTCAATAATAAAGTGAACACCTTGATGAAGGCCGCACAAAGCTTGATGAAACGTTGGTGTTTTTGATATTTTTCAAATTTTGTGTCAATTCTTTATTTATTTGGGCAATGACCCTTTACAGCCGAGAATTGTTAATTAAATTAATATAAAATTAAAAAAATAAATGAATCATTTGATAAAAAAATACTTTTGAACATCAATCTATGAATACACAGAGAGAAAAAAATTATAAAAATTATAGAAAAATTTAAGTAAGAAGTGCATTTCAATTTGATCAAAAATCGAATTTTAATAGTCAATTAGTAGAAATTGAATCAAATTTACAAACTCGAGAATTTACCATTTAGCATGATAAAAAATTAACAATTAGACTAAAAATTTAATTATTTTGTCTCGAATTTCAAACTTTTTTACTAGATTACCATTCTTGAACCGTAATTTTCATCGAATTTTTTCTCTCTCTCTCTCTGTGTAGCAAGTGTCAAACGGAATGCTTGAAAAATACCTCGATAACGGTGAAAGTAGATGCATAGATACAGAAACAGCTCCAGCACTTTCACCAAAAAGCGTGACATTCTCTGGATTACCCCCAAACGATGCAATATTGTCCCTGACCCACTGTAGTGCCATTGTCTGGTCAAAGAGGCCGGCATTACCCGGTACGTCTGACGTACCAAAATAAAGAAAGCCCAGACTAGCAACACGATACTGCATCGATACAAGAATTATATTCTCCTCCGAAACAAGTGTCTTTGGATCATAGACATCAAGTGTTGCTGAACCAGAGTAAAATCCACCTGAAAAATAAATGCATATGTGTTATCGGCTTCACATTGTAAGATTATTTTCAGAGAAAAAATTCAAATTTTTATCGAGGGAACAACATTTTGCATTAAAAATGATGGAAATGAACATAAATCGAGAACCAAATATTCAAAAAAATCTGCTAAAAATTCATACAGTTAGAGGGTATGATATGAAATGTTATGAATCAATCTGGACGAAATCGATTGAGAATTTTTCGATAAATTGCTTTTTTTTAAATAGAAAATTGATCATATTTGAAAATAATACTGAGTAGATTCAGAGCAAGAAAGTGTCAAGAGAAAGGATTTTTGGCAATAAATATATAGTTAAAATGTGAGATTTTTAGGTGGAATTTTTACCGTTTTTGTGCGGAAAAAAATGCATTTTCTCAAAAATCGACAGTCTAGATCATTTTGAAGATAATTAAAAGGCACAGTCGGAAAAAAGTTAATTTTTTTTATAAAATTGTTAATAACAACTTGTACAAGATGAAATTCGCGAATCTGATCCAGTGATTTGGTAGAGAATGTAATGAGAAATAAAGTAAGCTTTATAAGCCATTTTTTACATTCCTTTGAATCTTGTAAATTTTTAAGGAATGTAAAAAATAGTACAAATTTTTCGATTTTCAATTAATTTCTTGTTTCTACGGCTTATTTTGTTTCTCATTATATCCTTCAAATATTTACAGAATCAGTTTCAAGATATTTATCTTGTATACGTTCTTATTTACGATTTCATGCAAGAAGATCAACTTTTTTTCCGATTTTACCTTCCAATCATCCTCAAGTGTTTGTCAATGAGAAGATTGTAAGTTGAAGATTTTCACGTTTACAAAGCTTTCGTTCGAAAGCAAAAAAGGCAGAAATTGTGCAAAAAAACACTGTTAAAAATTTTCGTCTGAATTTTCCGTGCGAAATCCCGAAAATTCCAAACGAGTCACATTTTTACTGAAATTCCAGATAATTACGTCAATGAAAAAGTGAACACCTCATCGATTTTCAAATAATTCCACTCCTGCATATCAATGAAATTTGTAAATTTCAGTTTAATTGTTTCTTCAAAATTTAGTAAAAACAGGAAAAATTTAAAATTCAAGTCTTTTTGATTCTGAATATTCATGTCCAGTTGAAAATTCAAGTAAATTGTAGAATTTACGTCTCAATTCTACTCAAGACTCACAGATTCCTTTAAATTTCCTCTGAAACTCACAGATTCCATAACCATCTACCCATTGAAAAAAAAAATATAATATCACGTTTATGAAAATTCCCATGAAATTGTGTCTATGGAAATTCCCATTTTTTTCGCTAACAGTGAGACGGAAAATAAGGTGATTGCGATGATTACTCACCACCAAATATCCACACCATTACAGCTGCATTACTCGGTCTTGGACGTGGTACAACAACATTAACATACAAACAATCCTCATTTAATTGTGTATTTGGATTCCACATTGTTGCACCAGAAAAATCACCAAAAACCGTGTCATATATTTGCACACAACTGTTTGGCAATGATGTTGCATTTAATATACCATCCCATGCCTCAACTGGTCTTGGATGGCGAAATCTCAATCTACCAATTGGCTTTTGTGCATATGGTATACTGTAAAATGCATCAACTTTTTTACCACTGACAGCTGTCAATGTCATTCCACGTACACGTCCTTTTTTTGTTTGAACTAAAAGTGAATCGTCTGTGCTGCTCAGTGGTTCAGCACGTGGAAGCTCCTCCATCACGTGGCTCATTTTTCTTGGCTGCTGCTGTTGTTGCTGATGCTGCTGCTGCTGTTGACCAGCTGGACTCTGCTGATTCAATTCTTCGTGTGAAAAATCAGCATGATGTCTACCTCTGTGTGATGGTGATGCTCTAGCACCAAAATCAAGGGTTGTTGCAACAACAACAGTCAATACCACCAGTGTTTCCACATTCAGGAGGGCGCTACGACCTCTCGTCATCGCCATCGTACTCGCGCCACTCCTCTCCACTCCAATTCACGCCTGCAAGAAAAAATATTTATCAAAAGTGGGATTAATTGGGTTGGACAATCTATTTTTTCGTTCTCGATCTTGGTCACTCTCGATGGAATACACAGAGAAAAATGTTTTCTTAATTTAAGAATGTGCAGTCACTTAAATTAAGAAAGTAAAGTCACTTGATTTAAGTGAGAAAAGTCACATAACTTAAGTAAAAAAATTCACTTAATTTAAGTGAAAAAAGTCACTTAATTTAAGTGAGTTTTACTTTCTTAAATTAAGAAAGAAAAAGTCACTTGATTTAAGTGAGAAAAGTCACTTGATTTAAGTGAGAAAAGTCACTTAATTTAAGTGACCTGCCGTTCTTAAATTAAGTGACGGCACATTCTTAAATTAAGAAAACATTTTTCTCTGTGTAGTATGAGGAGATTTTTTAAATTGGTTTTTTAGAAAATGCAGTTTTTTTAAAAAATATCTCCGGCTCTATTGGTCGTAACGACGTGGGGCCGATTTTAAATGGAAGGTGAGATCTTTTTCCATCAATTTGAGTGGATTTGAATTGAAAATATCAATTTTTCAGATAATTATGGAAACTTTTGTAATTATGATCATCAAGTTTTGCTCTATAATTATGTGAAAAATCGATATTTTTTAATTCAAAACCCCATAAAACGATGGGAAATGATCTCAGCCTTTATTTGAAATCGATTCCAGATCGCTACGGCCAACAGAACCAGAGATATTGTCGAAAAACTAAATTTTTTTCATAAATCAAGGAGCCTGCGATTCTTTATCCCTCAAAAATACCCCAAAAAAATCATATTCTCAAAAAAATAAAAACAAATCAATTCTAGCACTTGTTTCTTGCCTCAAATTTTCTCAGCTTTACAACGGAATCATCAAAAACCATCTGTCCCCAATATTTTCATCCATTTCAAGATTTTTTAATAATATATATGCATGAAAACTCAAATGCGTCCACTTTATCCCTTATGCCCGTATTGCCCCACCTTCCCCTATTTATAAATTATTCATAAATAAAGGTACAGTTTCTAAAAATCTATTAGAGCCTTTACCTCGAATTATTGTCAATTTGCTGTTAATAATCTTCCAATCTCCCGCGAAACTTTAGAATGATAATTTTTTTTTTAATAATAATTATTAACATGAAAATTAATTCGCCCATCAATTCATTTAAGAATTCAAGAGAAAACGGGAAAAAATGAGATCAATCAATTTTTGTTGTTTCTCAATAATTTGGCATGAATTTTCCACTTTAACAATTTATTTATGTCAGCAAGTGTTCAGAACTTGTGAAATTGAAAGGTGATTAATTGAATTTTTTTTCGCTGCTATACACACATCTTTTGCACGTGAATTTTTGCGATAAAATAACGATTCAATTGAATTTTTTTGATTGAAGCTATTCTCATCTCTCTTTCTCTCTGTGTTTGTTTTTTTTTTTGCATTGAGTTGGAAATAAAAAAGTTAATTAAACGCACGTATGCTTGTTAACTGTATCAAGCTTTATCGTTCACGCTCACTGAATTTTTGAAGGCTCTCTTCTCTCTCATGCTATAAATTTTTCATTGATTTTTCCATCAGCATGCTTGTGTGTTTTGGAGTTAATCAAACTTATTTTTGTATAGTTTCATGTAACGTCGCTTTTTTTTTTGTTTAATGGGCTTTTTTATAGGAGATGTGCCTTTTTTGAAAATTATTTCTCCTCATAAATCTCGAAAAAAACTAAATTTCATAGTCAATTATTAATTTCTACAATTAATTCAGTCAATTTAAATTAAAATATTCCCAAAAATTCAGAATTTATCATTTGAACAATTAATTAATTTAAATAATTAATTTAAATAAAGATGGAATTAACAGACCTCGTTACGTCAAATTCTCTTTTTTTTTTATCAATTTCAAGTATAAAAATTCGCGTTTTTTCATATTAAAATTCACCGCTTTTTTTGTCATTAACCTTGTCCGTCTGAACAGCCACTGACATACACTACTTGTTTAAAAAAAAACAAAATTCTACTCACCTCACGTCAATGACGACGTCCGGACACTTCTGGTTTCTTTTCCGAGATTTCTTCTGCCGGAGCTCACGCCGGCACTGAGGACGGGGATGAGGTCTGGGTAACAGTGAATTATAAAGAGAGGGAGCGAAGGGGTGGGGGAGGATGGAAAAGGGGAGGATGGTTGTAACACCAGTTGTGTTTCTCCTTCAGCAGCAGCTACATCACCGTTTCACCGGTCATTGCTTTTTTTTTTTTCTCTCTTTTCTCTTGCTTCCTCTTCTTTATTTCCTCTTCGCTGAAATCAAGAAAATAATATTTTTTTTTCAAGAAAATTTTTTTTTTTCAAGAAAATTTTTTTTTTCTCTTCAAGAAAATTAACTTTTTTAAGAAAATAAACTTGAAAGTGAAAAATTCCTGCAATGAAAGATTGAAAAAAAGAAAGAGGGGGGAGGGGGTGGTTTCATTCCGAGCGGAAAGATGGCAAGTATGCAGAGTGGTGGTGAATTTCAAAAGAGGGGGGGGGGGTAGGGGGTTATGGATATATGCTGGAATCACGCAAACATGCTATAGAGGCCCATACAAAGAGGAAGAACCCCTCTCTCTCTTTCTCTTTTCCTCTTTGGCTCGAGTTCGGTGTAACGGGTGACCTAGAGGTGTCACTGGGTTAGCGTGCCCACGGGCCATCCATAACCCTAGCTGATATGCCAGCGATACATATTCCCCAACAATTCTCTCTCTCCCTCTCTCATTCTAACCCTCTGGAACTCACTCGAGCAGAGTGCTCGGCCCTCTTCCGCCTCTCTTCAACCTACCCTTCTACTTCTCCTATTTCCACCCCTCTCTCTCTCTTATGCCTAGATGCCTGACAACAAAAACCATCCGAACATCAAACGTCAACGCTCGAATTAACAAAAATAAATGCAAGAAAAAAAGGCTCGTTTTTCCCCTTCGCTTGACACACTTGCGGATCGCAAGACGCGAGTTTCAGCGATAAAACTTTGGTTCTAGCCTTTTTTCTTTTATCATTAAGTTTTTATTGAGGAGAGTGATAAAGTGCTCGAGGCCAGATTATAATTGACCGAAAATTTTAGAGAAAGAGGAGGGAAGAATTGCATGTCACGCAAGGGATATCGTTAAAATTATGACAGGCTACTCCTCCTTCTTCTTCTTCTCCTCTTTTTCCCCCTTTTTCTCCTCACTCGCGCCTCTTTCTCTCACTCATTTCTCACCGAGAGAACGACGGGTATCTCACGATCGGTCAAGGTCGAATTTTCGTCGCAGTAGAACTGGAGCATATTGTGAAACATACATGAGGTGCATATGAACTTGTTGGAATGTCATTTTCACTCTCTCTTTGGATTTTTTTTTTACTCTTTTTTTTTTTATTTTGCTCGGAGGATTGATAATGAAGAAAGTTCTTCTCACACAGACACACACACACACACACACACACACACACACACAGTTGTCCCCAATCTCTTTCAATCAGAGTTTTGTAAAAAAAAAAAAGAAAAAAAAACACGATGTGAATAATGAAATGGGAAAAGGGAGGGGGGAGAGTGAATAAAATTGCGCTGATAAGCAGTGGACGTTATATCGACAAGCACTTGAAGTTGTCAATTGAAATTGCGGCGAGAGCAAGAACATTCTGTACTCTAAAAATGGAAAAAAATCAGGAGTGAAGAGGTAAAAGAGGATAAGTCAATGTGATAATGGAATTAACTCACATTTGCCAATTTTTTGGATTTTTTTAAACAAATAAATTATTTGAAAAAAAAAATTGAATAATTTGCACTTGTAGCTTTTTGAAATATTCTACATGCACATATTCTTCGTTTTTTTTTTAAATAGTGAGGGAAAATGGGGCAGAATGGACCTCCTGATAAAAATGAATCAAGATGTTTTTGCAGAGTGAAAGGACTGCGCAACAAAATTTGAAAAAATTCGAGAAGATGCTCTAATATGTCTACATTATTGATGAATTTTTTCGATTTTTCTCATTAAGGCCTTGACACTTAAAAAAAATCCTGAATTATTTCGTCATACAGATCCATTTGGCCCCAATTTGCTTGATGAAGAAAAAAAGAAGGACTCATCTTTGTGATCATTTCCACTGAAATATCTCGGAGACTAAGCGAGATAGTGCGATTTTCTCAAAATCTTTCGATCCAAAGACCAGAAAATAACAAGCATAAAACCGTCCTATCTCGCTTATTATCCGCGATAATTTCATAAAATTAGCAAAAAAAAAAAAAAATCAACCCATTTCAACATTTCCACTGAAATATCTATGATTAATCTATTGAATTAAATAATGCGCCTATTATTAGCTGAAATTCCCTCAAAGTTCATATATTATTTACACTGCGTGGTAATTTCCCGGACCGCAGATTCACGCGATTGGCCTGTGGTAGAGGCAGTGATAACGGTAGGCTTCTCGAACTATAATAGGAGCAAAGTACCGCCAAATTTGCGGTGACGAGAATGAGGCTGGAGAAGGAGGAGGAGGAGGGGAGGTAAAGTAGTGAAGAAGGGGGGGAGGGAGGGCATTAGGGCCAGCCCCAAAGCCGCAATGTATCTGCAGTACGATTAACCTCAAATTTTCATGCCCATTCTCTCGACCCTCCACGCTTTTATGATTCATTTTTTCGCATCTCTCCCTTTTTTTTTTCCTTTTTTTTGTTCGTGGCCTGAGGAGAGAAGAGGCCGCATTGCGTACATTCTTTAGTACCAAACACATTCGGCCGTGGGGGGTGTAGAATAAAAGAGGGAGTTCTGAATGGAGTCAAAGTCAATTTCGACTGCACGAGTTCACCTACTAAACCTCGGAGGGTTGCGGGAAAGAGGGGGGGGGGGGTTGCTCACGAAAAAAAGGCAAAGAGGGTGGGGGATGATGCAGAGCGGTTGGCGTGCTCTGGCAGTGGTACCGAGCCAGACACCGAGACCCATTTCCCCACTGAGCGACTTTTCGACACACACACACACACACACACATACACATAAGCCGATGAAAACGTGCGCTACATCTTCGTATTTAACCTTTTTTTTATTGCCTCGATTTACTCGCCATCCCCTCATTTTTCCGAAATTCTAAAACACTGCTGAAAGACCAGAAAAAGAGAGAGAGAGGGAGAGAGCTGCACTGACCTCTCTCTTCTCATCTGCTCTTTCAACTCATTTTTTCCTCTCGGGAACCTGCCAGAAGTCGATGTGTCACGTGGTTTCTCAATGAGCGAATGAAAACAGTCGATTTTTTACGTCAATTTCTCACCAATATCACCCTAAAAATGGGAGATACGCCTTTTTCATTCATCTTTATCCTTTTCTTGCAGATCTTGAAAAGCGGAGGAAAAAGGGTGTATCTCCATCAGTTTTTGGGACATTTGGTCAAAGATTCGGTGGAAAATATTTTTTTTTTTAGGGTCATGGGGTAGTTTTACTCTACCAGACAAAATTAAATTATTCAAGATTTTTTTTCGAATTTTTCTCCTATAATATGAGGTATTTTGATTGATCAGAGGTCGTTCACAAGATTTGAAGGCTAGGAGACAAAAAACTGATTGAATTTTTTCTTCAAAAACAACGAACTTTTTGCTGAAAGTCAATAACCAATTGAACGAAAAAAGAAGAAGACTTTTTGATTGTTTTTTTTTTTTTGAAGATTTCTCAAAAAATCATTGATTGGATTGATGCGTAAAAACATAGCTTTTTTTCATGGCATTATTATTTATCAGTTCACAAAATCTCATTGGAATACGCCGATTTTTCTGCATTTTTTTGAAAAATTCTTTAAATTTTCATGAAAATCCATTCCTGAGGAAAATTTAAATTAATTTTATTTTGTAAGGCTCTATTCCTATATTCATGTGCCAATAAAACTTTGCGATGCAATAAATAATGATTCCACCGAGACACTCCAGATTTTCACGCATTAACAAGAACTAATTGGTTCATTGTGAGAAATTGAATCAATGTTATTTTTTTTTATCTCAAGGTACAATAGATACTTCTCGAGAATTATCCGAGAAGACTCAATTGCTCGATATAACGATGAGTTTGTTACGCATTACCGAACATAGTACACTGTCGTATACTTATTTTATAAAGAAAATGACGTGACTAAACCAAAGGATTTTGATACTAAATCATTAATGATTACTTTTCATTTGAAAATACCCAAGAATTTAATTGCAGTGGGCCCATGAAAAATCTCAAAAAAAATGATGAAAAATCAACAATTCCCGCAATACATCCTTACACTGAGAAAAAAATAATAGTGAAAACAATCAAATATTGATGTCATTGGTCCTTAGAAAATATTTTGTTGAATTAATTGAAAACAGTCATTAAATTTACTAAATTTAGTCAATTCAACTAGTTAATCTGTTTGAATTAACTAAATTCAATAAATTCAACTAGTTCATTTATTTGAATTAACTGAATTCAGTAAATTCAACAATTTCTTGAATTATTTCAAAAAAATATTTGTTAAGTACCATTTGCCACAATATTTGATTGTTTTCACCCCTATTTTTTTTCTCAGTGTAAACACTTTTAAAAATTTTCGTCTAATTTTTTCGAGCAAAATCCAAAAAATTTCAAACGAGTCACATTTCTACTGAAATTTCAGATAATGACGTCATTGAAAAGTGAACACATCATCGATTTTCAAATAATTTCAAGCCTGGATATCAATGAAATTTGTAAATTTCAGTTTAATTGTTTCTTGAAAATTTAGTAAAAACAGGAAAAATTGAAAATTCGAGTCATTTCGATTCTGAATAGTCATGTCCAGTGGAAAATTCAAGTAAATTTAAAAATTTCTGTCTCAATTCTACTCAAGACTCACAAATTCCTTTGAATTTCCTCTGAAACTCACAGATTTCATAACTATCCACTCATTGAAAAAAAATTCAATATCACTTTCATGAAAATTCTCATAAAATTTTGTCTATGAAATTTCCCATTTTTTTCCTAACAGTGCATTAATAACAATTGATGATTCATGAAAAAATTTCCCGCGAAAAAATGATGAAAAATCCTTAATTACCACAATAAATCCACAAAAATTAAAAAAAAAATTCCGTCTGAATTTTTTGTGCAACATCCTAGAAATTTTAAACGAGTCATATTTCTATTGAAATTTCAGATAATTAAGTCATTGAAAAATGAACACATCATCGATATTCAAATAACTTCACGCCTGGATATCAATGAAATTTATAAAGTTCAGTTTAATTGTTTCTTGAAAATTCAGTAAAAACAGGAGAAATTAAAAATTCAAGTAACTAGTAGAATTTCCATCTCAATTCTATTAGTATAAATCCAAGACTCACAGATTCCTTTGAGTTTCCTCCAAAACTCACAGATTTCATAAGCATCTGCACAGAGAAAAATGTTTTCTTAATTTAAGAATGTGCAATCACTTAATTTAAGTGACCTGCCATTCTTAAATTAAGTGACTCTTCTCACTTAAATCAAGTAACTATTTCTTTCTTAATTTAAGAAAGTAAAACTCACTTAAATTAAGTGAATTTTTTCACTTAAATCAAATGACTTTTCTCACTTAAATCAAGTAACTATTTCTTTCTTAATTTAAGAAAGTAAAAGTCACTTAAATTAAGTGAATTTTCTCACTTAAATCAAGTGACTTTTTCTTTCTTAATTTAAGAAAGTAAAAGTCACTTAAATCAAGTGAGTTTTCTCACTTAAATCAAGTAACTTTTCTTTCTTAATTTAAGTGACCTGCACATTCTTAAATTAAGTGACTGCCCATTCTTAAATTAAGAAAACATTTTTCTCTGTGTACCCATTGAAAATAAATTAAATATCACAATTTATGAATCAAATCGTGTCTATGAAATTTCCCATTTTTTTAAAACAGTGTATTAACAACAATTGATAATTCATGAAAAATCAGCCCAAAAAAATGATGAAAAATCATTGATTTCGGCAATATATTCTCAAATGAGAATCAAGTGGATCTATTGCTAGCTTGGGAAAGAGAGAGGCTATCCGGCTATTCTGGCTGCATTGCGGCACAGGGACACGTAGCAACGATTGACCCTATGCACATACACAATGTAGGAAACTACTGTAAACCGTGAATGCATTTACTGCTGTTGGGTTGGAGAAGAGGAGGAGGGGGGGGGGGGTATCTTTCCTGAGCCTGTGTGTGATGTGTGTTCTCCAAAGCCCTAGGAACACACTGGCTTCTGACGTTTGCACGTAATGTACACACAGAGGACTAGAGGAGTTTACTGCACTATGTCTATAACGATATACACATTTTGATGCTATAACTAATTTTGCGTGGGGGGAGGGGGGAGTTACTTGGCTACAAATCAGTAGAGTGGAGGGATACGCAATTGTTACACGGCCCAAATCACCGTAGATTAACCTGGTTTGATAAACATCAAATAGCCGCTAACTTCCGGTTATTTTTAACACGAAGTGCATTAATATTGGGGGGAGGGGGGAGAAGGGGTCCCCCCTTCTTTCCCTTGGGAGAAGGGATAAATTCAATTGGGAATTCTTTCTTTTCCTTTTTTTTTTTCACTGAATTTTTTGAATGTGACGTGATGAAGCGGCACAATCTCATCAGGATTGCGGAAAAAATCGTGAAAATTCGGGAGATTCAATCATTTTACACCCTCTTCCTCTTTTTTCTCCCTCCCTCCTCTCCCCCCTTTTTTTCGTTCTTTCACTCTTTTTTTTCCTGTTTTGCGAACGGAACTAACGAACAAACTCAATCGTTGTTGGAAGAGAGAGAGAGAGAGATGTGGCGGCAGTGAGAACGAGTAAAAAAGAGAAAAAGAGAGAAAGAGTGAGAGAGAGAGAGATGAAAAAGAGGAGGAGGCGCAGCGACGAATTCTCCAAAGCCTCGTATCGATTGACCCCAACGGGAAAGCCGCCGGGGTGCGCACACCAACAAGAGAGAGAGAGAAGAGGAGGAGGAGGATGATGAAAGCGTAAAAGCTTTCGGGATGTACTCTTCGAAGAGTCCTGGTGCTTTTTTTTCCTATTTTTTTTTTCTACCAACTTTTCTTTCAATTTCTCTTTTTTCATCACTTCAAGGATAGAGATGAAAAGATAAGTTGGGAGGAAGGGAGGGGGTGGGGAGAGATATTGATAGCATTTTATTCTTTTGCACTTCGTGTGGAGGGAAATTTTTCTCTTTTTTCTCGTGTTTTTTTTTCTCTTTTATCGCCTCTGGTGTTTAACCTATAATCGATTTACGTAACTATAATGAAGCGCGTGTCAGAAGTTTTTTTTTTTTTTTTTATTCCTTTAATTATCATGGAAAATTGCCGTATTTTTTCTCGTCTTCTAAGTGTTACATAAAAATTACTTCCTCAATTAATTACAGCCATGCAAATTAGTAATTGCCATATTGTGAATGAAATAGAATTTTTTTGTATTTTACGCGCAAGTAAGAAGAAAAAAAAAGGAGAAAAAGAAACGCAATGTAACAAACGGAGTAAATCGACCGTCGTCTTTTTTCCTTGTCACAGAGCTCATCGCAGAAAACGTCTCAAAAAAAAAAAAAAAATAAAACCGAGGCACTGGGAATGGAAAGGTCACAAGATATTTTTGGCAGTTCGCCATTTCCTTTCTCTCGCAATTCATTTTTATCTGACGGAAAAAAAAGAATTTCCCCTAAAAACTGTTTTTTTTTCCCCTCCAAATTCCTCAAAAAATAGAACTCGATTGTTCGCAGTCGAATCATCGACTGTTTACCGGATGAGCCCGCGAAAAATTCAAATTAAAAAATTCCGCCTTTTTTTTGCGCAATTTTTCAATAAAATTTAGATTATTTAATTAAATTTAGAAAAAATAAAAAATAAAGGAATTCATCAATTTCACTTGACCATGAGTATCAATCCGCATCATATCCGTGTCAAGCTATTCCACTGCCTCAGCACTGAATGAAGCGATCATATACTAAATAATGACTAAAGTTAACTAGTTTCTATGGGTCACGGACTTCCGGTCTCTCGGTAAATTTTCCATACAATTCAAAATGCGACTAACTGGCAAAACGCGCAGAGTACTAGAGTACTCATCTACTCTACAACTCTTCATCTCATCTCTTTTCTATCCTCCTCAGAGCCCTTTAACCCCCTCCCCCCTCTCCTCCCCCTTCTTTTCGCGGCTACTACAGCTTCCAAACTCTCTCCTCCGCTTTTTATCCCTCCCCCCCTGTGATGGTCTTCACGAGGTTTGCGTGCCACTGCTTTCACACAAACGGTGGCATTCGAGTGGCAATTATTCGTACGTGACAGAAAACTTTTGGGAAAATTCAAGTATCGGTCGTCTAGAGTACCCAATTGAATGATGTTTAAAAAGAAAAAAAACAGCCCTCAGAACTATCAAGTGAACAACTTTTTCTTCCACTTCAATTGAGTGCTCGACTTTACCCTTTCTCCCATTTAATTACGGAAAAAAAAAAAATTCAATTTAATTTCACATGTGTGTTTACACACACACATATAAGCTTCAAAACATTTCAAACTCAATTGAATTCTCATTATACATTTGTCTACTATTACAATTACTATTGTTTTCAACGCCACCAATTGTTCGAGAGAAATGAATTATCATCATGTATAAATTGATTAATTTTAATTATTTTTCCTTTTTTTGTGGATTATAATAATTGTTTCATCGTGGAATTGATAATTAATAGTTTGAAAAACCCTGGAAAATTGGGCAATTTTTTCGAAATCATAACATGGACTAATTTGACGATTGAAATTATCGTGAAATGAGCAGATATTTGACGATTTTTATTTTTTATTTTTTTTGAAAATAAAAAACATTATTATAAGAAGAAAAAATATTTAAAAAATTCGCGATTACAGTTTTTCTTTAATTTACTACATATATGTATATGTAGTGAATTTGAGAAAAAAGCTGCAAATGCGAAATATATATTTCTGATTTTTAAAAAATAATTCATTTGCAAAAAAAATCAAAATAACTTCAAAATTTCTCAAATTTCTGCTATTTTTAGTGTTATTAATTAAATCTCAATAATTCACTCTTTCTGACCCCTCGGAATGACTAAAATCATGACAAATAAACAATTTCCTCTATCCATAATTTTCAATTTACTGGAAAAACTACCTGTGCTCATTCGCTGATAAACAAAAAAAAATTTCTCGACGACTCAAAAAATCACCTATCACTTATTTTCTCAAATTCAACTGAAAAAAAAAGAAATCCCTCAAAATTCTGGAAAAAAAGCAAGATCACTCTCGCAGAATCTTCCTCGAAAATTGTGTGTAATTTGAGTGCTGATTCCAATTAAACACGCTTATTAATGATGGAAGAGATGCAAATGAATAGAGAGAAACCAAAAAAAAAATAATTGTGACAAATAGAAACACACAGCGAGTCCAAAAAAATGCACGCACGTTGTAGGCCGGCTGACGGTTGAGGCCGCACTGAGGCCAGCGATTCGGAGCTCGACGAAGCCAACCTCCTACCAGAGTTAAGGGTGAACCTGGCTCTCTTTCTCCCTCTCCTTTCTACCCAGCTTCCCCCCTCCCCATCCCATCCCCCTTTATCCCGCGCGAAACACACACCAACGGTTTACGTACGTCCATTCGTCCCTTTTCCTCTCTCTTTGTACCACGTCCGTATGGCCTCTTGCTCTATACCGCACGCCGCATCAACATCTCTAGTCAGGAGAGTCTGGAGCGCAAGCTCTCTCTCTCTCTCTTTCCATCTCTGTCTGATCCCATGAAACACACACAGAGTCCCTCTCCGTCATCTGTTTAAGCTCCTTTACCCCCTCTTCCTCTCTCTCTCTTTTTCTCCCCCTGCGCCTTCACCTCGCCGGGGCTGGCAAACTCTGTATACATGTAAATAAATATATATGACGTCTGTCTATAATGGCTGGAGCCCCTGCGGCTTTTTCGATCCTCTTATTCCACATGTTCCTGGCATTTTTACCCCCTCAAAACCACTCCACTACTCTTTGCCCCCTTCTCATTAGCAAATGAACGCACGTATGCAGCAGTAACAGCAGCAGCAGCAGCAGTGGATCTGTCGAAAAAATGGAAATTTTTTTTGATGAATATCTGCGTAAACATGTTTTTCATCTCTGTACATAAAAAAACCTGTATCATACACGTGTGGTGAAGATTTCCATATTGGTGGGATCACAAAACTCAACTGCGGTGAGGTTTGGAACCTCGCACTCGTAAAAAAAAGTACTTTTCCACACGCTGTACATAAAAAAAACTGGACCTTACTCGTGCGGTAAAGTACTTTTTGCCTCGTGTGATCTTCGGCTCGTTTTGTAACTTCACACTAGTCGGAAAATGCTTTTCCGCACGCTGTGTGAAAAAGTAGCCACTTTTCGCATGCTATGCGGAGGGCTAGTCCCACTTTTCACACGTTGCACATACGAAAAGCTGTACTTTACACGTGCGGTAAAGATTTTCACACTCGTGTGTTTACAAAACTCGCTTTTGGATCTTTTTGCAACCTCAAACCCATCAAAAAAGTTCTTTTTCACACGCTGCACATAAAAATCATTATACCTTACACGTGCGGTAAAGTACTTTTCAGACTTGTGTGATTACAAAACTTTTTTTTTTTTTTTTTTTTTTTTATTACAAAACTTGCCTTCCATTTGTTTTGCAGCCTCACATACGTCAAAATAGTATATTACTCAACAAGTGCGGTAAAGCTTTGAAACCTTACACTCGTCAAAAATAGTACATTACCCACCTAGGGCGGAAAAGAGTTAATTTCTCGCTTCGGTCGAGCAGAAAATTTTGTCGGAATTATCTTTTATCCACGTATGGTCTTTTCCAAATGCTTATCACATAACGTCAGTGTACAGTTGAAAGATACAATATCCACAAGGAGCAATTGACATATTATAGAGGGTTAAATTGTACAAAAAAGTCATTTCTTGACATTCATTGTTAAACCTATAGCGTTGATATTTGTATTATTTTTCCACTAGGATTGTGTCGGTTTGATAACGGCTGTATACCTGCATTGCGTACATCGCGTGCGTAAAACGGCATTTTATGCATGGCGTACAATAAAATCCTTTACTGCACTTGTTAGGTAATACAAAATTTTTTTTTCCTGTCTTTTTTAATTTGATGGAGTAAACAAGCTTTTATTCCATAAGCTGATAGCCTTGGGGATAATAATAAATTCAATACACATTCTTTTCTCTTCTCTTTTCATCTCCAGGAGCGATGAAAGGGACACGTGAAATTTGATATATATAGATATGTATATATATATAGCTTTCTGAGGATTAATGCCTGAGCCTCGTAGAATAAGGGAGATTCTGAGGAGAAACTCAAGAGGGAGAGAATACTCTCCTGAAAAGATGGTTCTTCAGAGTCCAAGTGGCAAATTCTGAGGGTGGAAAAGCGATTCGAGGTGAGTTTGGATAAAATATCACGTGGAGAGAGACAGAGAGAGAAGAGGCCTTGTATGTATTTCATCTTCTCGTTTGCCTATCAACCGAGTTCATTCTGCATCTTCATTCGCAGAGGATTTTCAAACTTACAGATGTTGAGGAGAGAGTATTATACAATTCTCAATTGTACTCATTCCAATTTGCCCCTTATCTCTCTTGAGATCCTCGGATTCAAGTAGCTTCGCAGGTCCTCTTCACCTCCGACTTTCTCCACCCCTCCTCCCCCCTCCCCCACGCCCTTGCCGCTTTTTTATCTGCGATTCAAAGAGTAATTCTATTTAGAGCCGATTCGAGAAGAGATCAGTATCACATTTCATGTTTTTTTTTTCTGTTGTAGTATCATTTTTGCGGTGATAAAGAGGAGGAAATCAATGATTGTGATAAGAGATTCCGTGGCATCGGACGATAGGGAACGATTACTATATATACCAGTGGCTTAAACTCAATCAAAATCAATTTTTTTTTTCGGCATTTCAGGTGAGTTAATAAAATACATTTACTAGAGTGAAATAAAAAATTGGTAAAAACTATGAAATATTGGTTTTATTGGTATTTAGCAAATAATTCTTCTTTTGATAATTAAAAAAGTTAGTGAATTTACGGAATTTTGGTCATTTAAATTCCGAAATCAATCAAATTCTGGAATTCACTTATTTTTTAAAATTTTAACTAAACGATTCTTTTGGATAAAACACAATTGAGTTAATTCCACTAATGTAAAATTTAAAAAAAAAATGTTTTTAAGGATTAATGAAACAATTATTTGATAGTTTTTACCACTTAAGGGTGATTAAAAGGTAAAATTTCCGTATAAAATCGTTAATAACAATTTATACAACATGAAATTCTCAAATCTGATTTAGTGAATCTGTAAAGAATGTAATGAGAAATGAAATAAACCCTAGAAACAAAAAATTAATTGAAAATTGCAAAATTTTCATTACTTTTTTAATTTTTTCAAATTTTTCAAAATTCAAAAGAATGTAAAAAATGATGAAAATTTTTCAATTTTCAATCAATTTTTTGTTTCTGAGGCTTATTTTATTCCTTATTACATTCTTCACAGTTTCACTGAATCAGATTTGAGAATTTCATCTTGTACAAATTTTTATTAAAGATTTTATACAAAAACTTCACTTTTTTCCGATTTTACCTCCCAATCATCCTTAAAAATACATTTTTACATTTATTTCCACATGTTTTTGCAAAAATAAATTTGTCTACGAAAATGCTCCATTATTTTTCTTTTTTCTTTTGAGAACGTAATTCCTTCTTTTTTTTGCGTTTTCATAAATAAAATAGGGTCTTTTACATTGATAGGGCTAATGGATGATGGCTTAGTGTCGTTGCGTGTTTCAACTTAACGAGCAACAATTTATCTAGTTGAATAGTCCCGTTCACGATGATTCGTCATTCAGGCAATCTGTGTTATTGCATTATTTATTGTTCTTAATATTATTTTGTTTGAATATTTTATAATACTGTGTAATTGTGTACTGCTCCACTTTTAGCATTATTTTATTTTTGGATAATGGATTATTTTATTTTTTCATTGCAGATTACTCGATTATTGTTGAATCAATATGAGGGGACTTGCTTTTATCATTCTGGTAGTTATCACTGCCACGCAGACATTGGGCAGACGATTTGATGGCGATGGTGAGTAGTTTTTCGACTCAAGAATTAAAGTAATCATTCTGAAAATAAACAAAAATTTGATAATTTTTAGAATTTTTGTTTTTCTCTAACGAATTAAACAAATTAATGATTCTTTTAAAGAGTGGAAAATACGAATATGTATTTTGAAAATTCAAAAATTATAAGTACTAATTTTTTAAAAATATTTTTTTAAAATATTTTTTTTTAATATTTTTTCAAAATATTTTTTTAAATAATTTTTAAAAATATTTTTTAAAAATAATTTGTTTATTTAAGAAAAAAATTGAAAAATCCTCAAATATCTGCTAATTTTGTTAGAATTTTAAATGAAGGGAATTTCTAATAAATCTGATAATTTCTTAAAAGATGATTTTGATACGAGAGCAAGTCGCAGTTATACAACACAACTCAAACAATTCCTCGACGTTGACTTGAGAGATCTCATGAAAAATGGTAATGCTACTCTTGGAATTCCGGTCTTGGATCCATTTGTACTACCGGAAGTTGAGCTGGACATTGACGAAAAAATTGCCATGTAGGTTGTTCAATTTTAATTCAATAATAATGTGAATGATGTCTAATTTAATTTTCAGATTTCTGAAATATTCTGGAAAATCTCGAAATTGAAAAAACAGATTTTTCCTTCTTTAAAAAAAAACAAGTAATAATTCGATGAAATCAGACAAATCGATTCTATTCCATCAGATTTTTTTTTTCCTGGAAGTAATCCTTTTTTGCAGTTCTTGAAATTATCTGTTGAATTAAGAAAAACATGCAAAATCGCCTGGTTTCGCTTAGATTCTGGAATCATTCGAAAAAAAATGGGAAAATTGAATTAATTTTTTTTTCATTAATTCGTCTGAAAACTCTGCATTTTCATAAAATTTCAGGATTCAGGGAAAAATCACTGACTTTTACTCGGAGGATGTCTCCACTTACAAAGTACGTGTTGCCAAAGTCTCGGTGATAGGTATGAAAGCAACGATTGGCCTAACTTTTCCACGGATCTATGCTAAAGGAAAATACGCTATCAAAGGAGTAGTTATGCAGGACGTTGATATTTATGGAGACGGAGAATTCGAGTGAGGAAATCTATTCCTTGAGTTTAATCTGAGAAACCCGCAAAGAAAAAAAACATTTATCATTTTATGATTTTTCTCATTTTTCAGGATAACTGTGGAAGACTTTGATGTTGACGCTGTGATTGCTGTAAAAGTAGTCGGTGGAATAAAAGTAAAGTCCATAGATCTGAAAATCGCTCTCGGAGGATTTGCCGTGAGTTATAAATTATTAATTCAATAAAAATAAAAAAAAAATGAAAACTGATTTTAGTCAATTTTTGTTTTAATATAAAAAAAAAAAAATTTTTTTCACAGTTCAAGGCCACCGGAATTTTCAATGATGAGAATACTTCTTTACTTCTCAGTGAAGTGATCTCAGACATGGCACCATCAATTATTTCAGACTATCATGATGAAATAACGGGAACTGCATCAGCATTGCTGGTTGAAATCGCCAATAATTTCCTCGAGAAGCGTGACAGCATGAAGAAAACACTACTTTGATCAAATTATCAGAATGAAATTCACACGTCGAGATTATTCAATGTATTTTACATTCTTCTTAAATCAATAAAATGAAAGAAAAAACCCTGTTTCGCACGTGTGTCTATCAATTCTTGATTATGTATTACGAAAAAGCCGATAAGGCGCATTTTTCGGAGATATCGTTGCCACGAAAACAAAGTGACGTAAGTGCTATGATTATACATAGCACTTACGCCCCTTTGTTCCCTAGACGATGATTCATTGAGGATTCTTGATGGTTTGGGTGATTTTTAATCATAAAATAACTCCTGATATAGAAGAAATCGGGGTAAAATGGGGACTCTAATTGAGCTTTTCGAGATAGAAATTCTCTAATAATCCTATTGAAAAGCTGAGGAAATTTTAGACGGAAAACATGTATCAAAATGCTTTTTTCCTCAATTTTTTGAAAAATTTACGTTTTTTGCCAAGTTTTGGAGGAGTTTCTCTTTTGAAAATCGAAAAAATTCACTTTTTCGGCGATATCTCCGGTTTTGATGGTCTCAGCGACTCGGGGTTGGTCTCGAATGGAAGGTGAGCTCATTTTCCATTGATTTATGTGGTTCACAATTTTTTTAAATGAATTTTTCATATACTTATAGATCTTTTTATGTAAATCAGGTTTTACCTTGAAAAATTTATAATTTTTTTTTTTCAACCACATAAATCGATGGCAGATGAGATCATTTTTCATTCAAGATCAACTACAGGTCTCTATTTCCCGAAAACCTGGAGTTTCCCAAAAACAGAACGATTTTCGCCTTCAAATTTCGCCAAAAAATGGAATCTTCGAAAAAATTCAAAAAAATAACTTGCGACATATGATTTCCACGTGGAATTTTCTCAGCTTTCCAATGAAATCATCAGAAAGAATCTATCTCCAATATTTTCATCAATTTCAATGAATTTCAAGATTATTGAATGCATTTTTTTCTAAATTCAATAAGATGAAAGGAAAAACTTGTTTCACACGTTTTTTTTATCAATTCTTGAGTATTACGAAAAAGCAGATAAGGCGCATTTCTTCATAGATACCGTGACAATCCTTGATTAATTATTTTTCGTAATATTTAATCAATCGGCCTCAATCACAATTCCGTGAGTTATGCTATATATGACCTTTATTCTACAATCATCATTTATTTTTTCATTGTTATCACTATTTTTACATTTTATTCTCCATCTGGAATAGCCTCAATGCCCTGAAATGAAACGAAAAATTAATAATTTCGTAGAATTTATTATTAATCAGAAAAACTCTAAAATTTTCAAAAAAAATAAATAAAAAAAATTTCCAGTGTATCTTGAGTTTATCAAGAGTATCTCGGAAACTGAGCGAGATAGAGCGATTTTGCCCAATCCTTTTTTGTAGCTTTTTAAATTCTCTAAAAATAAGGATTCAAGCGAAATCACTCTATCTCGCTTGAATTTAGAGATATCTCGAAAAAACTTGTGATATAATAAAAATCAATTTTTTCTCTTTTTAAAAACTTCAAATTTCTTAATTGGAATTTTTTTTCAAAGACTAAAGGATCATTACCCGCATGTTCCAAGGGCCGCCAGCAATTCTGGTATCTCTGGTAAACATATGCCTGTCCCAGGTCTCATAGAGTTCTCTTCTGAAGTGCTAATTGTAAAAAAAACAAATATAGATATAGATAATTTTCGATTGAGAAACTGAATTTTTCGGGAAAAGGGAAATAGAATAATAATAATAACAATAATAATAATGAAACACGTGGGCAATAGTATTGTTTTCCAACTGATGTAGCTTTTTCTGCTCATACTTTAGCAATAGGGGAAGGTGGGGCAAAATGGACATCAGGGGTAAAATGGAGACATCTAAATTTTTAGGCAAATATTATGGAGAACTTTTGAAATTAATAGAAATAATGGTGGTAGATTGTTTTTAATGATTTCATTGGAAAGCTCAGGAAATTTTAGGCGGGAAACAAGTGCCGGAATGAATTTTTCCCAATTTTTGGAAATTTCGACTTTTTTGAGCATTTTAGAGGGGTAAACCCTTCCTTTTCTTGAAAATTTTCAGTTTTTACAGAATATCTTCGGTTCTATTTGTTGTAGCGTAAAAATTCCAACGGGAGGTGAAAGGTGAGATCATTTTCCATCGATTGATAGGGTTTTCAATTCAAAAATATTGATTTTTAAGGTATTTATAGGCGTTTTTGTGAAACAGTGTTATGAAACAGTCTTTGGCCTATAACTATCCCAAAAATTGATATTTTTGAATTTAAAACCCCATAAATCGATGGAAAATGAGCTCACCTTTCATTTAAAACTAACCCCGAATTTTTACGACTAATAGAACCAGAGATATTTGCAAAAAACTGAAGATTTTCGAAAAAGGAAAGGATCTACCCCTCAAAAATGCTGAAAAATCGAATTATCAAAAAAAAACGAAAAAAATACATGTGAGACTTGTTTTCCGGCTAAAATTTTCTCAGCTTTTCAATAGAATCATCATAAAAAATCCATCTCTAACCGTTTCACTACAGTGACCATTTTGCCCCACTCTCCCCTACGCTTCCGAATGGAAGTGATACAACTTTTTTCAAATCATCATCAAAATATCAAATTTTGAAGAAATTCATCAAAACGCCAATAACTCGAGAACAAATGGAAATAAGCTCAAAATTCACAGGCATCTAACTGATACAACTCTCGAGATAATATATGAGTAGGGGGAAGTGGGGTAAAATGAACCTGTTTGTTAGAATTATTTGGGATTTTTCAGAGAATAGGCAGCTCTATGAAAAAATTTGAAAAAATTATACAAAAATGAAGACATATTGGAGCATCTTCTCAAATTTTTTCAAATTTTTCCTTCGTGTCCTTAACATCGAAAAAAAATCCTGAATTATGTTGTTGCAGAGGTCCATTTTACCCTATTCTCCCCTATAAATAACATCAGTTGAATAGTTTCCAGAAAATCCATTAAAAACTGATTTTCGAAAAAATGGACATATGTCAAGAAGTATCGATCGAATTCTCTTCAAATGAAGCTCAAAAAATAGAGTTTGTCGAGAGGAAGTTTTCCACAAAATATGAAATTTTTCTATAAAACCGTTTTGCTGTAATTGAGACTTTTATGCACACACAGACATACACACACACAGACATGCCCTAAAAAATATCATTTTGTCTCTATTTACATCATTTTAAGTGTCTTCTATTAAAAAAATTATAATAAAAAATCCTGATGATTACATAGCTTCCATTCGGAAGCAAAAAGGTTATGCAAGAACAGCTGACTTACATTTCCGAAGATTGCTTGATTCCAGTGCCACGCAAAGAATTGGGGAAGTGCAATTAGCGTGCCAATTACACAAATTGGAGGCAAGACCTCAAACCACATTGTTCAGTGATTTATCTCAGAAAATCCGGAAAAATAATAAATTTTAATTTTATTCTTCAATTTAATTCTCAGTTTTTGGAGTTGTGTGTCAGATGACGGGAAAAATGGCGCCCTCGCTCCACCTCGGTTGAATTCGGCAAGACAAGTAGCGCCACGGAAGCACCCGAAGTGCGGGCGGCAAAGCGCGAAAAATTCAAAAGCTTAAAGTTTTGAAAAAAGTAGAATTTTCTCAAAAATTGAGGAAAAAAGATTTTGACACATGTTTTTCGCCTAAAATTTCCTCAGCTTTTCAATGGAATCATCAGAAAAATCCTATCTCGAACCATTTCATCAGGATTTCCATTTTTTAGCACGAAATGACTCAAATTCTCTACTAAAATCATTAAAACTGCGAAAAAAAAGGTTTTTTCAATGAAAAAAAGGTGCGACACGTGTAATCGTATTATTTAGAGGCACTTTTTTTTTTTTGTTTGTTCCATAACGATCTTTTTCTAATCAATCGCATTTGCCCCTTTGCCCATTGAACTGCTCACCTGACGGATGAAAGAAGTACTGAGAAAAAGTAAGATTTTTTTTTTCAGTGGATAAAATAGATCACTGAATCCCGGGGATTAACAGCAGTTCTTTCAATTCATTACAGTGAATGTTGTGTTGAAAATACAACAGCGATAAAAATCAGTGTAATTTGAGACAGTCTACCGGTAAGATTTCGCCAAATATTTCAAAAAAAATTTGCAAAAATAAGGTGAAAAACTTGAAATTAATGCATTTTATTTTTCAGGGACAATGATTTGGGGTTAGAAAGTGAAACCCCGGTGCAAGAACTCTTCTTCGATTCACAAAAAACCACGTTGCATCATTTTATCATAGACAGTAATCATCTACATGTATTTAGAATGGAGTTAATCATGATAAGAAATTTAAATAACGCAAGATATCTATTGAAATCAATAACAAGTTCAGGGTTAAGTGGTTCTTTGCGCAATGTTCGATGCGTTTGCCAATTTGACGACACAAGATGGACAAATAGACTGTATGGTAGGTGAGGATTAGAATTTTCTTCTTTTTTTTGCGCCTTATTTTCGAAGAAAGAAACAAAGAATTTTGAAATTTTTCGACGATTTTTGTATTATCACAAATTTTTTTGAGAATATCTCGGAAACTAAGCGAGATAGAACAAATTGCTCTGAGCTTGTTTTGTAGAGAATTTTGAGAGCTCAAAAACAAGATCTGAGCGAAACTGCTCTATCTCGCTTAGTTTCCGAGATATCTTCAAAAAACTGAGTAAGTTTTTTGAAAAATAAATTTTATCTTTTTACTACTTTTTTTTAGATACTTTGGAAACTAAGCGAGATGGAGCAATTTTTTTAGTGGCATTTTTTTGTGGAGAATTGTGTAAAAGCTACAAGAAGGTCATCACGAAAATTGCCCTATCTCGCTTAAATTCCGAAGTTTTTAGTTGAAAAATTGGTGAATAAAATGAAAATTCCTTTGAAAAAATAGAAATTTTCATTTTTCAGGTCACAAACCAAAGACTTGGTGGGTATCTTGCCATTCTCCAGCCTTCAGCTCTCTCTACACCCTTGGAAACCACCGAAATGAATCAATTAGGAATAGTATTTACTACAGTACTAGTCCAAAGGATGAGGAAAAAAATAATACAGACATACTGTCAGATTCCACGAAAAAAGTCTCGATATTTCAGAGAATGAGGCAATTGACAAAGGACTATTGGCACGTACTCGTTCCTGTTCATATTGTCACGTCTCTTGGATGGGTATCAATTTGCTACATTGCTGCTAAAAAGTATTCTTGATTTTCAAGTACTGAGAATGATTCACGTCTTTGAATAATCATTTATTTCTAGTCTTTTACAATTAATATAATCAAATTTTTCAGTGGTGTAGATGTTATTGAAATAATGGAGTACCTGAATTTACCTGAAAGGTACATTAATATAATTAAAAACTCCAATGCCGGTCATTGGGCAGTTACTTATGCACTTTATAAACTATTGACACCACTTAGATACACGGTTACAGTTGGTAAGTATTATTTTTCCACATTTTCCTTCGTAAAATATGATACAAACAATAGCAAACATTTCATAATTTCAAGATTTTTTTAATCTTAACAAATGAATTATTCAGAACATAATTGCACATATTGGCAAAAAAAATATGAATATTTGGGAAATTAAAAAAACTATGAGTGCAAATTTTTTTGAAAACTTTGCTCTACAAAAATTTATTTGTTAAAAAAAAATTGTCAGATGTATGCTAATTTCATTATCATCGTGAAATTCATTATTAAATGTTTCTGACATCATTTATTCCTTCTTTTTTAGGTGGCACAACACTTACAATTAGATATTTGAACAGATTAGGTATTTTGAAATTCAGTCGTCCAGCAAAGGTTCGTAAATTTTGTGATTTTATTTCATTGTCTTTGGTAACAAAAGAGCGTTAGTGCTTTGTACAAGCATAGCACTTACGCCCCTTTATCTCTAAGGTGGTAATTTGTTTAAATCATTAGTGTATAGTAGTTAGTTGAATTATTTGTAATAAAAATTAACATTTTCTTTCATGCCAACGCTGAGCAGATGATCCGTAAGAAATCACCTAGGTCAATGAGCTCATGTTTTTGATAATAAATTATTATTTTTCAATTTTTTTTTCTTCTAAATTTCAAAAAACAAATCTTTTTTAGGAATTCAATGATTCAGACAATTTTTTTTCTTATCTCAAATTACAGGCAGCGCCTACGCCCATTACAAGCAAAGCAAACACCAAGGGCCCAAGTGAAAATGACTCGAAAAATCTCAAAAGTAACTGAGATAAATACAAGGAAACAAGTTAGAAAAAACAGGAAGTTTGCAGAAATTGTAACACAAAAAATTATGTAATTTTTATGTTTTTATCAATTGGTGTACAGAGATATTAATTATCAACGGAGCTTGTATAAGTTATTTGCATTAAAAGAAAATCAGTGTAATTTGTGTTTTTATTGAAGATAAAAGAAAAAAAATCTTGATAATGAAATTAGCACACATGTCATAATTTTCTTGCATTTTCTTAAACAATTGGATTATCATAGAAAAAAAAATCATTAAAAAAATTTGCACTTGTAGATTTGTTTCATTTTCAACATTTACATATTTTTTATTTATTTTTTAATAATTCAATTGTTGGAGAAATAGAAAATTATAAGAATTGTTAGATGTTTACTATTTTATGATACCGATAATAGACAGACATTTGACAATTTTATAATTTTATTTTGTCTCTCATTAGATAAAATATTTAACGAGAAAAAAAAACACATTTTGAGAATTCGAAAATCTACAATTCCGAATTTTTTAAATATTTTTTTTTCATAATAATTCATTTCTTCAAAAAAATCCACAAAATTGTCAGATGCCTGCTAATTTTCATTATCATGCTGTATTCAGTATCATAAAAAAAGAAAAGAAACTAATGTAAATTGATTTGTTCGAGAGATTTATTGGATTAGTCAATGGTATACATTATTTATTTGTACACTGATATAAATAAGTACTTATCTACAACAATTTGAAAACTACTCGAGTATAGTTACTGATATCTAAAACGGTTACTTGTTCGTTTTTATTTTCTTTTTAAATGGATATTATGAATATCGAAGTAATAATAGATATAGCCCCCGCAAATAAAATTACCTAATAAAAAATAAAATAAAATATCAAAGTCAATGGAATTATGCTATCATTTTTTTTTTTATCACAGCTGTCTGCGCAACAGGCCTCTCTCTGTCAATTGATTAAAAACGAATTGTAATAATAAATATCATTTTTTTTATCATCGTAATTCATAAATATACCTATAATAATAATTTAAAAAATTGTAAGGAATTAACCCATAAATTGATAGCTCGCTGAGACTGGTTGTGGTGCACGTGGTTGGGTATGTGATATTCTTTGAATGTGACAAGCACGACACATGAGTCTACCGTCCAGTGGATAACAGCGTTTATCTGGTTCATCTGTCAGTTGCATACCACAATCCTCACAAACGTAACAATCAACGTGAAAATCACGATCCATTGATACAACTCGAACTGTTTCCTCTGTTCCCTGATAAATAAGTGAATAAAAATCATTAAAAACATTGTCAAAATCTATTAAATGAAATGATAATCGAATTAGCACACATCTTATATTTTTAGCGTTTTTTCAAACAAATAAATTATCATTAAAAATTTTTTTTTGTATTTGCACTTGGAGGAGTCCGGGACAAAATGGACCAACAATGTGAAATGATTTGAGTTTTTTTTAAAGAGCCGCGGCTTTTATAAAAAATATGAAAAAATTCACCAATAATATAGACACGTTAGAGCAGCTTTTCAAATTTTTTCAGATTTTTTCATAAAGTCCTATGTACCGAAAAAAAATATTGAATCATTTTGCCACAGAGATCCATACAATTTTTTGATTTTCTTATATGTGCAAATGTTTTTTCTATCAAACAATTTATTCGTCGAAAAAAAAACTTGTTTATTTTCAGTAACGTGAATAATTTACCTCAACTGGAGTTATTCCCTTTCCACAAGAAGCACACTTTGGTGCAAACATTCTGTGATAATCATTAACGCAGTAGATTTTATTATCCACATCAACAGTAAATGGAACACCATCAAGACACTCATTGCAAACGCAGCATCTAAAGCATCCTGGATGATACGATTTACCCATAGCTTGAAGTATCTAAAAAGAAAAAAATACAATGTAATTAAAATAAATAATTATCCACTGACTTTAAACAAAGCATAATTATCATGAATGTGAAAATAACAAAGAATACCATTTCCATAATGAGGTGTCCGCATATTGCACATTTTTCCGCAGTCTGTTGGAATCCCGAGTACTAAAACAAGAAAAAAAAAAGGTAACACGTTACAAACAATTAACAATTCAATAAAAAAAAATTAAAACTACGTCTTAATAAAATAAAATATCTCACCAGATAATCCTCTTCACAATAAACTTTACCATGAACATTGTAGAAAGCTTTTCCCCTAAGTGCACGTCCACACGAGCAACAAATGAAACAATTCGTGTGATAAAGATTTCCCATAGCCTGACATGCTTGTCCTGCACCAGTAACTTTCTCCCCGCATGTATGGCAAATACCAAAGTATTCACCCTCTTCCTCTTGTTTCTCCATTTCTTCCTCGAGTTGTCTCGTTAATTCCTCGATTTTTCTCTCAGCCTCCGTTGGTCCAGAGGGTCTGGGTGGCGTAACATTATAAGGCAAAAGACCTTTACCAGCAACAGGTTTGGGACTGGCGGTGCGTTTTTCATCAGGTTCCATGGCTTTTTGAAGTACTGGTACCCCAGCATTGAGGAAGACTGGTCCAGCAACACCACTGGTGACCCCAGGAGGTAAACTAGTGATCCTAGGTCCATTAGTAGATAAATCATCATTTCCAACAGTTGCTGCACTTGTTACAGCTGCTTGCACCTGTCCTCGAACTGGACTTCCAGATGAATTAGTCGTGTAGGAAGCTGGCACTTGTCGCGATACAACCGGAGAATTCATCTGGCCTTGAGGACTCGCAGTTTGATGAGTTGGGCTTGTTTTTGGTGAGTTCTTAGGTTCTTGGTTCAATCGTTGCTCACGACCAGCGTGTGGAATTGCGTAGAGTGGTGAGCTTCTGTTTGATGTTGGAGATTCGTGACCATCGCTTGAGTTCTTGTCGTTCTGTACGTTCATGCGCATTTGTTCGGAGCGATTGGGCGAGTACATGGTTGGGTTTCTCGAGTAATCGTTCCTCCGGTCATTTTGGGGGTTCCAGGATCCTGATACATTGCGAGGAGGATAAGCAGCTGGCAGGGTTCGCGAAGAAGGCGAAGAGATTTGGGGCGAACGCTGCTGGACTGGACCTGGTTCAACATAGTGCTTGTAGTTCTGACCATTCTCGCTGCGATACTGACCCTCAGAGGAAAAGGGTCTATAGTTGTGGACGTCTGAATTACCACGATAATGAGTGGTGTCCGGAGGTAGACGAATCGGGGGTGATTCGCTGTAAGGATTTGATCTCGGGGAACTCGGATGCTGCAGCTCTGATGGAGGAACGTAAGCACTTCTTCCAGCCTGAAGATCACCGGATGAACTCGAAGAGACCAGATAACGAGATGGATTTGTTCCTAGACCAGCATCATAAGACTGGACTCTGGTTGGTCGTTGCTGGGTTTTACCAGTCATTACAACGTAATCACCGCCGTTTATATTAGTTGAGTGATAGTAATTTGGTACTTGTGGTCCTGGTTTGTTCTGTGCCTCTGTTTCGTGATACGCTATTTCCTGGATGTTTTCGTAGACTGGGGGAGCTTCGTAAGGGGGGAGTTCTTTAGCTGGCGAGGATGTTTGGTATCTGTTGCCAGTTGGTACTTGCGGCTGGGCTTTTCTGAAAGAGGCTTCATAGGATTCTGCCAGTGATGCTCGGGGGCTTCCACGTGGACTCTTCTTGTCTATTGCGTGGTAATAGGGGGGATGCGTAGGTGCTGATTGTGGGTAGTACTCGATGTTCTCGTAGAGTGGACCATGACCACGATTCTGATCCTGCAAGTCTGTCTGGTCTACTGCCTTAGGATTTGGAAATCTCGAGGCTACCAAGGGATCACGCTCGTAAATCTTGTAATCAGGCATCTGTCTAAGCTCGCTTGTCTCTTCGATAAAGCTCTCGATTGCTCCAATCGATCTGTTCGATCTTGCCTCACGATACTGCGGATGATAGCCAGACTGTTGGTGGTGATGTTGGGGACTTGGTACTGGCACTTGTGCCTCTGGTTTTGCGCCAGAGGCATGATTTGTACCGCCTCTCTCCACTTCATCCCCCAAATGGAGGTAACTGAGTTTTTGTACATAAGCGTCAGTCGAGTCACACATTGGCCAAAGGTGGTGGAGTCTTTAAAACCACCTGCCAATACAACACTTGAATCCCTCGAGATTGTTCCTTCTTTTTTTTTGAATCTTCTTCTTCTATGCTCTTCAAAATATTCTACTGCCTCTAGCAATATTTATTCGGTCGAGTCATCAATTCTCGGGAGACTCCAGTGACGAATTCAACATGTTTTTTTTTTTTTAATGATAAATATCGAAGTTTGTTCCTTTGTGTGTTCGTAACTCCGTATCAAGTTAATTTTACTATAGCTCGTGGAATTATTATTATTGTTGGGACATTTGGCAGTGTTAGTTTGTGTCAATTGTTGAATCGTCAGTGTCAGAATGCGTAAAATTATTAGTTAAAATGAGTAGAAAAAAAAAATTGGAGCACTTGGAGTCAAAGGATTTTTGGGATACGCCCCGGCGTTCCTTGTGTCGTTTTATCGTTTAAAAATTGTTTATTATCAATGGATATGACGTTCATTTAGTCACTTGGGGAATGTTCAACATTAAAATTAAGTTAAAAAAACAAATACTTTTATCACCATTATTTGTACTTAACTTTGTGAACACACACACGCACGATACGTACGACAAGCTTGATGCCAGTGAGACATTTTTTTCTGTCTCGTTTTATGCTGGGTGTCATCGGCACTGTTCGGGTGTCTTCGGGAGACACTCGGAGAAATCGTGTTGTATGCTGTAGCTCGACACACGGTACATGCGTAAATGTCAGGCACTTTGCGCTTTAGTTTGTGGAAGCACCGATAGATGTCCCGGAAAATTATTTCTCGCATTTGAAATTAACATGTTTTGAGTACATAAATAAAGGGGTTTTTATAAAGTATTCTTGCAAAACGTTTGTAAAAAAAAGAATAATGTATGGAGTAAATGCAAACTCCCACCCCAATTAGTAGTAGAAAATGAAAGAAATCGTGAGGTGGTGGGACCTCAGAAAAAAATCTAATTAATCTAAGATAATTGAGAATAAAACAGAACATTTAATCAGGTTTTTAAATAAATTTTTCCTGAAATTCTGAACATTATATCAATATTAAACCAAACGATTACTGAAACGAGTAAAATAAAAAAATAAATAGTACCAAATATTATTTTCTAATTATTCTGAACGACTCTGTACAAAACAAAATGATTCTAAATTAGAAGAGATTTTCTAATAAATTACTAATTTAAGTGAATTTCGAAGAGAATTTCTAAGAGAATTTCTAAGAGAATTTCTAATAAATTACTTTTGAACTTGAAACTATTTTTGGTGGTCAAAGGATCTGGCCATGAAATATATTCAAGAACACATCATTGAGCTCGAGAAGTATTTTAGCAAGTGGGAAGTGAAGATTAACGTTGTGAAAACAGAAACCATGATTTTCTCACAAAAAAAGAAAAAATCGTCTTATACCATCAAAATGTATGGCAAATTACTGAAATTGAACGATTATGCGAAATACCTAGACTTCGTCTTAGACAAAATTAACATTTTCAAGACGAATTAAAGAGATAGCACGTAAGACGAATGCTGCAATTAGAATTTTATATTCATTATCATGTCGTAAAAGTGCTGTAAATAGAAATAACAAAAAGATTATATAAAATATGTGCATCCAGCCAATAATTACATACCCATGCCCGATTTGAAGCAGCACATTTAAATCAAATTACAACATACTCCAACTAGTCCAGAATTAACGCATGAGAATGATTTTGAATGCCGACAAAAGTACGAAAATCAGTGATCTACACAAAAAATTAAATCTTACTCCGATATACGATAGAGTATAAAATATGGCAATTAACTTGTATAAGCTCAAGCTAAATAATCTAGAAATCTTGCAAAACTTTTGTAGAAAAACGAATAACGTGTGGGGTAAATACAAACTCCTTCATCAAATAGTACTAGAAAACGAAAGAAATCATGAGGCAGGACCTCAGACAAAGTCTAATTAGTTTAAGATAAGTTGAGTGTAAAAACAGAACATTTAATTATATTTTTAAATGAATTTTTCCTGAAATTCTAAATATTATATCAATATTAAACCAAAAGATGCTTGAAACGAGTAATATAAAAAATAAATAGAATAAGGTGACATAGGTAGGAATCTAAGAAACACCAAATATGATTTTCTAATTATTGTAAACAAATCTGTACAAAACAAAATGATATCGATAAAATACTTTTGAACTTGAAACTATTCTCCATATTTATCTCTCGATGTTTTATCTCAAGTCATATTGTAAATATAGGGATCAACAATTCACTAAGACACTAGTCACAAATGTTAAAACTGTTATTTACTGTGTAGAATGTTACGAGATTGAATAAAATCATTCGGAAACTGGAAAATAACGATTTTCTTATTTTATTGCGATATACGATGGAGTCGAAAATACGTCAATCAGCTTTTCTGAGTTCAAATTGAAGTCTTCTTGCAAAACCTTCGTTGAAGAAACGAATAACGTATGGAGAACGTACCAACTTCCTCATCAAATAGTACTAGAAAACGAACGAAATCATGAGGCTGGACCTTAAACAAAGTCTAACTAGTTTTTAGTCACGTTAAGCACAAAACTGAACATGCAATCAGGTTCTTTAATATTAATTTTTCCTGAAATTCTAAATATCATATCAATATTAGATCAATCGATGACTGAAACAAGTGAAATAAAATAAAATGAATTGAATAGAGTGAGTAAAAATCTAAGAAATACTAAATATTTTTTCCTAATTATTTGTAATCAACTCAGTAAAAAAGAAAATCATATCAATAAAATACTTTTGAACTTCTTTGAAGCTATTCTCTTATCGGATTATATTTTCGTCGTTTCATCGAACGGCAAAGGTCGAATACATTATGCATAAGCGTCGCAGATGATTATTCTTTGAATGAATTAATTCAAATGACTTTTGAGAAAAAAAAGAAGAAGACAATAGTATTTATCCTCTTACGCAATTGATTACGGAAAGATATAGGATTTTTAATTACCGGTATTTCGTAGTGTGAGGGGAGTTTAATAAAGCGCAAGTGACCGCACCTTTCAAAATAAGGGGGGAGGGGGAAAAACAGAGGGTGTGTCGGTGAGGGTGTGCCATTGCGGTTCATTGACTCCGCGTTTTTTTCCCCTGGGCTTCAACCCCTATTAGTCGACCGCAGTAATGGATACAAATCCGACTGAGACTAGGAAATAAATAAAAAAAAAGAGGCGAAGCCAAATACAGACAAAAAGGGTCTTGATTCGAGTTCTCGTGGCTCGGATTTTTATCAGCGCGGCTTTTTTAAATTCCAAACGGGTTAGATTGCACACACAAAACGCCTGTGTGTCTGTGTGTGTGCTCCAGAGGGCAAAGGGAAATTATATATGACCCTTCTTTTATAACATCAACAAAGAGTACAGTTTATTTTTTTTGCAGCCTAATCTTATCTCATTCTGTGCAAACATTAAGAAAAATAAAGGCCTTTGATATTCACTCGGGTTCGATTCAATGGAATATAAACGAGATTACTGGAAAAATTGGGGAGAATAAATATTTTGGAAACGGACATTCTGATCACTTGAAAAAAAAAAAAAATTTCAAATTTTATCGAAAAAAATTGAATTAATAAATGCGCTTTGAAGAGGTTTACATGTAGCAGACTTAATTTTGGAGCCAAAAATGGGAAAATTCGAGTTTTTCAAATCCTTTTTTTTTTTTTATTTGGAAACGATCATTTTGATCACAGAATGGTCGTTTCCGAATTATTAACAAATATTCGGAGAAAAAAATCTTGAAAATTATGAAATAAGTAATTTCCGAAATTAACATTCTTGTTGAAATAGTGTTTAATAATATTGGATGATTGGAATTTCCCCGGTAAATACGCAACTGGCGATTCGGCCCAGTGGACACAGGTATCACCTTGCCACCTCACGGATATTTCATTCACTCATGGTCGATACTGTGTATATTAACATATATACGATTCAAGTGAAATGAAAGAGACAGA
Organism: Aleiodes alternator; assembly: GCA_963921955.1. Classification (NCBI taxonomy): domain Eukaryota; kingdom Metazoa; phylum Arthropoda; class Insecta; order Hymenoptera; family Braconidae; genus Aleiodes; species Aleiodes alternator. Next base: position 16,481,114 of record OY998098.1, read on the forward strand.
GAGAGAGAAAAAAGAGAAAAAAAAAGAACCAGTGTCCCACACACGTGTGTATGATCATTCTCGCAATTCTCCATGTAACGCAGGTGCATGTGGGCGATCCTCCCTGGATTCCCCACACCCTTTCGTTTCTTTTTTTTATTTCGCCTGCGTTACACTATACACAGTATGTACACCAACGAAAAAGAACACCATGATGTGCTTTATATTCGTGAAAGTTGGTTTTGATCGCAGTGTGGGAAAGTAACGCAATACCATGAGACCCTGGATTCTCCACGTTTGGACTCCCTGGACCGCGATTCCACTGTCAAACTCCCACGAAGTCAAAATTATTTGATACTTGATTTAAAAAAAGTTTTTTTAGACATTAAGATTATTTTAAAAGTCATGAAAATTGAGTCAATTTTTTTGTTTCAGTCTTTTCTGAAAAGGATCTCAGAAACTAAGCGAGATAGCGCGATTTTTGTAGAGACCTTTTTTGTAGCTCTCAAAATTTCCTGCAAAAAAGGTCTGAATGAAAAACACGCTATCTCGCTTAGTTTCCGAGTGCCTAATCCTTGAATTCTCTGATTGAGGCGAATTTTTGGAGTAGTCCTTTGCCTTGAATAAGAACTCGTTTACTAGCATACGATTACCCCCAATTACTCAATTAAAATAAATGAGCATGATACAGAATAATATAATCAACATTCCGAAGGAGTTATGATGAGAAATAAAAAAGATTCTACTGTACACAGACAGCTCGTTGTCCCATGATGAAGCCGAGCGAGAGAGGCGCTCTCAAAGCGCCGATTCTTCTCATGCATACGCATTGGGAATGCACGAAAAATCATGTTCTCGTGCAAAAAAAGCCCGGATAAAAGAGGCAGAATGAAGTATTAAGGTAATATACCAGAGTACGGTCGATAAAGCAGAAAACATGAGGATTTTGAGGTTTGGTTCCAATTAAATGCTGATAATTCGGGAAAACATGCGTTAATTCACCCGAAAAAGTGATTAAACTATTCAAAAGCCATCAAATATCTTCAGCTTGTGAATATATCGTCACCTTAGAAACAAAGGGACGTAAGTAATATGCTTATACTGTATCATTTACGCCTCTTTGTTTTTGAGGTGGTGATATAGTTTAGTACCGCAGGCAATTGTTTTTACCATGAAAAATCGAGAGATTCCCCGTTTTCGGGTCCTGAGCCTCAAATGAAAATTATCATTCGTTATGATTTTCCATGAAAAAATTCAGTATAAATAGAAATTGGACCATTGCGGATGTAATTTCTCGATCTAAAGACCTCAAATAATAAAGATGAAGCATAGCCTGTCTCTGGGTTTGTTTTTCCCATGAAAAATCCATGCATTCCCCTTCTTCAGGTCCTGAACTTTCTTGCCTCAAATGAAAATTATCATTCGTTATCATTTTCTATAAAAAAAAATCCGGTAGGAATGGAAACTGGACCATTAAGAATGTAACTCGTCGACCCAAAGACCTCGAATCTTAGGGTTGGACAAAAAATAGATGGATTTCCCTTCTTTGGGTCCTGAACTTCCATCCGATTGTCTGAATGACACTAGATGTCGCGTCTGTTTCAGTCTTACGCTTACGCTGTTTCGAGATGCCGAGATATTTCGATACTGATATCCTTTTCTGTTTATAGTAGGAGACAAAATATGGCATGTGTCATCGAACGTACGCGAAGCGTGCGAAAAGTGGCCATTTCCTCACAGCCAGCAGTATACTATATTACCTAACAAGTGCGGTAAAGTACTTTTCTGACGAGTATGAGGTTGTAAAACGAGTCTAAGGCAAGTTTTGTAATCACACGAGTCTGAAAATCTTTACTGCACATGTAAAGTACAGTATTTTTATGCATAACGTATAGAAAGTGCCACTGACTGTATGCGTAGCGTGCGAAAAGTGGTACTTTCCGCACAGCGTGCGCCAATTTTTTTTCTCGATTTTTTTACATCAATCTCCCATCACATGCAAGAGATAGAGAGAGAGGCAAATAGTTACGACTACCTTCTAATTGAAATTTTTCAATAACTGTACGATAAATTGAATATTTTTTTCTTCTATTATTTAGTTGAAACGCTGTTCTCTTCGCCAATAGCTTTTAAATAATGTGTCAACCCAGTGATTTTTGAGTAATTTCGTTATTTCCGTCCGATTTCGGGCGCTTCATCCTCACCACTGCTATTTCCACTAACTTTGATAATTCATATCTCGTAAAGTGCACGGTCAAAAATTCTGAAAAAATTCGGAAAAATGTAAAAAAGTATCATCTTTGATATGGCATTAAAAAAATAAGGGGTTAACTGTACCCGAGTTCGCTGGGATACCACCTTGAATACGTGCACAGGTATACTGTCCTGTCCTGTCGTGAAAAAAAAGAGAAGATGAAATTGAATAATACAGGACGCCCCCGCATGGGTTTGACAGTGTAGGAGGGTTTCGGGGTATAGTGTAGCACTGAGTCTGTTGTCATGGCTTGGTAGTCGCTCGGGCATAACACGCTTCGTTCCGTACGTACACTCTTCTTTCGTGCTCACACACCGGACGTGGGCTGGCCCCCACAAGCAATATACTACGAGTAAATCCAGAGAAGAGGGGGAGAAACAGGCACACAACAGTGTCTGGATGAAAAACTCGTCAGTTTCAGCGCAGCTCTCGTAACGTGAGCATCGTGTGACGTATTTGTCCATTCTTATTTATTTTTGAAATAAAGAAAAAAGAGTGCACTTTAATTTTTTATTTTTTTTTCTCGCAAGAAATTCATTTGATTAATTATTAAAATAACTTGGACTTCAATGGAGCGAGTAAAGTGCAGTGCAATTGAACAGTCATCAAGGCTAATTGTAATTGATCGATGACTGTGCCTTAAATCTTAGTGCGGTGACTCGTCTCGGTAGTGACTCGACGCCTCGAAGAATTAAAGCCAAGTGTCGTTTTTTTTTTTCTTTCTTTTTTCCTCTATTATCAAATCACTGAAGGAAATTCCAGTGATTATAGCATTGTGTGTGTTTGTGCGTGTTTCAGAAGGTATTGAAGCATTTTTTTTTTCACTTCTGCACATCTTCCTCTATCTATCTATATATATTCTCTAAATTATTATTTTTCACCCGTTGATAATGAAATTAAAGGTCCACGCACGTGCGGCTGTAGACGCCGTCACGCGCCACTATCTCATTTGAATTCAAATCCCGGATTTTTTCTTCTGTGTATTTTTTAATCTCTTTCAATTTCAATTTCGATATTTTTAAACTTGCATATTATCATCAACACACTTCAAAGATACTATATTTATCTCATTTCATGGCATTTCTATGTTTTTTTTTAACTCTTTTTTTTTTATTATTATTGTGACTTCTGGTATAGGTGATAAGGAATGCTGAAGCACGTATCAGTGTCGCCTTGGCGCAGCCGATCAGACAGCGTTAGTCTTGCATCAAGCAGTGGTGATACGAGTAGTTGTGAAAGCGGAAGTCCAACCCCGGGTCACACACCACCACCATCTAGGGCATCATCATGCACATCACTGGCACCCCTAACTGCATTGTCAAGTTTTTCACCTGCTGACACGGCGCCACAGCAGGTATATATGTATATGTATATACCCATAAAAACAGATTTTTTTTCCCTGATTTTTCCTGGATTTTCTCACGTTTTTCGGGAGTGTGAAATTGGAAAAAAGAGATGAAATTTTATTTTTCATTCTATTTCATGCTGAGATACTTGTCCTTTTTTTTTAACCACATTTTTTGCCTCTGTGCCTGTCAAATATCCGTGGGAAGATTCTCGCACTCTCGCATTTGTTATATATATATATTACATTTGTATGGCGAATGATGAAGAAAAAAAATTTTTATGTACGCAACAGACACCGCTCGGTATCCACATGTTATTTTCAACGAATAGTCTTTATTTATTAGTTCGTTTTTTTCTTTCTATTTTTTTTTTTTACAGAACAGAGGTTCTTTCGCGCCCAATCAAGCCTTCAACTTCCGCTCATTTTAGTGCGTTAAAAAAAAATTGATAAGAGAAAATACTCTTATTATGCAGCTGATAAGTATAAGAATATCATCATCTTGGAAACAAAGGGGCGTACGTGCTGTGGATAAGCATAGCACTTACGCCCCTTTGTTTCTAAGGCTTAACTTCATCAGGATCTTTTTTACGAGGATCATTTGACCGGTTATCCCTTGGGGGGTTCCACGTCAATAGATCCTCGGAAAAAAGATCCTGTCTCCTTTTATCAAAACTATTGATCTTCCGGAGGATTCTTTTGGAGATGTTTTTAGTAGCCCATGAAATTCTCTACAAAAAAGCTCTCTTTGTAGCGACTGTTACAATAGACACCGCGGACGAGGAGCCGAATAATTATTTCGATCTCTCTATTTCCTTCTAATAAATATTTGCTCCTTTTTTCTAATTGTAACGCGTATTCTTATCTATTCCCTTTCGTGCGAATATTCGGATTACCCGATATCCCCAAATTATGAAATTACAATTCATTGGCGTCTCAGCAGTTAAAGTGATCACATCGATTATTTCATGTATATAGTTTTACTCTTATTACAACACGTTTATAATAAATGCAATTAGAATCATAATTATGAGTGTTAGTGATTGATAAACATTTTCCGATCATCGTAATCACTACGTCTTGATATTTTTCTCTGAGAATTGTAGAAACAAGGCTTAACTTCACCAGGATTTTCTAAGACGACGATATATAGCGTTTGCGCTTGAAATTCATGAAATTGATACGTTGAATTGATTTTTTTTCAAGTGTCAAAGGAATGTTTTCCATGTCGTGCGCTTCCTCAATGCAATTACAACCCCGTGGTTGACTTCCGTCCATCCACTCTGGACTATTTCCGGTCCTCTAGAGCTAGAGTAGAAGAGATCGTTCCCATCTGTCAGAGAATTCTCGAGAGAGAAAGAGAGAGGAGGCCGTACATCCTGCGGGCTCGCGTGCCTGTGCGGGCGCCGATTTAAAAGAATTTAAAATAAAAAGGAGAAGAGAGAGAGAGAAGGGAGGAATTTAAATCACGTCTTGGTATGTCTTCCCGGCAGATCAATTACGGTTAAATATTTGGGAAACGAGGGTAATGCTCGATTTTTATGAGAAATTTGAATTTACAATCGCTCAATTTCTCAATTTCTCACGTTAAGGGGTAACGGGAGACCTAGTAAATTTGAAATTTTCAAATTCATTGTTTAATGATAATTATGATTTTTTGCATTAAATATCAGAAGCATCGACTTGCTAATGTCTTTCCCCAGTTGTTGCCACTCTTCTATCATAAAAATATTGATAAATATAGTCAAACAATTGGTTCAAAAATTCAATATATACAAAGAGTTCCGTTACCCCTTAAGGTGCTAATACTCCCAGAGTAGAGTTGATGAAACAGGAAAAAATGAGGATTTAGGGTAATACGACCAGTGAATGACCGAATTGTTATAGTGAGTGATGTTTTTTTTACTGATGAAAAATAGTCATTAATTTTTTAACTCAGTTTTATTAATCTAATGGTATTCAGCTATCATTCTTCTTTGAATTTTCATCGTGTTATCCCCTCAATTTCATTAGCATTTTTTGTGAATCAATGAAAAATAACGTAGAGTACCAAGACCCAGTGAATGACCGGTATTGCCCATTGAATGACCGGGAATGGTCCAGTAAATGACCGATGCATCAATTTATTGCTTAAAGTGTGCAAATTAATTTCTACAATTGTTTTTTCATCTGAACGAAAAAATTATTAATTCTACTTCGTGAAAACAACTATATTCTCTTCAACGAATTCTTGCCATCACAGTATTCATGAATATATAAATGAATTTTCAATTTTTTATTTTATGGAGTAATTAAACTATTGAAAAAATCATATTTTCAGCTTGTGAATATAATCTTTTTTTTCTCAATTTTCTTTCACGTTACTAATTTTTTATCAACTGAGAAAAAAAAGTGGTCAAAACAACGAAATATTGATAGTATTGGTTCTAAACAAATTGTTTTTTTCTTTAATAATTACAAAAAATGTTGAATTTACTGACTTTAGTTAAATTGAAGTGATCAACTTTTTTAATTAACTTAATTCAGTAAACTCAACAACTTTTTCAATTTAGTTAATTTAAACCAAATGACTATGTGAATTAACTGAATTCAGTCTATTCAACAACTTTTTTAATTAACTCAAAAAAAAATGTATATGAATATGAAAAATATATTTGAAAAAGTCTTTGAATCAACTAAATTCAGTAAATTCAACAAATTTTTTAATTGTTTTGACAAAAATCTCTGCTTAAGACCAATGGTTTCAATATTTGATTATTTTTACGATTTTTTTTTCTCAGTGTAGTTACGAAAAACTTCTAATCCAAATTTCTCGATAACAAGGATAACATGACCAATGGATGGACGAATAAGGAAATGTTACACTTTATTAATTCACATGGAATAGGCAAATCACGTTAAAAAGTTGCAGAAAAGAATGATGTACAGAAAAATATACAGTGAATCGACTAAAAATCAATTAAACTTGAATAATGTAGAAATAATTGAAGAAAATCAAGGAAAAACTGGGAAATAACTTGAATTCCCAATAGATGGGAAATTGCATATTTGCAGTGGTATGATCTTAAATTTCGATCAATCGGTATGTAATAAATAGTATTGACGTGAAAAGTATAAGAATCATTCATTTATTAATGAATATTCTCGATAATAGAAATCGTTCATCTTTTGGTCAGCGTCCATCTATTGAATATTTTATTCTTCTATTATTTAGTTGAAATGCTGTTCTCTTTGCCAATAGTTTTTAAATAATGTGTCAACCCTCTAGTTTTTTAGTAATTCCCTTAATTCCGTCCGATTTAGTGAATTTCATTCCCACCACTGCTATTCTCACTAACTCTCCAAATTCACATCTCATAAACTACTCGTCCAAAAATGGCAAAAAAATTCAGAAAAATTACAAAAAAAATCATCTCCAAAACATTAAAAAAAAAAAAAAAATGAGCAGTTAAATTCAAATTATGTTAAACACACTTTTCTCGTAGAATTACAACTGGCATAACATCCTGGTGAATTGTGTGTCGTATGGGGTTTACATTTGTACTTTTGTTTCGCGAGAATTTTAAAAATATGGCCTCTCACCATCTGGCACCGAAGGGGATCCATACAGTACCATGTAATTGCGTCAAAACTCGGGCCAACAGATGCATCACGTTGCACAAGCGGTCAATGACGTATTGAGGATCTCGAAGAGTTCAATTGCATGTTTTTTCACGGGGTTTTTCCATAAATAATGGAATAATTCATAATAAAAAAAAGAAGAGGAGAAAATAGCCATTTGAAGTAGCGTGTTTGAGGGCTTTCGTCGGGTTCGCGGTTAATGCAACAATGAATAGAAAGGCTTTTTGAAAAAATTTGGTAAAATGAAGAACAATGAGTCTTCCAATTCATCCCCAACATCACGCAACATCCATAACACACAAATAAAACTTGCGGTTCACAATTTCCGTTCATTTTACTCCTTTTTTTTCTTCTCATTATTATTATTATTATTATTATTATCATTTGTGCTATGGAAAACCGCGTAATTCAAATCATTGTTTTTATCTCGAAAGAATTCATCGAGTGTCTCGATATCCAATTCAAGGGCAATCACTCTCGCGCGCCTTTTCTCGACTTATTGACACTTTGGTCAAGTGAAGTTAAACGACGAGGTTAATTCCATACATCCAAGAAGTTACATTATAACTCAACATTTAATTTTAACATCCAATCCTAGCTCGATTTCATTTTTTTTTTTCTTTAATACTGTCCAAGATGATTATTGTGACATCAAGAATTTACTTGTGAAGCAAAAAAAAGAATTCACTAGTTTCTTTTTTTCGTGTTCAATTAGAGAATTATGATGAACTTTGTAAAATTTATCTCATATTTCATTTGAAACCCGAGTCCTAAGCCCCTACAACCGATGAAATCAAAGATATTAACGAAAAAGACAAACTTTTCCATTTCCCAAAAAATTGAAATCCCAATTTTCTCCTGAAAAAGTAGAATTTTCAACAAAAAAATGTTGAAAATTAATTTTAAAACATGTTTTTCTTTTGAAATTTCTTCAGCTTTTCAATAGAAATCTGAAATAAAAACTTTTGTCAAATATTTTCCGTGATTTTTCATCGTTTGAAACGTGACAAAAGTTTCATTAAACTGTAATGACAAATGTTTAAAATTAAGATACTTTCGTAGACACTTTTGAAACTTTTTGAAGACGCTTTTGCTGGCGTATGGTAGTTTTTAAATATTCTTCTAATTTAAGGATCATTGGGAGGTACAATTGGAATAAAAGTTGAATTTTTTGTTTAAAACCGTTAATAATGATTTATACAAGATGAAATTCTCAAACCTGATTCAGTGAATCCATGAAGAATGTAATGAGGAATGAAATACGCCCTAAAAACAAGAAATCAATTGAAAATTAAACGATTTTCATTATTTTTTACGTTCCTTTGAATTTTGAAAAATCGAAAAAAGGTCAAAAACAATGAAAATTTTTCAATTTTCCATTAATTTTTTGTTTCTAGAGCTCATTCTATTCCTCATTACATTCTTCATACATTCACTGAATCAAATTTGAGAATTTCATCTCGTATAAATTGTTATCAACAATTTTATACAAAAATTTAACGTTTTTTTTTCCTTTTCTGATTGTACCTCCCAATAATCCCCAGAAAAAGTGACATTAAACCTCAACATTCAATTTAACACTCAATCCCCCCCCCCCCCTCGATTTCTCCTTTTTTTCCCACTGCCTAAGATGACTATTGTGAAATGAAGAATCTACTTACGATGAAAATTTTCATTTCACGTGTTCAATTAGTGAATGATGATAAACTTTAGAAAAATTATATAATTCCCTCTTAATTAGAGAAGAACAAAGGTTTCGTGTATAAGAACATGAAGAGCTCTTCTAATTGTGAAGAAGAAACAGATGTGATTCTTTTTTTTTTTCATCAAAACCCCCAAGAGACCAAGACTCACAAGAGACATAAGAGACAAGAGAAATTAGCTGAATATTTTCCCAATTAAAGAGGCAGATGATTATTTTTCTGATACAATAAAAATCCGGAAACATACACACACACACACATAGCCACACAAGCATGAAATGTGGTACCCGCATGAATTCACCAACAAAGAGAGGTAAAAAGGCGTCAGGGATGCCGGATGCTCATTCACACGTACAAAAAAACGTGTATGATAAGAAAGAGAAGAGAGAATGAATTGGTAATAAATAGAGAAAAAAAAAGTACCGATACTCCTATTAAACACGTATTTATTCACACATGTGTGTTATATATATATGTGTGTGTGTCCTTTTGGTAGCAAATGTGTGTGGACACAGTGGGCGCGTGCTGTGTTTAGCTGGAACATAGAAAGAAAAGGGAAATACGCATTTGAACATTAGAAATAGTGGAGTTGTGTGTACCGGTAGCCAGGGCATTGGGTTATAGATGCCTATGGGTTATATCTATAGCTATAGCTCATTTAAAACAATCAAGTATACTGGCGTTCGGACTGGCGCATGAGGAGGAAGAAGCAATTAAGCCGAGTCGTATCCGTTTGTTGGGATGACGCTCCGTTTAATAGGAGAGGAGAGAAGAGGAGATAGAGAAGGGGGGAGGGGTCCATAAGTACAGTAGGCTCTCGTACGAGCCCTGATATATCCAAGAGTGGCTTCTTTTTTTTCAACATAACAACATCTGCCGCCATTTCCTCTTCTCTTATAGTGTTTTCAGCTCCTCATGGGGACAGGCGCGCACGCGCCAACAAGAGAGGACAGGATGTTCGCTCCAGAGAAGGGAGACACCTTTGTTTTACTGCGAGAAAAAAGGAAAAAACGAGGCAGCAGCAACCTATATAGGGCTGTGTGTGATGCAAATACGAGTTATCGAATTGCAGACATGAAAACGGTCGAAGACAAAGAAAGGGAAATTTTTTCTCTTTTTTTTTGAGGATATTGAGGAGATTAAGGGAGATGGAGCGATTTTGCCACATTCCTGTCTTGGAGCTCTTGAAATTCATTATAAGGAAGGATTCGGGTGAAACTGCTCCATCTCGCTTAGTTTCCGGGGGATATTCCCAAAAAAAAATGAATCTCAAGAAAGAAAAAGTCGGAAATCTTAAGAAAAATTGGGTTTATTTCATCAGTTTTTTTTGAAGATCTTCCGGAAACTAAGCGAGATAGAACGATTTTGTCTTAATGACTTGGTTGAAGTTTCTGAAATTCTCTACAAAAGACAGGATTCGAAAAAACTGCATTTTCTTGAAGTGCTCTATTTTTTCATAATTTTGGGTACATCCTGAAGATCTATCTGCGCTTATAAATCAATTATAACTCACAAATATATAGCAGCATATATATTTTTATAACTTCCGTTATATTCTGTAGATCTATCTGTGGTTACATTTCAATCATAAATTTTCATAATTTCTTTTATAATCAGAGGATCTCATCTCGATTATAATTTAATTATGATAAGCATATATATTTCATCTTATATCTTTATATATTCTGAGATATATATATTATGAGGATAGACCTTGTTATAATTCTAATTATTTCAGAATATAATTTTTATTATAACTGGATATATTTTTAAAAGAATATAATTTGGGAGATATAACTGCACATATCATAAGAATATAAGTAATTATAAGAAATTATATCTGCTCACATTTCAGATTATAAATTTTTTCATGGGGGTCCCCTTTGAATTCTCTACAAAAACATTCGTATAAAACTGCCCCATCTCGCTTGATTTCCAAGATATTAAAAAAAAAGTCTTTAGAATCCTTAAAATTGCCTGTTCAATGAACCGATGCTGGTATTTTATTAATAAAGAATTTCGCGGCGAAAGAGGCTTCTCGAATTTTTTTGGGAGAGGTCACACGATCCACTGGTCATATATGGCCTCGTATACAGAAAGAATTGATAAATCGCTACATTGGCCAATAGGTAAAATCCAAATGGGCCATAACACAACGGATGTCGTAGTGCAACATTTTCTGATTATGTAAACCGGGTCGTGTGACGGGTCGCTTAGAAAAGACGAGGGTGAATTGCACCGATAGTTAATTCGCCTCCAAAGTTTCTTTTCCTCTGATTATCTATTTTTTTTTTCTCTTTTTTTTTTTTTCATGAAATCTTTCACTTGTACCTTTTTTATATTCTCTCGTCTCGTATAAAAAGAATCTCGTGCGAATTTTCACGTTTCTGTATAAAACACACAACGGGGCGTTATAATAACATCAAGTAGACAACAAGACAATAATAATTCTTGCAGTGAGCTCCCAGGCTTTCTTATGAACATACAGAAAGATAGAGAGAGAAAGACATATGCGTCATTTGACGATGCCTATTGTCTTATTTTCAGACTGAGAAAGGCAGAGAGAGAGAAAAAGATGGGTAATGAGATGTGTTAAGGAGTGTAGGCGAATGATTTCATCCGGGAAAGCGTATAACTCTTGTTTTATTCTCTCGAATTAAGTTTGAAAGTTGAAAAAATTTATAATTACGCAAAAAATTTTATTATTTTTTCTTTCAATCCTACTCTGAGTTCAAATATCGTTTGCGAATTCTCGATTTTTTTCCGATATTTGATTCTGTGATTATCAAATTTTTATAGAATTGGCGCTATTCTGGCATAATTAACTACTTTATTTATTTATTATTTGCTTGCCTTGGAAAGAAAAGGGCGTAAGTGCTCTGTATAAGAATTGTACTTGCACCCCTTTGACTCTAAAACGACGATTTATCTCTTAATTATGCTCTGACATACTGTTTTTCAAAAATAACATCACATGTTTCCCATTTTTTTGTTGAATGCAATTGTAGATTTTCAAAAAAATAGAAAATTTTATTCTGAAAATTAGTCCACATTGGAGAGGAAACGTTGATGCTCGATAAACTCTTTCAGATTGTTTCAATTATGATGCAGTTACCAAAAAAGCCGATCTTCAACTTATTTATGAATCAATTGTTTATTGTTTTTATTTAAAAAAGTCAAATTTTCGTATAAAATCTCCAATAAAAATTTGAACAAGATGAAATTCTCAAATCTGATTCAGTGAATCTTTAAAGAATGTAATGAGGTATAAAATAAGTCGTAGAAACAAAAAATTAATTGAAAATTGAAAATTTTTTCTTATTTTTTACATTTTTTCAAATTTTTCAAGATTTAAAAGAATGTGAAAAAAGATGAAAATTTTTCTATTCTCAATTAATTTCTTGTTTCCAGGACTTTATTTTATTCCTCATTACATTCTTTACAGATTCACTGAATCAGATTCGAGGATTTCATCTTATATGAATTGTTATCAACGGTTTTATGCAAAAATTTAAATTTTATTGCGATTGTACTTCCCAATCATTCTTAATCGAGTTACATTAATTCAACACCGAGGAATCGAGTTTAGTCCAACTCTGCATAATAAAATCTCTTCACTTTTGTATATAATAATAAAATAATAAAATAATATCATTTGGGGAGGCTATTTGATACTTTGGTCTCGCTCTTACGGACGTTGCGGCTTATTTTTCTGTCTTATCATTGGCTCCAGTATACACAGAAGAGGGGGGGAGGGAGATCGCCGTCGTTTTGTTGCCGCGTAATTAATTTAATTTAATGCGACGAGAATTGAGCGAAAAATGGGAGCGCTCATGTTCGCACGAACCACTTTTTTTCCGTATTTTTTCATTATTATTATACTGTGTTCTCTAGTATTTTGTGGGGTCATTAATGCTCATTCGGAAATGTACAATTTTAATCAACCTCGTTTTTTTTTTTTTTTCTTTAAATTCACATGTTATTTCAAGGCTTTTTTTTCCAACGTTTCGTGTGTCGGACAAATTGTGTGATCGAATGAGGGCTGTCGCCTGTCGTTGAACCGAAAAAATGACTCTCAAACAAACAGAAATAGCATTTTTGTGTTGTGGAGGGATATATATTTTTGTCGAACGGGTGGAAGATATTAAAGCCCTCGAAAATCAACGAGTTTTGAGCGCACGGGACACAACAGTAGGGCTAGAAAATTAGGGAAAGGATATGTGTCTGCACGTGCTACTATGAATCCGGTGATCTCAAGTGTCTCCTCAAGCAGTTCACCAACTGCTACTTCAAGACCTTTTTTCATTTTTTATCGAGTAGTTTCCGCTTTTATTTTGGGCAGGAAAAAGGGGGAGGGCGACTCTTTCCTTAATGATCCTCAGCACTTTGAAAAAAAAAATTTCTTTTCTAAAACAATTTTCGAACATTATTTCGTAATTAATTGCTGTATACCTCTATAACTAAAACCTTAACTACTCATCTTAATCTACGACGCGACAGACATTACAATTATCTGTTTTCATATATTTACAGCATGTCGCGATCAGTATTCCATTAGTTGTCTTAATCCGTCTCATACTGAAAAAAAAAATAACATAATTTCTAGTCTTGAAGAAATATATCTTGTGCAATTAGATCTAAGCTACTAATGTCTCATATATATATTGACCATCTATATTTATATATATATAAATATAGATGGTCAATGCTTTTTTGAAAAGAACTTTTCATATTCACTTGCACTAATAAAACATCTCTTTGAGATCAGACCTTTTTTTTGGTTGATAATTATAGGTTCTGAAAAAACTGTCTCGAGAACCTAATTCCTTAATCCTTAATTAGATCCCCAATAATTGTGTATCTCAACGAAACTTCCCAAATGATTAAATTCTCTATTTCTTAAATAAAATTCAAATTCACGAAAATAAAGATGATTCAGGAAAAAACGCAAATGTTGAAGGGATCCACCTATTCCTCCACTACAATCCCCAAAATTGTAATATATTATCGCCTTGAGAATAAAAAGACGTAAGTGCTATGCTTATATATAGCCCTTACGCCTCTTTTTTTCTAAGAGAACGATATAAAACCTGGTCCTTCAAGAATTCCTCAGTTATCAGTCAGTTACTAGTTAATTGCACTGAAAAAAGGAAAATCTGGTCTCAAAGAGATGTATTTTGTGCAAGTAAATATGAACAGTTCCTCACAAAAAAGCATTGAAGATCTAAATTTCTATATCCATATCTATAGAAATTTAGTATCTTTACTTGGCACCAAATTTATCTCTATGAGACAAGTAATTTTTTTTTATCAGTGTAGTTGGTAAATATAAACGTATAAAGTACATTACGTTTGAAAATGAAGTATTTCTTGAAAACTAGACGATTATCGTTATTCAAAAACACAACATAATCTTTCGAAATTTCTAATTTTCATTTTTTATTTAATTGCAGACGACAATTAAGGTCTATGCCAATTGTCTGCGCTCTGATATAGAGTACAAGACACTTTCAATCACGTACAAAACAACATGCAGAGAAGTTGTGGAAAATTTGTTGAACAAGTATCGAATGAGACACAGAGATCCAAGATTATTTTATTTGACGATGGAGGTAACGGTGAGAAGAGCCAACGTCAGGACTATTCTACCACTTGACGAAGATGCAAGACCCGCGGTTTTGCAGTCGTGTCATCCGAGAGGAGACTCGAGGTAACATATATAAATGATAAAAATTAACAATATTGTATGATCATGAAAAATTGTTACAGATATAACAATTTTTTGAATTTTTCTAAACAAATTAATTATTTGAAAAAAAAATATTGGAAAAATTTGCACTGATATTTTGTTGAATTTTCTACACTTGCATATTATTATTTAATTTTTTTGAACAATTTATTTGTTGAGAGGAAGAAAATCTAGAAATTGTTCAATATCTGTTATTTTCTACTGATCAAAAAAATTAGTTTTGTCTCAAACAATTTGAAATTAACAAGAAATCTGGGAATTTAGGGATTTTCTGAGATTTTACAAGATATTTAGTTTGAAATTTAATATAATTAAAGAATTAATATAATAGTCTTTATGAAACTGTGCAATTTGGTTTTTCATGTAAAAATGTTTGTTTTTCTCTGAAAATTAAAGATTCTCATTGCAAACGAGACGCGGAGGACTAGTGAAAATCTACGACAGTGCTCTCATGTCCGGGGTAAGTTCAATGAACTTAATTGAATCAAGTTGAAATGATGAAATTAAAGAAATGCGAATTATCTAATTTGGGTTTTGCATTCTTCCAGTCGAAATACAAAAGTCTTTTGATATCGGAACGTACGACAGTGGACGAGCTCATTCAGATGCTCCTTAGTTGTTACAATTCGAGTGAAAGAGTCGAGCAATTTTCACTTTACGAAGTTTGTGAAGATGAGGAGTATCAGAGGAAATTGCATCCTGACGATTCGCCACTCAAGGTAACCCAAAAGTGGCCGAGCACGGATAGACACCTCCGCATAAGGCGAAATCCGGATTACAATCCACAGAGGAGAAAGGTAAAATTTCTTCAAATTCGTTAAAATTGTTGGAAAACGGCTATTGTATGGTTAAAAAAGAGGGTAAAATGAGGCATTCTGATGAAATGGTGGGAGATAGAATCTTTTCGATGATTCCATTGGATAGCTGAGGAAATTTTAGATGGAAAACATGGGTCATAATTGATTTGTTTGGAAAATTCAATTTTTCAGGGCATGAATTATGAGTCAAACCCTTTCCATTTTCGATTTTTTTCACTTTCTTTATGATATCTCCGGTTTCATTTGTCAGAGCGACTTGGGGTCGATTTTAAATGAAAGGTGAGATCATTTGCCATCGATTCATGAGGTTTACGAAAAAAAATGATCGATTTTTGTGATATTTGTAAAATATCACAAAAAAGATTTTTGTCAGTTTTGTAAAAAATCAGTTTTCTCCCTAGAAATACGAAAATTCAATTCAGAAATCAATAATTTTCTTTTTGGAACCCCATAAATCGATGGGAAATGATCTCACCTTTCATTTAAGATCAATTCCAAGTCGCTAAGACCAACAGAACCCGAGCAAACCCCAAAAAAGTGATATTTTTCAATTTTCCGAAGAGTTAGAGTCCTAATTTTCCCTTAAAAAAGTCGAATTTTCAAAAAAAAAATCTCAACATATGTTTTTCTCCTCAAATTTCCTCAACTTTCCAATGAGAATTTCGAAAAAAAACTTTTCCCAAATATTTCTCGCAATTTTTCATAAATTTGAAACTTAAGAAATAGCAAAAGTGTGTCCATTTTACCCCTTCCCCCTCTTTCCCCCCACCTTCCACCCATTATTAATCACAACCTACTGTTATTTCCCATTACAGACAATGTGGGCATCCGAGTCAACAATAAGTGCAGCACTGTCCCGATTAAATCTTCAAAACAATCATCGTCTTCATCATGTTTCTCAACAGTCATTGAACGACACAAATTCCTCTACAACATCAAGTACAAATAGTCCACACTGTATGCTACTGCGCCAGTGTAAGCAAAAGAATAATAATCGACATATTCACAATCACAATTACACGTCAATTCAGAATATCGGTAAATCTGGATCAAGCCAACAGCAGCAGGACTGTATTGCTCCACGTGTTACGAAATCTGGTCTAATGCCACAGAGTTTACCATCAACACCAATTGCCTCAAAGCATCTCGCAACACCGGGTTACACGAATTACGAGAATTATCTGTACATATGAGAGTAGTGACTAATTTGCATTTTTCATATCAAAGAATTATTAGTATCAATTTGAGGTAGTACAATCAGAAAAAAGTTAAAATTTTGTATAAAATCGTTAATAACAATTTATGCAAGATGAAATTTGCAAATTTGATTCAGTGAATCTGTGAAGAATGTGATGGGGAATAAAATAAGCCCAAGAAACAAAAAATTAATTGAATGATGGTAAATTTTCATTATTTTTTACATTTCTTTAAATCTTGAAAAATTTGAAAAAATGTAAAAAATAATGAAAATCTTTCAATTTTCAATTAATTTTTTGTTTCTAAGGCTTATTTTATTGCTCATTACATTCTTCACAGATTAACTGAATCAGATTTGAGAATTTCATCTGGTATAAATTTTTATTAAAAATTTTATACAAAAATTTAACTTTTTTTTCTCCTAATCCTCGAAAAAAACTGCCTCTCCATCATCGTTCTTTTAAATGATTATTATTCAATTTTTTCTTCCTAGAATGATGATGTGTGATCCTAATTTCAAAAGTTGAATTTTTTTCCCCTTCATAATGGAGTCGATACAAAGAAATGAAAAAAGTATGTCGTTAGTCAATTAAGTAAATGAGACAAAAATGTACCAAAGGTAGCTATATAATTGTTTCCTCATCCAGCGAATAACGCAGGAAACAAAGGAAAAAAAAAAGAAGAAATTGTTAAAAATTTATTATTCATTATTTTTCTTTTTTTTCTGTTTTGATCGCATGTAAATAAATTTTTAATCATTTAAGTATTTATTCACTGAAATTTTTAGTTTTTAATTTTTTCTATCGCATTGTCGTGTCTTCGCGAGAAAATAAAACATTTAAGTGATGAATATTTGAGTGTAGAGCATTTATTATTTAAATAAAAAGAAAATTGTCATTCGAAAAATTACGTATTCTGCATTATTTTCTTTATTAAACATATATATGAGGTGAATGTGGAGAAAAAAAAATGAATGAAATGAACGAAATGAATTTAAAGAATTTAGAAAGTTAAGAAAATGACTCACTACGTTTACAGCTGGTATCGACATCCTTTTTTGGGGCTAACGTAATCCTTTGGAATAGTCTTAAAAAAATACACTTGCACTTCAATTAAAAACACCGGAACCAGGAACCATTACATTGTAAAATCCAGCAAAGAGAGGGGGGGGGGAGGGAGCTAGAGTACACGATTGTGTTCGACTTTCCAGAGGCAAAAAAATATTTCCTGATTTTCTCACAAGATAATTTCATCAGAAATTTGTGTTAGGAAGTGTTATCGAATAGTCCGGATGAATAATTAAGGCGATGAAAGGAGGAAAAGTGTGTTTTATAACCGAAAACTATGTTACTTGTCCTGTCAGACTGACGCCATCTTTGTTTTTCGACACCTGAGCATTTTCCCGCCAATTTTCAGCACTCATTTATGAAAAAAAATATGAAAATCCGCATTTTTTGGGTTCTTGGAGTGATAATGAGTGAAAAATCTAGGAAATTCTGTCTATTTGTGGGATAATTAATGTAATTAACTGAAAAAAAGTGTTTTATAAGCGAAGACGATGGCATTATGCTTGCAGACTGCCGCCATCTTGTTTTTTCATCACCTCAGGAGTTTCCCGCCAATTTCCAGTACTGACTTATCGAAAAAAAATGTGAAAATCCGCATTTTTCGAATTTATTAACTGATGATAATTGAAAAATTCAAACTATCTTTTTTATTTGTGAAATAATTAATATAATGAACGAAAAGAAGTGTCTTATGAGCGAAGACAATGGCATTTATACTTGCAGACCGCCGCCATCTTGTTTTTCTACCACCTAAGGAGTTTCCCGCCAATTTCCAGCATTGCTTATCGAAAAATATTAAAAAATCCGGATTTTTTGGATTTTTGAACTTAGGAATAAGTGCAACTTCTGAAAGATTCTTTTGTTCATTAAAATAATTCAATTTTCCCGCCAATTTTCATCGCTTATTAATGGGAAAAAAATGAAAATCCGCATTTTTTGGGTTCTTAGAGTGTTAATGAGTGAAAAATCTAGAAAATTCTTTCTATTTGTGGGATAATTGATGTTATTAACGGGAAAAAAGTTTTCTATGAGCGAAGACAATGGCATTTATACTAGCAGACCGCCGCCATCTTGTTTTTCTACCACCTAAGGAGTTTCCCGCCAATTTCCAGCATTGCTTATCGAAAAATATTAAAAAATCCGAATTTTCCGGATTTTTGAACTTAGGAATAAGTGCAACTTCTGAAAGATTCTTTTGTTCATTAAAATAATTCAATTTTCCCGCCAATTTTCATCGCTTAGTAATGGAAAAAAAATGAAAATCCGCATTTTTTTGGGTTTTTATAGTGTTAATAAGTAAAAAATCTGGAAAATCCGGTTTTATCCTGGAAAAAAAAGTGTCTTATGGTCGAAGACGATGGCGTCTATTCTTGCAGACTGCCGCCATCTTGTTTTTCACTGCCTGACGATTTTCCCGCCAATTTCCATGAGAAAATTGTGTTTTTTGTGGTTTCGAGTACTCGAGTCAGTCAATTCGTGAGTGAATTAAAAAAGAATAGAAGGAAATCTTTATTTATTTTTTATCATTCTTTTTTTTTTGTGTTTTTTTTTTTTCATTAAATACTTTTTCTTACGATTCAAAGGATAACATCACAGCATTGACATATCAACATCGAAACAAATGTGACAATCGCATTCTTCGAATTTCTGCACTGTTGATAACCTCTTTTTTGTTTTTTTTTTACTTTATGTTTCATTTGTTTATTTGTGAAAATTAAAAGATTTGGTGAGAGAAGCAATGGATAAAAAAGGTAAATGAAAGAAGTATTTTTTTCAATTATTCTTTTCTCTTGGCTTTTTCGAGCGAATGATGGAGTGAAGATTCGTTAGAAATTTAGTTAGAAAAACAGTTTTTTTGTTTTTTCCTTTATAATATGAAATTGAGCGAAGAATATCGAAGAATATAACGAATTAATCACGGTCGTAACACTTCTCATTTTATTTATATAAATCGATTTTAAAATAATCGAATTGTTTTTTCTTTTTCCTCAATTTTTCGTTACTCGTGCTATGAGAGTCATGCTGCTATATTTAAAAAAAAAAAAACAATTTTAATTATAAATAATTATAGGGGAAGGTGGGGTAAAATGGACACATTTAAATTTTCAGGAAAATATTATGAAAAACTTTTGAAATCAATAGAAATATAGGCTGCAGATTTTTTTTAATGATTCTATTGGAAAGATGAGGAAATTTTGGGCGGGGATCAAGTGCTGGCATTGATTTTTTTGAATTTTTGGCGGTTTTGACTTTTTTTTACCATTTTAGAGGAGTAAAAACCCTTCCTTTTTTGAAAATTTTCAGTTTTTTGAAAATATCTTCAGTTCTATTGGTCATAGTGTAAAAATTTCGATAGGAGGTGAAAGGTGAGATCATTTGCCATCGATTCATGAGGTTTTCAATTTAAAAATATCGATTTTCAAGGTATTTATGGGCATTTTTGTGAAACAGTTTTGTGAAACAATTTTTGGCCTATAACTATCCCAAAAATTGATATTTTTGAACTCAAAACCCCCTAAATCGATAGAAAATGAGCTCACCTTTCATTTAAGACTAACCCCGAATTGTTACGACCAATAGAACCAGAGATATTTGCAAAAAACTAAAGATTTTTGAAAAAGGAAAGGCTCTACCCTTCAAAAATGCTGAAAAATATCAAACTTTCCACAAAAAAAACGAAAAAAATACATCTGACACTCGTTTTCCAGCTAGAATTTCCTCAGCTTTTCAATAGAATCATCAAAAAAAATCCATCTCTAACCGTTTTATCACAGTGTCCATTTTTGCTCCACTCTCCACTACAGATAATTGTCACTCAGCACATTATCAATTTCTCTCTTTAAAATGTTCATCTTAGATATAATTGTAATCGATAAGTATTTATTTCTGTGCTTGAGAAACAAAGGGGCATAAGTGCTGTGCATAAGCATAACACTTACACCCCTTTGTTTCTAAGATGACGATTTTGTTGCAAATACAAAATTTTAATTTTTTTCATTTCAATAAAGAAGTGAATCTTAATCTTTGTTAGTAAAAATATTATTATGATTAAAAATATGTTTCGTTACTATAAATTCCGAAATTTTGTGGTAACGTTGCATTTTATTTAAATATCAGCGACACAAATGAGCACGAGTAATGAAAGATTAATAATTAAATTAGCATCAATCTTTTTTTTTTCTTTTTTTTTTCTCATAAAATTAGTTATCTTCAATTCCATTCTCAATTAATTAGCATACAATTATTTTCAACAATTGTTTGACGCATTATTCAGTTAATCTCATCGTCCAACAATTTAATTCGAAATATTTTTTTTTTTTTTTTGCTTTGAATTTTTTTCTATTACGATTTGTTTTACTTCACTTGCTGGTTAAATCTATGATTACATGATAATTATATTATCAATCTATTGAATCAGTTATGGAAAAAGGCTCAAGGAGCATCAGAATTGCCAGGAAAATGCATATTGAGGGGTGATTACTGTTGAAATTTGGGAATTTTTAAGAAAAATCGATTTTGATCCATCAATTTTTTTTTTAAATATACTTGGAAACTGAGCGAGATTGAGCAATTTTACTTCAATTTACCATTTTTGGAGCTCTTGAAGTTCTCCACAAAATAGAGTCAAGGCAAAATCGCCTTATCTCGCTTAGTTTCCAAGATATTTAAAAAAAACTAATGATAAAAATCGATTTTTGCGAGAATTTCATATCATTTTTTAAATATCTCGAAAACTATGGCGTTTATGGAAAATACTGAAGAGAAGTATTTTTTAGTCTATAAAATTCTCTACAAAAGAGGTCTCCTGCGAATTTTCCTTAAACCCACTCGTTTCAACGATAATTGCAAAAGAATCTGGAAGAAATTTATCGCCTCATCTCTTCTCACTTTTCACAACTAATTTCCCCAAATTTCAACACAATCTCCTCTTTATTTCTTTTTTTTATAATATCAATACTTTCTTCTAAATCGCAAATAACATGAAAAATCGTTGAATTGTGGTACTAAAGTAATAAAAGTGCGCGTGCATTTGGAATACATAATTTTTACGATAGAAAAAGGGACTTTTGGAGAAAAAAAAATCCAATAATTATCAACGTATCGATAAATCTGTCCTCAGTCAAATTTTAGAATTTTTCTTTTTATTTTAATTAGTAAAAGATGGTCAGAGGTTTTTATTTTCTGATTTGTCTGGTAATGCAGCAAAGAATAATTCTTTAATTACAAATAGAAAATTATTAATTAAATATTCAGGTAAAATACAAATAATTAATTTTGAATAATTGATTTTAAATTGAGAATATAGGATTTTTTGCAATTTTTGAACTACGAATTTTGTTACTGAGGATAATTAATGGTTTTTATGCAGATTTTCATAAGAAGAGAAGGTGGGGCAGAATGGGTTTATTATTTTTTGATTGAAATTAGAATATTTTGAATGTCTTTTATAGTGAAAATGACTTGAAACTAGTGAAAATAAGTGAGATAGGATTTTTTTCGATGATCTTATTGAGAAATTGAAGAAATTTTAGGTGAAAAACGTGAGAAAATGAATTTTTGAGAATTTTCTTCGAAAGTTCTATTTTTCTCTTGAAAAAAAAATTATCAAAAATTGACTGTATTATCATTTTCACCCAATATTATCTCAGCTTTCCAAAGAAATCACTGAGAAATCATTATTTCTAACTGTATCATTGAAGGAATTGAAGAAATTTCAGATGAAAAACATGTCAAAATGAATTTTTGGGGATTTTCTTCGAAAGTTCTACTTTTCTTTTTTTTTTTTTTTAAGTTCTACTTTTCTCTTGAAGAAAAAAATTATCAAAAATTGATTGTACTATCATTTTCACCCAATATTATCTCAGCTTTCCAAAGAAATCACTGAAAAATCATTATTTCTAACCGTATCATTGGAATGACCATTTCACCTCACTTTCCCTAAACTATATTTAATGAAAAAAAAAAAAAAAATTAAAAAAAAAACTCCTCGTAAAAATCCATAACTCGCATGCTGGTAATTAAAATATCAATAATCAAAAAAACACTATTTCAATTGTGTTTTCATTTATTTTAATTCAAGAATAGTAAAAATTATGCCCACATGCGGTAATACCGAGCAATTTCGAAATTTACGTAAATTTCTTTCTTTTTTTTTTTTCTCTCTCTTTTCTCATTAACAATAGATATTAAAGTTCTTTCATGGACGAGTGAAACAGTAAAATTCCCTATTATTAAACCCTTTTTTCTTTCAAATCTCAAATTTACCTTGATAAAAAAATAAATAAAAACATTCCTCGAATAATTCTGATATAATTTTATCAATTTCAATCAAATTATTTAATTGGGGTTTTTTTTTTCTAAATAATTATTTGAACGAGATCGAATATAGTTCCTTGCTGCAGTCAAACATTGTTTTTTTTTTACTTGAAGTTGAATTATTATTATTATTTTTCTTAAATCTCATTCAATACTCTCAATTCTTACAGTATTTACAATAGCTTCGATACAATAGGGTTTTTTTTTAATTCTTCTGATGCTAAAATTGTAACGGAGATAATGTGTTGATCTGTTAATTTATTTAATTCTTTTTTTTTTAATCAGTGATTTTAATTTTTTTAGCGATAATCGCATATTTCCGTACACAATCATAAGAATTTATCATTTTTTATGTAAATTAATTTAATTAATTACTTCTTTTATTTTCTCATTTTTCATCAATTTTTTCGTATTCTTTTGGTTTTTTTTTTTTCTATTTACACGAAGTAGCGTGTGCGTATTTTTTCTTTTTTTTATAAATTTCACTGAAATGGAAAGAAAGAAAAAAAGTATGAAAAAATTCGGAAAAACAAATGAATTCTACACTACAGTGAAACATTATTGTTATTTAATTATTATTACTGAATTTTTCTTGTATCTAGCTGGTCGATGATAATTTTTCCTTTTTTGGCTACACAACACGCAATAAAAACTCTTTTTTTTGCAAATTTTTTCCTTTTTTTTCCTCACAATTTTTTTTTAATTATCTTGAATTTACGCGGCTCATCTCATTATGCTGCAATCAAGTTATATATATATACATATACATATAAAGTTTTTTTCTTTCATTTTCAAAGTATACATATATATATAGCGCACGCTCGCACGTAAAAACGGTATTTTAATCAAATTTTTTTTTTCTGTTTCTCATTTTATACACTCGCAGTTTATCAGATAAATTCAATGAAAAAATTCGTTTTTCGTTAAATTCTCTCACTTTATGCGGAAACTATAAGTCGAGTATATCTTATTTCATCTGTAACACCTTCTCATTATTATTATTTTTTTTATTTTCTTTTTTCTTTGGAATAAAGTCAACAAACATCACCAGATAAGCACTCTGGCCCAAAAAACATATTTTCCTATCTATTTATATACTTGTTCCATTTGCTTCTTCTTTTTTTTTTTCTCTCCTTTTACAACTACGTTGCATTTCTATAATAAATTCAAAATAACAGAAAAAAAAAAGAGAAAATAAATGGGGGAAAAAGAAAAATAACAAAATGACAAATGATAGTTGAAATAACACCGTTACTTTCTCAGTTTTCCATAAATTCTAAATAGTAAAATTGTCGCTCGCCAAATTAATTAATTACTCAGTACAATTATTTATCGTTTTCTTTAATTTTAAATAATTACTCTTCATTATTTTTCAACAATTTTTTTTTCTTTCTCTTAATAATCGAGCAATTTGTCTTCTATTCGACCCAAAGGATCCGCGGATACTCTTCTCATATTTCTCAATTTTTTTATCATCTTCTTTTTTTTTTACACATTTTTTCTTCTTAATTTTTCCTCTATTCTCTTACAATTAAGAATGAACAAATAATAAATATTATTTGCAATTGGTCGGTCACAATCGACGAAAGACATGAGACAGTTCAGATGAGAGAGAGAGGACAACAGTTTTTTTTTTTTTTGTGGCATCAATTGATTTTTTCTATTCGTCTTCTTGATAGCAAGAATTATTTTGAACTCGACACAAATAACTCATCGCCCCGGGGGCTTTTTTTTTATCTTCGAAATTTCCTAAATATTTCATACTTAATCCACAAAATTAATCAGTAAAATTTGTTTTTTTTAATCCCATAACGATTATTCTTCATCATCTCCCCTTCGAATGAAAGAAAAAACAATGAAAATCAACAAATTTTTCGTAAAAATCAAAATTGAAAATAGATTTGACCGAGTTTCCCGATCGTTTGAGTCGACTCACACATATTTTATATTTTAAAAAATTTCTCACATTTTTTTTTTTAAATCTATTCAACGCGGTAGGAAATATTATGATACTATATTTATCCTCGAATAAATTATCTCATTTTGCATTTATTCACTTATTAACAATTGCCATAAAATATTTCCTATTCAATTAACTGACAATAAAGAGACAAAAGAAAAAACAATGAAAAATTCATTTATAATTGAATTTTAATTTAAAAAAAAAACAATTTAATTGTTTGGTCGATCTTCGGAAAGAAGAAAAATATTATATATATATTTTCTAATGAAGAAAATTTTCTTTAATTATCTACTCATTTAAAGTGAGCGAATAATCTCGAGTCTCCGGACATTAGAATAATTTTTTAAAAATAAAAGAAATTATTAAACAAAAAAAAGAAAAAACAAGTCCGGAGTTTAAAAACGTGCTGTTCTTTTAAATTCATTAATTTTACACAAATTACGTGTTTTTGGATTTTTTTTACTTAATTTTTTAATTATTTTTAATTCTCTTTAAATTTTTTTAATGCCTGAACAGAAAAAAAGAGGGAAGGCAAATTGCGCACTTTTGTTAATTAATTAATTAGTTTTATCTTTTCTCTTTATTTTTTTTTTTTTTTTAATTTTTGAAAAACTATAGGGCGGTAGTTTTCAGATGGGGACAACGCTGTAACGATAAGCCCCGGGGCTCCAGCTCCTAAATGGCATTTAGTGCTCTAGAGTCTTGCTGCTGCTGTTGTCGTCTTCTTGATACGCTACCATAATCAACACTACCACCAAGGTATGATTCTTCTTCAGTACCATAATCATGATCACGTTCACGTTCTCTCTCCCTTTCTCTTTCACGTTCACGTTCACTACGATCAAGTCTTTCCATTCTCGATCTCCTTGTACTACCATGTCCACCATAGGATCCAGTCCCTGTCAATCAAAATGAAGAAAAAATGCA
Organism: Aleiodes alternator; assembly: GCA_963921955.1. Classification (NCBI taxonomy): domain Eukaryota; kingdom Metazoa; phylum Arthropoda; class Insecta; order Hymenoptera; family Braconidae; genus Aleiodes; species Aleiodes alternator. Next base: position 16,507,053 of record OY998098.1, read on the forward strand.
TTAATATTATGATTATCATAAAAAGCATTGATTTGAGGTTTTTAATAATTCACTGCAAACTGCCTGTTCTTCCAGGTTCCAGGATTAGTTTACCTTCACAAATCTCATAGATTTAAATTTAAAAAAAAAATCATTTTCTTGCAAAAATAAAAATTATTTTTTTTGCAATTTTTTTTATATTTTTTTAAAAGTAAAGAACACAGAAAAGTACTTTACATGCAATTGCCTTGATGAATTAAATAATAAATAAAATAATAATGATGATGAAAACCTGAGCACATTGTCAGGTACATTTGGCCAAAAGAAGATTTCTTCTTGACATTTTTTTTAATTTTTGTTTTTTTTTATTTATTGCTGATGTATCACGAACGCACTAATTTTTTATTCTAAACCGTTATTTTGAGGGTTTTATGAAAACGTAAACTATTCTAGTTTTGAAATGAATAAGTTTGAGATGATGAAAAAATTATTGTAATGAAGAAAAAAAAAATTGGGACTTCGAGGGATTTTATGATTGACGGATTTTACTGATTTTTTATATAAAAAAAGAAGGAAATTTGCAACCGATTTTTTGTTTTTCATGCTTTCAAGCTTTCGTACTTACTAATCGAATTTGGGACTTTGCCAATAGGTGCTCGCGATCTCTTTTGTTATTAAAAAACTATTTTATTTTATTTTTCTTTTGAATTATTAATAATTATCTTCTCTTCCTCTCTATGTGCTCTGGACTTGAAAGATAAAATTGCCTCCACAATTGAATGGTAAATTGGTCCACGATTAATGATTTATTCTATTATTAAATTCAATTATTTATGAAGAACCAAGAAGTTTTTTTCGAAATTGAAGGAAACAGTGCTGATAACGATGGGGGATGTTTTACAGAATTTAATTGAATTAATTAAATATTTTTTTTTCAATTTTTAATATTTTATATTAGCCCTTGAGACTCAATCTTGCTTCTTTTCGGATGATCCCCGTAGCAGCTACTGCCTCCATGCCTCGATACGATACAATAGGACAATTAAAATTAAATTATTACATTAAAAAAAAAAAATTCAATAATTCGACCGACATTATCGATTATTCTCTTTCATAAATTCATAAACAATGTCCTCAAATTCTCATTTCATTTGCCATTTTTTTTCATTCAATAAATAAATAAATAAATTATCACAAAAAGAAAATAGAAACAATTCGATTAGATCTACAAGCTGTTGAATTAACGAGTTTAAGTGTATCTGAAAGAGTTAATTAATTTGATGAAAATGAGAAGAAAAAGCAGGAATTGGGATTTTTTAGTTTTGGACACTGCAAATTGTTGTTGAATGACGTAATCATTAGGGGAAGGTGGGGTAATGGACACATTCGAATTGAAGGGTTCGAGATAGAGATTTCCTGATGATTCCATTGGAAAGCTGAGAAAATTTTAGGCGGAATACATGTGTCGAAATTGATTTTCTGATTTTTTTTTTGAAAATTTTCCGTTTTTGGGCAGGTTTTTAAGGGGTGAAGCTTTCGAAAATCGAAAAAATTCACTTTTTCGACGATATCTCCGGTTCTGTTGGTCGTAGTGATCTGGGGTTGATCTCAAATGAAAGGTGAGCTCATTTCCCATCGATTCATGTGGTTCAAATTTTTTTAAATCAATTTTTCAAATATATATACCCCATTTTCTGAAAATCAGTTTGGGCCCTATAATTACTTGAAAAATCGATAATTTTCTTTTTAAACCACATAAATCAATGGGAAATGAGCTCAGCTTTCATTCAAAATCATCCCCAGCTCGCTAGGACCAATGGAACCAGAGATATTTTCAAAAACCTGAAATTTTCCAAAAACAGAAGCCCTTTCACCTTCAAATCTTGAGCAAAAAACGAAATTTTTCAAAAATAAAAAAAAATAACTTCCGACATATGATTTTCATGGCAAATTTCCTCAGCTTTCCAATGGAATCATCGGAAAAAATCTATCTCCAATATTTCCATCGATTCCCACCAATTTTCATGGCACAAAATACCAAAAACTAACACTTGAGTCCATTTTCACTTCTTGTCTCCATTTTACCCCACCTTCCCGTAAATAATTGCGATGATTTTTTTTTCATTAATAAAAATGGTATTCAAGAATGAAAGAAAGAGTGTGAGAGAGACAGTGATAGAGAGCAAGAGGGAGAAAGATAAAGAGACTAACACGAGCAAATGAGAGGAGCATCTCTCCCCCACTCGTCTCACTGTGGCGGGTACAGGTGCTGTGATCCATACATTGCCGCTGAAAAGAAATACACATTGAGGCTACAGTGCCCTGAGGGCACTCTAGCACATCCTCGACAGTGAATATGAAAAAAAAGAAAAAAAAGTAATGTTGAGTACACATTTTCTTTTGCTCTTTGAGCGAAAAAAATGTGTCCAAAGACACATAAAACAGCCACTAGATATCGAGATTCAATGACGATTTTCGATTGATCGATCAACCACGTTGATGTGAAATACAATTTTAGCTAATGAAGCAATCAAAGTGAATGATTTTATCTTCTTCCTTGAAAAGATAATGTTCTGGCGTAATATCTACGTAATGCAAAGGAATAATGATGCACGTAATGGCAGTAAAAATCAAAAAAAGCACATTTCTTCAACAAGAGACTGATGATAATCAACAATAAATGAGATGGGAATTACCTCTTTCATGAGCGTAGTAAGAGTCATGATGGCCGCCTTTAGGTATTTGCATTAAAATTAAACACAGCGATATTCAAAGTTAATACTACATATTAATTTTTCAATTTGTGATAATAAAATAATAGACGATGTTTTAATTTTTTTCATTTTTTAACTAAATTGTGACTCTGTCTGTGTGGTTTTGTGTGTGTATTTGTGCAGATGAGAATCGAAAATCGTGTAATGAACCTCTTGGAGTAGATATATTTTTTAGAGAAAGAAAATAATAGAGGAATAGTCGGCACGCAAGTGAGAGACAACTCAAAAGATGCTGAAGAAATAAGAATTATTTAATTTGATGAATTTAAATAGGGGAAACCTGTGCAAAATCAACCCCCATGTTGAAATGATTGACGATTTTTTTTCGGAGTGTTGGAGTTTGAAAAAAATTTTGAAAAAATTTGAGAAAATGTTCAAAAATGTCTATTTTTCAAGTGAATTTTTTCAATTTTTTCCGTAGAGTCCTTCACTCCGAAAAAAAATCATGACTCATTTCGACTCGGGAGTCCATTTAGCCCCGGTTTCCGAATGTACCCCTCAATCATCCTTAAGGATGACTGGGAGGTAAAATTGGAAGAAAAAGTTGAATTTTCGTATAAAAATCGTTAATAACAATCTATACAAGATGATATTCTCAAATCTGATTGGGTCAATTCGTAAAGAATGTATTAATAACCAAAATGAACCCAAGGAACAAATTATTAATTGAAAATGGAAAATTTTTCATTATTTCTTACATTTCTTCAAATTTTTCAAAATTCAAAGGAATGTAAAAAATAATGAAAATTTTTCAATTTTCAATTAATTTTTTGTTTCTAAGGCTTATTTTATTTCTCATTACATTCTTCACAAGATTCACTGAATCACATTTGAGAATTTCATCTTGTATTAATTGTTATTAACAATTTCATGCAAAAATTGAACTTTTCTTCCCAATCATCCTTAAATTTATTTTTGTAAATAAGTTTTGAGAACATACCTGATGGAACACGTGGCGCTAAAACATCAGATGTAGCTGCATCTGGTGCTGCTGTCATTGCTCTTGGTACTGGTGTTACAACTGGTGGATGTGTTGCCCTCCAGTATGCCTCTAAATATTCAGCAACATGTTCACAAGCTTCATCCAATTGATTTTCATCCAATATAACATCAAACATCTCTTGTGGACACTGGGCTAATTTTTCAGCTGCTACCATTTGAACATTCAAGTGACGTGTTTGTGATTTACCACGTGACTTAATCAGTCTCTGTAGTACTTTTGGCGATGAAATTTTAAGATATACAATTATTGGTGCTAGACTTGTTTTAGCCAATTGAGATGGATGATTAATTGTGTCACAGTCTAATACAACTAATTGTAGTGTTCTGGCTAATTCAAATATTCTTTCAATTTCCGCCTGTACCTCAGCTAAACAGCTGCTTCTGCTTGTTGAACGTTCCATTATTGCACGCTTTGTTGGATTATTTAACAATGATTTTTTAGCTAGCGATATGTCCGCCATTACCCTGGTTATGATGATCCTAATTCAGAAAAAAAAAATAGTAATTAATTAAACTGATGTAAATTCAAATAAGGAATCTCGAAAACATTTCAAGAATTCTTTCGGAGATTCCAGAAATTTTGGAATTTTTGAAATCTTATAAAATCTGGAAAGAAGCCTTGGAATCGCAGACAAACTAGAGAAATCCGATGGAAATTTCATGAAATCTGTGAAGTCTTTGGAATTTCATCTAGAATAAATAGTGAAAATATCTGAAAAATCGATTTGAAGACTTGAGAAAAGTCATAGAAGATTTTGAATTTTGTTGAAAATTATTCTACTCTAATTTTTATTTTTTATAAATTTTTAATCTGTGCAATATTTAGTAATCCGTTCAGTTTTCATAGACTTCAAGAAATCCCATGAAGTCTGACTGCGAATTTGAAAATCTTCAAATTTTTGCAATTTGAAGTTTAGTGGACACAAATTTTAGAAATGATTTACCCTCTCGGATTGATAACATAGATTTTTCCAATAATTTCAGTTTATTGCAAATATTTTTTGATCAAACGAGTTTAGATTTGCTTACCGTCCTTCGAATTTGTGCTTGAGGAAGTCAAAAAGTGCCTTCTGCATCATATCCGTAACTTCGTAGCCTTTCAATGATGGTCCTACCAATACAACTGGTCTCATTGAAGGTACAACATCGTACGGAGTTGCAGTTTCCTGAAATATATTCAATTATCATTACATCCACATGCCTCAAGCTATCAACGTAACAAATCTATACTTCATTTCAATGAGGCAATAGATAAGAGAATTGGTACTTACGTAGGACTTTGATGATGGCCACAATCCAGAAATGATTGAAAAAAAAACAATTTGGATTTTTTTTTATCAATTAGTCCAATTAAGCATGGGAACAAAGCATTAATAGTGCATAGCACTGGATATAATCAATTTAAACTTTAATTTTTAATCTAAATTTGGTAAATTACCGGCTTTTTGAAGAAGTTCTTCCGTTTTTCTTTGGCTGGTGGTGTTGTGAGGGTTGTTTTACCAGATCTGACATTTCCCACACTATCACTATCATCTCCTTATGAAATAAACAAATTTCCTTAATATAATACTTAATTTTGATAAATTTTTCAAAAAATCTTTAAAAATTAATTTTTGACACGTTTGTTTTTTCTTCAAAATTTCATGATTTTTTCAAATGTTATTTGAAAAATCAATGAATCCCACTTGATTCACCTAGCTAATTGACATTACCTGGTGTCGGTGGAGTAGATCCACGCGATGGCATACCACTCTCTCCCAAATTACTTGAGGAGCCACCTCTTGCTGAATACAAACCCTTTGTACCACGTGCAGCACTTGCCTGGACTCTCAGGGCCTCTAATTTAACCGGCGATGGAATAAATCCAACGTCCGAGCTCTCTTTCACGAGCCTGCCAATCCACCAGTTGTTGTCATACTTCTCCTAAAATTGGAAAATTTCAATGATTCATTAGTCTAGGACTCATTAGCTTTTCCTGCGAATATTCCTGGAACTAATAGGTTCAAGGGGAAATGACAAGAAACCTTCCTTTAGACAGAAATTCAATACTGAGCAGCAAAAAGTGGTAAAAAATATGGAATATTGATGCAATTTGATAATCGGACTCATTACCATGCTGATAATAATTGATTCAAGAAATCATGGGAAATTGGAAGGTTTTTTTTAATAAAATACTAGAAAAATGTTCTAAAAAAAAAAAGGAAAAAAAAAATTTATGTTTCCTTTATATGGACCAGATGAACATTTTTGTCCTATAGGACCAGAATGGCACATTTATGTCCTATAGGACCAGAATGAAACAATTAGCCTCGTTAAGGGGTGAAACTCCGGCAACCTTCCTTTGCCAACAATGGAATTAAAATTCAATTAAATTGTCAATTCACGATGTTTGCTTATAATTTAAGCTTCATCAATCTCGACATAATGTCAAGAGCCTAATGAAGCTTAAATCATAAGCGATTATAAACGTCGTGCTTTAGTGACAATGTTTAGTATTGTATTCAAAAAAAACTTTCATTTTCCCATGATTCTATAAATCAATTATTGATGCAGCTTTTTGCTGCCTCAGCAAATATTTTTTTGAAATAATCAAAAAAAGCTATTTGTACAATTTACTGAATTTAGTCAGTTCAACAAGTTGATCTTCTTAAATTTGACTAAATTCTATTAATTCAATAACTTTTTTAATTAATTAAAAAAAATGTTTGCTAAGAATCAATAGGATCAATATTTCATAGCTTTCTTAACCATTTTTTTGTTCCAATGAAGATCTACAAAAAGGATTTTCTTGGCATTTTCCTCTAAGTCTACTGGTTTCAGATCATCGCAAACTAAAATCAAGTCACCTTGATGTGAAGAAAGTCCCGAACGTCAAAGCTGACGGCAGAGCCGTGAACCGGTGAATCATCGTCAACTGATCCATCGTAGCTGACATTTGTCCTGACAGCGAATGCAACAGGTTTCGTCTGGAGCAAAAAGAAAAAATCATAAAAATCAGCAAAAACAAGCCTCTTATATCGTGCAATTGCATTTAATGCCCTTGGAAAGTGTAAAAAAAATTTCCATTGCCATTCCTCTCGACTGGAGCACGATTTCTATTAATACCGCTATTGTAATTTTTTTTTTCCCAATTTCCAATGAAGCATTGATAATCAACAACTTCATTATTCACCATCCATGTAATTAAACTTCAGGCCTTCATCAACACACAATGCATATTCTCATTTGAATGAGCAACTTTAACTTGAAATAAAAATCCAACAAACAAATATATAATTAAAATACATACCCTAGCTTTTTCAAGCTGACTCAGTGCCTGTCTCTCTTTTTCACGTCTCAAACTCTCTTTCTCCTCGTCCAGGGATAGATCGGAGCTCGGTTGTGAGTAGTTTGAGTCAGCCGAGCCCTGTAAATACAATAAAATAACGACCTCATTTTACCTGTCACACTCAATAATAACTACACAAACGCATTGTTGATTCATGTGCAACCCACATTTCACCAGTGTTCAGACAGTTTTCTACCCCCTAACAAAAAGAACAACACATGAATAATAAATGTGCAGTTAATGAAGAAGCCACGATTGCATTGCTTTTCAATTACAACAAACTGACTCAAAATTATCACTTAATTTTCTATTACATGACCATTTCTCGGTGTATTCTACACTTTTTTGGTATCTTTTTTGGAAGGTCCAAAAGAGGAAGAAAAAGGAGCAAATTCAACACTGAGTGGATTTTTTCCTACTAGCATGACTATATTTCATAAAAGTGAGAACGAACTATTTTAAATCAATAATCGCACCTACAATTATAACTAAAACAGGTAAATTATAGTCATGTGTACTATCTGATCAGCTGTTCTTGATAAAAATTTGGTCGCTGTTGATATATTCCACAGTCAAGATCTTTCCCACTATTTTTTTAGTTCCACAGTTCGAAAAATTCTCTCAGTGAAAGGGGAATTTCGAATAATAAGCGAAATGTCGAAAATTGACAATAGTATTGTCATTTACAGCCTTCCAATTTCCCATGAAATTGTGAAATTTTTTCGTAATTATGAACATGAAAGTGGATCAACCTATCAAGTGAATTCGAATTTTGTACCAACGTTTCGAAATCCATTGCAAAAGTCCTCAGATTACATCTATCATTTTTTATATGAATGACAATGATGAAAATGATAGAATAAATGAAAATTATTGCATGAATTATAACTGAATGATAGTGATATTGAAGAGATAATGGTTTTTTAGGGGCAACGAAAGACCCAGTAAATTTCAAATTTTCGAATCCATTGCTTTTACACTGAGAAAAAAATTATAGTAAAAACAATCAAATATTGATGTCATTGGTCCTTAAAAAATATTTCGTTGAATTAATTGAAAACAGTCGTTGAATTTACTAAATTTAGCCAATTCAACTAGTTAATCTATTTGAATTAACTAAATTCAATAAATTCAACTAGTTCATTTATTTGAATTAACTAAATTCAGTAAATTCAACGATTTCTTGAATTATTTCAAAAAAACCATTTGCTAAGGACCATTTGCCACAATATTTGATTGTTTCTACCCCTATTTTTTTTCTCAGTGTAGTAATTATTATGATGTTTTGCATTAAATATCAGAAGCATCGACTCTCTGATTTCCTTGGTTCAAACAATTGTTTTGAAAATTCAACAAATATGAGATCTTTCGTTGCAAATGTGAATCATTTCATCAGTTCAATCACATTGTAAATTAGATTCGTGGGATCATGAAAGGTTCAAAATTTTATAAAAATGAAAATATTGTTCTGATTCAATCATTTTTTTTTCTTTCTATCAACTTGAATATGAAGTGACTAAAAAAGGTGCGAAAATGGGGAAAAATAGTACTTTTACCCTAGTTGATTATATCAAAGCAATAAAAATTCAATAAGGAACCATAATTTTATTAAATTGACAATTATTTTGGATTGAAAAATCAAATATAAGTGTTATTATGGCCTTATCAACATTTAGTTACACGTCTAAATCTCAAAACGTCATTTCAACACATTCTAATTCAACACAAATCAATTTCAACAAAATCCCAATTCACCGATCATCAAAATCATTTCAAGAAATCCCAATATGTGAATAAATCACTTCTGGAATGCTATTTCTGTTCTGTTGATTTTCGACAACAGATCGAAACAAACGAAAATCAATAATTTACGCATATTCAGAAAAATGGAGACAGACAATTCTAAACCAATAATTTTCGAATTCAGCTCCCTGATAAAAAATACAAAATTGTTTGAAACATTGATGAAAATTTGAATTTCCTCTTGTTTCCTTTTTCTTTCCAATCTTCCAAAGAAGCTAAAAGTGACCAAAAAATGACCCTCCAATAAAAATTGAGACATACATGATCAGTCAGATCATCAAATAATCAAAATAATCACAAATAGAATTAAAAATAGGGAAAAAAGTGAGAGTGGAAAATTGTTATGGAGACGAAATACGCTGTTTTTTTTTGCGGGGGAGGCGTCTCGGACGTCTCGAGGGTAACGGTATCCGTAGCAACGGCCTCGACTCACCCTGCTTTACCCAGAAAGTCTTTTTTATTACAATAACGAAAGAAATACCGAGAGACTCCCTCATGTCATGCGCATATATTGACGTTATTCCAACACTTAATTCCCATTTATTTGAAATTTCAAATGAAAAGGAAGAGAAAATGAAACATCCATGTGACACACAGAACCGAACAACCATCCCCCTTTGCCCCATTTCAATATATATGTATATATATATATATATATATATCTATCTCTGTCCTTGTGGCATCGATACACGATGGCGCATGGGGGAACTTCCACGATTACATGGTTGGATGATTTTTTGCATACTCCTGAAGCTTCAATTTACTGGAATGAGTATTCAGGTCATGGTTGACCTCAAATACCCATACACACACACATACACGAGTTCTTCCTCCCCCCCCCCCCCCCTCTTCTCATGGGAAAGAATATTATTATTTTTATTATTTCGTGACATCACTTTTTTACGGAAATTTCGGTCATATATAGGCACTTCATCTGAACTCAAATGGAGTATCATCAAAGCTCTGGATTATTATTATTATTATTTTTAATACCTGTGTAAATAGCTTGTTGTAGCCGGAATTGTGCTGATTGTAACCTATCATCGCCGCACAAGTCTATCAGTTTATTTATTATTTTCTTATTAATGCGAGTGAAAAAAGGCATTTATCATGATAAACAGACACACATACACTTCAAATGAATTTAAAAATAACAATTTAATTCGTATTATTAAGATGCGCTTTTATTTTTTCTCTTAACATGTGGTATCACTGGTTGAGGACATTTTTCAACTAATGTATCATGAAAAAACGCACAGTATTAAATATCACAAAATAGCACAAACACACAATGTGCCGCATTGCGCTTCATTATAATTTTCATATATCAAACACACACACACACAATTCATCTTCTTGGATTACGATAAAAATGAGATATCTTCATTATTTTCACTTATTACAAAGGGTCTTCTTGATTTTTTTAGGGCAACCGAGCACTTGTCTTAAAACGACAATTGTGTGCTCTTTTTTGCGCTTTCTTTTGCAGCCCATCCAAACTTTATTGCTTGGATTTATTCGTCAAATTTTCAGGACTATTCGTTAATTCCTTGGTTGAAGAGAGGATCAAATGCGTTTGAAGCAGATGATTGGGACGAAAATTAAGAGAATAACGCGTTTTTGAGGAAGTGAAGACAAAACTAAAGGTCTTGCGCTTTTGCACCTTTTTTTTTTGGTGTCTGTCTGTCTTTTCCTCTTTTCTAAATTAGACTAAGAGGAACAGAAGTGGATAAGTCCCACTGGAGAATATATACTGTTAGAGTGAGATAATGGACAGCGTATTTTTGTCGTTTGTGTGTATGTGTGTGTTTGCGTGTCTATGTGTAGAAGTAAGATGAGTTAACGGATAACGTTAACACACAGCGCCGACGTGAGTTTACGATTGGGGCTAGTTGCGCAGTCGTACTTTTGATAATATCCTCGTGCGTCGTTGATTGAATCAACGACCTCTTGTTTTGCCCCGGCTAGATGAGACTCGCCCTCCTCTTTCCACATAGTTTCCTCGTGTATGTTTTTTTTTCCACTTTTTTCATCCCCCCACTAGATAATGCAGTTCTACTGGATCCATTTCCATCGTGGTTCATTCACAATTACGATGGATTTGATCCATAAAATCCGTGGAATTTTCGGCATTTTTTTTCTGTTTACACTTGATTGATTGGGGAACGGTGAATCAAATGGATCGGAGGAAATTCGCAAATATTGCTACGTTATTACACACGTTATGGCACTTTAATTCGTTCAGATTGCTCCAGTAACTCATATTTTTTGGACGAAGAGAATGACTTTTTTGCCGATTCTTTTCGCCTACTTTTGGGGTTTTTCCCGGATTTCAACGGATTTTTGCAGTTTAGAAAAAAATTGCTGCGGCTGAAAAATTATTGAACACTTATGTGATTGAACACACACACACACGAGTATGTTACGAATTTGTAACTGGAAGCCCTCCTCTTTTTCAACTATTATACTGGATAGCCTTTTCTCGTGTCTGCCGCAAGGTGGTAGCAGCGCAAACGTACACCCGCAACCCCCCACGGGGTCGACTATATCGATCCGATCCGCAAAAGGCTCTCCTTTCCTCACCTCCCCACCCACCCCCCTTTTCTCTCTACCCCACACAGTGTTCTTTTGCCACCCTCATAGTGCCCTCGTCTAACTCACTGCCAGTACATAACTCTATCCAACTCTGCCGGTGGTCCAATAGGATAATTCAGGGAAAATGGACCCACTTGGGGAAAAGTGGTTTCGCGATTTTTTTTAAGGGTGAAAGACTTGACGAAAAATTCTGAAAAAATTCAGAAAGATGCTGTGATATATCTACATTGTTGTGGAATTTTTTCAGATTTTTTGGGAGGAGTGCCTTTTCAGGAAAAATGTTTGAAGTCAGTTTTTCCGCGATTTCCGGTGAGACACTGCGGCCGCTGCACCCAAATGCGTTTTCTTCTTTTAATCCTACCGGCACTCTGTTTTTCTTTATTGATTTCTTCGTTTTTTCGTCAGAATGGGGGGAGGGGGGGGACTCGGTTATGTGATCGAAGGGGAGGGGGTTAATTAGGTAATTAAGGATTTTTTTACCTTCCTCCTGCCAAACGGCTTGTAGTGCTCTCTCTTCATCGGCCTCCGCATGTGATGCGCCATTTTTTTAAAACACGATTTACTGATAATTCTTTTATTTTTATGATACGGATTAAAAGCGGACTCCCTTTCTACTCAGTACCGCCAGTGTCAGCTGTATAGATCCATTTTTTTTTTTTTTTTAGATTTATTCAATTATTTTAGATTTATTTCAGAATGGAGCATCTAAGTGATTTTCGTGAATTTTTTCCATGTTTTTTTTGTTCACTTGACTATTATTCAACTTCAATTGATATCAATTATTTTTTGGCACATCACGTGGTTCGAGAATGACGTTCAGGCATTCTCGGGCAGTCTCATACATTGACTCGATTCCCTTTTTTTCTTCTCCCCCCAATTTTTCAAGCAAATAACAAAATTTACGTAATTTTTAGATAATTTTTTTCTTTAATTAACACAGTCGAACATAATTTAAAAACTAATTATTCAAGTCTCAATTGTGTTTTACTTGGATAACTGACTCTGATGTGTTACTGTCTAGCCTGAAGTAAGACCAAAAATATTGGAACGCAACCTCATCAGCTATTAATAAACTCTTGCCGCGACTCTGCCAGCAATTGGTCCTCATCACCCCACTCTAAACTTTAAATTTTCATGCATTTGTCTTGATAAAAAAAAAAAGGCAATTTCCCTTCTTTTTTTTAGGATACATTTCTCTGCTATTTGCCCTTTTAAGGATAATTGAGAGGTACAATCTGAAAAAAGTTGAATTTTTTGTATAAAATCGGTAATTAAAAAGTCATACTAGATAAAATTCTCAAATTTGATTCGGTGACTCTGCAAAGAATGTAATGAGGAATAAAATGAGCCCTAAAAACAAAAAATTGATTGAAAAACGAAAAATTTTCATTATTTTTTACATTCCTTTGAATCTTAAAAAATTTGAAAAAATGTAAAAAATAATGAAAATTTTTCAATTTTCAATTTATTTTTTGTTTCTATGGCTTATTTTATTTCTTATTACATTATTCAGAGATTCAGTGAATCAGATTTGGGTATTTCATCTTGTATAAATTGTTATCAACGATTTTATACAAAAATTCAACTTTTTTTTTCCGATTGTATCCCTCAATCATCCTCAAAAGGTAAAAACTATCAAATATTTGTTTTATTGGTCCTTAAAGAACATTTTTTTTCAAATAATTCAAAAAATAGTTGAACTAACTCAATTCTGTTTTATCCAAAAAAATTGATTAGTTCAAATTTAAAAAATCCAGTAAATTCAAAAATTTGATTGATTCAAATGACCAAAATTTCGTAAATTTACCAACTTTTTTAATTATTTAAAAAAAAATATTTGCTAAATACCAATAAAACAAATATTTCATAGATTGTATGATTTTTTATATTTTTTCAAATTTTTCAAGATTTAAAGAAATGTAAAAAATAATGAAAATTCTTCAAATTTCAATTAATTTTTTGTTTCTACGGCTTATTTTATTCCTCATTACATTCTTCACAGATTCACCGAATCAGATTTGAGAATTTCGTCTTGTACAAATTGTTATTAACGATTTAATACAAGAATTAATCTTTTTTCCCGATTGTATCTCCCAATCATCCTTAACTAGAATAAGATAAACCCAATAAAGGCACCTAATCGAATATACAATTGACGTAATATCCACCGGATGATGCGACGAGACAGACTGCCAAGTTTTATTATTGTTTCAGGTGAATTATCATTTCTCATCCTCAATTCTAGAAGCAAAATGGCCCAAGTACCATATATGCTCACAGCACTTACGCCTTTTTGACTCTAAGGCAAACAACAGAATAATGTTAACAAATAAAAAATATTTGCTTTTCCATTGAAAATCGATTTCTTGTATTTTGAACGGAAATTGATTTCTTTTTTTAGGAAGGAAGGAAGAAATCTTTAATTAATCAACTCAAAAAAAACAAGGAAATGTGACAGACTGCTTAAACTCTCTGAACACATTCATTGAGGGATTAACAGTAAACACTAATTTTTTGGAAATTAATTACCGTTATTATAATAGAAAAAATGATTATTGAAATAAACTTTTTTACATGAAGTTATATGGGTGATGAGTAATTGTAGCACAATTACGTTATTACCGACTGGTCGAATATGTAGTATTATCACGAAATTGACCGACCACCTACACAGAGAAAAATGTTTTCTTAATTTAAGAATGTGCAGTCACTTAATTTAAGAACAGCAGGTCACTTAAATTAAGTGACTTTTCTCACTTAAATCAAGTGACTTTTTCTTTCTTAATTTAAGAAAGTAAAACTCACTTAAATTAAGTGCCCTTTCTCACTTAAGTCAAGTGACTTTTCTCATTTAAATCAAGTGACTTTTTCTTTCTTAATTTAAGAAAGTAAAAGTCACTTAAATTAAGTGAGTTTTCTCACTTAAGTCAAGTGATTTTTTCTTTCTTAATTTAAGAAAATAAAAGTCACTTAAATTAAGTGAGTTTTCTCACTTAAATCAAGTGATTTTTTCTTTCTTAATTTAAGAAAATAAAAGTCACTTAAATTAATTGAGTTTTCTCACTTAAATCAAGTGACTTTTCTTTCTTAATTTAAGTGGCCTGCACATTCTTAAATTAAGTGACTGCACATCCTTAAATTAAGAAAACATTTTTATCTGTGTATATAACGCTATATAAAAACTTCAACTTTCATATTTATTTTCACCCTTATTCTAGGTACAGTCCCGCAATTCCAAAGAATTAGTACATTTTTCTAATCACCCAGTGAACTTATTTAGAAACTTTCAGAACTCTGTCAAATTTCCTTTGCTTTGGTTCGGTTGCTGCAGTATTTCCTTAAGGGGTAACGGAAGACCCAGTAAATTTCAAATTTTCAAATCCATGATTTAGCAATAACTATGATGTTTTTTCCATGAAATATCAGGAGCATCGACTTTCTGAGTTCCTTCGTCAGTAGTTGGCACTTTTTTATAACGAAAATATTAATAAATATCGGTGAATAATGAATTCAAATATTCAATGTATACAAGAGGCTTCGTTACCTCTTAAGGTGATGGGGTGAGTGGATAAAGCAGAAAACGTGCCGAGCCACGATTGGTTCCCTAGATCCTCGATAGAGGGCGGGACACACGTAAAATATCGATCTACAGCGAATTTTCGTGGATTTTCGGGTCGATGGGGTAATTTACTTCACAAAAATTGATCAATTAATTCAAATTTCTCTCTCAATTCCAATGAAAATCCTTCTATTTACTAAATCCAATTTTTTTAAGAGCGAAAAAATGATCTATCGATCAATTCATGAACTTTTACGGGAAACCTTTAACCGTATATGGAAAGTGGTTTACACGTTTAAAACGTTTAACTACACCAAGTACAGTTAATGAAGCTTGTATTTGTAAAAAAAAAGTATAAAAAAAAACACCTCGATATATCCTTAATATAGCTAAATTCCCAATCAAAGCCTCTCCAATTTCCTTTGTTTCGAATTGAATAAAAATTCACTCGTGCAAGGAATTGCAAATGCAAAAAGAGAAAAAAGTAGGGAGGATGTCGAAAAAAAAATCCCCACAATCACAACAGAGAGCAAAAAAAGTGCGGAAGGGGGGTGGGGATAAAAAAGACAAGTGCTATTTCGACAGTAAAAAAGAGTCCAGTCATCTCAGGGACTGGCCAAGAGTATGACCTTGATCTTGGAAAGTGTTTGAGATGTGGTATTCGGTAAGGTACACTCAGGCAACGCCAGGGCCATCAAATAATAAAAGGTGGCGCTTCGGGGCCTTGTGCAAATTGTGCGCTCTTGTTTGCAGAAGTTTAGGAAATAGAAAAACGAGAAAAAGAAACAAGAAGAAGGAGGGGGAAGGGAGGAAGAAACGGGGAATAAACCAACAATTTCGTCTTAATTTTTGTGTAAATTACAGAAAATTATTAGAGTCACGAGCAGCCCTGATTCTCTCTGTGTGTGTGTTGGGCTCTGATCGTGCACCTTTTTTTAAATTTTATATTGTCAAGAAAATAAAAATAAAAAGGAGGGGGAGGGGGGGAGCATAGAGAGAGAGACTTAGCCTGCGGTGTTGCGCGGACTCGTGTATAATGGCAACGTGTTTTCGTCTAATGTACTTTTTTTTTGTGTCCTTGGCGCTGGGAGTCTGCGAATGCAGAACTACAGGGTCCGATGGGGATTTTACAGGCAACAGAGTAAGAGAAAGAGGGGGGGGTGAGGGGAATACACGCACACGAAAAAAGGTTAGGAGGGGGGGGGGGTATAGGGCCCCCGAATGGTGTGTGTGTGTGTGTATAAAACGAGTAGAGCCTAAATTTCGGTGTGTGCCCGAAACACACTCCCCCCCCCCCTCCCTCCCCAACCCACCGTAACTTTGGGCCTACGTCAAGGTCAGTATGGCATTGCCAACCCGATTCCGGGGGCCCACTGGTACGACTTCTCAGTGGCTCTTTTCTCGGGGCCCACCCGTCCGTCTGCTTGATTCGCTGACTGGTTCACGTCTCACCTCGTGGGCCTTAATGCTGCACCTTGTCTGCCCTACCCTTTTATTTATTTTTATTTTTTATTTTTGCTTCTTTCTTTTTTTTCCTTCTTTTTCTTTCACTCCATATTTTTCAACGTTTTAGATACTGATCATAGCCATTGCACTTATGCGTTATTCATTGTCTCGATGATTAAGTCTAAAATTATTCATTAATTCATGATAAATAAATGAAGAAATTAATAATAATATAAAAAAAAAGCGCTTTTTTTATGACTAGAAGTCATTATTCCTGTATTTCATTAATTTATGGAGGAATTGTCGTCATTACTGATATTTCAACGGATTAAAATCAATTGGTGGAAACTCTAGTCTCTCTCTCTTTCGCTCTTAGAGACTTATTCTATACATATATATATATTTGTAGGTATTAAACCCGGGGCCTCATAGTCGTTATCCTTGAGAGACCGTGCACTCTTTCGTTTTTGTTTCGGCGCATATTGGTCCAATGAATAGGAGGGCGAGTTGACGCGTCTTTTTGCGGAGGTAGAATAAAGGAGTGTAAAAAAATGAATAAGAGGAATAATAAAAAGGCATTGCAAATTTTTTTAAGAAAAAAAAGAGGGGGGAGGGGGCTGATGGAAGAGAAGAGAGGCCTGTCAGACACGTGTTGCAAATGTGGTTTAGAGAATGAGTAACAAAGGTTTCTTCATTCCCCAAATTATTTTTTTTTTCCTTCTTCAACGTTTTCTTGCACTTTCTCTATTTTTGGGGTACACTTTGTTATTTTTATGGATTTTAGAGGGAGATACAATGGAATCCTAGCAAGTGCAGTTGAGGTTTCTCGAAGGGAGATTAGTTTTACATGGAGAGAGGGGGGGAGGAGGTTTCAGTTTGATAAATTTTGGCTGAAAGATCAAGGCCTTTTAACCGATTTCGAAAGGAGAACAATAGTTACCTGCGGGGCATTTTGCATTTTTCAGAGGCTTCAGGAAAGATTGTTGGGCCCTTTCTCAAAATATAACCGACAGGACTCAATAGAGAAGGTAGAAGAAGAAGAGAAGAGATGAGGGGGGGAGGGGGGTCCAAGGTAAAGGGAGAATTACCCGCCAGAGACTTTTGGGCGCAAGTGACTTTTGACTTTTGAAAAATTTTACACACACAGTTATTTTTCATAATTTTTCAGGTGATAGGGAGAAAACGGGGCAAAATGGACCATTAAGCTGTTATAATTTAATTTTTTATTTTTTTTTTGAGTCAAGATGTCTGCAAAAAAAAAATAAAAAAATTCACCTACACTGAGAAAAAAAAATTCTTGTAGCAAGAAAATTGCCTTTTAACAGAATTTTCCTTCACAATTTCTATATCTATATATACTGAAATTTTCTCGAGTGAAGTAGATGTTTGTCAGGGAAAATTTTTTTTTCATCTTCTCAAATTTTTGCAGATTTTTCCCCGTCATTCTGTGGAAAAATTGTAAATCATATCGATTTGAAGGGTCGAAATGATATTTTGCCCCACTTTCTCCTATTTTACGTGTGCGCAGCATATTCGGCAGAAGCTCCATTAATAACTGAGTGCGAGCGTGTTAAAATTTGACGAGATAAAGCGAGATAGAGCAGTGGAATGATAATTCATAATTTATGTGCAATTTTTCGATTGAAACCAAAAAAATTTGCACTTTTTTTTTTAGTGATGAATTTTTTGAATTTTGCCTTTTTTTAACAAGATTTACTTACACCACCGCGTCTTCTTTGGGGCACACCCAAATTGACCAACTGCAGGCCATCACTACTCCTCTCTGGTATTGTGTAAACCCTTCCGTTCGATCTTGCCTGAAATTCCCAATCAAATTCGTCTAAAACCCATTGCCTTTCGCTTTATTTCCATTTTTTTTTTTGGTCGAAACTCTTAAATAATGGACCAAAAATGTAACTAGATGCTGGAGTGGTTTTTAGAAAAGAACAAGTGAGAATGGTATACCTGCCGTTTGGATATTAAGGAGAACATCATACCCTCGTCACTTTGACCGTGCTCTCTCCAAATTCCCCTTCGGTTACCCCCCTCTTCAGTTAAACTCTGCCTCACACTTATTTCATTCCTCTCCCCCTCCTTCCCCTCTTCTCTCTGCCCCTTGTCTATCCTCTAGATTCTTTTTTTTTCTTTCTATTTTATTTATTTTTTTCTCTCTTGCGTTATGCGCTCTCGTTTCGTCCTCCACTTCTCGTCTCTGTCGTCAGGTCTAACTGGAGATTTTTTTTGGTGAGTTTTGGGCAGGAAAACAAAGGAAATAAAGAGAAAAAGAGAGAGAGAGAGAAAGGGAAAAAAAAGGAGATGAGAGACTTGAAGAAGTGGTTTAGGTAGTGCACAACTGGCGAGTCAAGTCAAGACTCATCTCGCACCCCCGCAGTCTCATTTTCTGTTGGTCCTTTGCAGAAACTTACCTACCTAAATCGAGTCAAAATCCTGCGGAGGAAGCTGGGGTGAAACCAACACAAATTTTAGTTTTTTTTTTTCTTCATGAGAAATGAGGGGAAATATTTGAGATGCATTTTTTTTGATAATTTCGTTGGGAAGCTGAGGAAATTTTTGGTGCAAAAAATATTTCAGAATTAATTTTTTAGAATTTTCGAAAAATTTGACTTTTTCGAGGCAAAATAAGGGATTAAACCTCTTACAAAATTGAAAAATTTCACTTTTTTGGGGATATCTCGAGTTCTATTGGTCGTAGAGACTTGGGGTTCGTCTTAAATGAAAGGTGACATCATTTGCCATCGATTTATGGGGTCTCGAAAAAGAAATAATCTATTTAAGAATCGAATTCTTTTTACTTTTAGAACAAAACCTGATTTTTCATAAAAATTTCCATGAATATCTCAGAAAATCGATCATTTTTTTTCAAAAATCCCCATAAACCGATGGCAAATGATCTCACCTTTCATTTAAGAACAACCCTAAGTCACTGCGACCAATAGAATCCGAGATATCTTCAAAAAAGTGAAAAAAATCAGAAATCTAAAGGGGGTTCGATCCCCAAATCATCCCCAAAAAAATAGAATTTTTCCAAAATTCAAGAAAATCACTTGTGGCCCATGTTTTCCACCGCAAATTTCCTCAGCTTTCCAATGCAATCATCGAAAAAATTCCATCTCCATCCGTTTCATCAGAATCCCCTCGTCTGCTACAATTCGGTTACCGAAAAAATTCCAGGATGACTGATTTTATTTTTTTCTTTTCATCCCCCCCCCCCCTCCTCCTCCTCCAATTGACTATTATATCCTGCACGTATGCATCTTTTTTCTGTCCCTCCAGGCTCTAACTAGAATCGATTTTACACCAAGGAAAAAAAAAGGACAAAAAAAAGTACAAAACTCCGGATTACGTGACACAACGTATGTAAAAAAGATTAACATTTTTTTTCCCACCAAGCAACAGAGAGAAGCCCCCATAAACTCCCTTCCAATGATTTTCACCGCCTGTAATTGTAAATTATTCCATTGAAAAAAAAAATAGAAAAAAATTAAAATAAATTCCAAGTAAGCCAAATCGATTCTCCTTCAACCACAACTTCAGACTCGAAAAATTTCATGAAAAAAAGAAGAAAAAAAATGCGACAATAAATTGATTTTTCTATTTTGTCTTTATAAAGAAGGAAAAAGAAAAGAGGAAAAAAAAACTTGCAAAAAACTTTGAATTACCACTAATAACATACAAAAACCAGTGGAAACTAGGTTTCCCCAAGAACGATACTCGCCCAAGCACGAATCCCCAAGAAATCAAGTGTGTTCCACAAATTATTAATTAATTACTCTAAAAAAAAAAAAAAAAAAAAATTAAAAGATACATGAGATTGTTCGTGTCACGTGAGCCTAGAACTGGATAAAACGTTGTAAAAGAATTTTTAGTCGAAGGACCTTGGGCCACGGTATATACACCTATATACAAGATGCTTGGCTTTAATAGCCAAAAATGTATATATAGATATATATATCTATACAAGAAGGAGAGAAAATAAAAAATGAAGGTAAAAAGAAATAAGTGGAAAACAAGCCAATGAGAGTGAGGAAGAGGAGGAGGCAAAAAGGAGGAGAATGCGCCTATATATATACATATATATATATATATCTATACATCTATATCTATGATTTCCAGGAATAATAGAAGAGAGAAGAGAAAAAAGGAGCCAAAGGCGTTTACAATCGTAGGTGCAGAGGAGTCCTAAAATCCCTCACCCCCCCCCCTCTCCCCCCTCCAACCACACACACATAACCAGGAATCGAAGAGCAAGAGGACCCACCACCAGGGTAATAACAACGAGGAATGATGAAGAAAAAAAAATGGCTTTTGAATGGGAAACGGTACAGGAAGAAAAGAGGCAAGCCCGACTCTCTAATACCTCCATAATCTAACAGCACAATGAATGCAAACTAGATGAAGGCAGTATATATATGGCATATATATTATATGGGGTGAGTCTCTCATTTATGTTATGAATTCGAAATTTACTAAAAAAACTTTTTTTTTTTCTTCCCCAGGGAATAATACGAAGCAGTCACGAAGGCGCCATCTGACTAACGTACAAATTGCCGGTTTTGTTTTTAGATCTATCCTGAAAGTTAGACGCCCCACTTTCCCTCCCCCCCTACTCCCCAGTTGCAGTTGCTCTATGTGCACACTGAGAAAAAAAATGATTGTAGCAAGAAAATTGTCTTTTAAGGTAATCCTGGTGATTCGGGCAATATATTTTCTCTTTTCAATATTTTTCCTGAATTTTTCCGGATTTTACCAAATTTTTTAAATACAATTAAATTGAAATTTACCAATTTCATTGATATCCCGATAAAATTATTTGAAAATCCATGATTTAGCTGATTTTTCAATGATGGAATTATCAATTTGATATTTGATATCGATTTTGCTTATCAATTTGAAATTTCAGTAGAAATGTGACTCAATTTTGTACGAAAAATTTAAACGAAAATTTTTAGCAGTGATTTCTTTGTGAATAATGATACATTGAGAAAAAATAACGGTAAAAACAATCAAATATTGCGGAAAATGGTCCTTAGAAAATATTTTTTTTTTAATAATAGAAAAAATTGTTGACTTTACTGAATTTATTTATTCTAAAGGGATTAACTAGTTGAATTGACTAATGTCAGTGAATTCAACAGCTGTTTTTAATTATTTCAAAAAAAAAAATATTTGCTAAGGACTAATTGGCACACTGAGGAAAAAAAATTTCTGTTTGTAGAAAAAATTACTCCAGAAAATTTCAATATATGTAACTATAAAAATTGTGAAGGAAAATTGTGTTAAAAAGCAATTTTCTTGCTAAAATAATTTTTTTTCTCAGTATATCAACACAGAGAGAAAAATATAATTTTATTAACAATAAAATTATAGTTGAAGACGACCTCAATCATGATTTGATAATGCTAACTTTGGACATGAAAAGTTGGTATCATCATATCAAATAGAGAATCAAACCACATGAATCTACTGAAACAAAAGAAGATGATCACAGTTTAGTGATTAGAATTTTTGCATAGTGAAAGTATCAGTATGATCATTTCAGTAGTGAAGAGGTAAAACAAGATAAGTCTCGTTTTTTTTTCAGTAAGTTTTTTGAAAATATCTTAGAAATTAACCGAGAAAGAGCAATTTTGCCCTGAAACTCTTCTGTAACTCTTGAAATTCTCTACAAGAACAGATGAATGATATCACCTTATCTCGCTTAGTTTCCGAGTTATTTCCTTCGAAATGACCTCAAAGATAAGTCGATTTATCCTGTTTTACCTCTTCACTACTGATTTGTCAATTATAGAAACTTTAATACTGCATAGAGTCAAGAAAGTAACAACAAACAAATTGGGTTATTTTTGCAAAGGAAAATCTAATATATTTACGATACTGAAAATAGTGGAATTTTAACAACATTAATATAGTCTTAGTGACATTTGCCATTGCTGTTCTTACATATCAAAATTCTTGCACAACGACTTGGTGACATCCACTAAACATTTAGTACTGTGTACTAGAATCAATTGAGATGATTACAAAAATGGCCTCGACAATACGATTCTTATTAGATGTACATACGAAATTTTCCTCTGTGAATATTCGATTGTGCTTCAATCATTAATTTGTTCTTTTCAGTATAATTTTGAATTTACAGATTAAAATTGATGAAGCAAATTCATTAGCATCATTGATCATCCGAGAGTGCAATTAAAGGATAATCAATGTGAAACGGAGATTATCCTCTCCGAGGATAATGAGAAAAAATGAAGTAGAAGAAGGTGGAGGGAGGAAGATGAAGAAGAAGATGGCATTGTTTCCAGGGATGGCAGCAGGTAGATATGGATTGGAGACTAGAGAGAAAACGAAAAATTGTTGGGGAGAAGGATGAAAAAAAAAGGAAGAAACAAAGGGAACACGAGGGACTCTGTGTGTGTGTTGCAAGGTAAGGAGGCACCGAAGGACGAAGGCAAAAGCGATATATGGAGGAGACACAAGAAGAGGTACCCGGAGGGCGAAGAGGGTGAAATCCCACTCTTGCTGGCATCCTCTTGACCATCTCCAAAATGCGAGCTTGTGATGTTCCTTTTATGTGTATGTGTCTGTACCAAAAATTTTATACTCTAGGCCTCTTCTTACTTGAATTTGTGTAAGTGTGACTAATACTTGAGCATTAAACTCTTAGGGTTTCTCGTATATATTCAGGGTAGTTGTTTCACTGCTTTACACTAACACACATACATATATATATGTTTACGTGTATAAAGAGACTCTTTTTCGGCTCCTCTCCGGATGAAAGAATATGTGGGATATATAAAACCCAATAGTCTCATCTTCTATTCTCCCACTTTGGTAAAGATTATTTTTTATGTTTATTTCTCTTCTTTTTTTTTTTAAGGTTTCTGGGTTTATATCGGGGTTGCCTGTGTAACCACCGGAGAAGAGAGAGGAACGTGTGCACATGTATTCTTCATGAGACTATAAACCCACAAACATACAGGACACGCAGGAGAACATTTGCCAGGGCGTACACACACACACATATAAACCGTTGACGAGACCAGGAATCTATTGCTCTTTCTCTCTCTCTCTCTCTTATTTTTTTCTCTTTCTTGTGTTCGTATTTTTTCAATGCTGAAGAAGAGGGGGGCAGTGAGTATAGCTAAAACTCACCTTTTTCTACCTGCTTGCCTGTCTACCTGACTACCCCTCCCCTCTCCTCCCTCTTCTTATTCCCCTCTTTTTACATTCGTCTCTTTACCCACACAGTACTTTGGATACATTCTTTAACTTCAAGAAATCATCTTTAGGCATTTTATTTTTTTCACTCACTCTTTTATCTTCGTCTCAATTTATGGATATTTCTACCTCCTCTCCTTTCTCTTATTTTTCACTTTTTTTTTTAATTTAATTTTTTTTTTAACCTTTTTTTTTTTTTATAGATTGAGAGAGTGGATGCGGAGAGGTGTGGTTGGATCGATCATAAACGCATCGAGTCAGTGGTGTATATATGTGTGTGTTTCTTGAAATAGAGGTGAGGTACGTTACGTTAATAACACGTGTGTAACATGGAATTGCCCCGTTACGAGCCAATGAGTCCATGCCATCCCCTTCAAATCACACCACCCTTTAAAGCTTCTTGTTTAATGCGCGAGGAATAGTATCCATAACAGATGTAAGGGAGGGGGGATAGTTAGGCGTTTGATGGTCTGGATAATGTAATGGAAATTGGGGGAAATCAGTGGAAGTCAGGATTTTTTTTTTCATGATATCATTTGGAATTCCAGAAAACTTGGGGTGAAAAACAGGTGTTAAAATTGATTTTTTGGGGAATTTCTTGAAAAATCAGCTATAACTCCCTTTTTCTCGCTTTCATGAAAATTTTAGGCATTTTATTTATGCAGATGATTTCTTTTTTTTCTTGTAAAAATTGAAAATTCCCACGACTCTCTGAGTTCATTGGAAATTCCACATTCCACCTCCCCCCCCCCCTTTCCACTTTTCTTAACATCTCCATACAATTACTCTAAAGACACTCAAAAAGGCTAATTTATAAAGATGAATAATGTTTCTTATGTGTATGTCGCAACGAGATAAAAAAGATTAAGTGGACAGTTTGGAGCAGTTTTGGTATTATTGGGTATATGCCCATGCTTATATTTTCATGCCTCGACGAACTTGAGAATTCCATTGGTTTATTATGGACGGATGCGATAGATATTTATCTACCAAGATTTTTCTCTCTTTTTTTTTTTTTTTAACGGTCCGACCGGTAATATGTTTCTGGGTAAGAAGTAAATGTATACTTTTTATCCGATGGAAAGAAGGAAAAAAAAAACCAGTCTCATAGAATTTTGGTGGTTAATGAGGAACTATAAGTGTGTGCAACTTGAGATTGGATGGTAAAATGAAAAAAAAGGTCATGTGTATTTGGTTATTTTTTTTTATGAATAAAAAGGAATAAATATAAAAAAAAAGTGAAATAAAGTGGGAGCTAAAGGGTATCGAGAGAGCCAGGTGATCAAAACCGTTCTCTTACTCGAATAATATATATATACATGTTTTTTTTTCTCTTCTTTCTTTTATTTAATATTAAGTTATTCATGAATTCACTTAATCGCGTTCTGCACCTACCTGGACTATCTGGTTTTTTTCAACGTCTTTAAAGAGACGTGTGCGTGAGTGTGTTGCGTTTTTTCGATCAACTCGAGAAAGAGAGAGAAAGAAAGAATAATCAGGGTTTCAAGAAATTTCGTAGAAAATCGTACCAGGTAAAGAGCAACACATAAATTCATTCGTTATTAAAACTGGCCACCCATACTAGTTTCTTTTTTTTTCTCACGTGTAAAAAATCATCCTCTCAATTTCATCATAATCCCAATTTTAATACATTTAATTTTGTTTCTTTTCATGCAGATTGAAGGCATTTTGCACCAGGACAAAGAGGGGAATTTCGTATGTACACCTCACAAAAATCCTATTGTTTAGGTAATTATCGTGATCATCGCCATTGATTCTAGAACACAGTATCACTGTTAAAAATTTCCGTCTGAATTTTCCGTGCAAAATCCCCGAAATTTCAAAGGTGCTACATTTCTACTGAAATCTCAAATAATTACGTCATTGAAAAATGAACACATCATGGATTTTCGAATAATTTCATGCCTGGAAATCAATGATATTTGTGAATTTCAGTTTGATTGTTTCTTGAAAATTTAGTAAAAATAGGAAAAAATTAATAAAAAACATTGAAAATTCAAGTCATTTTGATTCTGAATATTCATGTTAAGTTGAAAATTCAAGTATGTTTTAGAATTTTCGTCTCAATTTTACTCAAGACTCATAATCTAAGATTTCATAATCATCTTTGCATTAAAAAAAATTCAATATCACGTCTATGAAAATTTCCCTCAAATTGTCTATGAAATTTCCTATTTTTTTCTAACAGTGTACTAAATTTATTTGAAGTATCATGAGAAATTAGAAGGTTTTTTCTTGTAATTTTAGTTCACAGAGCCTGATGAAGCTTAAATTATAAGCGAAATGTCGCAAATTGACAATCTTCTAGTATTGTAATTAACAAAAAAAAATTCTTCCAATTTCCCATGATACTTCAAATAAATTCATTCGAAGTATCATGTTTATTTATTATCAATAACATGGAATTGAATCCGATTATTAATTACAGTACTAAATATTTAGTAGATATCAGGGTAGATATTTTTGATATCTAAGGACAGCAATGGCGAATTTTGTTCGATGTATATTAAGGATTATTGGGAGGTACAATCATAGAAAAGTTAACTTTTATATAAAAATCGTTAATAAAAATCAAATTAATCAGTGAATATGTAAAGAATGTAATGAGGAGTAGAATGAGCCATAGAAACAAAAAATTAATTGTAAATTGAAAGATTTTTATTATTTTTTATATTCTTTTGAATCTTGAAAAATTTGAAGAAATGTAAAAAATAATAAAAAAAATTCAATTTTTAATTAATTTTTTATTTCTAGGGCTTATTTTATTCCTCATTACATTCTTCACAGATTCACCGACTCAGATTTGAGAATTCCATCTTGTATGAATTGTTATTGAAGATTTCATACAAAAAATTCAACTTTTTCCCAATAGTACCTCCCAATTGTTCTTAATCCTAAATAGACAAAATACTGAAAATGTTAAGAGCCTGATGAAGCTCAAATTATAAGCGAAACGTCAAGATTCTCCAATCTTATAGTATTGTTTCTCCAAACCTTTCAATGTGTCCCATGATACTTTAAATTTATAATTTTATTGTTCCTAAAAGTATATTTGTCTCTGCTTGAAGGAGCAAGTAACCTTTCAAGTTACACGAAAAATTCGACGAAAATCTGTTCTCTGTAGAGAAAAATAGGCATCGATACCCACTTGGCAACATGGCCATTGAAATTGCCATCATAAAAATGAGGTGGATACATGAAAAAAAAAAAAGGAATTCAAGATATTTTTGTTGCATCTAACTGAAGAAGAAGAACAAGACGAAGAGAAGAAAGAAAAAAATGAGAAAAAAAAAATAAAAATGTACGCCCCTTCGTAGTCATTCTGACAAGGAACATTTTACCCATGCTTTCAAAAGAACCTGTTCAATTTTTTCGTGTGCACCTCAGAGGTGTATATAAAGATGAACAAGGAAGAGAGAAGAGAAAAAAAAAAGGAATGAGAGACGATTTTTTGAAAGATGACCACGGGTCTCTCTGAGAGCACTGAAAGACGAGGAAAAAGGATAGGGATCAGGTCAGACTTACATACAGACACGGAGTTTTGATGGGAGTTTTTGGCTTTTAGTGAAATCAGTAATATCTGATCGTCTTTCTGTCATTTACCTGCACACACACACAAAATGATATTTTCAGTCAGACACATAAGCTTCACTCATAATTCCCAGCTTCCTTTTCTCATTGTTACACTGAGAGGATTTCATCCTACTAGCATGACTATTCCTTAAAAGTGAAAACGAACTATTTTAAATCAATAATTGCACCGATAATTATAACTAAAACAGCTAAATTATAGTCATGTGTACTATCTAATTGCTGTACTTGGTTAAGGATGAGCGATATGAATCGATTCATCGAATTTTTGGATTATTTTAAATAATCGATTTTTTTAATCGATGTTTTTTGTCACCGATTCATCGATGTTCAATGTTTTTCACTCAACATCGCCGAAATTTTTAAATCTCAAAAACTTAGTGCTCAATGAACAATATTGATCGACCACCAATCCATGCACTCTTTCTGTACTTTATCATGCATGAAATTTAAATTATTTACAGAAGAACGATGTCTTGTGCTTCTTTACTCATCTCATACTTTCTTTTTCACTTTTTATGATTAATTATACCTCAATAATAATAATTAAAAAAAAAATGAAACGTAATTCTTTTCTTGCTAATAATCGATGAATCGAAAATCCGATTATTTTTTTCTATGCATCGATAAAAAAACATCGACTCCAAAAAACATCGATTATTAAAAAATCAGTTTTTTTTAAGCATCGAACATCCCTATACTTGATTAAATTTTTTTTTTTTGTTAATATATTTCATAGTCAAGGTCTTTCCTGCTATATTTTTTCAATTCCACAGTTCAAAAATTTCTCTCAGTTTATTGCTATTGCTATTGCGTGCTGGAAGATATTCCTCAGTTTGTTGAAATACTGTTTTTCATTTATTTACTTGTTTTTTTTACGAGAAAAAAAGTAGAAGGGAAGAGTCTATGATTTAAATCCATTGTTCAATATCCATTAATTTGAGGAGAATTCTCAGAAAGAATGTGCCGAATATATACACGACAAAGGACGATTAATGTGTACCTCAGACAGAGTTTTGCCGTTTTTTTTTTCTTCATTTTTTTTTCTTATTTCGCTTTCTTGGAATAAGAGTAATTCGACAATTCTAAACACACTGGGTCTTCTTGCCCTCCGGGCTAATGTGTCGCATTCTTTTTTTTTCCCTCCTCTATCTCTCGTGCCGCCCCGTTTCTTCTTCATTTCATTATTTCTTATTTTTCTATGTTTCAGTAAAAAGTGGGAGAGACAGGTGTGTGTGTCTGTGCAAGTGCATTTTTTTTTTGGGGGGGGGGGGGGGAGGGTCAGCTGCTCCATATCTTGCTCAACTCTATCACGAAATCTTCCAGAAAAAAAACTGAGGAATAAATAAATTAGTAGAAAATTGAAATAAAATACACAAACACGCGAAGGAGAGGAAAATAATTGCCCCGATTTTCGTATCAAAGACGCTGAGAAAAAGAGGGAGAAAAGTGAAGAGATGAGTGTGGGCTTGCACACACATACACGTATAATGGCAGAGTGTGTGTGGTTTAAAAAAAAAAGGAAACGAAGGTTGCGGGTGATAAAGGGCACGTGCGAAAGAGGAAACCCGTTCGCTCGTCAGTGGACTATCCCTTTACTCCGGAGCAGGCGCACCTCTCTCCTCCTACAAATCTTGTACACTGACCTACATTCTGAATAAACCTGGTCCATCCGGTGAATTCCGCGTCAACATCCCAAAAAAAAAAAAAAAAAAAAAAAAATTCACGAGGCAATGGAAAAGATCATATTCTAAGATAATATCGAAAAGAAAAACTGAAAAAAAAATGATAGCCAAAAAAACTCACTGGATTTGTGGTGGAAGACGCAGCTGGACCAGCAGCAGAAGATGCTGCAGCAGCACCAGCAGTAGTATTGTGCCCTTCGTAATCGTAATTCTGTCTTCTGTGTCTCGTTCTAACATTCGTATGCTCACTGTCTCTTGTTTCTCTAACGTGATGTTCACGTATATCCCTATTGTCAGGAAAATGAAGGCTCAATTCACGTTCTCCAGTTGTACGGGGCTGCCTAGACATCGCCGGCTGCTCCTTCACCTCTTCTTCCTCTTCCTCCCCCACCTCGTTAATTTCGTCCTCTTCTTCTTCTTCCTCCTCCTCCTCTTCCTCGTCTTCAGTATCAAGAAGCAGCCGTTCTGTACCAAAGCCACCACCACCAACACCGGGGTTGCCGACGTCGCCACGGCCGGTGACTCCCCGTCGAGCGGGATGACGACGTAGGTCACACCATTCTACACCACTGCCTCCCTCTTCTTCTAACGGACTCCCGGCTGCCACCCCGCTGTCTCTAACAGTTGATAATACACCTGGCGCCCTCACGTTTTTACGAAAATACGTATTATCCTGCAAACGCACTGACGCCCCACCGTGGTACTCCGTAACATCACCGTAATCAACTAAATTAACTTTACTTTTTCTACCAGATGTAATTACAATATCTCGATAATCATCGAAATAATCATCCTCTTCTTCCTCACGATAACCAGGTATACCGAATGATGATGTTGGTGATAGTACAGGTGATTCACTGAAGAGCACAACGCCTTTTCTCCTTCCACCTCCCCCTCCCCCACCCCCTCCTCCTCCTCCTCCTCCTCCTCCACTGCTTCTTGGATTGTCGGCTCCAACGCCACCGCTTTCGCGGGGACGATCCTCCCGTCTTCTCGTCACCACTTGAATTTTTTTTTGACTTTTTGGAAAATTTGAATTACCACGATCCACAGACACTCTCGCACTTGTCTTGGCCTATGTCAAATGATCATTGGATGGAGAGTATCCTCCTGTGATTAAGAGTGAAGCTTCTTACTACTTCACTCTATCAATCCTCAAAAATGGTCCACATCTTCGGGATGAATCCTGCTTTTTTGTGTGTTTGTGATTATGTTAATTCAACACAATGGAAACAGGGTGTGCTCGATTTTTTTCTTTTCGTGGAGGTTAGGTTGGCACTAGTTGGCGAGGCTCTGCGAATGTAGGGCTGTAGGTCGCGTGCACCCGTTTAACCGTTTTTCACCCCCCACCCCCCTCCCCTTGCTTGTCGCTCTGCTTTTCCCACCCACCTATGTATGTGTTTGTCTGTCTGTCTGTATGTCTGTCTCTCTCGCTCTTCCCGAACTGACACTGACTCAGCTGCACCGTGTATAGTACCCTGGCTCAAGGGATTGCGGTGTTGCACCGGTCTGACACACAATATCGTGTCACCCCAAAGGGATCTTGTTTTTCTCCTTTCTTTTTTATTCGCTCTTTATCCCAGTTTTCATGAGCATGATCAATAATTAAGCTTTCATTGATCTCAAAAGTGAACTGAGCACTTTCAGCTGGATTTTAATGATGTCCTAGATGGTGTTCGATCTCCCAGAAAATTTTGAAGCTTTACTCATGCAATTTCTGGCGAATTTGTCTAGCGAATGGTATCAGAAGATAATTTGATGGCTCAATCACATGCATCAAGTTCCAGATACACACACAGAGACACACAGAACACAGTTTTTCCGCAAATCCAGTGATAAGAAAACAGTTCTGAAAGTGTTTGAGCCTCTCACTCTCTTATTTCGCTCTACTTGAGCCTCACTCAGTCCTAAAAACCGCACTTTTTCCCACTCATTTATAATCAACTCGTAATTAATCCAAAATATTCTATTTTAAACGTCAAAACGACGGATTGACGAAATAAGGTGAACGTTTGTCGTTATATTTCCACGAAAACCGATGAAAGGCGGATGGCTTCGTGCTTCGTGTATAATCGACAAATACCGGCTATACTCGGCAATGATCGTGCCTTATCGGCTTGCTCCCCCCTCCTATAGCACACTTTTCGTGACGTCACGGCGCCTTGTATAAGTAAGCCTGGGGATGTCTTTTATCGATCCTACTTGAGAGCGCATGCGAGTGTATGATAGCTGTTTTGTATTTATCAACCCCTTTCGAGAGCCCCTCTGATACTGCTTGTTTTTTTTTTTTTTTAATCTCATACTTGCCAAGCGCATGAGTTACACACACCCAGAGGTAGTGGGGGATGGAAAACACAACGACACACACGTGGCCCGTGTGTATTGTAATCCATGGAATCCAAAGACGAAGCTACCCTCTATCCGTTGACAATTGTACTCTCCTGTAAATTCTGCAGAACCCAGTGGAAAAACCATTGATTTTTCCGCTCCATCCGCAAACCGCATCTTCAGAAAAGCGCAGAAGACAATGCAATGTTAATGGCGACTTTCCCGTCCGATGAAAAACTGACAGAAAAAATTTGCTATTAATCCCTTGAGAATCAATGCAAAAGGAGAAGAATGTAAAACACAGTTATTGTAACATCAATGAATAATATTGTTGTATTACACGCCTAGGACGAGAAAAAATTGATTTCGACAAAAGTTACCTCTCGAGCGAAGCGAGGGTGCCAAATTTTTTGTCGACGCTTTTGTATACTATTTTTTTGCATCGACGAAACGAAAAACATCGGTTTTTAATCAAACAAAGTGAGGTTAGAAACGTCGTTTTCCGCACTGACATACAAAAAGTAAATTCTTACACAGGGTGCTGAAACAATGAGTTTTTAACCTCACTTTGATCGGTTTAAAGCGCATTTTTCCAACACCCTTGAGTGAAAAAGCACTATACACACCATGATTGGATAAAAGATATTTTCGAAATTAATTTATTTCCGCCCTAGGTGCATAATGTACTATTCTATTCGAATTTCTTGAAAATTTTGAAAAATCCTATTGTACATCCAAGATTTAAGCAGAAAGATGCGCAGTCACGTAGGGTAGTAGCATCTGAAGGACCCAAATATATATAAAAGTAAAGAGTAGGTACGAGAGAATGACAAGTAAACCGCTAGGGTAAAAGGCAGACGGCGTAAAAAAAAAGGCGAAAAAAAAAATGAAACGAAGGACCAAGTGAGACAGAGAAAGAGAGAGAAGGGTAATGGATTTTTCTGGGGGATACTCTCTGGTGGTGGTACACATAATGCCTCTATGTGTTCTCCTTTAGTTGTGCTACGAAGAGTCCCTGACGCGGTTAGTAACGATGCGCGCGCCACAACAGTAGGATCCTATATATCTGTTTTAAAAAAATTCACGGGGGAGGATACTCACTTGTGTACTGAAGAAGAAGACGCGGGAAATGGAAGAGGGTGAAAATTGAAGCACCTTGATAAAATTATTTTGAAAATCAGCAAAAAAAATCCTGATTGTTGTGTAAGTAAATCAAGAATTTGGAAAGAATCATTGGAAAAAGGGGTATTTGCGAAAATTTTAGTGGAAAAAAACTTATCAAAAAATTGCGCATCCCCCCTCCCCTCCCCCCTCTTTATCCCATCCCGTCCCGTCTTTACGTCTCGGCGTGTGAGAAGAAAGAGCAGCAAAAATTGAGTAAACAGAGAAGGCAAGAGGGGCATTTTCAATGATACCGAGCGAGTAAAGGTACTTTTCTCTGCGACATGGAGAGGGGGAAAGAGGAAGGGGGCAAGGGGTATTAAGCCTGAGCATGAAGCAGTAGCACTATATACACACGAGAGAAGGCGCGCAAACGTTCTCCATTCGAAAGAGGGGAAATATATATATATATGTACACTACGGAGTGGTTAGAAAATCATTGTAGTGGGGAGGGTTGTGTGTGTGTTGTGACGATGTGTAAGAGAGAGTAAGGCGATGGTTGAGAGGTGGGGATAAACACACACACACACACAGAGGGGAAAAACGAAGCCGGAGAGCCGCCGAACGACCGAAAGCGCATACCATCCCATAATTCGGTGCGCCGCCCCGCAATCAGGTTCGTGTTTCAATACTTCTTCTGTATCTTTACTCGTTACAGGATCTTTCCTTTTTTTTTTTGGTTTTTTCGTTGATTAATCATCTCCCGAAAAAAAAAACTCTACGAAAACGCGCAGTTTTCCTTGAAAATTGAGAAAAGTAGTAAGAGTTAGAGTAAGGCAAAGTGATTTAATACATAAAAAAATAATAATAATAATAATAATAAGGTGATACTTGATTGTGAGATAATTAATTCTTTTTTTAGATGGTTTAAACTTGTTCTTTTTTTTTCGTCAATTCAATTGAATCAAATTGAGGAAACTAGTGCGACACAAGATTTAGGAGATGCAAATTGGACTCAAAGTGATTTTTGTTAAGATTGTGTGAATTTTTTTTTTTTTTTGTGTTCTGGGCCCGTGAATATGATTTTACTGGTGTGACAGAAGTAATTCATTGTACTTTACTTTGAAAACTACACATGAAGCAGTACTGTATGTAAAAAAAAAAAAAAAGCCGGTATTTCAATGATCTCAACCGTTGCGCGGCTGCTCCCCACGTTTTGTCGGTTTTTTTTTTTTTTTTTTTGAAAAAAAGAGAATCGTCTTTCACGAATGAGTGCATTTATTATTATTTTTTTTTGATTCATTCTCTCTCTCTCTCTTCTTCTCTTCTCTCTCTCTCTCTCTTGTCGTCTTGTCTTAGAATTCAAGTGCATGTGTATGTGTGTAATTTGTGTGTGTGAGGAGTGCTGGGTCATTTTATTTGGCGCACGAGACGGGTATTATTGGTAAAGCGAAAATTTTTTTTTTTTTGACGGGACAACCTCTCAACGAGGCCATGGAATAGAAAGAGTGCGTATATATGTGCATGTGAAGATGGTGTATGTGTGTGTTGATTCTTCATGTGTGTGTGTGTGTGTGGTTGAGACTCAAAGAAAGCGAGACAGCATTACAAAAAAAAGCGAATAATAATAATGAAGTGAGGGGGGAGAAAAAAAGAGAGAAATATGAGCAAAGTGCAGTTTCATCGTTTGAAATAATGAAAAACAATAAAAAATTTTGAAATTAAAATTTTCACTTGAAAAATTACGGGATAAAAGTCACTTATTCTCTCACTCTCTTTATTCTCCCACATTATTATTATTATTTTTTTTATCAATTTAATTGTTTCTTTTTTTTTCATTTTTTTTCTCTGTCTTTCATTTTTATGTTTCATTTAAAAACGTGCACAGAGTGTGTGTATGTGTATGTGTGTGTGTGTCTATCACTGGGATATTAACGAGTTATTACTACGATGCTAATTAAGTTTAATCGCAAGGCCGCCCGTTCGTTAAAGTTAATTGCAGAATCGACCGGAGGGAGCAAGGAGGAAGGGAGGGGAGGGGTGGGGGGGGGGACGTTAATTACGACGTCCTTGCTAGTAGAAAAAGGAACCATCGACTATTCATTTCATTTCCCCCCCCCCCTTTTTTTTATTTATTTAATTCTCAATTTATTTAAATCATTGTTTCGAATTATTCATGTAACTGTTTTCTCAACGAGTTCTTTTTTTTTTTTTCTCAAAAGATGCAAATTTAGTGAAAAATCAGACAGAAATATCATTAAATTCTTATGAACTTTTATTTTTTTTTTTTTTACACTGAGCTGCCGAAAATTTGTCATAAGTCCGAGAATTGTAATTTTTTTTTTTTTTTTTTGAGTAGACGAAGCAGAAAAAAAAAGAGGTATTGGAGCCAACGCAATTACAAACTCGATACAGCTGCACAGACAGTGACGCTCGTTTTTTGGGAGGAGGGGGGGGGGGGGATTCGCGCGCTTCTTTTATATATATTTTTCTCATTCCCCATTTTTTTTTTGTTTTTTTAGTCTTCCACATTCTTCTCCTCTTCTTCTTTTTTTTCACTGGACTCTTGGCCTTGAACGCGAACTTGTTCATTCAACATTCGACCTACTCACTCCGTAATTCTCGAGCATCAAAAAAAAAAAATACAATACAATGTATTTATTTTCATTATAAAACATGTTTTTTTTTATCGATCACGGTCGCAGGAATTTTCGGAAAAAAAATAATGAAAAAAGACGAATAATTAATATTTTGTCTCTAAAATTTTGATTTAATCGTACTATCTATTATTTTGGTACGTGAATAAAGTGATTTCCCGGTTTTTCGATAAAAAATGAGAAGAGCATGTGCTTTACTGTGAAATCACGTGGAACATCGCCAAAAAATCGATTATATTCTATTCTATTTAAAACGTTGAAATGATAAAATTAAGCGCTGATAATTTCGTAGAATCTAATGAAAAAAAGAAATACAACGGGAACCGATGAAAAAAAAAAGGGAAAGACGAATGAAAAGAAGGGATGATTATTAGATTTATCCATATACAATTTTGCTACGCCTATTCGTCATATCGCGTGTGCTACGTGTGTGATCAATAAATCCGGCTCGAGTAAAGGCAAACACAGAGAAAAAAAAAAGCGTCTTCTATAGAGCTGTGGATCGTCTACACTCACGTGCGCACGTGCTAGACGCACTACTCACCCAATGCTCTTTTTATTTTTTCACTTTTCATTTTTTTTTTCTTTCTTGTTTTTCTTCAATCTTTATTTAACACTTGCGCCTACAACTCGTGTTAACAGAACGTTGCACCCAATTGCACACGATATAGGGGGCAAAATGAACCTCCAAAGCATTATAATTGAGGATTTTTTTTATTGGAATTAAGAAATTGATGAAAAAAATTCTGGAAAGAATTGAAAAAAATACTGCAATAAGTGGACCTCAAATATTACTTTAGTTTCATGAAAATTTTGATAATTCTGAAAAATCTCAAATATTACAATAAAACGGATTTTTTTTTGTAGAGATCTTCTGGCTTGAAAAAACCTCAGATCATTTTCATCAAACGGTCCATTTTGCCCCTATTTCCTCTGTGTCCAGAGAGGAGGCAAAAGAGGGGAAAAAAATCCGAATTTTTACGGAAAAACAAAAAAAATTGGAAGGAAAAAAAATAGAATTATTTGTTGACGATTGATCATGGACATCGATAAGGATAAATCAGTTATCACTCCCCCCTCCTCTCCCCCCTCCCTTTCCTCCTCCTCTTCATTTTCTGACCCTACATAATTCACCTATTTACGCTAATCAAATCTCATTCGATGATATTCTTTTTTTTTCATTTTTTTTTTTTTCGTCAGTTCATTCAATTTCATTATGTATTATATCTTAGATATATAAATTCTAGGCTTTCCGTTCATGCTGTTAGTGATAAATTCGATACCGGCTTCCTGGGTAATCGTGCGAGAGTATGGTGTCAGAATAAAATAAAATTACTGCTGCGCAGCATATACACGATACTATCGCACGTAAGTGCGTTAAACACATATTAAGGATGATTGGGTGGTACAATCGGGGAAAAAAAAAATTGAATGTTTTGTATAAAATCGTTGATAACAATTTGTACAAGATGAAATTTCCAAATCTGATTCCGTGAATCTGTGAAGAATGTGATTGAGGAATAAAATAAGCCATTGAAACAAAAAATTGATTGAGAAATAAAAAAAAATTTATTATTTTTTAAATTTTTTCAAAATTTAAAGGAATTTGGAAAATAATGAAAATTTTTTAATTTTCAATGAATTTTTGGTTTCTCGGGCTTATTTTAATTATCATGACATTCTTCGCAGATTCACTGAATTAAATTTGATCATTTCATCTTGTGTAAATTGTTATGAAGGGATAACACCACTGTAAAAGTCTAAAAAAAGGCGTTTTTTGGCTTTTTTTTTCTATAGAAAGGGTGGCAATAAAATAATGATATCTGAGGGGATGATTGAGCATATATTCGAATTTTCGAGGGGAAAATTCATCAAAAAATATCAAAAAATGACGAGACAAGAGCCATTCTTTCGAGGCCCCTCCGAAATTAAAACACTCTGCGTCACGCAGTGTAACTGGTGTGAATTTCAATTGAAAAAAAAAAAAAATTGGCTCAGTCTAGATACACATAGCTACAGAAATACCTAGGGGATTTCAAAAATATTGTTTTTTGTGTAACTGATGACCATTTGAATGAAAAAATTCAAATTTCAGCCAAAAAAATGGCAATTTTTTATTAATAATAAATTTTCAAATCAATTTTTCGAAAATCCCCTGAGTATTTCTGTTTGAAATATTGTTTTCTTCCAAATGCATCAAATAAATGAAAAAAAAAAAAAATATTGTTTTCAAGATGCTGTGGAAAAGTCAAATGAAAAGAATGAAAATTATTGGAGTTGTGCTGCTTGCTAATTTGAAAAATCATGTTTCGAGAAAAACACGATTGAGGTTTTTGTCTTAGGCTATGAATATGAAGAAATGCCTCAGGAAAAATTCAAAATTTCATGTGAAATAATGGGTTTCAGGTGATAACTTTTTTGCCCGTATTCTGGAAGATTGAAAGTAATTTTGAAAGCACGAAAAAAAAATCGATTTTTTGAAAACTTTACAGTGGTTTAGCCCTTAACGTTTTTCTACAAAATTTTTAGTTTTTTCCGATTATACCTCCCAATTATCCTTAAATTGTTACCATCATCAAAATGATCATTATGTTTTTTCTCTAAATTCATTCTGAATTCTCAATTCACCCAACATCTGAATAACTTTATTTTTTATTTTCGGCAGCTCATTTCTTCCTTTTTTTCATTTAACTCATTGTGTTTTTTTGGTGTTTTGTTCCTTCTTTTTCGTGTACACATTTGGCTACATTACATGTATTATTAGTGTATGTTACGGAAATGACGCATAGCATGTGCGTCTTACCATAACGTCGTGAGGCTCGTTATTTGATCGATAAAAAAGCCTCGGGGAGCCTCAATTTACCTCGTATATAGAGTTGAAGCATTAAAAGCCGCAGGCCAGCGCGTGCAGCTCCAAACACAAAACTTTTGAATTAAAGAGAAAGAAAAAAGCCAAAAAAAAATTATGAGAGACAAAGAGAGTTTGAAAAATACTAAAAAAAGGTTAATTGCCAATTCGTTAAAAAAAAAAAACAGATATGAGACACTGTCAGTGTAATAGGAAAACTTGATTACGATATATCTGTAAACAAAATGATAAAAAACTCATGAATTTCAACGCGTCTGCTTGTATTTTTATTCCAAAAAAATAATGAATTATCGGTAAATTTTTTATTAATGATAGGAGAGAAAGTACCTTTGAGCGTTACTCACAAAAAAATAACATATAATTCCTCTTATCAGTTATATATATAAATCATGTGGCAATGGTGTGTTGATCTGATCTGATTTGACATTTTCCTTTAATTTTTCATGAAAAAAAGAAAAAATACGGATTTTTTTTTTTCCTCTTTTCTAACTATGTGTCCGAAGAATAATGTGTAATGCTAGGCGTGGTTTTTTTTTTTCGTTTCTTTTTTTCCTTTTTTCTTGTATAGAAGTAAAGTGCGTGTCAGGGCGTAGGCGGTTGTGTGTTCCCTTTTGCAAAGGGAGAAGGCAGACACAGGCCAGGCAGGAAATAAGGGACGGTGGATATAAACCCCAGAGCGAAAGAGAACACACAGACACAAGACCCAGAAAGAGAGAGAAAAAAAAGAGAGGAAAGAGGGGAGGTAAGAAGGACCATTCGTCTCAAACGCAATATGTGCCACACACCATTGGTCCTCATTGCCCTTCTTTAAAGAAAAAAAAAGAAGCTTGTATATACGGTAATGCGTGTCTTGGTGTAAATTCCGAGGATTCTGGGAGTACTCAACGTGAGTGGACCAGAGTGGAATTCGACTCCCAATATATCTTTTTTTTTCTCTCACACAATTTACTTTCTCTCCATTTTCTCTGAGAAAAAAGCGAAAAAAAAAGAAAAAAAACGAGAAACTCTGCATTTATTTATAAGAAATTAATGTTAATTAATCAATTGTGTTTCTCATTTCCATGTTTAATTATTATTATGTTAGGATCATGAAACGTTGGAAGGAATTAATTTAACAATACCAAATAATCGTCAAATGAACGACGTTTTCGTCTGCTTCATTGAGGCTTCCTCAGGTTTTGGAAATCATAATACAAAAATTTCCAACGTCCCATTATCCTAACATAATAATTAATGTTAATTAATGAATTACGTTGGATCGATGTATTTATTAATTTTTTTTGCGATTTAATTGTTACAGGCAACAAGAAACAAACGAACACACACACAGGCGGCGGGGCTGACTAAATGAACAAATAATAATAATAATAATAAAAACGAGGAACAAATAGAAAGGAACAAGGAAGAGTGCAGAACACGTGGTGAAAAAGGGAAAATTGCAAAAGTTTTGTTACTTTTAAAGCGTGTCCTTGGTTACATGTGTTAGGTATGAAGGCTGGACTTAACATAAATTTTGCTATTCATGCTGCAGCAATTCATGTTCCAGGTAAGAATCCCAAAGGATATTTGTGTTTTGAAATGAAAAGTGTGAAGAAAATGTGGGATTGAGAAGCGAATAAAATTACTTATTCTTTGACTTTTTTTTTCATTCCAGTGACAAGTAACTTTCATATTTCTTTGGGAGAGACAACGAGACACTACGTATAGCAGCAACAGTAGCAGTAGCAGCAGCCATAGCATTCAGGTTCTCTTCTTTTCGAGAAACGCAAGAAAATAAGCGGAATTGATAGAAATTCAGGTGAAAATACGGGGAAAAAGGTGCGAGTCTTTGGAAGATCATTTGGAAGAAGCATTGGATATTGAATAATAAAAAAGGAAAAAAAGTGAGATTAAAGATCAAGTGGAGGTGCCATTGCGGGCACAATAGCACCACTGGTGCCCTCGGCCGTGGGTCCCGAGGGGGTGGACGCCATGGCGGCTTCATCGTCCTCGTCGAGTAGCGAACAGCAATACTCACTGAGATGGAATGATTTTCATTCGAGTATACTAAGTTCATTTCGTCATTTACGTGACGAAGAGGACTTTGTTGATGTTACACTAGCATGTGACAGTAGCAGTTTTACAGCACACAAAGTTGTATTATCAGCATGCAGTCCATACTTCCGGAGGCTGTTAAAGGTATGGGAATTTTATCTTTTTATTTTCATTTTCAAGTCTTTATCAATATATATATTTTTTTTTAATGTTTATTAAGTAAGGCCAGTGTACAGTTGAAAGATACAATATCCACAATAAGCAATGGATTTCATAAATAGTTGATTTTTACAAAAAAGTCGTTTCCCGACATGCATTGTTAAAACTGTGGCGTTGATATTTTTATTGTTTTTACACTACGATTGCATCGGGTTACTCACGGTTGTATACCTGCATTTTTGTGAGAGAGTGGTTCGAAATGGAAAGGCCTTCTGAAAACCATTTCTTCGCTTTTTATCAACATATATATAAACGAAAACTATGTGCGTTTATTTATTTACAAATTGATGACTGGATATCAGTCTATGGCAACAGCCTGGAGGCTCTAACGCATACATAAAGTGAGGGTTGATTGCTGGGTGCTTACATAAGTGTTTTGGAGGAATAATTGCAATAGGGAGAAATTTACAATAGAAAAAACCCTATAGATTGAGGGATGAGGAATCTCTAAAAAGAATACATTGCGAGATTTCATCGAACTTTGAGGATTTTAATCAAAATTTCGTCACGCTTAAATTTCATTGGCTGATGTGTTGCGCGGGATATTTTCGAAATATATACTTTAGAACAATAGGGAAACAATCAGAGCTATCCTCTAGTGGTACAATCGAGTGTTGAGGGGTGAAGGAAGAGTGAATTGTGAATTTTTGAACTATAATTTTTTCAATAATTGTTACTTAAGTGACATAAGCAATAATCATCAATTTTTCCATGATATAACAGAAGCATGGACTTTTTAATTATATTATTCGTTCGTTTAAAGTCTTTTATGATGAAAATATTAATAAATATCGTTAAAAGAAATTAGTTCAAAAATTTAATATATAAAAGGGGCTCCGTTTTACCCTTCAAGTTAACTAAACCGCAGATAAACGAAAAATAAATATTTCGTATTGAAAATATCGTGCATAATATGTTACATTTCGTTCCATTGATAGGAACAATCATTTATCATTCAATTAAAAACAAAATTCCTCTGTAATTTTGAGAAATGATGTGCATATATGTTATAAGAAGACCCATAAATATTAGTTAGGTTCTAGTCACAATTCGAAAAATGCGCGCGAAACGAGCGTCATAAGCTTATGATTTGAAATTTTTCATCCAACAATTAATTCGTTTATTTTACAATGAAAATCTATGAGAAATCTTGCGCAATCAGAAGTGATTTCCTCGTGTTTTTTGTGGGATGCTGGCAATGCTGTGATGGTTAACGCACCAGTGCTCTATATTCTATATTTAAGTACGGGGTTGTTGGCACGTGGAAACATCGAAGAAGTGACTATCATTGCTGAGTACTACATTAATTCGTTACAATTTTCCATTAAAAAAAAAAAAAAAAAGAATATTGTCGCTATTTAAATTTTTCATTGTAACAAAAACAAACATTATTTACTTCTTCTCGAATTTCATGAAATTAATGACACGAGGTTATTTTCTTGAAATAGTTTTAACGATGACGTACTATATATTTTACACTAGACGCCTGGAACGATTAAAGAATCAAGCTTGTTTTTTTTTTTCAATTGACGATGAAAAACAAAAATTACTTTAGTGCCAGCAAAACACACGAAGAATTATTCATAAATTCCGGGGGAAAGAGAGAGAGAGAGAAAGAGTGAAAAATAAAGAAGAAAAAAAAGAGCGTTGGGAAATGAGCGATAATTTATTTCAGTGATTTTTTTATTGAACCAGCCTGAAGACACACACACACATATGTATATATACACACATACGATCAATTGAATTTTTATGTTTCACAAGAACCCCCAAAAAAGTTTTTCCTCTCAGTACTTCAAATCTTGACGAAAAAAAAAAAAAAGGAAAGAAATCCCTCCTAAAAATAAAATCGGCCACCTCGAAGACCCGTTTTCTCCTAACAACTATTCCCCTGGGTGAATAATAAATTGTATTCCTGTCGCATTTATGTGTGTGTATGTGTGTTTCTCATCGCGCATTAATGTGCGATGGCAAAAAGAAACTTGAAATAAGTAAGAAATGAAAAGAAATAATAAAAAAAAAAAAAAGGAGAAGAAGACGTAAAAAAGAAATAAAGATGAAAAAAAAGGTGGAGAAAAAGAGGAATGACGGGGAAGTAAAAATGACAGAAAAAGAGAGAAAGAGGGGGGTAAAGCGGGAGAAGAGAGAGAACTTTATATGATGCTTGCAGAGAATTTCAACAGTAGAAAATTAAGTGGTGTGTGTGGCTGACTATGCTCAATGTTACTATATATGTTAGGATGTAATTCAAGAATTCAACTATCCAATCAGCGCGACAGTGTGTTGTCTCTCAAATACACATAACAGCTTCTCACTGAGTGAAATGGGCATGAAGAAGAAGAGAAGAAGAAAGAGGAGTGGGAGGAAACTTGCGCTGGGTTTGAAACAGAAAACTTGTCTGATGACTGGAGACGAAACGTGAGGAGGGGAATTTACCAAAAACCGATGGTTAAAAATGTGAGAGGACGTTTGGGTAAAAGGAGAAAAAAAAAAGAGGAGGGAGGAGAAGGGAAGTGGAGAGAAGAAAAAAAAAGTAGGAGTTATAAAAACGACAATGATAAAAATTCATGAAAATAAAAGTTATAGAATGTGTTTTGAGGCGGAATGTTATTTTCATCGAAAATGTATATTTAATAACACTTTGTGTGTACGAGTTTCTGGCACTAAAACGCAGAAAATTACTCAAGTATCCTCGTATTTTTCTATATCATGAAACAATGAATTTGTTAATGACTGATACTTAAATACTTGAATTGATAAAAAAAAATAATAATCAAGTCAGAAAGAGAAATAGTGGTTATTTCCTTGAGTCTCAGACACACAATACAAATATATTAATGTATTTAAACATTCATTGTCCATTCTTTTCTTTAAAATATATATATGTAAAATGTATAATGCGATTGGAAATGAATACGGATCGTCTTTAGGCCCGTCTGTGTGTGTAACACCGACTTTTACCCAAGTAACATTATGCTTGTGCGTATTTTTATCAACGGAAGTGCGTAGTTGCTTGTCGCTTTCATGCGACAATGAGAAATAAAAAGGATCAGCCCCTTTTTATTTCTCATTGAAAGCGAACGAAAAAAAAAAAAATGGAGCAATTCTGCGAAATTCTAAATGACTAATGACATTAAAATTCTCCATTTTTCCTATATTTAATTCAAATGCTAAAAAAAAAGCAGCAATTTCTCATGAGATATAACATGTAATGTAGTTTTGTCGTACGTTGGCACGAACATGAAGCCAAGATAGCAAAAAAAGAAGGGGGAAAGGGGAGGCTGCTCGCATAACCGGATCAGAAACCATGCAGTCGTATTTCCTATCTACTTTTCTACTTAACTTACTAGTTAGGGTGCTTCGTTCAATACACTTATGCATAGAACACCTCATAAAAGTATTCAAAATGTAAATGAATAGGTTTTGAAAAATTTGAAAGGCACAATTATATGCGCAGGGTAAAAAAAAAATCATTATAAATAAATTAATGTATAGAATAAGTATGTTGCCCAGTTCCATTGGTTTTAACCGCCTCCGCAATGGCTTATTCATGTATCAATAATTACCAGTAGAATCGAGAGCCGAGTAGGAACACCCACGGGGCTCAAAAAAAAAAAAGAAGGAAATAAAAAACTATATATACATACAACCAACGCGCTTCTGGATTAATAATATTAACTCGTGTTGTAGCTCTAATGTACTGTGTACCAGCTTTCTAACGGTAATCCAGGTTCCTCCTCGAGGCAAAAGAATTAAACATTGTGAAATCATTACTTCTCCTAATCGCTCGCAACACAGAATTCAAATGCCTTCAATATCATTCGAAAAAAAGAAATACATATTCCTCCTACCAAATGGTGTTCTATCTACCGAATCATAAATTTTCAAAGTAATCTGAGTTAAATTATTTTTAAATCTCACAATGTCTTCTTTCGAA
The DNA here is from genome assembly GCA_963921955.1 of Aleiodes alternator. Classification (NCBI taxonomy): domain Eukaryota; kingdom Metazoa; phylum Arthropoda; class Insecta; order Hymenoptera; family Braconidae; genus Aleiodes; species Aleiodes alternator. Next base: position 16,551,223 of record OY998098.1, read on the forward strand.
TTTCAGGCAAATCCATGTCAGCATCCAATAGTTATTCTCAGGGACGTGGCATCATCGGATATGGAATCATTACTTAGGTTCATGTATCATGGTGAAGTGCATGTTGGACAGGAGCAACTTGCTGCATTTCTTAAAACTGCACAGATGCTACAAGTCAGGGGCTTGGCTGATGTCAGTCATAATAGCTCAGTTGGGCAAAAAATACCACCACCCACTGGATCAGTCAGTCGGGACAATGGTTCACCGGTTAGTAAACAATTTTACTTCAATGAAGTTTTTCCTTATTTTGAAAAAGATGAAAGAGTTTTCTTCTTTTGCGGTGGAATTAGATGATATCATTGATTTGACTATTTGGTGTTCTATTGTTTTAGGCAACACCGAGAAATCCATGGCACGACAGTACTAGAGATCCAAATGACAGTGGCCTGAGTCCACCACCTGAGAAACGACCGAGGAGTTACTCACCTCCAGTTGGTAATAATCATGAGCCAAAAGGTGATCTGCAAGAGTCACTACTTGGTCAGGCATTGGAAGGTGGACCCACGATACATACCCCAACCAACAACATTCAGGTGAGTTTGATTTGGAAATAACAAAAACATAATTTACAAAATTAGAAATGCTAGACTCGAATTAGAGAGCATAAAACTTCAATATTCGATGCTTAATAGATGTTTTTTTTACTGATTTTTGTCTGTAAATTTTGTAAATATGTATATGTCGATGCTTTAGATGAACAAAAAGTTGTAAAAAAAAGGTTCAACTTGGAATTTGATTAATCTGAAAGATTTGTAAGAATTTTGTGATAATAATGATTTTTTTAAATTTTTTTTTAGGCACAGTCAACTGGCGAAGACTCAAATTCAATATCAGACAACGATGAAGAGATGTCCAACAACGATAGTATTTTAAATTCGGTAAAGACTGAACCGAGTGACATACTCAATGACTCAATGGAACACCACCGTAATTCCTTTCCAGCTGCACTTTTAGGACTTCAGGGTTAGTATCTCGATGATATTCTAGACTTTCAGTGATTTTTTTGCCCCTGAATTCTTTGAGAAACTCATGATTCATGATTTTTTCTGCAGGATTGATGCCAGGCCCTTCCGGAATACACGCAGCCAATCAGGATCCAAATTACGGTAAGTCATTTATTGGTACAAAGACTAAAAAACAAGAAACTGAAATCCGTTAATTTCTAAAAAAAAAAAATAATTGAAAAATATCCATGAGGTATAAAGAATTCGTAAAGAAAAAAAAATTCATTTAACGGTCGTAGTCCCAAACTAGTAATCTTCCTGTCGTTCCTACGACTCTGATTTTCTCGTTGTTTGCGCTGAATGCATGGAACTCTCGTACCTCTCATAAATCATAACTATCCACTATCCTATTCACATCCATCCTCTTACGAATGTTATTATTAACAATAATCCCATTGACTATAAAAAGAGAAAAAGAGCTCAAATTGATAGAAAAAATGAAAACAAAATTATTCAAAAATTACAAAAAAAAAATGGTGAGTAATAATCGCGTTTGGGTTATTCATTAATTTTAACATTTGAAAAGCGATGAAATCACACACACAACGACCTGCAAAATAAGCCTAAGACCTAGAAAATGTACAAAAACCATATAATAAAAGTGAGTGATGAAGAAGAAATAGCAAAATCCAAAAGGGAATTGTGGAATTGGCTCAATCATCATTGAAGATGTTCAGTAAAAAAAAATTAAATAAATTCCCCGAAAAAAAAACACGTGTATCAGAGTCTAAGCAAAGAGAATAAATTTAAAAAAAAAAAGAGGAATGAGATTTTCAAAGTATCAGAGTTAAAAAAAGATAAATAATTAGGAAATTGAAAAAAAAAAGTGAGGGCTAGAATTTAAGGAAATGAAATTCAGTGGTGACCAAGGGGAACTGACAATTGGCTGGTGGTTCCAGGGCGGTGGCAGCCCTCTGATGACTCTGGTGGTGGTACGAGTAGTGGCTGGTATCCCGGTGGTTCATCATCAAGAAATGAAACTGTCAACCGTCCTTGTAACATCACTAGCAAGGATGAAATCAACAGCGATGACGTCACAATTCAACAACGTCGACAACATCATGATAAGCAACGTTCTACCACCAGCCAGTCATCAGCAACAGTACATCAGCACTTATTAAATGCCATTAATCCAATGAGCCTAAATAGCGAGCAATTATCGGTGATGCATCAAAAATTACAAAATAATCTACAAAGTTTACAAGTGACATCAAGTGCTAAATACATGCAGTCATGTGGTGATCCATTTCAGCAGCATTCAATTGAATTAACATTAACGGGAAAACCAAAGTGTCCTGAATGTGGAAAAATGTATTCAAATAATTCAAATTTGAAACAACACATTGTCAATGTACATACTGTACAGACACAGTATATATCGTGTCATTTGTGTAATAAGCAATTTAAAACTAAACAGTATCTACAAATACACTTATTGTCAATGCATGGTATAAGAAAACGTAAAAAATATCCGGTTTATCAAGTGCCATTAGGTAGTAGTACGCAGGCGCAAGATGAGAGACAGTCTACTAGTGCGCAGATGAATTTGGCACAGCATGAGTATGGAAGTTTAGAAGGGTGGAGTGACGATAAGAATTGATTTGGAAATCCTTAAAAAAAAAAGGAAGAAATTTCATTTAGCAACAAAAAAAAGGCAGAGAATATTTATTTTAGGGTAAAACAACTGGTTTTATTTCTCTCTTATCAAATGCATTTCCAATGATCTTTAAAATGAACAATTCCATGAAAAAAAAAACGAAAATGTACTATATGCTATTAGAATAACCTTATTTTAATTCAAAAATACTCAATTAGTAGGAAATATTTTTTTTTTTTGTAAATTGCCAGGAGCAATTGTGTGATAGAGATAGGAATCGTTGGTAATTGGTATTCAACATGAAACTCCATTTATTTTTTCAACGGTTAACAGAAAAAAATAATATAATACATCACTCTTCCATTTTTATTTGAAACGATTTTTTATAACTAGACTAGAATAGTTGCGAAAAGGGGAAATCGATACTCCCGTGAAGCATTAAACCCCCAAACAAAAAAGAGAACTTTTGCGCGTTTCTCAGTTGTATTAGGTCCTTTTTTTTTTATTTCTTCTTCTTTCATTGGAGGGACTCTGGGCAAAACAAACCCTGGCGGCTTATCCAATTTCACTGTGTTTCCACGAATCTCCTCCATCTATCCGTGCAACTCACCCCAAACTCGATTCCGTCCAACGGTAATGGAAGCACAGACGCCCATTTTTCCCCCCTTCAAACTCACCCCCCTTCTTTTCTCTCTCTCTCTTCAACCCACACACACAGACAGTATCCAAGAGCCCAAGCACTTATCTGACCCACACAATTACACAAAACCTCTCCTTTTTTCCTTCCTTTTCTTCATTTTTTTTGAAACTCAGAATTCTCTCTCTCTCTCTCTCTTTTTTTTTTCACAATTTCCGGACAGTATACGTTTAAAGTTAAGCGAACCTTTTCTCCTATTCTTCTATTACTCTTCTTCCTTTCTCCCCCTTTTTTTTTCTCCTACGTTTGAATGAGAAAAACGTGACTTTGGATCACGTAGAGGGTGTGTTAGATTAGAAGCCATCTATCATTCTGGGATAGGATCGTGATAAGGCGGTACTTTAACTATACCTTTACGATTCACCAATCGATCTCTGGTCAACACCCCTTCAGCACATACACACACACTCTTTGACTTTCTCATAATTCGAGAAAACTTTTGATTCTCATTATCCGTTTGTTGTGTTATTATATGCACGCAGTTTCTCATTAGGGCTTCACTAAGCAATAACTTCTCAATCAACATTCATTTTTTTTTAATTTATTGACAGTGTATTTTCAGTAAACCAGTTTTTCTGAACTCAAATATGCCATCTACAAAATTTTGAAAAAAAATGTTGGATAAGACGTTATTGCTTATTATCATCCATTAAATCCTTTATTTTCATGCAGCTCCAGAAAACCCCTGGAGCTTCTTGAAGAGCAGAAAAAGGGGGGAAAAAGCAATTCTTCTTTTTTTTTTTCTTGTTCAAAAACTTCTTCCTCCATTATTCATATTGCAGAGAGTCCAGATACTCATGGGGATTTCTGACAGCCGTGTCCAAATTTAACGGATGCAGGGAAAATCCAGCTCTTCTTTTTCTCACACACAGACGAAAGAGATTGATTAAGCTCTTGGTTTTTCTGTGTGTGTCCCTAGTCAAATATCCCCATGGGGCGATGGCCACCTATATTAAAGACGTGACCAGATAATTTCTAATGGTTCTTCTGCATTCTCCAGCATCATCCCCCCTTCATCCTCTTTATCCCTGAAAAATTAAGTAAAAATGAGGATGAAGTAACGGGATAAAATTGAACATTCAAATTTTAACTTTTCTCATGATCTCCAATGGATTTTCCTCTGCTTCTACTTCATTCTTGATGGGAAAAAAAAGGAGAATGACGAGGAATACTCCCAGAGGGTCCCCCGAGGCAATCGATCGGTCCTCCAGCAATTTTGCGGACATGTTCGCATTGATCCTGGCCCTTCCCTCTTACATTCTCCCTTTTTTTTTGCCACCTCTCGTCCATTCTATCAGAGCCCAGTCACTCCCGATCCTCTTCTCCTTCTCCCCCTCCCACTCACCACCCACGTCCTTTTGCTTCTTCGAGAGTGATCCCTAAATCTACCGTTTCCACTTCAAACTTCTCCCCCCCCCCTTTTTTTCCTCTTCTTCTTCTCATTTTTCTTGCTCTGCAGGAAAAAAAAACACACTCTGGTCATCATCGGGCGTGGTCCTGTGTGTATTTATCTGTTGACATTTCGCGTTTTATATCAAAATGTCACTCCAAATTTGTCCAAAATGTCTTTCCTTCCAGATTTTTGCAAGTGTAAATAATTTTGCCTGAGTCTCTACTTGCATGCATGAGCATTTAATTTCACCATTGTGTTCCTTCTTCTTTTTCTTCTTCTTCTGGAATGAAGTAATCAGAAAGTTTAATTGTATTCATCTCGAATTTCTACTAGACTGTGTATTCAGAGAGACAGACGGGGAGGGGGGGGGGGTCAGAAGTGGAGGGTAAATGCATTTAGAGAGAGGGGTTAACTTTTCCTTGGATCGATTCTCTAATTCTCCTGGGCCAATCAGGCACTCCTCTGGCCTCTTCAGTTTCGTGAGAGAAAAGAGGGGAAAAGGGGGGTTAGTGGATGGAGTGCCCCCCCTTGCAAGGGAACTTGGTCTATGTACTAGTGGACTTTGGGCGCAATCATTAACCCGAATGCCTTTAGAAGGTGGGGTAAAAGGGGATGGAGGGGTAGATTGAGTTTTGGAGTGAATTTTTGAGATTTTTGATGATGAAAATCGATTGAAACTTGGAGAATTGATCTTTGCCTCTTTTCTGCATGAAATTTCGTCAGTTTTTTTTTCTAGTGGGAACGTCAGGAAGATTCAGTCCAACTCCAGCTCCCCTGAATCCTCACCCCCCCTACCTCCATTTTCCCCCTTTTTTCTATGACATGTGAATAAACATCTTCTCGAGATGGAAGTATTACTCCCTAATTTTGATACAACTGATGAAACCTCAATGACAATACGTTACCCACGTTCTTGCCTTCTTTTTCTTCTCAAGAAAGATCTGTAGAAAAGATAGTGACAACGAGAGGCGTACATGGGTGTCGATCAATACACAAGGCTTCTTACGTAGTTTGCCCAGTAGGTTTCTCCCACCGAATTCTAGTATCTAGGGGAAAGGTGGGGTCAAAAGGGGATGGATGGGGTGAAACGGATATATTTTAGTTTTTATGTTTTTTATTGTGAAAATTGATGGAAATTTTTGGAAATATTAGGGATGGGATTTTTCTGATGATTTCATTGGAAAGCTGAGAAAATTTCAGGTGGAAAACATGTGCCAACATTTTTTTTTAGGAATTTTTTGAAAATTCGACTTTTTCAGGGGAAAATTGGGGATCCAACCCTTTTCTAAATTGAAAAATATCATTTTTTCGGAGATTCCTGCGGTTCTATTGGTCGTAGCCACTTGGGGCTGGTCTTAAATTAAAGATGAGATCATTTGCCATCTATTCATGGGATTTTGAAAAACAAAAATACCGATTTTTCAGTTAATTATTTATTATAGGTCAAAAACTGCTTTTTAGCAAAAGTGCCCATAAATACCTCAAAAATCTCTATTTTCCTATTTAAAACCCCACAAATTAATGTCAAATGATCTCACCTTCCATTTAAAACCAACCCCAAGTCGATGCGACCAATAGAACCAAAAATATTTCCAAAAAAAGTGAAAAAAATCGAAAAAAGAAAGGATTTGACCCAAATTCTCCCCCCAAAAATTCGAAATTTCAAAAAATTCTAAAAAAATTCGTGTGACCCCTGTCATCCACCCGAAATTTCCGCAGTTCCCCACTGAAATCATCAAAAACCCTTCATCTCTCACTGTTCCATCAAAATCCCCATTTCACCCCACTTGCGGCATCACTCGAAAGGCCATTAAATCTGCGCGCAAAAACAGCGGAAAACTCCCAACTAAATGGAAGCAACCAAGAGAAAAAGAAAAACAAGCAAAAAGGCACAGTGGATATCACAAAGTAGAATTAGCTAAAGAAACAAAAAAAAAATACAATCCTACAACTGGGCATGCCCTGAGAGTACGAGAGTAGTGTGTGTTTGCTAATGTGTCTGTGTGTGAATGAGTTTGTTTAGATTAAAAAAGATCCAAAAAAAGAAAAAAAAACCTAGATAATGTATGAATGATTCATAAAAAAAAAAAAAAATCGAAAAAAAAAAATTAGATTGAATGAACTCACGGGCACGTCCTGGTTGTAGGATCGGTGATGGCTAAACGGGAGGATGTCACATTAACTGGAACACTGGCTGTCGAGAATACACAACAGGCAGTGGAGAATTTGGCTAGGCTGTACACAGCAATACGTCAAGATGAAAGACCAGTATGCCGTTACTGTGGTAGAAGTTATTCATCACCCAGTAATTTACGACAGCATGTTAAAAATGTACACTCTGATTGGCCACCACCAGAGACATGGCCACAGTGTAATGTATGTGGAAAACGTTGTAAAACAAAGCATTATCTGATTAATCATCAATTGCAGGCGCATGGAATACATCAGCGACCAAATATGAATAATCCAAATAATCAGCATCAGTAGTCTAAAGCCTTTTGTGATGTCTTTGTGATCACTTGAACATAAAATAATTGAAAAAAAAAACAAAAAAAGCAATGCTTCCATTCGAAAAGAGCGAAAAAAGAATGAGTAATAGTAATAAAATCGGGGAAATTTCCTTATTTTTATCTGAATTTTAGAAAAACCGAAAAAACCTACGAATATGCTATATCTATCAAAAAAAAAACATACAATCAAATTATATTGACGAATAATTATAAGATCTCGTTATATATTATATTGTAAAAAAAAAAACAGCGGAAAATAATAATATGGATGATAGATGATGAGTGCGTGGTCCAAGAAGCAGAGGTAACACGTTTTCATGTGGTGGTGGTTGCAGATGACGGACATGAAGATGGAGTGGATGCTGGTGCTTCTTCATCTTCCTCTTACCACCACCACCAACAAGACCAGTTGCTGAGAGGGACTATTGTCAAAGAGGAGTACGACTGCCTGGATCATGATGTGGATTATGAAGTACTAACAACAACACCATCAGATGATATTAAAGCTGATTCTGATAATGATGAAACAGAAGCACTAACACCAGAAGTTTATGGACGTAGATATGGTTATACATGTCCAGTATGTAATCGTGTTATTATACAAATTGGAAAAATGAGAGAACACCTTGATCGTCATTATCCTAGGGATTCACCTATTTGTCCGATATTATCGTGTCGTAAGAGATTTACACATCCAAACAGCGTTAGAAATCATATGAGAGCTAAACATGGTCAAAAATGGAAAGAAATCAAGGCTCTCAGATGGGCTTATGGTTGATTTGATCCTTTTCTTTTTCATCAATAATTAATTATCCTTTTTTTCATTTTATATAATTATTAAATTAATATAATCGTGTGAAGAGTCAAATGTTTCGAGGGACGAGACGCACAGATGTACAGATTTTGGTAGAGTTATGAGAAAATGTCGCGCTCTGTACATAATATGGATTATAATTACTACATCAGTATTTGTGTTGGAGAGAAATTCAGTCTTAGATGTTTTTTTTTTTTGAGGATTATTAATGAGCAGTCGATTCTTGTACACAATGTATTAGATTGCATTTTCCGGAAGGGGGTAATCACTTCTAAATTCTGCTTATAGCGAACTTTAAATTGCAAAAATTCGAAAATTTCTTGAAATCTATGAAAATTTGACGGATTTCTGAGGATTTCATGAGAAAAAAAGATGCTTAAAAAATGAAAATTTGATTGAAATAATTTTCAAAAAAATTCAAAATCTTCTATGACTTTTTTCAAGTCTTCAAATCGATTTTTCAGATATTGTTACTATTTATCTTAAACCAAATTCCAAAGACTTCACAGATTTCATGAAATTTCCATCGGATTTCTCTACTTTGTGATTTTATAAGATTTCAAAAATTCTAAAATTTCAAAAACCTTCGATAAAATTCTCAAATTTTCTTGAGATTTCTGATTTTCATGTACAACCAGACTTTAAAAATGATTACTCCCTCGGCATTTTCCAATTACGTGATAGGCACATAGGTTTAGAGAAAAACCCGTTAGTAATGACGAATAATTAAACAGAAATTAAAGAAAAAAAAAAAAAAGATGATAAGGATTAAAACACAATGTTCCTCCTAGCTGAATAAGTCAGCCTTAAGTTTCATGGATAGATTTAAAAAAAAATAATTGAGTAAAGAGCGTTGATATTGTAATAAAAACTATTGATACTGATATTTAATTTTCAATGCATTTTATGAATATGAAATTTGTTTATGTATAATTTTCAAGACAAATGAATGTATAGTTGGTAGCAGGCGCTCAGGCTTATTTTTATACATAACGTCAAAAAAAAACCCGTATCCAATGATGCGGTCAAAGAAAAACAGTCAAAATGAGAAGAAAAAAGGTGCAGAAAAAAAAGAATATAGACATGTTTTTTGGCACTCGATTTATTCACGTGGTACTGTACTAGTCCGATTTAATCATAGAAATCTGATAGACTTTATTTTATTTTCACACACAAACACAATACAACTGTAATTTATTAAAAATATAAAATACTCGTATCATTTTGGATTTTCCCATTTTTTTTTTTTTTTCATTGAAAAGTGAATAAATCGTGTGTCGAATTAGCTTCACACTATATTTTAGAAGAAAGAAGCAGAACAAAAAATATGAAAAACTTAAATTTATTATTTATAGATTTAAAAAGAAAAAAAAGAAGAATGAAAGAATCTTGTGTTGCAGATAATTGCAAGAATTTATTATTTAAGTTGAAAAAAAAAAAAAGAAAAACAAAAAAAGCTTTGTATAATAAAAGGATTCCGAGTGAAGTTGTGAAAATTAAATCTGTCTTATTTAATGCAGCCTTAAAACCACAAAATGTTCCTTTAAAAAAAAAATGAAAATTACGAAAATTAATAACAATACATCTTCTGTTTTTCTTTTCAGTAAATCAAAAAATAAATGAGAGTATAATTATTTTTCCAGTAGCAAGACGAGGCTTGGACATGATGCGTGTACGAGCAACTGATCCACGTCCGTGTCCAAAATGTGGAAAAATCTATCGTTCAGCACACACATTGAGAACACATCTAGAGGATAAACATACAATATGTCCTGGATACAGATGTGTATTGTGTGGTACAGTTGCTAAATCAAGAAATTCATTGCACTCACATATGTCACGTCAGCATCGTGGTATTAGTACTAAGGATTTGCCAGTTTTACCAATGCCAAGTCCATTTGATCCTGATTTAGCATCAAGACTATTGGCTAAAGCTGGTGTTAAAGTTAGTCCAGCTGAATTACGTGCACGTGCTAGTCCAACTGGACCACGAAGAAATGACATGAGATTAGAATTGCCACGTGGTGCACCATCAGAGGCTGGTAGTTCAGTATGTGGTGGTGATGATCCTGAAGATTTGACACTACCATTGAGCCTGAGGTATGGTTCACCAACACCTAATAACAATACAGTTATAACTAAGATCTCCAACAACAAAGCGGCAACAGCAATTGCAGCAAAATCAATGGATTCAATGGTACATGGACACAGTCGTGAGCCAAATACAGCTCCATTACATGCAAGTGGACATATGGTTCATCCAGGACATCATAATAGTGCAATTGTTGGCTCAGCACTTCTTGATACATATTTACAAATGATTGCTGAGAGTTCATCATTGACAATGGGTCTGAGTCCAGAACAGGCAGCTGCTGTTGCTGCACAAGCAGCTAAAATGGCACAATTAAGTGCACAGGATAAATTTGGCAGTCGTGGTATCGAGGATTATCCAATGATTGGACGAGACGAAGGACGAGGACCTGGAGTCGTACATGAAGATCGTCATGAAGCTGAGAAAAATATGGGTAATAATGATAAGCAAGAGGATGAAGGAGAATCATCGAATGGCGAGGAGGATGACTTCAGTGAGAATGAAGAGCCTGAAGCTGTTCAAGCTGAGTAAATTCAGGTTTTTTTTTTTTTTTAATTGCTTTTGATTTTCTAACTTAATGGGAAATTTTGGAGTCAATGGAGCCTCAACCATGATTGCGCATCTTTTTCAATGCTCTGGGATATTTGTTATTTGCAAGATAAAGAAATATGGATGTTTAAACACAGAATCCATCCACTACCTCATATATAGCTATATTTTTGCCGATGTTTTTCCTTTCGATGATAAACAATTTGATTTTCTTAAGGAATTTAAGGAAGAATGATCTCTCATATGAGGAAACTCAGGATTTTATTTTTTTTTGTTTTTTGAACAAAACCAATTTTACAATAATCCGTAAGACAATGAATTTATATTCACAATAGTTGAAAAATGTCCTTTGAAACTATTCCATCCGTCTACCTCAGTGCACATAATAGAACAATAGGAAAGCTGTAGAAGATAATGAAGAGATTTTTTTTTATTGAAGAAAATAGTGATGATGCAATGTTGATTAGAGAAAAAGAGAGAGAAAGTGGAGGAGTTTAACGTTTATATTCGATGGAGTAAAGAAATAAACGGGTTTTGAGACCGTCCTTTTCTTCTGAGCCTCGTAACTACAATTGAAAAATTATCGAGGTCTTTATGAATGAAAAATAAAATATAAGAGGAATAGAGATGAGGTAAAAAGAAGAAGAAAAAACGTTACTGAGACGAGTTATTTGTAGGTTTTATTATTGAAATCAATTTTCAATTCTTTCTTTCGCCTTTTGAGCCATTGCGTTAATTAATACGTTTTTTTATTATATACGAATGTTGATGCGAAGTAAATAAAGTGGAGGTATAAATAGGAAATGTCGGGGGAGAGTGGGGGAAAAGTAGATCTTTTGATAAAATTTATTGAAATAGATTTTCGATGATTTTATTGTCAAAAAATTTTTTTTATGAATTTTTTTGGAAAATTCGTATTTTCTCAGGCAAAATTGGAGTTTTAATGCTTTCCTTTTCCCTATCTACTTAAAAAACCAAAATTTTACAAAAATAGAAAGAGTTAAATCTTCAATTTCTGCTCAAAAACCTCAAATTTCGAAGAAAAATCGAAAAATTAGTTAAAATATCTCGTTTTAGTCCTCTCTCTTCCCCGCATTTATATCGGAAGTCGATGTACCACTGCACATACGTGTTTGCGGCGTGTATTTTGTTTTTTTTTATTCATAATTTCATTTTGTATATGACTGCACGTGTGCGTATAACATTAATTCATCTTATTTTTCATTGAAAAAAAAAAGTCGAAAAAAAAGATCGAGTAAACATGAAGATTTTTTTTTTCGTCACTCATATCGCGAAAAATTGAACTCGTCATTAATCATTTTTCTAATTTTGCTTTCCTCACATGGCTCAAATATTTGTAATTAAAGTTTTTTTTTTTACTAATCACCCTAATTTATCTTGAAAATCATTTTTTTTTTAATACAAGAAAAAAGTCCGCTATTTTTTAGGCGAACGTGAATACTCTTGCCATAAATACTATATTATTCTCGTACTCATCCCTTGAGTATCGAAATTTCAAATAATTTCCGTGTAAAAACGCGCGAAAACGAAAAAAAAAAAAATTGAGATAAAATGAACAATTAAAAAATTACTCTCTACAAGTACATAAAAAATTAAAAAAATTTAGCAATACGCACGCGGAAAATGCGTTTGTGTTGCGTGACTTAATGGACGAAGGAGAAAATTCGAAAAAAAAAAAAATACATCATGAGGATGTAGAATATAAATAAAATAAAATAAAACGTAGTCTAAAGGAAAAGAAAAAAAATTAGGCTTAAGTTGTATACGATAACTCTGAGGTATACTAATTCATAGAATTTTAAGAGCATAGCATCAATAAACTGACGAAAAATAAGCGGTGACGATGTGTTTTACTCTTAATTAAATAAAAAAAAAGCGTTATACGAGAGTAAACATTCAATTGAAGCAAAATTTAAATTTAAAGCAAAATTTATCAGCCCCGGCTGTGGAGGAAAAAATTGTTTTATATATATTATTTAAAAAAAAAAAAACATGAAATTTTTTGGAAATATTGAATAATTGGAATTATCAATACACAAAAGTATACGAAAATTTAATAAATTCGATGTTGACGTATACGATTTGTAGTTTAACATCAGACTAATTAGTGAATAGCGATGAAAGAAAATTTCGAAAAAAAAAAAATTTAGTACAAAAATTCAGTGTTAGTAAGGAAAAATGGAAAATTTTACGATTTCTGTGAGAATTTTCGATTCTAATTCCACACACAGCGGGCTAGGGTACTTATTTAGAAAGATGAAATTTTAAATTAATTAGAAAAAACATCCGTAATTATCGAATTATCCAGGTCTAATCGGTACAAAAGATACCAATTCTTGCCTTGAAGCTCTCTATTATCTATTTTATATTGAAAAAAAAGAGAATGAATAAATAAAAATTAACGGGAATTTTATAAACAATTCGGGAAATTTCCAGAGTACAAATTTTTCACGTTAAAAAAAAATGGAAAAATTATTCGATACATCATTAGTAATTAAACCGTAATTTTTTCGATAATTGAGATAAAAAAAAAATTGTGCCATAGAATTGTTACATAACTCACGAATTTCCTCATAAAAACTCACTCCAAAAAAAAAATAATTGCAGTAAAAAAGAAAAATGCGAGAAGAGACTTGGTGATAATTTTGAATAATTTTTTTTATTAATTATTCTCAGAACGATTTTTCATTCAGTAATTGAAATTTATTAATGAAGCAACAGAATTCAATTGAAAAAATAAATAAATAAAGTTTAATTATCGAGGGAGGTCCTATGTTGTTTCTGAAACATGACAAAGATTCGAGTCAAGTCCCAACTTTTTTTCTTTCTTTAATTCGCAAGAACAGTAAAATAGATTTTTTTTTTAACTTTTTTTTTTCCATTAACTATAGAAAAGAAATAAATGAGAAAAGAATATATATGTATAGGTATATGTATACACAGATTTTTACAGAAAGAAAAAACTAAAAAGAAAGAAACAATATATTCATATTTTTTACTAAAGTGACAAATAATTGTAATAGTAATTTAAAAAAATACAGTAATATGGACTTTGTGTGTCACAGAAGCAGTTTAAAAATAATATAGAAAGATAAAATGAGAGAGGAAGTAATTGAACAATCAATCTTTTATCTTATCAAATCCGTTGTAGTCTCCGCAATAGTCACTTATTAATTTTTTTTTTTGTTTTGTTTTATTTTTCAATTTTAAAATAATTACAGAACAACCAATTACAGTATTGCAATAGTTTAAATAAATAATTTAACATGCTGGCTTGTTGATTAATGATTTTTTTCAAATCGATTTTCAGTGATTAAATAATTAAACTCAATTGAATTATTAGAAATCAGGTGAAACTAGACATTGACAATAAAATATCAATTTTAATAATTATTTATTTGAGTTGAATTATTTTTTTTTTCACAATTGTCAAATCGATTGAATTGAAATTTTTTAATTAACAAAACTCTGCATCTCAGGTACTTATCAAAATCATTTGCGATCGATGAATTAAAAATTACGATTGTGAGTGTTTAAACGAAGGAAATAATAACAAAAAAAATGCTGAATAATAAATAAACAAACTCAGGAAAACTCAAGCAGACAGGCCGTGATATATTATAAATACTTAATAGATTTTTTTTTTTTGTCATTAATTCTCCATTTGATTGTTCCCATTAATTTATAAATAATGAATTTATTATTTTTTTCTGTTTTTTTTTGTCACAAAAACCCTACCAATGAGAAATAAATGAGAAAATAGAAAAAACATAGTAAGTGAATAAATAAATGAAAAGAGTAGAGAAGAATTTAAAAGAAAAATGAGAATGAGAATATATTATATATCGCCATAGCTACCTCCGTAATTTAAATAAAAGAAGAAAAAAAAAACATAATAAACATCAGTCTTTTTGCGTATCCAAATTTACTATAAAATAAAAAATCACTGAACGAATGCCGTAACCATAGGATTATAAAAAAAAAGAAGATATAAACCATTGAATTATCAGATTATCTGTGCATTTTTTTTCTACTATCGTTCTTGTTTTTTTTCTCTATTTCCTTAATTATTATTATTATATTTACAAGAGAGAACGAATAATTGCCAGATTTTTACATACTTCCAGCAGGTATAGATTTTAAGAGGAAGACATATATTGCAGAATGATCGAGTGACTTTTATTTCTCAAATTCTGGAAAATTTTATCACAGTATGGACCAATTTATTAATTCATTAATGCTTTTATCAGAGGAAGACTTGAATAGAAGAAGAATTTTTAGAGGGGAAATGGGGCGAAAAAGTTGTATTTTGATGTTTTATAGTATGAGAAAAGATGGAAAGTAGTGGAAATATTTGAGATTGGATTTTTTTGATGATTCCATTGAAAAGCTGAGGAAATTTTAGGTGGAAAACATGAGTTAAAATTGATTTTTGAGAATTTTTTTTTAGATATGCGACTTCTTTTAGGGGAAAATTGAGGATCCAACCCTCTTTGAAATGGAAATATTCCACTTTTTCGAAGATATCTTGGGTTCTATTGGTCCGAGCGACTCAGGGTTGGTCTTGAATGAAAGGTGAGATCAATTGCCATCGATTTTTGGGGTTTTGAAAGGAAAATAGTTAATTTTTGGGGTACTTATAGAAAAAAAACTGTTTTTTTTTAACAAAAATAGCCATAAGTATCCAAAAAATCGATTTTTTTTTTGAAAGCTCTGGAGGAGATGGCCAATGATCTTACCTTTCATTCAAGATCAACCCCAAGTCGCTACGACCAATAGAATCAAGAATATCCTCGAAAAAGTGAAGAAAAAATCGAAAAAGAATTTTTTTGAAAAATCCAAAATTTTCTAAAAAAATTCAAAAAAAATCATGCGACCCATGTTTTCCACCTAAAATTTCCCCACCTTTCCACTGAAACCATCGAAAAAAAACCCATCTCTGAAAATTTCATAAAAATACCCATTTTACCCCATTTTCCCCACTCTCACCACTGCCACTTTTAACTCACTCGTTCATTCCGTAAAAAAAAATGTGCTAATTTATTCCAAAACAACAATGCAATACAATGTACTTACACAGTCACTTGATTTTTTTTTTCTTTCCTTTCCCTTGTTTTTTTGTATTAAATGAACGAGAGTGCGACAGTTTATAATAAACTTAATTGAATGACTGGGAATATTGAATGTGAGGAATTGAGAATTTCGAAAACTCAAAAAAATAAAGAGAGAGAGAAAAAAAATAGAGGAACGAAAAAAACAAAGAAGAAGAGAGAAAAATAAACTTTGGGGCAGAAATGAAAAAAATTATTAATGAGTCCAATTTAATGAAAAAAAAAAAAAACACATTGATGAATAATTGTTAGAGCATAATACATGTGTATGTACATAAATTATAATAATAATATGTACGTATTAAACTTACTTGATTACGTGATATTTACACAGAAGAAAAAAAAAATGAAACATAATCAGGGACGCATAGGAAATGATTTGATTTTAGAAGAAGAAAATGCAAATCAAAGTGTTGAAAACATTATTATTATTATTATTATTATTATTATTATTATTATTATTATTATTATTATTTTCTTTTCAAATAAAATTAAGAGAGCATTAAACGTTGTCTTTGGAAATATGGAATGTGCAATGTTACTGTGCCGATTAAAATAATTTAGAAATGTGAAATGAAAAAAAAAAAAAGAATGAAAATGATGAATCGGACACAAATGCGAACTGAAGACAATTCAATGAAAATGTCATGAATTGATTAATTGTCAAATAATTTGAAAGAATTTGTAAAAATGAGAGAGAGAGAGAGAGAGAAAAAGAGAGAAGAAGAGGAGAAAAATTGAAAAAAAAGAGATGAATACGTTGGATTGTACTCAAATTTACGATTTACTTTAATTATCTAAGGTGCTTCATTATTAAGTATTTTGTTATGTTGCGTCTAATTTTCTTTTGCCATTATTTTTATTTTTTTTTCTCATTATATATATATATATATATTTTTTTTATAAGTATCAAGAAAAAAAAATAGTTTCTGTTTTATTCATTTCAAATTTAAATTAACACCAGTCATAACGATATAATAGAGATTTGATTAATTAATCAGCAGACATTTTTTATGATCTTTCCCCTTTTTTTTCTTCTTCATTGTTTCCTTGTGTTAATATAATTTTTAAATACTTCATAGAAAATTTTCGAACATGCTCATGTTTTTTTTTTTTAATTCTTTTTAATTTGCGCAAATCTGTTGAGTTGTAAATAATTCCACAAACATTGTTTTTCTATTTATGCGCAAACACACACACACACACAAACATACATTCACTCTGTCCTTTCATCTGCGAAACTTTTACTCTTAGTGTTTTTTTTTCTCCTGTTTTTTTATAATGAATGAACAATGTCTTCCTGGAGAACACTGAACTGCTACCAATTGTTTTTTAATTTTCCCTTTTTTTTTTCATTAAATCCTTCGGAGTGTAAGCCATTCACCTTGCCAATATTATACACAATAAACGCGTTAGAAAATTATAATTTTTTTTGTATAATTTTTATTGTTTTATGCAAAATTTCAAATTAATTTCAGGTTTTTTTTTCGTTGATTTTCTTCTTTCTTTTCCCCAAAATTTACGGTAAGTTTTTATTTTTTATTTTTTCTATTACTTTTATGAATTAATGAAGAGAAAATTGCGTCTCGAGTGAAAAAAAAAATGAGTATAACGATAATGTGTAATGAATTTAGTTGATAAAGTTAATTTTAAGAGTTGCCTATTGTTAGAAGCCAATAATTGAATATAATTATTCAATAATAAATGATAAAAAGGTAAAAAAAAAAAACTTAATGTTAAGAAATAACAAATGCACGTAAATTGAACTGATATCCCCGCGTAGAGAATGCATTAGAATTGTTGCAAATTATTGTATTAATTAGGTTGTTTGATTGTGGGCTTGTTTAGAAGAAGAAGAAGAAAAAACAAAATAATGATTAATTTAAATGATAAAAAGGAAAAAATTCGAAAAATAACAGTTAATAAAATTTTTTGCTACTGTCGAATCAGGAAGCTCGTAGGATTTGCGGGGCTCGGTGCCTTTTAGCAGCCTGTATTTTGCACGTTTTAATTCCTCCACAAAAAAAAAACATTAAAATTCTCCCGATAATTTATTGATTAATTGAGAATTAATGAATTAATAACGTACAAAAACAGGCGACCACAGTTCCTATTTCGCTCCCCCACAAATTAACTTAAGAAATATATACACTTTATTATATTGACTAGAGAAATTTTGAGAAATTAATAAAAAAAAACTATGGAAAAACATATATGTATACAATTGTACGATTATGCCCGTGGCCGAGTATACAATAAAAATAAATAAGACATAATTATACAAAATTAAAAAAAAAAAACTAATGAATTTATTTGAATCCGCATTTTTATGATAATTAAATTAACTATTAAGACATGTTTGATAATTTTTTGGGATTTTAAAGAAGAAATTGGTTATTGGTAAGTGAAATATATAGAAAATTTATTTTGGGGACGATGGGGTAAAATGGGTGCATGGGATAAAACGGACACCTGTTGGTTTTTGTATTTTATAATATGGAAATTACTCGGAATTGATGGAAATATTGGAGATAAGTTTTTTCTGATGATTCCATTGGAAAGTTGAGAAAATTTCCCATGAAAATCATATGTCAGAAGTTATTTTTTTGAATTTTTCAAAAATTCCAGTTTCTGGTCAAGATTTGAAGGTGAAACTCTTCTGTTTTTGGAAAATCTCAGTTTTTCGGGAATATCTCTGGTTCTATTGGTCGTAGCGATCTGGAGTTGATCTCGAATTAAAGATGAGCTCATTTCCCATCGATTTATATGGTTTAAAATGAGAATTATTGATTTTTCAAGTGCTTGAGGGGTAAAAACTGATTTTTAGAGAATGACCTATAAGTATTTCAAAAATGGATTTGAAAAAATTTGAACCACATGGATCAATGAGAAACGAGCTCACCTTCCATTTGTGATCAACCCCAGATCGCTGTGACCAACAAAACCGAAGATATCACCGAAAAAGTGAATTTTTTCGATTTTCAAAAGGTTTCCCCCTTCAAAACTTGGCCAAAAAAATGAAAATTTCCAAAAAAATACAAAAAAATAATTTTGACACATGTCTTCCACCCAAAATTTTCTCAGCTTTCCACTGAAATCATCAGAAAATCTCCAACTCGAACCGTTCAATCGAAATCCGTCCATTTTACCCCATCCCTTCTCCTACAAGTTTTTTCTTCATTTTTTTCTATAATTCATTTTTTTATAAAAAAGAAAAGATTGAAAATTTCCAAATGTCTCTTATTTTCAGTTTAATATTTTTCCACATTTGATTCACGCTGTTCCAGTATCTAGGACTGTGATTGGAGGATTCTCGGATTTTAAATACCAATATTCCCGCCATTGATTTTTTCATGTAATTAATTGCAGTAATCGTCGTTATATGTCCGGCACATGCATTTTTCATGATTTCAAAAATTGATAGACATTCTGACGAGCAAAAAACATGTAAGGTTGTATAAGGAAAAAATAGGTCTGTGATCATGAATTTTCGCAGTGAAACAGAACCTGAACCTCGCTCATGAAGTTTCAATGTTAATTGAATTATTTTCAACAATTAATTTCGGCCTTATTTGTCCGGCAACACGGGATAAACTGATTTTAAAAAAAATCTCATGCTGTTCTATCGAAAGTGACCAAAATCGAAAAAGGAAAATACATTGCCCGAACCACTAGGATTAGGGTCACACGACCAACAAATGGACACTGACCAAAAGATGGACAGTTTCTATTATCCAGGACTTTCATAAATAAATAAATGATTCTTATACTTTTCACGTCAATCCCTGATTGTTACATTTACATAGATTTATGAACTATTTATTACATACCGATTGATCGAAATTTACAATCATACCACTGCAAATATGCAACTGTTCATCTACTGGGGGTTCAAGTTATTTTCCAGGTTTCCTTGATTTTTTTCGATTATTTCTACATTATTCGAGTTTAATCGATTTTTAGTCGATTCACTGTATATTTTTCTGTACATCATTCTTCTCTGCAACTTTTTAAAGTGATTTGCCTATTCCATATGAATTGATAAAGTCTAACAGTTCCTTAACCGTCCATGTATTGGTCATGTTACTCTACCTCGAGAAAACTAATATAGGGGAAGGTGGGGCAAAATAGACATCAGGGGTAAAATGGACACATCTAAATTTTCAGGGAAATATTACGAAAAACTTTTGAAATCAATAGAAATATTGGCTGTAGATTGTTTTTGATGATTCCATTAGGAAGATGAGGGATTTTTGGGCAGGAAACAAGGGTCGGAATTAATTTTTTTGAATTTTTGGCGATTTTGACTTTTTGGAGCATTTTGGAGGGGTAAATTCCTTCCTTTTCTTGGAAATTTTCAGTTTTTTGAGAATATCTTCGGTTCTATTTGTCGTAGCGTAAAAATTCTGATGGGAGGTGAAAGGTGAGATCATTTGCCATCGATTTATAGGGTTTTAAGTTCCAAAATATCGATTTTTAAGGTATTTATGGGCATTTTTATGAAACATTTTTGTGAAACAGTTTTTGGCCTATAACTATCCCAAAAATTGATATTTTTGAATTCAAAAGCCCATAAATCGATGGAAAATAAGCTCACCTTTCATTTAAGACTAATCCCGAATTGCTACGATCAATAGAACCAAAGATATTTGCAATAAACTGATTTTCGAAAAAGGAAAAGCTTTTTACCCTTCAAAAATGGCGAAAAATATAGAATTTTCAAAAAAATCGAAAAAAATACATCTGAGACTTGTTTTCCGGCTAAAATTTTCTCAGCTTTTCAGTAGAATCATCCAAAAAAATCAATTTCCAACCGTTTCATAACATTGTCCATTTTGCCCCACTCTCCCCTACACAGAGAAAAATGTTTTCTTAACTTAAGAATTTGCAGTCACTTAATTTAAGAATGTGCCGGTCACTTAAATTAAGAAAGAAAAGTCACTTGAATTAAGTGAGAAAACTCACTTGATTTAAGTGAGTTTTACTTTCTTAAATTAAGAAAGAAAAAGTCACTTGATTTAAGTGAGAAAAGTCACTTAATTTAAGTGACTTTTACTTTCTTAAATTAAGAAAGAAAAAGTCACTTAATTTAAGTGAGTTTTACTTTCTTAAATTAAGAAAGAAAAAGTCACTTGATTTAAGTGAGAAAAGTCACTTAATTTAAGTGACTTTTACTTTCTTAAATTAAGAAAGAAAAAGTCACTTGATTTAAGTGAGAAAACTCACTTGATTTAAGTGAGAAAACTCACTTGATTTAAGTGAGTTTTACTTTCTTAAATTAAGAAAGAAAAAGTCACTTAATTTAAGTGACTTTTACTTTCTTAAATTAAGAAAGAAAAAGTCACTTGATTTAAGTGAGAAAACTCACTTGATTTAAGTGAGTTTTACTTTCTTAAATTAAGAAAGAAAAAGTCACTTGATTTAAGTGAGAAAAGTCACTTAATTTAAGTGAGGAAAATCACTTAATTCAAGAACGGCAGGTCACTTAAATTAAGTGATTGCACATTCTTAAATTAAGAAAACATTTTTCTCTGTGTAATGTGATAGATTACAATATTTTCTTCTCTCAGAACAAAACACATTTCTCGTGCCGCTTCAATTCAAATAATTCCATTTCCCGCGCATTTGGCCCAACGCGTGTGAGACAGGCGCAATAGTAGTGGGGGATAGAGCGCACAATCTTTGTGTGTCCCTTCGATAGCAAGTGAGTCTCAAAGCCGCCAGCTGTGTGCCACCGTACGGCAAAGCGTTCAGATATAAGTAAGAAAGAAAAGAAAAAAAGTAAAAAATTCACCAATATTTCTCACATCTTCATGATTTATATTCCCCTCAAAAACATCATTCAAAGCCACAAAAATTGCCGGAAAAATGTTGTGTGCACTTTGTGAGAAACAATGATATCGAAAAATTTACGTGTATCAATAAATTGTTCTTATCCCAGTGTATTGTGGATTTTGTGAGAGAAGGTATCACAGCACGACAAGAGAAAAAAAAAAGCGAAGGAGGGGGGAGAGGAGAAAAACCGGGCCTTACTTATGGCCTGTGCGTGAGAAACGTGATTTTTTCACCTTTAATTTTTCATATTTATCTATATATGTATTTTGTTTTGTGTTCAACATATTGGGTTACTCGAAGCGCTGGGCGCAATGACAACGAGGGAGCTTTACGTCAAGGTAAAAAAATAATAATAATAATAATTTTTTAAATCGACAAGTATATAGATATATAGAAGTTTCTTTTTAGGCTCTTTAAGACAATTTTAGGCACTTTGCGCATTTATTTTACATTAATTTAAGCATTGTGCGTTTTAAGTACACGTTAATGCCATTTTAATGCACTAAAATGATAGAATTCAACAGAAATTCAAGAAAATTCCTTTTTTTTTCATTTTCTTTTTCCTCTATTTGTTCATTTTTTCAATTGATTAGAGAAGTGATTATCATGCTCATTTATTATTATTATTATTATTATTATTATTATTTCTTATATACTGTAATGACAGAGTTAACACTGTAATATTATTTGAAAAGGCTTCGATGGCTTTTTAAACCTGAAGGTCTATATATTAATAAAGAAAATAAGAAAGGAAAAATTCAATTCAGTACATGCAGAATTCAAGATATTTGTTGAAGGCACTTTAGTAGCTCTATTCGTTTCGAAAATTAGAGAAAAACTATTGACCTACTTTAATCGAATTTATCCCAAAATGTCCAGTGTCGATGGATTTTTTTCTTTTTTTTTGGTTTATTGGCTACTTTTCGCGATTTTAATCGGGCGAGGGGCGGATTTTTTTGAACTATTGGAACTGGGGGAAGGGGGGGGGGTGTACTCACTCCGAACGGGGTTGGCCGAGGTCATAAAACGTGCATGTGCACATACGTTCGATAATTCTCGGGAAGAACCCTAAGATTCGATAATCAATTTAATTTAACACTTCAATTCAACTCATGTGAACGTAATTTTAATTAAATGTAATTAATGATCCATTGAAATTTTCAATTTTCACTTCCTCAATTCGATGAAATTCACTTCCATTGTGTATGTATGTGTGCCTGTCTCTTCTTGAATTTTTCGTAGGGAAAGAGGAAAAAAAAATGAAGAGTGAGCTTTCACTCTCACTCTCTTACTTGATTTCAATCTACTGTTAAAATAATAAAAAGGCTTCCTCACACTTGTGTGTTGGCTGCCACTTAATACAACTATACGAGGATTATTCTCACGTAATTATAATACGTCATTTGTGTACGTGAGAATTCTAAAATTTTCTATTATTGAAATTTTTTTAATCGATATTCTGTTTTCTTTTTTTCCTTTTTTAGAGTATCTGGGAAAATAATGGAGATATGGCTTTCTCAGCCCTGATGCTTTTTCATAGAGAATTTCGAGGTGTAAAAATGAGAATTTGAACGAAAACGATCTAGGGTAACATGACCAATAGATGGACGATTAAAGGAAATATCAGATTTCATTAATTCACATGAAATTGGCAAATGACGTTGAAAAGTTGCAGAAAAGAATGATGTACAGAAAAATATACAGTGAATCGACGAAAAATCAATTAAACTTGAATAATGTAGAAATAATTGAAGAAAATCAAGGAAAAAGTGGAAAATAACTCAAATCCCCAATACATGGACAGTTGCATATTTGCAGTGTTATGATTTCAAATTTCGATCAATCTGTATGTAATAAATAGTTTAGGGCTGGGAAGCTCGACTTTGACTTTGGTCGAGAATCGACTTTTCACCTAGAATAATCGACTTTTTAGAATCGAGTTGTACACCTCCAAGTCGACTAGAATCGATTTTCGATCGATGACTTTTCGATTTTTTTAATTTACAAAGCGCCGCCCGGTCCATGTCGTTGTTTTTTTTCCTTTTTAGCTGAACTCCCATTTCAATCGATGAAGATATGTAGTTCTCTCAATTATTCAATCTCAATATTTAATTTTAATCAATGTTCAGAGTCATATAACGTGCAATTTCTCGAGAGAATATGATTTATCGAATGATTATCAATGATACTGATGTGTGCATTAGTTAATAAATTTTTTTTTTAATATTTAAATATTATTTTCTATTTTTGAGAATCTAAAAGTCAAAAAGTCGATTTTCAGAGGTGATTAATCGACTTTGAGAATCTTGAAGTTTCGAGTCGATTTCAAAGTCAAAAGTCGACTTTTCACGGGCCTTTTCCATCCTTAAAATAGTTTATGAATCTATATGAATGTAATAATCAGGAATTAACGTGAAAAGTATAAGAATCATTCATTTATTTATGAAAATTCTCGATAATAGAAACCGTCCATCTTTTGGTCAGTGTCCACCTATTGGTCGTGTGACCCTATCTCGCTTAGTTACCGAGATAATGTAAAAAACCTGCTGAAATAATTTTGATTTTTCTGAAAATTTTGTGTTTTTTTTGTCATTCATTTTTTTTTATATTTCGGAAATTAAGTGAGATAGAGCAATTTTGTCGTAAATCTCTTCCGAAGCTTTTGGAGTTCCTTAGAAAACAAGGATTCAGGACAATATCGCTCTATCTCGCTTAATTTCCCAGCTATTCTCAAAAAAATGAATGACAAAAAAATAAAAAATTTAAATTTTCAAAAAAATCAATTTTTTTCTGCCAGTTCTTCTCGGAATATTTCGGAAATTAAGAGAGATGAGGCGATTCTGTTCAAATCCTATTTTGTAGCTCTCAAAATTTCCTACAAAAAAAGAGTAAAATCGCCTCATCTTGTTTAATTTCCCAGACATTGCCAAAAAAAAAATAAAATAAAAACGTGAAATTCCCAAATTTATTTATCTTGCATTTAATTTCGATTAATTCTGTCTGATCCAAGTTAATTCAATTTATTATTTATTAATTTAGGACTGAAGGAAATTCAGAATGGATCTGGCACTTGTCATATGTATTTATGAAAAATATGTACAGCCCACTCGGAGCGATAAGATTACACTGCATTATGTACTGTACATTAGGCGGTTCTTTATCTTTAACGTATATATATACATACATATATGTATATATAAATATATAAACATGTGTAATGAAGGAAACTACGATTGTCAACTTTGTCGCGATTTTGATGAACGAATTTTTGGAGAAATTCCATTTATTTAAGTAAAAAAGTAAATTCCGAGTAAGGTTTTTCGGGCTTACGTCACGTTCAAAATCAATATATATACATATATATATATATAAAACCGCGATATTCAAGTCGCGAAGAGAAATGTCAACAGCGTCGTCGTTGCCAGACAATTTTTTACAAAAAATTTTCAAAACCACGAGGAAATGATAACGATAAATAATGATTGTTGAGACGTTTGTGACGTAACGTAAAATGACGAATTGTACAAACAGGCGGTAAAGTTGAAATAATGAGAAAAAAAAAATATTATGGAAAAAAAAAATGGATTAATACAATGTTAAGTTCATGGTATTTTTCTGCTCCATGTGGCATCAAAGTGAGCTTGAAAAATTTTACAAAGCGTGAAATAATTCCACGGAATTTCATTATCACGATGATAATGAAGGTGAAAGAGAGAAGGAAAAAAAAAAAAAAAATTGCGCAATCAATGGAGTGAATTACTAAATGATTTTTCGAAATTATCCGCCTCATGATTTTCTCATGCTCTGAATTTATCTTCTCTTTTTCACTATTTTTTTCTCTCTCTTGTGTCTCATTTTGGACGCGAGGGCATGACACGAATGCGGAACTTCTTTTTTTTTTTATTTTATTTCATTTCTCGTTCACTCTTTGTTTTGTGATATACCGTTACGGATCCTCGGCCACTCGGCACGCCACCCGCTTCTTGTCCGGTAGACTTGAGTTCAAAAGGAGTTTGTAGGAATTATATGCCTTTCCCTTTTGATGATTCCATGCATTTTAATAAAGACGAAGGAAATCCTTGAGAAAGAATTATTATGATTCATGTTAAAATATTTAGAAATTCTGGCGGATTTTTTCTTTGCACTTTAGAAATATTCTGGCGATTAAGCGAGATAGAGATGCTTTTGCCTCAATCCTTTTTTGTAGAGAATTTCAAGACAGAGAAAAGCATCATTAGTTTTCGAAATATTCTCGAAAAATGACAAATTTCGAAAAAATCCATTTTATTTCACCAGTTCTTTAAAGATATCTCGGAATCTAAACGAGATAGAGCAATCTTCATGGCAACCCTTTTGTAGAGAATTTCAAGAGCTAAGAAAGGTGTTTCTATGAAAATCGCCCTATCTCACTTAAATTCCGAGATATTCCCAAAAAACTGGTGATAAAGCTCAAAAAAATTGGTTTCAAACCCAAAAAAAAACAAATTTTCAGATAAATTGATTCAATTTTATCACCACTTTTTTAGAAATATCTCGGAAAGTTAGTGAGATAGGGCGATTTTGCCTCAATTCTTTTTTTCACAGTATTTCAAGAGTTACAAAAAAGGATTCGTGAAAAATTGCTCTATCTCGCTTAGTTTCGAAAATAATAATCCAAAAAACTCCAATCAAAATAAAATACAAAATTTTCTAATTATTAGCTATAATTATCTCTTTACCGCTAAATTCATCTGCATTTGACTCAAAACCTTTTTCCTCTATTTTTCAAGGGTGCCAGAGTATGGGTGCCACATCCAGAGAAGGTTTGGGAAGGTGCTGTCCTCCTCGAGGACTACAAAAAAGACCGTACAACCCTAAAAGCCCACACCGAAGACTCAAAAGACGAGCGAATAATCTCCATAAAATCCGACTCAGATTTGCCACCACTTCGAAATCCCGACATTTTAATCGGTGAAAATAACTTGACGTCCCTGTCATTTCTCCACGAGCCAGGAGTCCTCTACAATCTCCAAGTCCGTTTCCAACGACACTCTATCTACACATACTGTGGTATAGTACTCGTTGCCTTCAATCCATACGATGAATTACCAATTTACGGTAACGACACAATATGGGCTTATCGTGGTCAGGCAATGGGCGATTTGGAGCCGCACATATTTGCTGTTGCTGAAGAGGCATACACAAAACTCGAACGTGAGCTGCATGATCAATCAATCATTGTTTCTGGTGAATCTGGTGCTGGTAAAACTGTATCAGCCAAATATGCGATGCGTTATTTTGCGACTGTCGGTGGATCCTCAACCGAGACACAGATTGAAAAAAAGGTCCTTGCATCATCTCCCCTCATGGAGGCTTTTGGAAACGCTAAAACAACGAGAAACGACAATTCCTCGCGTTTCGGTAAATTCATAGAAATCCAATTTAACAAGAACTACCACATTTCCGGTGCTAGCATAAGAACATATCTCCTAGAAAAATCAAGGGTCGTCTTTCAGGCACATGACGAGAGGAATTATCATGTTTTCTATCAACTATGTGAT
This sequence comes from Aleiodes alternator, assembly GCA_963921955.1. NCBI lineage: Eukaryota > Metazoa > Arthropoda > Insecta > Hymenoptera > Braconidae > Aleiodes > Aleiodes alternator. The sequence goes on from OY998098.1 coordinate 16,578,425, forward strand.
GCTGCAAAAAACTGCAGTTCATTAAAAAATAGATTGAAGGATCTGCACATTGAGGACGGAATGAGTTTTCACTATTTGAATCAAGGAAACAACTTTTCGATCGATGGACTCGACGATTCAGTCACTTTCCAGGACACACTAGCAGCTTTGGGAAGATTAGGGTTTGATTCTAAACAGCAGGATGAGGTTTTCAGAATCCTGGCTGCAGTCCTGCATCTAGGAAATGTGGAGATCTCCAATAAAATCGATAAACAGGCGGATTCTGAAGAGGACACTGATGCCTGTTATATCTCACCTAAAAATAAGCATCTGCTGATTCTCGCTGATCTAATGGGGATTGATCCTGCAGCAATGCGAAAATGGTTGTGTCATAGGAAAATTGTGTCTATGAGAGACGTTATTCTGAAGCCAATGAGCGCTGATCAGGCAATTGGAGCACGTGACGCTCTAGCAAAGCACATTTACGCGGAACTCTTCAATTTTATAGTTCACGGTATCAATGAGTCGTTGAGAACAAAAACAAAGGCTGGATGCTTCATTGGTGTACTCGATATCTACGGATTCGAGACGTTCGACACTAATTCATTTGAACAATTCTGCATAAATTACGCCAATGAAAAATTGCAGCAGCAGTTCAATCAGCATGTCTTCAAATTGGAGCAGGAAGAGTATTTGAAGGAAGAAATTGAATGGACTTTTATCGATTTCTACGACAATCAACCCTGCATCGATCTGATTGAAACGAAATTAGGAATCTTAGATTTGTTGGATGAAGAGTGCAGAATGCCGAGAGGTTCTGATGACTCGTGGGCCGAGAAGCTCTACACAAAATGCGCAAAATCCAAGCACTTTGGGAAGCCGAGATTCGGTACAAGTGCCTTTTTAATCCACCATTTCGCTGATTTAGTAACCTACGAAACCGGCGGATTTTTGGACAAAAATAGGGACACAGTCATGGAAGAGCAGATCGATGTTCTAAGATCAAGCAACAATAAATTGCTGAAGCAACTGTTCACAGACGATCCACCAAAGCTGTCCGTTCCCAATCAATCACGCGTTAAAGTATCAGCTCAAAAGCCAACAGCTCCAGTTAACCCAAAGCAGAACAAAAAAACCGTTGGCTCACAATTCCGTGACTCTTTGAACATGCTGATGTCAACGCTGAATGCAACAACTCCTCACTATGTACGTTGCATAAAGCCAAATGACTCTAAAGAGTCATTTGAGTATGATGCTGTACGTGCTGTACAGCAGTTACGTGCATGCGGTGTTCTCGAGACAATTAGAATATCAGCCGCTGGTTTTCCAAGTCAAAGGACTTATGGAGACTTTTTCCAGCGTTATCGTTGTCTGTGTCCTTACAAGAAGATCATCAGGGACGATCTTAAAGAGACGTGCAGAAGAATACTGAAGATCTACATAAACGACGACGATAAGTTCAAATTCGGTAAGACCAAGGTCTTATTCAGAGCTGGACAAGTAGCTTATTTGGAGAAATTGAGGGCTGACAAGCAGAGAGACGCTTGCGTTATGATCCAGAAGATCACCCGAGGATTTATCCATCGAAATCGATACATGTCGATCAGAAGATCAATTCTGGGGCTGCAGAGGTACGGTCGAGGATGTCTGGCGCGGAAGAAGGCGCAGGCAGTTAGGAGGGAGCGAGCTGCTGTCAAGATTCAGAAGACGATCAGAGGCTGGCTAGCACGATCCCGATACAGGCGGATAAAGAAGACGATAGTTAAGCTGCAGACATACGCAAGGGGATTGTTAGCTAGAAGAAGGTATCATGTTATGAAGGACAATGCCGCTGCAATAACGGTTCAACGATTCGCACGTGGTTACTTGGTGCGAAGAGCTTGCAAGAAGAAGATCAGGAACATAATCATCGTTCAATGCACTGTGCGTAAGTATCTTGCTAGAAGGATCTTCCGGAGGCTGAAGGCTGAAGCAAGAAGTGTGGAACACGTAAGATCTCTTAATAAAGGCCTTGAAAACAAGATCATATCCCTGCAGCATAAGATCCAAGCGATTACAGAGGAGAACAAGGGCCTTAAAGTCATTCAGATAGAAGCTGTCGAATTGAAGTCAAAATTAGAGGGACTGAAGGCGCTGGAAGCTGAGAATAAGAGACTCGTGTCTCTCGTTGCGGAAAAGGAGAAGGAACTAGAGAAAATGGGGAATGACATTAAAGTCGAGCGAGATGAGAAGATGGATTTGCTGCTGGAGCGAGAGAAGCTGATTCAAGAGAAGGAGGAGGAGTACAAGAAGCTTCTCGAAGAGTCTGAAAAATTGAAACGGGAATTGTCGTCAGCCAATGAGAAGTTGAAGTCAAATCAACGTGGAGCGGAGGAGAATCTCAAGTACAGATTGGAGCAGGAGAAGGATTTGCTGTTGATGGACCAGGACCAGGATCGTGGTGCTTATCAGCGGCTATTGAAGGACTATCAGGAGTTGGAGGAGCAGTTTGAGGCCATGCAACGCAAATTTCAGCATCAAGTGCCGGGGCACTCGAGGTCATTGAGCAATGCATCCAGCAGCAGCGCTGGTACTGGACAAGCCGCGTCTACGGAACTTGCGCCAGATGATCAGAATATCGATTTTGGATATGGATCTGTGAGATCGACTATATCGTCGTCCACGCCTTATTCCAGGGTCGAGACTATCGACTGGAATCAGAGGAGATCGGAGAGTCCTCCGGATGGAGAGGCACAGCCTGTCAAGTCACCGCCTGAAGTTAATGGAGGGATTTTGCCACCACCTGTTGATATTGGGTTGGTGCTGAAGCTGCAGCAGAAGCTGAAGGATGTTGAGAGTGCTAATGGGAGATTGGTGAGGATGGTGGAGGATCTTGAGAGGGACAGTCCTGAGGATCCTCTTCGAACGCAGGATACGTTTAGGGTAAAAGCGGTTTTTCACCCTTTTTTTTTTGAATTTTTAGTGTCTTTTATTGAAATATTCATTTTTTCTTCAATTTTATATTGTAGTTGGAGGAACTGGAAATGGAAAATGCTCAATTGAAGAAGGATCTCACTTCTTTGAGGCAGACAGTCGCCGAGGCTGATACTGGCACTGTACAGAAGCATCTTATAGGTAATTGTCGTTTTTTTTATCCTTTTTTTCTTCTTAATGGTAAAAGAATTCTGGAAACGTGTAATTAACTTGATACTCTTCTCGATATTCTTTAGGGCAATTTGAGGCGCTCGAAGAGGAATTGGAGAGAAGAAGAGAGGAATGCATTCAATTGCACAGTGTTTTAGCTGATCATACGAGAAGAATGAAGAGCCTTGGATCTAACTATGGTAGAGACGTTGATATAATAAATGAGGATGGTGAACTGGTTCTGGCATTTGAAGCACAGAAGAAGATAAATCGTCAATTGGAGGATGAATTGCAGGCCAAAGAAAAAGGCTGGCGATCACAGAGAGACGAGTGGAGAGATGAAATTGATCGTTTGCAGGAAGAAATACAGAAACAACAGAAATTGTTGTCTGTTAATCTCAGTAGAACACCGCAGACACAGACTGAGGCTTTTATGCAGCATGAAATAGCACGGTTAACATCAGAAAACTTGGTGAGTTATAAAAATTCAGTAGAAAAAAAAAAACATGAATAAAGCGAATTTATGGAATGTTTCTGTTTTGCAATTATCATTTTAGGATTTGCAAGAGAGGTACGATAAAATTGCGGAGGAGAATCACAGACTGAAGAAGAGGTGCAGAGTACTGGCGAAACGTCTTCGAGATGCTGGACGTAAGTTTCATTTTGTCATCCTTTATTTACGTTTTACGTATGAAATTAAAAACAAGAAAAAAAATGAACCTGCGAATCACAATTATCGATTATTTTTTTTTTAAGAATGAAGGTCTCTACGAAAAAATCTGAAAAAATTACACAACAATGTAGACATATCGAAGTATGTTCTCAAATTTTTTCAGATTTTTTCGCATACTCCTTCACATTGAAAAGAAAATCCTAAATAATTTTGCCCTAAAGGTCTATTTTACCCCAATTTTTTCCAATTGAGAAAAAGCGATTGCTATAAATAGTTACATATTTAATATTAATACGGGACGGTTTTTGCAATATTTTCAAAATTCACGCACTCATAGTTGAGGAAAGTGATCCAACGGATATACCAGAGGCACCAAAGCCCCGTCCATATATGATAACGGGACCTGGTGAGTTGGACAAGTGAATCTACGTCGTCTCCATAATAAAAATGACTATTCTCATCGTCCATTCGTCAATGAAAAATAATCGTCATTAGATTAAGAAACCATCATTATCAATTTCACGAATCGCTTAACTCGTTAAATTACAGTCATCACATATATCAAGAATTTCCCGAGTTAATTTCCATCAAAATCATAATCCATTAATTTCCTTAAAAATTCCATAAAATTAAATTTAACAAAAAATTTCTCTTTCTTTCCCAGTACCAGATAATGTGGAGGCACCAGTATCGGATCAATCGATAATTTCAAATGAATCATCAACCAAAAACGGTGCTATAATGCCAGCAATAAGGAAGAAAGAACGAGATTACGAGGGAATGTTTGAATTTAAGAAAGAAGACATAACTATGGTAATACGACATCTCGTAATCGAATTGAAACCGAAAGTTGCAGTTACTCTACTACCAGGACTTCCTGCATACATTCTCTTTATGTGTATACGTCACACAGACTGTATAAATGACGACGACAAAGTAAGATCACTGCTAACTGGTTATCTAAATGCTGTAAAGAGAGTTGTTAAAAAACGCGAGGACTTTGACTCATCTGTACTGTGGTTGAGCAATACACTACGTTTATTACACAATATGAAGCAGTATTCCGGTGATAAACCATTTCAAATTGAGAATACACCGAGGCAAAATGCCCAGTGTTTGCGTAATTTTGATTTGAGTGAATACAGAGTTGTATTGAGTAATGTTGCACTTTGGATATTCAACAATATCATGACACTTTTGAAGGAGAGAATACAGGCGCTTACAGTTCCTGCACTATTGGAGCACGAGGCAATAACCGGCCTCAATTCCAACAAAAGAGGTCTTGCTAGATCCTGTTCAATGGGCGAAGAGCCGGAATCAACTCAGCAAAAGCTGGATAAACTTCTCGATGAATTATCAGCTGTTCACAAGACTCTGCAGTATCACGGAGTCGATCCCGAGATAATTGCCCAACTTTTCAAGCAAATGTTCTACTTCATGTGTGCAAGTGCACTCAATAATCTACTTTTGAGGAATGAACTCTGTCACTGGACCAAAGGCATGCAAATAAGATACAATCTCAGTCATCTTGAGCAATGGGCAAGAGATCAGCATCTTCCAACAGCTGCTGAAACACTTCAGCCAATTATACAAGCCGCACAACTTCTTCAGGCACGTAAAACTGATGAGGATGTCAATTCAGTTTGTGAAATGTGCAATAAACTAACGGCTAATCAAATTGTTAAGATACTTAATCTTTATACACCGGCTGATGATTTTGAGACACGTGTACCGGTTTCTTTTATCAAGAAAGTGCAGGCAAAATTGGAGCTACGGAGAGAAAACAACGAACAGCTTCTCATGGATCTCAAGTATTCGTATCCCGTGAGATTTCCGTTTAATCCATCGAATATACGACTTGAAGACATCGAAGTACCTGAGGTACTAAATTTACCGATGCTCAAGAAGGTTTAAGGGAATGGTTTTTTTTTTTGAAGATTCTCTTCGCGTTTTGCGCGTCTGCGGCATGTTTGTGTGTAAAAAAAAAGAAGCGCCTGAAGTATTCCAAAGTTCACGTTTGGATGGATTGTGTCCATTGTTTTTTTTTTTTGTACAATTTTTCTGTTTCCTAATTTATTTATTACAAAAAATAGTTCATAATCACACGTTAAATCATTTCGTTCGATTAGATTAGAAAAAAAAGGTGGATTATGAGCGTAAATTAATAAAAGTGCGATTTTTATTGTTTAGTAATTGTTGAAGATACTTAGTGAACGACCAATTGACGTGATTATGAATTATTAGAGAGAAATAGGAAAAAAAGATGAAGATGATGAGGTGAAGAGATAGAGTCGTTGCCATTACACGTAATGAACCTGGCGATGCACATTCCATAATGCAATTAAATTTTTTTTTTTTCAATCATTAGAATCCCATAGGACGAGTAGTTTTCATCGGCCCGCGGGATGCTTATTTAAATTATTAAAAAAAAAAGGAAAAAATCAATTAAATTGCCTTGCGTGTACACAATTTCATTTTATAATGAAATTACTTTTGAAAGAAAAGATGATGAAGAGAAAAAAATATTTAATAAAAAAAAATATTAGGCAATATTTATGAATTGGCCAGTGAAAATAATATTTTTGTTATAAACAATAATTAAAGTGGCCAAAATAAATGAATTATATTGGCGAAATTATGAAATGTTGGATCATGAGAGAGATATATCTGTTACGTTATCAACTTGAAAGTGTATTTAAAAAAAAAAAAAAAAAGAAAATTATGAGAATGAAAAAGAATGTTGTGCCATTTACAATTATAATTAAATTATGGAAAAATTCTATTGATTTTTCGTAATTTTTTGTGTTTTTCGTCAATCAAATTAAATTGATCTGTGATTAATGGAAAAGAGGAAAAAAAAAAGATAATTAAATTATAATTTGCATTCCGTGATTCCCTGGCTTCCGATAAATTGCCTCATAGAACATGTATTCCCCTTTGAAAAAAAAGGCACCTAGTGATAACTGCGACATTCCTAGAAGTACCATACAATTTTTTGTTCATAATAAAAGACATGAAAATACATTATAAATTGTTGTTCCAATAATTAGCCCTCATCATTCATATAAATGAAAAAAATTTAATTTTTTTATTTTATTAATACAATTTTTTATTCCGCCTTATATAAATAAACATTAGAGTGTGTGTGTTTTTTTTGAGAAATTAATGAGAGCGCGTAGAAATTTTATAAACGTGGATGAAGCGAAGAAATTTGCAATTAAAAAAAAAATATCTAAATTAGTAATCTCCAGGATCGGCTGGTGATCGAATATCGTCGATCTTTAGAATCATCTTGACTAACTGTGTAGCCAATAATATCTGCTGAGTTTTGCTGTTCAATGATTCAATGACATTCTGTGCTTTCATGTCAGTTGTACCACAGTTCATGCAATCAATACCGAGAGCTGGATTTTTCTCAGACAATTGACGAGCTTTGGCTTCTGCCAGAGTGTCAACCGATGATAAACCAGCATTTTCAGCAAGTGCCATTGGTATTGCTTCAAGGGCATCGGCAAATGCACGGAATGCATACTGCTCCAGTGAACTGATGCTGTCTGCATGAGCTGCACAAACGAGAGCACATGATATTTCAGCTGCACCACCGCCATAGACAATTCTCTCGTCTGTCACGAGATTTCGAACTGCACAGAGAGCATCGTGGATTGACCTCTTCGCCTCTTCCACAATCTGAAATGACAATACGTTATTAAATTCCAATAAAATCATCAATTATATCAATTCTGCTCTGAATTTTTTTTTTTTAATTTCTTTGATTTTCTTAATGATTTGAAAATTATTTCGAAAATTCTGGAAAGTCCCAAATATTGAAATGAAACAGATTTTAGTTCCTGTTTTACTTAAATATTTCTTTACCATTTGATTTCCACCGCGGATGAAGATGGTAACAGCACGCGAATTCTTGCACTCCTCGATAACCAACATTTTGTCCTTTGTTGTACCGAATGAGAGCTCCCTGACTACACCAGCATATCCAAGCTTATCTGGGGTTAATTCCTCGAACCTTGGAACGATTCTTCCGCCAGTGGCAATGGCGATAAGCTGAAATTCACAAAAAAATGTTAATTAAACTGTGTTAATACACGTCACATAAAAAACGAAAGGGCTTAAGTGCTATATATGAGCACAGCACTTTAGCCACTTTGTTCCAAGGCGAGGGGATAAAATTTTATGATTCTCGATTGAATCGTTAGGATTTCCTCCTCTTTTTCCAGAGCCCTCAGATCTCATAATCAATGATTCATTGGAGCCACTACGAGTACCAAATCGTAGAGCTAGGATTTGAGATAGTATCTATCGTATTCACAGCCTCCGGATTCCTGCGAGGGATTCCAAAGGATGATTATACTTTAGAGACCCACAAATCAAAGGCTCTGACGTATCTAGTATCGCTCTCCTCAAACGCTTGAGTTTCATCATTGGGCAGTAATTCTGGAGTAATTCTAGGCTCAAAGGTGGGCTTTAGAGCTTATTTATTATTTTTAAATGAAAAATAAGCTCTTTATTTTTTATTATAAAACAAAAAATAAGCTTTTTTTTTCTTTTATAAAATAAAAAATGAGTTTTTCATTTTTTATTATAAAAAGAAAAAAAAAACAATTCTGAAGTAAATCTGGCGATTTTTGCTCTCATTCACCTCAATCTCTGGTCCTCCAACCCATCGCACAGCCGGCAGCTGTTTCTGAAGAAGCAGATGATTAGCCTCGTCGTCAAAGCCCCATTGGCAAATAGCTAATGTAGCACCAGCTGACTTGACTTTATCAACCATTTCAGTGAATTTTTCCTTCTCGTACTCTCTCAATTTTTTGTAGTCCTCGACAGATGTTACGTCGAGCTTGTGTTTGGTTTTTGGCTTCGGTGGCTCAAATGGACATGTGAGAATGGCCAATTTTACTTCGTGTAGTTTCTAAAAATGAGGAATTTGTTTATTTAAAAATTCGGAAAAAATCTTCTTTTCAAAGAAATTCTCGGGAGAAAAATGTAGCAGCAATTGTTGATAAATTTCATCTTTTTTTATCTGATAAAATGAGAATAAACAACTGTTGCGTTAATTTTGCGTGGTGTCTGAACAGAACGTACATTGAATGTTCATCCTGAAATTCTCCGCGCAATTATTTTCATTTATTTAGAAAAAAAAAGAAATTTTTCGTTACCTTAGGCATCTGGGGATGACTGAAGTCCTTGTCCACGACGACTCCACGAACCAAAACAGTGTCTTCCAGTCTTCCACCGACTTTTCCCTCCAGTTTGATCAGTTCAAAATTAACATCACGCTTCTCAAGATCAGCTACTGCCATCACGGCATTCACAGCTATTTCTGCCATTTGTCTGTGGCATTTGTTGATGCTGAAATTCAATAAAAATAATTAGTATTACGTTTGATGATAGGAGAGAATGAGGCAAAATGGACCTCTGTAACAGCATGATTCAGGATTTTTTTTCGGAGTGAAGGACTTGATAAAAAAATCTGAAAAAAATTGAGAAGATGCTCCAATATGTCGGGATTGATGGTGAATTTTTTGGGATTTTTCGGCAGAGAGCTCCACTCTCAAAAAAAAAATCCCAAATTATATTAACCAACAGATCCATTTTGCCCCATTTTCCTCTATTAAAAATAGCAGACATCAGACAATTTTGTGGGTTTTTCTTCTCTTTCAACAGATAAATACTCGAAAAAATGAATGAAAAATAACCACAAGTAAAAAATTCAAAAATCTACAAGTGCAAATTTTTCAAATATTAAAAAAAAAATCTAAAAGTTGCTAATTTCATCATCATTTGGTTCCAATTTCTTGAACAGTTCTCTCAATTAATTACATTTTGGAGCCAATGGTGGTCATGGCGGTTTTGATAAGTGGCTCCAAATTCTTCGGATCGACCGGGAAAGATTCGGCGATGCGGTTCAAATGTTGAACAGCACATTGCGCAGCCAGTTCGAAACCATCGGCAATCCTAATTGGATGGATACCCTTGTCCAAAAGTGATTCAGCCTGTTCCAGCAGTGCTCCAGCAAGTACTACAACTCCAGTTGTACCGTCTCCAATCTCATCGTCTTGAGACTGAGACAACTGTACCATGAGTTTGGCGATTTCATGATCAACGTCCATTTTTTTGAGGATTGTTGCACCATCGTTGGTTACTGTGACGTCACCATCGGGACTGACCATCAATTTGTCGAGACCTTTTGGACCCAAGGATGAACGCAGGATGTTCGCAATGTTGCGAGCAGCATAAATGTGAGACTATAATGATTTTTAAAAAATGATTTATTAGAGTAGGATGATAAAAACTTTGAATTTTATTGCAGGAATAGTAGTTTGGGATGAAATTCAGTAGTGAAGAGGTAAAACATGAGAATGTAAGTTAATTTTGCCTTCCTACAATTTTTTATACACAATATACACAATGTATACGCTAAAAATAACAGACATTTGCCAATTTTTTAATTTTTTTCCTGTTAACAAATAAATTATTTCAAAAAAAATTATGCATATTCAGTAAATTCAAAAGACTACAAATGTGAAGTTTCTATAGGGGAGAGTGGGGCAAAATGGACACTGTAATGAAACGTTTAGAGATGGATTCTTTGTGATGATTCTATCGAGAAGCTGAGGAAATTTTAGCCGGAAAACGAGTGTGAGATGTTTTTTTTTTTCGATTTTTTGGAGAATTCTATATTTTTCGGCATTTTTGAGGGGTAAAGCCTTTCTTTTTTTGTAAATTTTCAGTTTTTTGCAAATATCTCTGGTTCTATTTGTCGTAGCAATTCGGGGCTGGTCTCGAATCAAAGGTGAGCTCATTTCCCATCGATTTATGGGGTTTTTAATTCAAAAATATCAATTTTTAGGATAGTTATAGGCCAAAAACGGTTTCACAGAACTGTTTCACAAAAATGCCCATTAATACTTAAAAAATTGATATTTTTCAATTGAAAACCCCATAAATCGATGGGAAATGAGCTCATCTTTCACCTGCTGTCGGAATTTTTACGCTACGACAAATAGAACCGAAGATATTCTCAAAAAACTGAAAATTTTCAAGAAAAGGAGGGGTTTTACTCCTCTGAAATGCTCAAAAAAGTCAAACATGCCAAAAATTCAAAAAAATTAATTCCGGCACTTATTTCCTACCTAAAATTCCCTCAGCTTTTCAATGAAATCATCAAAGACAATCTACCACCATTATTTCTATTAATTTGAAAAGTTTTCCACAATATTTGCCTACAAAGTCAGATGTGCCCATTTTGCCCCACCTTCCCCTATGTATATTTTTTACAATAATTTATTTGTTTAAAAAATCCAAAAAATTGTCAGATGTCTGCTAATTTTATGGTCATACGAAAATCCGTTCAAACTCTTCGCTACAAAATTTCTGGATCTCGTGGAGAATTTCCTTATATGGGCACACAATGGAAAACTCGTGACGCCTAAAATATTTCAATAAAACTCCAAAAATAATTTAAAAAAAAGGCTACACCTTCTCGTGCTCATTTTTTTCCCTAAGAATCATTCAAAAATGAGCAAAAAAAACTCTAAAAACGTATTTTCCTTAAAAAATCAAAATTTTCGTCGTTAATTACTGGAATTTTGGACACATAATGGCTGCCATCACGTGGCAAAAATAGAATTACTCCATTTACTCCCAAAAAAACGACATAATTCAACAAAAAAATCCTTTTTTCTTGTATTATTTCTTTCCCAAAAACTTAAAAAATTTAATTCAATTCGTTGCCACAATTTTCTTCAATTTAATGTAATTTAAATTTAATAAAAAATAATTTATGAAATTCTCACCTTGATCGCATCGTTGCCGGTGAGTCGTTTTTGCTTATCCTGGTCCCGCAGGATAATAAATGGCCTACCGTATTCATCAAAAGCGATGGATCCCGGAATGGCATTCATTTTATTTAATTATCTTATTAAAAAACAAATTAATATATTTTCAATTTTACCAATTTCTATTAAAATTGAATTCAACTGGCGAGACTCGTGTTTCGCCTATCAAGACTCCATTTTCTTTCTCTGAGGGTGGATCTCAGAGTCCTGCGCATGCGCAGTCACCTTCACTTGATTCGTATTTCGCCGCTTCACGCCGGAAATGCGCGCCTTCGGAGCGCGGGAAATTCAAATGATTTATTTCATAAATTCCATTTAAATCTGCAAAAAAAAAGGGAATATTCAGTGGAAAATCGAAAAATGAAGGAAAAAAAGGAAAAACTCACGTTTTAACTCCAGAATTTATTACAAAAATGCATTTTGGAAAATGATTTTAACGTTTTTTTTTTCGTGTTGGCAGCACTGACATATATATCTTGGCGGTTCGCCACCACGTGACTGCAATGGTGTTTATATTTTGGTTTTGATAGCTGAAAATAAGACAAATGGACTTGAAAGAAGATATAAAATCTCAAAAAATTAAAAAACAGAAATATATTCCGTTATTAAAAAATTATGATGTGCCACGAGGAAAAATCAAGACGCATGTCATGGAGAAATTACTGCTCGAGAGATTATTTGGTAAAAAAAAGCAATAATTTTTGATGATTATGAAATTAGCAGACATCTGACAATTTATTTGAAAAAAAATTATTTAAAAAGATATAGGGGAAGCTGGGGCAATACGGACATGAGGGGTAAAATGGACACATTTGAGTTTTTATGCATATATTATGAAAAAATCTTTAAATGAATGAAAATATTGGAGATGGATTTTTTTTTAATGATTCCATCGAAAAGCTGAGGAAATTTTAGTCGAGAAACATGTGCCAGAATTAATTTTTTTCAATTTTTTGAGAATTTGAGTTTTTCTGGCATTTTTGAGGGGTAAAAGTCTTTCGATTTTTGAGGAAATTCAGTTTTTTGGAAATATCTCTGGTTCTATTGGTCGTAGCGACCTGGGACCGAATTTAAATTAAAGGTGAGATCATTTCCCATCGACTTATAGGGTTCTGAATTCAAGCATCTCGCCTTTTCCCATAGTTATAGGGCAAAAACCGATGATCATAAATTTTTCACAAAAGTTCCCATAACTATCTGAAAAATCGATATTTTTAAATTCAAAACCCCATAAATCGATGGGAAATGATCTCACCTTTCATTTGAGATCGGTCTCATGTCGCTACGACCAATAGAACCGGAGATATTCCAAAAAAACTGAATTTTTTCAAAAATCAAAAGGCATTTACCCTCAAAAATCAAAAGGCATTTACCCTCAAAAATGCCCAAAAAAATCAAATTCTCAAGAAAATGAAAAAAAATCAATTCTGGCATTTGTTATCTGCCTAAAATTTTCTCAGCTTTTCAATAGAATCATCGGAAAAAATCTATCTCCAACTGTTTCATTACAATGTCCATTTTGCCCCACCTTCCCCTACAATTGCAATTTTTTTAAATTTCTGCATTTTCACATTTTTCATTTTTCCAAATAATTAATTCTCTTATTTCAAAACAAAGAAAGGGAAAAAGCTGAAAATTGCCAGAAATCTGCTATTTCCAGTTCAATTAATTCCAATTTAACGGACAAAGAAAAACCCATTAAATTTCAAATTTTTAAATTCTTTATTCAGCAATAATTCTCATTTTTTTCATGAAATAACACAGAAAAGCATTGACTTTCTGATGGTTTTCGCTAAAAATGTCGCTAAACACTTAGTTCAAAAATTCAATAAATTGAAGGTTTTCTTTTCCTATTAAGGGATAAGAATTTGAATTTTTAAACTAATTATTCGACGATATTTAGCAATGATTTCGTTATAAAAAGAGTAACAATGACTGGCATTTCATTAAAAAAAATCATAATTATTGCTAAACTATGGATTTGAAAATTTCAAATTTACTGGGTATTCTCTTACCCCTTAAACCTAAACTTCAAAAGTAAAAAATTGAATTAATCCCCTTTTTTCCTCTAGTTCTCGTCATCGTGGAGAAGATCAGCGAGAGTTCGAGCATGAGCCCTGAAGAAAAAATCGAAAAATTTTTGGACATTCTTCAGCACCACAAGCTCAAGCTGTACTTGTACCTACTAACAAGAAACGGACGTCCTCCAGAAACTCAAGAGCATTTGGAGTACTCTCGCCAAGAAAAGGTGGCGCACATTTTTCTCAACGGAATCTTCAGCAGCTGGGAAGAAGCCGCCACTTGGGTGAGAAAACAGGAGCTCACACTCTTCAATTGGCAGACTTTTAGCTTTTCAACTGAGGAAGCTATCGAGTTTATGGTAGAAAATGGTGCAACACCTCCGGAGGCAACGGAAGAAGAGAAGGAGAAGCTGAGAGAAAAACTGGAGACTTACAGAGAAGATAACGATGTCCGGAAACTGGAGGAAACGGTAATTTACAAGGTTCCATGGCAACTTGCGGTTGATTTGGGTGGAACTAGGAAGATTGCTCATCATCTGGGTGTTTGTTATGTTCCTGAGGAAAAGCTGAAAGGCATTCTGCCCACAATGTACGAGGAGCATCTGAAAAATGAGCAGAAAAAGGGCGTTTATGAAACTGCAGTTGCTTACGGTTTGGGAAATGTTCGGTTGGAGCATATAAGAGGCTTTCTGTTCTACGTGTACTCCATGAAAATGCGGGATTTTCGAAAAATCAGGATCAGCATGAACGCAATCGACAATTACGTAACTTCTTTTCCACCATGTGCTAGGATCATCCACGAGGAATTAGCGACTAAGTATCATCTCAAGTTCAATACACGCAAGCAGTACTGGTTGTTCTTGAAGGGAATTGGAACGGAAGCGAATGATGTTAGTGAATATATGCGCCAGCACTTTGTGGAAATGGGGATGATGAAGGAGCAGTCGTTTAAAGAGCATCACTACTTTATTCGCCTGCTCTTTGGACTGGTGGGAAGCTGTGTGGATTATGGGACACCAGATTGCGCCGATAATCTGCAGGATGTGAGGGGAAGTGGAGAAGTCAATGGATGCCCTTTTGGCAATCCTGGACAGGTGGACATTGAGGATTTGGACAAGAGGCTGACCAAGTGGAAAATTGGAGACACTGGTATTTTGAGGGTAATTTGGTGGGAATGGAATTGGCAGACATTTAACACGATTTTTTTGATTTTTTTTTTGTCAAATAAATTAATATAGAGGAAATGATTTTAAAAAATTGTAATTATAGATTTTTTAATTTTCTACATGTGCATATTTTTTTTCTAATTGTGTTTTTGATCTCCGTGTTTATAGATTGTTTTGTAGAAATCATGGGACGTTTGAGAAAATTTATTTAACAATACTAATTAATTGTCAAATGAACGACGTTTTGTCTGCTTTCTTTTTCTTTTTTTCTTTTTCTTTTTGTTAAAAGAAAAATAAATGGAGAATTGCATTGCACGTGATATGATATTTCAATAGCTTTGACAGCTAATCTATTAGCAATTTGTTTCCGAATGGATAATTATGGATGATTATTCATGTTCCTTTAAATATATTCAATTTAATTTAAAAAAAAAACCCAAAGGACAATTCCAATCTAATGAAGTTTCACCCAAGTTAAGACTTGAAAAAAGATCGAATTTAATAAATGAGATATTCAATCTAAATACATCATATCTTTCAAACTACATTTTCTTCGAAATAAAATGGTAAAGTGAAAGATATTTTTTCTGACTATGATTTTCGATCTTTTTTGATCATTTTAAATATTTTCCAACAGAAAAATTGAGATTTAAGATCTCAACGATAGTGCAGCTTTCATTCAGAACCAAAAGTCTGAAAATTGTTAGATGTCTGCTATTTTTGCTATCACATCGTCGTCTTAGGGTCAAAGGGACGTAAGTCCTGTGCATAAGCATAGCACTTACCTCCCTTTTTCTCTAAACCGACGATATGATTCAACATTTCTTTAATTATTCTTTGATAATAATTTTCTTTTTCCCCTTGCAGACAAACAGGAGATTCTCGAGCACCGGAGAATGGGAGACTGCAGCGAGGCGTGTTCAGCGTATTTCCGATCGGTCCATGAAAAACCCATTAATCAGGAAATTATCAACCCCTTGGACTTCTTCATGGCGAGTCGAGAGGTGATTCGCAGTAGATTAGAAGCCATTCCTGAGACAATAAATCCAGAACAGAAAGCGGGTTTCTCAGATGAGCATCTCAAGGCTCCATTGCCTGACTATCCTCACGTATTTTCGAAGGAGCTGAGAGCACGAATTCGGGGGACATTGAGTGCATTGGTGGACAGAGAGAAGAAGCAGCAGTCCAAAAAATTTGGAGAAGTGCAGGTTCAGAAGCCGGTGCAGGTCCAGAAAACGGTGCAGGTCCAGAAACCGGTACAGGTCCAGAAAAAAGCCGAAGTTCCAAAGCCAAAAGAAATCATTGCGTCTGTAGGGAAAAGGGTATCATTGATGCCGAAACCTTCTTCTTCTTCTTCTGCTCCAGCGCTTGAGTCTCCAGTCGCAAGAAACTTCATGCCAGCATCTCGTTTAGCAAAAGAAATCATTGCACCTGTGGGAAAAAGGGTATCATTGATGCCGAAGCCTTGTTCTTCTTCAATTCCTTCATCTTCCCAAGTGCCTAAATCTTCAGTTGCAAGAAAATTGGTCCCAGAATCCCATTTAGCAAAATTGCGACCACCTCCACCAAACAAGAAGCCTTCCCTAACCGAAGATGAACGTTCAGAGGCCAGAGATGTCCTGATGAAACAGGCGTTACAGCTCTTGGAAAAGGGAGATGTTTCCTGCCACCTAAAGGAGGATTCTCCAAGAGACATCCTGCTTAAACAGACACGATCGACCATAGAGGCAGATCTTTGTCCCGCGGGAAAGGCTCTAGTCGAACGAGCCTGTTCATCCCTAAAACCAGAAGTTTCAGTGACAACAGAAGTACTGATCGATGAAACTCTCTCTCATTTACAAAAGGACAAGTTCAAGAAGATCCTGACAGATATCGAAGCCACTCCAAGCGAAGAAGAGGAGGAAGAGGAGCCGAAGAAGGACTGGTCGAAGGGATGGAAAAAGAGGAAAAAGGCGGTGGTCTGGATACGAATAACCGAAGACGATCCGGATCCAAATGTCGAGGAAATGGGGAAAAATATGATGAAATTATTCAACAAAAATATTAAAAAATTGCCAACTCCACTTGATTCTAAACCGCATAGACCCGAGATTACATGCTCTTCTCTGAGAAAACGTAGGAAGAATGAGGACGAAGGGATGGAAGAAGAGGAAAGAGGCGAAGGTTTGGATACGAATGATTCGGAGATGATCTGAAGATGATCTGGGTCCAAATGTGGAGGAAATGGGGGATATCATGAGGAATTGTTAAAAAAAATATTGGAAAAATGTCAACTCCATTTGATTCCAAAGTGCATCAACCCACGAGTAAATGCTCTTCTCCAAGAAAACGGAAAAAGAATGAGGATAATGATTGTAAAATTGATGAAGCTATTTAATTTCTTGGAAAAACATGTTTTCTGGTTGAGGAGAATTTGTTGGAGGACACTTCTGATATTCTCTCGAGCCAATGAATTATCATTTTTCGTGTCTACAAGCTCTTCTACCGCATTTATTGACTCAATTAATGCAAAATGAGGAAACTTGATTGGGATTCATGGTAATAAGCTGCCTCAGCAGTGTGAAAAACAAGCAGACTATAAATCTCTGAGTAACTAAAGATGTAATATTGGAAAATTCTTGAAACACACACATACACACACACAAACTTTAATCCCCCGGAAACTTCTGCTTTTTCTTTTCGTGAAAATTGCAATAAATAGATAAAGTCAAAGAGATTCAGAATTTTTTTTTTTATCATTAAGTGTGTCTTTACTTCCGTCTAGATTTAATACTTCGTCGTGATTAATCCCTTTAATATGATATGATTAAGTTTTTCTTTCTCGGAAGATATTGTTGGCCGATAGCGCGTAGAGTTCTATTAAATGTTTAGCAAATAAAACAAATGGATTTTCTTATTTGCTTTTTTATTAATAAATTGTAAATGCCTTTTACTCGTTTATGTGTATATCACTCTGCCATTTGGCAATGAAATATGATTAACAATTTATTTATTATTGATGACGCATTGTCATTAATAATAAATACGTAGAATGAAAAAAAAAATATTATCTGATAAAAATGAGTATACACTAATTAGCGAGGGTATCAACCCCTTTTTTTATTACACTATTAAATGTTATTTGAGAGCTTTGAATTTTATTTGAAATTGGATTGAAGATGTGAGATGTGATACAGCGAATTCTTTTTTTTTCTACAATAATTGTGATTTTTTTCAATTTTTCCACTCTAATTCCAAGAATTGTTTATTTTTAACGTAAATTCGTTCTATACACGTATGCATTCACTCACGTTATTAGATATGATAATCGCCTGTGCTATTCTTTGATAAGACCTATCTTTATATAAAAAGTGAAGGCAGTATACTGGACCTGATCAGTTGTCTACATTACTTTGGTGAAGCTTTTTCGGATAATAGTGAATTTATTAATTTTTCTATGACAATGAATCGTGAGTAATGATTAATCGAAAGATATTATCTAGGGGAAAGTGGGGTCGAATGGGGATTCTGCTGAACCGAATTGAGATGATTTTTTTTTTTTTTTGATGATTTCATTGAGAAGTTGAGGGAATTTTCCGTGGACAACATGTGTCACAAGTGTTACTTTTATTTTTGGGAAAATTCGACTTTCTCGGAGACAAAACGAGGGTTAAACCCTTTTCATTTTCGTTTTTCTTCGATTTTTTTTCACTTTTTGGAGGATATTCTTGTTTCTATTGGTCGTAGCAACTTGCGGTCGGTCTTAAATGAAAGGTGAGATCATTTGCCATTGATTTATGTGGTTTTGAACGAAAAATGACTGATTCTTCAGGGATTTATGGACTTTTTTAGAAAAATTGGTTTTTGCTGGATAAGTACCATAAAAATGTTTTTTTTTTTTTGAAACCGCATATATTAATGGCCAATAATCTCACCTTTCATTCAAGACCAGCCCCAGGTCACTATGAGCAATAAAACCGGAGATATGCCTGAACAAGTGAAATTTTTCGATTTCGTAAAGCATTAGAGTTTCGATTTTTCTACGGAAAGAGTTGAATTTTTTAAAAAATTTTAAAAATAAATTTTGACGTGTGTTTTCTACGCTAATTTCTTCAGTTTTTTAATGGATTCCTCAGAAAAATTCAATTTCAAATATTTTCATTGATTTCAAGTTAT
The DNA here is from genome assembly GCA_963921955.1 of Aleiodes alternator. Taxonomy (NCBI): domain Eukaryota; kingdom Metazoa; phylum Arthropoda; class Insecta; order Hymenoptera; family Braconidae; genus Aleiodes; species Aleiodes alternator. The sequence continues at coordinate 16,597,395 of OY998098.1, forward strand.
TTTCTTCTTTTATAAATGAAGGGATAATTTTTTACAAATTTCTTTGAATTCATGTAGTGAATATTTAAAATTGAAAATTTTTGAAAATTCTCGCTCAGTATATCTGATGAACAGATGGCATGATTATCTCTCGCGAGATCGATTGACGTTTGCAGTGGTCAGTTAATATCAGTTTTTCGATAAACAATGTTGAAAATTCAGAAGAAATTATATGAAAAATAATCTCGGATGTACTTGACTGATAAACTTTTCAAAGTGTATTGATCGATTTTTTTATTTATTTTTTTAAGGGCATTGGGCCGTTGCTGTTTGCATAGCAGCAGCTCTGGCTGTAGTGGAGACAGATGCAAAAATCGATAAATCAGAAGAGATTATGGTACTGGAAAGGCTTATTGAAGAAATTGAGGTACCAACAGAGTGTCCTGAAGTGGATCCAATGAACACTACGATTCATCTGGCGTATCCGGGGGACTGTACTAAATTTTATGCATGTTCTAATGGACGAAAGATAATGATGCAGTGTCCTCTGATGGATCAGAAAGGTAATCGATTGTATTTCAATGTGAGGAAGCAAGTATGTGATTGGCCGAGACAGTCAGGATGCAAGAATTCGGCTGGAACAACAACTGCGAAGCCTAGTACGAATCATACAACCAGTCCTCCTACATCCACTTCTCAAATTTGGGAAACAACAACAGAATCGACGACTTTGAAGCCTACAACAGAAGTTAATATGACGACGCAGAGCACTGTTCCCTCTTCTACTTCACATATTTGGGAAACAACCACTAGATCAACTACTCTTAAGCCTACGACTGAGTGGGCAACAACTGCAAATAGCTCTGCGCCTTCTTCTACCACACAAACTTGGGTGACAACAACAGAATCAACGACTTTAGAGCCTACAACAGAAGTTAATATAACAACGCAGAGCACAGCTCCCTCTTCTACTTCACAAACTTGGGAAACAACTACTGGATCAACATCTCTGAAGCCCACAACTGAGGAGGAAACAACTACGCATAGCTCTGCGCATTCCTCTACCGCACAAACTTGGGAGACAACAACAGAATCAGTAACTTGGAAGCCTACAACAGAAGTTAATATGACGACGCAGAGAACTACTCCGTCTTCCACCTCACAAACTTGGGAAACAACTACTGGATCAACTACTCTCAAGCCTACGACTGAGTGGTCAACAACTACAAATAGCTCTGCGCCTTCTTCTACCTCACAAACTTGGGAGACAACAACAGAATCAACGACTCTAAAGCCTACTACAGAGGTAGATACAACAACACAAAGTGTTCTTCCTTCTTCTACTTCCCAAACTTGGGAAACAACTACTCTTAAGCCTACGACTGAATGGTCAACAACTACAAATAGCTCAGCGCCTTCTTCTACCTCACAATCTTGGGAAACATCAACAGAATCAACGACTTGGAAGCCTACAACCGAAGTTAATATAACGACGCAGAGCACTGCTCCTTCTTCTACCTCAGAAACTTGGGAAACATCAGCAGAATCAACTACTCCAAAGCCTACAACAGAAGTTAATGTAACCACACAGAGCACTACTCCTACTACCTCACAAACTTGGGAAACAACAACTGGATCAACTACCCTGAGACCCACGACTGAGGGGGAAAGAACTACGCATAGCTCTGCGCCTTCTTCTACCGCACAAACTTGGGAGACAACAACAGAATCAATTACTTTGAAGCCTACTACAGAAGTTAATATAACGACGCAGAGTACTACTCCGTCTTCCACCTCACAAATTTGGGAAACAACTACTGGATCAACTACTTTGAAGCCTACAACTGAGGAGAAAACAACTACACATAGCTCAGTGCCTTCGTCTACCTCACAAACTTGGGAAACAACAACAGGATCAACTACTTTAAAGCCTACAACTGAAGTTAATATAACGACGCAGAGCACAGTTCCCTCTTCTACTTCACAAACTTGGGAAACAACAACAGCATCAACTACTTTGAAGCCTACAACTGAGGAGGAAACAACTACACATAGCTCAGGGCCTTCTTCTACCTCACAAACTTGGGAGACAACAACCGAATCCATTACTTTGAAGCCTACAACAGAAGTTAATATAACCACACAGAGCACTGCTCCTTCTTCCACTTCACAAAGTTGGGAAACATCAACAGAATCAACTACTCCAAAGCCTACAACTGAGGCAGATACAACCACGCAGAGTGCTATTCCCTCATCTACCTCTCAAATTTGGGAATCAACTACTCTAAAGCTCACGACTGAGAATGAAATAACTACACAGAGCGCTGCTCCTTCTTCTACCTCACAAACTTGGGAAACAACAACTGGATCAACTACTCTAAAGCCTACTACAGAGGTAGATACAACCACGCAAAGTGCTCTTCCCTCTTCTACTTCCCAAACCTGGGAAACATCAGCAGGATCCACTACTTCAAAACCTACAACAGAGATAGACGCAACCACGCACACTGCTAAACCCTCTTCTACCTCGCAAACTTGGGAATGGACAGAATCAACTACTCCAAAGCCCACAACAGGAGCCGATACAACCGCTCACAGCACAATTTCTTCTTCTACCTCACAAACTTGGGAAACAACAACAGAATCAACGACTTTAAAGCCTACAACTGAGGTTAATACAACGACACAGAGCACAGTTCCTTCTTCTACCTCACAAAGTTGGGAGACAACAACGGAATCAACGACTTTGAAGCCTACGACTGAAGGGCCAACAACTACAAATAGCTCTGCGCCTTCTTCTACCTCACAAACTTGGGAAACAACAACAAAATCAACTACTCTGAAGCCTACAACAGGAGCTGATACAACGACTCAGAGCACTGTTCCGTCTTCTACCTCACAAACTTCAAAGCCTACAACTGATGGAGATACAAGCACGCAAAGTGCTGTTCCGTCTTCTACTTCCCAAACCTGGGAAACAACAACGGAAACCAGTACTCTGAGGCCGACAACGGGGCCGAATACAACTATGCCAAGTACTCTTCCATCTTCTACCTCAGAAATTTGGGAAACAACAACAGAATCCACGACTTTGAAGCCTCCCACTAACGCTAACACAACCACTGAAAGTCCTCTTCCTTCTTCCACCTCACAAACTTGGGAAACAACATCCGAATCAACTACTCCAAAACCCACAACAAAGCCAGAAACAACAACTCATACCGCCGAATCCTCCTCCACCTCAAAATCTCCCCAACCACCAACAGCATCAACTACTCAAAACCCTACAACTGAAGAAAAACCCACTACACCTAGCACCCTTCCCTCCTCCACCTCCCAAACGTGGCAAACATCAGCAGAATCATCCAGTGAACCCCCAACAACAGACCTCCCAACTCCCACTCAACCACCCACTTCAACCACGCCTTCCCTCACCACAGCCGATTTCGATTCAACGAAACCCACGGACGGACCAGAAACCCCCTTAACCTGCACAAACGAAACAACCAATATCTACCTCCCCCACGAATCCGAATGTTCCCTCTTCTACGAATGTGACTACGGCAAATTGATCCTAAAACAATGCGCCAAGGGTCTCTACTTCGATCCGAAGAAACAAGCCTGCGTATGGCCATCAGAAACCAATTGCCTGACATCTACCACAGCCTCCCCCACAACCCCCTCAAGTACCACAACCACTCAACCCACCGACCTATCAAAATTGTGTCCAGAAGACGGTTCAAAAGACGGAGAATTCTATCCCCACGAATGCAGCTGTGACAAATACTACATTTGCTCCAACTCCTCTCTCGTCCTTCATCAATGCCCCCACAATAACTCCTTCAATCCTCAAACATCCGCCTGCGATGCACCTGAAAATGTCAATTGCTCAGTAACTCCACCTGCTCCAACAACGACTCCTATCCCAACAACAACAGTCATCATACCTACAGAATGTCCTGCAGTTGATTCCTCCAAAAAGGTGCAAATTGCTCATCCAACAAACTGTTCCCTGTACTACACATGTGTCAAGGGGCAAAAGGTCCTGAAGACCTGCTCCAAGGATCTGCACTTCAATCCGAAACTGCAGCTCTGCGATTGGCCAGAATCCGCTGGATGTACGGCGCAAGAGCAAACAACAACAACAACGACTCCTATTCCTACAACATCCGTCAGTCCAAGAGCTCCTGTTAAGTGCCCAGATGACAACAGCATCACCCAGGTACCACATGAGACCACTTGTTCTCTCTATTATGAGTGCAAGAAAGGCCAGAAGAAACTTAAACAATGCTCTCCGGGTCTCGAGTTCAATCCGGTTCTTCGGGTTTGCGACTGGCCGGAAAATGCTGGCTGTTCTACGATCATACACGATCATACGGCTGTTACTGATGACTTTGATGGATTTCATCGAACAACTGAAAAATCACGTGGTCATCACGACAATTGTAATAATCATAATGATCACGATAATCACAACAAGCCCCGAAATAAGTGTCTAGGAGAATGTCCTCAAAGGAATCCAACTGAATTTGTACATCTTGCTCACAAGGATTGCGATAAATTCTGCGCCTGTAGTTATGGAGAAGCTCATGTTCTACATTGTCCAAAAGGAATGCACTACAATGAGGTGGAACGAATCTGTGATTCACCTGATAAAGCCAAATGCGGAAGACGTTCTGAGAGAATGGAAGAGATGCAGTAATTAATTCTTTAAATTTGACGATAAATTTTAACTAAATTTTATCTAATGCGAGAGATCGGGGCAAATTTGATTTTTTTTTTGAGTGAAATACTTTGCAAAAAAATCTGAAAAAATTCATGAATATGCAGCAATAATTCCTCGTTGTTGTCTAATTTTTTCAAATTTTTTTGAAGACTCCTTCTCTTTGGAAAAAATCCTCGTTCATTGTGCCTCGGTTCTCCTTCATAATTTATTGATTGTTATTTATTCTGTACATTGTAATCGATTATATTTGTGAATTAAAAGTGTTCATGCTCAATAAAAAAAAAAACCTTATTCTATATGTAATTCATAATCAGCTTTTTTTTATTGAGTCGTGGGAATAAAAAAATTATCTCTCATTTTTAGGTGTTTATCATGAAATATTAATCAAAGGTCGTATCCGTTATACCTGCGTGTAAAATTAATTTCTTAATTCAGACGGAGTAAAAAGATTTCGAGAAACAGAAACATCAAGAACATTTCAAAATTTATCATTATTTATATATCTCTAAAAATTCCGTATTTGTTTTCCAAATCGAATAATGAAGTTAACACTCTAGTATCGATAGAATCACAGATTTGATGATAAATATACGTTATAAAAGCTATACATGATTCATTGACATCAGTCGTATCTTCGATGCCCAATAGTCTCAACATGCAATTTTTTTCGTGTAAGTTGAAAAATTAAAACCTTGAAATAATTCTAAATAATCTTTCAAAAAAAAATTTAAAAAAATCTTTCAACCCATTAATTAATGAACTTTTTCTCCATTTATTAGGGATTGTGATAGCCGTATTTTTAAGTGCAGTATCAGCAGATCCATGCCAGTGCAAAGGCAAGTGTCCGGCGAAAAATCCAAATGGCGATGTATATCTCTTAGCCCACGAGGACTGCAGCATGTTCTGTTCATGCGTACATGGAAAACCATTTGAACTCCCATGTCCACCTGGTCTCCATTATTCCCCCAAACTTCGTGTCTGCACGTATCCACGGGAAGCTCAATGTACCCCAGGAAAACGAAATTTAATGATATCTCCAGTAGATGCAAAAGATTCTGCGATTGGGAGTGATAACAAGTGCATTGGAATTTGCCCCATCAATTATATTATCAAGACAGCTGTGATACTGGAGCATGAGGATTGCAGCAAATTCTGTAAATGTGACAAGGGGGTTCCCCAGGAGAAAGAGTGTCCGGTTGGGCTTCACTTCAGTCCGGCTCTGGGTGTCTGCACTTATCCTCGTCAAGCACAGTGTTCTAGGCAGACAGCGCCGACAACGGAGACAACGGAAGACTGCTGTCCTTGTTTCGATACTACGACGGAAGCGGGAACAACTACTGATGGCACTGGTTCCTCGGAAACGTGGGAAACCACGGTTTTGACGACTACAGAAACAGTTACGAGTCCTAGTGTTACAACACCAGAACTTACAACATTAGAACCAACAACATCAGAAAAACCTACAACATTAAAGCCAACAACATCAGAAAAACCGACAACTCTAAAACCAACAACACCAGAAGAACCTACAACATTAAAGCCAACAACATCAGAAGAACCTACAACATTAAAGCCAACAACATCGAAAGAACCCACAACACCAGAAGAACCCACAACCCCAGATCCGTCGAAATTATGTCCTGCTGATGGCTCCAAAGACGGCGAATTCTATCCCCACGAATCGTCCTGTGACAAATACTACATTTGTTCTGATTCAACGCTCCATCCTCACAAGTGTCCAGATGATCTCTTGTTCAATCCGGAAAATAACGCCTGCGATAAAGCTGAAAATGTGAACTGTTCAAGCATTCCCACATCGTCTACGACCACAGTTACCCCAACAGCTGCGGGGGATGGAGCAGGGCCTATTGATCCATCGAAATTATGCCCTGCGGATGGATCGAAAAATGGAGAATTCTATCCGCATGAATCTGCATGTGACAAATACTACATTTGCTCCGATTCGACGCTTCATCTGCATCAATGCCAGGAGGGTCTTTTGTACAATCCTCAGATTTATGCCTGCGATAATCCTGAAAAGGTGAATTGTTCAACTACTCCTACACCAACACCTCCAACCACACCAACATCTCCAACCACACCAACATCTCCAACCACACCAACATCTCCAACCACACCAACATCTCCAACCACACCAACACCTCCAACCACACCAACACCAGCCCAATGTCCCGACAACATCAGCATCACTCTGATTCCACATGAGACTAATTGTTCTCTCTATTACCAATGCAAGAACGGTCAGAAGAAATTGAAGAAATGCCCGCCCGGACTTCATTTCAATCCATTTCTCCATATTTGTGAATTTCCAAATGACGCCGGCTGTATTACCTCTACATAATCGAATTAACGTGTTTCTGTCTCTACAGTAAAAAAAAAAAAGTTAAATTTTCTGTGTAAAATCGTTAATAACCATTGATCCGAGATAAAATTTTCAAATTTAATAAAGTGAATCTGTAAAGAATGTAATGAGAAATGAAATAAGTCTTAGAAACCAAAAATTAATTGAAAATTGAAAAATTTTCTGTGCCTCTTACATTCCTTTATTTTTACAAGTTTTGGAGAAATTTTCGAAACCACTGAAAATTTTACAGTTTTCAGCCAATTCCTTGTTTCTACAACTCATTTTATTTACCATTACGTTCTTTACAGATTCACTTCATTAACTTTGAGAATTTTATCTCGTATGAATTGTTATTAATGATTTTAGACAAAAATTTAACTTTTTTTTTCTGGCTACACGAACAGAAACACCTTAAACCCACTTATCTCGCAGATACTTTTATTCTTTCACGTGTAGACGATGACATTGAAATTTTATTACTTATGATTACTATAAGTTAATGATTATTATTAATTCCGCAATCTGTATCCCATTATTTTCGGCAATTGTGAAGATAAAAAGTGTCAATGAAATACAACAAACGCCAATTTCCCGCTTTTATTTATTCATAAATGACAATTGTATTTGCCTTGTAAGAATAAAATAAATAGATACTTGACAAGAGCCAACAAAATTTTCGTGATAAAATACTAATCAAATGCCGAATGTATGTTATATCTTCATTTATCTTATTTGTTTGTGTAATTGGATAGAGTTGAAAGATACTGAAAAAATGAAGATTAAACGTTTTGTCAATTTTAAATATCGTTTTTATCGCATTTTTATTTCAAATCAAGATGATAAATTCACAATTATATTCAAATTAATTTTTCGACAACGGTATTGTCTCATTATGCAAATTTCAATTATGAAAATCACTCGAAAGAATAGAAACTACTTGAAATTATGAAAAAAAAAAATTTGCTTTTTTCTTTTTTCCTAAAATCGTTAAATTTCTATCTTTTGTTTCCATAGCTTATCAAATTTATCGAAAAAAATTCCAATCGCCAGCCGAATCTAGATAATCCATTGGCTCCATTGATAGAACTTCTTATCGATGTCCGAATTTTTCCAAAAAATTCAATAAATCTTAAATTTAATAAAGATAAATGAATTCTTAAAATTTCTAGAAGTACTATATTGATCACCAGATTCTGGAATGTCCCTAATTCCCTTCAATCTTCAAATAAACTGATAGTGAAATCGATAATGAGACTGAAATAATGATACGAATCATCACGATAATTGAGTGACGGAATAAATATTGAATTAGCACATGGCATGTAGTTTAATTGATAGTATCAATGAGATTCGCTGATAGCTAGTTGTTATAAAAGCCAATATACACGATTGATCAATTTCAGTTGAGTCCGTGATTTCAATAGCATCAATATGAAATCGTTTTTATGTAAGTTTTATCTTAAAAACCGAGAAATTGTTCGAGTAAGGGAGTGTCCTGAGCTTAAAAAAATCAAAAAAAAAGATTTTTTTTCGTGATTTTCTTCAGAAGGAAAAAAGGATGAACCTATTAAGCTTCGAACTATATTTTTGTATATATTTAAAGTGTATAGAGAAAAAAATTACAGTGAAATAATGAATCAAGTAGAAGCATCAAAAATAAAGCAGAAGAAATCCTGAAATTATAGCTTTTCTTGAGTTTAACGAAAATTCTCTGTTTAAAAAGAAAAGTATTTTTCTTTAAACAAAGACAACATTTTTTCTATACTTTAAATATATACAAAAATATGCTTCGAAGTTCAATCGGTTCATTTCTTTTCTTTTCCTCCCAGAAAAAATATGAAAAAAAGCTTTTCTGAAACTCTTCAATTCAGAACGTCCCCCTTAAATTATTTTCAAAGTGATAAATCAATTCTCTTCAAATCAACAGATCTTGCGGCAATTGCCGGTGTATTGAGTGTAGTATCAGCGCATCCATCTCAATGCATAGGCAAATGTCCAGAGCAGCTTGAAGGAGATGATGTCTATTTAATGCCACACGAAAACTGCACCGTGTTCTGTGCTTGTGAACATGGTAACCCTATTGAGATTTCCTGCCCGGAAAATCTCCACTACTCATCGAAAGATCGTGTCTGTACGTATCCATGGCAAGCTGAATGTGCGACAGAAGGTAATACCCCAGTTCTCCTGCGTTCATTCGAACTAGAAGAGTCTCTCGAAGGACGTGAGTACCTGTGCATGGGAACGTGCCCTGCCGACGATTTACCTGACGTCATAGTCACGTTGGAACATCAGGACTGCGGTAAATTTTGCAAATGTGTCAAGGGATATGGACAAGAGAGAGACTGCCCAACTGGCTTCCACTTCAGTCCTCATCTGGGTGTCTGCACTTATCCGCATGTGGCACAGTGCTTCAGGGTGACAACAACACCGGCTCCTACGACACCACAAGACTGCTGTCCTTGTTCGACACATACCACGTGGACACCTTGGACTACTACACCTACTAAACCTACTACGATACCAACAGAAAGTACTACACCTATTCCACCATCAACGGAAACTACTATACCTACTCAAAGACCAACAGAAACTACTACGCCTACTAAACCTACTCAAACAACAACAGAGACTACTATTCCTACTAAACCTACTCAAACAACAACAGAGACTACTACGCCTACTAAACCTACTCAAACAACAACAGAGACTACTATTCCTACTAAACCTACTCAAACACCAACAGAGACTACTACACCTCTGCCGATTCCAGAAACCACAACACCTACTAAACCTACTCAAATACCAACAGAGCCTACTGCACCTACTACAATAACGACTCCATCAGGATTCGGATACTGCATAGGAAAATGTCCACCAAAGGATCCAGCATTGACAGTCCACTTGCCACACACTCACTGTAGTAAATTCTGCAAATGCAGCAACGGTACACCCTACGTCTTCAAATGTCAGCCAGGACTCTATTTCAATCCTAAGCTCCAAGTATGTGATGTTCCCGTACAAGCTGGTTGCCAGGGAATAAAAGACTAATTTATTTTTGTATTTCCTGATAAAAGGAAATTATTAAATTATCGCGGATTCATTCGAATTGTGGGTTTTCACTGCATTTTCATTTGTTAAATAATAAATTAATCATTTAGGAGAATTCTAACACGTGTGAGACTCTCGAAAATTCATGATATGTACTTTGATAATAAAATCTAACTTTGCTATATCTTCAAATCTCTTTATTCGTTGATAATAGTGATACGAGAACTTTCCTTGTTGTTCGAATTAATGAACTCATTTTTTTTCTTCTTCTTTTTTTAATGTGGAAGTAATGTACAATTGAAAGTGAGCTTGATAACATCATTGTGGTAATTGCGATGATTAATTAACGTTTGCGTTTAATGTTCGCGTTTTCAGGATTTCATGGCTCGTTTGTTTTTCCCAAGGTTCTTAACACAATAAATTTTTATGTTTCTCTCTATTTAAGGTAATCCTAGTGGCAGGTTTAAATGATCGATTTTTATTTTTTTTCTTCTTTTAGTTATTATAATTACTATAACTATTTCGATTTTTCCACATTTTACGGATACTAGAACGATGTCCAGGATGATAAATTGTTATTAGATAATATTATGAATATTCAATATTTTTCCACATTTGGCTCACTCTGTCCCAGTATCTACACTGAGAAGAAAAATTGGGGTAAAAACAATCAAATATTATGGCAAATGGTCCTTAGCAAATATTTTTTTGAAATAATTCAAGAAATTGTTAAATTTACTGAATTTAGTTAATTCAAATAAATGAACTAGTTGAATTTATTGAATTTAGTTGATTCAAACAGATTAACAAGTTTAATTGACTAAATTCAGTAAATTCAACGACTGTTTCCAATTAATTCAACAAAATATTTTCTAAGGACCAATGACATCAATATTTGATTGTTTTTACTATCATTTTTCTCTCAGTGTAGGACTGGGATTGGAGGATTCTCGGATTTCAAATACCAATATGACCACCATTGGTTTTTTCATGTAATTAATTGCATTAAGGGGTTACATGGGTTTCACGGTTTCAAAAAATCGATTTTTTTTTTATTGTCTAATTAAATTCTGATACATCTCTAGAATATTGTCCTGAAGTTTCAAGTTGATCCGAGTAATAGTTTCGAAGATACACCCTCGAGAAGTTGGGCGCTCAGGGCTAGCTGCGTTGTCACTCAAAACTTTAAACGCGTTTTTCTCAAAACTGTGTTTTCAAAGTCGGTTGTCAAGATTTCTCGAGCACTACTCAACCAATCTTGATGAAATTTTGGACAGGTCTCCCAGATACAATTGACAAGGACTTGGACGAAGGATTTTTTTTTTTTTCAATTACAATTATTAAAAAAAAAAAAAAGCTGCGAAATTTTAGCCGAATTTTTCATTTTTTTGCGAAAACCTCTGCCGAAAATCCAATTTTCATTTTTTTTATTTTTCCTTCGTCCAAGTTCTAGTTCAAAGTCTTAACTAAAATACGTATTTTTTTTTTCACTTCGGATGATCCTGCTAGGAGTTCTGCTGTCAACGCAGAAACGCCTTTTTTCGCGGGCTCGCCGAAAATGACGTCACAATGGCGGAGTTTTTAATTTTTTTTTGCGAAAATTTCAGGAATTGTTTATGAAATGTGTATCTTCAAGGCAGTAAAAAGTTTGAATGAAATATTTCATTTATTATATTAAAAAAAAATTATTGCAAATAGGCCGTTTTTCCCCGAATGAAACCCATGTAACCCCTTAATCGTCGTTATATGTCCGGTAACATGCATTTTTCATGATTTCGAAAATTAATAGACATTCTGACGAACAAAAAACATATAAGGTTGTATAAGGAAAAAATAGGTCTTTGTTCATGATGTTCGCAGTGAAACTGAAACTGAACCTCGCTTATGGAGTTTCAATGTTAATTCAATTATTTTCAATAATTAATTTTGGCCTTATTTGTCCGATAACATGGGGTAAACTAATTTTTTTTAAAAATCTCGTCATGCTATTCTATCGAAAGAGACCGAAATCGAAAAGGGAAAATAGATTGCCCCAACCACTAGAATTACCTTAATTAATTAATTCTAATTATTTTGATGAATAGAAGAAAGAAAAAATTACTTTAGTTCGTTTTTTCGGAGTAATGTTGCGGAAACTAAGCGAGATAGCCCGATTTTTGTAAAAATCTGCAAAGAAAAAGGAATAACGAAAATCACGCTATCTCGCTTAGTTTCCGAGATATTCACCAAGAAAAAAAAGGCGAAATAAGAGAATTCATTTTTTCTTCAACTGAATCAAGAGTTTATCATTGAATTGAAAATTAAAAACTCAAGGGCACGTTTCCTGGATTAGTTGGAGTTTATCATTTTCAATGATAATCATCGCGATTTGGACTTTGATATTACGAATCTTCAAATTTTTTTTGTCGTAACTGCGACCCACTTAATTGCGTGGCCATCAAACCCTTGAACTTTGGGATAAAGAAAACTGCCAAAAAGGCTCATTGATAATGAAGGAACAACATGAAAAGAATCTGGTACAGATAAATGAATGACTCAATACATAAGCCCGTGATTATCGATGTTTGACTTATTATAAAGACCAGAGTGGCGTCTCCATAACTGATGGTATCAAAAAATTGATCTAGATTTTGCCCAAGAATCTCTGGAATCCCCCATCTTTTTTCCATTTGATCCCGACTTCATTCTCCGAAGAGTAATAAAATTATAGGAGACAGTGGGGCAAAATGGACCGCCTCTTCAAAACATGATCCAGGAATTTTTTTCAGAGTCGAGGATTCCATAGAAAAATCTGAAAAAATTTGAGAACATGCTCCGATATGTGGGGATTTTTCATTAATTTTTTCGGATTTTTTCATTGACTCCTTGACTCTCAAGAAAAAATCCCAAATCATTTGACCTGCAGGTGCATTTTGCTCCGATCTTCCGTATAGGTATAGATTATGGAAAATGGCAAGGAATCAGTGAAAATATTTGAGATAGAATTTTTTTGATGATTTCATTGGAAAGCTGAGAAAATTTCCGTTGGAAAACATATATCTTAATTCATTTTTGAGAATTTTTCAAAAATTCGACTTTTTAGGATGCAAATTTGGGGTTTTACCAATTACAAAATTGAAAAATTTCAGTTTTTCGAGAATATTTCCGGTTGTATTGGTCGTAGCGACTTGGGGTTGGTTTTAAATGAAAGGTGAGATCATTTGCCATAGATTTATGGGGTTTGGTAAAGAAAACGGTCGATTTTTTAATCGAATTTACGTACTTTTAGGCCAAAAATTGATTTTTCACAAAAGTGCCCATGAATTTCTGAAAAATCAATGATTTTCTTATAAAAACCCCATAAATGAGTGGCAAATGATCTCATCTTTCATTTAAGACCGACCCCGAGTCGCTGCGACCAATAGAACCGGAGATATCTTCGAAAAAGTGAACAAAATCGAAAAAAAGAGTTAATGACCACTAATTCGTGCTTAAAAAAAAAAGAATTCTTTCAAAAATTACGAAAAGTAAATTCTGACACACGTTTTTCATCGGAAATTTTCTCAGCTTTCCAATGGAATTATCAAAAAAATTCCATCTCCCACCATTTCATCAGAATTCCTATTTTACCCCACGCCTGTTCAATAAATTCAACATATGAATACCTCATCGTTAAATATGCAAAAAATAAAATAAAAGCGAGAAAAAAAATTATGCAGAACTGTTTGCTCGAATTGAAATACCCGTCAATCATAAGCAAGCCTTCTATTGGCCCCCTGGGCAGGAGAACAGATTATCTCTATAAAAGCCACTGAACGGTACATAAGTCAATCATTTGCAGCACAATGATCTAAAAAAAAAACCATGTGATGATGAAGAGAAAAAATTAATGGAATTCTTCGAGGTGAAAATAACATTGGAATAAATGTAGTCAGTAGTGCTCATAAATTCTCCCATTAATTGCCGATAAATATCTCAGAAACTCCGTGAAATATCGAAATTTCCATAAAACATCCTTTTTGCAGCTCTCCTTCTCTCCTCAAAAAAATCATTCCCTTAAAAAACGTATTATCTCGCTTAGTTTCCTGATTCAAAAAAAAAATCAGTTGTATTCCACTTTCTGAGATTTTCACGAATTTTCAAAATTATTTTAATTTCTCATTTTTTTTCATTATTTCATTATTCAAGATTCTCCGGAATTTTTGAAATTCGAGAAAATGCTCTATCTCGTTTAGTTGCCTGATTTAAAAAACTCATATTTCCCTATTCGAAATTCTTCAAAATTTTCTGAAAATTCCCAAAATTATTTCGATTTTCTTTTTGATTCCCGAAAAATTACTTGATTTTCATTATTTGAAAATTTCAAAAATTCAAAAAAACCCACTATCTCCCATATTTTTCACTCAATCCTCTAAATAACTTCAAACCCTTTTCGATTCGTTTCTTTCATCAAATTTAATTGCAACTGGCTCGTATAATATTTACGACAGTTCCACAAGGCTGTGCAGAGAAAGGGAGAACTACTCCACGATAACCAGAGGCCGAAGAACAAGAACAAGAATAATAATAACAAAGAAAAAGCAAAAAAAAAATCAAAAAAAAAAAAAAAAAGTAATTTGAAACAAGAGTATGAAGAATCTTCCAGTGTCAGTGGTAAAAGGGCCCAACACAGCTAAGCTCTCTGAGGTCGTACCAAGGAGGAAGAAAATGAGCCAGCCGAAGGGGGGGGGGGGGGAGGGAGGGGGTTCAGCATGAATCCCGAGGAAGACAGAGAACGGTCATTGCCACCACCTCTGGTGCCCCGATCCATGGGGGCCCACAACGGCAGTAGCCGTTGCGTATAGTTGCCATTCACTCGTGTAGAGATTGTCGTAAGACAAACTAGTGGAAGAAGAAGAAGAAGAAAGATTATAATACTGCTCTTGACAAGAGGTATTTATAATTACCAACAATTGGATAAAAATCAATTTGATCTGATTGTTAAAAAAAAAAGATCTGTGACTAGTTTGAACTGTGGATTGCAGTATTGCAGATGCTGGGGACAGACTGGTCCTCTGTCCAATGCCAGAGGCCTAGAACCCGGCATTGAGATTCCGTGGAACAACGAGAACCACTCGAAATTTCGCATTTTTCCGAGTGATTTGAGGCATTTAAACAAAAAAATACCGAGGAATTAACGAAATTCACGATGAAGAGTGCTTGAAGTTCATCAAATTAATTAAAAAGAGCGTTAAAATTTCGGAGAAAGGCTAAATTTTTTGAGGAAGTTGAGATGAACAAGGTGAGTTTAATGAAAAAATCAATCATTCGTGTCTTTTACTGGAGTCCACGTGTATACGAATATGAGTATGCTCATTGTTTTTCACGTGCATTATTTGTATTCTAATTGGATATCGGAAAAGCCACTATATACACCGTGAGGCCGACATTATGTCGTCCACGGATAGCGGTACACCTCTTTTTACTTGTTTTCCAAGTACAATAAGCACCTCATGACTAAACTTTCACAAATCTGCTGGTTGATGACGCCTTTTTTCCTTTTATCAGTACAAACATTAAATTAAAAAAAAAAAAAAACACGCAAAGTTACGGTAAATTTTTTCAAACCCACATTTTACGCGCCTTTTTTTTGCGCTTGATTTTTATTTTATTTTCGCGTTTAAGGATGTTCTACATAGACCGTAAGCCTTTTAATTCCGCATTAAAATTATTTTTAGGGAATTATGGAACGTTGCGGGGGTTTAAATATTATATTATTGTCATTACATTTCATACATGTTTTTTTATTCTTTATTTGATTAGTTTGAGAATTATTTTGAAAAAAGCACTGCATTCTAGGAAATTTTGGCGACACAAGTTGGCGGCACTTACGCGCCAGTGACAATTTTTCAATCATTCTTATTAATTTTAATGTCAATTATTGAAATAATCGTCGTATAAAAATGTAACATAATGCGGGGGGTAATTTCTTGCCTATATCCGAAATTTCATCCAATTTAAAGAATTTTTCGAGAAGTTTTTTAAGTTTTTCTGAATTTCCCATAAAAACACATGTTAAACCATGGTTTTTACGAAATTTATAATTTTTAAACCCAGTATGAAAAAAATCCAAAATTTTACATACGATTTCTTTATTAATTGAAGAACTTGGGAAAAAAATTTAATTGAATTCTTATATTTTTCAATTTTGATAAAATATCGGTAGAACATCCTTAAAATCGTTGTTTCGGTGCATTAAACTGTGGATTTGTGGATCAGTGCGCGTTTGAAATGAGCCCGCGACCTTTAACGAAAGTGCCTTGATACCGTTAACCGGCTTTATACAGCTATAAAACGCACTGACACGCGTGGGACACTAAATTCTCGTACATAATGGACATTTTGGACATTTTTTATTAAATAAAAATACAAAATTGAAATTATGGAAATTAAGGAGAATGAAAGATCGCGTGATACAGAAGTTGTCCCTTGCCGGAAGTTGTTGAATTTTCTCGCAGAGTGAAGATAACAAAATGGATAATAATGATAATTTAAGCTAAAAAAAAAAAATCAAACGAGAAACTGACATAAACTGCTACGAAGCAGTTGACGCTTGTGTGCATGAAAGAAGAAAACATGAAATCCGTGAGAATTTTCCCATTACTGTGCAAACTAACTTCCAGGACAATGACTCGACATTAGCTATGAATAAATGAATAAATAGATTATGTTAAAAAAAAAAAAGTAAAAAAAAAAAAAAATTCCCAGACACAAAAGACATGAAAGATTTCACATGATATCGTTTTCATTGGACTCTCAATTTTCATTTCGTTCCAGATGGCAATTCTCAATGTACACGTATGGGCACTGCTTCTTCTTCTTAATGTACTTGTTAATAATGCCTTGGCAAATCCTCTCTACACATCGCAATTCTTCAATGCAGGTGAGTTGAAATTTGAACGAAATTATCATTATTTTCACGGACTTTTAGCCAGCTTGAATCCACAATTTGCTCTGAATTTGAGATAAAAAGAAAGAAAAAAGAAGTGGCTGTGGAATGTCTCAGACTCATCGGAGCGTGAAAGCCCGGAAAGAAAAGTAAAGACGGGAATCCCAGGCAAATGTGGCAACATACATATTTAATGAGAAAAAAACCAACGACATTGACCCTGCGCTTGCCTTACTAATCGCAAAAAGGAAGGAAAAACCACGAAATAAAAAATAAAAAAACCGCGTGGGTGAACTGGTCATCGTGATAGTAATCTGCAAATTCAATTGGGTCATTCACGGTCAACGGCTCTATTCCCCACCTGGAATTCTCATTTTGAAATGAATCCTCTTCTGCACAAAACTATTATAATTCTCATTCCATTTGGATTCGTAAATCCAGGTTATAGTGTCACCAAATGTGTTCACCAAATGACTCATCATCAAAGACTGAAATAAAGAGTAGAAAGAAAGTTCTTACATCTTTGTCACGTGCAAAAATATATATTCGATTTTTAAATCATCAACATGGAATACAAGTTCCAAAAGAATTCAAGCTTTAAGAAACATAACTGAAATAAATGATGACGTATACGTTGAATCAATTCGTATGGTTAATATAAACGTAAAGAGCCCGAAAGAAGCCGAGAAAATACCGTTAAGTTTTCAATGTATGAACTGCTAGTTGGACACGATGTGGGTCACAGTCATAGCCCAATGTAACAGCTCGTTTCCCGGTTCGACTCCTCGTAATCTCGGTTTGCTCCGGTCAGTCTTCTTCTCCTCCTTTAATTCTGTTTTTTTTTCTTTTTTTTTTATACTGTTTCCGTTGTTTTTTTCTCCCTTTTATTTTACATTCGAGCCCCACGCATTCCATTAGTCTGGCCTACCTGACTGTGAAAAACAGGTATTCCCTTGTCGAATGATGCTGAACACCCCAAAATTCAAGGAGTCTCATCCCCATCGTGAAAAAAACCGAAATTCATATAATCATCATGATAATTGATGCGATAGAAAAGTGGTGGAATTATTATTACGGAATGTGGAACGTTAAGAATGCAGAATATACCGGTGTTTAAGGCACATAAAATTCACAGTTAGAATTACGATCACGACCTTGTAAATTCAATTCCTCAATGTACTATAAGAAAAAAAAAAGCCTGATGCTTAATGTATCGAATTATTAATGATAATCTATTGGATATTCTAGGTAATGCGAGAAACATCCGGCATCTACCATGTGTCTCACTGAGGACTGGAGAAACTGGTGTATGCATGTTTGCATTCAATTGTGTTAAAGCTAATGGCACGCATCTGGGTACATGCCTCGACAGATTTTACTTCGGCAGCTGTTGCAGAATCACCGAGGAGCCAGAGATATTTCCTCCAGACAATTCAATCGATGAGCTCAACACAGTGGGATCAACTGCCAGACCAATTGAGAGTAACAACATACCGGATTACTCGAATAAACCAAAGCCAGACAGTGTAGCGACAAGTTCAACGACCGAGAAAGCGACAACAAGTGTCTACACGTCAACAAGACTAACATCAACAACAATTCCACCGTCAATTGCCCTTTCGACGTTCCAGACGATTCAGGACAACAGAACACCGCCCGTTACTAAAGCGCCGACGACACTGCACTACTCTAAACCGAGTACGACCGAGAGAATCGAGACAACAGTGACAAAGAAACCTACGACAGTTTATTCATCGACAATATATAACTTTACGACAACAGAGAGACCACCTGCCACACGATTCCCTCCCAGAAATGCCACGACTCAAGCGACTACCCGCAGACCAATTACCACTACCACGACAGCTACTACTACTACTACTACTACTACAACTAGACGACCAATAACTTCAACTACGAAAAGACCTACGACAATTACGAAAAGGCCCGTAAAACCCTCAACCGGTTCTTCAACGACTTTTTCAAAGCCCTCGACTGGCGCTAGTTCGACGAAACCATCGTCTTCTGCAAAACCATCTACATTCACTTCCACGAACGCTACGACCCTCAAACCAGTTTCCCAAGAGACTACACTTTCATCTTCAACAACAGTAACTAAACAAAGACCGAATGCGACAAGTACAGCTGCTTCGAGCACGACAAAGCGACCAAGTTCGTCGACGACAATAAAACAATCGAAGCCGACAGTCGGAACGACAGTGAGACCACGTCCCAAGCCGACGAAAACAACGGCGACAAGTGCAAAACCGACGAAAACACCGACACGACCAACGACGGGGGATAAGACAAAGCCTAGACCGTCGCAAACGTCGACGAAACCTTCGGCCAAGCCAAAACCAACGGCGAAACCGACAAAACCGGTCAAACCTGTTAAACCGTCGTCAGGAAGTACAGTTGGGACTACTCTGATCGTTCAGACGACCGCTCCGCCCTCTTCGACAGTCAAAACACCCATTACGACAACGACAACGACAACGACAATGTCGACGACAACAGCCTCAACAACGACCACAACAACAACAACCGAAAGACCTTCGACTCTGACCAACGAGATTCTCCCTCCAAAAATCCCATTTATCGAAAACACAACAGCAGCTGCTCCTACAACCACCACTCAAGGCTTTGTCACCTGGAGCTCAAATTCTGACGTGCATGTTACGCCCACGACGTCATCAACCTCCTCAACAACAGCAGAACCAGCGGGTAAGGATTGAATTGAAAGTAGGTCATTGAGTGGATGTTGTGAGTTAAAATGTTGTGTCAACATGAAATACCAGCGTTATAACGGGTTTTAAAATTCATGGCAATTCATTTCCTCGATTCTTTCACTCTTTGGATCCTGTTATGATCCTGTTATAATTATAAGAGGTAAATCAGGGGGTTTTATTGAGGGAAGGGTAAAGTGGGCTTTCCTCGGATGTAATCATGGATAAAGATAGATTTTTTATTTATTTCCATGAGAATTTGAGATTTTCTACTGAGGGTCCGTTTTTTGGGAATTAAAATAGACTTAATTCTGGTTCAGCTTAACATTGGTTCTATTTTGTTTGAACCACGGTTACCATAACTCTGGTTCGACTTAGAAAAATGACAGAACAACAGTGATATCACTACTGATTGAGACTGTCAATGGTGGGGTGAGCGGTCTAGTGATCGAACGGATAAGACTCGTCAAATATCATTGATCGAACATAAGACATTTGATAGTTACTGATATATTTCAAAGTTTCATAGGCTTTTATTTGAATTGATGAACATTATAGAGGAGAGTGGGGCAAATTGGTCGCTGTAATGAAACGGTTAGAGATGGATTTTTTTCGATGATTCTATTGGAAAGCTGAGGAAATTTTAGTCGGAAAATCAGTCAGATGTATTTTTTTACATTTTTTTGAAAATTCGATATTTTTCGGCATTTTTGATGGGTAAACCCCTTTACTTTGCGAAAATTTTCAGTTTTTTGCAAATATCTCTGGTTCTACTAGTCGTAGCAATTCGGGGCTGGTCTCAAATGGAAGGTGAGCTCATTTCCCATCGATTTATGGGGTTTTGAATTCAAAAATATCAATTTTTGGGATAGTTATGAGCCAAAAACTGTTTCACAAAACTGTTCCACAGAAATGCCCATAAATACCTTAAAAATCGATGTTTTTCAATTGAAAACCTTATGAATCGATGGCAAATGATCTCACCTTTCACCTCCCATCGGAATTTTTACGCTACGACAAATAGAACCGAAGATATTCTCAAAAAACGAAAATTTTCAGAAAAAAGAAGCGTTTTACCCCTCTAAAATGCTCAAAAAAGTCAAAATCGCCAAAAATTCAAAAAAATTAATTCCGGCACTTGTTTCCAGCCTTATATTTCCTCTGCTTTCCAAAGAAATCGTCAAAAACAATGTACCGCCAATATTTCTATTGATCTCAAGAGTTTTCCATAATATGCGCAAAAAAATTTAGATGTGTTCATTTTACCCCTGATGTCCATTTTGCCCCACCTTCCCCTATGATGTTCCGAAGATTAAAAAGATGATATTTTACTGGATTACCAGTTTTTTTCAGGATAAACACTGTTATTTGGGGTGGTTTATTCAATACAAAAAGACGGGAAATCGGTTCTTGATTAAATCCATGTATTGAATGAATCTTCTCCAGTTTGTTATTATTATC